>JAWHQI010000418.1:0-1400000 GCA_033032865.1 Dactylorhiza incarnata | reverse complement strand
CTTCTTCTTCCCTCTTCCTCCCTCTTCTTCTTCTTCTTCTTCCCTCTTCTTCTTCCCTCCTCTTCTTCTTCTTCCCTCTTCTTCTTCCGACTTTTTCGTCTTCTTCCCTCTTCTCCCCCCTTCTTCCTCTCCCTCTTCTTCCCCCTTCTTCCCCCTTCTTCCTCTTCCTCTCTCTTCCTCTTCTTCCTCTTCCTCCCTCTTCCTCTTCCTCCTCCTCCTCAACTTCTTATTCTTATTCTTCGTCCTCTTCTTCTTCCTCTCTCTTCTCCCTCTTTCTCCTGATCCTCCCTCTTCCTCTTCCTCCCTCTTCCTCTTCCTCCCTCTTCTTCTTCTTCCTCCTCCTCTTCCTCTTCTTCCTCTTCTTCTTCTTCTTCCTCCTCTCCTTCCTCTTCCTCTTCTTCTTCTTCTTCTTCCTCCTCTTCTTCTTCCTCTTCCTCTTCGTCTTCTTCTTCCTCTTCCTCCTCTTCTTCTTCTTCTTCTTCTTCCTCTTCCTCTTCCTCTTCTTCTTCTTCTTCTTCCTCTTCTTCTTCCTCTTCGTCGTCTTCCTCTTCTTCGTCTTCTTCTTATTCTTCTTCCTCATCTTCTTCTTCGTCTTCTTCCTCTTTCTCTTCGTCTTCATGCTCTTCCTTTTCCTCTTCCTCTTCCTCCTCTTCCTCTTCGTCTTCTTCCTCGTCTTCCTCCTCCTTGTCTTCTTCCTCTTCCTCGTTTTCTTCCTCTTCCTCTTCCTCTTCCTCTTCTTCCTCTTCTTTTTCCTCTTCCTCTTCTTCCCTCTTCTTCTTCCTCTTCTTCTTCTAGGGAGCCTTCTTCTTCTTCTTCTTCTTCATCTTCTTCTTCTTCTTCTTCTTCTTCTTCTTCTTCTTCTTCTTCTTCTAGGGAGTCTTCTTCTTCTTCTTCTAGGAAGCCTTCTTCTTCTTCTTCTTCTTCTTCTTCTTCTTCTTCTTCTTCTATTGAGCCTTCTTCTTCTTCTTCTTCTTCTTCTTCTTCTAGGGAGCCTTCTTCTTCTTCTTCTAGGGAGCCTTCTTCTTCTAGGGAGCCTTTTTCTTCTTCTTCTTCTTCTTCTAGGGAGCCTTCTTCTTCTTATTCTTCTTCTAGGGACTAGGGAGCCTTCTTCTTCTAGGGAGCCTTCTTCTTCTTCTTCTAGGGAGCCTTCTTCTTCTTCTTCTTCTAGGGAGCCTTCTTCATACATGCAATGACACACAGACAAACACATCAACAGACATGAGGACCAAGCGGGCTGGGATAACCTGAAATTGTATAAGGCCATCTATGTATGACAAATGAATCCCTACGGGAGTACTCTAACCAGGCAAGTTGGTTATATCTTTAGTGGCTTGCGCTAAACAAAAGAGGCACATGTCGGTGATACACTTCATCAAGCCAAAATCGCCTTGGTGCCCCTTCATGGTATAGTTTATATGCTCCCTTTTTCATTGCTAATCATAAAAAAGTTATTTTTAGTATTTTTTTCTGAGCTCTTAATTTCACCTTCATGCAAAATCAGGAATATTTTACCTGGCTTTCCCAAGTTAGCTACTTAGCACATGGTGTTCTCTGGTCTTTATCCAGCCGATGGATCAGATTTTGATGCTCTCAACCACACAATAGAGAGATCAATTTGTAATGATGCAAGTGTTTCTCAAGCATAAGTTATTTTTATTTTGTTATCTACAGCTGCATGTGCTGACATATGTTTATTTTTAGATTTGTTTGTGCATGTTGTTATTTTTATCTCTATAATAATGCAAGAATATGGTGCATGCTGCTATTTTTAGATGGAAGGTATCACATTAATTACCATAGTGAATAACTTTTATATTTTTGTTTGTTTAGTAAGGTGCAGATTTAGTAGTGTTCTTTTGTATAATTGTTTAGATATTGGAAGATGTTGTCGTAGAAATAAAGTGACTAATATAATTCAAACAAAAAAGGGAGAAATAAAATATATGAGTCATATTATTATGCTATTCTTGATTTTATTTTTTCCATGGAGAAATGTCCTCTTGATATAAGATATCTTAAAAAACTCCTTAGTTTTAGCTATTATTGACTTCTTTTGATGAAATCCAAAAACAACAATTGATAACCATTCAGGAGGAATCTTGCCGCCTCTGACACTAAAATGCTAAGAACTGCATGCAGGAGTAAATCCCAAGAACTGTGCTACACTAAATTGCTAGAAACATTACTTGAGAATTTTATGAACAATAAATGGGAGCCATCAAATAAGACATCAGACAACCAAATAAAACTCGGGCAAATTAGGTGACACGACATAGGGCGACAAGGCTTAGAGCTTAAGGCAATGCGGCTTCGGGCGACACTAATTTTGTCGCCTACGACACTAATTCCTCTTTCTCCGACACTAATTCCGTAGCCTCCGACACTAATTCTGCCACCTCCGACATTAATTCTGCCGCTTCCGACACTAATTTCACCGCCAGCGACACTAATTCCCTAGCCTCTGACGGCGTCGCCTCCGACGGCGCCGCCTACGACACTAATCCTCCGTCTCCGACCCTAATTCCGCTGCCTCCGAACCTAATTCCGCTGTCTCCGACACTAATTCCGCCACTTCCGATGGCGCCTCCGACACTAATTCCACCGCCTCCTCTGCCGCCGCCTTCGATGGCGCCACCTCCGACACTAATTCCCCAGCCTCCATTGCTGCCACATCCGACACTAATTCCCTAGCCTCCAACAACGCTACCTCCGACAATAATTCATCCTCCTCCAACATCGTTGCCTCTGACCTTAACTCTGCTGCCTCTGACCCTAATCCCGCCATCTCCGACCCTAATTCCGCCGCCTCCGACCCTAATTCCGCCGCCTCCGACCCTAATTCCGCCGCCTCCGACCCTAATTCCGCCACCTCCGACCCTAATTCTGCCGCCTCTGACCCTAATTCCGCCTCCTCTGACACTAATTTCGTCGCCTCTGCTGGTGCTTTATCCAACACTAATTCCGCCGCATTCGATGGTGCCGTATTCGACACAAATTTTGCCTCCTCCGATGGCGCCGCCTCCGACACTATTTCCGTTGCTTATGATGGAACCACCTCCGACACTAATTCCGCCGTCTGCGACGACATCGCCTCTGACACTAATTCTTTGGCCTCCGATGACCCCACCTCCAACACTGATGGCGCCGCCTACGAAACTAATGTCGCTGCCTCCGACGGCTCCACTTCAAACACTAATTTCGCTGCCTCCGACACTAATTCTGCCACTTCTACCTCCAACACTAATTTTCCCGCCTCTAATACTAATTCCCCGACCTCTGACGGCGCTGCCATCGACACTAATTCTGTTTCCTTTGACATCAATTCCCCCGCCTCCAGCGGCGCAGCCTTCGACGACGCTGTCTCCAACACTAATTCTGCCGCCTCCGACACTAATTCTGTCGCCTCCGACGACGACGCCTTTGACTCTAATTCTCTCGCCTCCGACACAAATTATGATGGGTCCAAACTCCAACGACGCCGCATCTGACATTAATACCGCCTTCTTTGATGGCGCCCCCTCCGACACTAATTTCGTCGTCTCCGACACTAATTTTGTTGTTTCTGACACTAATTCCGCCGCCTTCGACACTAATTATGTCGCCTCTGCCACTAATTTTGCCGCCTCCGATGGTGCCTCCCCTGACACTAATTCCGCCACCTCCGGCGGAGCTGTCTCTGACACTAATTCCTTGGCCTCCGACAGTGCCGCTTCTGACACATTTCGCCGTCTCCGACACTAATTTTTCCGCCTCCGCCGTCACCGCTTCCGACACTAATTCCACCGCCGCCGCTTTCGATACTATTTATGCCGCCTCCGCCGCTAATTTCTCCTCCTCCTCTGACGGTGCCTCAGACACTAATTCCCCCACCTCCCATGGCGTCGCCTCCGATACTAATTCACCGGCCTTCAATGGTGCCGCCTTCAACACTAATTTCGCCGTCTCTAACACTAATTCCGCCGCATATGACGATGTCGCCTCCGACACTAATTCTGCCAGGTCCGACGTCGCTGCCTCCCACACAATTTCTGCCGGGTCCGATGGCCCCACCCTCGACTCTAATTCCGTCGGTTCCGCCGCCGCCGTCTTCTTAGGACTCTTCTTATGACTCTTTGTAGGAATCTTTGTTGGACTCTTCGTAAGACTCTTCTTAGTTTTATTCCTATGACTCTTTTAACTTCTTCTTAGGATTCTTCTTAGGACTCTTCTTAGCAATCTTCTTAGGACACTACTTAGGACTTTTCTTAAGACTCTTCGAAGCACTCTTCTTAGGACCCTAATCATCTTCTCCCTTACTCTTCTTCTTCTTCTTTTCCCCCGTAATCTTCTTCTTCTTCTTCTCCTCTCTAATCTTCATCTTCTTCTCCTCTCTAATCTTCTTCTTCTTCCTCTTTAATCTTCTTCTTCTTCCCTCTAATCTTCTTCTTCTTCCCTCCTAACTTCTTATTCTTCTTTCCCCATAACTTCTTATTATTATTCTTCTTCCCCCATAACCTTCTTCTTCTCCCCCTAATCTTCTTCTTCTTTTCCCCAAATCTTTTTCTTCTTTCCTCCTAATCTTCTTCTTCTTTCCCCCTAATCTTCTTCTTCTTCCCCCCTAATCTTCTATTTCTTCTTCTTCCCCCCTAATCTTCTTCCCTCTAATCTTCATTTTCTCCTCCCCTAATCTTCTTCTTCCCACCTAATCTTCTTCTTCTTCCCACTTAATCTTCTTCTTCTTCTTCCCCCTAATCTTCTTCTTCTTCCTCATAATCTTCTTCTTCTTCCCCCCCTAATCTTCTTCTTCTTCTCCCCCCTTAATCTTTTTATTCTCCCCCCTTAATCTTTTTCTTCTCCCCCCTAATTTTTTTCTTCTTCCCCCTTATCTTTTTCTTCCCTCCTAATCTTCTTTTTCTTCTCCCCTAATCTTCTTCTTCTTTTTCCTCCATAATCTTCTACTTCTTCCCCCCTAATCTTCTTCTTCTTCCCCCCTAATCTTTTTTCCTTCTTCTTCCCCCTAATCTTCTTCTTCATCTTTTTCTTTTTCTTCTTCCCACATAATCTTCTTCTTCTTCCCCCCTAATGTTCTTCTTCTTCCCCCCCTAATCTTCTTCTTCTTCCCCCCAAATCTTCTTCTTCTTCCACCATAATCTCTTCTTCTTCTACCCCCTAATCTTCTTCTACCCCTTAATCGTTTTCTTCTTCTCCCCCCCTAATCTTCTACTTCTTCCCCTTTAATCTTCTTCTTTCCCTTCTTCATCGCCCCCTAATCTTCTTCTTTTTCTTTCTTCCACCTAATCTTCTTCTTCCCACTAAACTTCTTCCCCCTAATCTTCTCCCCCCCCCCACCCCTCCTTAATCTTCTTCTTCTTCTCCCCCCTAATCTTCTTCTTCCCTCATAATCTTTTTTTTTCTTCTTCCCTCTAATCTTCTTCTTCTTCCACCCTAATGTTCTTCTTCCCCCCTAATATTCTTCTTCTTCTTCCCTAATCTTCTTCTTCTTCCCCCTTACTTTTCTTCCTTTTCTTATTCCCCATAATCTTCTTCTTCTTCCACCTTAATCTTCTTCTTTTTCTTCTTCTTCTTCTCCCCCTAATCTTCTTCTTCCCCCTAATCTTCTTCTACTTCCCCGCCTAATCTTCTTCTCCCCCTAATCTTCTTCTTCATCTCCCTCTAATCTTCTTATTCCCCCTAATCTTCTTCTTGTTTTCCCTCTAATCTTCTTCTCCCCTAGTCTTCTTCTCCCCTAATCTTCTTCTTTTTTCTTCTTCCCCCTAATCTTATTCTTCATCTTCTTCTTTCCCCCTAATCTTCTTCTTCTTATTGCCCCTAATCTTCTTCTTCCCCATAATCTTCTTCTTTTCCCCTCTAATCTTCTTTTCCCCCTAATCTTCTTCTTCTTCCCCCTAATCTTCTTCTTCGTCTTCCCCTTAATCTTCTTCTCTTCTTCTCCCCTAAACTTCTTCTTCTTCCCCCTTATCTTCTTCTTCTTCCCCCTAATCTTCTTCTTCCCCTCTAATCTTTTTCTTCTTCTCCCACCATAATCTTCTTCTTCTTCCCCTTAATCTTCTTCTCCTTCTGCCCCATAATCTTCTTTTTCCCCCTAATCTTCTTCTTCTTCTCCCTATAATCTTCTTCTTTCCCCCATAATCTTCTTCTTCTCCCCCCAATCTTCTTCTTCTTCTTTTTCCCCTATTCTTCTTCTTCTCCCCTAATCTTCATCATGTTCTTCTTCTTCCCCATATTCTTCTTCTTCCCCCTAATCTTCTTCTTCCCATTAATCTTCTTCTTCTTCACCCTAATCTCTTCCCTTAATCTTCTTTCTCCCCATAATCTTTTTCTTCTTCCCCTATATTCTTCTTCTCCCCCCTAATCTTCTACTTCCCCCTAATATTTTTCTTCTCCCCCTAATCTTCTTCTTCTTCCCCCTTAATCTCCTTATTTTTCTTCCCCCTAATCTTCTTCTTCTAATTCGTCGTCTCTAATCTTCTTCTTCTTCCCCCTAATCTTCTTCTTTTTTCCCTAATCTTTTTCTTCTTCTCCCCTAATCATCTTTTTCTTCCCCTCTAATCTTCTTCTTCTTTCCCTCTAATCTTCTTCTTCTTCCCCCTAATCTTCTTGTTCTTCCCCCTAATCTTGTTCTTCCCCAATAATCTTCTTCTTCTTTCCCTCTTAATCTTCTTCTTCTTCCCCGTAATCTTCTTCTTCTCCCCTAATCTTCTTCTTCCCCCCTAATCTTCTTCTCCTTTCTCTTCCCTCCTAATCTTCTTCTACCCCCTAATATTCTTCTTCTTTCCCCCCTAATCTTCTTCTTCCTCCCCCCTAATTTTCCTCTTCTTCTTCCCTCCTAATCTTCTTCTTCCCTCATAAATTTTTTCCCCTAATCTTCTTCTTCCCTCCTAATCTTCTTCGTCCCCTCCTAATTTTCTTCTTCCCTCCTAATCTTCTTCTTCCCCATAATCTTCTTCTTCTTCCCCATAATCTTCTTCTTCTCCCCCTAATCTTCTTCTTCTTCTCCCCCTAATCTTCTTCTTCTTTTCCCTCATAATCTTCTTTTTCTTCTTCCCACCTAATCTTCTTCTTCTTCCCACATAATCTTCATCTTCTTCTTTCCCCTAATCTTCTTCTTCTTCCTCCCCCCTAATCTTCTTCTTCTTCCCCATAATCTTCTTCTTCTCCCCCCCTAATTTTCTTCTTCTTCCTCCCGTAATCTTCTTCTTCCTCCTAATCTTCATCTTCCCCCTAATCTTCTTCTTCTTCCCCCCTAATCTTCTTCTTTTTCTCCCCCCCCCCCTAATCTTCTTCTTTTTCTTTTTCTCCCCCCTAATCTTCTTCTTCTTCCCCCTAAACTTCTTCTTCTCCCGCCTAATCTTCTTCTTCTTCTCCCTAATCTTCTTCTTCTTACCACCTAATCTTCTTCTTCCCCCCTAATCTTCTTCTCCCTAATCTTCTTCTTCTTCCCCATAATCTTTTTCTTTTTCCTCCTAATCTTCTTTTTCTTCTCCCCTAATCTTCTTCTTCTTCCCCCATAATTTTCTTCTTCTTCTTTCCAAATCTTCTTCCCAAATCTTCTTCTTCCCTATTCTTCTTCTTCCTCATTCCTCTTCCCCCCTATTCTTCTTTTTCTGCCATAATATTCTTCCCCCGAATCTTCTTCTTCTGCCATAATATTCTTCCCCCTAATCGTCTTCTTCTATAATCTTCTTTTTCCAAAATCATATATTCTTCTCTAATCTTCTTCTTCTTCCCTAATCTTTTTTTTTCTCACCTCCTCTAATCTTCTTCTTCTTCTCTATTCTTCTTCTTCTTCTCCCCCTCCCCCCTAATCTTCTTCTTCTCCCCTAATCTTCTTGCCCCTATTTTTTCTTCTTCTTCTTCCCCCTAATCTTCATCTTCTCTCCCCCTAATTTTCTTCTTTTTCCTACCTAATCTTCTTCTTCTAGTCTCCTATCTTCTTCTTTTTCTTCTCACCTCATATCTTCTTCTTTTTCTTCTTGCCTCATATCTTCTTCTTCTTCTGGTCTTCTATCTTCTGGCCTCCTATCTTCTTCCGACCTCCTATCTTCTTTTCGCCTGCCTCCTATCTTCTTCCGACCTCCTATCTTCTTCTGATCTCTTATCTTCTTCTGGCCTCCTATCTTCTTTTTCTTCTGGTCTCCTATGTTCTTTTTCTTCTGGTCTCCTATCTTCTTTTCTTCTGGCATCCCATCTTCTTTTATAGGCTCTCCCTTCTTCTTCAATAGGCTTTTTCTTCTTCATCTATAGTCTCCCTCTTTTTCTTTTTCTTCTTCTTATTATTCTATAGGCTCTCTCTTCTTCTTCTATAAGCTCCCTCTTCTACTTTTTCTTCTTATTCTATAGGCTTCCTCTTATTCTTCTATAGGATCCCTCTTCTTCTTCTTCTATAGGCTCCATATTCTTCTTTTATAGTCTCTCTTCTTCTTCTATAGACTTCCTCTTCCTATCTTCTTCTTCTATAGGATCCCTTTTCTTCTTCTTTTTCTATATGTTTCCTCTTATTCTTATTCTATAAGCTTCTTTTTCTTCTTCTTCTCTAGGCTCCCTCTTCTTCTCTAGGCTCTCTCTCTCTTCTTCTTCTTCTTCTATAACCTCTTTCTTCTTCTTTTTTAGGCTCCCTCTTCTTCTTCTATTAACTCCCTCTTCTTCTTTCTTCTTCTATAGGCTCTCTCTTCTTCTTCTATAGTTTTTTTATATGCTCCCTCTCTTCTTCTTCTTCTTCTTCTAGACACCTTGTTTTTCTTATTCTAGGATCCCTCTTCTTCTAAGCTCTCTTTTTCTTCTTCTTCTTTTTCTTCTTCTAGGCTCCCTCTTCTTCTTTTTCTAGGCTCCCTCTTCTTCTTTTAGGCTTCTTCCTCCTTTTCTTCTTCTTCTAGGCTCCCTCTTCCTCTTCTTTTTCTAGACTCCCTCTTCTTCTTCTAGGCTCCCTCTTCTTCTTCTAGGCTCCTTCTTCTTCTTCTTCTTCTTCTTCTAGACTCTCTTCTTCTTCTTCTTCTTCTTCTAGTCTCCCTCTTCATCTCCTTTTAGGCTCCCTCTTCTTCTTCTTCTAGGCTCCCTCTTCTTCTCCTTCTAGGATCCCTCTTCTTCTTCTCTCTCTTTTTCTTCTTCTTCTAGGCTCCATCTTCTTCTTCTTTTAGGCTCCCTCTTCTTCTTCTTTTTCTTCTAGGCTCCCTCTTCTTCTTCTTCCAGGCTCCCTCTTCTTCTTCTAAGCTTCTTCTTCTTCTTCTTTTAGGCTACCTCTTCTTCTTCTAAGCTCCCTCTTCTTCTTCTAGGCTCCCTCTTCTTCTTCTTCTAGACTCCCTTTTCTTCTTCTTCTAGGCACCCTCTTCTTCTTCCTCTTCTAGGCTCCCTCTTCTCCTTCTTCTTCTTCTAGGCTTCCTCTTCTTCTAGGCTCCCTCTTCTTCTTTTTCTTCTTGGCTCCCTCTTCTTCTAGGCTCCATCTTTTTCTTCTAGGCTCCCTCTTCTTCTTCTAGGCTCCCTCTTCTTCTTCTAGGCTCCCTCTTCTTCTTCTTCTTCTCCCTTGTTTTCTTCTAGGCTCTCTCTTCTTTTTCTTCTTGTCTCCCTCTTCTTCTTCGTCTAGGCTCCCTCTTCTTCGTTTATTCTCTCTTTTCTTCTTCCTCTAAGGCTCCCTTTTCTTCTTCTTCTAGGCTCCCTTTTCTTCTTCTTCTAGGCTCCCTCTTCATCATCATCTTCTTCTTCTTCTAGTCTCTCTCTTCTTCTTCTTCTAGGCTCACTCTACTTTTTCTTCTTCTTCTTCTTTTGGGATCCCTCTTTTCTTCTTCTAGGCTCCCTTTTCTTCTTCTTCTTCTTCTTCTTCTTCTTCTTCTTCTTCTTCTAGGCTCCCTCTTCCTCTTCTTATTCTAGGTTCATTCTTCTTCTTCTTCTAGGCTCCCTCTTCTTCTTCTTCTAGGCTCCATCCTCTTCTTCTCCCTCTTTTTCTTTTAGGCTCTCTCTTCTTCTTTTCTTCTTCTTCTTCTTCTAGGATCCCTCCTCTTCTTCTTCGTTTAGACTCCCTCTTCTTCTTCTTTTTCTAGGCTCGCTCTTCTTCTTTTGCTTCTTGGCTCCCTCTTCTTCTTCTTCTTATAGGCTCCCTCTTCTTCTTCTTCTTCTTCTTCTTCTTCTTCTTCTTCTAAACTCCCTCGTCTTCTTCTTCTTCTAACTCCCTCTTCTTCTAGGCTCCGTCTTCTTTTAGTCTCCTTCTTCTAGGGTCCCTTGTTATGTGTTATGATCCTCCGTCAGTTATCTTATTATCTTGTCGTGTGTATTGAGTCATCGTTATTACACTCGTCGTAATGTTTTAGGGTTTTAATATTGTATGCATCTTATGTAATTACGAGTATGCCACCCGGGGTCCTATAAATAGACCATTCTCATGTAGTTGGTTTTCAAGCAATGAATTATGAAATTTTCTCTCTCTCTAATTCCTCTCTCTCTCTCTCTCTCTAAGCTCTCCTTCCTCCACCCTCTAGGGTTTCATCTTCTCTCATCTCCTCCTCCACCATTTCTAGGGCTTGCCCATGTATTCCCGCCTCCAACGATCGCAACGACCCAAGCCCATAACAACTTGGTATCAGAGCTAAACGTCGGCGACTCCATTCTCGTCACTCCTTCCGCCGTCTTCCGCCGCTTTAACTGCTCCCGCAAGCCAGCCCCCTTTCAGAGCTCTCCATCCTCGGATTGATACTCTCGTCGTCATTACGGTTTCCATCAGAGCCAAAACCGTTGTCATCTGCTTCGATTGCCGCTAGGTCACGACCTCGTCTCCGTCTCTCTGTTCATCCAGCAGCAATGATCGATATCTCCCAAGCATCGGCGCCCTTCTTCTGCGTCAACAGGCACGTCCAGATCGTCTCGATCGATCACTTCCCGTCGACCGCTCGATCGTCGATCCCTCGCAACTCCTCGGACTACCGCCGCAACTCCTTGCTCGACCGCTGAAACTCATCGATCTTCCTTAGACTAACGATAGCAGCTCCGTCTGTCGACGCCAACCGCTTCCTCTTGTCGACGCCAACCGCTTCCTCCTGTCGACTTCAGAAGCCATCTACGACATGAGCCTTTCCATCCTGCCAGACGATCCATCCCGCCACCTCTCTCGACGCACCCCACAGCCCGCAACAGTCCTCCCCCACGCCCGCAGCAGTCCTCGCGCCGCACGCCATCATGCCGCTGTCCCCTTTATAATTTTTTTAATTCTTTTTTTTCAGATCCTTAAATCTTATCAGCCACCTTCTACCGAGTCACATCTCCTTTTATTTTATTTCATTTCCTTGTCTCTTCCTAACCGCACCCCTTCTTCCTAACCGCACGCCTTTCTTTTTTGTTTTAAATTTCTTCTTTCCTCCACGTCATACTATTTTTAATTACTCCCACTCCCACTCCCACTTCTCCAATCTCAAATATAATTTGATGAACATTCATCTTAGTGCCACGAATGCGGACGTCCTCCACTCGATGCTGCTGAAGTGGTCGACGACATTTCAAGCCTCCATGTCTCGCTTCGAGGCCAAGCTTGATCAATTGGAGCACTCAGCCTTCTTCTTTATCTTCTTCTAGGGAGCCTTCTTCTTCCTCTTCTTCTTGGGAGTCTTCTTCTTCTAGGAAACCTTCTTCTAGGGAGCCTTCTTCTTCTTCTTCCACGGTTTAGGCTTCTTTATCTTTCATTGTCCTCTTCTTCTTCTAGGGTTTAGGCTTCTTTTTCTTTCATTGGCTTCTTTTTTTTTCTTCTTCTTTCATAGACTTCTTCTTTTTTCATAGGCTTCTTCTTCTTTCATAGGCTTCAAAAGTAATACAAATGCAATAAGATCAAAAAAATTTTACCCTCATTTAAAAAACTTAGTTGATTGTCAAGCATGTGCATTAAGTTTAGGGTTAATGTTCATGTTTGAATCAATAGTTGTTTTATGAAACAAGGGAAAGGAGCTCCATAAACATGGACGACAAGAGCAGAGCATCAACGGGAGCGTTTGAATCTTCTCAAGGGTTAATTACTGGTGAGTTGTTTCCAAAGCCCTACGACGAGCTACAATCATTCTTTGTGTTTCATCCACTTTTTGAAAAGAGCTAACTAGTTATAATTAATCCAAACACATGAATATGTAGTATTCCTTTTTATGTTAATCCCTACAATTTGTCATAATGGAATGCCAATATTCCTCATCAAGGCTTTTTTCATAATTTATAAAAGATTAATTCAATTCTCTTTGATCGCATAAATCTTTCAAATTTTAAATGCAAATTTAGATGCATTTATTTTTTGTCGATTTGTTGACACATTAAATATAGCCTAAAACTTCAGCCCATCTTATCAATCATCATTTAATAGTGTGAAAGTAATAGAACTTCATATTAATTTATTGAAAAAATCTTATGTTTGAAACTCGTCGGGAATTATATTTACATATTCTTCTTCTTCTTATTATTCTAAGCTCCCTTCTTTTTCTAGGCTTCTTTCATCTTCTTCTAGGCTTTCTTCTTCTAGGCTCCCTTCTTATTCTAGGCTCTCTTCTTATTCTAGGCGTCCTTCTTCTTCTTCTTCTTTTTCTAGGCTCCCTTCTTCTTCTTCTAAGCTCTCTTCTTCTTCTTCTAGACTCCCTTCTTCTCCTTGTCTCCCTTCTTCTTCTTCTTCTTCTTCTTCTTCTAGGCTCCCTTCTTTTTCTAGGCTCCCTTCTTCTTCTTCTAGGCCCACTCATTATTCTTCTAGGCTCCCTTCTTCTTTATCTTCTAGGCTCCCTTCTTCTTTTAGGCTCCCTTTTTTTGGCTCCCTTCTTCTTATTCTAGTCTCCCTTCTTATTTTTCTTCTTCCAGGCTCCCATCTTCTTCGTCTTCTTGGCCCCCTTCTTCTTGCTCTTTTTCTAGGCTCATTCTTCTTCTTCTAGGCTCCCTTGTTCTTTTTCTAGACTACATTCTTCTTTTTCTAGGTTCCATTCTTCTTCTTCTTTTTTAGGCTCCCTTCTTCTTCTAGGCTCCCTTCTTCTTCTTTTGGGCTCCCTTCTTCTTCTTCTTCTTCTTCTTCTTCTTTTTCTAGGCTCCTTTATTCTAGTTCTAGGCTCCCTTCTTCTTCTTCTAGGCTCTCTTTTTCTTCTTCTTGGCCTCCTTCTAGACGCCCTTCTTTTTCTAGGCTCCCATTTTCTTCTTCTTCTAAACTCCCTTTTTTCTAGGATCGCTTCTTCTTCTAGGCTCTCATCTTCTTCTAGGCTCTATTCTTCTTCTTCTAGGCTCTCTTCTTCTTCTTATAGGCTCCCTTCTTCTTCTCTTATGCTCTCTTCTTCTTCTAGACTCCCTTCTTCTTTTAGGCTCTCTTCTTCTTCTAGGCTCACTTCTTCTTCTTCTAGGCTCCCTTCTTTTTCTTTTTCTTCTTCTAGGCTTCATTCTTCTTCTAGGCTCCCTTCTTCTTTTTCTAGGCAGACTAGGCTTCATTCTTCTTGTAGACTCCCTTCTTCTTCTTCTTCTTTTTCTAAGCTCCATTCTTTTTTTTGTCTTCTAGGCTCCCTTCTTCTTCTTCTTCTTCTTCTTCTAAGCTCCCTTCTTCTTCTTACAGACTCACTTGTTCTTCTAGGCTCCCTTCTTCTTCTTCTGGGCTTCCTTCTTCTTCTTTTTCTAGGCTTCATTATTCTTCTTTTTCTTCTTCTGGGCTTCCTTCTTCTTTTTCTAGGCTTCATTATTCTTCTTTTTCTTCTTCTTGGCTCCCTTGTTCTTCTTCTAGTTGCCCTTCTTCTTCTTGGCTCCCTTCTTAATCTAAACTCCCTTGTTCTTCTAGACTCCCTTCTTCTAGACTCTATTCTTCTTCTTGGCTCCCTTCTTTTTCTAGGCTCCCTTCTTCTTCTAGGCTCCCTTCTTCTTCTTCTTGACTCCCTTCTTCTTCTAGGCTCCCTTCTTCTTCTAGGCTCCCTTCTTCTTCTGGGCTCCTTTCTTCTTCTTCTTCTTTAAGGCTCCCTTATTCTTCTTCTTCTAGGCTCCCTTTTTCTTCTTCTGGGATCTCTTTTTTTCTTCTTCTTCTAGGATCCCTTCTTTTTCTTCTTCTTCTTCTTCTTCTTCTTCTTCTTCTTCTTCTTCTAGGCTCCCTTCTTCTTCTTCTAGACTCCCTTATGTTTCTTCTTCTTCTTCTTCTTCTAGTCTCCCTTATTTTTCTTCCTCTAGAATCCCTTCTTCTTCTAGGCTCCTTTCTTCTTCTCCCAGGCTCCCTTCTTCTTCTTCTCCCAGGCTCCCTTCTTCTTCTTCTTCTTCTTCTTCTAGGTTCCCTTCTTCTTCTTCTTCTTTTAGGTTCCCTAAAGTCAAAAATCCCTAAAGCCCTATAGACGCCTTGGATACTACCTTCGCCGCCTTAGATGACACCTTCACCACCTCAAACTCCGCTCGGACGCCGCCCCATCACCACCTTCAACTACGTCTTAATCTCTTAGCCTCAAACCTTAATAGCCCTAAAGACTTAAAGCTCATAATCCCTAAAGACTTAAAGCCCTAAAGCCCTTCGTCGCCCCGGAAGCTGCCTCAGACTCTGATTCCGCCGCCTCGGACACCTACGTCCTCTCAAACACCGTCTCGGACGCCGTCTCCAACGCCTCGGGGGTCATGCCACTAATCACTAATCCTTAAGCTTTAAGCTCTCTTCAAATGCAGCCTCAGACGCCGCCTTCGCTGCCTCAGACGCCGCCTCCGTCGCTGCCTCGGACAATGCCTCTGAGGTCTCAGACGCTGCCTTTTGTACCGCCTCCGTCTCCTTGGCCGCTGCTGCCACAGACACCTATGCCGCCTGGGATGCCTCCACCCCCTCGGATGTCACCTTTGTCACCTCCCTAATCCCTAATCTCTTACGCCTCTAAGCCCTTAAGATCCTAAGCCTCTAAGATGTAGGAGGCGTCCGAGTCGATGGAGGCGACGTCTAAGTCGGCGGAGGCAGCGTCGAGTCGGTGGAGACAGCGTCCGAGTCGGCACAACCAATGTCTTAGTCCTTAGAGGAGGCGTCAGAGGCCACAGAGGAGGCATCCGATGCGGGGGAGGACTTTTGGGCTTCTTGCTTAGGCCTTATAACTTAGGGATTAACACTTTTGTGATTAGCGAATAGTGATAAAAAATATTGATTAGAAATTAGGTGTCTGAGGTGTTCGAAGTGTCCTAAGCGGCGTAAGCGTCCTCGATGGCAGGAGGTGTCCTATGCGGCGGAGGCGGCTGCGTCGTAGGCGGTGGAGGCAGTGTTCGAGGTACCGAGGAGACATCCTGAGCGGCAGACGCAATGTCCGTGACGGCATCGACTTCCTCCGTGGCAGCGGAGGCGGCGACTGTGGCTGTGGAGGCGTCGTCCAAGGGCCTAAGGGCTTGAGGGGTTTAGGGGTTTGAGAGTATAAAAGCTTTATGGATTTATGGTCTTAGGCAGTGGTGGCATCAACGGCGGAGGTGACGTTCGTGGCAGCGAAGCCTACATTTAAGGCGCTTTAGGCGTCTGAGGTGGTAGAAGCGTCCAATGTGGTGTTCAAGGCTATGTGGCAAGCGACAAAGGCGACATCCGAGGTGGCGAAGGAGACGCCCAAGGCGTCGGAGGCGGTGGAAGTTTTTAGGGCTTCAACGCTACCGGGCTTCGGGGATTTGAGCATATGGCTTTAGCGATTAACGAATAAGGTTTAGCGATTGGGAGTTTGGGGCGGGGGTGTCGTCCGAGGTGGCAGAGGGATTTAGTGCTTAGGTTTAATGCTTAGGGGCCTTTAGGTTTATGGCCTAGAGATTAAGGATTCGGGGCAGAGGCGCGGTGGAGGCCTATGAAGCGGAGGCAGTGTTCTAAACTGCGCGGGGGGGGGGGGGGGGTCGAGCTTTAGGGCTTAGGACCCCGACGAAGACGACAATGTGGGTTGCAAAGGAGGCGTCCTTGGCGATGTGCGAGGCGACGGAGGCGGCTGTTGTGGCTTCCGAGGTGGCGAAGGAGGCTTTGACAACATCTGAGTTGACGGAGTCCGTCGTGGAGGCAGAAGAGGCAATGTTTGAGGCCTCAGAGGAGGCGTCTAAGGCTACAAAGGAGGCATCTAAGGTGGGGAAGGGTTTTGAGGCTTCTTGCTTAGGCCTTATGGCTTAGGGCTTAATGCTTTTTGATAAGTGAATAGAGATAAAGGATTCACGATTAGAAATTAAGGGTCAGAGGTGTCTGAGGCGGTCGAAGCATCCTATTCGTCGCCTGCATCCTAGGCGGCGGACGCGGCAGAGGCGTTGTACGGGATGACAAATGAGTCTATGGAGGCATCGTCCGAGGGCTTGATGGGTTTATGAGTATAAAGACTGTAGGGCTATAAGGATTTATGGTTTTAGGATTTAGGAGACGACGACAAAGGAGGCGATGTTCGAGGAAATGGATTCTACTTCCAAGCCTCCTTAGGCGTCCGAGGTGGGAGAGATGTTCAAGGCTGTATTCACAGATATGTCGCTTAAGGGCTTAGGGCATTAGGGCTACGGGATTAGCGAATAATGTTAAAGGTTGGAGATTAGGCATCAAAGTTGTCTGAGGCGGTCGAAGCGTTCTAGGAGACGTAAGCATCCAAGGCGGCAAAGGAGGTTGGCTGCGTCTTAGCCAGCTGATGCGGCGTATGAGGCAGCAGAGGCGTCGTGCAGGCGACATAGGAGCTTGGGACAATAAAAAAACCGACGCTGCGGAGGAGACTTTAGCGATTAGTGATTTGGTGGCATCCGAGGCAGCGAGGAGACATCCTGGGTGGCGGACGTGTCGTCCGTGACTTCGAAGGAGTCATCCGAGATGGCGTAGGAGGTGCCTGAGGCGTCGGTGGTGGTGGAGGTTTTTTGGGCTTCATGGTTTCCTGGCTTCGGGGCTTAGGGAATATGGCTTTAAGGATTAGCGATTATGGCGGAGGCGTCGTCTGACGGCCACCCGATTGCTTACTTAAGCCGCAAAATGGCTCTTCACCATCGGAAGCTGCCCACATACGAGCAAGAGCTTATTAACTTGGCAAAGGCCTTTCACCATTGGCGGCCCCATTTGTGGGGACGTTCCTTTTTTATCTGGACCGATGACTTTAGCCTCAAGTATTTGTTGGAGCAGAGATTGACTACGGTGCCCCAACAACGTTGGGTGAGCCGCCTTTTGGGGTATGATTTCTGAGTGGAGTACAAATCCGGCCACTTGAATCGTGCGACCGACTCTCTCTCTCACCGCGACTCCCCGGATGCTCTCCTCTATGCTATGTCTGAGCCTTCCTCACGAGTTCTTCCCCACCTCAGTCAGGAGATTGATGACTCTCCCTTTCTTCACGAGTTGCGGCTCCGTATTCAGGAGGGGCACCTACCGTCGAGTTGGAAGATTTGTGATGGCCTTATCCTCTACAAGGATAACCTCTATTTGGCAGCGACCTCACCTCTAATCCGTGTCATTCTTGCTGTCGTCCTTGACCGCACTCATGAAGGGATCCACAAGACGCTTCAACGTGTGCGCGCTGAGTTCTTCTAGCCAGGGTTCAAGCGCAATGTTCAGACCTACGTTGTGGAGTGCATCAGCTGCCAGCGCAGCAAAGCGGAGGCTCTCTCCCCAGCCGGTCTACTACAGCCGCTACCAGTGCCGACACAAATATGGGCCGACATCTCCATTGATTTCATTGAGGGATTGCTTCCATCTCGCGGGTTCAATGTCATCCTTGCAGTGGTGGACCGTTTCTGCATGGGGAGCCACTTCATTGCCATGATCCGACCCATCACATGACCCGCTGTGGCCTGTATTTTCTTCGATCGGGTGTTTCGTCACCACAGGATGCCGGGGATAAAGTCTTCACTTCCGAGTTTTGGCAGGAGTTGTTCGCACTTTGTGGCATAAAATTGGCCCTCTCCTCCGTATACCATCCACAGTCCGATGGCCAGACCGAGGTGGTCAACATGACCTCGAGATGTACTTGCGCTGCCTTAACGGGGATTTTTTTCTTTTTCTTCATAAAATTCTTCTTCTTTTTAATAGGATTCTTCTTCTTTTTCATAGGATTCTTCTTCTTTTTCTTCATAAGATTCTTCTTTATCTTCACAGGATTCTTCTTCTTCTTCATATGATTCTTCTTCTTCATAGGATTCTTCTTCTTCTTTAAAGGTTTTTTCTTCTTCTTCATAGAATTTTTCTTCTTCATAAGATTCTTCTTCTTCATAGGATTCTTCTTCTTCTTCATATGATTCTTCTTCTTCTTCTTCATAAGATTTTTCTTTTTTTTTTCTTCATAAGATTCTTCTACATAAGATTCTTTCTCTTCATAAGATTCTTCTTCTTTATAGGATTCTTCTTTTTCTTTATATGATTCTTTTTCTTCATAGGATTCTTCTTCTCCATAGGATTCTTCTTCTCCATATGATTCTTCTTCTCCATAGGATTCTTCTTCTTCTTTTCTATTGGATTATTCTTCTTTTTCTCCATTGGATTCTTCTTCTTCTTCTCCATGGATTCTTCTTCTCCATAGGATTCTTCTTCTTCTTCATAGGATTTTTCTCCATATGATTCTTCTTTTCCATAGGGTTCTTCTTCTTCTCCATAGAATTCTTCTTCACCATAGGATTTTTTTCTTTCTTCTTCTCCATAGGATTCTCTTCTTCTTCTCCATAGGATTTTCTTCTTCTCCATAGGATTCTTCTTTTTCTTCTCCATAGGATTCTTCTTCTTCTTCATATGATTCTTCTTTTTCATAAGATTCTTCTTCTTCATAGGATTCTTCTTCTCCATAGGATTCTTCTTCTCCATAGAATTCTTCTTCTCCATATGATTCTTTTTTTTCTTCTTCTTCTTCTCCATATGATTCTTTTTTTTCTTCTTCTTCTTCTCCATAGGATTCTTCTTCTCCATATGATTCTTCTTCTTCTTCTCCATAGGTTTCTTCTTCTTCTTTTTTTCTTCTTCTTCATAGAATTCTTCTTCTCCGTAGGATTCTTCTTCTCCATAAGATTCTTCTTCTCCATTAGATTCTTCTTCTCCATAGGATTCTTCTCTATTAGATTTTTCTTCTCCATTGAAATCTTCTTCTTCTCCATAAGATTCTTCTTGTTCTCCATAAGATTCTTCTTCTTCTCCATATGATTCTTCTTCTTCTCCATATGATTATTCTTCTTCTCCATATGATTCTTCTTATTCTCCATATGATTCTTCTTCTTCTACATAGGATTCTTTTTCTTATTCTTCTCCATTGGATTCGTCATCTTTTTCATAGAATTCTTTTTCTTTTTCATAAAATTCTTCTTCTTGTGGTTCTTCTTCTTCTCCCCGAGATTCTTCTTCTTCTCCCCAAGTTTCTTCTTCATCTTCTTCTTCTTTTTCTTCTTCTTTTTCTTCTTCTTCTTCTTCTCCGTAATATATTTTTTCTTCTTCTTATCCATAAGATTCTTCTTCTTCTCCATAGAATTCTTCTTCTTCTCCATTGGATTCTTCTTCTTCTTCTCCATAAGATTCATTTTCTTCTCCATAGAATTCTCCTTCTTCTCTATAAGATTCTTCTTCTTCTTCATAGGATTCTTCTTGTTCTCCATAGAATTCTTCTTTTTCTCCATATGATTCTTCTTCATAAGATTCTTCTTCTTTTTTTCTTCTCCATAAGATTTTTTTTCTTCTCCATAGGATTCTTCTTCTTCATATGATTCTTTTTCTTTTTCTCTTTCTCCATAGGATTCTTCTTCTTCTTCTCCGTAGGATTCTTCTTCTTCTTCTCCGTAGAATTCTTCTTCTTCTACTCCGTAGGATTCTTCTTCTTCTTCTTCCTAGGATTCTGCTTCTTCTTCTTCTCCATAGGATTCTATTTTTTCTTCTTCTTCTCCATAGGTTTCTGGGTTTTTTTCTTCTTCTTTTCCATAGGTTTCTTCTTCTTTTTCTCCATAGGATTCTTCTTCTTCATAAAATTCTTCTTCTTCTTCATAGGAGTTTTCTTCTAACATATGAATTTTCTTCTTCTTCTTCTTCTTTAGAATTCTTCTTCTTCTTCTATATGATTCTTCTTCTTCTTCTTCTTCTATGTGATTCTTCTTTTTCTTCTTCTATATGATTCTTCTTCTTCTTCTATTGGATTCTTCTTCTTCTTCATCTATAAGATTCTTCTTCTATAAGATTCTTTTTCTTTTTCTTCTTCTATAGGATTCTTCTTCTTCTTCTTCTATAAGATTCTTCTTCTTCTTCTATAGGATTCTTCTTCTTCTTCTTCTTCCATATGATTCTTCTTCTTCTTCCATAGGCTTCTTCTTCTTCTATAGGATTTTTCTTCTTCTTCTTCTTCTTCTTCTTTAGCACAATTTCTCAAAAGATCCATATTCATAAGGGTGACTAAATTTTACGCTGGCCGTCTACCTAACACAACCCTCACCATTTTTCATCCGGGCTTGGGACCGGCATCGGCTGGTTTAAATGAAGCTATTAAATTAGTGCTTATGCGCCACAAGTAGGATTAAATGAAGCTATTAAAGTACAATTTTGGGAAGACTTAGATGATTTGGTAAGAGAAATCCCACAAAGCGAGAAAATTTTCATTGGAGGAGACTTAAATGGACATGTAGGGAAGCAAAATACGGATTATACAGATGTTCATGGAGGATTTGGGTATGGAGAAAGAAATGGAGAAGGAAGAACCATTCTAGACTTTGCCATAGCACATGAGCTAATTGTGACAAATACGTTCTACATAAAGAGGGAAGAACACTTAATTACGTTCAAGAGCGGACAAAATAAGTCACAAATTGACTATTTTATGACTCGCAAAATGGATAAAAAGATTTGTAAGGATTGCAAAGATTTGCAGGAGAAAGTTTGACAACGCAACATAGGCTAGTGGTGCTGGATGTGCAAATTAAATATAGTAACTTTAAGAGAAAGACAAAAGTGTTGCCAAAAATTCGGTGGTGGAACTTGATGAAGGAAAAACAGGTTGCTTTCAAGGCAGCAGTTATAGAACGACTAGTTGATGATCCTTATGTTGATCCTAGTGTCGCATGGGAAGTTATGTCTTCTCATTTAAGGATAAGTGGAAAGAACATACTTGGAGAGTCAAAAGGTCGCGCGCCCCCACAAAAAGAATCTTGGTGGTGGAAAAAGGAAGTGCAAGACAAAGTGAGGGCAAAGAGGGTCAGCTACAAAACATTATATGCTTGTAGGAATGATGAAAACTTGACAAAGTATAAAGTCGCCAAGAAAGAAGCTAAAAATGCAGTAAGTAAAGCAAGAAGTCAAGCTTATGAAGAATTTTACAAACGACTAGATACCAAAGACGGAGAGCGCGATATATATAAAATTGCTCGAGCTAGAGAGAGGAAGACAAGAGATTTAAGCCAAATTAAATGCATAAAAGATGAAACAGATACGGTTTTGACGGATGATGTGGCTATTAAGGAGCGATGGAAAAGATACTTTTATCAACTATACAATGAAGGAAAAGATAATGAACTGAACTTGGAAGAGTTAAGTAAATCGGAGGAGTATAGAGACATAACTTTTTATCGTAAAATTCAAGCATCAGAGATAGATGACGCTCTGAAGAAGATGAAAAATGGAAAGGCGGTTGGACCAGACGATATACCCATTGAAGTATGGAAATGCTTAGGGAGGGAAGGAATTTTATGGCTTACAAGTTTCTTCAATAAGATACTGAAGACAAAAAGGATGTCAGACCAATGGAGAGAAAGTATTTTGGTACCTTTGTATAAGAACAAAGGAGATATACAAAATTGTGTCAATTACAGGGGAATTAAATTAATGAGTCATACTATGAAACTATGGGAACGAGTAATAGAGAGACGAGTTAGACGAGAGACTAGCATCTCAGAGAATCAATTTGGATTCATGCCAGGGAGGTCAACCATGGAAGCTATACATCTCTTGAGGAGACTCATTGACAACTATCGGGAAAAACAAAAAGATTTGCATATGTTGTTTATCGATCTGGAGAAGGCGTATGATAGGGTTCCAAGAGAGGTCTTGTGGAGAGTCTTAGAAAAGAAAGGTGTAAATGTATCATACATTGACGTAATCAAAGATATGTATACAAATTCAGTGACCAGGGTGAGGACATCTGGAGGATTAACACAGGAATTCCCTATCGCTGTTGGCTTACATCAAGGGTCAGCTTTAAGCCCTTACCTCTTTACCCTTATCTTAGATGAGCTCACCGGACATATCCAGCAAGCAATACCTTGGTGTTTATTATTTGCAGATGATATTGTTTTGGTCGATGAGACGCGCGAGGGTGTAAACGCGAAACTGGAATCTTGGCGAGACACTTTAGAAAAGAAGGGTTTTAGGTTGAGCAGGACAAAGACAGAGTATATAGAGCTTAAATTTAGTAGTGCAAGAAGGTCAGATGACTCCGTCATTAAATTGGGTGACCAAGATATTTCCCGCAGTGAGTGCTTTAAATATCTGGGATCGATAATTCAAAAAGATGGAGGTGTAGATAAAGATGTGATTCATAGAATCCAAGCAGGTTGGTTGAAGTGGAGAGGTGCGTCTGGGATCCTATGTGATCGTAAAGTACCACTAAAACTTAAAGGCAAGTTTTACCGTACTGCAATTAGGCCTGCAATGCTCTACGGTTCTGAGTGTTGGGCAATGAATGGTGTACACGAGCAAAAAATGGGAGTCGCGGAGATGAGAATGCTTAGGTGGATGTGTGGTCACACGAGACTGGATAAAATTAGGAATGAATGTATCAGGGATAAGATAGGAGTGGCACCAATTGTAGAGAAGATGCGAGAAGCTCGTTTAAGATGGTTTGGACATGTACATAGGAGACCATTAGAGGCACCTGTTAGGCGTTGTGAGAGTTTAGTCACTAGACATGTTAAACGGGGGAGGGGTAGACCAAAAAAGACTTGGAATGAAACTATAAAGAAAGACATGATGTACTTAGGCATTAATGAGACTATGCTTAAAGATAGGGCGCAATGGCGACAGAGGATCCATATAGCCGACCCCACTATGGTGGGATAAAGGCTTGAGTGTTGTTGTTGTTGTTGTTCTTCTTCTTCTTCTTCTTCCAGAGGATTTTTCTTCTTCTTCTTCTTCTTCCATAGGATTCTTCTTCTTCTTCTTCCATAGGATTCTTCCATAGGATTCTTCTTCTTCTTCTTCCATAGGATTCTTCTTCTTCTTCTTTTTCTTCTTCTTCTTCTTCTTCCATAGGATTCTTCTTCTTCTTTTTCTTCTTCTTCTTCTTCCATAGGATTCTTCTTCTTCTTCCATAGGATTCTTCTTCTTCTTCCATAAAATTCTTCTTCTTCTTCTTCCATAGGATTCTTCTTCTTCTTCCATAGGATTCTTCTTCTTCTTCTTCCATAGGATTCTTCTTCTTCCATAGGATTCTTCTTCTTCTTCTTCCATAGGATTCTTCTTCTTCTTCTTCCATAGGATTCTTCTTTTTCTTCTTCTTCCATAGGATTCTTCTTCTTCTTCCATATGATTCTTCTTCTTCTTCTTCCATAGGATTCTTCTTCTTCTTCTTCTTCTTCCATAAGATTCTTCTTCTTCTTCTATAGGATTCTTCTTCTTCTTCTTCTTCCATAGGATTCTTCTTCTTCCTCCTTCATAGGATTCTTCTTCTTCTTCCATAGGATTCTTCTTCTTCTTCTTCCATAGAATTCTTCTTCTTCTTCCGTAGGATTCTTCTTCTTCTTCTTCTTCTTCCATAGGATTCTTCTTCTTCTTCCATAGGATTCTTCTTCTTCTTCTTTCATAGGATTCTTTTTCTTCTTCTTTCATAGGATTCTTTTTCTTCTTCTTCTTCGTCCTCAATAGGATTCTTCTTCTTCTTCCATAGGATTCTTCTTCTTCTTCTTCCATAGGATTCTTTTTCTTCTTCTTCCATAGGATTCTTCTTCTTCTTCTTCCATAAGTTCTTCTTCTTCTTTCATAGGATTCTTCTTCTTCCATAGGATTATTCTTCTTCTCTTCCATATGATTATTTTCTTCTCTTCCATGGGATTCTACTTCTTCTATAAGATTCTTCTTCTTCTGTAGGATTCTTCTTCTTCCATATCATTCTTCTTCTTCCATATGATGCTTTCTTCTTCTTCTTCCATAGGATGTTTTCTTCTTCTTCTTCCATAGGATTCTTCTTCTTCTTTCATAGGATTTTTCTTACATATGATTCTTCCTCTTTCATAGAATTCTTCTTCCATTGAAATCTTCTTCTTCCATAGGATTCTTCTTCTTCCATAGGATTCTTATTCTTTCATAGGATTCTTATTCTTTCATAGGATTCTTATTCTTTCGTAGGATTCTTATTCTTCCATAGGAATCTTCTTCTTCCATAGTATTCTCTTTTTTCTATAGGATTCTTCTTCTTCCATTAGATTCCTCTTCTTTCATAGGATTCCTCTTCTCCATAGAATTCTTCTTCTTATTATTCTTATTCTCCATAGGATTCTTCTTATTCTTTTCCATAGGATTCTTCTTCTTCGCCATAGAATTCTTTTTCTTCTTCTTGTTCTCCATAGGATTCTTCTTCTTGTTCTCCATAAGATTCTTTTTCTTCTTTTCCATAAGATTCTTCTTCTTCTCCATAAGATTCTTCTTCTTCTCCATATAATTCTTCTTCTTCTCCATAGAATTCTTCTTCTCCATAGGATTGTTCATCTTTTCCATAACATTCTTTTTCTTCTTCTTTTTCATAGGATTCTTCTTTTTCTCCATATGAATCTTCTTCTTTTTAGTTAGAATTTTTTTTCTTCTTCCATAGAATTTTTTTTTCTTCTTCCATAAAATTTTTTTTTCTTCCATAGAATTTTTTTTTCTTCTTCCATAGGATTCTTCTTCTATAAGATTCTTCTTTTTCTTCTTCCGTAAGATTCTTCTTCTTCCGTAAATTATTTCTTCTACTGTTATATTTTCAGGCATCGTGATAGAGTTCCTTTGAAAGAAATGAAGGCGGGCTGGCATTCTTGTCTGGATAGTAAAGTTGGGTTTAAGGTGTGAAACTGCTTTACCTCTTATATATAGTAACTGTTATAATACAATGACAGTATTGATATATAAAAAAATATGGATATAAAAGACCGAGAACGGTGAATTTCTGTCTAGTTAGGCGGGTCTATATGGCTACCCATGGAATTCCTTATTAGTAAGAGAAATTTAATTTTTCTTCTTCATTACAATTGATGAGCCTCAAAGCTATACTTCTGTCTTCTCCCTCTTCCCCCTTCTTCAAGTTTTACTACATTACAGGTGCAGATATTTCTTAACTTGGCCAACTGTAGATAGATATTGAATCTTATGCTTTTGAAGGCAGATATGAATTTATATGCTTATGATGAGTTGCCTGATAGGTAAATCAGTGGCTTGTTGCTTGATTTAAGATGTGGCCTTAATTGGGATAAAGATGTGGATTTCTTATGGAAGTAAATAGTGTGCCTCATGGAGAAACATGTGCCTTATTAGAAATTGTGCCTTGAGGGAAAATTGTGCCTCCACGAGAAATAAAAATATACGTATGATGGATGGTCCGAAAGGACAACCCATATGATATATAAGAACTACGTGGGTTTGAATCCGTATAGATGAGATACGGAGTACGTAGGCGGCGGTTGAGATAAAACCGCCTCAACCCAAAGGGGAGTCCGAATACCATCTCCCATTCAGTTACTTTACAACACTTGTATTGTTAGGTATTTATATATTCTATGATGCTCTGATAATTTCACTGAGCGCAGGTGACAGGTGCATGAGAATGGCAAGGGATTCTCATACAGTTTGCAAGGAGAACAATGCAGGTGACAAATAAAGGTAAAATATGGAGGTATATCCGGTTATATAACGACCTATTTATGCTTTTAATATACAATAATGATACTCTTAACTCTATATGAAATTTTGTTCGTGCTTCTGATTAGCTCGTCCATGGAAATTACGTGAGCGAATCGATAAATAGAGATAGTTGAGACAAAAAGGAAGATAGTTAACATAAAGTTTGAAATAAATGGATGCATATGAATTGTTTATTCATCGTGAAGCACTTAAGTATTATGGTTAATGTCGCAAATGCAAAATCTAGAAGGCAAAAGTAACTATGTAATGAGTAGGAATAAAAGATTGAAACTTACGTGAAGAACTAGAGATTCGTATAAATGCATGCATAAGTTCTTACTATAGATTTCGGGTATGAATAATAGTTCATTACTACAACTAATATTCTATGCTTAGACTTTCTGCAATTAATTTTTGGTGGTTATTTTTGTGAGTCACGATCATTGGGATGCCTACAATGACATCCCACCATCCCTCTTAACTGGCAAGCTCAAACTTAATCTATACTATACTATACGAGAATATAACATTCTCCTCACTTACACCGCTCTTTCAAAATCAACCGCATGATTGCCTCCAATTGAAATACCTAACGTCTGATTTAAGCGATTCATTTATAACTCTCCAATGCCTTTTTCATCACATGATATTTTTTTAGGTTTGATATTTGAACATCTTTTTGAATTCAGCCTCAAGCTAAAAGAATTTACTCATCTTACCTAGAGTGTGCCTTTCCACTGTTGAATCTTGCATTTCTGGTCCGAAGAGGTATCTCACATTCCCCATTTTTCAGCTTCTGTTCAATGTTATTGACTCTTGTTGATGATGTCAACTTAAACTCCACCCATTCTTTCTAATACCAAATGAAATTATTTCTTCTACTGTTATATTTCCAGACATCGTGATAGAGTTCCTTTGAAAGAAATGAAGGCGGGCTGGCATTGTTGTCTGGATAGTAAAGTTGGGTTTAAGGTGTGAAACTGATTTACCTTTATTTCTTCAAGTTGTAATTTATTATGCCTATAGTAATAAGGTGACCATCACTTAGTGATAAAGTTGAGGCTAGTGCATGGTCCAATATACTGGCAATAATAAACCCTTAAAAATGGGTAGACCGGTGCACAAAGCATTCCCGCGCATGGAGGGTCCGGGGAAGGGTCCCACCACAAGGGTGAAATGTAGATAAACCTTACCCTGCATTTTTGCAAGAGGTTGCTTCAAGGACTCGAGCCCGTGACCTCAAGGTCACACGACAACACCTCGACTAGTGCGCTAAGGCTCCCCTTTATGTGAAAACTCATCACACGACAACACCTCAACTAGTGCGCAAAGGCAATAATAAACCCTTGATTCAATATAATTAAACTTATGCTCTCCACTTTTGTTCATGTGAAAACTCGTCCAATAAAAAATTTTAATTATCAAATTTCTTGTAATTAGAGCTAGAACTAGCTCTGAACACAAATCTTCATCTTGTTTTGGTGACTGATATAGACACAATGATTGGCACTAAATTGTTAGATCATTGTTTCCATGTTTTTTCATTTGACCAAGTTATTAAATTTTGCTTCATGGTTTTGTGCACCAAAGGAATCCCAAAATAAGGTTGTGAAATTTGATTTCCATGGGCAGCCTGCAGAGCTCAAGCATGGCAATGTTGTCATTACAGTCATAACTAGTTGCACCAACACATCAAATCCTAGTGTAATGCTTGGTGCTGGCTTTGTTGTAAGGCTATATAGCTTCTAGTACACTACTCATAACCTTTACTTCTAAATATAATATTACGACATAAATATTTCCCTCTATCTCTAATTGTTTTATGCTAATGTTAATCATTTTGCCTAATGTTGTTGTCCTTCCTGCCCTTGGATGATCGTTGGCATTAAATGTTGATTAAGCTATGGATCAAGACCAACCTCGCCCCTAGTTCTGGTGTTGTTGCCAAGTATTTACTCAAAAGGTTAAAAAACATTTAAATACTTGTAGAAGCTCCTAATACATTTTTCTCCAAGAGTGTTGAAATGTAAGTATGTAACATAAACTCTGTTATCGAGAACCGGATAGATGTTATTATGATATTGATGATTATTTTTTGACGGATTTTGTATTCTGTCATTTTTTTTATCATTGCTAGACATTGTTGTTGTTTCTGTACTCTCTGGAAATCAAAATTTTGAGGGAAGTGTTCATCCTTTGATCTGTCCTCACTTCCACTTCTGGTAGTATATGCTCTTGCTCACACATTAAGATTTAACTATAGCTACATGTATTGGAAATTCTAGGGATCTTGACGAGTCTATTGCTACTTCAATTTCAGAAAATGGTAGCAAGCTCTCTAGTGTTTACTTGTTTTTCCTCCTTTACCCAATTAAAATTGTTTAATTTGTTTGTACATCTCTTGTAATCATCTATTTTTGTTTTTATCATTGGTAGACATTGTTGTTGTTTCTGTACTCTCTCAAAATCAAAATTTTGAGGGAAGAGTTCATCCTTTGACCGAGGTAATTATCTGGCTAATTATCTGTCCTCGCCTCCACTTCTAGTAGTGTATGCTCTTGCAGACACAGTAAGATTTAACTATAGCTCTTTTGCGCCATGTCGCATTAACTCAAGATAAAATGTTGGTATTTTGTGACTCAATATGTTGCTGTATTTGATAATTCTCTAAAAATATACTAATAAATGTTGTGTTGCTTTGAGATAATTTTCTCGAGATCAATTTCACAGCATTCATTTTTTCCTGTATTTTTTAGTTATTTCATATAACAAGCTTATCAAAATGGGAAATTTACAAGTACCTTAATTTGATTCTTTATGGGGTTGGTGCAATCACAATGGTTCAACCTAGTTATCTCGAGATTGCTTTAGGCTTTGTTTGATTGAGCGGTGGCGGGTGGAGCCGGCGGGTCCAAACGGAGGGGTCGAACTGGAGGCACGGAGGCGGGGGTCGAAACGGAGCGGCGGCGGCGGCGGTTTTCCTCCTTGCTACGGGGCCAAATGCGGCAAACGGAGCCGGCAGTTCATTTGTTTTACCGCCATGCGGCGTCGTTTCCTCAAAACACGGAACCAAAATGCGAAACCAAATAAAGCCTTAGTCTCATGATTTGGTATCGTATTCAAGGCCTTTTCAAACTGAGCAAACAAAGAGAATAATTGAGCAAAATGAGAAAACATAGCAAATTGAGCAAACAAAAAGATAAAACCGAGAAAACCGAGTGGAGAGAAAACTGAGGGAAGAGAGAAGACTGAGAGAAGTGAGAACTGGGAGAGGATGACGGCGATGGGCACGAAGGAGGAGGGGACGACGGTGGAGTTGGCGACGATAGAGGGGCAACGGTGGAGGGACTTCATAGGAGGACACGACGGAGTTTAGTATTTGGTGGTTCGTGGATTCGGGGAAGGACGACGGAGGAAAACACGACGGGGGAGGGGACGAAAGCAGAGGCATGGACGATGAAGGATGGCACGCATAGGAGATGTCGGATGAGAACACATTGTTGGAGGGGATGCCGAAGGTGGGGGATGTCCCGCCTTCTGTCGCCCTCCTCCGCGCTGTCACTCCCTTTGTCGTCGCCCCTCCCCCCTGCAGGGCGACAATGGTTGGATCGACCGACGAGGGGACGACAAAGGACACGAGAAAAGAGGTCACATGGAGGAGGGGACGACATCCATCATCCTCGCCCCCCCCCCCCCTTTATCGCCCCATTCCGTCACGCCCTACAACGTTGCCCTGGCTCCGTCGTGCTCTCCAACGTTGCCAACCTCCATCGTGCCCTCCAACATTGCCCACCTCCGTCGCGCTCTCCAACGTTGTCTCCCCCATCGCCCCGAAGTCCATAATGGCGGTGACATCAGAAGAGGGGTAATGGAGATGGTGCGGTGGTTGTGGGGCTTTAGGGACGATGGAGGGGTGGACGACTCCCTCCCTCGTGCCACCTATAACACTCCAACTTAGTTTTACCACAAATCAGCAGTCCGGTCGGGCCCCGTGATAAGGAGCAAACCAAGTAACGGTAATAAAAATGGTACATAGCAGGAAATAAAAAAATGCTACAAGAGTACTTACAGCGGAAGTAAAGAAAAAAATAGGCTAAGGGTAAAAGTGTACCTCAAAACAAATCTGAATTCACAGAGCCACTAAAATTGAAAGAGTCAAATGCTTGAAATATTAAATTCTTAGACATAGTCTGATACAAGAAACATTAGACAATTTTGATGCATGTCCAAATCACAATACAGTACTGAGAAAATAAACTACTGAATGGAAACAAACTATAAGAGCAACATCTGCAAACACGCTCATCCTAGGCGCAACACCCCACCTGTGACCCCTGTAATAATAAGCCCAAAATGGGTCAGCCCAACTGGAGAGTAAGAAAAATCATTTCTCTCAGTGACACTAAAATATTAATACTTGAATAAACATGTGTGCATGCTAAATAGGGAAATACATGTATCATACTGAAGCATGATTATATTTAGTTTGTAAGCATGCTTTTCTATAAAAAGTTTGTGAACATAAATGTTTATTCTATCTTAATTGAATCATGTATATCTACTTAAATGCTTCAAATAATAATTTCAAGGGATTTCTAAACTGCGGCGTATGCTTGAATTTTGGACATTTTAGAATTATTCTTTTTTCACGTTCTAGGATAAGTTACTTATGAGCATTCTAACGATCTGAATCCTTACTAACGAACGCATCACATTCTATGTCCCACGCATGGTTATCAGGATCGCGATCCGGATCATAGGATCTTACGATCCTACGATCCAGATTTTATAAATCGATCTGGATCTTACCTAGGATCTAAATCGGCACATCCACAATTGGGATCGCGATCCGGATCTTTGGATCTTTAGGATCGCGATACCAACCCGATTCTATCGGTCCGGCCAAAGGGAACTAGAAACATGTCCAACCCTATCCCGACCCCATTCAACCGGTCCAATGCCTATAACCCATTTCTTAACCTTATCTCAATCCCACCCCCATACCCCCATCACAGAATCATATCATATTATTTTACCGTATCCCAAGTGTCGATTGTCGACTGCAAACGGAGGCCAAGAGCAACGTTTTCGGTCGCTTCCAATCCAGACAGTCTCTTCATTTTCCTTCCTTACCTGGTTCCATTTCAAGTGGTGTTAATGTCTTATCTTATATTTCTGTGTATGAGCAATTCAGTGGTTGGTAATCCAGTGGCTTCCTGTTTCCTACTTTTAGGCCGACGTCTTCTCTTCCTTTCTAGCGCACGAGTAATCTAGCAGTTAGAAAACCAATATACGAGCAATTCAAGCTTCCTAATTCCAGCGTATGAGCAATCCAACAGTCTGGGTTCGTCTTTCTGCTTCTAGGCTTCCGCCAATCCATCAGTCCATATTTGTTTTTATTGTTAGTAGACATTGAGCATCTTACCTAAAACTGAAAGTGAACTTAATATGATATTATTTTTTTGATTTAGCTAATCAAATTTTTTTAATATAATTATTGACATATTGCTCAATTTATTGATTTTTTGTTCATTGAGCATATAATTGGATGATATAAAATTAAATTTTATATTTTTAATCTTAATAAATGAATGTTGTAGGATCTTGCGATCCTCGATCCGATCCTACGATCTGATCTGATTCAACCTCGGAACGATCTCACCTAGGATCTCGATCCTGACAACCTTGGTCCCACGGACTTGGACCCGCACCTACTAATCTATTAGAGGATGCATTCCCTCCCAAAAAGATGAGGCTTATAAGGACTACTACGCCCTATAAGTAAGATTGTGCGCCTCAATCTATCACCAGTGAAATCATCATTCGTGCCTCCGAATTGGTTCTCGTTATTAATTTGATTTTTATTCAATATTTTACTAGATGTCTGAGATCAAAACATTTACTGGTTGCCGCCTTAAGTACGCACTCATGCAACTTTCCATGTTTTTCTGAAATTACCTATTATGTGTAGGTCTACCATTTTCCTAGGGATCTAATTATAAGAGAAGATCAAATTCATACCCTACGGAAAAACTTGAAAGTCCGACATATTTATCAGTTCGTACTATCAATTATTAATTACAAAACATATGCACATAATTCTATTAATTTCTCATCTACACAAGAAATATTTATGCGCTGCTATGTGACAGGTCTAACCAAAAGAAATAGAGTTTCTTACAGCGGTGTTACGACGCTCGTACACAAGACGCGGCGGCATGATTCTTTTCCAGATGGATTTGGCAACAAGAGGCCTCCTCCGTTCTATTACCAAATCACAAACCCAACCTGAAACATAATCGGATTTATTAACTAATTAGACGCAAATCTAATAAGGCTTACTCAAATATTCCTCAACTCTATTGGTGCTAATACGAATGGAAGAGACAAATTGAAGGAGGGAGGGCAACAAGACTTTTAACTTTTTCCAACCGTGGAGATCTACACTACAAGCAACCTTATTTACAAACAAGCGGAGATTGTGATCTCAAATTCCTGAAATCGAAGCCTAAAAACATAAGATGTGACTGAAGGTTGCAAGGGAAAGGACCCTCAAGAATATTGTCTGGATGCCCAAAGAGAAAATAAAAGGGGTTCGGTCTTGTTACCGAGAACTCACAGAAACAGCCAGTTCTGCTCAGGGCTGGGAGCAGCACGCTTGCCAAATCTGAAGGGGAGGAGTCCTCTGAAAAATCAGAGAAGAACTGGGGGCGCTGATGTCATCACAAGAGGAAGGAACATGCACCCTAGAATGACTGAAGAGCGTTCATTCCTGTTGGGACTTACGGCGACACGACTCCCAGCTCTGTCGGCTGACAAGAACGAAGAAGCCAGAGGTGCTGCGGACGGACTCCTGCTTTCGACGAGCGGCTGCGAGGGAGACGACGCACCGGAAGAGCCTAGGCAGCGGTTTCACTTCTTTACGCTACGACTGAGGAGGAAGGAGAGAAACTTAGGCTGAGATGCGGTTTCTATTACCGTGAGGAGTGCGGGCCTTTAAATTGAGCGGCAACACGCGTGAGGGAGGGGGTGCGGATATGGTAACTGAGGGGAGAGAGGAATTAAATTAAGGGTGCGGTTATGGTATCCCGCGAGCCTCTAAAACGTGCCAAAAAGAAAAAGATTTATTTCCTTCGATTATACTACTGATTATTGTGTACCAACTAACCTCATTAATTCGTATCTCGACATGACGCCTGCTCGGTCAATTTTGCTCGCGATCGGGCCCTGCATTCAAATTAAATTCTCGTAAAAAAATACGGATGTTACACCACCACCATCATATCCCTCCCACCCGTTCGGGCTTCAGGGATTGGTGGCGACAGAGGAGGGTCGGCGGACTACACGACATAGGAGGGCTTGACCTCTGTCCCGTAGCCCCGTCCCACCAAAAAAACCGAAGCATTGCTTCTTTTAATAAAACAGAAAAACATGTCTTGCTGCAAACCAATAATATTTGGCATTTTTTACTTGCTTAGTTGTAGTGAATCAACTCTGGCTGAGAAGTATTTTTGTAAAAATAGTTTCCAATCTACTTTTTTTTTAATTGTTTGTGAAACAAAGAAGGATCGCAAATTGCTCAAAGAAACGCATGGTGCTTGTAATTTTTCTATAATTTTACACACACCCTTATGAGAAAAAAACATGGAACCATCGAAATACACTCAATCATTGGCCATTGTCCTTACTTAGGACCTTCAAAATAATTTCAGCCCTTCGATATTAATCTCTCTGATCTAATAAAATGTGAGGGGTAGCATAAAAATAAAAATATATAAATTTAATGTCGTGCACATGGCCCCTCTTTAGGCCATGTTCGTGTAGGCTACTGTGGAGGCGTTCGAGCATGTAGAGGCATCTGAGGCAGTATCTGAGTGGGCCGCGGCGACGTCCGAGGCGACGACATAACTGGCAGAACTGCATCAAGGCTATGTTGGGTATGAAGCTACTACCATCATATGACCAGTCTTTTTTTTCTTCTTCAAATTGTTCGAAGTACTAATCTTTCTAATTTTACCATTGATTTTCTCGTCCTAGCAAACTTATCCTAGTGTCCACGTAAATATGGATGTGGCGGTTTCGTTGTTTTTGTTAAGTATTAAACTATTGGTGCAGGAAAGAGTTCTTTTGGCTTTAAAAGATGCTGGTCTGTTCACAGCAGGCTGTTTAAACAGTGAAAAGGTACATTTTTTTTAGTTAAGAATATCACACTCTATTTGCTTTATCTTATGAAAATGATTGTTGTACATAATTTTTTTTTATTTCAAAAGAGAAGTTACATAGCCCATTGTTGTCTATTATATTACTTTGTACTAGTAAAGATATGGTTTATTTAATATTTGTACAGAAATTTCTTTTTTCATACCAGCTCTTAGTTTACAACAAAGATGGTAAGTTCGGTTTATATGCTTCAGTTGCCTTTAACTTTTGATTGCATGCAGAAATTTAATTTCTTGGGTTATTTCATAATCTTATGAATGGTTTCATAAGAGCAGCTGCTAAAATTCTAACTCTTGAATCTGTGCTGCAGTTCAGATGAACTACATTCTTTAGAGAAAACAGATTGTTTTTGTTAACAACCATGTGATCTGTGGATTCATCAGATGATTTCTTTAGCTTCTCATATGTAGCTTCCCAAGTTTCCTGCATTTTTATTTGTGAGAAACTTGCTAAATTTATTGTTGTTCTTAGTGCTGAATTATGCCCGATGGCTGGCCCCCCATGGTAGCTCAAAGGTGCATATGTGCCTCTCTTTCTTATTGCTGTTTGTCAAATGCTGAAAGACCATAGATGATGAATCCTTTTTTATACTTCTGCGCATCCATGAATCATGGTGAATATCTAATTTATAAGACAACTTTATTGTCTATGGTTCATAGCATGTTTTGTTGCTATATTTATTGTTCTTTTGAAGGTTAGCTTTATTTATTGTTCTTTTGAAGGTTAGCTATATTTATTGTTCTTTTGAAGGTTAGCTATATTTATTGTTCTTTTGAAGGTTAGGCTTGCAGATGCTTAATCAAACTCTCTTCTATGTTGTGTGTAGGTCCTGGATATGCAATGGGTTGACTCAGGAAACTCGTGTCCTTGATGTATAGGACCAAACATTGATTTTGCGTGCTACATGTCGTATGGAACCAGCTTCCAGGCTCTGTATGCAGATTTTTTTTCCCATATGCGTGCTTCAGGGTGGCTGTTTGGCTAAGTTTCTGTATGTGAAGTTGATGTCATGCCGAATGTTTGTTTGTGCAAATCAGAACGCAATTAATATGTCCATATTGATAGCTTGACTCGCTTAGATTTTTCTACCTATGGATGGTTTCAAACTGTCATTTCCTTGGTTTGATTGGAGCACTCTTCTTTATTTGTTCCGCTCCTGAATAAGTGATGTCTTGTTTATAGTTCAAAAGATCTTCATAAATATTACAGTTTTATAGTTCAAAACATCTTCAAATATTTTTATAACATTTTCCTATATTATTAAGAAAACATACTATGAAGAGTTAAGCATGATAATTAAAGTTATTTATGCTTTAGAAGGAACTGAAAGTAAGGCTTATTAAGAACAATGGGCGTACAACATTGAAGCAATTTTGTTATTCTTGTTTACAATAATCAAAGTCCGACCCATGATCGTGAGAGTGAATAACTGTGCACTTTGGCGGCGCCAGGCGCAACTAAGACCGCACGCCCCATCTCGGTGGAGTGTAGCCTAACCGCACCCCCCATGATGGGGGGTGCGGCCTAACCGCACCTTCCATCACGGGGGTGCGGCCAAGCTGCACCCCGTTGGGGTGCGACCAAGTCCACCCCCTTGGGGTGCGGCCAAGCCGCGCCCCTATGTGGGGTGTGGCCAAGCCGCTCCCCCTTGAGGTGCGGCCAAGCCCACTCCCTTTGGGTGCGGCTAAGTCTCCCCCCCCCCCCAGGGGGCCTTGCGGAGGATCCGGCCGAAATCACACCCCCTCGTCAGGTGCGGTCGGAGCCCATTTCCCCTTTGGGGCGCGACTTCTCATTTCCCCGTTCGCCGCGCTCTCAGAGCGCTCCCTTGTTCATTGCACGCACAGAACGCCTCCTCGCACGCTCAGAACACTCCAGTGTTCGTTGCACGCTCAGAATGCTCTCGTGTTTGTGGCACACTCAGAACACTTCCTCGCGCACTCAGAATGTCTCTACGTTCCCGACATGCGCGCAGTTAACGTTTCCTAATTTCTCAAATTGCAGGACCCGTTTGTCGCCTTCATCGCTATCAACGAAGCTGCCCAAACTGCCCGAAGGGCGAGACGGTCATTTACGAAAAATGGCGATCAGTGTGCTCCGAATCGGAAAACGTGATTCACCCGTCAGGTGGTTATGGTGGTTACAACGACGAAATTACTGGGCTACCCCCGGCCAAAGCTATAAAAGGAGCTCTGGGTCTTCATTTCAAGACATCTTACCTTTTGCGCCCAAGAGTTTACTCATCTTACCTAGAGTTGGACCTTTCCAGTGTTGAATCTTGCATTTCTGGTTCGAAGAGGTATCTCACATTCCCCATTTTTCAGCTTATGTTCAATATTATTGACCGTTGTTGATGCTGTCAACTTAAACTCCACTCATTCTTTCTAATACCAAGTTAAATTATTTCTTCTACTGTTATATTTTCAGGCATCGTGATAGAGTTCTGTTATGGGCTTGGTTCGTTGCGGATTGTTGGCAGCTGAGATACAAGGGTCAAGCCCTAGAACGGTGGAGACGGAGATGAGAGAGGAAGAAACCCTAGAGGGTGGAGGAAGGAGAGAAGAGCTTAGAGAGAGAGGAATTTTAGAGAGAAGGAACTTGATATTTCATTTCATAATCCCCCTTACATGACTTCATGAGTTATATAAGACATCCCAATGGCATGGGTGTAATTAACCCTAAACATAATAAGACATTACATTATAAAGACTGAACATAATAAAAACGATACATTATAATAATAATATACTAAGATAACTGGCGACGGACCCGTAACACTCCATCCGTCCTTGACATCGAGCTTGACCTCAAGCTCGAACTCCATGTGGCTGGTCGGAGCATCTGGCATCTTGATCTCCCGCCAGAACAATGTTTGATATCGCGTAGTGGCGGCGGCGATGTTGGAATGACCGACGGCGGAAGTAATGACTTCAGTGGGGTCGGTAGGGTGGCGGTGAGCAGCAGCGGCAAGGAGGTGAGAAGAACGATGGCAGGTAGCAGGAACGGATTTGGCGGTGTCGGCGGCGCAAGGCCTGACAGAGCAGCGGAAGGCGGAGCAAGGGCCAGTATAGGTGGTGGCGAGATGACCGGAGGCGACGACGAGAGGGCTGTTGCAGGTTGGGGACGGAGGGGATTGTGTGAACGGAGACTGGAATGGAGTTGCGGCGTGAGTAGAGGGAGGCAGGTGCCGAGCGGGGAAGGGGGGATGGAAGCGGCGCTTTGCTGGATGCGATGCTTGCAGTGGGGGAGGGGCTTGCTGGAGACTTTGACAGAACGGGGAGGTGTTGGCGTGCGTTGGCGGAAGAGGACCGAGATGATTTGATACCAAGTTGTTATGGGCTTGGTTCGTTGCGGATTGTTGGCAGTGGAGATACAAGGGTCAAGCCCTAGAACGGTGGAGACGGAGATGAGAGAGGAAGAAACCCTAGAGGGTGGAGGAAGGAGAGAAGAGCTTAGAGAGAGAGAGAGGAATTTTAGAGAGAAGGAACTTGTTATTTCATTTCATAATCCCCCCTTACATGACTTCATGGGTTATATAAGACATCCCAATGGCATGGGTGTAATTAACCCTAAACATAATAAGACATTACATTATAAAGACTGAACATAATAAAAACGATACATTATCATAATAATATACTAAGATAACTGGCGACGGACCCGTAACAAGTTCCTTTGAAAGAAATGAAGGTTGGCTGGCATTCTTGTCTGGATAGTAAAGTTGGGTTTAAGGTGTGAAACTGCTTTACCTTTATATATAGTGTTGGAAAAAGCCCATATCAAAGGCCCATAGTTAGGCCCATTATTGCATTTATTATGTATTTATTTCTCTCTCTCCTTTAGTCCCACATTGTGTATAGGATTTTCTCTCTTCTCTTCTCACCTATAAATATGTATTCTCCCCTTGTATTCGTTTACACAAGTAATACATACAAGCTCCAGCTTTTCCTACATGGTATCAGAGCCACCGATCCGAAATCTGCGGTCTCTCCTTTTTTGACCGCCTGCGAGCCTCCTGATCTATCCTCCCAGACCGCCAGCTCGCTCGCGAGCTCTACTAGTCTAACCGCGCGGCCTGTCCCCCTTCTGTCCGCCTTATACCTGCGGTCTCCTTTTTTTCTGTCCGCTTCCCTCTCTCGTGGCTTCCACCTTCCCTCCAAGCACCGCCCCCCCTCCTTTTAAAGGCTCTCCAGTCTGACGGGTGTGGGGCCCGCTCCTCTCCCTGCCCGTGCGACCTCCGCGGTCACTGGCTCTTCCCGCTGCGATCACTCGCGCGCTCGATCTCTCCTGCGGTCTCGCAGTCCTTCGGTCTCTCGATCTCTTCTCGCTGCGGTCTCTCTCCTATTCGCGGCGGCTTCCTCTCCTGACCGTGCGATCTTCTCTCCTCAGATCGCCGACTCGCTTATTCTCCTCGACTGTCCGGTCTTTGCGGTCTCTGCCCTTGGTCGTAGCCTTGCCGGCTGCTGGTATACTTACCGTGACCGGGCGGACTGCTCTCCTCAGACCGCCAGCCCCCTTCTTCTTCTCGCGCGGACTATTCTTACCTGTTCGCCAGACCGCCGTTAATCTGCAACAATGGGCTCGTCTGCGAATTCCTCGTCCTTGCCTACTGAGACCGTCCATCCTCCTGAGACCGTCCACCAGCACCCTCCTAGTGAGCTCCGTGATGAGTTGCGGATTACCACTCTCTCCCTCTCCGGGAAGAAAAACTTCATCCCGTGGGGTCACTCAATCCGCCGGGTCCTCCAGGCCAAGGGACTTCTGGCTCATCTGACTGATGACCCCCCGACTCCTACTCCTCCTGAGTGGCTCAAGCATGATGGACGGGTCCAGACCTGGATCCTTAACTCTTTGGAGGGCGAACCATATGAAATGGTCATGTACCTGCCCACGGCCAAAGGGATGTGGGACGAGCTCCACTCCTTATATTCCGGCAAGGACAGCCTTCAAAGTCTCTTCGACATCATCTCTGACCTTCAGGCTCTGGACACAAGTGGACCTTCCATTACCTCTGTCGTCGCTCGGGTCAAGTCTCTCTCTGAAGCATGGCTTCAACACCAGCCACCCACCTCTGATCTTGCCACTCAGCGCGCGCAAAGGGAGGCCGTCTGTACTGCTCTGCTAATGGCCCGTGTTCCACCACACCTTCTGAGTATTCGGGCACAAGTATTGGCCTCGACTCCAACTCCCTCCTTATCGGCTGTCTGCTCCATGCTACTCAAGGTATCACAACCTCCGGAGGCTCTTACCTCTTCCTCACCGGCTCTTCTACAGAATGTCCCAGCTCCTTCCTTTCCTCCTTCTAGCCGAGGAGGTCAGTCGGCCTACCGTGGAAGGGGTCGTGGTGGACGAGGACGGCCGAAATGCTCGTTCTGTGGTCGTGATGGCCATTATGAGTCCACCTGTTTTCGGAAAACTGGCAATCCTCCTCCTCCTCCTCCACGACCGACTGCTGCAGTTGTTGAAGATTGCTCCTCGGCCTCACGTGCCGATCTTGAGGCTCTCCGCCTACAGTTTCAGCAACTCCAAGGGATGATGACTCCACCTGCCTCGGTCGCCTCCGTCTCCAGCCCAGGTATCGTTTGTATCTCCACTAGTCCTCGATGGATAGTGGATTCAGGTGCCACTCATCATATCACCTCTCTTCAGCCACCAACGTATTCGGATGCTCCTCATCCGAAGTGTATCACTGTGGCTAATGGAGCGACTGTCTCTGTGTCCGGCTCCGCTGACCTATCCCTTAGCCCATCCATTTCTCTCCGCTCCGTACTCCATGTTCCAGGCTCCCCATTTAACTTACTCTCTGTTAGCCGTCTCACTACTGATTTGGATTGCTCCGTAACTTTTTTACGATCTTCTTTTCTGATACAGGATCAACGGACGGGGACTACCATTGGTAAAGGGCAGCTGCGCAACGGGCTCTACCTTCTCGACGATTCACCCACCATCCTCGCTTCTGTCTCTTCTGCTGACTGGCATCAGTGCCTTGGTCATGCTCCCCTCCCTATCCTCAAGAAGGCACTCCCCGATGTTTCTTTTCCTGCTTTTAAATGTGAAACATGTATTTTCGGCAAGCAGCCGCGTTCATCCTTTCCTGCGAATTGTACTCGGAGCTCCGCTCCTTTTGATCTTATTCACTCTGATATTTGGGGTCCCTATAAAATGAGTAGTATCTCTGGATTCCGTTATTACATTACTTTTATAGATGATTACTCACGCACAACATGGTTATACTTACTTCGCGAACGCTCTGAATTACCTCGTGTGTTTAAAGCATTTATCCTTGAAACCCGCACTCAATTCTCCACCACCGTCAAAACGCTACGCACCGATAACGCTCGCGAATACACTGGCCATGAGTTTTCAAGTATATGCTCTGAATTCGGGATTATTCATCAAACCTCTTGTGCCTACACACCCCAACAAAACGGTGTGGCCGAACGAAAGAACCGCCATCTTCTTGATATGACCCGCTCAATCATGATTCACATGAACGTTCCTAAGATCTATTGGCACTTTGCGGTCTCTACCGCCTGCTTCCTTATCAATCGTCTTCCCTCCTCCGTACTCAACAATGCCAGTCCGTTCAGTCTTCTTTTCCCTTCTACTCCTGCCTTCCCTCTCACACCTCGAATCTTCGGGTGTACGTGCTACGTTCACTCCATGGGACCATCCACCGATAAACTAGATCCCAGAGCAACTAAGCAAATGTTTGTTGGCTACTCCCATACACAGAAAGGCTACGTCTGTTATTCTCCTCTCACTCGGAAAATTTCGGTGTCCGCTGACGTCATCTTCCGAGAAGACCTGCCATTTTTTCCAGCTCCAGCAACACATTCTCCATCACCTACTCTCCCACAACCTATCATGCGACCCATCCTCCCGGTCAACACACCTCCTCCAACACCTCTACCACACCCACTCCCTACTCCGCCTCCGTGCCGGCCACCTCTTATCCAGGTCTATTCCCGTCGCAACTCCCGCCCCGTTGCTCCTGCGCAGTCATCCTCGTCCGCTGGTGCTCCAAGTCCTGTTGATCCAGTAACAGAGTCCACTGCTCATCCAATGGCGAGCTACGTATCCCTGCATCGTCTCTCTCCTCCACTTCAAACTCTTGCTACTTCTTTGTCTACTGTGGCTATTCCTAACTCAGTGCAGGAAGCTCTCCAACACCCTGGCTGGCGCGCTGCCATGGAAGAAGAAATGACAGCTCTCTGGGCAAACAAAATCTGGACTCTGGTACCCCGCCCTCAGGGTCAGAAACCGGTTGGCTGTAAGTGGGTCTTCGTTATCAAACATGCTCCCAATGGCACTATTGATCGGCTGAAAGCTCGCTTGGTCGCTCGTGGATATACTCAACAGCATGGCATTGACTATGAGGAAACCTTCTCTCCAGTGGCGAAACTGAACACCGTTCGCGTGCTCATCTCGGTTGCTGTACATAAACGATGGCCACTCTATCAATTGGACATCAAAAATGCGTTCCTCAACGGCGATCTACAAGAGACGGTGTACATGGAACAACCTCCCGGGTTTGAGACCACGGGGGAGTCATTGGTCTGCCTACTGTTGCAATCTCTGTATGGTCTCAAACAATCCCCGCGAAACTGGTTCAACAAGTTCAGTAAGGAACTTCGGGTACTTGGTTTCAAACAGAGCTCGGCAGATTCCTCTCTTTTCATTCGCCATCAGCCAACTGGAACAGTCATTCTGCTAGTCTATGTGGATGACATCGTCATTTCTGGAGATGACGTCAAAGGGATACAGAAGGTCAAACAACATCTCAGCACTGCCTTTCAGACAAAAGATCTAGGAAATCTCAACTATTTCCTGGGTTTAGAAGTCGCCAGACGATCTGATGGTCTCGTCCTCTCCCAGCGGAAATATTGCCTCGACCTTCTCCACGATGCGGGTTACTCTGGATGCAAGCCAGTCAACACTCCAATGGATGTCAATCACAGGATATCTGCTAAGGCATCTGACACTGATCATCTGCTGCAAAATCCAGAGTATTATCGTCGTCTGGTCGGAAAATTAATCTACCTCACCGTGACAAGACCAGATATATCATTTGCTGTAGGTATTGTCAGCCGATACATGCATGCTCCTCGGAGTTCTCACTTACAGGCTGTTGAACGAATTCTCCGATACCTTAAGACAGCTCCTGGTCAAGGCCTTGTGTACAAAATCTCATCTTCAACTCCAAATCTAGTCGCATATTCAGATGCTGACTATGCTGGTTCCATAGATGATCGACGATCAACAAGTGGTTTTTGCACTTACTTTGGAGGACACTTGATCACCTGGCGGAGCAAGAAACAGGCAGTGGTTGCAAGATCTTCAGCTGAAGCAGAATATCGGGCAATGGCATCGGTAGTATCAGAACTAACGTGGCTTGAAAGCCTTCTCACGGATCTTGGTATGAAGCTTACCTCACCTGCTCTCCTTCTCTGTGACAGTCAAGCTGCAATACACATAGCCAAGAATCCCGTCTTTCATGAGAGAACAAAACATATTGAGGTGGACTGCCACTTCATTCGAGAGAAAGTCCAGATGAAGAAGATTGTATTGAAGCATGTTCCGGGTACTGAACAAGTTGCGGATGTCCTCACAAAGGCACTGTCCAGTACTCTCTATCATCAGTGCTTATCCAAGCTTGGCGCCTACGATTTGTACGCTCCAGCTTGCGGGGGAGTGTTGGAAAAAGCCCATATCAAAGGCCTATAGTTAGGCCCATTATTGCATTTATTATGTATTTATTTCTCTCTCTCCTTTAGTCCCACATTGTGTATAGGATTTTCTCTCTTCTCTTCTCACCTATAAATATGTATTCTCCCATTGTATTCGTTTACACAAGTAATACATACAAGTTTCAGCTTTTCCTACATACAGTAACTGTTATAATACAATGACAGTATTGATATATAAAAAAAATATGGATATAAAAGACAGAGAACGGTGAATTTCTGTCTAGTTGAGCGGGTCTATATGGATACCCATGGAATTCCTTATTAGTAAGAGAAATTAAATTTTTCTTCTTCATTACAGTTGAAGAGCCTCAAGCTATACTTCTGTCTTCTCCCTCTTCCCCCTTCTTCAAGTTTTACTGCATTACAGGTGCAGATATTTCTTAACTTTGCCAACTGTAGATAGATATTGAATCTGCAGATACGAATTTCTATGCTTATGATGAGTTGCCTGATAGGTAAATCAGTGGCTTGTTGCTTGATTTAAGATTTGGCCTTAATTGGGATAAAGATGTGGATTTCTTATGGAAGTAAATAGTGTGCCTCATGGAGAAACATGTGCCTTATTAGAAATTGTGCCTTGAGGGAAAATTGTGCCTCCACGAGAAATAAAAATATACGTATGATGGATGGTCCGAAAGGACAACCCATATGATATATAAGAACTACGTGGGTTTGAATCCGTATAGATGAGATACGGAGTACGTAGGCGGCGGTTGAGATAAAACCGCCTCAACCCAAAGCGGAGTCCGAATACCATCTCCCATTCAGTTACTTTACAACACTTGTATTGTTAGGTACTTTTATATCCTATGATGCTCTGATAATTTCACTGAGCGCAGGTGACAAGAGCATGAGAATGGCAAGGGATTATCATACAGTTTGCAAGGAGAACACTGCAGGTGACAAATAAAGGTAAAAGATGGAGGTATATCTGGTTATGTAAAGACCTCTTTATGTTTTCTTCTTCAAAGTACTAATCTTTCTAGTTTTACCATTGATTTTCTCGTCCTAGCATACTTATCCTAGTGGCCACGTAAATATGGATATGGCGGTTTCGTTGTTTTTGTTAAGTATTAAACTATTGGTGCAGGAAAGAGTTCTTTTGGCTTTAAAAGATGCTGGTCTGTTCACAGCAGGCTGTTTAAACAGTGAAAAGGTACATTTTTTTTAGTTAAGAATATCATCACTCTATTTGCTTCGTCTTATGAAAATGATTGTTGTACATAATTTTTTTTTATTTCAAAAGAGAAGTTACATAGCCCATTGTTGTCTATTATATTACTTTGTACTAGTAAAGATATGGTTTATTTAATATTTGTACAGAAATTTCTTTTTTCATACCAGCTCTTAGTTTACAACAAAGATGGTAAGTTCGGTTTATATGCTTCAGTTGCCTTTAACTTTTGATTGCATGCAGAAATTTAATTTCTTGGGTTATTTCATAATCTTATGAATGGTTTCATAAGAGCAGCTGCTAAAATTCTAACTCTTGAATCTGTGCTGCAGTTCAGATGAACTACATTCTTTAGAGAAAACAGATTGTTTTTGTTAACAACCATGTGATCTGTGGATTCATCAGATGATTTCTTTAGCTTCTCATATGTAGCTTCCCAAGTTTCCTGCATTTTTATTTGTGAGAAACTTGCTAAATTTATTGTTGTTCTTGTTAGATGTACTATGCATAATATTGTATATTATGGTGGTAGACTCTCTTAGACTCACCTCTAGGTGTTGGGACCCCCTCTTGTGTATATATACATATGTATCCCGGTGTTGGGACCCCCTCTCTTACGTCCTTGATCGCCTCCATCTTCCTTCCACTTCGTCATCTCCGGCTGCTGTCACCTTTTGTCTTCCGTCGGTGGCCTTTTCTCAGTGGCATCACCGTCTCGGTCATCTCAGTGGCCCACGCCTTGCGTCGCTTATTAGTCATGGTTTTCTGGGTCGTGTTTCTGTTGATCGGTCTCATTCTTGTACGGGTTGTAAGCTTGGTAAACAGCTCCAACTCCCTTATCCGTCTAGTGAGTCAAGATCTTCGCGTCCTTTTGATTTAGTTCATTCTGATGTCTGGGGTCCCGCACCTTTTGTATCAAAGGGCGGTCATCGATATTATGTTATATTTGTTGATGATTATTCTCGTTACTGTTGGATTTACTTTATGCATGCTCGTTCTGATTTCTTCCAGATATATGCTACTTTTTCTGCTATGGTGCGCACCCAGTTTTCCGCTTCCATTCGTATTTTTCGCTCTGATTCAGGGGGGGAGTATCTCTCTCATGCTTTTCGCGATCTGCTGGCTACTCATGGCACTCTCCCCCAGCTTTCCTGTCCCGGTGCCCACGCTCAGAATGGCATCGCTGAAAGGAAGCATCGTCATATTGTCGAGACAGCACGCACTCTTCTTATCTCATCTCATGTCCCTCCTCACTTTTGGGCTGAAGCTGTCTCCACTGCTGTCTATCTTATTAACCTGCAGCCATCCACCTTCCTTCAGGGCCAGTGTCCTGGTGAGTGTTTGTACTCTCGACCTCCACGTTACACTCATCTTCGTGTTTTTGGCTGTCGGTGTTATGTCCTTCTCCCTCCACGAGAGCGAACTAAGCTCTCTGCTAAGTCCGTGCCATGTGTCTTTCTTGGGTATAGTACCGAGCACAAGGGCTATCGATGTTATGACCCTGTTGCTCGTCGTCTTCGTATCTCACGTGATGTCACTTTTGATGAGTCTCACCCATTCTTTGTGTCATCCGTCTCTCCGACCTCACACTCATCTGTGACCCCATCTGATGTGCAGTTTCTCACACTTCCCATCTCTCCACCGGTTTGTCCTCCTCCTCTCCTCCTACCACCGGCCACTCCATCTCCGACATCTCCGACCTCTCCGATCTCTACTTCCACCTCTTCTTCTGATACGCTCGTCGCTCCCCTTCCATATCACTTCACTCGTCGTCCCCCTCTTGGTCCTTCGTCTCCTGTGCCCCCCGACTCAGTGCCCGTCTCCTCCAGCGAGGTCCCTGTGGATGACCCTCCTGCTCGTCGCAACCCACCTCGTGAGCGACGTCCTCCCGACCGCCTCAGTCTTGCTACACTTCCTCTGGACCTGCCTGCTCTCCCTGCTACCGCCTGTGGTACTCCAGAGCCGACTTCCTATCGTGAGGCTGCCCAGATACCTGAGTGGCAGACTGTTATGTCTGCTGAGTTGGAGGCGCTTGAGCACACTCGTACCTGGGAGCTTGTTTCTCTCCCCCCTGGCGCTGTTCCTATTACTTGCAAGTGGGTCTTCAAGGTGAAGACTCGCTCAGATGGTTCTGTAGAGAGGTACAAGGCCCGCCTCGTGGCTCGTGGTTTTCAGCAGGAGCATGGACGTGACTATGATGAGACTTTTGCCCCTGTTGCTCACATGACCACGATTCGCACTCTTATTGCTGTTGCAGCTGTTCGTCGCTGGTCTCTGTTCCAGCTCGATGTGAAGAACGCTTTTCTTCACGGTGACCTTCAGCAGGAGGTGTACATGCTCCCTCCTCCCGGTCTTTCCTCTCCTCCAGGACTTGTTTGTCGCTTGAGACGAGCTCTTTACGGGCTCAAGCAAGCGCCCCGCGCGTGGTTTGCTCGTTTCAGTTCGGCCATTACTGCCGCCGGTTTTCAGCCGAGCCCGCATGATCCAGCCTTATTTGTGCACTCCTCTTCTCGCGGCCGGACTCTTCTATTACTTTATGTGGATGACATGATTATTACTGGTGATGACCCTACTCATGTGACATTCGTCAAGCATCACCTCCAGCAGCAGTTTCAGATGACTGATCTTGGACAGCTGAGCTATTTCTTGGGCCTTGAGGTCACCTCTACAGACCGTGGTTTTCAGCTCTCTCAGCGGCGTTACACATCAGATCTTTTAGATCGGGCTGCTCTCTCTGACTCTCGCACCGTGGACACCCCTATGGAGCTTCACCTTCAGTTACGACCGGATGATGGGGTTCCACTCTCTGATCCTACTCGTTATCGTCACATTGTCGGGAGCCTCGTCTACCTTACTATTACTCGGCCCGACATTGCGCATGCTGTTCATGTTTTGAGCCAGTTTGTTGGTGCGCCCACCTCTGTGCATTACGGTCATCTACTGCGGCTGCTGCGTTATCTCCGGGCGACGATTTCACGTGGTCTCTTCTACTCCAGTAGCAGTTCTCTGCTCCTTCGTGCTTACTCGGATGCTACTTGGGCCAGTGATCCCGTTGACCGCCGATCTGTTACTGGTTTCTGTCTATTCTTGGGTACTTCACTTATTGCCTGGAAGTCCAAGAAACAGACCGGGGTTTCTCGTTCCAGTACTGAGGCTGAGCTGCGTGCCATGGCTACTACTACTGAGGACATTATTTGGCTCCGCTGGCTCCTTGAGGATCTTGGTGTCTCTTCTCCGGATCCCACTCCTCTCCACTGTGATAACACCGGTGCCATTCAGATCACCTTGAATCCGGTGAAGCATTCTCTTTCCAAGCACATCGGGGTGGATGCTTTCTTCCTTCGTGAGCAGTATGGTCGGGGAACTCTTGCTCCTTCCTTTGTTCCTTCTGAGCAGCAGCTTGCAGATTTGATGACTAAGCCGCAGACTCGGTCTCAACATGCTTATCTATTATCCAAACTCTCGGTGTATGAACCCCCGTGAGTTTGAGGGGGGGTGTTAGATGTACTATGCATAATATTGTATATTATGGTGGTAGACTCTCTTAGACTCACCTCTAGGTGTTGGGACCCCCTCTTGTGTATATATACATATGTATCCTTATTGTGGAATATTCATTCATTCTCTCTATCAGTTCTTAGTGCTGAATTATGCCCGATGGCTGGCCCCCCATGGTAGCTCAAAGGTGCATATGTGCCTCTCTTTCTTATTGCTGTTTGTCAAATGCTGAAAGACCATAGATGATGAATCCTTTTTTATACTTCTGCGCATCCATGAATCATGGTGAATATCTAATTTATAAGACAACTCTGTTGTCTATGGTTCATAGCATGTGTTGTTGCTATATTTATTGTTCTTTTGAAGGTTAGCTTTATTTATTGTTCTTTTGAAGGTTAGCTATATTTATTGTTCTTTTGAAGGTTAGCTATATTTATTGTTCTTTTGAAGGTTAGCTATATTTATTGTTCTTTTGAAGGTTAGGCTTGTGGATGCTTAATCAAACTCTCTTCTATGTTGTGTGTAGGTCCTGGATATGCAGTGGGTTGACTCAGGAAACTCATGTCCTTGATTTTTGTTGCTGCTGCTTACGGAGCCCGGATGCTAATTTACAACCAGGATCGTTGTGGGTTTTGACATGCAGCATTTGTTTTTTTTGTGCGATCAAAAAGTGGTCATGTATGAGCGAAAGTGATCGTATAAGCGCTGATTGTATTGGACCAAACATTGATTTTGCGTGCTACATGTCGTATGGAACCAGCTTCTAGGCTCTGTATGCAGATTTTTTTCCCATATGCGTGCTTAAGGGTGGCTGTTTGCTAAGTTTCTTTATGCGAAGTTGATGTCATGCATAATGTTTGTTTGTGCAACTTAGAACGCAATTAACATCTCCATATTGATAGCTTGACTCGGTTAGATTTTTCTACCTATGGATGGTTTCAAACTGTCATTTCCTTGGTTTGATTGGAGCACTCTTCTTTATTTGTGAACGCTATTTTCTTCAATTTACTTTTTAATGGATTTTGTTCCGCTCCTGAATAAGTGATGTCTTGTTTATAGTTCAAAAGATCTTCATAAATATTACAGTTTTATAGTTCAAAACATCTTCAAATATTTTTATAACATTTTCCTATATTATTAAGAAAACATACTATGAAGAGTTAAGCATGATAATTAAAGTTATTTATGCTCTAGAAGGAACTGAAAGTAAGGCTTATTAAGAACAATGGGCGTACAACATTGAAGCAATTTTGTTATTCTTGTTTACAATAATCTTAAGCTCGACTTCTTTTGTTGCAGTAAATGACCAAACCATTTGGTGTCTTGCACATTTTTTTAGTTGTGTTTGAGTTGTATGATCTGGAAATGCATTTCATTGCCATTACTGTGGAAAAAGATCCGTTATGAACTCATCTTCTCAATTAGAAGATGGAGATGGTGATTAATTGAATCTTCAATGCCTATTTTTCTTTTGAAAGTAGAAAAGTACATAATGGTTTGAAAACATCATGACATAAAATTTTTTAGGTGAATTTTTCACCTATTTCTATGTGAGAGAATAAATAGTCTCATTGGAAGTGGACCCCACTCCTTTCCTTCCCAAAAATTCTCGTGTGAATCCTCTTAAAAAAAATTTCCCTCCTAAAGAAAGTCGAACCCTACATCGGCCACACCCTCCTTCCTCCTCCTGCGGCGAAACCCTAAAGGTCGAGTCATCCTCCTCCTCCGCGCCGAAACCGCGCCCTCCTCTTCCTCCCGTGCTGAGACCCCCCTCCTCCTCCCACGGCGAACCCTGCCCTCCTCTTCCTCCCGCGCCAAGACCCCCTCCTCCTTCAACGGCGAACCCCGCCCTCCTCCCGCGGCGAAACCCCGACCTCCTCCTCCTCCATCGGCGACAAAGCCACAACCACGGCTAAGATTTCCCGATCTTCCTCCACCTTCAACTACAGCGGAACCTTAGAGCCACAATACTCTCATAATATACAGTATTTGTCCAAATATCGTCAGAACTCTCAGTATTTCACCAAAAAACTGTCATAACTCTCAGTATTTCACCAAAATACTGTCAATATATCATTCAATATCATGCATAATCCAATCCATAAATTAGATATTTTATATTATAATATATATAATAGTGGGGAGAAGATATTAATACGACTACATAATCCAACATTATGCCGTTTTGGTACATTGCAATATGTTTGTTATTGACTTCTTTGGACATAATACTGTCATAATATACAGTATTTGATAAAATAAAACAAGATTAATTGAAGATGGAGATGGTGATTAATTGAATCTTCCATGCCTATTTTTCTTTTGAAAGTAGATTTTATGGTCAAATCATATTGTTTCCAATCATAAAATTAAAAAATGTGAAAGAACATATACAAAAAACCGAACCGGACCGCCAAAAAGCAAACCGACTATGAACCGAACTGATTGGGTTCGGTTCTGATTCGGTTTGGACCTACCGAAAAATCGAAGTTCCAAACTTAAGTAAAACTCAATTCAGCTGTGTTATTCTGTTGTAGATAACATTAGGTGCAGTAATTGGATCTATTTATTCTGCTGTTTGGATATAAGATGAAATTCAATTGTAGAAATTAAAATAAGTAATAAGAATACTAATTTGACAGAGACTTTGCAATTCAAAGCATCTATTTTAGCAACTGCCCACCTTTTGAGGGGATTCCCGTGAAGAACCCATAATGCGCATATTTAATACTGAAAATTATAATTTTAAACAACAACATCAATCCAATGAAACAAAACATCATAAATGACAATGATATTGGCTCTAATATACGGGAAAAAATGTATCCCCTAAATGCAAGCGCAGGCGCATAGCCATCTTCTCCTAAGCAACTCTGGCAAAAACCAAGAACACCTCATGGAATTATATTGAGTTTTGATTTGTTTTACTTTACTTTGTTCTATTGTTTATTCTAAGAGATACATTTATATTGACTTAGGTTCCGTTTGGCGCTGCGCTTTTGCTCCGATGCTTGGAAAAAAACTCCACCGCTATGAAATATATGTTTGGCACGACAATGGTCGCAATCGCCGTAGAAAAAAAAATTCAAACTTAAGGACATAGTGTAATCGCCGTATAAAAACCCAAAGTTTTCATATATGCGTAACCCCAAAAAACGAGTGTTCCGTTGTTTATTCTCGGGTTTTGGAAGGCGCAAGCGAAGAAGCCGCGGCTCCCTCCTTCCTCCCTCCCCGTCGATCTCTGCAGCCGGAGGTTTCCTCGCCGCCGGAGGCTTCCTCTTCCTCGCAGCTCCATCTACGTGTTTACCTCGAGTTAAATTTTTTTTAATTTCGTCGATGTTCCAGATTTGTGAATGAGAAAACCCTAGATTTGCATCTCTTTTGGCCATAGATTTACACAGGGATCTCATGCCATAGATTTACACAGTGCTTGATGATAAGTATAAGCAGAACATCTTCATGCCACAAATATGTATGTCATCGATAAGGATATGCAAATATTAATGAGTTAGTGTTTTATTAACTTGGATCATGAAAAGTAGCCTAAACCTTTTATCCATGTGTTCACTTTTGAATTTCTTTCCATTTCATATGAATCAATACTGTAAAAATTATTATTCACCATATATTCTTACCATATGTACTTGTTTGAAAAGCACTTTTCAACATAAATCACACTCAGGAACTTGACCCACCATGTAAAAATTGGCCCAAGATTTAAATTCATTACTTGAATATTCCAATGCCTAATAAACATTGAGATGTTAGAAATTTTGTAAATAAACATTTATTTATAATGTTTTATTATAGCCTTTTGGTGTTTGGTGTATGGCTATTCATATATGATGAAAAGCTCCAAAACCAAAATTGGAGGGAACCCAAATTAATTGGAGGGAAACCTTTCATGGATGAAAGGATGAACCTTTAGTCCCACCTTGCTTTTTAGCTTTCTTGCCAAAGAGTTTATATATGTTTTCACACCTTCTTATTTGTTCAAAAGAACATAAGGAGAAACTATGAACCACACGCGCGCGCGCGCGCGCGCGCACCGCACCAGATCCGGATTTGGGATTTGGGATTTGGGATTTGGGATTTGGGATTTGGGATTTGGGATTTAATTGAATTGAATTGAATTGAATTGTATTTTTTGTTCCAAATAGCTTCATAGCATTTTACTCGGAGATGCGTCGATTAGAATTCGGAGCTGCGTCGAATAGATTTCGACGTAGCGTCGTTTTGCCCGCTGGAGTTGCGTGGCGTCGAATGGAATTCGACGCATGCGTCGATTAAACTCGACGTAGCGTCGATAAGGCTTGCGTCGATAAGTCCTGCGTCGATAGAACTCGACGTAGCGTCGATATGATGTCGACGCAACGTCGATTTCTCTTCACGCGTTCTGTCGTTTTACGCGTTTTCTTAACCGCTCCTTTTCGCGTCTTTCTCGCCAATATTTACGTTGGAAATATTCAAACGTTTATTCTTCTGATTATGATCCTTCCATTTACAACCGTTAATATTTAGTATGCCATTTATTTTTTGTCGTTTTCTGAGATCCTATTTTGGAGGAGATCGTGCTATCCGAGTTTTATATATACTCGTTCTTTCTGCAGTTCTTCTCACGCTCTCTTACATGCTCTGATACGCTCTTGTGCTCTCTCTCTGCTTTCACGATATTCTGCGTGCTTCCTTTTCTTTACGTTTGCTTCATCAAGTGGTTGTTCGGGTGCTCTGTGCTTCTTCGGTGTCCGCGCACATCGGGGTTTCGGGATCTAGCCGGGTGTTGTACCTTGGAGGAGTGAGCATCGGTTGAAAGCCCTGCCGGAGGGTGGTGCAACTTCTTTAGGGCAGTGATCACACGCTTTACCCAGGCTCGATTCTAAACTATATATATTACTCTCTATTTTATTTCTCACCCCTTCATGCAATTTTGTTATTATTGCTGCTCATATATATATAGATCTGCTGTTGTTTTATAAAAGTTTTTAAAACCGAAAATATATCAATTTTGAATATTAATATAGGAATATATTAGAAAATATTCGAACAATCTAAAGAAGTTCATAATTCCACATCAATAGAATAAATAAAATCAATTAATCAAATGATTATCTCTGTTTTAGTGTTTACATGTACTGTTATTTATTGTATTTATTTTAAATTTCAGAAATCACTAATGGCTTCTAGATCTGAGGATTCCGCCGGGATCAAACCCGAGAAATTTAATGGAAATGGTTTTCGTCGTTGGCAAGCTCAGATAGAATATTGGCTTAATACGTTAGGCCTTTTGTCTGCTATCTTCGATGCCCTCGCTGTAGAAACTGAAATCCCTAGCACTGCAAATGCAGTTGCTTCGTCTCTACCAACGTCCTCATCCTCAACTGCAAATACCACTAGAACCTATGTTAGACGTGTCCCATATAAAGATCCGGTGGACATTGAATATCATTGTCGCAACCGCATTCTTAGTGCCTTGTCCGACAGCCTTTACGATGTATTCCTTCAATATCGTACGGCTAAGGATTTGTGGTATGCACTTGAAGCGCGCTATAACCTTGACAATGCGGGTATAGAACGCTACAATGTTTCCAACCTCCACAAATTCAAGATTGATGCTTCCAAGCTCATCAATCCTCAACTCCATCAACTAGATGAGATGTTGTCCAAGATCCGAGCCGATGGCTCAATCCTTTCCGAAAATTATCTTGTGGCATGTCTTATTGATTCTCTTCCCGATTCATGGTCCGGCTTTAGCACTAGACTAAGGCATGACCAATCAAACCTCACTTATGTTCAGATCCAAAATGCTATCCGCATTGAGGAGGAACATAAAAGTAAAAACTCTAAAGTTCCCAAAGACCTTGCTCCTAAAGTAAACCTCACCGAATCGCAAGGCAATCCTTCCTCCAACCATCACTTCAAAGGGAAAGGAAAGAATTTCAAGAAACCTTTCCGTCAAGGTTCCCGCCATCAAAAACCCAATCATCCCAAGCCTGGTCCCTCTAACCAAAACCCAGGTAAAGGGAAATGGTGCTTCATCTGTGGCCGCACAAACCATCTGTCTACCAACTGCTTCTACAAGAAGACAGAACCCGTGGTTGGTAAGTCTCGTGGAGACAAGCCTCAGGCCAACATGATCCAAGCACCGGTTCAACCTATCTTCAGGTTAGATTATACTCCTAGTCTTCTTCTCACTTGTTCATCAGATTGGTGGCTTGACTCCGGAGCAAATGTTCATACTTGTTTTGATCGTTCTTGCTTTGCCATCTTTCAGGACATCAGTGGAGGAAGCGTGATCTTAGGAGATGCTTCATCAGCACAAATACTTGGACGTGGGCGAGTGGATCTTAGGTTGACATCCGGGAAGACACTAGCCTTGCATGATGTGCTTTATGTGCCGAGAGTTAGGAAGAATCTTGTGAGCGGATCCTTGCTAGTGAAGAAGGGTTACAAAATTGTTTTAGAATCAAATAAAGTTGTAATAACATTTAATGATAATTTTATTGGCAAAGGTTTTGTATGTGATGGATTATTTAAATTAAATATTGCTGATTTGAAAGTTAATCAAATTTCTTCTTCTTCAGTTTCAACTTCTTCTCCTGATTTTTGGCATGCTAGATTAGGACATGTGAATTCTGATTGCATGAAAAGAATGATGTCCTTAAATTTGATTCCCAAAATCCATATTGCACCAAGTGCTAAATGTGAAATTTGTGTGCAAGCTAAATTTTCTAGAAAGCCGTTTAAATCAGTTGATAGAACTTCAAAACCTTTAGAACTAATTCATTCGGATGTATGTGATTCAAACCGCCAACCCACTAGAGGTGGAAATAAATATTTTGTAACTTTTATTGATGACTTTACTAAATATTGTAACATATATTTATTAAAAACTAAAGATGAAGTCTTTTCATACTTTAAGATTTTCAAAGCGGAAGTAGAAAATCAATTAGGATCATCGATTAAAATTCTTAGATCCGATCGAGGTGGAGAATACACTTCGAATGAACTAACCCAATTTTGCCAAGAACATGGGATTATTCATCAAGTGACTGCTCCATATTCTCCTCAATCGAATGGTGTAGCTGAACGTAAAAATCGGACCTTGATGAACATGGTCAATGCCATGTTAGCCGAGTCCGGTGCCCCGGAAAATCTCTGGGGAGAAGCGTTGCTCACTTCCTCCTTCATCCTTAATAGGATTCCTTCTAAACAAAGCGATAAGACACCTTTTGAATCATTCAAATTAAGAAAACCCAACCTCCAAATTCTTCGAGTGTGGGGGTGTTTAGCTAAGGTAGCAATTCCTGAACCTAAGAGAAAGAAAATAGGACCAAAAATATTAGACTCTATTTTCATAGGATATGCATCCGATAACAGTGCTAATAGATTTCTCATCACCAATTCCCTAATTAGTGAAATATCTAACAACACCATTATAGAAGCTAGAGATGCAGCTTATTTTGAAGATAAATTTCCATATAAACTAAATAACTCATCTCAACCTTCAACTAGCTCAAACCAACCATCCACTTCTTCTATTGAACCATTAGAAAATGATGAACCTAGAAGAAGCAAAAGAGTTAGAACCGAAAGATCCTATGGGGAGGACTACTTCACTTATCTAGTTGAAGGAGATCCTAATACATATGAGGAAGCAATGACCTCATCTGATTATCCCTTTTGGAAAGAAGCAATTAATCTAGAAATTAATTCTATCTTAGAAAACAAAACTTGGATCCTAACTGATTTACCTCCCGGTGCCAAAGCCATAGGGTGTAAATGGATCTTTAGAAAGAAATTAAATCCGGATGGATTCATAGATAAATATAAGGCTCGCCTTGTAGCTAAAGGCTATGCCCAAAAACAAGGAATAGATTATCTAGACACATATGCTCCCGTAGCTAGAATAACCTCTCTTCGTATTCTAGTCGCCTTGGCTTCGATCCATAGGATGATCATTCATCAAATGGATGTCAAGACCGCTTTCTTGCATGGAGACTTAGATGAAGAAGTCTACATGTCTCAACCCGAAGGTTTTGTGGTCAAAGGCCAAGAAACCAAAGTTTGTAAATTAATTAAATCTCTCTACGGTTTAAAACAAGCACCTAAACAATGGCATCAAAAGTTTGACTCCGTAGTCTTAACTTTTGGTTTCAAATCTAATGAATTTGATAAGTGTATTTATGCCAAACAAAATGGAAATGAAATTGTATTGTTATGTCTCTATGTAGATGACATTTTAATTTTTGGAAACTCAATTAAAATTATTAATGAAACCAAAAATAATTTATCATCCAATTTTGATATGAAAGATTTGGGGGAAGCAAACATTATATTAGGAATGAAACTAGTCAAAAATGATTCTAGCGTATCATTATCTCTTTCACACTCGATTGAGAAAATGTTGATTAAATTCAACCTATATGACTCCATTCCCGCTTCTACTCCATATGACGCTAGTGTAAAACTTTGTAAAAATACTAATGAACCCGTTGATCAACACAGGTATGCACAAATGATAGGATCACTCCTATACATAGCTAACCGCACTAGGCCCGACATTTCCTATGCCGTAGGCCGCCTTAGTAGATATACTAGTAATCCAAGTGATGAACATTGGATAGCACTAAATAGAATATTTAAATATCTTCGTGGAACTATGGATTATAGTTTAGTGTACACGGGATTTCCCGGAGTACTAGAAGGATATTCAGATGCCAATTGGGTAATTGATTCGTTAGACGTTAAGTCAACAACCGGATATGTTTTCCTCCTCGGAGGAGCCGCCATTTCATGGGCTTCTACAAAACAAACTGTGATTTCAAGAAGTACCATGGAATCGGAGCTTATAGCTTTGGACACTACATGTGCCGAAGCAGAATGGATTAAAAATTTACTTAGTGAAATTCCTTTAATTGAAAACCCCATGCCTGCTATCTCTTTACATTGTGATAACAAAAGTGTTATTGATTTAACTGCTTCTAATAATACTAATTCCAAAATGAATAAGTTCATGAGAATCAGGTACAAGTCCGTGAAGCAAAGAAGAAAAGAAGTGATATCACTCAACTATGTAAAGTCAGAACTGAATCTGGCTGATAATCTTACCAAGGGATTGTCCCGAAGGGAGATATTGTTGTCATCGAGGGGAATGGGGCTTAAGCCCACATGATTGCTGCCAACGGTGGATACCCAACCCATGTGATTGGAGATCCCATGAAGTGGGTTCAATGTGGTAGAAACGAAGCCGTTGATGTAGCGTAGTTGGGAGCACAAAATATAAGGTTGAGAAAAACCTTCTCCCCATTCCTATGATGTTGTGCTCTACGTAACAAGATAGGATGAACTTAATTAAGTTCTTAATGGTTGCCAAAGGCATATTTCTTTGCGAGATATTGGTTACGATTATCTCTTGAGGCACCACCTGTGTGGGGGTTGTTGTGAGGCAGCAACTTTGGGATCCGGGCTGAACCCAAAATAACTCTCATGAAAAATCAAGGAATGCGCATGGCCATTAACGCGCCCACCGCCATAACCCAAGAACAACCAATCTTTTGTGTGCTTATCTAATTTACCGGTCAAAAGTTTATAATTCAAAGCCTCTGGCACATTATACTCTTCGGTAGAGGAAGTAAGTACTAAGTATAGATTCAAGGTAACCATTCCATCTATACCCATTGCATTAGATACAACTTGATGAAGCAAATTTGTATTTGATTTTATTTATTATTAGTAACATCATATTTATGAAGTTCGCTTTTGGTTTTTCGCTTTTGTGGGGGATTGTTAGAAATTTTGTAAATAAACATTTATTTATAATGTTTTATTATAGCCTTTTGGTGTTTGGTGTATGACTATTCATATATGATGAAAAGCTCCAAAACCAAAATTGGAGGGAACCCAAATTAATTGGAGGGAAACCTTTCATGGATGAAAGGATGAACCTTTAGTCCCACCTTGCTTTTTAGCTTTCTTGCCAAAGAGTTTATATATGTTTTCACACCTTCTTATTTGTTCAAAAGAACATAAGGAGAAACTATGAACCACACGCGCGCGCGCGCGCACGCACCGCACCGGACCGAATCCGGATTTGGGATTTGGGATTTGGGATTTAATTGAATTGAATTGTATTTTTTGTTCCAAATAGCTTCATAGCATTTTACTCGGAGATGCGTCGATTAGAATTCGGAGCTGCGTCGAATAGATTTCGACGTAACGTCGTTTTGCCCGCTGGAGTTGCGTGGCGTCGAATGGAATTCGACGCATGCGTCGATTAAACTCGACGTAGCGTCGATAAGGCTTGCGTCGATAAGTCCTGCGTCGATAGAACTCGACGTAGCGTCGATATGATGTCGACGCAACGTCGATTTCTCTTCACGCGTTCTGCCGTTTTACGCGTTTTCTTAACCGCTCCTTTTCGCGTCTTTCTCGCCAATATTTACGTTGGAAATATTCAAACGTTTATTCTTCTGATTATGATCCTTCCATTTACAACCGTTAATATTTAGTATGCCATTTATTTTTTGTCGTTTTCTGAGATCCTATTTTGGAGGAGATCGTGCTATCCGAGTTTTATATATACTCGTTCTTTCTGCAGTTCTTCTCACGCTCTCTTACATGCTCTGATACGCTCTTGTGCTCTCTCTCTCTGCTTTCACGATATTCTGCGGGATTCCTTTTCTTTACGTTTGCTTCATCAAGTGGTTGTTCGGGTGCTCTGTGCTTCTTCGGTGTCCGCGCACATCGGAGTTTCGGGATCTAGCCGGGTGTTGTACCTTGGAGGAGTGAGCATCGGTTGAAAGCCCTGCCGGAGGGTGGTGCAACTTCTTTAGGGCAGTGATCACACGCCTTACCCAGGCTCGATTCTAAACTATATATATTACTCTCTATTTTATTTCTCACCCCTTCATGCAATTTTGTTATTATTGCTGCTCATATATATATAGATCTGCTGTTGTTTTATAAAAGTTTTTAAAACCGAAAATATATCAATTTTGAATATTAATATAGGAATATATTAGAAAATATTCGAACATGAGATGCATGTAAATTTCTCAAGAAAAGGTCAGAAAGAAGTGGCAAGGTTGTTGGGTTTGCAATACATACCATACCCCCAGCAGATAGAACAGAGGGAGGAAACCAAACAAAAATGGTAACCATATTAATTAATCTCCAACAAACACTAATGTTGTAGTTTCCTGCCATAAATTTAGAAGATGTTCTGCAATGTGTAATTTAATGAAATTTGTAATTCCTGCAACGTGTAATTCCATTTTGCTGAAATGTGTAATTCCTGCAATATCATCTTTGCTATTTTATTGCTTGCATTTCATATTCTTCATATTAATCCTGATATTAAGTTCATATTCTTCATGTAAATTAATATTGTTGCTATTATGTTGATTAGTGATTTCCATTTTGATAGGTTAGTGATGGATTTAGACCAGTTGATAGAAAAATTCAAGAGATAATACATATTAAAAGCAAGGTATCTCACAATACTCGACGCTGCTTATGTAGCGTTAGAATATATTTCTTTGGAGCCTGTAGATCATGAAGTTAACAATGTACTACGATCTTCATTGATAAAGCGCATTTAGGAGGGTCCGAATATTAATTGTTTTAACTTATTGCGCATGAACAAACAACCGTTCGGAGAGCTATGTTATATACAGTCTGCAAGAGGATTTGTACGTGAAAGTAAATATATGTCAATGACAGAAGCCGTTGCAACTTTTTTGTACATTATATCATATAATAAGAAGTTCCGTGATGTGGGTTGTGCAATTATCCAATCGACATATACGGTTAGTCGACATTTCAATATCGTGCTTAGAGAGGTGTTGAAGTTAGCTAGAGATTATATCAAGTTGCCAGAATCGAGATCAAATTCTAGGTGGAGATGGTTTGAAGAATGTGTTGGTGCTCTTGATGCCTACAACAGATCATGGGAGATAGAGAAATCGTAAACAGGCCATAACGACTAATGTACTCAGTGTCTGCGATAATCAAATGAAATTCTTATATGTCCTACCTGATTGGGAAGGGTCTTCTTCTGATTCTAGAATCTTGCGAGATGCACTAGAGAGGACTGACCGATTTGAAGTTCCAATTGGTAAGACAAATTTTTTAATCAACATTTAATTTACTGCTGATGCTAATGCAAAGTATCAGGTAAATATTACTTGGTGGATGTTGGTTACACCAACGGTCCTGGGTTTCTTTTACCATATCGATCAACACGTTATCATCTACAAGAATGGTCGATGCGAGGAAATAACCCCTCTAATTACAATGAGTTATTCAATCTTCGTCATGCAAGGGAACGCAATGTCATAGAAAAAACATTTGGTTTATTGAAGAAGCGTTGGACAATTTTACGACAACCATCTTTTTATAATATAAGAGTTCAGATACTAAATTGGCAAATCTAAAATTCGCATAAGTTCGTATTGACTTATGTAGAGAGTTCAAGTATCTTTCTATAGCGGGGAAGTATGGGCCAACTATGTAACAGTAAGTTTCATGGCTTACATTATTTATATTTCTATTATTTTTCGTGGCAATCTCACTATAGACAAAATCATTTTGTGCAGGCTCATCCGACGGTGAAACACTATAAAGATAAAATTATCATTAACTGATCAAATTTGGGCATTTTTATGTGGCACTGACACAGCTACATGCAGTTTTGCAGCAACAACAAATGAGACAATTAATGAGTTTGAGACATTTAATGAGTCATTTGGAGAGGAGAGCATTGCGGGAAAACCTACTTCAATAGCAGGGAGCAGTGGACAGAGGAAGAGGAAGACAAATCCCGCTGAAGTAATCGCAAGTGCGATTAGTCAAATGGCAACAAGTATGGAATAGGCGGCTATCACTATAACAAATGTTGCTGCGAAGCCTATGGATGCAAGTTCTGCTCAGATTTATGAAGCATTAAGTCAACTAACGGACCTGACAGACCTTGAATTACTGAAAGCCATGAATCTCCTCGGTGATAGCTGCATTAAGTTCGACAGGTTCATCACTCTACCCGTTCACATGAGGACGGCCTGGCTTCGCTTGCAATTTTATGGGGATAGGTTTTGAAGTCTTCGTTTGAGTTGTTTGTATTTAAAACATTTTGTGTTATGTTGCTGTGTATTTGAACATTTTAATTCGTGTTGTTGATGTGCATTGAAACATTTTAATTCGTGTTGTTGATGTGCATTGGAACATTTTGATTTGCATTGTTGCTGTGTATTGGAACATTTTAGTTATTGCTATGTATTGGAACATTTTGTGTGTCTATTATTTTGTGTTATGTTTGTCTTCAAAACATATTGTGTTATGTTGCTTTACAAAATTTATATGCACGCATTTTTTTATTTCGAAACAGAATTTCAAATTTCATGCAATTCCTGTGGATGAATTTCATCCTGCATTCGAACAACAGAATTGCCCAATTCCAATTCCTGCAGCTCAAAACCTTCCTGCAACCAAACACATAATTGGAATTCAGATAAAATAAAAAGCATGATGGTTAAACCTGTTAGTTTTGGTTTTGACTGAACACCAATTCTTTAAAACCAAAACCTACGATACGAACAGACCCTTAGTTTTCTTGTATCGTTTAACTGAGCGTTCAGTGATTCACGACAAAGCAGTATGTATGATTATTTATTTCACTATTAATATCCGTAAATAAGTAACTAATATCATTGCAATTAATTAAGGAACGTTGGCACTCATTGATTCATTATTATTATTTGCTTAAAAGATACATAAAAAAATTATTAAAAAATTAAGAATTAAACAAATAACTCTAACGGCAGCATTTATTTATAGAAACTATTTCAAAATCTTTAGAAAGTTTTTTTTGTTTTATTGTTATATATTCGTCACTGCTACCAATTCATTATCTCCTTCTCCTCCGCGCCTCATCCTCCGTCGCCGCCTACGCGCCTCATCCTCCGTCTCCGGCGCTTCCTCCTCCGTCTCCGGCGCTTGCTCCTCCGTCTCCGTCGATTCCTCCTCCGTCGCCGCCTCCGCGCTTCGTCCTCCGTCGGCAATCCCCACGACAGCGTATTCCGGCAATCCTCACCTCCCGAAGGGTTTTCGCTGTTCTCGTATCCCGCGGGATTCACCGGAGCAGTTGATCGCCGGAATTAGATGGCCGGTCTTGTTTCACCACTCTAGACTCTCGTGGCGCTTGTTTCCCTTTCTTCCAAGGATTCTCTCAGCACAGTTTCTTCCCCACGCCGATGGTCTTCCTCCGGTAATTTTAAAGCAAATATATATATAATGATTTGGCTATAAATCAGCACTAAATCATTATCATCACAATTTGATATAGATATTACATGAATAAATGTGAATTTACTGCATAACACAGAGCACAGCCTTAACATGACAGTGAAAAAAGAGGGCAAGGAAATTCTGAAAAAAAAAAAATAAGCATGAGAAATATAAGATATAACGTTAGCATTATGTATATAGGCCTGTAAGCATTTTGCATATAGTTTACTCCCTTAGCCTTTTAATGCTTTAGGAATCTGTTTTCCTCAGAGAGACATTGTTATGAATTTAAAGCTATTTTATATATTTGTTTAATTTGTGGTGTAATGCTTAATTTTTGATAGTATTTATGATCCAAGATAGGAGTCTGCATTGATATTTATACTACATATTTTCAATATTGTAAAACAGTTTAATTGTAATGCACAATTACTCATGAATTATGCATGTGTTCTCTTCTCATAAGCCAAATAACTTCAAGATAAAAGATTAAAAAGGGTAAAAATAGTCTAATATCATTGAAGTCGATCCTATTTTTATCGTTAAAAAATGATTGACAATTATAAAAAGGGAAAATTATCACCATGTAGCAGCCCTTTTCACCTTAAAAACATTCCCTCCAGAACCCTTTGAAAATGGACAATTCTTATATGGTTCATAAGGGATTTCATTGATTTTAGTTACTTTTTGTTTGTGCTTTTGCAGTTGAGAGCATAAACAATAACAAAGTGATGCTCCTCTCCACATCATAGTTCACATTTATGCTTGCATTTACTGTGTCCCTCTCTGCCATGAGTTCGCAGGCAAGTGAATCTTTTTTATTTTGCATATTTTACCGCACAGGCAACAACTTAACATTGATTGAGATAATTTTTACTTTCAGGATGCAATAATGGAGTTCTTTTCATCCCCAATCTCTTTGGAGTCTCTAGCATCAACTTCATATGTCTTATCGACGACGCGTGAGCGGTATTGTTGAGCATTATTTTGATTTGTTATTATACATTTTTGGTTAATAATTTCATTTTATAAATTTGTTTTGTAGATTGATCTAGCTTTTCATTGTTTAGAGTTATGAACAAATTATAAGTTGTAATATCCTGATTAATATTAAAACTAAGTAATCCAATTAATGTAATAAGCTAAAACTTCAAGCTGAAACATAGTAAGCTATATAAATTAAACACATACTAAATAAAAATATGTTAAAACTAATGCTAAACCTAAAGTAGGAACATAAATAAAAGTAAAAGTTAAACTTACACTAACATTTTAGCAATAATAAAATTCCATACAAATAAACAATCTAAAGACTAAATAATCCAAAGAATTGATGATCCAACTAAATAAGGCTTGCGCTCCCAATGGTGTGAACCTACAATTTAATCATCAGATGAAGTTGATGTTATTGGATGAATGAAGGGAAGCAAAGCTTCCAACTAAAGGAGCATCATCGCGGCTTCATCAAATTTTGCACATCGTGCCTTACATATGTCGTCCTATACGTACATAGACCGTGCCTTACATATGACGACCCCTACATACCTTGTTCTCTATGTACATTTTAACCCGACGGTTGTCCCTAGCGCCCTCCACCGTAGCCCCTCACTCCGTCGCCCCCCTCACGCCATCGCGCCCCGAATCCGTCGCGCCCCGACTTCTTCTTCTTCTTCTTCTTCTCCTTCTTCTCCTTCTCCTTCTCCTTCTTCTTCTTCTTCCATAGACTCATTCTTCTTCCATAGGCTCCTTCTTCCATAGGCTCCTTCTACTTCCATAGGATCTTTCTTATTCTTCTTCTTTCATAAGATTCTTCTTCTTCTTCCATAGACTCTTTCTTCTTCCATAGACTCCTTCTTCTTCTTCCATGCGCTTCTTCTTTTTTCTTCCATAGGTTTCTTCTTCTTCCATAGGTTTCTTCTTCCATATGCCCCTTTTTTCTTCCATATGCTCCTTGTTCTTCTTCTTCCATATGCCTTTTTTTTCTTCCATATGCTCCTTCTTCCATAGACCCATTCTTATTCTTCTTCCATAGGCTCCTTCTTCTTCCATAGGCTCCTTCTTCTTCCACAGGCTCCTTCTTCCATAGGCTCCTTCTTCTTATTCCATAGGATCCTTCTTCTTATTCCATAAGCTCCTTCTTCTTCCATTTGCTCCTTTTTCTTCTTCTTCCATATGCTCTTTTTTCTTCCATATGCTCTTTCTTCTTCTTCTTCCATAGGCTCCTTCTTCTTCTTCCATAGGCTCCTCATTCTTCTTCCATAAGATCTTTCTTTTCTTTTTCTTATTCTTCTATAGGCTCTTTCTTCTTCTTCTTCCATTGACTCCTTCATCTTCCATAGGCTTCTTCTTCTTCTTCCATAGGCTTCTTCTTCTTCTTCCATAGGCTTCTTCTTCTTCTTCTTCTTCTTCCATAAGCATCTTCTTCTTCTTCTTTCATAAGCTACTTCTTCTTTTTCTTCCGTAGACTTTTTTTTCTTCTTCCATAAGCTCATTCTTCTTCTTCTTCCATATGATCCTTCTACTTCTTCTTCCATAGGCTCATTCTTCTTCTTCTATAAAATCCTTTTTCTTTTTGTTCCATAGGCTCTTTCTTCTTCTTCTTTCATAGATTCTTTCTTCCATAGACTCCTTCTTCTTCTTCCATAGGCTCATTTTTCTTCTTCTTCTTCTTCCATAGGCTCCTTCTTCTTCTTCTTCCATAGACTCCTTCTTCCATAGGGTCCTTCTTCTTCTTCTTCTTCCATAGACTCATTTTTTTCTTCTTCCATAGGCTCATTCTTCTTCTCTTCCATATGATCCTTCTTCTTCTTCCATAGGCTCTTTCTTTCATAGTCTCCTTCTTCTTCCTCTTCCATAGACTCCTTCTTCCATAGGCTCCTTCTTCTTCCATAGACTCCTTTTTCTTCCATAGGCTCCTTCTTGTTCCATAGGATCTTTCTTATTCTTATTCTTCTTCTTCCATAGGATCCTTCTTATTCTTCCATAGACTCTTTCTTCTTCCATAGTCTCTTTCTTCTTCTTCTTCTTCTTCCATAAGTTTCTTCTTTTTTTCTTCCATAGGTTGCTCCTCCTTCTTCTTCTTCTTCCATTAGCTCCTTCTTCTTCTTCCATAGGCTTCCTTCTTCTTCTTCTTCTATAGACTCCTTCTTCCATAGGATCTTTCTTAGGTTCCCTCGTCTTCTTCTTAGGCTCCCTCTTTTTCTTCTTAGGCTCCCTCTTCTTCTTCTTCTTCTTAGGCTCCCTCTTCTTCTTCTTAAGTCCCCTCTTCTTCTTAGGCTCCTTCTTCTTCTTAGTCTCCCTCTTCTTTTTTGGCTCCCTCTTCTTCTTCTTCTTAGGCCCCCTCTTCTTCTTCTTCTTAGGATCCCTCTTCTTTTTCTTTTTCTTAGGCTCCATTTTCTTCTTCTTCTTCTTAGACTCCTTCTTCTTAGGCTCGCTCTTCTTCTTCTTCTTAGGCCCCCTCTTCTTCTTCTTATTGGGCTCCCTCTTCTTTTTCTTCTTCTTCGTAGGGTTTAGGCTCCCTCTTCTTCTTCCATAAGCTTCTTCTTCTTCTTCTTCTTCCATAGGCTCATTCTTCTTCTTCTTCTTCTTCCATATGCCTCTTCTTTTTCTTCTTCTTCTTCTATTTGCTCCTCCTCCTCCTCCTTCTTCTATAGGCTCCTTATTCTTCTTCTTCTTCCATATGCCCCTTCTTCTTCTTCCATAGGCTCCTTCTTTCATAAGCTCATTCTTCTTCTTCTTCTTCCATAAACTCCTTCCATAGGCTTCTTCTTCTTCTTCTTCTTCTTTTTCTTCCATATGCTCCTCATTTTTCTTTCATAGGTTCCTTCTTGGTCCATAGGCTCATTTTCTTCTTCTTCTTCCATAGGCTCCTTTTTCTTCTTCCATAGGCTCCTTCTTTTTCTTCTTATATAGACTCCCTTTTCTTCTTCCATAGGCTCCTTCTTCTTCCATAGGCTCATTCTTCTTCTTCTTCTTCTTCTTCTATTGACTCTTTCTACTTATTTTTTCATAAGCTCATTCTTCTTCTTCTTTTTCTATAAGCTCATTCTTCTTTTTCCATAAGCTCATTCTTCTTTTTCCATAGGATCCTTCTTCTTCTTCTTCCATAGGCTCTTTCTTCTTCTTTCATAGTCCTCTTCTTTTTCCATAGGCTCCTTCGTCTTAACTCCCTCTTCTTAGGCCCCATCTTCTTCTTCTCAGGCTCCCTCTTCTTCTTCTTCTTAGGCTCCCTCTTCTTCTTCTTAGGCTCTCTCTTCTTCTTAGGCTCCCTCTTCTTCTTCTTAAGCTTCCTCATCATTCTTAGGCTCTTTCTTCTTCTTCTTCTTCTTAGGCTCCCTCTTCTTTTTAGGCCCCCTCTTCTTCTTCTTTTTCTTCTTCTTAGGCTCCCTCTTCTTCTTCTTCTTCTTCTTCTTCTTCTTAGACTCCTTCTTCTTAGACTCCTTCTTCTTCTTATTAGGCTCCCTCTTCTTCTTATTAGGATCCCTCTTCTTCTTCTTAGGCTCCATCTTCTTCTTCTTCTTAGGACCCCTCTTCTTTTTCTTTTTCTTAGGCTTCCCCTTCCTCTTCTTCTTCTTCTTCTTAGATTCCTTCTTCTTCTTAGGCTCCCTCTTCTTCTTCTTAGGGGTTTATGGTTTAGGCTCCCTCTTCTTCTTCTTCTTCCATAAGCTCCTTCTTATTCTTCTTTTTCCATAGGCTTCTTCTTCTTCTTTCATATGCTCCTTTTTTTCTTCCATATGCTCTTTCTTCTTCCATATTCCCCCCTTTTTTTTCTTCCATATGCTCTTTCTTTTTTCATATTCCCCTTTTTTCCATATGCTCCTTCTTCTTCTTCCATAGACTCCTTCTTCTTCTTCTTCCATAGGCTCCTTCTTCTATAGGCTCCTTCTTATTCTTCCATAGGCTCCTTCTTCTTCTTATTCCATAGGCTCCTTCTTCTTCTTCCATATGCTTCTTCTTCTTCTTCTTCCATAGGCTCCTTCTTCTTCTTCTTCCATATGTTCTTTTTTCTTCCATAGGCTCTTTCTTCTTCTTCCATAGGCTCCTCATTCTTCTTCCTTAAGGTCCTTTTTCTTTTTCTGATTCTTTCATAGGCTCTTTCTTCCTCTTCTTCTTCTTCTTCTTCCATTGGCTCCTTTTTCTTCTTCATCTTCCATAGGCTCCTTCTTTCATAGGCTTCTTCTTCCATAAGCATCTTCTTCTTTTTCCAAGTTCATTCTTCTTCTTCTTTCATATGCATTTTCTTCTTTTTCCATAGGCTCATTCTTCTTCTTCCATATGCTCCTTCTACTTCTTCTTCTATATGCTCCTTCTACTTCTTCTTCCATAGGCTCATTCTTCTTCTTCTTGTATAAAATCCTTCTTCTTTTTCATCCATAGGCTCTTTCTTCTTCTTCTTCTTTCATAGAATCCTTCTTCCATAGGCTTCTTCTTCTTCCATAGTCTCCTTCTTCTTCTTCTTCCATAGGCTCATTCTTCTTCTTCTTCTTCCATAGACTCTTTCTTCCATAGGGTCCTTCTTATTCTTGCATAGGCTCATTCTTTTTCTTTCTCCATAGGCTCCTTCTTCTTTCATAGGCTCCTTCTTCTTCTTCTTCCATAGGCTCTTTCTTCTTCTTCTTCTTCTTCCATTTGATCCTTCTTCTTCCTCCATAGGCTCCTTCTTCCATAGTCTCCTTCTTCTTCCATAGGATACTTCTTCTTCTTTCATAGACTCCTTCTTCCATATGCTCCTTCTTAGGCTCCCTCTCCTTAGGCTCTCCCTTCTTCTTCTTAGGCTCCCTCTTCTTGGCCTCTCTCTTCTTCTTCCTAGCTCCTTCTTCTTCTTGGGCTCCCTCTTCTTCTTCTTCTTAGGCTCCCTCTTCTTCTTCTTAGGCTCCTTCTTCTTCTAAGGCTCTCTCTCTTTCTTCTTCTTCTTCTTCTTCTTCTTCTTCTTCTTCTTCTTCTTAGGCTGCCTCTTCTTCTTCTTCTTCTTCTTCCGTAGGCTCCCTCTTCTTTTTCTTCTTAGGCTCCCCTTTTTCTTCTTAGGCTCCCTCTTCTTCTTCTTAGGATCCATCTTCTTCTTCTTTTTAGGCTCCCTCTTCTTCGTCTTCTTAGGTTTCATCATCATCATCTTCTTCTTCTTCTTAGGCTCCCTCTTCTTCTTCTTCTTAGGCTCTCTTCTTCTTCTTAGGCTCCCTCTTCTTCTTCTTAGACTCCCTCTTCTTCTTCTTCTTCCGTAGTCTCCCTCTTTTTCTTCCGTAGGCTCCCTCTTCTTCTTTTTTTTTCTTCCGTAGGCCCCCTCTTCTTCTTTCGTAGGCTCCCTCTTCATCATCATTTTCTTCTTCCATAGGCTCCCTCTTCATCTTCTTCTTCCTTAGGCTCCCTCTTCATCTTCTTCTTCCATAGGCTCCATCTTCTTCTTCTTCCGCAGGCTCCCTCTTATTCTTCTGTAGACTTCTTCTTCTTCTTCTTCTTCTGTAGTCTCCCTCTTCTTCTTCTTCTTCTTCTTCTTCTTCTTCTTTTGTAGGCTTCCTCTTCTTCTTCCGTAGGCTCCCTCTTCTTCTTCTTCCGTAGACTCCATCTTCTTCTTCTTCTTCTTCTTCTTCTTCCGTAGGCTCCCTTTTCTTCTTCTGCTCTCGTAGACCCCCTCTTCTTCTTCTTCCGTAAGCTCCCTGTTCCTCTTCTTCCATAGGCTCCCTCTTCTTCCATAGGCTCCCTCTTCTTCTTCTTCTTCTTCCATAGACTCTCTCTTCTTCTTCCATAGATTCTCTCTTCTTTTTCCATAGGCTCTCTCTTCTTCTTCTTCCATAGGCTTCCTCTTCTTCTTCTTCCATAGGCTCTCTCCTTTTCTTCATCTTCCATAGGCTCTCTCTTTTTCTTCTTCTTCCACGGGCACCCTCTTTTTCTTCTTATGTAGGCTTCCTCTCCTCTTTTTCTTCTTCCATAGGCTCCTTCTTCTTCTTCCTTTGCTGTCTTCTTCTTCATCTTCCATAGGCTCCCTCTTCTTCTTCTTCCATTGGCTCCATCTTCTTCTTCTTCCATTTGCCCACTCTTCTTCTTCTTCCATAAGCACCCTCTTATTCTTCTTCTTCCATAGGCCCCCTCTTCTTCATCTTCCATTGGCTTCCTCTTCTTTTTCTTCTTCCATAGTTTTCCTCTTCTTCTTCTTTTTCCATTGGCTTCATCTTCTTCTATAGGCTCCATCTTCTTCTTCTTCTTCCATAGTCTCCCTCTTCTTCTTCTTCCATAGTCTCCCTTTCTCCTTCCATATGCTCTCTTCTTCGTCTTCTTCTTCTTATTATTATTTCATAGGCTCCCTCTTCTTCTTCTATAAGCTCCCTCTTCTTCTTCTTCTTCCATAGGCTCTCTCTTCTTCTTCCATATGCTCCCTCTTCTGCTTCTTCCATATGCTTTCTCTCTCTCTCTCTCTCTCTCTCTCTCTCTCTCTCTCTCTCTCTCTCTCTCTCTCTCTCTCTCTCTCTCTCTCTCTCTCTCTCTCTCTCTTCTTCTTCTTCTTACATAATCCCCTTCTTCTTCTTCTTCCATAAACTCCCTCTTCTTCTTCTTACATAGACTCCTTCTTCTTCTTACATAGACTCCCTCTTATTCTTCTTCCATAAGTTCTTTCTTATTCTTCTATAGGCTCCCTCTTCATCTTCTTCTTTTATGCTTCTTCTTCTTCTTCCATTGGCTCATTCTTCTTCTTACAATTGCTCCTCATTTTTCTTCTTTCATAGGCTCCTTCTTCTTTCATAGGCTCTGTTTTCTTCTTCCATAGGCTCTTCCTCCTCCTCCTTCCATAAACTCCTTCTTCTATATGCTCTTTCTTCTTCTTTCATAGGCTCCTTCTTCTTCTTTTATAGGCTCTTTCTTCGTCTTCCATATGCTCATTCTTCTTCTTCCATAGGCTCTTTCTTCTTCTTCCATAGACTACTTCTTCCATAGGCTCCTTCTTCTTCTTCCTTCTCCTCCATAGGCTTCTCATTTTTCTTCTTCCTCCTCCACAAGCTTCTTCTTCTTCTTCCTCCATAGGCTCATTCTTCTTCTTCTTCCTATATAGGCTCTTTTCATAGGATCTTCTTCTTCTTCCCCATAGGCTTCTTCTTCTTCTTCTTTCATAGGCTCCTCCTTCTTCGTCCATAGGTTTCTTCTTCCTCTTCCATGGGCTTCTTTTCTTCCATAGGCTTTTTTTCTCCTTCTTCCATATGCTTCTTCTTCTTCTTCCACAAACTCCTTCCATAGACTTCTTCTTTTTCTTCCATAAGCTTCTTCTTCTTCTTCTTTCATAAGCTCATTCTTCTTCTTCTTCCATAGGCCTCCTCCTTCTTCTTATTTTTTGCTTCTTCTTCTTTCATATGTTTCTTCTTTTTCTTCTTCCATATGCTCATTCTTCTTCTTTCATAGACTTCTTCTTCTTCCATAGGCTCCTTCTTCGTCCTTCCTCTTCCGTAGATTATTTCTTCTTCCATAGGCTCTTTCCTTTTCTTCTTCTTCTATAGGCTCCTTCTATTGGCTTCGTCTTCTTCTTCTTCTTCCATTGGCCCCTTCTTCTTCCATAAGTTCCTTCTTCTTCTTCTTCTTCCATAAGTTCCTTATTCTTCTTCTTCTTCCACAGACTCTTTCTTCTTCTTCCACAGACTCTTTCTTCTTCTTCTTTTCCTTTTTCTTCTTCTTCTTCTTCTTTTCCTTTTTCTTCTTCTTCTTCTTCTTCCTCCATATGTTCCTTCTTCTTCTTCCATATGCTCGTTCTTCTTTTTCTTCCATATGCTTCTTCTTGTTCTTCCATAAGCTTCTTCTTCTATAGACTCCTTCTACCATAGGCTTCTTCTTCTTCTTCCATAGGCTCACTCTTCTTCTTCTTCCATAGACTTTCTCTTTCTCTTCTTCTTCCATTAGTTCCCTCTTGTTCTTATTCCATAGGCTTCCTCTTCTTCTTCTTCTTCTTCTTCTTCTTCTTCTTCTTCTTCTTCTTCTTCTTCTTGTTCTTTCATAGACTCCCTCTTCTTCTTTTTTCATAGGTTCCCTCTTCTTCTATAAGCTCCATCTTCCTCTTCTTCTATAAGATCCATCTTCCTCTTCTTCTTCTTCTTTTATAAGTTTCATCTTCTTCTTCTTTCATAAGCTCCCTCTTCTTCCTCTTTTTCTTCTTTCATGTCCATAAGCTTCTTCTTCTTTCATAGGCTCCCTCTTTTTCTTCTTCCATAGACTCCCTCTTTTTCTTCTTCCATAGACTCCCTCTTCTTCTTTTTCCATAGACCCCTTATTCTTCTTTTTCTTCTTCTTCCATAGACCCCTTATTTTTCTTCTTCTTTCATAGACCACTTCTTCTTCTTCCATAAACACCTTCTTCTTCTTCCATAAGCACCTTCTTCTTCTTCTTCTTCCATGGACCCCTTCTTCTTCTTCTTCCATAGGCCCTTCTTCTTTTTCTTCCATAGGCCTCTTCTTATTTTTCTTCATAGGCTCCTTCATATGCCCCTTCTTCTAATTCGTAGGCTCTTTCTTCTTCTTCATAGGCCCCTTCTTGTTCTTCTTCATAGGCCCCTTGCTCTTCTTCTTCATAGGCCCTTTGTTCTTTTTCTTCATAAGCCCCTTCTTCTTCTTCTTCTCCATAGACCCCTTCTTCTTCTTCAATAGGCCCCTTCTTCTTCTTCTTCTATAGGCCCATTCTTTTTCTTCTTCATAGTACCTTTCTTCTTCATAGTACCTTTCTTCTTCTTCATTGGCCCCTTCTTCTTCTTCATAAGCCTCTTCTTCTTCATAGGCTCCTTCTTCTTCTTCATAGGCTCCTTCTTCTTCTTCATAAACCCCTTCTTCTTCCATAAACTTCTTCTTCTTCCATAGACTCATTCTTCTTCTTCGATAGATTCCTTCTTCTTATTCCATAGGGCCCTTCTTCTTCCATAAGCTCCTCCTTCTTTCATAGGCTCATTCTTCTTCCTTCTTTTTCCATAGACTCCTCCTTCTTCTTCTTCCTCCATAGGCTCCTTCTTCTTCTTCTATAGGCTCCACTTTCTTTTATTGGCTTCTTCTTCTTCTCTTTCTTCCATAAACTTCTTCTACTTTCATAGGCTTCTTCTTCTTCTTCCATAAGCTCCTTCTTCCATAAGCTTCTTCTTCTTCTTCCATCGGCTCCTTTTTCCATTGGCTCTTTCTTCTTCCTCTTTTTCTTCTTCTTCTTCTTCCATATGCCCCTTCTTCTTTTTCTTCTTCCATAAGCTCCTTCTTCGTCTTCCAAGGCTCATTCTTCTTCTTCCATAGGCTCCTCATTTTTCTTCTTCCATGCTCTTTCTCCTTTTTCTTCTTCTTCTTCTTCTATAGGCTCCTTCTTCTTCTTCTTCTTCTATATGCTCCTTCTTCTTCTATAGGCTCCTTCTTCTTCTTCTTCTTCTTCTTCTTCTCCCATGGGCTCATTCTCCTTCTTCTTCTTCCATAGACTTCTTCTTATTCCATAGGCTCCTTCTTCTTCTTCCATAGACTTCTTCTTATTTCATAGGTTTCTACTCCTTCTTCCATAGGCTCTCTTCTTCTTTCATATGCTTTCTTCTTCTCTTCTTCCATAGACTCCTTCTTCTTCTCATTCTTCTTCTTCTTCTTCTTCCGTAGGCTCATTCTTCTTCTTCCATAGGCTCCTTCTTCTTCTTCCATAAGCTCCTTCTCCTTTTTTTTCATAGGCTCCTTCTACCATAGACTTCTTGTTCCATAGGATCCTTGTTCCATAGACTCCTTCTTCTTCCATGGGCTCCTTCTTCCATAGGCTCCTCTTTCTTTTTACATAGGCTCATTCTTCTTTTCCATAGGCTCCTTCTTCCATAGACTCCTTATTCTTCTTCCATAAGCTCATTCTTCTTCTTTCATAAGCTTCTTCTTCTTCTTTCGTAGGCTCCTTCTTCTTCCTTAGACATCTTCTTCCATAGTCTTCTCCTGCTTTTTCTCCTATAGGCTTCTTCTTCTTCTTCCATAGACTTTTTCTTCTTTCATAAGTTTCTTCTTCTTTAATAGACTTCTTCTTCTTCCATAGACTTATTTTTCTTCCATAGGTTTCTTCTTCTTCCATAGACTTCTTATTCTTCTTCCATAGATTTCTTTTTCTTCCATAGACCTCTTCATCCTTTTCTTCCATAGGCTTCTTTTTCTTCTTCCTCCATAGGCTTCTTCTTCTGTCTCCATAGGCTTCTTCTTCCAAAATTTTCTTCTCCCTTAGGCTTTTTCTTCTTCTATAGGTTTCTTCTTCTTCTATAAGTTTCTTCTTCTTCCATAGGCTTCTTTTTCTTCCATAGGCTTCTTCCATAGACTTCTTCTTCTTCCCTAGGCTTCTTCTTCTTCCCTAGGCTTCTTCTTCTTCCGTAAGCTCCCTATTCTTCCATAAGCTCCCTCTTTTTCCATAGTCTCCCTCTTATTCCATAGGGTCATTCTTCTTTCATAGGCTCCATCTTCTTCTTCTTCTTCTTCTTCTTCTTCCATAAGCTCCATTTTCTTCTACTTCTTCAATAGGCTCCCTCTTTTTCTTCTTTCATTGGCTCCTTTTTCTTCCATATTCTCCCTCTTCATATTCGTCTTCCATAGACTCCCTCTTATTCTTCTTCTTCTATAGGCTCCTTCTTCTTTCATAGGTTCCCTCTTCTTCTTCCATAGACTCCATCTTCTTCTTCTTCTTCCATAGACTCCATATTCTTCTTTTGTAAACTCCCTCTTCTTCTTGTTGTTCCATAGACTCCCTCTTCTTCTTCTTCTTCCATAGGCTCCCTCTTCTTCTTCTTCCATAGGCTCCCTCTTCTTCTTCTTCCATATGATCTCTCTTCTTCTTCCATAAGCTCATTCTTCTTGTTGTCCTTCTTCTTCCATAAGCCCATTCTTCTAACATATGATCTTTTTTCTTTCATATGATCCTTCTTCTTCTATAGGTTCCTTCTGCTTCCACAGACTCCTTCCGTAGGCTCCTTCTTCTTCCATAGACTCCTTCCATTGAATCCTTCCATATGTTTCTTTTTCTTCTTCCTCTTCTTCTTCTCCTCCTCCTCCTCCTCCTCCTCCTCTTCCTTCTTTTTCTTCTTTTTATCCTTTTTCTTCTTCTTTTTCTTCTTTTTATCCTTCTTCTTCTTTTTTTTTCTTCTTTTTATCCTTCTTCTTCTTCTTCTTCTTCTTCTTCTTATCTCTCTTCTTCTTCTTCTTCCATAGGCTCCTCCTTTTTCTTCTTCTTCTTCTTCCATAAAATTCTTCTTTTATTCTTCCATAGTTTTCTTCGGCTTCTTCCTTAGTCTCCTTCTTCCATTGTCTTTTTCTTCTTCCATAGTCTTTTTCTTCTTCCATAGTCTTCCTTCTTCTTTCATAGTCTTCTTCTTCTATAGTCTTCTTCTTCCATTTGATTCTTCTTCTTTCATAGACGCCTTCCAGTGACTCCTTCCATTTGACTCCTTCCATATGTTTCTTCTTCCTCTTCTTCTTCTTCTTCTCCTCCTCCTCCTCCTTCTTTTTCTTCCATAGGCTTCTTTTTCTTCCTTTTATCCTTCTTCTTCTTATGTGTCTTCTTCTTCTTCTTCCATAGGATCCTCCTTTTTCTTCTTCTTCTTCTTCCATAAGATCCTTCTTTTCTTCTTCCATAGTCTCCTTCTGCTTCTTCCCTAGTCTCCTTCTTTTTCTTCCATTGTCTTCTTCTTTTTCCATTGTCTTCCTTCTTCTTTTGTAGTCTTCTTCTTCCATTTGATTCTTCTTTTCTTTTTTCATATGATTCTTTTTTTCTTCCATAAGATTCTTCTTCTTCCATATGTTTCTTCTTCTTCTTCCATAAGATTCTTTTTCTTCTTCTTCTTCCATAGGATTTCTTTTCTTCTTCTTTCATAGAATTCTTCTTCTTCTTCCATAAGATTCTTCTTCTTCTTCTTCCGTAGGATTTTTCTTCTTCTTCTTCTTCCATAAGATTGTTCTTATTCTTCTTCCATATGATTCTTCTTCTTTCATATGATTCTTCTTATTCTTCCATAAGATTCTTCTTCTTCTATAGAATTCTTTTTCTTCTTCCAATTGATTCTTCTTTTTTCGTAGGATTCTTCTTTTTCTTCTTCCATGGTATTCTTCTTCTTCCATATAATTCTTTTTCTTCTTCCATAGAATTCTCTTCTTTTATAGGATTCTTCTTCTTTGTAAGATTCTTCTTCTTCATAGGATTCTTCTTCTTCATAGGATTCTTCTTTTTCATAAGATTCTTCTTCTTCATAGGATTATTCTTTTTCTTCATAAGATTCTTCTTTTTTATTGGATTCTTATTCTTCGTAAGATTCTTCTTCTTCATAGGATTCATCTTCTTCTTCTTCTTCATAAGATTCTTTTTCTTCATAAAATTCTTCTTCTTCTTCATAGGATTGTTCTTCTTCATAAGATTATTCTTCATAAGATTCAACATTTTCTTCTTCATAAGGTTCTTCTTCATAGGATTCTTTTTCTTCATAAAATTCTTCTTCTTCTTTTTCGTAGGATTCTTCTTCTTCTTCGTAAGATTCTTCTTCTTCTTCGTAAGATTCTTATTTTTCTTCATAGGATTCTTCTTCTTCATCATAAGATTCTTCTTCTTCATAGGATTCTTCTTCTTCTTTAAATGATTCTTCTTCTTCATAGGATTTTTCTTCTCCATAAGATTTTTCTTCTTCATAGGATTCTTCTTCGTCATAGGATTCTTCTTCTTCTTCTTAAGATTTTTCTTCTTCATCAAATTTTTTTTCTGCATAGGATTCTTTTTCATCTTCATAAGATTCTTCCTCTTCATAAGATTCTTCTTCTTCTTTATAAGATTCTTCTTCTTCATAGGATTCTTTTTCTCCATAGGATTCTTCTTCTCCATATGATTCTTCTTCTCCATAGGATTCTTCTTCTCCATAGGATTCTTCTTCTTCTTCGAAAGATTCTTTTTTTTTTCTTCTCCATGGGATTATTCTTCTTCTTCTCCAAATTATTATTATTCTTCTTCTTCTCCAAATGATTCTTCTTCTTCTCCAAATGATTCTTTTTCTTCTTCTCTATAGGATTTTTTTTCTTTTTCTTCTCCATAGGATTATTCTTCTTCTCCATAGGATTTTTCTTCGTCTTCTTTGTCTTCTCTATAGTATTCTTCTTCTTCTTCTCTATATGATTCTTCTTCTTCATATGATTCTTCTTCTTCTTCTCCATAGGAGTCTTCTTCTTCTTCTATTGAATTCTTCTTCTTCTTCTTCTATAAGATTCTTCTTTTTCTTATTCCGTAGGATTCTACTTCTTCTTCTTCCATATAATTCTTTTTTTCTCATAGGATTCTTCTTGTTCCATAGAATTCTTCTTCTTCCATATGATTCTTCTTCTTTTTCTTTCATTGGATTCTTCTTCTTCCTTCATATGATTCTTCTTCTTATTCTTTCATATGATTTTTCTTCTTCTTCTTCCATATAATTCTTCTTCTTCTTCCATATGATTCTTCTTCTTCTTCTTTTATATGATTCTTCTTCTTCTTCTTTATATGATTCTTCTTCTTCTTCTTCTTCTTCTTCGCCATATGATTCTTCTTCGCCATAGGATTCTTCTTCTTCTTCTTCTTCTTCTTCTTCTTCTTCTTCTTCTTCGCCATATGATTCTTCTTCGCCATAGGATTCTTCTTCTCCATAAAATTCTTCTTTTTCATATGATTCTTCTTCTTCTCCATAGTGTTCTTCTATATAGAATTCTTCTTATTCTACATAGGATTCTTATTCTTCTTCTCCATAGGATTCTTCTTCTTCTTCATTGGATTCTTCTTTTTTATAGGATTCTTCTTATTTTTCATAGGATTCTTCTTCTTCTTCTTCTCCATGAGATTCTTTTTTTTCTTCTCCATAGGATTTTTTTTCGTCTTCTCCATAAGATTTTTCTTCTTCTCCATATGATTTTTCTTCTTTTCCATAGAATTCTTCTTCTTCTTCTTCTCCATAGGATTCTTTTTCTTCTTCTCCATATGATTCTTCTTTTCTATAGGATTCTTCTTCTTCTCCATATGATTCTTTTTCTTCTTCTCCATAAGATTCTTCTTCTTCTCCATAGGATTCTTCTTCTTCTTCTCCATAGGATTCTTTTCCTTCTCCATAAAATTCTTCTTCTCCATAATATTCTCCTTCTTCTCTATATGATTCTTGTTCTTGTTCTTGTTCTTCTTCTTCTTCATAGGATTTTTCTTTTTCTTCTCCATAGGATTCTTCTTCTTTTTCTTTTCCATAGGATTCTTCTTCGGCTCTATAGGATTATTCTTCTTCTCCATATGATTCTTCTTCTTCTTCTCCATAGTATTCATTTTCTTCTTCTTCATAGGATTCTTGTTATTCTTCTCCATATGATTCTTTTTCTTTTTCTTCTTCTTTTCCATAGGATTCTTCTTCTTCTTTTCCATAGGATTCTTCTTCTTCTTCATAGAATTTTTCTTCTCCATTGGATTCTTCTTCTACATAGGATTCTTCTTCTTCTTTTTTTCCATAGGATTCTTCTTCTTTTTCTCTGTTGAAATAGCCCATAGGTTTGGCCCATTTAGTGACCCATTTTTCTTCTCTTATTTTTAGTCCCACATTGTGTATAGGATTTCTCTCTCTCTTCTCTCTCCTATAAATATGTACTCTCCTTTTTTGTACAGAATACAAGAAATATACAAGCTTTTGCTATTTTCTACATGGTATCAGAGTCAGGTTCCCAATTTTTTCGGTCTCCCGTTTTTTGACCGCCCACCCTCCCGGAAATACCTTCTGGCGGTCTCATTTCCTGAGACCGCTCTCACTGCTTCCCGCTGCTTCCCCGCCTCCCACGCTTCCCCTCTGCTGGGCTTTTATAGCTTCTCCTTCAGCCGCGTGGGTCCCGGCTCTTCCTCTGCAGTCCAGCGGTCTCGTGCAAGCACATTACTCCTCCGCCGATCTCGTCTCATCCCTGCCGATCACGCCTCTGCGGTCTCCTCTCAGCAGCCGCATCTGCCGATCTCTAGCCGCAGCTCTCTGTCGACAGCGACCTCCAAGCAGCCGTTCTCAGGCCGCCGGTCTCATCCCGCAGGCCGCCAGTTTGCCGCTTCTCCAGCCTCATCTCGCGCGATCTCCTACCTGCAACCCGGCAGTAATTCTTCTGCGAGCTCTTCTCGCAAGCAGCAGCGTCCTCGCCGCGACCTCGCACCGGTCTCAATCAGCAATCCAGACCGCAGCGACCTCGCAGCGAGTAGTACCGGTCTCAATCAGCAGCGACCCCGCAGAGCTCTCCCGCAGCGATCGCTCCCGCAGCAATCAAGACCGCAGCGATCTCGCAGTCGACCTCCCTGTTCGCAGTCGACTTCCAAGATCGCCCGTCTCCCTCTCGCAGCTCGCCAACCCGCCTCCTGCGGTCTATCCATCCAGCAAGCTCCCTCTGCCGATCTCGCGAGCTCTCCGGCGACAGTCCCTAATCAGCAGCTCGCCCGACCTCTGTCTGCCGGTCTCCTCCCAGCAGCCCGCTGTCCTAATTCCTTCGTTAATGGGATCCTCCGTTGACTCAACCACGGTGCCTGTCTCACCTCAGCCTGCCAACCTGGGTCACCCCCCAGAACTCCGTGATGAGCTGCGAATTACTACTCTCTCCCTCTCCGGGAAGAAAAACTTCATTCCTTGGGGTCACTCAATCCGCCGGGTCCTCCAGGCCAAGGGTCTTCTCGCTCATCTTACCGATGATCCCCCAGCTCCTACTCCTCCTGAGTGGCTCAAGGCTGATGGTCGGGTCCAGACCTGGATCCTTAACTCTTTGGAGGGCGAACCATATGAAATGGTCATGTACCTGACCACGGCCAAAGGGATGTGGGACGAGCTCCATTCCTTATACTCCGGCAAGGACAGCCTTCAAAGTCTCTTCGACATTATCTCTGATCTTCAGGATCTGGACACCAGTGGACCAAACATTACCTCTGTTGTCGCTCGGGTCAAGTCTCTCTCCGAAGCATGGCTTCAACACCAGCCACCCACCTCTGATCTTGCCACTCAGCGCGCGCAAAGGGAGGCCGTCTGCATTGCTCTGCTAATGGCCCGTGTTCCTCCACATCTTCTGAGTATTCGGGCACAAGTCTTGACCTCGACTCCCACTCCCTCCTTATCGGCTGTCTGCTCCATGCTACTCAAAGTATCACAACCTCCGGAGGCTCCTGCTCCTCCCTCACCGGCTCTTCTCCAAAATATCCCTGCTCCTTCATTTCCTCCTCCTTCTAGCCGAGGAGGTCGGTCGGCCTACCGTGGAAGGGGCCGTGGTGGACGAGGACGGCCGAAGTGCTCGTTCTGTGGTCGTGATGGCCATTATGAGTCCACCTGCTTTCGGAAACCTGGCAACCCTCCTCCTCCACGACCGACTGCTGCAGTCGTTGACGATAGCTCCTCGGCCTCTCGTGCCGATCTTGAGGCTCTCCGCCTACAGTTCCAGCAACTCCAAGGGATGATGACTCCACCTGCCTCGGTCGCCTCCGTCTCCAGCCCAGGTATCGTTTGTCTCTCCACTAGTCCTCGCTGGATAGTGGATTCGGGTGCCACTCATCATATCACCTCTCTTCAGCCGCCAACGTATTCGGGTGCTCCTCATCCGAAGTGTATCACTGTGGCCAATGGAGCGACTGTCTCTGTGTCCGGCTCAGCTGACCTATCTCTCAGCCCATCCATTTCTCTCCGCTCGGCCCTCCATGTTCCGGGCTCCCCGTTTAGCTTACTCTCTGTTAGCCGCCTCACTACTGATTTGGATTGCTCTGTCATTTTTTCACGTTCTTCTTTTCTGATACAGGATCGACGGACGGGGACTACCATTGGTAAAGGGCAGCTGCGCAACGGGCTCTACCTTCTCGATGATTCTCCCACCATCCTCGCCTCTGTCTCTTCTGCTGACTGGCATCAGCGTCTCGGCCATGCTCCCCTCCCCATCCTCAAGAAGGCACTACCCGATGTATCTTTTCCTGCATTTCAATGTGAATCATGTATTTTTGGCAAACAGCCGCGTTCATCTTTTCCTGCAAATTGTACTCGGAGCTCCGCTCCCTTTGATCTTATTCATTCAGATATTTGGGGACCCTATAAAATTTGTAGTATCTCTGGATTCCGTTATTTCATTACCTTTATTGATGATTACTCCCGCACAACATGGCTATATTTACTTCGTGAACGCTCGGAATTACCTCGTGTGTTTAAGGCGTTTATCCTTGAAACCCGCACTCACTTCTCCACCACCGTCAAAACGCTACGCACCGATAATGCTCGCGAATACACCGGCAATGAGTTTTCGAGCTTATGCTTTGAATTCGGGATTCTTCATCAAACCTCATGTGCCTACACCCCTCAACAAAACGGTGTGGCCGAACGAAAGAACCGACATCTCCTTAATATGGCCCGCTCGATCATGATTCACATGAACGTTCCGAAGATCTATTGGAACTTTGCGATCTCTACCGCCTGCTTCATTATCAACCGTCTTCCCTCCTCCGTACTCAACAATGCCAGTCCGTTCAGTCTTCTCTTTCCCTCTACTCCTGCCTTCCCTCTCACACCTCGCATCTTCGGGTGTACGTGTTACATTCACTCCATGGGACCATCTACGGACAAACTCGATCCCAGAGCGACTAAGCAAATGTTTGTTGGCTACTCCCATACTCAGAAAGGCTACGTCTGCTATTCCCCTCTCACTCGGAAAATTTCGGTATCCGCTGACGTAACCTTCCGGGAAGACCTGCCATTCTTTCCCACTCCAGCAACACAGTCTACATCACCTACTCTCCCACAACCTGTCATGCGACCCATCCTGCCGGTTAACACCTACTCCAACACCTCTCCCTGTACCAATCCCTACTCCGCCTCCCGGCCGACCACCCCTTATCCAGGTCTATTCCCGTCGCAACTCCCGCCCCGTTGCCCCTGCGCAGTCGTCCTCGTCCTCTGGTGCTCCAAGTCCTGCTGATCCGGTAACAGAGTCCACCGCTCATCCAATGGCGAGCTACGTATCACTGCATCGTCTCTCCCCTCCACTTCATACTCTGGCCACTTCTTTATCGTCGGTTGCAGTTCCTAACTCTGTGCAGGAGGCTCTTCAACATCCTGGCTGGCGTGCCGCCATGGAAGAAGAAATGGCCGCGTTGTGGGCAAACCAGACCTGGCAACTGGTGGATCTTCCCCCTGGCCAGAAAACTGTTGGTTGCAAATGGGTCTTTGTCATCAAACACGCTGCGGATGGGACCATTGACCGTTTAAAAGCTCGCCTGGTGGCTCGCGGCTACACCCAGCAACAAGGTTTGGACTACGACGAAACCTTCTCTCCCGTCGCCAAACTGAACACCGTACGGGTTCTTCTCTCCGTCGCTGTGCACCGCCAATGCCCCTTACATCAACTGGATATTAAGAACGCCTTCTTAAACGGCGATCTTACTGAAACGGTGTACATGCAGCAGCCGCCCGGGTTTGAGACCACGGGGGAGTCTCGGACCCCGAAAGTCTGTCATCTTTTGCGGTCTCTCTATGGTCTCAAACAGTCTCCTCGAGCATGGTTCGACAAGCTCAGCAAGGTCCTTCGAGAGGCAGGATTTACTCGGAGCTCGGCTGACTTCTCCCTGTTTACTCGCCACCAGGCAACAGGCACTGTTCTCCTTCTAGTCTATGTTGATGATATCATTATCACAGGCAACGACTCAAAAGGAATTCAGGCAATCAAGCAACAACTCAGCTCCGTGTTCCAAACAAAAGATCTGGGGAATCTTCATTACTTCCTGGGCCTGGAGGTAGCCAGGCGACCAGATGGCCTTGTTCTATCTCAGAGAAAGTATTGCCTCGATCTTCTTCATGATGCAGGCTACTCCGGCTGCAAACCCATCAACACTCCAATGGACGCAAATCACAAGATTTGTGCTCAGTCCTCTGACTCTGATCTCTTGCTCCAGAACCCGGAGTACTATCGCCGTCTGGTAGGAAAATTGATCTATCTGACTGTTACAAGACCAGATATCTCATTCGCTATCGGTATTGTCAGCCGTTACATGCACGCCCCTCGTTCTTCTCATCTTCAGGCTGTGGAACGGATTCTCCGATATCTGAAAGCTGCTCCTGGTCAAGGCTTGGTATACAAGACCTCATCCTCAACTCCAACACTGGTGGCATACTCTGATGCTGACTATGCCGGATCTCTGGATGATCGTCGGTCAACCAGTGGCTTCTGTACGTACTTCGGAGGACATTTGATCACCTGGCGTAGCAAGAAACAAGCAGTGGTTGCGCGCTCCTCAGCAGAAGCAGAATACAGGGCAATGGCATCTGTGGTCTCTGAACTTACCTGGCTTGAAAGTCTTCTCACGGATCTTGGGGTAAAACTTCCTGCTCCTGCTCTTCTACTCTGCGACAGTCAGGCTGCTATACATATTGCCAAGAACCCGGTCTTCCACGAAAGAACCAAGCATATCGAGGTCGATTGCCACTTTATCCGGGAGAAAGTACAAATGAAGAAGATCGAGCTAAAACATGTCCCTGGTACTGAACAAGTTGCGGATGTCCTCACAAAGGCACTGTCCAGTACCCTCTTCTATCAATGCTTATCCAAGCTTGGTGCATACGATTTGTACGCTCCAGCTTGCGGGGGAGTGTTGAAATAGCCCATAGGTTTGGCCCATTTAGTGGCCCATTTTTCTTCTCTTATTTTTAGTCCCACATTGTGTATAGGATTTCTCTCTCTCTTCTCTCTCCTATAAATATGTACTCTCCTTTTTTGTATAGAATACAAGAAATATACAAGCTTTTGCTATTTTCTACATTCTCCATAGGATTCTTCTTCTTCTTCTTTTTCTCCATAGGATTCTTCTTCTTCTCCATAGGATTCTTCTTCTTCTTCTTCTCCATAGGATTCTTCTTCTACATAAGATTCTTCTTCTCTATAGGATTCTTCTTCTCCAAAGGCTTCTTCTTCTCCATAGGATTCTTCTTCTCCATACAATTCTTCCTCTTCTTCTCCGTAAGATTTTTCTTCTTCTTCTCCATAGGATTCTTCTTCTCCATAAGATTCTTCTTCTTCTTCTTTATAAGATTCTTCTTCTTCTTCTTTATAAGATTCTTCTTTTTCTTCATAGAATTTTTCTTCTCCATTGGATTCTTATTCTCCATAGGATACTTCTTCTTCTTCTCCATAGGATTCTTCTTCTTCTCCATATGATTCTTTTTCTTTTTCTTCTCCATAGGATTCTTCTTCCTCTTCTTTTCCATAGGTGGGGAGGAGACACGACGGATGGGTGGGGAGGGGCATGACAGAAGGGTGGGGAGTGGGGAATGAAGGAGGGGTGGTGGGCATGACAGAGGGTTGGGGAGGGGGCACGATGGAGGGGTGTGGGGGCACGACGAAGGGTTGGGGGACGACGACGGAGGGGTACACAAAGCCGCCTGATAGGATACGCCCAACAGAAGCCGCCCGAGTGGAGGGGTGGGGTGGGCTTGACATTGGGGGGGGGGGGGCACGCCGGAGGGGGGGCACGATGTTGCGAAGCCGTCAGAGGGATGGGGTGGTGGGTGGGGGCGCGATGGAGCTTTGAGGGGATGATGATTTTGAGCAGGGGCACGACAGAGGTGGCTTTAACGATTAATGATTATGGATTAGGTGGCATCCAAGGTAGCGCTGGTGGTGAGGCGACATCACGAGTGGTCGACACGACATCTGTGGCGGTGGAGGTGGCATCCTTGGTTGTGGAGGCGTCATTCAAGGGCTTAAGGGGTTTAGGAGTATAAAGGATTTAGAGCTTTTGAGATTTAGGGGTTTACGTGTTAAGGTTTAGGCAGCGACAACGAATGTGACACTCGAGGCAGCGGAGCCTACATCCAAGGCACCTTAGGCGTCCGAGGTGGAGGAGGAGTCGAAGGCGGTTGTCAAGGCTATGTTGCAGGCAGCTTCTGAGGTGGCGAAGGAGACGGCAGTGGAGGTGGGGGGTTTTAGGGCTTCGGGGCTTCCTGACTTCGGGGCTTAGGCATATGGCTTTAGCGATTGGGGATTTGGGGTGGAGGAGTCGTCCGAGGTGGTAACGTGATTTAGTGTTTAGTGCTTAGGATTTAAGGCCTAGGGATTTGAGATTAGGGCTTTGGGGCGCTGGCTTGGCGGCAACCTAGGCATCGGAGGCGGTGTCCGAAGAAGCAGAGGGATTTCGAGCTTTAGGACTTATGGCTATAGGGCTTAGTGACTTAAGGCTTAAGGGTTTAGCGACTTGTGGCATTAAAGCTAGGGGTATTATTACCGGAGGCTGTGTCCGAGGTGGGGGTGGAGACTGTGGCGGTAGAGTCGATCGTGGCGATGTCCAAGGCGGCGTTGTTGGCAGAGGAGGATATGGTGGCATCCGAGCTTTCAGAGTCAGGGGTGGGGGCAGAGGAGGCATCCGATTTAGCGGAGTCGGCGTCCATAGGATTCTTCTTATTCTTCGTAAGATTCTTCTTCCTCTTCCTCTTCCGCTTCTTCTTCCTCTTTGTCTTCCTCTTCTCTTTCTTCTTCTTCTTCATCATCATCATCATTTTCTTCTTCCTCTTCTTCCTCTCCATAGGATTCTTCTTCTCCATATGATTCTTCTTCTTCTTCATAGGATTCTTCTTATTCTTCTCCATAAGATTCATCATCTTCTCCATAAGATTCTTCTTCTTCTCTATAGGATTCTTCTTCTTCATCTCTTTCTCCATAAGATTCTTCTTCTTTTTTTTCTCCATAGGATTCTTCTTCTTCCTCTTCTTTTTCTCCATATGATTCTTCTTCATCTTCTTCTTCTCCATAGTTTCTTCTTCTTCTTCTTCTTCTTCTTCTTCTTCTCCATAGGATTCTTCTTCTTCTCCATAGGATTCTTCTTCTTCTCCATAAGATTTTTTTTCTTCTTCTTCTTCTTCTTCATAGAATTCTTCTTCTACTTCTTCTCCATATTATTCTTTTTCTTTTTTCTTCTTCATAAGATTCTTTTTCTTCTCTATTGGATTCTTCTAATTCTTTTCCATAGGATTCTTCTTCTTTATAGGATTCTTCTTTTCTCCATAGGATTCTTCTTCTTTTCTCCATAGGATTCTTTTTCTTCTCCTTATGATTCTTCTTCTCCATATGATTCTTCTTCTCCATAGGATTCTTTTTCTTCGGATGATTCTTTTTCTTCTTCTCAATAGGATTCTTTTTCTTCTCCATAGGATTCTTCTTCTCCATAGGATTCTTCTTCTCTATAGGATTCTTCTTCTCTATATGATTCTTCTTCTTCTCTATAGGATTCTTCTTTTTCTCCATTGAATTCTTCTTCTTTTCCATTGGACTCTTCTTCTTCTCTATTGGATTCTTCTTTTTCTCCATTGGATTCTTCTTTTTCTCCATTGGATTCTTCTTCTTCTCCATAGAATTATTCTTTTTTTTCCATATGATTCTTCTTCTTCATCTTCTCCATAGGATTCTTCTTCTTATTCATCTTCTTCATATGATTCTTCTTCTTCTCCATATGATTCTTCTTCTTCTTCTTCTTCTCCATATGATTCTTCTCTTCTCCATATGATTCTTCTTTTCCTCCATAGGATTCTTCTTGACGTAGGAGTCACCAGGACGGGGTTGCGGAGTCCTTCCGGACGGGCCAGCTCTCGCACGGAGAGAGTGAGGACGGAAGCGGCTAGGGCAACCCGAATTCTTAATCTTCAAAACTGAATACAACATAACATATTCCGCCCTTTATACTAGGAGGGGGAGAACGCCGCTATTAGCACACCCGCTAATGGCACACCGAAATAAAAGTGCAAACATAGACATGCCACGATAAAAAGAAAAACAACATATGCTACGGAAATAATTAAACGGCCCGGGGCTTCCAAAGCGGGTCGATCTTTTCTAGCCACTCGATTCCGGTCTCGCCGGGCGATCCTCCAGTCGCGTTGTTGCCGTCTGCAATGCATCCTTCATCATTCGCCTCCGCTTGGGAGGCACTCGACCTCGAGTGCTCGGGGTAAAGCGGAATGTCCGGGTAGAAAGGGGACAAATCGCTCACGTTGAAGGTCTTGGAGATGTTGAGGTCCGGTGGAAGGTCCACCACATAAGCGTTGTCATTGATCTTGCGGGTGATGGGGAAGGGGCCGTACTTCTTTGGCATGAGTTTGTGGTGGTGGCCCGCGGGAAGTCTCTCCTTGCGGAGGAAAACCATCACCAAGTCTCCCACCGCATCGATCTTCTCGCGCCGGTGCTTGTCGGCCATAGCCTTGTATTTGGCGTTAGACTCAAGCAGCTTGAGCCGGGTATCAGCTTGGATGTCGCGGGTTTCTTCCGCTAACTGGGCCGCGGAAGGAGGAGCTGCCGGAAGGCGGGCGAGATCGAGTGCATGCCGGGGAACCTTGGTGTACACAATGGAGAAGGGCGAGCGACCGGTAGAGCCGTGCACTGCGTTGTTGTAAGCAAATTCAGCCTGCGCGAGTGCGTGATCTCATTGCTTCGGGCGTTCTTGGCAAATGCAACAAACGAGGTTCCCCAAGGTCTTGTTCACAACCTCGGTTTGACCGTCAGTTTGAGGGTGGGCGGAGCTACTAAACTGAAGAGAGGTGTCGAACATCTTCCACAGCATTGTCCAAAAGTGGCCGAGAAATTTGGGGTTGCGGTCCGATGTGATAGTGGTTGGCACGCCATGCAAACGAACCACCTCCCGGAAAAAGAGGCGCGCGATGTGAGAAGCGTCGGACGTCTTGCGACAAGGGAGAAAATGGGCCATCTTAGAGAAGCGATCCACCACTACAAACACGGAATCGACCCCGCGTTGCGTGCGCGGGAGACCCAAGACGAAATCCATAGAGAGATCTTCCCAAGCGCTTGTGGGAACCGGGAGGGGAGTATAAAGCCCAGTGTTGTGGGCGTGTCCCTTGTACTGTTGACACACATAACACTTCCGAACGAAGTTCCCCACGTCCTTCGATAGTTGCGGCCAGAAGTAACGCTCTTGGAGGCTGGCAAGTGTTTTGTCTCGGCCCAGGTGTCCACTCAACCCGCCACCATGCAAATCACGAATGAGCTTCTCCCGTAAGGAAGTGCGAGGAATACACAGGAGGTTGTCTTTAAGCAGGAACCCGTCGAGTAATAGGAAACCTTGATGCGAGCCGCCTAAGGAACAGGCGCGCCAAATCTCGTGGAAGTCAACGTCCTCGGCATACAAGTCGACGAGAGTATCAAACCCGATGATCTCGTGGTGCATAGTCGCCAACAGACAACTGCGTCGGCTAAGTGCGTCGGCGACGACATTGGCCGTTCCAGGCTTGTGCTGGATGATATATGGAAACCGCTGGAGATATATGGTCCAACGAAGGTGCATTCCATCCATGCGTTTCTGACTGTTGATGAACTTGAGAGCCTGGTGGTCTGTGGACAAGATGAACTCCTTGTGCAGTAAGTAGTGTTCCCAATGCTTGAGAGCCCGTACGACCGCATAGAACTCCTGATCATAGGCGGCCCATTTCCGTCGAGCTTCACTTAATTTTTCGCTGAAAAACGCCACGGGGCGCTTGTCCTGGGAGAGGACAGCCCCTATACCAATGCCACTGGCATCACACTGCACCTCAAAGAGTTTTTCAAAGCTGGGTAGTGCCAAGACTGGGGCCGAGCTAAGCTTCTGCTTGATCAAGTCGAAGGAGCGTTGGGCCTCGCCGCCCCAAAGGAACCGCCCCTTCTTCAAACAGTCGGTCATGGGAGCGGTAATGGTGCTGAAATCTCGGATGAACCGCCGATAGAAGGTGGCCAAACCGTGGAATGAGCGCAACTCCGTTAGAGAGGTGGGAGCCGGCCAATCGCGGATCGCCTGGATCTTTTCCTCATCAACCCGGATGCCATCCGCGCCCACAATGAAGCCCAAAAATGTCAGCCGCGGAGCGAGGAAGGTACACTTTTTGAGGTGAATGAACAGTTGGTGCGTCGCCAACACCTCCAAAACAGCCCAAAGATGGGAGAGATGATCTGCCCGGCTCTTGCTGAAGATCAAGATGTCGTCAAAATAGACGACGACCGACTTTCCCAGAAAAGGTCGCAGTACATGTGTCATGAGGCGCATAAAAGTACTTGGAGCGTTAGATAATCCAAAAGGCATTACCTTCCACTCGAAGAGTCCGTCCGGCGTTTTGAACGCCGTCTTCCACTCGTCACCTGGCTTGATGCGGATTTGGTGGTACCCGCTGCGTAGATCTATCTTGGAGAAGAACTGGGAACCATCTAACATGTCTAGCATGTCATCAAGTCGAGGAATGGGAAAGGAGTACTTGATCGTGATCCGGTTGATCGCGCGACTGTCGACGCACATCCGCCATGAACCATCCTTTTTGGGGACCAAGAGTGCCGGGACTCCGCAGGGGCTGAGACTCTCCGAAATGAATCCCTTCTTCAACAATTCTTCCACCTTCTCACGCAAGATGGCATGCTCCTTGGGGCTCATGCGGTAGTGCGGTAAATTCGGAAGGCTAGCTCCTGGAATGAGGTCGATCTGATGCTGGATATCCCGAAGAGGAGGAGGACGGTCAGGCAAGTCGTCCGTCGTGATGGTTCGGAACTCGTGCAGCAACGCACGCACGTCTGGCGGTGCGGCTTCTGCCTCCTGCTCACGAGTGGTGTACAACCCGTAGGAGACAAGTGCCACCACTTCCTTAGCTTCTGCCACGTCCCGCTCAAACATAGAAGCGTCCTCGGCCATCACCAACAGGCTACGCTCCCTATCGGACGGTGGGCTGACTTCGGTTTTCCCTCCGACCCGGGCAATGATTTGTATCTTCTTGCCGGCCCAAGTGAAGGTGACAACATTCTCGCGGCCCTTGTAACAAACATCTGTGTCATATTGCCACGGCCGCCCCAAGAGTAGGTGGCTGGCATCCATCTCCACGACGTCGCACCAAACATCAGCCCGGTAATGCTTCCCAATGGCAATAGGAACATGAGAGCGGTGGGTGACCCGAACTGACGGGCCGCGCTGAATCCAACCGATGGAATATGGGTGGGGATGAGGCTCCTTCGTTAGCTGTAAATAGGAGACCAGCCGGGTTGCAACAAAGTTCTCGCAACTGCAATTGTCAATCAGTATGTCGCAGATCTTCCCCTTGATGGTGCAGTAGCTCTGAAAAATATTGTTCCGTTGGACGTGTTCGTCCACCCGTGGTGTGAGAAGTAGACGATGAACCACGCAAGCGGCGAACTCGCCCTCCTCGTCATAACCATCAATCACTTCATCGGCCTCTCCGATGTCATCCTCTCCCTCTTCGTCCGGTGCGACAATGTGGACGGGTTGGCGAAGCAGGGGGCATCGGTTGGCGAAATGGCCCGGTTGGTGACACTTGAAACATGTGCCTGCCGGTGCTCGGTCAGGTGCCCGACCCTTTGGTGCGGACGAGGAGGCCGGCACCCGATCCACAATCTCCTTGCCGGTGGTGTCCCGACTGTTAGAACCCGACGCGTCCGTCCAAGGGCGGCGAGAGGTCGTGCGATGTAGGGGGATGGCTGTCTTCTCCATTTGTTCAGCCTTGAGGGCCATGTTGTAAGCCTCATCCACCGTGCGCAGAACATGCAAGCCGATCTTCTCTCGTAAGGAGGGTCGCAGCCCGTGTAGGAAACGAGTAACATGTTGGCCGTCTGTCTCTGTGAGGCCGTTGCGGTCCGCGAGTCGGCTGATCTCTGCTAGGTACTCTGTCACAGTACGAGTCCCCTGAGAACAACTCTGGTAGAACTGGAATAAGTGCTGGTCGTAGTCGGGCGGAAGGAACCGATTCCGCAACAACTTCTTCATTTTCAGCCACGTGCGAACTGGCGCCTTGCCTTAGCGGTTGCGGTTGAGTTGAAGTTGGTCCCACCATACGGCCGCACCGGATTTAAGACGGTAGGCGACCATCTTCACTTGGCGGCGGTCGTCGATCTCCGCCATTTCAAAGAAACGTTCGACTTCCGAAAGCCAATCGAGGAAGTCTTCAATGACCAGGTTGCCATGAAAGTGGGGAATGTCAGCCCGCAGACGGTACCCCATTTGGTACTGGGGCTGAGGGGCACCCCCACGTGGAGGGCTGCCGCCGCCGGGGAGATCGTCATCGGAACTGGACGAAGAGAGGGCCGGATTGAGGGGCGGGGCTGCTGGAGGCACGCGACCGCGGCGGTATTGCCGCCCCAAATAGGGGGGAGCCGCTGGAGGGTCGGCGGGGCGCGGTTGCTGTGGGCGGCCCGGCTGTAGGTCGCCGAGGGCGGCGGTGAGGGTGGCGAGTTGGGCGGTGATATCATTGATGGCTGCCCAAAGGGCGGCGTCGTCCCGCGGCGCGTCACCCATCGGCGGAAGAGGGCCGGTGTCGACGAAGGAGAGGCGAGAAACCCTGAGCGGACCGAGACAGGCGTAGGAAACGCCGACGGAGCGGGCTCGGTCGGTCTGGTTCGTCCGTGCGGAACACGGAGGCGGAGATGGGGAGTGCGTCGAAGCTGGCGGAAGTCCTCCGGTCCGGCGATACCGCACGAGGAGACGGACGGACGGGGGATGCAGTCGTCGAGCGTAGAAGCGACGAGGAGCCCTCTGATACCAACTGACGTAGGAGTCACCAGGACGGGGTTGCGGAGTCCTTCCGGACGGGCCAGCTCTCGCACGGAGAGAGTGAGGACGGAAGCGGCTAGGGCAACCCGAATTCTTAATCTTCAAAACTGAATACAACATAACATATTCCGCCCTTTATACTAGGAGGGGGAGAACGCCGCTATTAGCACACCCGCTAATGGCACACCGAAATAAAAGTGCAAACATAGACATGCCACAATAAAAAGAAAAACAACATATGCTACGGAAATAATTAAACGGCCCGGGGCTACCAAAGCGGGTTGATCTTTTCTAGCCACTCGATTCCGGTCTCGCCGGGTGATCCTCCAGTCGCGTTGTTGCCGTCTGCAATGCATCCTTCATCACTTCTTCTTCTTCTTCATAGGATTTTTCTTCTCCATAGAATTCTTCATCTTCTTCTCCATAGGATTCTTCTTCTTCTTCTTCTCATTATGATTCTTTTTCTTCTCCATAAGATTCTTCTTCTTCTCCATAAGATTCTTTTTCTTCTTCTCCATGGGATTCTTCGTCTTCTTCTTCTCCATAGGATTCTTCTTCTCCATTGGATTCTTCTTCTCCATTGGATTCTTCATCTCCATAGGATTCTTCTTCTTCATAGGATTCTTCTTTTTCTTATTCTTCTTCTCCATAGTATTCTTCTCCTTCTTTTTTTCCATATGATTCTTCTCCTTCATAGTATTCTTCTTCTTCTTCTTCATAAGATTCTTCTTCTTTTTCTCTATAGGATTCTTCTTCTTCTCCATAGGATTCTTCTTCTTCTCCTCCATAGAATTCTTCTTCTTCTTCTTCTTCTTCTTCTCCATATGGTTCTTCTTCTTCTCCATAGTATTCTTCTTCTCCATAAGATTCTTCTTCCTCTCCATAAGATTCTTCTTCTTCTCCATATGATTCTTCTTCTTCTTCTCCATAGGATCCTTCTTCTTCTTCTCCATAGGATCCGCCTTCTTCTTCTTTTCCATAGGATTCTTCTTTTTCATAGGATTCTTTTTTTTTTCTCCATAAGATTCTTCTTATTCTTTTTTTCCATAGGATTTTTCTTCTTCCGTAAGATTTTCTTCTTCTTCTCTAGGATTCTTCTTCTTCTATAGGATTCTTCTTTTTCTTCTTCTTCCGTGGGATTCTTCTTCCATATAATTCTTTTTCTTCCATAGAATTCTTTTTCTTCCATAGGATTATTTTTCTTTTTCTATAGGATTCTTCTTCTTCTTCTTTCATAGGATTCTTCTTCTTCTATATGATTCTTCTTCTTCTATATGATTCTTCTTCTTCCATAGGATAGTTGAGGCGACGTCTAATCCGACGACTTTTGAGCCCGAGGAGGCGACGTCTTAGGCGGTGCATGAAGCGCGCGCGCGCGCGGGGGGGGGGGGGGGGGGGGGGGGGGAATTCTTAGCCGGCGAATGCGACGTCCGAGGCAGCGGAGGCATCGTACTAGGCTACAGATGAGTCCGACGCCGCGGAGACGTCTGAGGAAGTAGAGGCTGCTTTAACGATTAGTGATGGATTAGGTGGAATCCGAGCAGGCGAAGGTGACGTGGATTCTTCTTATTCTTCATAGGATTCTTCTCTTCCTTTTCAGAAGATTCTTCTTCTTCGTAGGATTCTTCTTTTTTTCTTCTTCTTCATATGATTTTTCTCTTATTCTTATTCATAGGATTCTCATTTTTCATAGGATTCTTCTTTTTCTTCTTCATATGATTTATCTTTTTCTTCATAGGATTCTTCTTATTCTTGATAAGATTCTTCTTCTTATTTATAGGATTCTTCTTCTTCTTCCTCCATAGGCTCTTTCTTCTTCTTCCTCCATAGGCTCCTTCTTCTTCTTCTATAGGCTCCACTGAAACACCCCAACTTAGTTTATCAACAAATCAACAGTCCGGCCGGGCCCTAGCTTCCTTTCTTCTTCCCTTAGGTTTCTCCCTCTCTCAAGTAGCTTCCTAACATTTGGTATCAGAGGCGTCGTTCTCCGACGATGTTCACCACCCGCACGCAAGAGATCACCCGTTTGGAAACCTTGGAGGAGAACTACGGTGGATTGGTGGATTCGGTAGCCGCAATCGAGCAAGAGATGCGCACATCTACGCAGCGGTTGGAGGAGCGTATAGACGTGCGTATGGAGGAGCTCAAGGCCCTGTTGAAAGGGAAAACAGTGAGCGAAGAAGAACCGGTCGGCGGAAGACCCGATCGGTCCGCTGAAGCGTCGGGAACCCCCGATCCGGGGCGTTTGGGCATTGGAGCGTCGGGAATGGGAGGAAATGGGGGCGTGAGCTTCTCCCGACCCTGGGGGACCACCGGTGAAGTGCAGGGAGCAGCGGCGTGGTCGGCGGCTGCAGCAGGAGTCCTCCCCGGTGCTGTTGGGTCGGGAATTGGAGGAAACGGGGGCGTCAGCTTCTCCCGACCCTGGGGGACCACCGGCGAAGCATGGTCGGCGGCTGCAGTTGGCGGCCTCCCCGGTGTTGCTGGGCCGGTAGATTGCGGGCGGCAGCCCTGGCTACAGCCCAATGGAGGGCAAGCGGCTGTTGTGCGGGCTCCAGGAGGTGCGGCGGGCCTTCTTCCTCACCCGCGAGGCGGTGTTCCTCCCGACGGGTATGGGGGCCCTGTTCCGTGGCCCGGGCAGCACGCTCCTCATCAGGGACAGCCACCTCAAGCCTACCCGAGGGCACATGATGTCCATATGGGCCCGGGACGTCAGGCGTGGAACGGGTAGGGACAGAATGGGCATGGACAGGGCTGACAGGGGCAGGCGGGTCCCCGAGCGTACATGCTGTGAGGCCCCGAGACAGACCTCACAGAAAATCTGTATCTGAGTCTCTTTGTAAGCATTTATCGCAGCATAGTAATAACATGAGTACAATGAAAATACATAAACAAAACTCATACCTTTGCTCGTTCTTTAGTTCTAGTCCGTCTAGCTTTCCTCGGAGCACTCAGAGTCGCATCCGTTACCTAAAAAGATAAACCACGACGGGTTTAGTCATAAAGAATATGACTAAGCGAGTAACATACCTCTTTAACTGTTGTACATGCAAGGAACAAACGTTAGTAGCAATATGCATAAATATTCAATTCAGTGTATAGTCAATAACAGCATGGTATTCCATTCCAGTGTACAAAATGCTATAACGTATCAAAAATATTTTATAACAGTAACTACAATGTATATTTGTACTATAATGATTTCTGTTTCAACTTCTGGTATTCGATCTATTCATTAGTTCTTAAAAGTCATTTTGTTTATTCGTATCAAACATTCCATCAATTCAGTTTCGGAATCAGATTTCATATTCTTTCGCATCATAGCTACTTCAATTTGTTTCACTTTCTCAATCAGATTTCTCGTTTATCTTTGATTTAATTTAATTGGGAAATCATAAGGGTTGCTGTAGATTCATCCATTCTTGGTCTTCAACGACCTCTTGGCCTTCAACGGCCTCTGGCCTTCAACGGCCTCTGGCCTTCAACGGCCTCTGGCCTTCAACGGCCTCAAATAAATCTCAAAACACATTCCGCCGTAGCGTATTCACACCCTCACTACGGCTACTGGGTTAACCCTTATCATTTCAAATATTCTTATGCATCGATGCAATCTTCTTATTCAATTATAAAAGAGTTTTATTTAAAATATTTCCCTCAGAATTTATTCATCGCTTATTTATTGTCAATTCAACATTTTTCAGCGATTCTTGGATTTATCAGTGATTCAAATTCGAACAATTCCAATATCATGTTGATGCACAGTCACTAAAATATTTTCTGTATAAAATCTAATCATAGGAATATTGAAAATAATTCAAAGCTATGCATAATTAAAGAAATAAGTACTCACCACGTGTCCTTTGCCTTTAATCGTACCAGGATTTTCATCGTGTCTATCTCCGGACGCCATCCTCTGCAGTATCAGTGAAATCATTTACTTTAGGGTTGCGTCACGAATTAATTACGATTTACTTCCTATACGCTTACAACTACGACTTAGTAGAAGTTGCCTAGGGAAAGACAAACTTGGGTGACTTAAAAATGAAAGCACAAGTTCAGCCACTCAAATCAGAAACCAAGGCAAATATCAAGGGAGAAGTGGGCATTTAAGAGGAGCCATCAATATCCGATCAACATAAATAATAACAACCGACCATAGGCCTAACCAGGGCCAACAATCAAGGCCATCTCCATACAACAGTCGGCCAAAAGAAATCACCCAGATCAGGAACAGAGTCACATCAAGAGTAGCCAGCAAGAAATCTCAACAGCCCACAACAACAACAACAACAACAGTCAACAATCAAGGTAACCCTCATACAAACAGCCGGTCAGCAGGAAAAATTCCCACTAGTAAAAGCAATAACACAGTAGTTGATCAAAAGAACTCAGGAAACAAAAGCAACTCAAGAGCAACCACATCAATATGAGGCATAAAGTTTCTCCTGAGATGAGAGCTAGAAATCTAGACAGAGTAATATCTCCCCTACTATAATAGAACTCTTAATCTATATGCCATAGGAGGAAGAGTAAAGGAGGAGAAAAGAGCTTACAGAGCAAGGGTCAAAGCCCAAAGCTGTCGGCCAAGCACAAAGTCGATCCAAAAACAACAGCAGCACCACGAAGAGCCAAGCTACAGTTCCCTCAAATCTTCCTACACTTTCGACGAGAGGAGGGAGACTCGAGCAGGAACAAATATATCAGGTAAGCCCTGAGCTAAACTTTCAAAAACTCCAGAAGGCAAGCAAGAGAGGCAGGGAGGTGAACTTGTATCGGTATAAAGGAGACCAGTTGGTAAATAACATATAAAGGATTCAATTCCACCGCTTATTTGACAGAACACAGCCACCGCTTAAGACTCCTCCATATTATATATTATATTATTATACTATTACAATTAGTATAATAACCAGCCATCTGAATATTAGCAGCCCAACAATTCCACCGCCTCTTCTTATATAATATTATAATATGCTATGTATGTATATCAGCAGCCCAAAACCAGCCAGCCCAGTACAGCCCCAAAAATCTGCAGCAGTCATATTATCATAACCAAAACCATCGCAATTAGACATAAATATCAATAAGTCTATCGGCAGCCCAAATAGCCCAGAATCAATTAAATAAAACTTAAAATGAAACGAGCGTCGCAAAATCATCGAAAAATTCAAAACTTCAAACTTAAAGTGCAACGTCGTCTCGACATTGATTTTTATTATTTCATCATCGGAAATTTTATTCATTTAAGTCTCTTTCAATTTCGCTTAAACGTTTTAGGCCGTTACACATGCCACCGAAGTTGACACGTATGAATTTCCCCAAATTCAAATGGGGGGGGGGGATGCACTGGAATGGGTTCAGAAGGTGGAGTTATTCTTCAGCTACCAGGAGGTTCCAGAGGGGCAATGGGTGCAACTAACGTCGTTCCATCTGGAAGACGATGCGTTTCAGTGGACTCAGTGGTTCCTGGGAGGTAGAGATTATGTACCCTGGACTGATTTTGTGGAGGGGTTCACCGCCCGATTTGGGCCCCTGGAGTATGAGGATTTTGAGGCGCTGCTGCAGAAGTTGCGACAGAAGGGGACAGTGATTGAGTACTGGACAGAGTTCGAGAAGTTGGCAAACCGGGTACACTGGCAAGAGAAGACATTGCTGAGTTGTTTTGTGTCAGGTTTGAAGGAGCAGTTGCGGGATGAGGTTCATGCTTATATGCCACGGAGTTTGAACCATGCCATCAGCCTAGCTCGCATTCAAGAGGAGCGCTTCAACCGACAGCGGTCGCGGGCCACAGGGAGGCCTTCCGCCACACCCGCCGTTGCCAGGAGAGAGTCGCGGGCGGTTGCTAAGCCTACGGTGACCCGTTTGTCGTGGGGCGAGCTCCAGGCCCGCAAGGAGAAGGGCTTCTGCTTCAACTGTGACGAGAAGTTTGTACCCGGGCATAAATGTCAAAAGATACAGGTTTTCATACTGCATGAAGAGGTGGGCGACGAGTCTCCTCTCGAGGCAGCAACTGCTCCTTCGTGTTGTTCGCCCAGAGGTTACGAATATTTGATAGTGAAGATCCACTTGCAGCTAACCAGGGACTGGTCAGGAGGAGGGGGAACAAGGTCTCATGTGTTGTTCGCCCAGAGAGCCGTCATTTCTTCATCCATGGCGGCCCGCCACCCGGGATGTTGAAGAGCTTCCTGCACAGAAGAGGGAAGGGAAATAGAGGACAAAGAAGCCGCAAACCTCTGCAAGTCATGAGACAGATGGTGTAAGGAGACATAGTTGGAAAGAGGATGTGCGGTGGAAGGTGCGGGAGGATCAGCAGGCAGCGAAGCATCCGTGGTTGGCAGGGGCTGTTGCGAGGCACTATTTCGAGGGGAGCGACGAGAATAGACACGGAGATGAGGTGTTGGGAGAAGTGGTGGTAACGGGGATGTGGAAGGAACAACAGGACATGGGAGATCACGAGGGAAAGACAGTGTCATGGGGGCGGTGTCATGAAAAGACTGTTGTTCAAAGAAAGTGACGTCCGCAGACGTAGTCAGTTTTCGAGTAGAGGGAGAATAACAAACGTAGCCTTTTTGTGCCTGCGAGTACCCAACGAACATGGAGCGAGTTGCACGTGTGGATAATTTGTCAATAGGAGGTCCAAGATGATGGACGAAGCTGACGCAGCCAAAGACCCGTGGAGTTAAGAGAAATGGTTCGCGCTCAGGGAATAAGAGAGAGAAGGGGGTGGAGAAGTTGAGGACCGAGGAGGGCATGCGGTTGATAAGGTAGCATGCAGTGGAGATAGCAAAATTCCAGTAGTAAGTGGGGACGTGCATCTGAAAATGGACAGATCGGGCCACTTCGAGAAGGTGGCGATTCTTTCGTTCAGCGACGCCATTTTGTTGCGGCGTATAAGAACATGAGGTTTGGTGAATAGTCCTCATAGACCTGCGGAACTGTTGGAAGTCATGACTACTATATTCACGGGCATTGTCAGTGCGAAGTATTTTAATGTTGCGAGAAAATTGGGTGGTGGTTTCAGCGGCAAAGGAACGAAAAATACACAGGTGTTCAAAGCGATCATGCATCATATATAATCATGTCATGTGCGAGTAGTCATCAATAAAAGTAACAAAATAATGATAACCAAAAAGAATTGGAGTTTTGTAAGGTCCCCAAATATCAGAATGCACTAAATCAAATGGGCAATACTTCAAGTACAACTAGAAGGAAAAACAGAGCGATGATGTTTTCCATAAATATAAGATTCACAATCGAAAGAAGAGAAACGATAGTCCGGCAGAGCCTTCTGAAGGATTGGAAGAGGAGCATGACCAAGGCGACGGTGCCAGTCAACAGAACTAATGGAAGATAATGCAGGAGCAGGTGGATCCAAGATATAGAGCCTGTTAGACAGCCGCCCACTACCAATAATATTCCGAGTCTGCCGATCCTGCATAAGAAAAGTAGAGGAAGAAAAAGTAATGAGATAATCACTATCATTGGTGAAACGACTGACAGAAAGCAGATTAAAGTGAGAGCCTGGAACATAAAGAACAGATTTCAACGGGATAGTTGGAGTAAGCATCATATCGCTACAACCAGTAACAGGAGTAGTGTCACCATTGGCCACGATAATAAACTTTGGACACGAAAAGTCCAAATACAGAGCCGGCTTCTGAGGAGTTATGTGATTGGTTGGACCGAAATCCAAAATCCAGGAGGGGCTATGGGTGAAACAGGAGATACCTGTATGTGAGACAGAAGAACCAAAGGAAGATGGCAGGGTCAACAGACCACGCAACTGCTGCAGTTCTCCCCTTAAGGCATCAATGTCAGGGGGAGTAGAGGCAGTCTCACGGACAGTGGAGGCATGGGGTAGGGAGGAACCATGTTGTGGTGGAAACCCATGTTTCCTATAACATACTGCTTCAGTGTGACCCTCCCGGCCACAAAAGGTGCACAGACGGGTGTTCAGACCTTTTGGGCGATGACGGTTGTCACGATCACTCCCTCATGTATTAGAGCGGCCACCTCGAGAGGGGACAGATAGGGGTTTGTTATCTGAACTGTGATGAAGGAGCACATGAGACGGGGTCGGAAGGGTAGTAGGTGGCATCACCTTAAGCAACATGGAGCAAACATCAGAGAGAGAGGGTATAGTAGGAGAGGAGAGGATGTTTGCTCGAACACTGTGGAGATGAGGAGGAACGCGGGCCATCATTAAGGCAATACCAACAGCTTCCTTCTAAGCCCGTTGAGTTGCGAGGTCCGGAGTAGAGGGTTGATGTTGTATCCCGGCCTCCACAAGAGTCTTGGACTGGGCAACGTAAGAGGTAATATCCCCATCGGGCCCAGGGTCAAGCTGCTGTAAACCAAGAAAGATGTCAAACAGGTGTTGGAGACTATCTTTTCCAGAGTATAGGGAATGAAGCTCATTCCACATAGCTTTGGTAGTGTCTTGATACATAGTCATGCGGTATGGTTCACCCTCCATGGAATTCAGAAGCCAAGATTGGACGCGGCCATCACGCGAAGCCAAGTCTCGGTAGGGTCAGTAGAAGGGTTGCGGGTAAGATGGTGAAGGAGACCTTTAGTCTGAAGGACCCGACTAACGGAATGAACCAATTCCACAAAGTTCTACTTCCCGGCAAGGGAGATGGTAGTGTTCCTGAGTTCATCCCGAGGATCAGTGTCACGACCCGTCTCATAACAATTATCAGAGTGCGCTACGGGCGGGTCGTGATGCCGCAGACATGGGCAAAGAGAAACCATGTCTGCCAGGCGAGAGCTGTAATTCCAAAATATCTGTAGAAAATAATTAGATCTTGAAAAAAAACAATACCAGTTTGATTTATTATGCGGAAGCTTAAATTAAAAGTGATGCTCATGCACTTTGATCAATTCTCATGCTATAATTATGATGCAAAAGTAGATGCTAGCAAACCGCAGAAACAAAATGAACATTTACAAAATGCTGAAATACATCCGTGTCATCCTAAGAGTTGTCCACGATACAAGAAAAAATGCCTGGCAATAACTAGTACAGGAAAGACAAATCCAAAAGTAAAAGAAACAAGATACAAAGGACCTGATGCAGCAACTACAAAGACAGTAAACCTCCAACAGACGGGAGCTGGGCGAGGAACCACTGAGGAAGTAGACGGCGCAGTCACGAACCCTAAGGCAAATCCAATCAGAAGGAAAAACCTCAGAACAAGATAAATAGCAGAGATTCAAGTTAATAAAATAAACAAGTAAACTGGGAAACAAGCATAGCAGTAAAGTATGTCAGAGAGTAACTGAGATTCTTTAGTAAATTTTTAGCCTACTCCGGAGTTTAGCCTAAACACAAACGTATAAGCAGAAATCAATGAAAGGCGTGTGTGTCGTCATTTGATGTACAAGATTCTAGCATGGGAGTAGATGCAAGGCTTAAGCTACCGCTGCTTACAAGATTCCCTTATTGGTTTCTGTTACCATTCAAGCGTGAACTCATTTTTCCGGTGTCACATCAAACGACACATTCTCTTTCATTGTTTGCCTATGACGTCTAATGAGATTACTTATCTGCAAGTAATAAATTCAAGTGGGGGCTAGTACGGTACCAGTGTGACTTAAATAAAACTTGTTTGCAAGCGAGAGAGTTTTCTCTACTTGCCTTAAGGAGGAGCCGGGCTTGAAGGAGGCGGCTAAGAGGCAAGGTCTAAACTCTAGCGGAACCTGTTCAAGATGCGTTCACATGAAAAGTTTGTTTCAACGCTTATTCCTACGCGCACACATGTGACTATGTTGCGTAAAATAATTCAAGGGGCAAGTTAAGGAATATACCTCCCTCGACAAAGAGGGGAGAAGCGGTTACCACAAGAGATCCGAAGGTTTTGGCGGCGGTTGAATCCTGGAAAACCCTAAATCGGAGAGGGTTTGTGATGATTCCAACAATTAGGTCGACGAGAGGTACCGGAAAAATCACAACACAATGCGGGTAGTCGATTATATGAGGGTTACATGCTTGGTCTTTAAAAACATACGCGATTAGGAACACGAATCTACACTAACATTTCTGAAAATTCTGAATAAAAGGGAGGAAGAGAGATCTCTTACCCAAATAGACCAAATCCGGCCTAGAAAAACTGAGAAAAGGCGGGTCCGAGCAAACCCTAGATGTTCTCCTTGCAAATCTCCGGCTAGATCGAAGAGGAAGGGTTGCCGGAGGAAGGAAGGGTGGCTGCCGGAGGAAGAGGGGCTGGCTGCCGGCCAGAGGAGGAGAATGGGGGGGCTGCTGTCGGCCAGAGGAGAAGAAGAGGGGAGGCGCAGCTGGAGGAGGCGGCGGCGGCTGGAGGAGAAGCAGGAGGTGGCGTCGGCGGCTGGAGGAGCAGCAGGTGTCGACGTCGGCAAGGAGAGGTGCAGCCGCAGGCGCAGGCGGGATCGACTTCGCGAGCGGGAGACGGAGCGCTGGAGGGAGTCGGAAGGAATCGGGAGCCCTAGCTTGCGTGAAATAATAAGAGGGGGCTGCTCGGGATTTAACAGTGCAGGGGCTGGGGTGCGGTTAGATGAATAGGGAGATATGAAATATTTTTTTTTTAATTTTATTTTATTAGTGTTATTATAACTTTAGGGTTGTTACATTCTCCCCCACTTAAGAAGTTTCGTCCCGAAACGGTTGGGGATTTCCTGAATGGGGCCTCTTATGGCGAAGGTTCAGATGTCATTTATTTCAACAAGGTTTGCAGATCAAGGCAAGGAGGCTAATTATGAACATAGCAAAAGAGAAGAGAACAAGAGCGAAGGCATACCCGGATCAGGAGAAAAGATGCGGATACTTGCTACGCATGTCAACTTCGAGCTCCCAAGTGAACTCCTCAGACTTGCCATGCATCCAAAGTACCTTCACCATAGGAATGGTTCTCTTTCGAAGCTTGCGCTCTTGGTACTCCACGATCTTAGCAGGTTCGACTGGATAGGACAGATTAGCTTCAGGAATCACTGACACTTCCTCAATGACGCGGGTAGGATCATGAATGTACTTCCGAAGCTGGCTGACGTGGAAGACATTATGAACACTGGCCAAGGAGTCAGGTAGATCCAGGCGGTAAGCAGATCCTCCAACCCGCTCTGAAATAACATACGGTCCCACAAATCTCGGGCTGAGCTTATGGTGGCGTCCGAAACGCTTCACCCCAGGAGTAGGAGAAACCTTCAAGAAAACACGATCACCCACCGCAAACTCCAACGGACGGCGACGCTGATTAGCATACCTTCTCTGCCTCTCGACGGCACGGCCAAGCTGAAGACGAGTCTTCTTGGTGGCCTCTTCCATTTCCTGAAGTAGCTCAGGACCCAACACAACCCTTTCACCGACTTCTGACCAGTAGAGAGGGGTCCTACAACGACGCCCATACAACGCCTCGAAAGGGGCCATCTTGAGTGTAACATCCCAAAATTCATGGTCTGGCCGATTGAACCCATAGGGGACCTAACTGGTTCAATCGACCCCTTTTGGTGAGTCTATTCAGGGCAAGTGTGACCTTATTGATCTGGTGAACCGATTACAGTTGGTTTTATCTGAATTTCGAGCTATAAAGACTCAAATAAGCTTTTTAAGCAATTGAGTTCAGAATAGACTCCCGCCAGTGATGTTACACTCGTAAGACCAATATCGATCCAACGACGTTTGTTTCGTCGCATTTCGATGCTTATATATGAAGTCGACCAAAACAGTCGCCTCGAGCTACGCGACGCCTCAAATATGATTATTGTGCAAATGACCTCATAATCGACCTTAGTTGATCTTGTTAGACTCGTAAAGTTGGTACCAGTCCAACGGAGTCGACTGCACTCAATTCCGATGAGTATCGGAGAATCTGTAGTGTCGACGCGACTTTAAGTAACGAAATTATCTAAAAGGTGATATCGAACAAACGGCTTTGAAATTCACCTCAGTCAGTTTTGTTAGACTCGTGAAGCCTATACGAGTTCAACAAAACTGTCCGCGCTTGATTCTGATGAGAATCGGCGAAATAATAATACGGTCTGCGAATAGCGTATTTATCCACGTTTGTGAAATCGAGCAAACAATCTCGCAATTGACCTCAGTCAGTCTTGTTAGACTCGTAATAATAGTACGAGTTCAACGAATCTGTCCGTTTGCGATTCCGACGTCATTTGGACAGTTTTGCCGTTTAAGTCAAATTAGGCCGTAAACGCTCCGGAGAGCGTAAAATGAGCAAACGAACTCGAAATTGATCTCGGATTGTTTCGGTGGGTGCGTGTCAGCGAGACGGTTGTAACGAGCCTTTCCGGGACAAATTCCGAGTCCTCTAGGTCGTTGAATATGTGCTTATACAATATTAATAATAACATTTCAATTATTATTATTATTATTATTATCTTATGTATATATATTAAAACTTAGGTTAGAGATCTCACTTACCCGATCCCTCCCACCTTGCGCCGTCAGCCAGCACAGGGAACCCCCGATCCCTCTTCCTCTCCTTCGGCGCCGCTCCTCACGGCGAGCCTTCTCCGGCGCATCCTCCTCCGGCGAGTCCGACTCCGGCGCTCTTTCTTTTTCGGCAAGCTCCACCTCTCCCATGGCAGCCCGCTGCTCTCCTCCATGGCCGAGCTCCTCCTCTTCCATCTCCGGCAACACTCCCTCCGGTGGTAGATCCAATCTCCTCTACCCTCCTAGTTTTCTCTCCTCTTCCAGATCTGACCATGGACGAAGCTAACCCCTCCAGAACTTCTTTTATCCATTTATTATTTCTCTCACAAAAATCCTCCAGCCACTCCCCTTTCTCCATTTATCCATTTCTCCCTCTATGTTTTCTCTCACAGATCCACTCCCTCAAGATCTCTCTCTCTCACTTCCATCTCCAACCACTCAAACCGAGCAGCCCCCTTTCTCTCCCGGCTCCGGCAAACTCCATGGCCACCGACCTTGCCGATCTTCTCCATTTCAGATCCGGCAAACCAGTGAGCTCCACATCCGAAAGCCAAAACAGCCCACTCAACAAGGCCGGCGCCTCTTCGACAACGTTTGACGGGGTTCGGATCGGAGAGAACCGACCAGACCGGGAACGACACGCAAATGCCGCATACGCGGCTATTAGGTAACATGCACGGACAATAGGTGCGTTCTTCCTCGACTCCTCCCTCCCGCATAGATCTTAAGTATCAATTGTAGAAACCTTCTCGCAAAGACCCCGTTTTTCCGGCGACCCGCGGACACCCGAGCGTAGTCGTGCTCGGCGTGGTCGCGGATCATTTTGAGTGGGTCCTTGCGACCCCTCTCCGCGAGTCTCGGGGTGCGACACGACGATGAATAAATATTATTGCGCGCGCGGTCGAAACAACGACGATCGCGCGACGGTAAATAATGTCGATGCGCGCGGTAAAAATAACAACGCTCGCACGTCCATAATTAATATTAAATTGTGCGGTGAGATCGGCGGTAGATCTCGCGATGAACTCGTGTTGATCGTGCGGCGGAAATCAACGAAGAAGCGTGCGTCGAAAATTAATAATGGATCCCGCAACGAAGATCAACAATACTTGCGGCAGAGACCGACGGTGGATCGCGCGACGGAAATCAACGAAGAAGCGTGCGACGAAAGTCAATAATGGATTCCGCAATGAAGATCAACAATACTTGTGGCAGAGACCGACGGTGGATCATGCGACGAACTCAACGGAGAACCGCGCAATGGAAATAAATGGTGAAGCATTCGGAGGGGACTGATGTCGAAGATGAGATCAAGTATGTTGTCATGTGATTCAGATTTAGGGTAGAATCGTCGAACCAAGGGAGCATCGTCGATTGCAATATTATTTAGCCAACGACATGATACCTTCCAAGGGTATTATCGTAACTGCTGATATTTGATGTCTATGAGCGGATAGTCCAAATCCTGGTTTATGATTGAGGTTATTGATCCTTGGAATGCTTATACGAGTCTGATGACAAGAACATATAATGAACTTAGACTTGAAGAATTAGGAGGTTTAAGCCTATTATGATGAAACCAGGACCGAGGATGAAATGATGATCGCAGTCTCGATGCTATGAATCTATAAGATGATTTCAGTGGGAGTAGACGAGAGTACGTCACGAGCCCTAAATGTAGGATGTGATTAATGGCCTAGACTAGATCTCGTGGGTTGATCCAGTCTTGAAGAGTATAACCTTATATTGGAAAGGAATCAGATTTTTGAATCCTCAATAAGTATGTTTGAAGTCAATAGTGACAATCCTGACCTGATGAATGCAAGATGAACTATGTGATTGATTGAGAATATAAATTGAGATGCGACTCATGTTGTATTACATTATAGGTTATTAATCTAAAGTATAAAAGCTGATGAATTATAACTGTTGGTGACCTTTGATATGATAGGGTGTTCATTTCCCCTAAGTGATGAGGAGTGGTTTGAGACTCTCATCAAGCAGATCTATAACGTCCACCAGTAATGCAGAGAGTGCTAGGGTGGGACGATACACTAGTTGGGTGCCTTTTACCTCATGTGTGATGATTAGTAGGGTGTTCTTTCCCCTAAGTGGTTGTTTGTATGTTTGCATGTGTTTGATGTGGCGGGTCGCTGGCTCTGCCGGTGGCACACTCCGGAGGGTTCGTACAGTGACTCTAGGATAGCCCCACGGTCGAACAACAACGTGCGCCCTAGCCTAGTTTGTTGTTTGTGTAGGTGTTAGCCACCTGGAGTTTGACCTGAGCTATGCCTCAGTTCTTTTGTTTGTTCCGCCAGTATGGGCGAAGACTGAGTACGGGCCCGAATTGCCATACGTAAGGCCTAGGGATGATTGTGCTTAAATACTCTAGAAGTGGCCAGGACGTGCCACTGCCACCGTTTGGCCACGACGGTGGTGCATGTGGGCTTAGCTACCCCACGAATAAGTGTCCCAGTCGTTAGTTGGTACTTCGGTTTCGATCGAGTGCTTACGTCTCGACACTGTTTGAATTGTTAGTGTGATGCTGACATAGATTTCACGTGCACCTGTGATGATGATGTTAATCCCAGTTGGGTTTATTCTTTTACTAGCACTGCTCTTAGATGATAGCTCGTTTCATACTGTTTTAGCTTAGCCATCGTTGGGTGTGTGAGTGTGGACACCGCTAGGTTCGAAACAGTAGGTTTTAATCACTGTTCAATTTATTATGCATCTATATATGATAACCTGCTAGTTGTACTTATAATTATTACTATACTATACTCGTCTGTTATACTTGCATATTATATCGCCTGTCACTTACTGCAGCGTGGTATTTCCCTCCCTTGAGCGTTAGGGCTTGGGGGGGGGGGGGGAGCGGGAAGAACCACTCGGTCTAGTTTGACTGACGCGTTCGCGCTTATCATTTTAGGCGGAGACTCCGCCGATGGCGATGCAACCAAAACCGTGGGTGTTTCCGAAGCTATGACGTGAACTCGACGTGGACTTGGCGTGGAGACAGAAGGCATGATGATGATCGTTGCTACCCTTGGCAACATCATCAGTCATATAGTTAGCTTATTAGATTTACATATTTACTGCACTTATATATCATCTTTCATCCGGTTTGGCATGTTACTTGTGAGTCCCCGGATTTTCTATAGACTGTTGTACTTGGACTGTGGGGCCATCGTGCCGTTGTTGTGGCTATTTCTGTCTTGTTCTATATACTCATATATTTTTGTGCTCTACTACGTGGCTGCTAGTCTTCCGCTACTGTTACTTCCGCTACTGCTCATAGTGAACCCTGGTTGGGGTGTGATGGTGGTTCGCTTAACACCATCGTCGGTTCGTAGCTTAGAAGAGAATGATGGGAGATAGTTGAGACGTTCATACCTCTACTCTACCGTTATTCCCTTCCTTGTTGCGGATTGGCGGTGGTGTGCGATAAGATCCCCTATTCGTGCCAGTTTCCGAACGGGGGTCTTACAAATGGATCAGAGGCAAAAATCGATCGCTTGAGCCAGTAGTAGTCACAGAAATACCTTCTTGTCCACTAGTCATTGTTGCTTGGTTCGGGACGAACCGATGCAGTGGAAGCGGTGGTGGACCCGAAGGACAATTAAAGACAGGAAATAAGCACAACTTCAAGTACAAGTCTAAAGAACGTAGAAAATCAATAGATTTATTCAACTTTAGACAACTTAGACATGAGAACAACTAGGATATGACAACCAACGTAGTTTAGTAAACTTCAACTAGCATAACTTTAGATAACTTAGACACAAGTTAACGATAGTTGGATAATCTCAACGTAAATGACTACACCGAATTTTCGAGAATAATGTTTTTCATAACGGCGTGTGTTCGCTCGGGTGTTATGGAGTAAGGGTTAAACATTATACCCTAAAATATTCTTTCAAGGGCAGTAACATACTACTTTGTTACCTGAAGGTTTGAGGGTTATAGTCTCCAAAAATATTTTTGACTCTTCCGCGCACACTCTCAACGAATCTAAATTCATTCACCTTCGTTTGACCACCCCGGGTTTGTGCCTCTTTGTTTTATTGGGATTTAGGTATCTTACAAACCCGTGTGCTCCTTGGAGGAAAGAAAAATTGTCATCTCATTTATACCCCGGGTTGATTCATCTTTGTTTTATTGGAGAATTGTGAAGTCAAATAATCAATAATTGATTGACCCACCAAAAACTTTTGTTGTGTTGTTAGTGCACTGACAACACAACAAAAGTCCCGATGATATTGATCTCTGGTGGTTATGTCAGAATGTTGATTCATTCGAGTTACCTTTCTCTTTTTGCCGAATAAGCTCTTAAAAGAGAATGCAATAATCAGTTAATTCGACTAACTGTTTTAAACTCCTTAATTTTTAGATCAAGGGTGCAGTTGAATGAAAACCTAAACCCTTTCGATAGTGTTGTAGCAGCTCTCAGTGATCAATGGTCGGTCTGATGACCGCATGACAAATTTTAAGGGGACGCCTGAGAAATTTGTTAAGTTGGAGTTGTATTTGATTGTTGATCAAAGAGAGATGTTTTCAAAAGTGTCAATTTATGGACAAATAGTTCAAAATCGTAGCGCTCATAGTGCTAAGGTTTTGCAATGTGATTTGTTAAGTTAACAAATTCACAAAATTTTATTGTAGACCAGGTGAAATCACGAGATGTATGTCGAACTTTGTAAGGTGTGAGTTGTGATGAGTAGACACTACTCAAGATGTTTTATGTATACACTAAACCCATATAGAAGCCTTGTTGGCTTATCCACCTTGTTCGACATATAGTTTGAGATGGATGTTGATACTCTCAATTTAGTCTCTGGTTCTCATGAATTCACCGCAGTTGCGTTGACGCACTGGTCTGCGTATATAATATAAGGATATTGTAAACTAAATAAGGTTACCGAGGATGTGTGTTGGGAGACTCATGGCAGGCAGAAAAGTTGTTGATGCAAGGCAACCGTTGATGACACTTGTAGTAGGGATCTAGTGTTTTGAGATCCAGTCCTACAAGGTGTAAACGAGTTGGTGACTCGGCGGTTTTGGTTGGTTCATGGAACCTGTACTCGACAGTGAGGTTGGTAGCGGTAGCCTGATGCATCGTATGTTTATAAATGGGTTGCCTGCATGATGTCGTACACATCACATCCTCGCGGAATACCTTCTTGTATGTTGTGTGACTGAAATTAAATCACAACCGAATCAGCTTAGACTGACGTATTGATTATTGAAGACAGTACGTGTCACTATTAGTTCGTGTGACTTTACAAGACAAGAGCGCTCATATAATCTAGATTCTACGTATAAATTGTAACGATTGAGAATGTATATATGAGCTTGAAATTGTTATGTGTGAAGTATTCGCAACTGTCTATGAAGAGTATGTTTTACTCTCATATGGAAAACCCCCCTGCTCCATTCACATTTTCGGGGACGAAAATTCTCTTTGTTTTATTGGATTTGTAACATCCCAAAATTCATGGTCTGGCCGATTGAACCCATAGGGGACCTAACTGGTTCAATCGACCCCTTTTGGTGAGTCTATTCAGGGCAAGTGTGACCTTATTGATCTGGTGAACCGATTACAGTTGGTTTTATCTGAATTTCGAGCTATAAAGACTCAAATAAGTTTTTTAAGCAATTGAGTTCAGAATAGACTCCCGCCAGTGATGTTACACTCGTAAGACCAATATCGATCCAACGACGTTTGTTTCGTCGCATTTCGATGCTTATATATGAAGTCGACCAAAACAGTCGCCTCGAGCTACGCGACGCCTCAAATATGATTATTGTGCAAATGACCTCATAATCGACCTTAGTTGATCTTGTTAGACTCGTAAAGTTGGTACCAGTCCAACGGAGTCGACTGCACTCAATTCCGATGAGTATCGGAGAATCTGTAGTGTCGACGCGACTTTAAGTAACGAAATTATCTAAAAGGTGATATCGAACAAACGGCTTTGAAATTCACCTCAGTCAGTTTTGTTAGACTCGTGAAGCCTATACGAGTTCAACAAAACTGTCCGCGCTTGATTCTGATGAGAATTGGCGAAATAATAATACGGTCTGCGAATAGCGTATTTATCCACGTTTGTGAAATCGAGCAAACAATCTCGCAATTGACCTCAGTCAGTCTTGTTAGACTCGTAATAATAGTACGAGTTCAACGAATCTGTCCGTTTGCGATTCCGACGTCATTTGGACAGTTTTGCCGTTTAAGTCAAATTAGGCCGTAAACGCTCCGGAGAGCGTAAAATGAGCAAACGAACTCGAAATTGATCTCGGATTGTTTCGGTGGGTGCGTGTCAGCGAGACGGTTGTAACGAGCCTTTCCGGGACAAATTCCGAGTCCTCTAGGTCGTTGAATATGTGCTTATACAATATTAATAATAACATTTCAATTATTATTATTATTATTATTATTATCTTATGTATATATATTAAAACTTAGGTTAGAGATCTCACTTACCCGATCCCTCCCACCTTGCGCCGTCAGCCAGCACAGGGAACCCCCGATCCCTCTTCCTCTCCTTCGGCGCCGCTCCTCACGGCGAGCCTTCTCCGGCGCATCCTCCTCCGGCGAGTCCGACTCCGGCGCTCTTTCTTTTTCGGCAAGCTCCACCTCTCCCATGGCAGCCCGCTGCTCTCCTCCATGGCCGAGCTCCTCCTCTTCCATCTCCGGCAACACTCCCTCCGGTGGTAGATCCAATCTCCTCTACCCTCCTAGTTTTCTCTCCTCTTCCAGATCTGACCATGGACGAAGCTAACCCCTCCAGAACTTCTTTTATCCATTTATTATTTCTCTCACAAAAATCCTCCAGCCACTCCCCTTTCTCCATTTATCCATTTCTCCCTCTATGTTTTCTCTCACAGATCCACTCCCTCAAGATCTCTCTCTCTCTCTCACTTCCATCTCCAACCACTCAAACCGAGCAGCCCCCTTTCTCTCCCGGCTCCGGCAAACTCCATGGCCACCGACCTTGCCGATCTTCTCCATTTCAGATCCGGCAAACCAGTGAGCTCCACGTCCGAAAGACAAAACAGCCCACTCAACAAGGCCGGCGCCTCTTCGACAACGTTTGACGGGGTTCGGATCGGAGAGAACCGACCAGACCGGGAACGACACGCAAATGCCGCATACGCGGCTATTAGGTAACATGCACGGACAACAGGTGCGTTCTTCCTCGACTCCTCCCTCCCGCATAGATCTTAAGTATCAATTGTAGAAACCTTCTCGCAAAAACCCCGTTTTTCCGGCGACCCGCGGACACCCGAGCGTAGTCGTGCTCGGCGTGGTCGCGGATCATTTTGAGTGGGTCCTTGCGACCCCTCTCCGCGAGTCTCGGGGTGCGACACGACGATGAATAAATATTATTGCGCGCGCGGTCGAAACAACGACGATCGCGCGACGGTAAATAATGTCGATGCGCGCGGTAAAAATAACAACGCTCGCACGTCCAGAATTAATATTAAATTGTGCGGTGAGATCGGCGGTAGATCTCGCGATGAACTCGTGTTGATCGTGCGGCGGAAATCAACGAAGAAGCGTGCGTCGAAAATTAATAATGGATCCCGCAACGAAGATCAACAATACTTGCGGCAGAGACCGACGGTGGATCGCGCGACGGAAATCAACGAAGAAGCGTGCGACGAAAGTCAATAATGGATTCTGCAATGAAGATCAACAATACTTGTGGCAGAGACCGACGGTGGATCATGCGACGAACTCAACGGAGAACCGCGCAATGGAAATAAATGGTGAAGCATTCGGAGGGGACTGATGTCGAAGATGAGATCAAGTATGTTGTCATGTGATTCAGATTTAGGGTAGAATCGTCGAACCAAGGGAGCATCGTCGATTGCAATATTATTTAGCCAACGGCATGATACCTTCCAAGGGTATTATCGTAACTGCTGATATTTGATGTCTATGAGCGGATAGTCCAAATCCTGGTTTATGATTGAGGTTATTGATCCTTGGAATGCTTATACGAGTCTGATGACAAGAACATATAATGAACTTAGACTTGAAGAATTAGGAGGTTTAAGCCTATTATGATGAAACCAGGACCGAGGATGAAATGATGATCGCAGTCTCGATGCTATGAATCTATAAGATGATTTCAGTGGGAGTAGACGAGAGTACGTCACGAGCCCTAAATGTAGGATGTGATTAATGGCCTAGACTAGATCTCGTGGGTTGATCCAGTCTTGAAGAGTATAACCTTATATTGGAAAGGAATCAGATTTTTGAATCCTCAATAAGTATGTTTGAAGTCAATAGTGACAATCCTGACCTGATGAATGCAAGATGAACTATGTGATTGATTGAGAATATAAATTGAGGAGCGACTCATGTTGTATTACATTATAGGTTATTAATCTAAAGTATAAAAGCTGATGAATTATAACTGTTGGTGACCTTTGATATGATAGGGTGTTCATTTCCCCTAAGTGATGAGGAGTGGTTTGAGACTCTCATCAAGCAGATCTATAACGTCCACCAGTAATGCAGAGAGTGCTAGGGTGGGACGATACACTAGTTGGGTGCCTTTTACCTCATGTGTGATGATTAGTAGGGTGTTCTTTCCCCTAAGTGGTTGTTTGTATGTTTGCATGTGTTTGATGTGGCGGGTCGCTGGCTCTGCCGGTGGCACACTCCGGAGGGTTCATACAGTGACTCTAGGATAGCCCCACGGTCGAACAACAGCGTGCGCCCTAGCCTAGTTTGTTGTTTGTGTAGGTGTTAGCCACCTGGAGTTTGACCTGAGCTATGCCTCGGTTCTTTTGTTTGTTCCGCCAGTATGGGCGAAGACTGAGTACGGGCCCGAATTGCCGTACGTAAGGCCTAGGGATGATTGTGCTTAAATACTCTAGAAGTGGCCAGGACGTGCCACTGCCACCGCTTGGCCACGACGGTGGTGCCTGTGGGCTTAGCTACCCCACGAATAAGTGTCCCAGTCGTTAGTTGGTACTTCGGTTTCGATCGAGTGCTTACGTCTCGACACTGTTTGAATTGTTAGTGTGATGCTGACATAGATTTCACGTGCACCTGTGATGATGATGTTAATCTCAGTTGGGTTTATTCTTTTACTAGCACTGCTCTTAGATGATAGCTCGTTTCATACTGTTTTAGCTTAGCCATCGTTGGGTGTGTGAGTGTGGACACCGCTAGGTTCGAAACAGTAGGTTTTAATCACTGTTCAATTTATTATGCATCTATATATGATAACCTGCTAGTTGTACTTATAATTATTACTATACTATACTCGTCTGTTATACTTGCATATTATATCGCCTGTCACTTACTGCAGCGTGGTATTTCCCTCCCTTGAGCGTTAGGGCTTGGGGGGGAGCGGGAAGAACCACTCGGTCTAGTTTGACTGACGCGTTCGCGCTTATCATTTTAGGCGGAGACTCCGCCGATGGCGATGCAACCAAAACCGTAGGTGTTTCCGAAGCTATGACGTGAACTCGACGTGGACTTGGCGTGGAGACAGAAGGCATGATGATGATCGTTGCTACCCTTGGCATTATCATCAGTCGTATAGTTAGCTTATTAGATTTACATATTTACTGCACTTATATATCATCTTTCATCCGGTTTGGCATGTTACTTGTGAGCCCCCGGATTTTCTATAGACTGTTGTACTTGGACTGTGGGGCCATCGTGCCGTTGTTGTGGCTATTTCTGTCTTGTTCTATATACTCATATATTTCTGTGCTCTACTACGTGGCTGCTAGTCTTCCGCTACTGTTACTTCCGCTACTGCTCATAGTGAACCCTGGTTGGGGTGTGATGGTGGTTCGCTTAACACCATCGTCGGTTCGTAGCTTAGAAGAGAATGATGGGAGATAGTTGAGACGTTCATACCTCTACTCTACCGTTATTCCCTTCCTTGTTGCGGATTGGCGGTGGTGTGCGATAAGATCCCCTATTCGTGCCAGTTTCCGAAGGGGGTCTTACATTGAGACTCTCCTGATAGCTGTTGTTGTAGGCGAATTCAACCAATGGCAAGTGCTCATCCCAAGCTCCCTTATAGTCCAGAATATAACACCGCAGCATGTCTTCAAGAATCTAATTCACCCTTTCGGTCTGGCCATCAGTAGTCGGATGGTAAGCGGTGCTCAGGTTGAGCTCAGTGCCCAGAGCTTGCTGGAATCCCTTCCAGAAGTGCGATACAAATCTCGAGTCATCATCAGACACAATCCGCAGGGGGATCCCATGAAGTCTAACTATCTCAGAAACATAGATCCGAGCCATCTTCTCGGTGGGATGACCTTCCTTGTACGGGATGAAGTGAGCTACTTTAGTCAAGCGGTCCACAATAACCCAAATCGCATCATGACCTCTCGGAGTACGGGGCAGTCCAGTGATGAAATCCATAGAGACGTCTTCCCATTTCCACTCTGGGATAGGTAGGGGCTGCAAGAGTCCACCGGGACGCTGGCGCTGAGCTTTCACCTTCTGACACGTCAGACAACGAGCGATGAAGCGGGCGATATAGTTCTTCATGCCAGGCCACCACACAATCTGTTTCAAATCATGGTACATCTTATTATTGCCGGGATGACCAGAGGTGCGGGACTCATGAGCTTCTCGGCAAATGCTATCCAATAACTCAGGAACATCAGGGATGCAAAGGCGACCTCGGAATCGCAGGATGTCATCAGTGATGGAGAAATCTGGGAGAGTACCAAGTTCCACCTGCCGACGGATACGCTGGAGTTCTGGATCAGAGGGCTGCAAATCCTTCACCTGCTCTACCCACAACGGAACGGAAACTCCTCCGTGACCCTCAGGTGCGATGGATATGTCCATCCGGTCGAGGTCATCTATCAAGGCTGCAAGGGACGCTGACATAGGGGTGCAGGCGGCAGCCGTAGCATGTCGGCTCAGCGCATCTGCCACTGAATTGGCTTTACCGGGCACATAAGTGATCTGCAAGTCATAATCCGCTACAAACTCAAGCCATCGCCTCTGCCGAAGATTGAGGTCCTTCTGAACGAAAATGTACTTTAAGCTCTGGTGATCGGTGTAAAAGTGGCACTTCACCCCATAGAGGTAATGAGGCCACAGCTTCAAGGCAAAAACCACCGCGGCAAACTCCAAATCGTGAGTGGGATAATTGCGCTCATGGATCTTCAACTGCCTCGACCCATAGGCAATAACACGGTCCTCCTGCATCAGAACACCACCCAGACCCACTCCGGAAGCGTTGGTGTACACAGAAAAATCCAAACCCTCAGAAGGAAGAGCTAACACTGGCGCTGAACATAACCGTTGCTTCAATTCAGAGAAGGATTGCTCACACTGATCTGACCACTCAAACCTGGCATGCTTTTGAGTTAGTTTTGTCAGAGGAGCAGCAAGAGAGGAGAAACCCTTGACGAAGCGCCGATAATAGCCAGCTAACCCAAGGAAACTGCGGATTTCGGTAGGGGTGGAGGGTTGCTTCCAGTCCATCACTGCAGAGATTTTGGCGGGGTCAACGGATAGCCCATCCCCTGAAATGACATGCCCCAAAAAGGCAACGCGATCCAGCCAGAACTCACACTTCGCCAACTTGGCATAGAGTTGGTGATGGCGAAGAGTGGAGAGAGTGAGCCTAAGATGTGCATCATGCTCTTCGCGGGTCTTGGAATAGACCAGAATATCATCAATGAACACAATGATGAACTTATCCAGATATTCGCGGAAGACGCGGTTCATCATATCCATAAAGGTGGAGGGAGCATTGGTCAACCCAAAGGACATCACCAGGAACTCAAAATGTCCATACCGAGTTCTGAAAGCAGTCTTGGGGATGTCGGATTCCTTGATCTTCAACTGATGATAACCCGATCTGAGATCTATCTTGGAAAACACGGAACTTCCCTTAAGCTGATCAAAGAGGTCATCCACACGCGGGAGGGGATACTTGTTCTTGATTGTGACCTTATTCAGATCCCGGTAGTCAATACAAAGTCTCAAAGAACCATCCTTCTTCTTTACGAAGAGGGCGGGGGCTCCCCACGGAGAAGTGCTGGGACGAATGTATCCAAGCTCGAGCATCTCGTCCAACTGCAATCGGAGTTCTTCCAACTCGCGCGGGGCCATCCGGTAAGGAGCTTTAGATATGGGGCGCGTTCCAGGCTCCACATCAATAGAGAACTCTACTTCACGATCAGGCGGCATCCCAGGCAGCTCGGTAGGAAACACGTCAGGAAACTCAGAAACGATCGGGATAGACTCGAGTGAAGGAGTAGCAGAATCCGAATGAGAAGCATAAACAAAGCCAGCAATGCACCCTTGACTGAGAAGCTGAGTGGCGCGTACAGCAGAAATTACCTTCAGATGGCCGCGGGTCTGCACGTGAACACTGTAATCCTTGCCACCGATGCTGAGGTTGATCCTCTTTGCCGCGCAATCCAGCTTCACTCGATATGCAACCAGCCAATCCATTCCCAAAATCACGTCGAACTCAGACATCTCCAGAATTATGAGATCCGCAAAGACTTGCAATTCTTCGAGCAAGATTGGGCAATTGGGGATACTCCTAGTTGATAGGTGCTGATGACCCGGCACAGAAATCTCAAAGGGGGCCTCCAGAGGTGAAGTGGGCCAACCATGCAGGTCCACAATATGGCGAGCGATAAACGAGTGAGATGCGCCAGAATCAAAGAGAATCTGCAACCACTTGTTTCTGACTCTAAATCTCCCTAAAACGAATAGCAGTTATAACCGCCAATTCCGGTTGTTTTTTATATAAAAGCATACATAAGTACTTGCAGGAAAAATAAAACAACACATACGTACCAGAGATGACGTCCGTGGAAGCGAGCGCCTCGCCTTGAGTAAGGACATTCAGCACAGCCTTACCCATATTCTGGGCTCCGGGGTTAGCCTGCTGTGGCTGAGTAGTGACCGGGTCTTCCCTCATGGGGCAGTTGAACTTGAGATGACCCACTTGCCCACACTTGAAACAGGCCTTCTGCTTACGGCGGCAGTCCCTCAGTTGATGGCCCGGCAACTTGCAGTAGGCACAAACGGTGGCGGCGGAGGCAAGTGTCATCGGAGGCTGTGTAGGAGCGGCTGTCTTCTGCTTCTTCAAGAGAGACCGGCAGACTTGGGCGATATGGCCCACCTTGTGGCAGTAAGCACACACCTCCATGAACCTGGAACCTTGCTCCTGAGGTGGAGCACTCCTGCGCTTGAGGTCGGATGCAGCGGCATTGCTTGTTCCGTGTTGGGCTTTCTTTCCAGTACGATCCAGCTCAATAGCTTCCGCCTGCATGGCGGCTCCCACGGTCTCTGCATAGGTTCTGGCGTCGTGTGCTACCACATGCTGACGAATGTCATGGCGAAGTCCCCTCACGAAACGACTGATCTTCTTGGCTTCATCCGGCACGAACTCCGCAGCAAGGAGGGATAGGCGGGAGAACTCTTGCGCATACTCTGTCACTGTCCTGCCAGGCTGCTGAAGGGACAAGAATCTCTCCGCTAACTTGTCCCGCTCCACAGAAGAGAGGAAGTTCTCCATCAGAGCGTCCTTGAACTGCCCCCAAGTGAGGGTGGTAGATTCGTGGAGGTTGCGGTGCTGGAGCCACCAAGTATAGGCGTCCTCGGTCAGCTGATAGGCCGCAAGAAGGACCTTCTGGGCTTCTGGAACTATGGCATACTCGAAGTGCTTCTCCATCTGGGAGATCCATTCCGTGATCACGAAGTAGTCGCGGTTGCCGTTGTAGGCAGGCGGATTTAGCCTCTTGAAAGCTAGAGTGTCAGCCATCGTCAAAGGAAGAGCAGCCGGAGTGGTCACGGTCGGGGTCACTACAGCATCAGATGCAGGGGGGTGATGGTGACAGCTACTCCAGACGTCCCTGCGCTGCCAGAACCAGAACCTGGATCAGGAGCTTGGCGATCCCCTTCCAGACGGGTGACACGCTCCACAAGCTGCTTCAAAAGTTGGACCATTTCACCTAGAGGGGCTTCCCCTGCAGAAGGTGTAGCCTTCTTGCGCTGTGGTCGCTTAGAAGCCATCTAGAAAGAAACATAGAAGAACCGAGTGAGACAACGGCTAAGTTAAGCTTGAGGGTTGAGATTACAGGTCATAGTAATCTAATACTGTTGGATAAGCAATTCAAGTAGTAGTTACAGCATTTTCATTGGACAACTCTAAGTGACGACCATGCAGATGCAAGTGCGGCGATATGATCACATGCGGTAAGACGATGATTTGTAAAATCCATGTGTGTACATTCGTTGTCTGTTGTTCTTAGCTTAGACACTTGTGCAATGAGTTATGTTATGCATGCAGCATGATTATGCCTACAATGCATTCCTAAGAATGTTTATGAATGGATACGCATGTCATGTTAAGCGCCCATATCACTTAACATGTCATGCGCATTATGATTCTAATGTCATCGCACTTGAAAATATTATATCGCCCATACAATTTAATATTTGCAAGCGGTGTAAATCCTAATGGAAATTCATATGCATATAAATGTTAAGTTTGCCCATACTCCCTTAACATTTGTACGCATACTACTCATGCTTATGGGTGAGTGTGTGCGTGTTTCAGCCTCGAACAACAGACAACGACAAAGTGAGTGAGGAAATGATGCATGCGCGTATATTTACATAATAGATTTCAAAATATATGAAAAGTTTAAAATACTTTATCTTTAGATGCTAAACCTGACTCTAATACCAACTGTCACGACCCGTCTCATAACAATTATCAGAGTGCGCTACGGGCGGGTCGTGATGCCGCAGACATGGGCAAAGAGAAACCATGTCTGCCAGGCGAGAGCTGTAATTCCAAAATATCTGTAGAAAATAATTAGATCTTGAAAAAAAACAATACCAGTTTGATTTATTATGCGGAAGCTTGAATTAAAAGTGATGCTCATGCACTTTGATCAATTCTCATGCTATAATTATGATGCAAAAGTAGATGCTAGCAAACCGCAGAAAAAAAATGAACATTTATAAAATGCTGAAATACATCTGTGTCATCCTAAGAGTTGTCCACGATACAAGAAAAAATGCCTGGCAATAACTAGTACAGGAAAGACAAATCCAAAAGTAAAAGAAACAAGATACAAAGGACCTGATGCAGCAACTACAAAGACAGTAAACCTCCAACAGACGGGAGCTGGGCGAGGAACCACTCAGGAAGTAGACGGCGCAGTCACGAACCCTAAGGCAAATCCAATCAGAAGGAAAAGCCTCAGAACAAGATAAATAGCAGAGATTCAAGTTAATAAAATAAACAAGTAAACTGGGAAACAAGCATAGCAGTAAAGTATGTCAGAGAGTAACTGAGATTCTTTAGTAAATTTTTAGCATACTCCGGAGTTTAGCCTAAACACAAACGTATAAGCAGAAATCAATGAAAGGCGTGTGTGTCGTCATTTGATGTACAAGATTCTAGCATGGGAGTAGATGCAAGGCTTAAGCTACCGCTGCTTACAAGATTCCCTTATTGGTTTCTGTTACCATTCAAGCGTGAACTCATTTTTCCGGTGTCACATCAAACGACACATTCTCTTTCATTGTTTGCCTATGACGTCTAATGAGATTACTTATCTGCAAGTAATAAATTCAAGTGGGGGCTAGTACGGTACCAGTGTGACTTAAATAAAACTTGTTTGCAAGCGAGAGAGTTTTCTCTACTTGCCTTAAGGAGGAGCCGGGCTTGAAGGAGGCGGCTAAGAGGCAAGGTCTAAACTCTAGCGGAACCTGTTCAAGATGCATTTACATGAAAAGTTTGTTTCAACGCTTATTCCTACGCGCACACATGTGACTATGTTGCGTAAAATAATTCAAGGGGCAAGTTAAGGAATATACCTCCCTCGGCAAAGAGGGGAGAAGCGGTTACCACAAGAGATCCGAAGGTTTTGGCGGCGGTTGAATCCGGGAAAACCCTAAATCGGAGAGGGTTTGTGATGATTCCAACAATTAGGTCGACGAGAGGTACCGGAAAAATCACAACACAATGCGGTTAGTCGATTATATGAGGGTTACATGCTTGGTCTTTAAAAACATACGCGATTAGGAACACGAATCTACACTAACATTTCTGAAAATTCTGAATAAAAGGGAGGAAGAGAGATCTCTTACCCAAATAGACCAAATCCGGCCTAGAAAAACTGAGAAAAGGCGGGTCCGAGCAAACCCTAGATGTTCTCCTTGCAAATCTCCGGCTAGATCGAAGAGGAAGGGTTGCCGGAGGAAGGAAGGGTGGCTGCCGGAGGAAGAGGGTCTGACTGCCGGCCAGAGGAGGAGAATGGGGGGGGGGGCTGCTGTCGGCCAGAGGAGAAGAAGAGGGGAGGCGCAGCTGGAGGAGGCGGCGGCGGCTGGAGGAGAAGCAGGAGGTGGCGTCGGCGGCTGGAGGAGCAGCAGGTGTCGACGTCGGCAAGGAGAGGTGCAGCCGCAGGCGCAGGCGGGATCGACTTCGCGAGCGGGAGACGGAGCGCTGGAGGGAGTCGGAAGGAATCGGGAGCCCTAGCTTGCGTGAAATAATAAGAGGGGGCTTCTCGGGATTTAACAGTGCAGGGGCTGGGGTGCGGTTAGATGAATAGGGAGATATGAAATTTTTTTTTTTAAATTTTATTTTATTAGTGTTATTATAACTTTAGGGTTGTTACAATCAGAAACGGGGGGGGGGGGGGGGGGGGGGGATAGCAAGAGCCGGAAGAGTGGAAGAAGTGGGGCAGCAGCAGTGCCCATTGCGGAGAGGGAGCTGGCTAGAGGGAGCCGGCGAGTGGGGCGGGGGGGGGGGGGGGGGCTGGCTAGAGGGGAGTTGGTGGTGAGAGAGGGGGCTGGCAAGCGGGAGAGGGGGGCTGGCGAGTGGGAGAGGGGGGCTGCCGAGTGGGAGAAGGGGGTTGGCGAGTGGGAGAGGGGGCTGGCGAGTGGGAGAGGGGGCTGGCGAGTGGGAGAGGTGGCTGCTGAGTGGGAGAGGTGGCTGCCGGGAGCAAAGCATCAACCGGAAATAACATGATTGTAACCTGACTTTGATACCATGTAGAAGAACAGAGTTGGAGACCACTCTTTGGAATATTCAACCACTAAATATGTTCTCTAACTTAATACAAGAAGAATAAGTCCTTAAATAGGATAAGGGAGAAAGGAAGAAAAAAGGATAGGCAATGTGGGACTAAAGAGCCTAAGGAGGAAAGGACCAAGAGAGCCTTTATACATGAGCTTTCTATATATGGGCTTTTATATGTTCTAACAGAGAGAAATCAGGTTTCAACAAGCAGGAAAAAATTAACCCCCTCTTATACCATGTTGGAAAGTAAAAGAGAAATACTTAATATATTTATTCGTCCACTTAGGGGCAATATATACGAGTTACAACCAGACACAACACCGATAGGCGGTGTGGGACTAAACCCAACTACTATTAAAGACCGACATAATAATAAACGACTCATAAACTACAACACTTATAACATCTTCTAATATCTGTTGTTCTTCTTGTTTGGGATGCCCTTCTTTTTGAAGGAAACCGAGTGTGCTATTCCGCACAGTTCTTTCTTTGTTGGGCAATATATTAGAGTTACAACCAGACACAACACCGATAGGTGGTGCGAGACTAAACCCAACTACTATTAAAGACCGACATAATAATAAACGACTCATAAACTCCAACACTTATAACATCTTCTAATATCTGTTGTTCGTCTTGTTTGGGATGCCCTTCTTTTTGAAGGAAACCGAGTGTGCTATTCCGCACAGTTCTTTCTTTGTTGGGCAATATATTAGAGTTACAACCAGACACAACACCGATAGGTGGTGCGAGACTAAACCCAACTACTATTAAAGACCGACATAATAATAAACGACTCATAAACTCCAACACTTATAACATCTTCTAATATCTGTTGTTCGTCTTGTTTGGGATGCCCTTCTTTTTGAAGGAAACCGAGTGATGCTATTCCGCACAGCTCTTTCTTTGTTGGAGTTATACGGTACGTCTGTTAGAATACTGTTTTAGCTTGATTCATGATAATCAAAAGTACAGTTAGTCTTTTTCTGTGTTTGGTGTTTTGAAATCATTATTGCACTTTTCAGCTTTTAGAACATTTAGAATTGCCTGTTTGTGTTGTGATATTAGTTATTTGATTTTTTTTCCTTTGACTATTGACTTAAGGAGCTCACTTGTTTGGAAATATTATAAATGGCAGATCCTGCATTGGTAACGACAAAAGATGCTGGTGGTTACCTTACTGCAGTCACTTGCTGGCTCAACTTTTGACAGCAGCCAGCTAGTTTTGACTGCTTGTATGGGCCATCAAGCTATAAATGAAGCAAAATGCTATTAGAGTTGAGGAAAAAGCATAAACTAGCAGTTATAGCTGTTCTGGAAGAGAGAACAAAAGGGTTAAATATCTGGAGGGATTCCCCAGGCTGTGCATCAAAGTTTTATGGTTTTTAACGGGAGACTCGATTGCTTTCACAAGAATCAAACTCCAGGAAGGGATTAAACAGCCTAATTGGATGTTGTGATGGATTTCCTGTAAGTTTGACTGCAGATCACGAGCCTGATTCTGGAATAGATCTCAAAGAACAGGTTAATGTGATATTAATGTGGGACGACATGGGGAAAACACAAGGCTGTTTTTTTTAATATTGGTTTTCAAAATATCGGTCAAGCACCGATATATTGCGGGCGACTATTTAAATTTATTTGTGATATATTTAAAATTTTGAATTCTGATTCTATTATTACTTGACTTTCACATGTTTTCTTTTATCGTCTCGCTTCAACAGACCCTAGCGTATCTATGCTCTCTCTGTGTGTTTTGGTTTCTTTTCTCGCTTATGTCGACAATTTGATTCTCCTCTCTGCTCCGGATTCTGGATAGGGGTTTCTCTTCTCATCCATCGACAATCTCCTCTAGTTCTCATACTTTTGTGGCTTCTTCTTCAGTGCTCACTCTCTACCCTCTTCTCTTCTTCTCTGTCAGTTGACAAACTGTGAGTTTTTGTGCTCTACTATTTGTCGTCTTTTGAGGGATCTTGCTCTTGCCATTCTTGCCCTCTTACGAGTCGTACACAAGGAATATCAACATTTTTATCATGTGTAAATTGATCTCAGTTAAGTTTGTTTACTTCCATGCCTAATGTTTTCATTCTTATATATTTGGTTCTGCCAATGTTAGAATTTGTAGTAATATTGTTTTGAGGATTCAATTTATTATTATCACAATACAGTTCATATTACTGTGCAATTTTGCACAGCAGGAGCATTGTTTGAGAATTGAATGATCTTGTATTTGTTAAGTTTAATTCTATGTTAAAATTTATATATTCTGATTCATCTCAAGTTAAAGAGTCGGGAGCGATGAATGCGATTTAAAGATCTTTCAATCAACAGAAAATCACATATTTCATGAGAAATATCTACTTTTAGCACTTCATACTAATACAAGCATGCATTATTTAAACATTAAAATACATTCTACATTATCAAGAGAGCGCAAAACTAGGAGTTAGGTTTCATTTGGGAGAGCGGTTGCGGTTGTAAAAGGAGCTGTTGTAAATGCAGATTTGTAAATGGAGCTGTTGGAAACTGGTTGCTGAAAATGGAGATCTGTTTGGATAGTCTGCGTTTGCAGAGCTGTTCAAAACAGAGAACTGTTTGACAAAATTGCGGTGGCGTTTTATAAATATTTTTTATTATAAAAGATTTTCTAATATATAATTTTTTTTTTTAAACTATCAATATTATAATATTTATATATTATTATATAAATATTAATAAATAATATATAAATATTAACCATAGAGAGATTACGGTGGCTCATTTTCGTCGAGCGGAGCTTGAAGGTTTAGCACATGAAGATAAATATTAACCATATAAATATATTAATAAAATTGCGGTGGCTCATTTTCGTCGAGCGGAGCTCGAAGGCGGCGGGATGGATAATTCATTTTCGTCGAGCGGAGCTCATTTCCGTCGAGCTCATTATAGAAGAAAAGCTTCCTCCGCCTGCCTCCTCCGTCGCCGGTGGCCTACCCGGAGCCCGTTGGAGGGGTCGCCAGACCCTGGCGAACCCGCTGGGGGTAGTCCCGCGGAGCTCCTGCAGGGCCACCGCCGGAGGTGACCCTGCAGGAGGTGACCCCGTCGGCAGCTGTGCGGATTGGAGGCTCTGGACAGGTTCTTCCTCCTCCTGTGCGGGCAGGCCGCCGCCGGCGAACTGGAGGTTCGGGGTTGGCTCATGTGCGGCGCGGGTTCTTCCTCCTCTCAAAACGTGGCAAACTGGAGGTGGGGGCTGGCGGTTGCAGTCGGCGGAACTCCTCAAAGAGCTAAACGCGCGATATTCGAACAGGAGGCGGAAAAACAAATGCTTTAATGGACCGGCGGTTCCGTTTTGATGAAACGGGCGGATCTAAAAGCTTTACCAAATGAAGCCTTAGTTTCTCCTCGCCTCACATCCTTGCCCTGTTATACTCATCCGGTGCGTCTAAAAATAAAACTGCACGAGCCAAGTCGATTAACCCATTAATAGGTCATATGACTAAATATAAAGGATGTCATGTTATAGAAAACTTTGGAACCTACCAAACTCTTGAAATAGCTGAAGCTAATTTGAGTAGAGCTGAGGGTAAGAGACAAGCCATCGCTGACACTCACCAGAGCACCCGCCCTTCTCTACCGGCTGGAATCGGAAGAGTTGAGAACAAAGTGGCGAACGGGTGCGTAACGCGTGGGAATTTGCCGAACAGTTCGGGCCAAATCTCTTGCGAGAATAACCAATTCGATTCGTGCAACTCTTCTATTACAGAACTGCGAAGAAGTAGACTTTATCTACCCGCCCCGTGGGTTAGGCGAACAGGACGAGTCGGTCCTGGCGAGCATAATGAACCGCCTCAATCACAACCCGCCTTTGAACCGTAGGCAAGTTTCATTAACCCGGCTGGTCTTTTTTCTTGCAAAAATAAGCTGCCCAAGGATCCAACACACAGCCTTGTCAATTTACTAGTTGTTATAAGCACCTAAATATTATCTATTATTTAATAATAAATAATATATGCCGGGGCCTCAGTTCATCGAGGGAGACTATGACTTTGTTTGGCACTGCGTTGGGAGGCTGCGTTTGCCGCAAACGCTGCCGCAAGGCGGGTGTGCAACATTTCAAAAACAATTCCGATAGAATTTCCTGCGTCGGGTGAGAATATTGAGAACACTGATCGAGAAGAATTCAATCCCATTTCGTTGCCCAGTGAAAAACCAGCCTCTTTCACATATCTTGCACTTGGCAAGCCTCCGACTAAGTTCTTTTTAGCAAGCTTAGATAGATATTGAACATTAAATTAAGGTTATGATAAAATTTGAGAAAAAATCTCATTTTTTTTCACTTCATCGCTCATATAAGCTAAGTAAGCTCACAAGTGCAAGGCATTGTCGGAGATGATTTTGAACGGAACTCCATATCGGCAGATGATGTTGCATATATCGGTGATGAAGTTGGCAACATGCCCAGCGACGGCGTTTGCCTTGTCTCCACCTGCCGCACCTGAGAAAAGGGTCTGATCCGCTCCGTTTCCAGCCCCGCCTCCTCCCCTCTAGTCCCAACCCTCTGTCTCCGCCCGCCACCACCTAAACAAATGAAGCAATATATTTAAACTTATATCTATTATTTTTTGGCAAATGAATTAAAAAACATATTTAATGTTCAAACCGAGAAAATATTATATTTATTATTGCAAAGAAAATCTGCATATAATCAAGCGCATTATTATTTTGAGACACGTGCCTTATTATTTACATCCCCATAATAATAGAAAATTGCATTTTATATATATACACAAACGCGCACGAGTTACAGACACTGTCACGACAGTACCCCGACTGTAACAGCATCATGATCACGACAGGCACGGAACTCCGCCACTCTCAATTAATTAATATATTTTAAAATAAACACACTATTAACTAATTAATGCGAAAAATATTAATACTCAAAATTTCAATTTTTATTAAAAAAATCATCATCTTGATTAATTTTTCATCATTATTTTTCCAAATCAAATTTATGGATTTTCATTATTACTTTTTCAAATCAACTTTAATAAAGTTGACATGCCTAATGATAACTTATCATAGTAGGTATATGAGCTTTACTATTTTTTTCTTTTCAATTTTATGAATTTTCATCGTTACTTTTAACTTGAGAATATAGTGTAATAACTTAAATGAGTATTGTTTTTTTAATAAGTTATAATATATATTTTAGGTCTTTAGATGAAAAGAATAATATTATATTTGACATTTTTGAATGTTTCACCAAACATAATTTTTCTCTTTTAATGCTATAAAGATATATAATTCCAATTGATGTCATATTATAAATATTTTAGGCGGTTGTTATTCTCAAATCATATTTGTTTATTCACAAATTTTGTCTATTCACAACTTTAAAGGAAGTCAAATTTATTATTCAGAAACATTTTTGTTATCCACAGATTAGTACATAAAATAAAATAAAAAAAATTTGGTCGTCCTCTTTGCCTTCCTCATCACCAGAAGAAAGTAACCCTAGCCATCTTGTCATTTGAGAGTCAAAGAGTGAATCCTTGTGTAAAAGGCATCAAGAAAGGCTAATGTTATCCTTCTGTAAACAAAATTCAAAGCTCAAAAGCTTAACTTAATCTCAAGCATGAAGACGCTCCAGCGTAGAGCAATGTTTTTTTTCCACGTCAGAATCCTCGAGCGTGCCAATATCTAGCAAGGGTTTTTTGTAGATCCTTCGAAAGACCCTAGCTCCTGATAGCAAGGAGAAACAGAGAAGGTTGCTGCTCGAAATAGGGAACGATTCACTTAATTGATTAGCTATCGATCTTAGACCTAAGATCTTGTTTTTTGCGGATCTAGCAAGGGAGATAATGCTCTAGAAGAAGTTCTGAATCCTCCTCTATCTTTGCGATGCAGAACCTCCCCTATGCTTTCTCTGCCACCTCCAGAGGAGAGGAGGTGGAGGTCTCGACTGCTTGGGATAGGAGAGATGCTCGGGAGGGGATTTTGGAGGTGGTCGACCTGCTGTTTGGGAGGAGAAGGTGGTTGCTCGGCTGTTTGGAGGGCGAAATTTTTGGGTCCGGGCTCCGGTTATAAATCGTGGTCTGGGTTTTACGTGATGCTAACACGTGACGATAAATATGAATTAAATATAAATTTTCCTAAGCCGTTTAGGTTTTGTCGGGCATTGGTTATTAGGTTTTTTGGGAACTCTCCGCCAATCTCTCAGATACCATACAGGCCGCTGGAGTTTTTCTTCCTCTCTGCGATTGTTTGTCTGCTTCTTTCGGGAACTCTCCGGCAATCTATCGGCTATCATACGGCGCCTCTGTAGTTCTTCTTCCTCAGTACTGGTCGTCGTTGACAATTTCTGGCAACCCTGAACCTTATTCCCCATAGCATTCACGACAACTTAGGTAAATCTGCGTTTTCGTCATTGTAGCTTCTGACTTCGTCCATCTCATATGTTATTTGGTGATTTCTCAGATGTCCATTATGACATCTCAGAAGTTATTTGTGACATCTGAGATTTTATTTCAAAGACAACAATTATTTGTGCTATCTCAGTTGTTATACTGAATATCTCAGATATTATCGTTGTTATCTCAGATGTCATTTGTGACATCTCAGTAGTCAATAATGACATCTGAGATGTGATTTGTTACTACACAGAAATCTTGATAAAATATAATTTTTTTCAGAATTCCATCATGTCTAAGTGTGCTGGGAGAGTTCACTTTCTCTCATCCAGGTGTTTTATTTCATCCTTTTGTGCTACCACACAGCCACTTGTGGAAAAACTAAATGAAACTTTGAAGAAAACTCTTCAGAACATTGGAGTTTTGCATCTATTTTATTCTCTCACTCTGCCACAGAACATTCATGTTATAGCTGAAATTATTAAGAGCTTTGACAGCTTAACCGAAAGCTTTCAAATTGGTTCTAAAATGCTAAAGTTTACTGTGAATGAGGTTGCTATGATTCTTGGCATGCCTAATGTAGCTTGAAGTGGAAGTTGATCCAAAACCCTTCTCCGGGTTATTAAAGAAAGAGTTGAAGGATACTATTGCTGCAATTTCAGATGTTGACTACAAGCCTGAAGAGAGTGATTTGAAACAACTCATTTTATATTTGTTATGCCATTATTTTTCCCATGCAACTTCAAAATAGGACAGTTCTTAGCATTAACCGGCAAGTTGACTTGTTTGCATCTGAAATCTTCTTCTTGTCCCTTCTCACTCGCCTTCAGAATCATTTTCTCCAACTGCAAAAAGCAATCAACTAGTGTATTCGCGGCTTTGGTTATTGAGTGACAAACATTGTTCGTCGATTCGCTTCTTTGAGTAGACAATGGTTATTCACAACCACAATAGGGGCACATGCAAGATTGTATTTGTTCATCCGGTATGTTGAATCAAATGTTACAACACCCCCAAAACATTCATAATCAATTTTACCTTGTCCATCCATCCATATAAAATTGGTTAACCGATTGCAGTCGTCGACTTGTACTTCATAAGAAAATATGATATCATTAGTTGCCCGTTCCTTCAATAATTGCAAAAGATTTAGAGCATCGCCGCCATTTATTCTTGATCTTCGGTCTTTATCTATGAAGTTATAAGCATCTCTTTTGGAGAAACCTACATTTTGGGAACCACCAACCTCATCAGCTAGATAATTGTATGCATCTGATGTTTTTATTCCTGCCTCAATCATGAATTTCAGAACAACACCTTTCTCTTCACTGACAATTCTATGAGATCGAAGCAAATGTTGGTCCGTGTTATCAACAAGTTCATGAGATCGAAGCAAATGTTATTCCAAAAAGTTCATGAGATTGAACTAGAAACCGAATTAGTAGCAGAAGCAGAGGAGGAATTAGTAGCAGGTTATAAAACCGAATATTCAGGTATAAAATATGGGTTCTTTTATCTTGCTTCTTACCTAAATCTATTAGTTTCTTCATTATTTGTAACAATTCTTTACTTAGGTGGGTGGAATTTTTCCATTCCATACATATCTATTACTGAACTTTTTGGAATAAATAAAATGTTTAGAGTCTTTGTAATAGTTTTTTCCTTCATTGTCTGCTTTGAAAATGATCACTGATGGACAATTAGTTCGACCGTCTAATCTACGATATTTTGCAATGCTATCTGGTACTTTGGGAGCTCGCTTCACTCCAGATCTACTACAACAGAACTCCCTTTGTTTGACAATATTTGTACCCGGCCAGACCAAACGATGCTCTTTACGAACACTAAAACCAATGGTACGAGCATACTCACAATACATTTGATAAGCCTCCTCTTCACTTTCAGCAATTTGAATACATACTTATCTTTCACATTTTCTTATAATTCACAAGAGAATGTCATCAAAAACATCACAAATTTGAGAAAGTAAACATTTGAAATCTGAGATGTAAAAAAAAATCTGAGATGTCAAATACGACATCTCAGATGTCACTCTACTTATCTCAAAGATCATAACGGACATCTCAGTAAACGTAAACTAAGGAACAAGTCAGATCTGCGTATAATGATCATTGCAGCATGTTCAGGCGTTGATAATGAAATTTACCTTCTCCATCTTTCAACAAGAACACGTAAAGAGTAAACTCCAGGTTCTTCGTCTCCGGTCAGTGATCTCGCGTCGCCTTCTCGCACGCCTCATCCCTTAAATGTGTCGCCGTCTCAAACGCGTCGCCGGAAGCAAATGTGGAGGGAAAACAAACAAATTACCTAACAGGGGAGCTAACAATGGCTGTCGGGAGATTGGCGGGAGAAAAAATACAGCGGGAAACAGAGTATAAAAAAAATAAAATTTAACGCCACGTGTCAGCATCATGTAAAACCCGGACCACAATTAATAACCGGAGCCCGGACCCAAAAATTTCACGTTTGGAGGAGCTTCAGTCAAAGAAGAGCTCACTGTCGATGGAGTTTTGGTTTGTAAATAGACATTTTAAAAAACGCAAAATAATCATAAACAATTAAACACTCAAAAATGTGAAATTTTTTATATATGTATAGATGAATGTGGTTTGCGAATAACAACCGTCGTATTTTAAGTATGAATATTATAGTTAGCAGGTTATAAAAGATAAAGGCTAGATCTTGTATGGGCCCGTTGCGGACCCGGCCCGTCCTCTTTGGATTATTTTGAGAGATCGAAGAGAGAGAGAGAGATGCAGCTGAGTTCCATTTTCGTTGGCTTGCTAAAAGAAAGGGCGGACGATCGCCAATCCATTGATCCAGTTCGTCGCTCGAAAGAGGGAGTGCCGGAGTGGCGTCGGAGCTGAAGCTTTATGGAGAGGGGAAGAGAGGCGAGTCCGGTGTACGCGCGGCAGAAGAGCATGTCAGGGTCGTCGTCCGGCACTCCTTCGTCGCCGCTGATGTCACCCATGAACCGCCACGTCCGATCGGGATCGGCTGGCGTTGTAACTTTCCGGCGGCAACAGAACACGGCTGCTCGGGTGGCCGCACAGCGCCTTGCCCGCGTAATGGCACACCAGCAAGCCGACGACGAGAGCAGCGAGGACGACGATTACGCTCTTCCGCCGCCCATTGAGATTTCCACCCCACGTCGAACAAACCGGTCTCCTTCCCCTGCGGTATCGTCATTTCATCCTATTCTTCTCATTGACCTCATTTGCTTTTTATTTTTTCGGTTGATGCGACGAGAGATGATGCAATCGTAGTGTACACCAAACTTGTACATGCCATTGTTGTTTTCGATTTCACCGGGCTTGTCCCTGCACTTCCTTACTCGCCTCTTTCAGATGATTTTTCACATTTATGCCAGTGAATGCCACAACTAGGATAGCTTGATTGTCTTATCTTTATTAAACCAATCCCAAATAGTTGGAAGTATTCTAGTGACGATGAAGATGATTATAAGATTACATTTGTTGTAACATTTTGAAAGAATGACTTCTTTTTGATTTGAATATATTTTTAACATTGATATACTTGAACTGAGTCAAAGTTAGAATTAAAAGGTGGTGTGTTTTGGTTTTAAGATTGCATCAGACCATCTTCCAAACTTTCTATTACAAAAATTACCTTATCCATGAACATAGTGATTTCGTAGTTAATTCTAAAAAGAAATTAATTATTGAACCGTATGCTTGAGCTAAACAAGCAAGATTGCATAAAGTTCTTTGAGTATGAACACTGTTGAACAGTTGAAGATAGCGCGCCATTAGAAAATTGCCTAGAGGTGCACATTTTCTATGATTTGAAAAAAAGCGCATGCAATACACATATCATATGTGAAAGTAGTCCCACGGAAAAATTTATCGAGTTCATCATAGTTTATTAAATTTGGTTGACACACACACACGCATGAATATTTACCAAACTTCCCCTAAAGTTAGCATAATTACAGGTTTCACCCCTCTTAGTTTTGAAATTACAATAACCTCCCATGTAAGTTTACATTTCATAACGTCCATGCATAAACATACCTCCCGGGCTCTTTTTGTGCATGGATGTTATGAAATGTAAACTTACATGGGAGGTAATTATAATATCATACGTAAGAGGGGTGTAACCTGTAACTTAGCAAACTTAGAGGGGAGGTCCTGGTAAAAGTCTGCTTGTCAGGGGGCGAAGCCCGCCACCGCAAGCCGGGTACTGTCGCGCGGGGCACGAGGGCCCCCCGTGCCCCGCGCGATAGTACCCGGCTCGTGGTGGCGGGCTTCGCCCGCCCCCGGCAGGCAAACTTATTTTAAATTTTTTGTTTCATTATTTTTAATTATTTTATTTTTTGCATTTTAAGTACATATGAACGGGTTGCACCCGCGTATGAGCTGGCTGCGCCCGCATATGAGCGGACTGCTCCCGCATATGAGCACTTACTTTTATTGAAAATATATACATATGAGTACTTAAAATGACCGTAAAAAAATATGAATCAATATTCCTATTTTTATTTTGTAAAAAAATGTAAAATTTTACCTAAAAAATCAATTTCTCTTTACCTCTCTCTCTCTCTCCCTCTCCCTCCCTCCCCCTCTCTCCCCCTCTCTCCCCCTCTCATGCAGGTTTAGGAGCCCTATAAAGATTCCCTCTCTATCTCCACGTCTCTCTCTCCTCTCTTTCTTTCTCTCTCTCTCTCCATTGTAAGGTTGAGATGCAAAGTTTGTCTCATTTTGGATGGCTAATATTTATTGTACCAGTTCAAACTATTTTCATATAGTAGTTAAGATATATGCATGTGTATATATATTATATGTATATTTGCTTAGGTTTGTGCTCGGGGGACTAAAAAAATTGACATTCCAAAGGTTTGTATCTTCAAAATTCAGCAGCTGACCGTTTTTCTTAAACTGCCTTGTGATAATAAATTTGATTTGGTTTGTTATTATTTTCTTACTCTTGGAACATATATTATTCACTTTTTGAATACTCTCTATTTTTTCCATTTTAGGTGGGTCGTTACCTTGTTGATCAAAATCCTGTTCGACCAACATCAACTGGTCGGCCCGCCGTATCCTTGAAGCCAGTTCCAATGATACCTTCCATTAAGCCGTCACCAAAGCCAATTGTTACTTCATTACCACCAGAATCTCCTGTTGTTAGTCGAAGAGAGAAGAGGTTCAATTTAAGCTTTGAGCTGGTTCATAAATTTAGTTTTTACAATGTTTAAGTTGTGTCATTATTTTTTAACATTTATGATTGTGATTTGTTTATAGAATTACTAAACATTCGTGACCTGCTTGTGAAAAAGTTGTGTTGCATGCTCAAAGATGGTACTGTTAGAGTTATCAATGATTCTCACTGGATTGCTCTTTCAGTTGGCCTCAATTTTCTTGATATTTTGGTTTATGTTTGCTATAATCAAGTTTATGTTGCGGATAGAAGTTGGCCGCCTGTCATTTATAAAAAGCATCTCGTGTCTCTTCTGCAAATAAGCTGCCATTACTGTTAAATGTAAAAATGGCCCAAGTGTCTCGCTTCTAGTTTCTGTTACTGGGATGAGAAGATGTGTGATTGTTGTCCATGTCTTATAAGCCGCAGAGAGAAGGCAATATCCACCAGGTCTTTGATCTTGAGTTAGAATGGAGGCAGCAGATGGGCTATTTTTGCTTGCCCAATGGTGACGGCGGCTCAGTACTTCTCTTCCTTGCTGAGAGATGCAATGGATCCTACTAGCTAGGTAAGTCATGACCGGTGTCCAAGATGGAATGGATCTGATCATGTCTAGTTGAACTAGCACGGACTGGTTTTGCCCACCTTGTTTCCTGATATAATTTTGGAATCCATGCATTGCTTATTTGTCCTTCTTGATTTTTTTAGGTGGTTATTCTTGGAACCATCCAGTTAAACTGGGCGAAATCATTATTTCCACTGGAATAAAAATACTCTAAAATACATGGCTTATCTATCATCTATGAGGATCGAGTTAGAATCAGGAGGCTTTCAACTATAAATTTATCTCAAGCCGCATTGAGCCGACTACAATTTAAGGTGGTGGGCTGCATCATCTTAGGAAGATACATCTGTTATGAATTGTGTCATAATGTGTAGATGGAGAAAGATGGAGGTAGGGCTATTATTATAGAGCCAAGAATTGCCGACTACCTACTGCTAGGTGCTGCAAGGAGGGAGCCATCAAAACCTCTTACCAACATATTAGAGTTCGAGAGGGGGATGATTGGAAGACGACGTTAAAGACGGACATGTTATACAAGTGGTTAGTCATTTCATTCGGGTTATCGAATGCGCCCAACACGTTTATTAGAGTGATGACACAGATTTTACGGTCCTATATGAGCAAATTCTTAGTCGTATACTTTGATGATATATTGATATATAGTCAGGACCGCACTGCGCACCTACTCCATACTTGTTTAGTATTCGACCTCCTTCGGAAGGAGCATCTGTATGTCAGTATGAATAAGTGTCATTTTCTTATCCGCATCTGTCCATTTTCTTATCCGCCCCTTGTATAGAAGGTTCGCCAGAGGTTTCAGTTCAATTATGGCCCCCACTTTGTAAGGGCGATTTTGTATTAACGAATGCGGCCACTCGGGTGTTCGAAGAAACTATGGAGAAGTTATAGTCGGCCCCTGCTCTACGTCTCCCAGCTTTCTCTAAGACATTTGAGGTGGCTTGTGACACATTAGGAGTTGGTATTGGTGGAGTACTTTATCAGGAGGGTCATCCAGTTACTTACTTCAGTGGGAAGCTGAATGACGCCTGACATAAATATTTGAATTACAACCGTGAGTTTTACGTCGTAGTGCATACACTTCATTATTGGCTCCATTATCTCCCGCATAAGGAGGTCGTTTTATACTTTGACCATCAAGCCCTGCGATATCTTGATTCGCAGAAGAAGTTGGGTCATCACCATGCAAAATGAGAAGAGTTTATGCAGGACTACCATTACATTCTCAAGCACCGAGCGGGTGTTGAAAATGAGCCGGTAGGCGCCTTGAGTCGTCGGGTCATCCTTATGCATACCATGAGCACTCGTGTTGTAGGCTTTGAGCGATTAGTATATGATTACCGAGAGTGTCCTTATTTTGCGACATTTATAGCGCGCTCAGGAGAGATCCTTTTGACCCCCAGGAGGGTTATATGGTTTCAGATGGTTATCTATTCTTTGGCTCGCATCTTTACATACCACATGCATTCCTCAAAGATTTCCTTATTTGAGAGCTACACACTGGCAGCGCCGCGGGCATTTTGGTCGAGATAAGACAATTGTGTTATTTGATGATCGCTTCTTTTTGTCTGGCTTGAAGGACGTCGCGAAAGTTTTTTGACATTGTCGAGTATGTCATACCGCGAAGTGGACACGCCAATCCACCGGTTTATACACTCCCTCCCTATCCCTCATAAACCCTCGACTGGCGTTAGTACGAAATTTGTACTCAGACTCCCTCACACTCAGAGGAAGCACGATTTTATTCTTGTCGTGGTGGACTGTTTTTCGGAAATGGCTCACTCCATTCCTTGTCGAAAGACTGTTGACGCCTCCTATGTCGCAACCCTATTCTTTAGGGAGGTTTTCAAATATCACGGGTTGCCGTTGTCTATAGTTTATGATCGCGACGTTAGATTCATGAGTTATATTTGAAAAATATTATGGAAGAAAACTGGTACGACACCGATGTTTTCTACCGCATATCACCTACAGACGGATGGGCAAACTGAAGTTGTCAACCATAGCTTGGGAACTCTTTTGCGGTGTTTAGTGGGAGATAGCCGCCACTTGGGATTCTGTTTTGTCCATGACAGAATTTACATATAATAGTTTGGTCAATAGGACTACGGGTCTGAGTCCATTGCACATTATATTAGTTTATGACCCTAAGAAGCTCATTGACCTGACCCATATCCCCATAGGTCCTGATCCAGTGAATTTGCAAAGTCCTTTATTCAACACTTGCATGAAAACCATAAAATAGTCCCAAAAAATTGCAATAAATAATGATTATTATAAACACTGGCAGATTAACAATGGAGGAAAATTTTGATGAAGGGGAGTGAGTAATGATTCACATACGATCTAAGAGGTTACTCCAGGGAATAACCAAGAAATTAAGCGCTCGACGGATGGGCCCCTACACAGTCATGGATGAACGCATATGAAATTGATATCCTTCAAAATATGGGGATAAATCGAGTATTCAATGTAGAGGACTTTACTCCTTATTATGAGGATCACACGTATGTGAATCCTTTCTCTACCACCACGCATGAGTCACATTCTTTCCTATCCTCCCCCACCCCACTCAGTCTCAGCCTAATTTGTCACATCATGGGAGTCACCTCGCACCACCAACGTTGCCGCCAATTCAATTGTCATGCAGAGATACATCTTATTCAGAGATACCAACGAATGCAGGAGACATAGTTCAAATTGTTGCCCATGACTTCACAGTCACTGGTGGGTGAGATTTGCTGAGATATCTTGTCTATTGGTGCGGCTACCTGACCTTGGATGACACTTGGATCTGCCCAACAGAGCTTGAGCGACTTGCCCCTATGCTACACGATCATCTTCTGTTACGTCCTCGCATCCACTGCAATTCACAGGTCGGACGTACTCTAAACGACCTAAGGAGCGGGAGCTAAACAACGGGGCTGAACCATCCGGTTCAGCCCCCAACCAATGAAGTGAACCAAGGGGGGACTGAACCACTTGGTTCAGTCCCCATATGGGGGCCGGCCGGCCCCCTCTTGAACCTCGGGTATTAATAGGCCCGGGGTTCCCTCTTGTTGGGCATGCAATCTATTACCAAGGTATTTCTCTCCTCTCTCACCCTAACCCTAATTCCTCTCTTATTCTCCCTTTCCTCTCTAGTTCTCCCTTTCTCTTAGCAAAACCCTAACATTTGGTATCAGAGCAGCCGCTCCTCGGCCATGGTTACTCGCTCCGAAGCGGAACTCGCACGCATCGCCACAATGGAAGAAAATTACGTAGGGTTGGCGGACGCCGTCAACTCCATGGAAGAACGCTTGAAGAAAACAACGGATCAACTCGAAGAACGCATGGATCTGCGATTGGAAGAAATCAAGAACCTCCTCTTACAAAATCTGAAGGGAAAAACTCAGATTTCTGAAGGATCCGAAGCCGGAGCGGCATCCTTCCTCCCGGCAGCGACAAACGGCGCTGGAATCTACATCGGAGCAGGGGGTTGGCCGCCGGGAAGCGGGTCGACGCCCACAGGAGGGCCCCTGACGGGATCCGGCGCGGCAGAAGCCGATCCCGCCAGGATCGGCCCTGCGCCCAGCCGCACGGGCGGAAACCCAGCGGAGGGGATTGCGGGCCCTGCGGCTGCCGCTGGCGGTACGGGGGAGTGGGGCCAGGCTCGGCAGGAGGCCTGGCGGCCGCCGGAGACGCCGGCGACCTGGAGCCAACCCGCCGGCCCTTGGGCGGCCGGAATCAGCCCCCAAAGGCAGCCGGCTGCTGGTTGGAGGGGCCCAGGTCAGGGAACAGCGGCCTTTCGTCCTACGGGGGCGAATGCGGTCCCAATCGGAGGCGTGGCGGGTATCTTACCGCTACCGCGACATCTCGGAGGGCCACCAGGCTATGGGAATGGCAACACAGGGGCCGGAGGGCAGCAAGGAGGGTACGGAATGGACCAGTTTCAGCCAGGGCACGTCTTCGCTCAACAGCCACCGTACCAACCAGCACCAGGGGAGCACCGGCCGTATATGCAGCCCAAATTGACGAGGATGAACTTCCCTAAATTCCGGGGAGGAGATACACTTGAGTGGATTCAAAAGGCGGAACTCTTCTTTCGATACCAGGAGATACCGGCGGGACAATGGGTGCAGTTGGCGTCTTTCCATCTGGAAGATGACGCCTATCAGTGGACTCAGTGGTTCCTCAGGGGACGCGACTACGCGCCTTGGGACGAGTTTGTGGAGTCCTTCTCCGCCCGCTTTGGCCCTCTTGAATATGAAGATGTTGAAGCCATGTTGCAAAAACTCCGCCAGAAGGGGACAGTTACCGAGTACCGGACAGAGTTTGAGCGTCTGGCAAACCGGGTTAACTGGGAAGAGAAGACGATGTTGAGTTGTTTCGTCTCCGGTTTGAAGGACCATTTGAGGGACGAGGTCCATGCATACATGCCCCGCAGCTTGAGCCACGCCATCAGCCTAGCGAGGATTCAAGAGGAAAGGTTCAACCGGCAGCGTACCAGAGCGGTCATCCGGACCAATCCGACAACTGAAGCACCCCGCCGTGAACAACCAGCGGGGAATCGACCCACGGTGACGAGATTGACATGGCAAGAGCTGCAGGCCAGGAAGGACAAGGGTCTTTGTTTCAAATGTGATGAGAAGTTCGCCCCGGGGCATAGATGTCAGAAGGTCCAAGTCTTCATGTTACGTGAGGAGGATGAGGAAGAGGATACTACTATTCTGGAGGATGACCTGGATCTAACGGAGTTTGGTATATCCATACAGGCGATGGCCGGATGCACGGCACCATTGACTTTGAGGATAGCCGGAATGGTGGGCCCGGAGAAGGTGACGATACTTGTCGACAGTGGGAGCACCCACAACTTCATCAACCCCGATGTGGCCCTAAAGGCCGGGCTCCAAGTCGATCGCGAGGCCGCTTTCCAGGTCATGGTGGCGGATGGGAGCAAGCTGAGATGTGAAGGGGTACTCAAGGGGGCTGAGTTGCGGATGCAGGGGTACTGCTGCCACACCGACATCTACCTTCTCCCTATACGGGGCTCAGATATGGTTTTGGGAGTGCAGTGGCTTCGGCAGTTACGCCGAGTAACCACGGATTGGGACCGAATGACACTGGAGTTTTCCCAACAAGGGAAGGAGCACTGTTTGCAGGGCATCAGGACTTCGCCTCTTAAGGAGGTGTCACTCAGGAGCCTACAGAGGCTGGAGGAGCAAGGTGGGGAGGTGACTATGATTGTCGACATATCCGCTATGGGGTTGGAGACGAGTGAAGAGCCAGAGCGGATCAGGGCACTCCTGGATCAGTACGAAGATGTTTTTCAGGAGCCAAGCGCACTGCCCCCGCCCCGTTTCCGCGATCACCAGATTCAGCTTAAAGAGGGCACGGATCCTACCAATATCAGACCATACCGCTACCCGCACATTCAGAAGGCTGAGATAGAGCGCAGTGTGCGCGAGATGCTATCCTCTGGTATTATACGCCCCAGCACGAGCGCTTTTTCCTCACCGATCATATTGGTGAAGAAAAAGGACGGGTCTTGGAGGTTTTGCGTCGATTACAGGGGGCTTAACAGCTCCACCATCAAGGACAAATTCCCCATCCCGATGATCGAGGAACTACTGGATGAGCTTCATGGCGCGCGCTTGTTCACCAAGCTGGACCTGCGATCCGGCTACCATCAGATCCGCATGAAGGAAGAAGATATTCATAAAACGGCTTTCCGCACGCATGATGGTCACTATGAGTTTTTGGTGATGCCATTTGGGTTGGCTAATGCACCTTCTACTTTCCAGGCGGTGATGAATGAGATCTTCCGCCCCCTCCTCCGAAGGTACGTGCTCGTGTTCTTTGATGATATACTTATTTATAGCAGGAGCTGGGAGGAGCATTTGGAGCATGTTCGAGTCGTCCTGACGCTTCTACGGGAGCATTTGTTGTACGCCAAGCGATCCAAATGCTCTTTTGGGCAGGAGGAGGTTGAGTACCTGGGACATTGGGTGTCAGGCCACGGAGTTCGGGCCGACCCAAAGAAGATCGCAAGCATGGTGGAGTGGCCGGCCCCCACGACGATTCGAGCACTACGGGGGTTCCTCGGCCTAACAGGTTATTACCGGCGGTTCGTGAAGGACTACGGGAAGATAGCCCGTCCTCTGACCCAGCTGCTACAAAAGGACGCCTTCCAGTGGAATGTCGAGGCAGAGGACGCCTTCCAGGCCCTTAAGAGGGCCATGACTTCTACCCCGGTGCTCGCATTACCAGATTTCTCCAAGGAGTTCGTCATCGAGACGGATGCCTCCGGGGTCGGAATCGGAGCGGTCTTAATGCAGGAGGGCAGGCCGTTAGCCTACTTCAGCAAGGCGTTGGCACCAAAAACTCTGGGTCTCTCTACATATGAAAAGGAAATGTTGGCGATCCTGCACGCGGTTGCCATGTGGCGACCTTACTTGTTGGGGCATCACTTCCAGATTCGCACGGATCATCAGAGTCTGAAGCACTTCCTTGACCAGCGGTTGGCCTCTCCGTTGCAGCAGAAGTGGCTTACCAAACTGTTGGGATACGACTATGACATCGTGTATAAGCAGGGGAAGGAAAACGTGGTAGCGGATGCACTCTCCCGCATACCAGAAGGGTCTGCGTGCCACATTTCGGGGCCGGTGATTGAAGCTTTGGGGGAAATACATGCAGAGGTTCAGTTGGATTCGGAGTTGCGACCCATCATGGAGACACTACGACGGGGGGAACCGGCCGAGGCCGGCTATCATTTGCACGGCGACCAGCTTCACTATCATGGCCGAATAGTCATTCCGGCCAACTCGACGTGGCGGACAGTTATGATGCGGGAGTTCCATGCTTCACCCACGGGGGGTCACGCCGGGGTTCTTCGCACCCTCCAGCGAGCCCGGGCAAATGTTTTTTGGAAGGGCATGCGCAAGGACGTTCAGCAGTTTGTTCGCGAATGTGATATTTGCCAGAGGCAAAAGTACGAGACCACCTCCCCAGCTGGGCTGCTGACCCCGCTTGAGATTCCTCGACAGATCTGGGAAACTGTATCCATGGACTTTATTGACGGCTTGCCCAAATCTCAAGGTAAGTCGGTCATTTTGGTGGTGGTGGACAAATTGTCCAAGTATGGACACTTCTTGGCTTTAAGCCATCCGTACACGGGCGAGACGGTGGCTGAATTGTTTGCGAAAGAGATTGTTCGCCTCCATGGACTCCCCAGGGCCATCATTTCGGATAGGGACCCTGTTTTCATCAGTCAGTTTTGGCAGGAGTTGTTTCGCTTACAGGGGACTTCCCTGCGCATGAGCACCGCACACCACCCTCAGACCGATGGGCAGACGGAGGTCCTCAACCGGGGGGTTGAAACTTACTTGCGATGTTTTGTCATGGATGAGCCCCGTACGTGGACGAGGTGGCTCCACTGGGCGGAGTATTGCTATAACACTTCCTTCCACACCGCCAGCAAGCTTACCCCTTTCGAGGTAGTCTACGGGCGTCCTCCTCCTACTTTGAGCTCATATGAACCAGCCAGCGCCGCCCTGCCCGCGGTCGCCCGGACACTTTCAGATAGAGATCGGACGCTGTCGCTGCTACGGGATAATTTACGGATCGCTCAAGACCGCATGAAACTCCAGGCCGATAAACACCGGACGGAACGGGAGTTTGCGGTGGGCGATGAGGTGTTCTTGAAGCTACAGCCATATCGGCAACTTTCGGTCTCTCGGCGGGCAAATCAGAAGCTCGCCCCTCGATACTATGGCCCCTTCCGCATTCTCCGTCGGGTGGGACCCGTGGCTTACACCCTGGCCCTCCCGGAAGGGTCGCGCATTCATCCCACTTTTCATGTGTCCTTGTTGAAGAAAAAGCTCGGCAGCTCGAAGGTGATTCTTCCCACCCTACCTGCAACTACGGCCAACGGTGAACTACGGCCCTCTCCAGAGTCCATTCTGTTGACCAAATGGAAGCGTCGGGGAAGCGAGTACCGATTGGAAGTGCTCGTTAAGTGGAAACAGATGTCAGCAGTACACAACTCTTGGGTTGATTACTTGGAGTTCAAAGAAAGGTTTCCAGACTTCCAGCTTGAGGACAAGTCTGTGCTTGAAGAGCTGGGGAATGTTACGTCCTCGCATCCACTGCAATTCACAGGTCGGACGTACTCTAAACGACCTAAGGAGCGGGAGCTAAACAACGGGGCTGAACCATCCGGTTCAGCCCCCAACCAATGAAGTGAACCAAGGGGGGACTGAACCACTTGGTTCAGTCCCCATATGGGGGCCGGCCGGCCCCCTCTTGAACCTCGGGTATTAATAGGCCCGGGGTTCCCTCTTGTTGGGCATGCAATCTATTACCAAGGTATTTCTCTCCTCTCTCACCCTAACCCTAATTCCTCTCTTATTCTCCCTTTCCTCTCTAGTTCTCCCTTTCTCTTAGCAAAACCCTAACATCTTCACTCACCGGAGATAAGTACGCTCAAACCAGGAGGAGTTGATGGAGATTAGGGCCCATGCACATCTATTCCCGCAGAAGGCGATGATCGGATCCATTCAGATGATCTGAGTCCACGGATGCGTCCTGATGGACGTTCCGAGTCTGTTTCATGTATTTATTTTTTATTTATGAGTTGTATTTGATATCCAATCGGTTCGGACATTATGAGTTGGCCAATTCGGATGCCCTAATTGTTCCCCCTTTATATGTGTGCTGGCGCCTTTGTGGGGATCGAATTTTTGGAAGTTGATGCCCAGAATTGTCGGTCCCCACGGTGCGACGCCATGACCCCCCAAGGTAAGACTCCTTGAGTTTTCCTGCTTCTCGTTCTCCTTACCGCAACCTTCACAATCCCTTCCCTCGTAGGCTGCAACCCTCACGACTTCATCCTTTGCAAACCACATCATCCTTTGCAAACCACATTATCCTTGACCTTCCCCAGCGTAAGCCGCAACCCTCAAGCCTTATCCTTCATAAACCACTTCATCTTCGACCTTCCCCATCGCAAGCGCATGACCCCTTATCTCCTTCAGCATAAGCCAACGCTGCCCCATTTCTTCCTGCCGCAACCCCCACTTCTCCACTCTAATTTCCTGATTTGCCCACCACCGATCCCCCTCCAGTAACACACTTTTACCCCAAACCCCTCTCTACCTCACTCCCTCCACCCCACGCCAAGCCCTAACAACCAGCTCCCTCAATTATCCTACTGCAGCCCCCAACAATTACCAGCCCTGTGCCACCCCAGACAAGCAACAACATCAACCGCACAACCTTATTCCTCCATCCAACTATACCGGATTTTGCCTACGCATACACGTGTAAGTCGTAATTTGATGTTTGTCTTCTACTATTGTGTACATGGACCATATTTTATTGGCTGATATATTATATGTTTTCTTCCCGTGAAATCGTCTGATCTGTAGGGCTTATTTGTTGCGCGCTTGAAAATACCGCCTCACGTGAATTAACACTTACTATTCTATTCAATTTCTGCAAACGAATGTGCTCCTGAATGGGCCTTATGTTAATCAATTAATTATTGTTAAATTTATAATCGGATTATTTCAATTGCACATGCATTATCATTAGATTATTTGGAGTCATTCTGCTCTTCACGTAGGGTTACATTTTAGAGCACCCGCAAGTACAACCCACCCTGCATCTGAAAGCACAAGAAGTTTAGAAAAATATTGATGTAATAATTAGAAGATTGTTTTAAGGGTTTTAGATGACGAGATTGATGGGAATCAACTGGGAGAGAGTGAGAGAAAACTAAACCCTTTACCCAGACCTTATTTTTCCTGTAGTTCTAGTGAAGATTTTTTTCCTTTGCGAACTGCTAGTACAAATCAAGGTGATAATGTATTCAACGGAAACACCAAATTATGCTGATTACTTCTTATTTGAGGTTAAGATGAAGAAGCAGTTGTCAAAGTAAGATGGTAAAATGTACACCTTGATGAACTAGTAACTTTCATCTTTGACATAGTGGGGTACCTTAAACCAATTTATGCCAACTGATTGTGCGCTAGTTTAAATTCTATGCCCAAAGACAAACACATCAAGGTTGTCATTCTTTGTGTCAATGACTTCTCAGGATCAGATTTAGCTTATTTTCTATGAAGAAGATAGAGTTGTTTGATGAAAACGTTTGGGACAGCATTATTATAAAAATTTCCAAGGTTTTACGATGAGATAAAATGGAAGTCATAGCCTTGGAGACAGTTGTAGAAGTCATAGCCTTGGAGACAGTTGTAGGAGAAGACGAACTTCATTAACTAATTTTTTGGTCTACACAAGCTTACAGAGGTATGAAGACCCTTTTTCAGTTGACATCTTAGAGAGGCAAGTGATCTGGCCATCACAAAGTAGAAGAACACCAAACAGGGAAGAAGAACCTAAACGTGTAGAACATAATGTAGTACATGGAGAGAAGTGCGATGACAAGAAGCCTCATGGAATGACTTGTTGGAAAAAGAGACACATAAGGTTGTTGGAAATTGTATTATGCGCTACACTTGAACAAGAAAGGTGCCACACAGCATGTCAAAGGTATGAAATCATTACATATTGATTTATCCGATGACATCAAACCACAAAAGCTTAATTATGGTGATATCAAATTTTCCGGATGTCTCACTACAAAGAGCTATGAGGACAAGGAATACAAGGATTTGTTTCGACTCAACATTCAGGTTAAGATGTACATAATCACTGTTTTTGTCATCGTTGATCTTTGACCTTGGAAGAGCTAGTTCAAAATTAGAGGCTGGTAACTCGTATCATCCTACTCCTTACCATGGAGCTGTTCATGGAGGAAGCGAGCTGTGATGTTGTGGTCTTATACTTATGCCTGCAGTTCCTGTTAACCCATACTTTGGGATTTTAATATGATCTACTGCCCAATGTCTTAAAATGCTTGTTCAGAAGAAGTAGACTGACTTAGATTAATACAATTTTATTTTGTCTTTCTTATATAAATGTTATATTCTATTACTATTGTTCTTGCATTCTCATAAAACACATCTCTTTGTGTGATATCCTTGGTAAACTTTCTCATACCACAACGATATGTTTCCTTTGTATAGAGTTTGGAGTTCCCCACTCTCTGAGAACTAAGGCCATTAGTCTTGCTGGAGAAGCTAGTCATCAATTATAACAGCACAAAGTCTCAACCATGAAGTTATTGTCCTCTTTTATTTATGAGACCTCACAATTTTGTCCTTTTTTGTTTATGAGACCTCACAATTTTGTCCTTTTTGCACAACTTTCTAGGTTGGATCACTATCCTTGGTGTTCTCTAGCATAAGCACTCTTAAATTCTAAGAGTTGATGCAAAAGATGTCATATTGTTTCAGTGTTCTACTTTACTATACTTAAAAGTAATCTTACATCAATATTCTCGAATGTTACTTTTTTGGTGTGACATCAAACTGTTGTGAATGTCCTTTTATATGAGATACATGTTTATATTCTCAATCTACATATGCTTATGGTAAGTTTGGGGAATTTTGTGAAATTGTTCCAAGAAGAGTTGTTGGAAGCTGTTGTTGCTGAAATTATTTTGCTGTTTGGAAAATCCAACTTGTTAATGTTTGTGTATCATTTTCATTGAATGCCTAAAATGCTCTAAAAACTGCTATTTGAATAATAATGGTGATGAGAAATTTACTAATAAGTTTAATGAAAAATTATAATTTTCTTTAATGTCATTATGTTTATAAGATGAATTCATTTTTTAAAAACTATGTAATTAGAAAAATGGAAAAAGATATATATTGGAAATGTCTTAGGTTGTGATAATTTGCTATGAAACTTAAAACTTTTCCCAATCATAAAAGAAAAGAAAATGTTTCCTGACAGCCACCACACTCCAACCACCATTTTTGCAAAAAAAGATACTCCGCATTACTTGAATTTTCTGAAAACATTAAGAAAATCCAGAAGCCACTGCATATAGAACAACAACAACACTCAAGCCTTTATCCCACTATAGTGGGGTCGGCTATATGGATCCTTTGTCGCCATTGTGCCCTATCTTTAGTCATAATCTCACTAATGCCTAAGCAACTGCATATAGTGGTTTGTAAAAAATTAATTTGTGAGCAACTGTTACCAACATGAAATTTCTACGAGTGCGAGGGCAAAAAACTCAAAGAAAACTTGCATTAATTGATAAAACATAAAAGATACAATCCGGAGAAAAGCTCTAGCCAAGCTCTTGAAGTTTGGGTCCTCTAAAGAACTCCTCTCAAATGTTTAAGTGTTCTACTTTACTATACTTAAAAGTAATCTTACATCAATATTCTCGAATGTTACTTTTTTGGTGTGACATCAATCTGTTGTGAATGTCCTTTTATATGAGATACATGTTTATATTCTCAATCTACATAAGCTTATGGTAAGTTTGGGGAATTTTGTGAAATTGTTCCAAGAAAAGTTGTTGGAAGCTGTTGTTGCTGAAATTATTTTGCTGTTTGGAAAATCCTACTTGTTAATGTTTGTGTAGCATTTTCATTGAATGCCTAAAATGCTCTAAAAACTGCTATTTGAATAATAATGGTGATGACAAATTTAGTAATAAGTTCAATGAAAAATTATAATTTTCTTTAATGTCATTATGTTTATAAGATGAGTTCATTTTTTAAAAACTATGTAATTAGAAAAATGGAAAAGATCTATATTGTAAATGTCTTAGGTTGTGATAATTTGCTATGAAACTTAAAACTTTTCCCAATCATAAAAGAAAAGAAAATGTTTCCTGACAGCCACCACACTCCAACCACCATTTTTGCAAAAAATGATACTCCGCATTACTTGAATTTTCTGAAAACATTAAGAAAATCCAGAAGCAACTGCATATAGTACAACAACAACACTCAAACCTTTATCCCACTATAGTGGGGTCGGCTATATGGATCCTTTGTCGCCATTGTGCCCTATCTTTAGTCATAATCTCACTAATGCCTAAGCAACTGCATATAGTGGTTTGTAAAAAATTAATTTGTGAGCAACTGTTACCAACATGAAATTTCTACTAGTGCGAGGGCAAAAAACTCAAAGAAAACTTGCATTAATTGATAAAACATACAAGATACAATCCGGAGAAAAGCTCTAGCCAAGCTCTTGAAGTTTGGGTCCTCCAAAGAACTCCTCTCAAATGTTTAAGTGTTCTACTTTACTATACTTAAAAGTAATCTTACATCAATATTCTCGAATGTTACTTTTTTGGTGTGACATCAATCTGTTGTGAATGTCCTTTTATATGAGATACATGTTTATATTCTCAATCTACATAAGCTTATGGTAAGTTTGGGGAATTTTGTGAAATTGTTCTAAGAAAAGTTGTTGGAAGCTGTTGTTGCTGAAATTATTTTGCTGTTTGGAAAATCCAACTTGTTAATGTTTGTGTATCATTTTCATTGAATGCCTAAACTGCTCTAAAAACTGCTATTTGAATAATAATGGTGATGAGAAATTTACTAATAAGTTTAATGAAAAATTATAATTTTCTTTAATGTCATTATGTTTATAAGATGAATTCATTTTTTAAAAACTATGTAATTAGAAAAATGGAAAAAGATCTATATTGTAGATGTCTTAGGTTGTGATAATTTGCTATGAAACTTAAAACTTTTCCCAATCATAAAAGAAAAGAAAATGTTTCCTGACAGCCACCACACTCCAACCACCATTTTTGCAAAAAAAGATACTCCGCATTACTTGAATTTTCTGAAAACACTAAGAAAATCCAGAAGCAACTGCATATAGTACAACAACAACACTCAAGCCTTTATCCCACTATAGTGGGGGCGGCTATATGGATCCTTTGTCGCCATTGTGCCCTATCTTTAGTCATAATCTCACTAATGCCTAAGCAACTGCATATAGTGGTTTGTAAAAAATTAATTTGTGAGCAACTGTTACCAACATGAAATTTCTACGAGTGCGAGGGCAAAAAACTCAAAGAAAACTTGCATTAATTGATAAAACATACAAGATACAATCTGGAGAAAAGCTCTAGCCAAGCTCTTGAAGTTTGGGTCCTCCAAAGAACTCCTCTCAAATGTGATGCCAACATACCAAAGATCCAAAAGATACCAAAACACTTCTAGGCCCCTCCTTATATAGATTGTGGAAGATTTGCCTACTAGGAAAACATTAATATTATTAATTAATATGATTAATATTAATTAATAGTAATCCAATTCATTAATTAATACTAATTAATTACCACAAATTACATATGATAGCATCACCCTTTAGGTCGGTTCCCAAATTCTCTACATAGCCATTCAAGAATGTCGTTGGGCGTAGGCACGACGCTCTGCGTGTTTTGTTGTCGATGCACGAGGGTCTGTTCGGGCGTGTACGTAACACTATTCCTCCCTTGCCCCCCCAAGGCAGTCCCCAACTTTTGTCGGGATATTTAATAATTGCTGCGGCATTTGTGGTCTAAATGAGCGAGAATTGTAGATGTTGCGGAGTAGTATTGGTAGTGATTAATGAGCCGTGGAGCCGAAGAAGTGTCTGAGTGGGGTCGGTGATTAATGGAAATGATGCGCTATGGAGGGATGCAGTAAGGAGGAGATATGATTGAGTTTTATAAAAAAGTAAAAGGAGACGTGGGTGATGCATTGGGTGAAATAATGAGGCTGCAGGAAAGGAAGGGACAATTTAAGTTGGTGAGGTGAAGGAGTGAGATCGGCACATACCTGGCTTGACATGAGGATTAATAGGCGTGGGATGGAAAGTAGGAGTGTAGAAGGGTTATAATTCTGGTTGGTTGGGATGAGGGAAGCGGGTTCACGGTTTTGAAAAGGCTGAAAAGAGAAAGATGTTGGCGATGTGTACTAGGGTATGTTTGTATTGGGAAAGGTGGGGGATGTTGCATTTGGAATGGATGGTAGGATGTGCTTTCCAAACTAAAAAATTCCATCCAGGGGAAGGCGTTGGTGGCTGTTCAATGTGGAGATAGATTAGACAAAATTGTAGGTAGGAAAAAGACATAATTAACGTGTCTTTTAGCTGGGTTGATAGGGACGAAATACAGGGAATGCAGGCAGGGGAATAAAAAAATGGCTTAAAGTGGCTTTTATATCCCATTTTCATTTTTTGGTAAGAGTCTTTTGTGGCAAGTGAAAAGGACCATTGACAGGCGGCATTATTGTATTAATGGTTCATTATTGTATGAATGGTTGGGATGAGGGAAGCGGGTCCACGGTACGTAGGCAGTGAATTCAGACTGTGTTGTGGTTGGGGAAAAGACGCACGCGGGATGTTTGCACGCCAAGCAGTCTGTGATTTTGTCTTGATGGTGCGACAACGGAATTCGTTGATGAGGTAAGGCAAGGATGGGACTGAAGCAGGGGTTGGCATCGCTTGGAGATGCCGATCATGTCTGTCGATTGCGGGGGATGTTACCGGGATTGTGTGAGGAAGGATTTCTGTGGATGATGCAGTGGACGTATCGATGTGAGTTGGAGTCGCCAGAGGGATCAATGGAGTCGAAGAGGTGGAGAGTGGGTTGGTCAACCATGGGAGTTGTTCTATTGGGGCTGGAGAAAAGAGGATTTTTTTGATCGCGGTGGGTACTGTTGGAGTGACATGCCGACAACGGGGACGTTCAAACTTGACGGGTCTCCGTTGATTTCACAAGGGAGTTTTCCGGATGGCAGTGAGTCGACAGAGAGGAGGATGATGCCGGAGTAACAAAAACTGGTGCGTTGCCCGCGCGCTGGTGTTGTGGGAGTGAAGGATTTTCGTGGATGATGCAGTGGACGCATCGATGTGAGTTGGAGTCGCCAGAGGGATCGATGGAGTTGAAGCGGTGGAGAGTGGGTTAGCTAACCACGGGAGTTGTTCTGTTGGGGCTGGAGAGAAGAGGATTTTCTTATCGCAGTGGGCACTGTTGGAGTGACAACATGCCGACAATGGGGGTGTTCGAACTTGACAGGTCTCCGTTTATTTCACAGGGGAGTTTTCCCTATCGCAGTGAGTCGACAGAGGGGATGATGATGTCAGAGTAACAAAAACTGGTGCGCTGTCTGCGAGCTGGTGTTGTGGGAGTGAACCTGGGTGGTCGTTAGGGGTGCCACAACTGTTCTAGATGCCACAATTTTTCTATATGTGCAGGGTGTGAGCTCGTTGAGGGGCTCGAGTGTGGTGGGGACCTCCGGGAAGGTCATTGTTGACTCCAGACATTGTGCTTGCTCATCGAGCTCATCAATTCGGGCAAGCTTGTCATTGATACTGAGCACCATCGTGAAAGCATCAGCTACGATAACATCCCACAGATCAAAATGCTTGTGCAGTGAGGCTGTAATGGGTGCCCTATCGAGGAGACATATGGGTGTGGTGGAATGGTGGTTCCCGATGACTGCGAGGCAGTGGTCGGAGACTGACAAGTCAAACCATTGCTACCATATTACATACGAGTGACAGGAACGAGGTTTTGCCCCTATTCCTAACTGCGACCGTGACGGGACTCTGCCCCTATGAGAACATATAAATTAATTTTAGGTTCTTAAAATTTAACAAAAAACATTCACAAATTTTGTAATTGAGAGAGATAAAATTGGAAAGCTGAATGTTGCACCGAAGAGTGTTTTTCCTTTTAAAATAATATAGATATAGATGATAATATCACCCTTCTAGGCGGTTCCCAAATTCTCTCCCATAGCTCTTCAAGAGTGTTATTGGATATAGACACAACACTGTATTTCGTTGTCGATCTGTGGGGGTCCGTTCGAGCGCGTGCGTAACAAAAACTATCCCAAATGCACATTAGTGAACTTTCTATTTCCTTATTTACTTGGTTTAACTTCACTTAAAGATGCTGAAATATAAAACCCCGATGGGCCATATACCATTAGAATCTTAAGATCCACTGCCTACGTACCCAATGAGCACATGATCTGCTACAAGGTAAGACCAAACTATGTACTTGTAATGTGTGCAAGTGTTAGAGGAGGTCAGGGGACGTCCCAGGCTTTAGCCAAAACCCAACCGAGGAAGAGGAGAGGAGTTGAACTGATCATAAGTAGAGACGAAAATGGCGTATTCGTAAGTCTGTGCCTACCAGAAATTTGGGAGATCATTTCTCTCCCTCCAGAAATTTGGGAGATCATTTCTCTCCCTGGCGCAAAGCTCCGTTAAATCACCGGTAAAGTCATTTTCAATGAATTCTTTTGTTAGCCTGAATGAATTTGGTTGTTTAGTGCCTTGAATGTATTACAAACTAACAAGTTGTATGAAAACAAATGCTGTGACGGTTGTTTTAAGAACATTTGTAAAAGAAACTAAATAGATGGATATCACGGGCATGTTCTAACATTGGGTGCGATCTTTAATCTCGTTTGTGTTTATATATAAAAGAATGTACTGTAGGAGTTCTGTTAGAAAAACCCATGGAAAGACCCATATTGGAGCCCATGCAGCCTCTTATTGTTTAGTCCCACATCTTGTATAGGATTTATTCTCTCTTTCTCCCTCCTGTATATATGTATTCATACTCTGTATTTAAGTCAAGAGGAAATATATACAAGGTTTCGTATTTCTCTACATGGTATCAGAGCATTCGGTCCAGACCTGCGGTCTCAAATTTTTGTGACCGTCAGCCCCCCTCCTGCGAGCTCCCCCTGCGAGCTTCTTGTCTTGGCGGTCTCGTTTTTTTGTGACCGCACCCCAGCCCTGCGACCTTTGCCGCTCTTTTCTTCCCCCCCTGCGAATGCTAATCGACTTCTTATAGCCTCCTTCTCTGTCAAGTGGGCCCCCCTCCCTTTTTTTTCTCTGCGCTGCTCGCTCCGCGTCTTCTCCCTGCCGATCTTGCTCAGCGATCTCTCCCTTCCAGCGGTCTACCGAGCTCGTGCGGCCTCCTCCCAGCGGCCCCTCTCGACGGTCTGCTCTTCTCGACGGTCTGCTCCTCCTGCGAGCTCCTCTGCGATCTCCTCAACGACCTCTCCCTTCAAGCGGTCTGCCGAGCTCGTGCGGCCTCCTCCCAGCTGCTCTTCTCGACGGTCTGCTCCTACGAGCTCCTCTGCGATCTCCTACCTCTTCTGCAGCGATCTCGTACGAGCTCTTCTCTGCAGCGATCTCCTCTGCCGAGCTCCAGCGGCCTCCTCTACAGCGACCTGCCGCTCCAGTAGGCTTCCTCCCAGCGGTCTGTCGAGCTTCCTGAAATCAAGCGGCCTCCTCCCAGCGATCAAGCGGCCTACTCCCAGCGATCAGCATCCTTTGCAGCGATCAGCCTCCTGAAACCTAGCGGTCTGCCGAGCTCCAGCTGCCCGCATCCTCTCCTGCAGGTTGCATGTCTCCTGCTCCGGAGGTGCGTGATGAGTTGCGGATCACCATCTCCCTTGCCGGGAATAAGAACTTTGTCGAATGGGTGCATTCTGTCAAACGGGTCTTCCAATCTAAGGGACTTCTGCATCATCTCCAAAAGGATCCTCCTTCTGCACCTACAGATGAATGGCTACGGGACGATGGCCGTGTTCAAACTTGGCTCCTCAACTCTCTTGATGGCGAACCCTATCGAATGGCCATGTATCACGAGACGGCCAAGGCAATGTGGGACGAGCTCCATTCTCTCTACTCCGAGAAGGACAGTCTCCAGCACCTCTATGACATTATCACGGATCTTCAGACTCTTCACTGGTGGTGCAGCCGACTTGACCTCCTTTGTTGCTCAGGATAAGACACTGGCCGAAGCCTGGATCCGACATCAGCCCGCTACTACGGATCTCGCTGCTCAACGTTCTTAGAAGGAAGCAGTTTGTATTGCCATGATGATGGCTCGTGTCCCGCCTCATCTTCAGAGCATTCGAGCCCAAATCCTCTCATCCGCTCCTACTCCGTCTCTCTCTGATGTGTGCTCCATGCTCCTAAATGTATCACCTCCTCCTGATACTACGGGACCTCACTCACCAGCTCTACTTCAGAAAGCTTCTGCACCATTACTCCCTCTCCCTCCTCCTGCATGCGGGGGGCGTTCAGGTTCTCAGGGAAGGGGTCGTGGTGGCCGAACACGTCCTAAGTGTTCCTTCTGTGGTAAGGATGGACACTTCGAGGCGACCTGCTACCGCAAACATGGTCTTCCTCCTTGTCCTGCTGCAAATATTGTTGTCGACGGTCCCTCTGCCACTCGTGCTGACCTCGAAGATGTCCGCCTCCAGCTCCAGCAACTCCACGACATGCTCAGCCGCCCGCCCGCCTCCGTTGCCTCCGCCGCCTCCATCTCCAATGAAGGTATCACTTGTCTCTCCACTAGTCCACGCTGGATAGTGGACTCAGGTGCTACTCATCACATCACCTCGCTGAAGCCACCTCAATACTTGAACTCTCCGCATCCTAAATATATCACCGTGGCCAATGGCGACACAGTCCCTGTCTCCGGCTCCGCTGATATTCCTCTCAATTCCTCTCTCCCTCCGCTCGACTCTTCATGTCCCGGGCTCCCCGTTTAATTTACTTTCTGTCAGTCGCCTCACTACAGATTTGAATTGCTCTGTGACATTCACCTCCTCTTCCTTTCTTATGCAGGATCGACGGACGCAGAGTATCATTGGTATAGGACGACTGCAAAATGGGCTCTACCTTCTTGACCCCCCTACCATCCTCTCTTCCGTCTCCCCAGTTGATTGGCACCGGCGTCTCAGACATGCTCCTCTTCCAGTCTTCCGGAAGGCTCTTCCAGAGATTTATCTTCCTTCTTTTAGTTGTGATTCATGTATTCTGGGTAAACAATACCGCTCATCATTTTCTCCTCATTGTACTCGGAGCTCTGCTCCTTTTGTTTTAGTACATTCTGATATTTGGGGGCCGTATAAAATTACAAGTGTTTCTGGTTATCGCTACATTATAACGTTTATTGATGATTATTCTCGAACGACATGGCTATACTTACTTCGTGATCGCTCCAAGCTTCCCCGTGTGTTCCACACGTTCATCCTTGAGATTCGCACTCAGTTTTCCGAACCAATCAAAACCCTTCGAATGGATAACGCTCGCGAATACACTAGCCATGAATTTACCAACCTCTGCTCAGAATTTGGGATTATTCATCAAACGTCTTGTGCCTATACACCCCAACAAAACGGTGTTGCTGAACGCAAAAATAGACATCTTCTTAATGTTGCTCGCTCCATCATGATTCAAATGCAGGTGCCCAAGGCCTATTGGAACTTTGCGCTGTCAACAACATGCTACCTCATCAACCGTCTACCTTCCTCCGTCCTTAATAATGCTACTCCGTTCAGTCTCCTCTTCCTAACTACTCCACCATTCTCTCTCACCCCTCGAATCTTTGGATGTACCTGCTACGTTCACTTACTTGGTTCGTCCACAGACAAGTTGGCACCACGAGCAGCCAAACACGTGTTCGTCGGTTACTCCCGTACTCAGAAAGGATATGTCTGCTACTCTCCTACTACCCGCAAGGTGACAATATCGGTTGATGTTACCTTCCGGGAAGGTCAACCTTTCTTCTCCAACCAAAACTCCCCTCTTCCACCACCATCCGTACCTAGACCTGTAATCCCAGTCACTTTTCAACCAAACCTCCCTCCTCTCCTGGCTCCCACAGCCAACAAGCCTCCTCTTCTCCGTGTCTACACTCGTCACCCTCCTCGCTCCGTCGTCCCAATGCAGTCGGCTTCGACCTCTGACACTCTGCAACTTGCTGATCCGGCACCGGCCTCCACCGCTCATCCCATGGCGAACTATGTATCTTTACATCGCCTGCCCCCGCCACTACAAACCTTGGCTACTTCTCTGTCCTCTATTTCTATCCCTAACTCTGTGCAGGAGGCTCTCCAACATCCGGGCTGGCGGGCAGCCATGGACGACGAAATTGTAAAGAAACAGGGTGTGCCGAGACGAGAAATTCGACAGAAAAAAAAAAACAAAACACAGAAAATCACAGATCAATCACATAAGACACACAGATATACAAAGGTTCACCCAAGCCGGGTTACGTCCCCTCTCTCCTTCCTCTTCTCTTCTTTCTAATCACCAAGACGGATTACAGCTTACAAGGTTACAAGGATCAAAATCGATCCTACCTCACACAACCCTCTCAGACAGGAACAGAGGAACCGCCGCCAAGGAACACCGCGCAAAAACACTATTGCACTCTCTTGGACTTAATCGCCTTCTAACCCTAAACCAGGGTTATGCACCCTTTAAATAGGGCGCCAAACCGGGCTCAGACCAAACCTCCGCTGAGACTAGCCGTGAACAAAAAGACTGCCGGTCCGGTCCGGGACCGGTCTTTTAAAAGACCGGTCTTTTGGCCAACCGGTCCCGGACCGGTCCCGTCTAAACCAGTCCCGGTCCGGGACCGATCCCGTCTAAACCAGTCCCGGTCCGGGACCGGTTTTTCCCCTCTGGAGGAGGACTGGCAGGGACTGGAGGACCGGTCCTAACCAGTCCTAACCGGTCCCAGACCAGTCTTTTTTATTTAAATTTTTTTTAAATATAAAAAGAGAGTGATAGAGAGAGAGGGAGGGGGCCGGATGATAGGAGGGGGGGTTATTAATTTTAAAAAAATATATTTTTTTAAATAGCCTAGGGCCTAGACTGTGCAGCCTAGGCCCTAGGCTGTCGTAGGCTACAGCAGGCCGGCAGCATTAATTGTTGCCGGTCAGGTAACAGCAGTTACCAACAGCTCTTTTAAAGAGCTGTTTTAACAGCTCTTTAGCTGTTAACAGCTAACAACTCTTTTTAGAGCTGTTTTAACAACACTTCACGGGAGTCCCGGTTCCGGTCCTATCCCAGGACCGGTAAAAAAGCGGTCTAAGACCGGTCTTTTTACCGGTCCCGGTCCGGGACCGGTCTTTTACCGGTCCCGGTCCCGGACCGGTCTTTGAGGGAAAAAAGGGGACTGCTAGGGACCTCTGGGACCGGTCCGGGACCGGACCGGTCCTAACTGGGACTGGTTCTAGCCGGTCCGGTCCCAACCGGACCGGTTAGGACCGGTGTTTTTGTACACGACTAGCTGAGACGGTTCAATAACATCCGCTGAGACGGAACCAGCTGAGACAACATGTACACCAGGCGTCGAGCGTCAAACGCAGGCGTCGAGCGTTGAACGCATGCGTCGAGCGCAGGCTTCGAGCGCAGGCGTCGAGCGTCGGACGCGGGCGTCGAGCACAGGCGTCGAGCGCAGGCATCGAGCGTCGAACGTAGGCCTCTCCCATTCCACGAACCGCTGAGGCAAGGACCCGTTCGTCGAACGCAGGCGGAGTTCGACGAACCCTTCTCTGTTCGTCGAACGCCGTTCGACGAACCCTTCTCCGTTCTTCAAGCGCAGGCGGAGTTCGACGAACTCTTCTCCGTTCGTCGAACGCCGTTCGACGAACCCTGACCAGAAGTGTTCCCCAACTCCAACATTCTCCCACTTGGTGAACATCTTCCTCCGATGAGAGCTGCTCCTCCAACTTTCTTCTCCAACCCTACGGCCGTTGCACACCACTGAAATTTGGCAACAAGAACCGCCTTTGTAAGAAAATCAGAGCTGTTCTCCATCGTGTCCACCTTCTCCAGTTGAACTACCTTCTTCTCCACCCTCTCCCGGATGAAATGGTACTGGATGTCAATGTGTTTGGTTCGTGCGTGGAAAGCAAGATTCTTGGCTAGCTGAATAGCCCCTTGACTGTCACACCACAGCTTCACTGGCCCCTGCTCAAACCCGAGCTCCGAACATAGCCTCCGCAGCCATATGGCCTCCTTGCTCGCATGAGTAAGAGCCATGTACTCTGCCTCTGTCGACGAGAGTGCCACCACGCATTGCCTCCGACTCATCCAACTGATAGCTCCCCCAAACAGTGTAAACATGTATCCACTGGTGGATCTCCTGCTATCCAGATCACCTCCCCAATCTGAGTCCACGTGCCCAACCACGTCCAGGACTCCTCCTTCACCAGCTCCTTCAAAACATAGGGAGTAATTTGAAGTGCCTCGGAGATACCTGAACACACGCTTCATAGCGTTCCAGTGTTCCTTTCCTGGTGTAGCCATATACCGGCTCAACACTCCCACTGCTTGAGCAATGTCAGGGCGAGTGCAGACCATGACGTACATCAAGCTTCCCACAGGACTAGCATAAGGGACCTTCGCCATGTCCTCGACCTCATCTTGTGTCTTCGGGCTCAACTCTGCAGATAACTTGCACCCAACTGCCATTGGTGCTCCCACTGGCTTGCAGTCCGTCATATTGAACTTCTTCAACATCTCCTCGACGTACCCCTGCTGCCCCAACCAAAGCTTCTTCTTGCTTCGATCCCTGGAAATCTGCATTCCCAAGATGACACTTGCTGGCCCCAAATCCTTCATCTCGAATTTGGCTGAGAGCAGCTTCTTCACATGTTGGATCATCCTGACACTATTGCCCACCAGTAGCATATCATCTACATAGAGTGTCAGGAAGATGAACTGCTCTCCCTTTCTCTGGATGTACACACAGTGGTCCGAATTCGACCTTTCAAAACCTAACTCCAGCATGTAGGTGCCGAATTTCTGGTACCACATCCTCGGAGATTGCTTTAGTTTAACAAGGACTTCTTCAATCTGCAGACCTGATCCTCCCTGCCCTTGGCTTCGAATCCTTCCAGCTGCTTCATGTATATCTCCTCCTCCAGATCACCGTGAAGAAACGCCGTCTTCACATCCATCTGCTCGATCTCTAGATCATGCGCTGCCGCAATAGAGAGAACCAGTCTGATCGACGTCATCTTGGCTACAGGTGAGAAGATCTCATCATAATCAACACCTTCGACCTGGGAGAATCCCTTTGCAACCAACCTTGCCTTGTATTTCTCCACAGTGCCATCACCCTTCACCTTCTGCTTGAAGACTCATTTACTTCCAATGGCCTTCCTCCCCTTTGGAAGCTTACACAGACTCCAAGTCTGATTCTTCCTCAGAGACTCCATTTCATCCACCATGGCTAGCTCCCACTGATTTGAGTCAGCCCTTGATCTAGCATCTCTGGCAGAGATTTGATCTTCACCAAGCATACTTAGGCAACATTGTGCAGCCACTGCACATTGAGGATATCTCACTGGTGCCCTTCTTTCCCTTGTCGATCTCCTCAGAAGTGGAATTTCTTCAGCTTCATCTTCTGACTCATCATCACTTCTCACCTACTCCAAATCATTTGATTCAGAATCAGATTCAGCCCCAACAGTAGTAGTTTCTTTCTCAAAGCTTCCTTCCACCACCACTGTCCCTTTCTCTGCTTCTTTGGCCTTCTCAGCTTGTGTGACTGCCTGTGGACTGGTTTCATGAAACACCACATCCTTGCTGAATGTTACAGTCCTGGTCACAGGGTTCCAAAGCTTGTAGCCTCAGAACCTCCTCTCCTGGTCTCCTCAGATAAAAGAGTTGCACATACAGTATCGTATGACAGTTCCTTGTCTTCACTCCCTCCAATCACGACAATCAGATTGTCCCATGAATCTGGCAGTGAGCACAACAAGGTGATGGCTCTATCCTCATCCGAGATCTTCTCACCGATAGAGATTAACTGACTCACAATGGTGTTGAATTGAGTCAAGTGCTCTGAAAATGAATTGCCCTCGTGCATCCGAAGTTTATACCACTTCTTCCTCAATAGCAATTTGTTTACCAGGGACTTGCTCTGGTAGAGGGATTCCAACTTACGCCACAGACTTCGTGCCGAAGTCTCCTCCATGACGTTAGTCAAGATTGAATCTGCTAGGAATAACCGGATCAGGCCCTTAGCCTTCCGATCGGTTTTCGTCCAGGCCGCCGCCTCCGTTGCACCATCTGCAGTCGCGTCTGCAGATTTTCCCTTCGATGCGCTCGCATCCTTCTCTGCTACCTTAGGAACGGGAGGATCATCTTCGATCGCAGACCATAGATCTCGATCAATCAACATATCTTCCATCTTCATCTTCCATAGATCGAATCGACTTCCGTCAAACTTCTCGATCTCGATCCGCACGCCGCCAGAACCCATTTCCAGGATCAAGGAACCTAGCTCTGATACCAAATGTAAAGAAACAGGGTGTGCCGAGACGAGAAACTCGACAGAAAAAAAAAACGAAGCACAAAAAATCACAGATCAATCACAGAAGACACACATATATACACAGGTTCACCCAAGCCGGGCTACGTCCCCTCTCCCCTTCCTCTTCTCTTCTTTCTAATCACCAAGACGGATTACAGCTTACAAGGTTACAAGGATCAAAACCGATCCTACCTCACACAACCCTCTCAGACAGGAACAGAGGAACCGCCGCCAAGGAACACCGCGCAAAAACACTATTGCACTCTCTTGGACTTAATCGCCTTTTAACCCTAAACCAGGGTTATGCACTCTTTAAATAGGGCGCCAAACCGGGCTCAGACCAAACCTCCGCTGAGACGGTTCAATAACATCCGCTGAGACGGAACCAGCTGAGACAGCATGTACTCCAGGCGTCGAGCGTCGAACGCAGACGTCGAGCTTTGAACGCAGGCGTCGAGCTTTGAACGCAGGCGTCGAGCGCAGGCGTCGAGCGTCGAACGCGGGCGTCGAGCGCAGGCGTCGAGCGCAGGCGTCGAGCGCAGGCGTCGAGCGCAGGCGTCGAGCGTCGAACGCAGGCCTCTCCCGTTCCACGAACCACTGAGGCAAGGACCCGTTCGTCGAACGCAGGCGGAGTTCGACGAACCCTTCTCCGTTCGTCAAACGCCGTTCGACGAACCCTTCTCCGTTCTTCAAGCGCAGGCGGAGTTCGACGAGCTCTTCTCCGTTCGTCGAACGCCGTTCGACGAACCCTGACCAGAAGTGTTCCCCAACTCCAACAGAAATGACAGCTCTCTGGGCTAATCAGACATGGGATCTTGTTCCTCTCCCTCCATGCCACACTACTGTTTGTTGCAAATGGGTCTTTGTAATCAAGCATGCTTCGGATGGGACAATTGACCGTCTTAAAGCCCGTCTGGTGGCTCGTGGCTTCACTCAACAACAAGGTCTTGACTATGAGGAAACGTTTTCTCTGGTGGCCAAGCTCAACACAGTTCGTGTCCTTCTCTCCGTGGCTGTGCATCGTCAATGACCACTCCATCAGTTGGATATCAAAAATGCTTTTTTAAATGACGACCTACAAGAAACAGTATACATGCAGCAACCTCCCGGGTTTGAGACCACGGGGGAGTCCCGAGTATGTCATCTTAAGAAATCCATCTATGGTCTCAAACAATCCCCCCGACATGGTTTGATAAGTTCAGTAAGGCTGTCCGGGAAGTTGGCTTTACTCGGAGCTCGACAGACTTCTCTCTGTTCACTCGACATCGAACTACAGGCACGGTTCTTCTGTTAGTATATGTCGATGACATCCTAATCACAGGCGATGATTCAAATGGAATACAAGCGATCAAACAGCATCTCAGTTCCGTCTTTCAAACCAAAGATCTGGGGAACCTTCGATACTTCCTTGGTCTTGAGATCGCGAGACGTCCTGATGGACTTGTCCTCTCTCAACGGAAGTATTGTCTCGATCTTCTTCAGGATGCTGGCTACTCTGGATGCAAGCCAGTTAACACTCCTATGAATGTCAATCACAAGTTGTGTGCACATGCCTCGGATGATGATCTTGCTCTTCCGAATCCAGAATACTATCGACGGCTTGTTGGAAAGCTTATTTACTTGACAGTCACGAGACCAGACATATCCTTTGCAGTTGGGGTGGTCAGCCGGTTTATGCATTCTCCTCGGATATCTCATCTACAAGCTGTCGAGCGCATCATGAGATATCTAAAAACAACCCCTGGTCAAGGGCTGGTATATAAAACCTCGTCTTCTACTCCAACATTGGTTGCATACTCAGATGCAGATTATGCGGGGTCCCTGGATGATCGGCGGTCTACCAGTGATTTTTGTACTTACTTTGGAGGTCACCTGGTTACCTGCCGTAGTAAGAAACAAGCTGTGGTTGCTCGATCTTCAGCTGAGGCAGAATACCGTTCGATGACATCAGTTGTTTCTGAACTCACATGACTTGAAAGTCTCCTTGCTGATCTAGGAGTAAAACTTTCCTCACCTGCTATCTTACTATGTGACAGTCAAGCTGCTATACACATAGCTAAGAACCCAGTCTTCCACGAAAGAACGAAACACATTGAAGTGGACTGTCACTTCATTCGGGAGAAAGTTCAAATGAAGAAGATAGAATTAAAGCATGTTCCGGGTACTGACCAAGTTGTTGATATTCTCACCAAGGCCCTACCAAGTACCCTATTTTATCAATTCCTGTCCAAGCTGGGTGCTTATGACTTATACGCTCCAGCTTGCGGGGGAGTGTTAGAAAAGCCCATGTAAAAGCCCATATTGGAGCCCATGCAACCTCTTATTGTTTAGTCTCACATCTTGTATAGGAGTTATTTTCTCATTCTCCCTATATATATGTATTCATACTCTGTATTTAAGTCAAGAGGAAATATATACAAGGTTTCGTATTTCTCTACAAGTTCAAAGTAGTCAAACGAAGTTAGATGGTAAAGGCACTTTATGATTTCTATTGCAGCGGGACCATCTTTTTTGACATATTGTTCATCTTCTTGGTTCCTTTGATGAGTGCTTTTGTTTTTCTTATTCGTTATTTCTACATATATGTTTAGGATGTCGGTTGATTTGGGAAATTTGAGTATGAGAGACCATGTTCAATCACTCTCCTCTTCCACTCTTCAAGATGAGGTACTTTGGTTTGACATTTTAAAATTTGATGTTGCCTCCAAAAACTTTTTTAATTGTTTGTTTTGTTTATGTCATGTTGTTCAATATGTTTTTTATACTTTTAAGGAATTATTAATAATCATTAAACATAATATTGTACATTACCTTTAAACTTTTTATATATTTAATTAGTTGTTTCTGTGAATTCCAGATTGATGTGCTGCAAGAAGAAAATGAAAATATACTTGAAAAGGTGTGATAAATAAGTTATTCAGATGGAGTATTTCGTAGCATATGAAGCTTTAATGATCATAGCAATAATTCACAATATGCTCAGCATATTCTTTTTCTTACTGATTTGCATTCTACCAGCTCCGACTTGCAGAGGAAAGGTGGGAGGAAGCAGAGGCAAGAGCGAGACAACTTGAGAAGCAGGTTACTTTCCTTTTGCATTCTTGCTGGTGTACAAATTAAGGAGGTATTATAGAGTATGGTGGTACTAGAAGTACTTCAAATTCTTAAAGCATGCTTTCTTTTAGTGATTATAATTGTTGATGCGTTAAGGAGTGGAAAAATGAAAATTGATTAGTAAATGGAGGACTCTACTATATGGTAGAGTGCCATGCATAGATGCGACATACATAAAACAAAAAACAAATAAAAATAAAATACTTATAACACTTCCTCTCAAGTTGTGCATATTATATTATTCTGTTACGCCACCGGACGGATCCGAAGGCGACAACGGGGCTGAACCAATTGGTTCAGCCCCCACTTTCTATTGACGGCCCTCGGGGGGCTGAACCCACCCGGTTCAGCCCCAATTGGGGCCGGCCGGCCCCCTTGGCCGGCCGGCCTTGGTCCGGGTATAAATATACCCGGATCCTCTTGTGGAGGGGTATGCAAGAACTATCAGGTAATCCTCAACCCTAATTCCTCTCATAGCTCTCTAGATCTAGCTTTCTCCTCCTCTTCTTAAAGGCGCAAGGCGCACCGAGGCGCAAAGGGGCCCTGGAGCCTAGGCGCAAGGCGCAGGCGCGCGCCTGAGGCACGTGAGGCGCACAAATGGGGAAAACATAAAATCAGTGAATTGGGCGCCCAATTCATGGAAAATCAGCGAATGGGGCGCCCAATTAGCTGAATTTGTCCACCAATTCGTTGAATTTCGGCGAATTGGGCGCCCAATTCGCTGAATTTCTGCGAATTGGGCCCCCAATTCGTGGAAATCGCTGAAATTCAGCGAATTGGCCGCCCAAATCGCTGAATTTCAGCGAATTGGCCGCCCAAATCGCTGAATTTCAGCGAATTTGGCGCCCAAATCGCTGAATTTATGTGAATTGGGCGCCCAATTCGCTGAATTTCAGCATTTGGGCGCCTAGGTGCGCCTTGGGCGCGCCTCGGGTGCGCCTTGGCGCGCCTAGGCGCGCCTCAGGCGCGCCTCAGGCACATCGCCCGCCTAGGCCTTGCTGGGGCGCAACGGAGTGCGCCCGGTGCCTCAGGCGCGCCTAGGCGCGCGCCTTGACAACTTATCGGACGGATCCGAAGGCGACAACGGGGCCCCCACTTTCTATTGACGGCCCTCGGGGGGCTGAACCCACCCGGTTCAGCCCCAATTGGGGGCCGACCGGCCTTGGTCCGGGTATAAATATACCCGGATCCTCTTGTGGAGGGGTATGCAAGAACTATCAGGTAATCCTCAACCCTAATTCCTCTCATAGCTCTCTAGATCTAGCTTTCTCCTCCTCTTCCTAGTAGATTCATAACATATTCATACCTCACTTATTAGTAAGTTCTACAAACATTTTTCCGCGCAATCCTTTAATAAGCACCTCGGCTAATTGTCCTTTTGAGTGTACAAGGTGCACACACAATTTCTTTCACAATATTTTCTTGATAAATTATCTATCAAGCTCAACATGCTTGGTGCGGTCTTCCTGAATTGGGTAATGAGCGATGCTAATTGCGGCCTTGTTGCCACTGTTTACCCAGAAATCAGCGATCACCTTGAGCTAGCCTTTTTGCAGGTAACCGAAGCAATCCACACCCTCTCCCGACATTCCAGGTATTTTTCGCCGAAGATCCAATCCCTGGCGGTCCCTCACTGCCCGGGTGGTCTCGCCTTTCGTCTCGTAGAGGTCACACTTCGCTCGACCTCGCCTAGAGGTCACGCCTCGCGTGACCCCTCCCTCGAGAGGTCACCCCCTTGGGGCGACCTCGGCCTGAGGCAGATCGCCCCAGCTGGGGCGATCTCGGCCTGAGGTCGCCCTCTGGGCGACCTCGTCAGGTCGTCCCTCCTGGGGCGACCTCGGCCTGAGGCAGATCGCCCCAGCTGGGGCGATCTCGGCCTGAGGTCGCCCTCTGGGCGACCTCGCCAGGTCGTCCCTCCTGTGGCGACCTCGGCCTGAGGCAGATTGCCTCAGCTGGGGCGATCTCGGCCTGAGGTCGCCCTCTGGGCGACCTCGCCAGGTCGTCCCTCCTGGGGCGACCTCGGCCTGAGGCAGATCGCCCCAGCTGGGGTGATCTCGGCCTGAGGTCGCCCTCTGGGCGACTTCGCCAGGTCGTCCCCCCTGGGGCGACCTCGGCCTGAGGCAGATCGCCCCAGCTGGGGCGATCTCGGCCTGAGGTCGCCCTCTCGACATCTCGCCAGGTCGTCCCCCCTGGGGCGACCTCGGCCTGAGGCAGATCGCCCCAGCTGGGGTGCTCTCGGCCTGAGGTCGCCCTCTGGGCGACCTCGCCAGGTCGTCCCTCCTGGGGCGACCTCGTCCTGGGAGATCTCGGCTCCGGGCAGCCCGTTCCTTCCTGACCTGCCCATTTGGGCAGGCCCTCCCGCCTATAAATAGGGGGGTAGGGGCATTGGTTTTGAGATCTGGGAGAGTTTCTAGCCCTTGCCTTTGGCATGAGCGGTCTCACTTTTGAGACCATCGAATCTCTTTTCAGCAGCTGGAGCGGTCTCATTTCTGAGATCGTCATGATCTCTTTTCAGCAGCTGGAGTGGTCTCATTTCTGAGATCGTCATGATCTCTTTTCAGCAGCTGGAGCGGTCTCATTTCTGAGACCTCGTTACCTCTTTTTCAGCAGATTTCTGCTACCTCCTCTCAGGAGACCCTCGACATCTCTTTTTCTCCTTCCTCTTGTCTTCCATCATAGCTCAAAGTAACCAACCATCTAACAGTTTCCTTCCTCCATCTCTTTTCAGCTTGAGCGAGTGTGGACCTGGAGCATTTTTGGCTCGAACAACCACAATACAAGTTAAATGGGTCCGTTTCAAGTAAGCCGAGATCATTCATGAGAGTACAAAGCCACATTCCTTGATATATACTGTTGTTTAGCTTCAACACTAGAACAAGCTACAACATATTGTTTCTTGCTTCTCCAAGTGACAATGTTAATCCCAATAAAGGTACAATATCCTCTCATAAATCTTCTATCATCAACAGATTCAACCCAGTCAACATCATCATAGACGTCAATCTTAAAGTTATCACTGGGTGAAAAAGAATACCTCTACCTAGTGAAGTCTATACCTCAGTATTTTGTGAAAACGGTTTGACCTTAGGAGAGTGCATAGATTGACTTACAACTCCCACTGCAAATGCAATATCTGGCCGAGTATGAGATAGATCAACCTTCCTACAACTTCTGGAAGTGACCCCATGACACATTTATAGGTGGTGGATGGGCGATTCCCTTACCCTAGATGAGTGGAAACACACTGAATGCAATGGATTCACGACAAAGGCTCTGTTTGTGACGGTTGTGGCTGCATGAAAAATAGCAATGAGAAGCTAGTGTTGAAATTAGAGCTGTCAGAAAAGCAGTGGTAGGAAAAGCAGTAGGAGGAGAAGTGAGATGTTGACCTATGGGAAGGGAAGCATGAAAATGCGGAAAGCTCCTTTTAGTTTTTCTGAAAGCGGGAGGGTTGACTGCTTTCCCGAAAATACCTTTTTGACACAAACACTTTCCCCATCATTGGAAAACCAAACGCTTCGAAAACAATGGTGTCGGTGGGAATGAAATTTTTCCCACCTCCACCACCGTCCCAAATAGAACGAAAGCCTAAAATGACAATGAGAAAGGATGAATGCACATAATCCAATAAACGAGAAACTTACATCTTAAACCCTAACCTGCTGCCATTACCCCAAAACAGCCTGCCAAAGGAGTTTGCTCCTCCAGCCCAAGTGGCTGGCCAGCTCTCCCTCCCCTTGTCATGGAGCCACCACCACCCTCATTCCTCCACAAAATAACAATCCTCTTTTTCCCTCATTTCCACCTCCGACGATCACCGAAAAACGTCTCCTGCAACCACCACCACTACCGGCATGAATTGCAGAAGATAAGGTAAGATAGAATAAAGTCGTGTTTGGTGCGGCTTTTTTCCTAATCCTCGTTTCTTAGATTCCGCCGTTTCCTCCTATACCCCAGCCGCGCCCAAAAAATGCTTTTCGTGCGTCCAGACGCGCGTGGAAGGCGAGATCATCGTGCCGAAGGCGGAAGGCGAGATCATCGTGCCGAAGGCGGAAGGCGAGATCGACGACGACAACGAGCGTCTGCCTCCATTCCGGCGGGACATCGATGACGACAACGAGCTTCTGCCTCCATTCCGCGATCCCCTGTTTTTACTGTAGCTTCTGCAATTTCCCCTATTTTGGAAGAAATCAAAGAGCAACTCCTCTCAACAGCAGTAATGACCGAATTTTCAGAAGGAGAAAGTGATTTGTCCATCTGGGAAGCTAGTGGCTGAGTAGGAGTTTGAGGAGAAGTAATTGGTTGATAATTATTTGGATGTTTGAACAACTCCTTTACCACAGACGGTCCTTTAAGGAGGCTTTATGGTTGAATTATCAAATAGTTTTGACAGAACTAGGCTGTTCCCTCTGTTTGTGCATGCTTCTCGTGAACAGGATCTAAGTTTTGAGAGTAAAGCAAAATATTGTTTGCGCAAATCATTTGCTTTGATGTTAATGTATCAAGTAGCTTGTGGCAGTTCAAAAGGTAAGAAAAAACAGTACCTCAATTTGTCTATTAATCATTCAACCAAATCTACGTATATTTTGTCATTGGTAATTATTTTATGGAAAAAAAAATTCACTCAAAACTCCATTTTGTTTCCAAACAATTTTTTCAAAACTCCATTTCACCCAAACAATTTTTTAACAAAACTCCGTTTTCCAGAAACAACACTTTTTTATCAGCAGCTTTCCATCAGCAACAGCCCAACCAAACGGAGCCTAAATGATAAATCCTTCCCAACTATGGATGAAAGAGTGTCATCATCAATGCTTACCTTGTCTTTACCTAACAAGTGTGCATGTGAAGCAAAACCTGATGATGATGATGATTCTCGGCTAATTAGTAGCATACATATCATCACGCAATGTCATTTTCTTGACATTTACGTGACCGATAAAATATTTTTAACATCGGCCAGATCACAATAATTCCATGATATTAACATGCACAAGTATTACATGTTAACGGAATCAATCCATTATTATCAATCAGGCCATAATTCATTTGCATGCATTATTATTTTCATGAGTGTATTATTATCATAGTCATCATTTCGTCATCATGCATGAGCCTAATGACTCGAAGTATCATTATCACTTGAACGCAAATGATTCAACTTTTCGTCGCTTGTAACGCAATAAATGCGAGCGTTATTTTGGCATGTGTAATTATAACGACGTTACATAAAAACACGGTATTTCCACCCACCCCAGTTTTCTCGCTCCTGTAAGGGCTTCTAGATTTATTCACTGCTAAAACAACTCTTCGGCAATACCTCAGCGATATCTGAAACTAGAATACTTTTATAAAACCCTCCATTAAGCTTCCCTGAAAGTTTGGAGGAATTCTTAGACTCTCTCCTGGTGGAGATCATCCCAGATCAGGTCGACGCAAAAGTGCCCGACGCCGCGCCCGTCCGGACCTCTACGGGCCCTGAGTTATTGCATTTAAATTTATTTTAATTTGCATTTGTAATTATTTTAATTTTTGCACGCCTGCGCGTGTAGCCTGTTTGAAGCTTTATTGTTTCTTCATTATATATATATACACATATATAGTTTATATATATATCCTTTAAAAAAGGACGGAGAAAAAAAAAGAAAACACTGTGGTGAGAAGATGATGAATAGGAATGGTTTGGAGTACTGAAGAGTCCGCTAATGTTTGTTTCTTTCCCGTGAGAGTTTATTATTGCATTTTTTTTTCATTTCTACTGTTGCCAACTGTTGAGGGCGAATTGCTGGCTGTGCTTCGGTGAGAATGAATATCGCTGAAGTTTTCCTTATACTGTTTCCAGTTTGCTGAAGATGAACAGTAGTTTGATTTTGTGTGTGTAGGGTTTAAATTAATCAACAGTAACATTTAACATTTAGGTTACTGTAGAAATTTGATGTTGGTGTAGGCTATTGGCATTCCAGTACCCCGTCGAGTCTTGTAGCTCAGTGATAGTATTAAATGTTTAATTACAATTAAACTGCTGGCGTGTTTTCTTATTACTTGTGGTTTGAACAGTGGAAAGGCAACTTAATTTGTTGTTTGTGAGATTTCGTGGCTCCACCTTGAGTGATTGAGTGATTGAGAAATTAGGTTGTTTAGTTTGTGTCTCCCTACACTAGTGAGTGTTTGAGATTCCGTGGAACCACTTTAGTGTGAGATTGAGCGAAATTATTCCGTGGTGCCCTTGTGCGATAGAGGCCGACTTCGGAGCGGGAGATCGGAGGTGACGAGGAATTCCTCGCGGGATCGCCGTCGACTTCGGTTGCGGAAAGACGCCTCTTTCCGTGGGTAACTTGTCTCTTCCTCCTTCTTTGTGTGCGTCTATATTTCTTCTTTAGGTTATTAGTTTCATTGTGGGTTTCGCCCGGATTTTGTCAGCGAACGCTACGTCGAAAACTCCAAACGGAAACGTATTTGGAGTTCACGATTTCCGTTTGCTACAACAAGGGGAACAGAACGAAAGTTGTGAACCTTCCTTCCCCGAATTTAGAATTAAACCATTATTTTTAAAAGAAAATTCATTTTAAAATAGAATAGTTATTTTGTGCTTTATAAAATTTAGTTGCTTAATTTCTTAAAGTCGTGCAACGCCCGCTTAAATTTCAATCTTAATTGCATGCATTTAGGTTTTCCTAGAAATAGCCGACAGACGCGCAAACCCTACGCGCCGTCCTGCATCAATTTGGTATCAAAGCGAGGTTGCGAAATTTTTTTAAGTTTCGAAATCCGCCCTGCGTAGAATAGGAACCCCGCATAGCATTTTAATTTTTCAAAAAAATAAAATAAAATAGCATACTCATACAGTTGCATTTTAAATTCTGAGATGCGTCCAGTTGAACGTGGTCACCCGAGTCATGGAGACGAAGGTAATGAGCCAACCCCGTGGTTTCTACCCTTCGCCCACCAAATGACAATGTTAATCAGAGTGTCTATCAAGTGCAAGAAGGATTTAAAAACCTTAGTGGTAGGATGAATAGTCTAGAAGTACCACCTAGAGGTTCAATGCCACCTCCCATTCGAGATTAGCATTCCATTAGACCCCCTCACGAAACCCCACACCTCTACCTAGAAAGGTCTACACTTTGGAGAAATCCTTTATTTGAGGATTGCGAATCCATTTACACCCCACTCCCATGGAGCCCCATCAAGGAGATCTTTACGATACTTCGATGATTATCCTTCATCACAGTACATCACTTCCAGAGATCGTGTTGATCCACCGATACGACCACCTTATACTAGAGACGATCAGTATGATGATTGTCGTCATTTTTATCCTCGCACTCGAGTGGATCCTGTTGATCCTTCGACACCATATTACGAGGGTAGAGTTCAGTATCACTCCAGTTACCGATACTACACGTCACCTTTATATGAGGAAACTGAGTCGTTATATGCGCGACCACCCCTACACGTTCGTAGGACTCACGTCCAATCACGGGCACGACATGATCATGTTATGGACGATCATCACGATTACCCTCAAGAATCTTGTAGAGGCCACCCTCGTCAAGATTGCATTACACGTTGTGATCCTCCTAGTGTTCCGAAAACGAATATGTTGGTGTTCATTAAGGGTCGACGAGAGCACTCCTCTTCCCAAGGCAGGGAAACTTCACCCACTCTGCCTGATATTCTAGTACAGGATGTGTGGAGTCAACCCCCACGAGAGTCTACCCCACTTAGTGAGACCACCATAGAGACTATATCTACATTGAGTGGAGACTTTTCACATGCTTCACTTGAGATTCTAGATTCTCTATTGAGTGAAGAATTTTCACACACTTCACCCGATAGTGCACCGAGTCACATCACGATTGAGAGCCGAGAGTTTTGTAGTGATCTCGAGGTTGTCACCTCTTCCTTTTCCGGGAGCACAATCCCTTTTGATGGTTTACTTCTGGAGGACCGTCACTCTACTGATGGGATCTTTGACGATCCTCCTATTGAGCCTCCAGATGAACCACCTCGTCCATGTATAGCTGAGATACCTGTGAGTAATACCCTTATGAATTCCAAGACATGGATACCTGCTCCATTGTCGCCCTTGATGTCACTAGTGCTCCAAAGAGATGGTTTTGAGTGTGACATTCATATGGTGAGGCTTGATCGTAGACATCTGGTCACTCGCACTCTAGATAAGTTATGTGACGTACCGCCTACTCAGCTCATTCAAGAGTCGCGTCATATTTTCAGTAAGTACGATCATCACTTTGAGGACCATCGTATTCACGATGAGTTTTCATATGTCCCACCTGGTGAGCCTCCTGATGCCTCACATTCCTTTAGTAAGTTTATTACGTTTGTCACACTTCACGTGCATTATTGTTTATATGAGAACACTCCATATGTTATTGGAGCCTATACCGGTACTCGTCGTATTTGTGACGAATTTTATTATACCCCTCCCGGTGAACCCCAGATGAACCACATATGGGTTCACCACACATTTGGGATGTATCTATCCTTAGTTGCACAGTCAAGTTTGAGGGTGCACTCACTGATTCGTTGATTTTATATCTTATCACTGATGTCTCTGATTTTCACTTGAGTGTACATCGTCCCCGCGATGAATTTTTTTATGATCCACCTTCTGAGCGAGATCACGTACCTATCTCAGGAGTTGCTTTTAGTATTTACTGGTTTGTGGAGTCAGTCGTGTTAGTAGTTCATTTCTTTGCATTTGCATGATTTGCATGAAAACTGGGCGAAAATTGCATAGTACTTTTGACTTAAATGCAACTCAAGCTAACATGCATAAAAGAGCTACTAGTTTCAAAATGGATGACTTGGTAATTGTTCGGCTAAATCCGGAACGGTTACCTTCGGGTACCGTAAAGAAGTTAGCTAACCGTAGAACTGGACCCTTTCGAGTGGTCAAGCGGATTGGGCAAAATGCGTATGAACTTGAAATGCCTTCCGTTTGGGGTGCAAATCCGGTTTTCAACGTAGCCGATCTGACTTTATTCCACGATTGCCCACATGAATTTTTAGATTTTCCATTGCCTTCTCCTCCATTTGTTGCTTCTGGGTTGGGGAGTGCTAGTGAGGAGCCACATTCAGGACACACTGACACTCATTCAGTTATTGACACACCATCTGCACTTCTACCATTTTCTAATGACAGCTTTCAGGCTGAGCATGAGACACCAGGTGGTCCCTTCATACCAGTTCCCAGAGCCACTGACAGACTTCCACGACAGATCTTCGTTCCCGAGCAGATATTGGATGATGAGACAGTGACCACTACTGATGGTGGTTTTCAGATATACTTGGTTCGTTGGCATGGCAGACCAGAGACCGAGATCAGTTGGGTCTTGGCCAAGGAGTTACAACGTATGGATGCCGATCTTCTACAACACTACCGCTCGGAGCACTCACCAGTGATGAGTGATTTCGAGAGGGGGAGAGTTGGTGGAGACCAGCCCAGATTAGGTCGACGCAAAAGTGTCCGATGCTGCGCCCGTCCGGACCTCTACCGGCCCTGAGCTATTGCATTTAAATTTATTTTAATTTGCATTTGTAATTATTTTAATTTTTGCACGCCTACGCGCGTAGCCTGTTTGAAGCTTTATTGTTTCTTCATTATATATATATACACATATATAGTTAATATATATATATCTGTTAAAAAAGGACGGAGAAAAAAAAAGAAAACACTGTTGTGAGAAGATGATGAATAGGAATGGTTTGGAGTACTGAAGAGTCCGCTGATGTTAGTTTCTTTCCCGTGAGAGTTTGATATTGCATTTTTTTGTTTTCATTTCTACTGTTGCCAACTATTGAGGGCGAATTGCTGGCTGTGCTTCGGTGAGAATGAATATCGCTGAAGTTTTCCTTATACTGTTTCCCGTTTGCTGAAGATGAACAGTAGTTTGATTTTGTGTGTGTAGGGTTTAAATTAATCAACAGTAACATTTAACATTTAGGTTACTGTAGAAATTTGATGTTGGTGTAGGCTATTGGCATTCCAGTACCCCGTCGAGTCTTGTAGCTCAGTGATAGTATTAAATGTTTAATTACAATTAAACTGCTGGCGTATTTTCTTATTACTTGTGGTTTGAACAGTGGAAAGACAACTTAATTAGTTGTTTGTAAGATTTCGTGGCTCCACCTTGAGTGATTGAGTGATTGAGAAATTAGGTTGTTTAGTTTGTGGCTCCCTACACTAGTGAGTGTTTGAGATTCCGTGGAACCACTTTAGTGTGAGATTGAGCGAAATTATTCCGTGGTGCCCTTGTGCGATAGAGGCCGACCTCGGAGCGGGAGATCGGAGGTGACGAGGAATTCCTCGCGGGATCGCCGTCGACTTCGGTTGCGGAAAGACGCCTCTTTCCGTGGGTAACTTGTCTCTTCCTCCTTTGTGTGCATCTATATTTCTTCTTTAGGTTATTAGATTCATTGTGGGTTTCGCCCGGATTTTGTCAGCGAACGCTACGTCGAAAACTCCAAACGGAAACTTATTTGGAGTTCATGATTTCCGTTTGCTACAACAAGGGGAACAGAACGAAAGTTGTGAACCTTCCTTCCCCGAATTTAGAATTGAACCATTATTTTTAAAAGAAAATTCATTTTAAAATAGAATAGTTATTTTGTGCTTTATAAAATTTAGTTGCTTAATTTCTTAAAGTCGTGCAACGCCCGCTTAAATTTCAATCTTAATTGCATGCATTTAGGGTTTCCTAGAAATAGCCGACAGACGCGCAAGCCCTACACGCCGTCCTGCATCATCTCCTCTCCCTCTCTCACTTTTCCTTGATTTCAGAGAAACTAAAAAGAATTTAAAGTGATTTAAACATTCTGTTAGATCCATATTTATAATACCTTTCCAACGCCACCAAAATAGTCAAAATTGGATCTCTATAACGCTCAGAAAAGCCAAAAAAACTAATCGCCCTTCATTAGGCTCTCCGAGAGGCGACATATATCACTGCGGCAAGCTCGCTGTTGCGTGGAGACCACACGGTAGCATCGCAAGGTATTGCGCTGCCTGGCTGCAATGTGGCACCGCTTCACCGCACAATGCCGCTTCACCACATAGCGCCGCGCGCCATTGCATTAAAGTGTTGCGCTGCATCCCCACTGGGCACTGTTTGGTTGCCGCAGTGGAGGCGCCGCCTTCGTTAGCTAGCCACTGACAATCCCCAAAGGCCGTCGAGTCCCTGGGATGAGTGAATGTGCCTTCCATGGGGATTTTCGACGCTCTGATTCTAAATTCGGCCTAGGATTTTCAAAATTCGCAACGATTTTTAACAAATTTGCATCATTTAACCGAATTTGCACTTTTTGCCGAATAATGACTAGCAGCAAGTGCAAAGTCTTCAGAAGCGACCTCTAAACTCTGAGATTGTCGATAATCATATTCCTGTTGCACAATGATATATGTCTCCGTCAAGGAAGGGATTGGAGTGCGACCGGGAATCTGAATGATTGAAATCCGCGTGTAAGCCAAGCAGAAACTCAAACACTCTGTTGCGTTCTTCACGGGCTCGAACAAGTATCTCATCTGCTTGGCGTATAGGATGGAGGGAGTTAAAATGATCACTTCTGATACAACTAGCTAAATTCCAAGTAATAGGCGGACGGTGGCCTATCTCCCTGTCAAAGGAGAAAAACCTTCCTTTGTAATTGAAAAATCTTAGCTTTGTTCCTTTTCTATGAGTATGTGGACTCAACTCTTCTCCAAATGTCAACTCAGTATCCAAGAACAGATAATTCATAGTAATAGGTTCTTGCATGAAATTAATAAGCCACAACATAACCAATGAGTTCTCAGATTCCCATTGTCTCGAACCACTAGCAGTCTTCGTTGGTTCCTTTATAGTGACATCCACATTGTCAAACAGTCAGCGACTCTTCAGAGCCAATGCAATGAAACGAGACCAAGAGAGATATTTTTTAGTATCAAGGTGAACACTGGTGATTTGAGGGACGATATTATCATGAACAACCAGAGTAGATCCAGTAAGTTGTGATCTGTGATGTGAATCAACCATATCAGACAGTGAGATAAGGGAGGCATGGAAAGAGGAAAAAATTAAGAGAGGTCAATAAACAATCGCCGGAAAAAAATGGGGACACCACCAATAGGACCTCTCAAGGTCTTAGAGCATTAAACTCTAAAAGTTCAAAGTTATTAGATGACTGATTGAGGAGATACAAACTTTTTTTTATCCGTAGTAGCCATTAAAGGGAAGTACCCTTCAATGGGGATTTAGAATGATCCAGCAAAAGGATCGAAGGATCCTCCTAGTATGCAATAGAGGAAGGAGAAGTAAAACTTTTCTAAAAAAATCAAGGCGATCAGACAGTCCGCAAAGGATCGGCAGCTCTAGCCGATCAGATCGGTGTCAACACCGATCCTTTTGAGTGGGGCTCGGAAACAGAAAGGAGGGGCTCGACTGAAGAAGGGAAGAGGTGGGGAGGTTGTGCATGTAGCTGGAAGGGGAGGGGAGATCGATGGAGGTTCTTTTGGGCACGATTGATGGAAGCCCAGGATCATGTGACGCTTGAAGAATGGGAAAAATGAAAAATGAATAGTATGGAGAAGAATGACTCTGCTACATGGTAGATTGTCGTACATAGATGTGTCATATATAAAATAGAAAACAAATAAAAATAAAATATTTATAACAATAATCACAACTGAGAATAATTCGTTTTTAGTCAAAGGCTGTTTTAGTTATAGTTTTCTAATTGATGTATCTTGTTTTCAGTGATCATATGGATTTGGTTACTTTTATATTATAAATTTGTGTTTGAACATGGTTGAAACAACCTAACCTATGGAGATGAAACTCATGAAATTAAGAGAAAGGAATCTTAATATCCCAACCTAAAGCATGATTTTTATCCAAAATTTCTTGACATTTAATGTTTTTCTTCTGTATCTTAGATTGCTTCTTTAGGTGAAGGTGTATCTCTTGAAGCTCGCTTATTGAGCAGGTCAGCCTTAATCTGGCATTAGTACTCTTAATCCTTTGTTTCCTACATGTCACATTTTTGGTTTGGTTTCAGGAAGGAAGCAGCCTTGCAACAAAGAGAGGTATCTTTATTTGTGCACCAGCATGTATGAGCTAGCTTTCAATAGATATTGGTAACAAACATGACAAGAACAGAATATTATAGCAGGTGCTTGACATGAACACGGGAATATAATTTTCTCAAATAGTGTTACTTATGTTTTAATACTGTGGAGAGTATAATACATGCGACGGCATGATAAAAGATTTTAATGATTTATTAAAAACGTTTATAATGTATACATGAAGTCAACTTTATTAAGGTTGCGTTTGGCTTGGCTTATTTGCTCCGGTGAGGTTGGACAAAAACGTCATTGTCATTGAATGTATGTTTGGTATGACATGTTACAACCGTTACCAAAAAAAGAAACTAGTTTGGGGCATAAGATTTTGTTATGACAATGACGTTTTTGTCCAACCTCACCGGAGCAAATAAGCCAAGCCAAACGCAATATAAGTTATAATTTAAATTCTAGTTCTGCAAGACAAGGAGAGCTTTAATATACATATCATCCATGCTAGATATCATTTTCGTAGATATTTTGACATATATCAGTTATTTGATCATGATTATTTTCTTATTTTATGGAAGTATAAATAACATCCATCATGTAATATGATACAAGCTAGTCGTATCAAGATCTAAAACAATGAACACGAGCTTGCATTGCATGAAATAAAGATACAATCGAGAGACAAGCTCTCGCCAAGCACCCGGAGTCTGGTTTCTCCAAAGTACGTCCCTCTCCAAAGAGAGACCAAAAGACTAATACTCAAAAATATAACTCTCACTACCTAAGGGGCTCCTTATATAGATGGAGGCCACACTACAAGACAAAGACACTACATGACCACATATGTCTCAATATGTATCAACACTCCCCTCCCCATTCCACTAGTGTCAGGGGGTCTAAGTCCCTGTAATTAGGATCGTCGTCTCCAAATCCCACCAGCACGCACAAGTCTTTGGAAGCACAGACGTGGGTGGGAAAGTACAACTGCTGACTGCAGAAGCGAAGATCCTTGCGGCGAAGCTTGAGGTGCTGCTCGTGAGATAAACGGCGGGGTCATCGGGGCACCGGTAAAGGCAGGGCTGGTGGAATTGGCGGCGGCGGCGGCGAAGGGCCTAGTAGCGGGGCAAGTAATCCAAGCGGGCAGGAGCCGGTGGGGATTTCAACGTCAACGGATTGTGGGGTGGTCGGGCCGAGGAAGACAGATGGGTGGTGTAAAGTTCCTCATTGAGGCAGCGGGCTTGCTCCATGGCGCCAGAAATATTCATCGGATTGTGGACCCGGTGGCTCACCCGAAGGTGGGGTTGTAAACCCCCAAGGAAGTATCCCAGGTAGTGGTCAAGGTGTAGACCGAGTACGTGCGTGCCGACCTCAATGAACTCTTCAATGTAAGTGTCTACGGTCTCGAACTGTCGCACAAAGCCGAGGCTCTCGTAGGCATTGCACGCCTGGAAGGCGTCATAGTGGAGTTACTTCGTCAACATGGGGCAGGAGAGGCCAGGAACCTGCTGGCACGTCCAACACATCCAATGGAGCACCGAACCCTCCATATTGATAATGGCCAGGGGACCCTTCTGGTTGGCGGTGGTGGATTGAAGGTTGAAGAATTGTTCGGCGCGGGCGATCCAACCAAGAGGGTCGGCCGTTGAACACAAGGATCTCGATTCGACGGAGATGGGCCGGGTGGATGTCCGTAGCGGGGTGGGGAAATCCCATGTAGTTCGGGACGGGCTGAAGGGGTTGTTGTGGTGGCGAAGGGGCCGGTTGGCAATTTACTGTCGTGGCCGCGAGCTCTCGAAGGAGGAGAGTGAGATCCTCAAGCCGTGATTCGAGTTGATCCAAGCGATGGGAGTCAGTGAAGGCAGTGGCGGAGGCATTTTCGTTTGCGTAGAGGACCATTGAACGAGTCACGAGCATAGAACATCGGCTGGGCGTAGCGGCGAGAAGTACCAGAATGCTGCAAGAGCCGCAGGAAGGTCGGTCGGACACGACAGTGGCCAAAGGCGGTTGGAGCGGCGTTGGAAGGCGGCTGGAGAAGGTGGTTGGAGCAACGTTGGAAAGCAAAGGTGTAGGCGGGAGGCGCAGGAAGCCGAAGAACTCACTGGAATCGTCGGAAGATGACGGAGGGGCGTTGACCTCTGGAATCGGCGGACTCAGGCGAAGTAGCTCGAAGCAGCCTTTGGAATCGGCTAGAGAAGAAGGGTTGGAACAAGATGGAATCGTCGGAAGCCGACGCAGGGGTGACGACCTATGGAATCGGCGGACACGAGCGTAGGCGAACGACGCAGAAGGCGAGTTGCTGGGAGCTGGAATTGGCTGAAGGCAAAGCCGATGCAGATGTCGTGGAAGTTGACAATGCAACTGATTGAGCCATCTGCTCTCTTAACTGATTGAGCCATCTGCTCTCTTAACTGATTGAGTATCCATTAGAGAATCTGGAGTTGATTTTTCTTCAATATCATGCTTCTAGGATCCGGCTTCACAAGAACTAGGAATGATGAAGAGAGGTTTTACGATTTGTGAGGGTAGACGAAGTAGATCTGATGACTTGTGGATTTTGATGAAAAATAAGTCAGTTTCTCTCAACTCTAATATGAGCTCTGATTCTAAATAATGGCTTCTAGTGGAGGTTAATAGAAGTTCTCAGCTCAATTACAGGGAAAACAGTTGAGAAGGGTAGGAAACAATGAGCACCGAGCAGTAAAATCTGTAGGTGAATCATGGAAAACAATAGAAAGTAGATAGAGGGTTCACGATCATATATGATTTTGCAAAACAACCACACCTTAGGATTAGAAAAAACTAACCACACTCAAGCAAGTGATAAGCATAGAAAAATCTGCCCTTGGTTCTAACTGATTTGGTTTCGGGCCAACTTGGGTTGAACCAACTCAAAGTTAATATTATTTCTCTTTTGAAATAAAAAATACTTTAGATGCATATATACATATTTATGATGCCCATATACATATGCCATAAATATTAAAAATATGAAATTAATGTTTCAATTCGATTGCAAGCTGGCTCAATATGATCCGGGCTCCCCTCAAAAATTATACAGAGCCAGAAATATTGTTCACAGCTCAACTTGTTTGGCTCGATTCAGGCTTGATCTGAGCCAAATCTATTAGATCTTCCAGATATACTTTCAGCCCTATTTTCAAACTAGACATAATCAGGTTCTGTAGATAATCATGTTCTTCTTTAGATATTATCTTTCTATCATTAAAATAATTTTATACAAACCTGTCCATGTTACTTAGACATGATCTGTTGCAGGCTGCTTTGAGAGCTACTGCTGTGCAAAAAAGTGTTTCAAGGGATGAAGAAATTGCAATTCTTCAAATGGAAGCAAAAGTTTGTAGTTTTACATTGAAATGTTAATCCTTCAATGTTCCTTAAATTGTTTACTAATGCTTTGTGTTTTCTTACTCTTTTAAAAAGTTTTTTTGTTTTTCTCATAATAGAGTGCCAAGGATAAAGTGACATCTGTAGTTGAACATCTTCTGGAAGCAGAATCTGAAATTAAATCACTAAGAATAGCCACACAGAAGATGATTCTGACTAAAGAAGAGATGGTATTCTTTGAAAATTAATGTTTTTTATCCTTTCTTGCACTTTTTTTAATTCCATCTCTAATTTCCTTGAGGTCAAATGCTTTTGACAGGAGGAGGTTGTTCTTAAAAGGTGTTGGATTGCCCGTTATTGGAAATTATGTGTTCAGCATGGTAAATTAATTCAAAGTGCCATGCACACTTAGTCTCATTTTATTATGAGCTCATTTCAAGATGTATCAATCTTGACTTGCACCATGATACCTAATGCTTTATTATATTCTGTTAATATTTTCATTAGTAAGAAGTGATTATTCATAATTATAATCATTGTTGCCAATCTATTTGGTCGTTAAGAACTATTTACATATTACACAACCAAAGCTTAAGACTGACGATTGTGGACCAAAATCAACTTTAATTTTGAAAATTACCTTTCTGCATAGGTTAATTTTACTTTCCAAATATGAACAAAAATTAAATATGATATTACTCTAGCAAGCACAAAATGAGTATTAGTGTCATACATCATGTTCAACGAAAGTACTTTCATGGACTCCAACTAAATACTGATGCTTATAAATTTTAAAACGTTTGTTACCACGCCTCAAAATAGTTTGCTCAACGGTTGTGATCCAATGACGTGGGATGAATCTACAACTGATCATACACAAGATGCCCTAATCCTAAATACAATGCAAACAACCACAACGAATGTAATGGAACCACGACAAACCCTAAAATGAAGATGCAGAAGAATGCAAACACATAATCTGATGAGCAGGCTGACACAACAAGAACTATAATGCGATGCAAACAAACAATTCAACCATGTAAGTATTTCGATTCACACGATTAATTAAATAATAAAATATGTTACTCGCATGATTGGATCACATTCAATCACAAATACTTAAAATTAAGTAAACAAATGATAATTGCATATTAATTGAGATTGCATTGAAAGTAAATGCACAGTGAATAAATACACGTCTAATGTAAGTGATAAATCAAATAAATACTAGCCAATTATTTCAAGAATACAAGTAACACTCATATAATGAAAAGGAAATGAAAACTAAAATGCAAAACTCACTAGGAGCGGGTCGTCGACATAGGAATGGAAATTCATAGATTATGAGGGCGGTGGAAATGATCCAGAAGGGTGGACAACTGTTGTATGGAGAGTACGACGAGGTCGATGGTAAATATAGTAATCAGATCGTCGGATAGAAGTCGAAGTCGACGACGAAATGGTTTGAAATCTATCGGGATGAACAACGACGGGCGAGGATGGCTCGAATGGTGCGGTAGCTTTTGTCTGAGGAGGAAGGCGACGGATGGCCACAGTTTTGACGCAGGAGTCCTGGCTGCGAAAACGCCGACGTTCGGGAACAGTGAGTCGTGGGCGGTTCCAGGGCGAGGGCCGCTTTTCCGGCAAGGCAGAGAACGACTTTGATTTCGTTCTCTGTTGTCCGGGTTCTCCTTCTCTTTTCCTGGTAGGTTGTTTTAAATAGGGCATTTGATTCTTTGGCAAATTATTTCATTCCAAATAGTTATTTCCAAACAGCTCCTTCCAGAATTACTTCCCAATGTTAATAGCCCGCCTTACTTTTCTGAATGTTTTTCCAAAAAGGGCATTTCCAAATAATCGAATCTTTCCAAGCAAACCTTTTAAATATTAATCTGCAGATTTATTTGTTTTAGGTATTCTTTTGGATTGAGATTTCCTCTAATTACATTTATGCGTTCCTAAATAAGTTAAGCTTGCCTTTTCTCGTCCTAGCTACCATAAATTACCGGACCATTTATTTGAGGTCTCTTCGGGTGGTCAAACCGATGAGCCAAACAAATTCAAATAAAGCAGGTGTGCGGGAAAAGAAATACATGATAATAAATAAAGACATAAAAGGTCCATGACGCATGATGACGTTATGCAAATTTGGATGCGACGGAGGATGTATCATATTCCCAAAGCAAAGGAGTTGCAAGTGTACACTCGAAGAAGCAAGGGATCAAACACTCAGTCTCATTTCATAATACTAGAGCCACTACCGGATTCGTTTTCAACACCCCTTGAGTTACCTATTGCTCTCCGAAAAGGTATTCGCTCATCCACTTAACATCCTTTATCCAATTATGTTTCATATGACTCTTTAACCTCTTCACATAAAGCCTTTGTCACTTCTTTATCCTCCGTGTCTATTCCCGGTACATGGCAGGAGGCACTTGGCCACCCAAAATGGACAAAGGCAATGATGGAGGAAATGCAGGCTTTAGAAAAGAAACATACATGGGACTTGGTCGATCTCCCTCCTGGCAAGAAGATAGTTGGTTGTCGATGGTTTTTTACAGTAAAGCATAACTCTGAAGGTACTGTGGAGATGTTCAAGGCATGTTTGGTGGCAAGAGGCTACACCCAAACTCATGGTATTGACTACCAAGAGACATTTGCTCCGGTGGTAAAAATGAATTCAATCCGGTTCTTATTATCCCGTACCGCCTGTAAAGGGTGAGATCTTCAACAGTTGGATGTAAAGAATGCTTTCCTTCACAGTGAGTTGGAAGAGGAAGTCTATATGTCAATGCCCCTTGGTCTTGTCTCTATCGGCTCATAAGGGAAGTTTTGTAAATTGAAGAAAGCTCTTTATGGGTTAAAACAATCTCCGAGAGCTTGGTTTGAGAAACTTCACAAAGTCATGACCTCGTTAGGCTATAGCCAAAGTCATGCCGATCACTTTATTTATTAGACAGAAAGAGATGAACTCTCTTAATTGTGTATGTTGATGATATGGTTATATTACATGTGATGACATGGATGAGATTCGCCTCTGAAATTAAAACTTGCTAGTGAATTTGAAGTGAAAGATTTGGGCATGTTGAGATATTTTCTAGGGATTGAGGTAGTATGATCAAAATATGGGATTTATATTTCACAGCGGAAGTATGTCATTGATTTATTAGAACATGCATGAATGAGTGGTTGCAAGCTTGTTGATACCCCTATTGAAGTCAACCAGAAACTTGGACGTGATAATGGGGAGTCAGTGGAAAATATTTCGAGTTATCAGAAGCTGGTAGGAAAACTGATCTACCTATCTCATACTCGTCCTGACATTTAATATGCACTAGGAGTGGTAAGTCAATACATGCATTCTCCTAAAGTCAGACATCTTGATGTCGTGCACAATGTTCTGAGGTATTTGAAGACCTCACCTAGTAGGGGCATTCTATTCTCACCCAGTGATAACTTAAAAATTGAAGTATATACTATTGCATACTGGGATGCATCAACTGGTGATAGAAGATCTAATACAGGACACTGTTCCTTTGTTGGGGCTAGGTCACTTGAGAAGCAAGAAACAATATGTAGTGGCCCGCTCTAGTGCTGAAGCTGAGTTTAGAGCTATGGCTCATGGTATATGTGAGGAGATGTTGGTTCTCTCTTGAATGATCTTGGTTTACTGGAAACTGACCCTTTCAACCTGTATTGTGACAATAAGGCTGCAATCGACATTGCTCATAACCCTGTCCAGCATGACCGCACCAAACAAGTTGAAGTTGACTGACACTTCATTAAAGAAAATATTATGAAAGGGATTATATGTACCCCTTTCGTACACTCAAAGGGACAACTTGCAGATTTACTCACTAGGACATTCAACGAAAAAATATTTGTGACTATTATTAGCAAGTTGGGTATGAAGAACATTGCATGCCCAACTTGAGGGGGGGGGGGGGGGGGTAGAATAATTAGCTATTTTCGTATTTAATGTTTGATTTTTATTTGCTTGTAATACCCTCTACACATAGTAGAGGGTCTCTTATTATTCAGCTAATATACGATTGTGAAATTTGACAAAAGTTAATTTTAAATGTGTATATAAAATGTAAAAATTTAAAATTTGCATTTATATCTTTTTCTATTTTATTTACACATTGATTTATAGAATTATGTTTTCTATATTTCAATATTTTATAATGGCTCTGAATAACTCCGACGAGTCCGCGGGGATTAAACCTAACAAATTTGAAGCAACTAGTTTTCGTTGTAGGCAAGCTTAGGTCAAATATTGGTTGAATATCCTCGATTTGTTTTAAACCATATTTTAACCTTGAATTCGAGTAATTTTCATCAATTTTTTATTTGTGATTCCGTTTATTTACGCGCCTCATTTCACCTAGAAGTTCGTTAAGAGCTGATTTTGTCTGGACTTCTGATGCGGAGCATTGGCGAGGGCGAGCTTTGGGCCCATTCTGAGCTGATTTGGCGACTTACCATATATGGCGTGACCGGATCGCCGATCCGCCACCGCGGTTGCGTCCGGCTCGTCGTTCTGATGAATTTTCATATATAGCATGTTGTATTTTGAATATTATTTAGTGTTGTTTTGGCGCCGAGATCGACGACCAATCATAGCCGTCCATCATGGTTGCCCTAATTTTATTTCATTATAAATAGGACATAGGGCTGCAGGAATTCTGGATTGCTGAATGTTTGGAGAGCTTCTTCCTTCATTCCGGTGATCCCCTCCGCGGTGCCGACTTCGTGGAACCCCCTGGTGACGACTCCTTGGGTAAGTGACCTTTGTATCTTTATGTTTTCCTTGCTCCCCTTCCCTAGCCGCCCCTCCTCCCTCCCCTCCACCAAAGCAGGCCTCTTTTACTGTTTTCCCCGCTGTCCAGCCAGCCCCTAACAGCCACTACCCCCTTCTGCCCAAAAGAAATTCCTCTCTATTGATGGTTACTGTAGATTAATGAAATTCACTATTCATTAGCTATGGTTTTATTCCCCACACGTGAATTGGTGGCCTGAAAACCTCCCGCAGCCTACTTCCCCTCCAGCCCGCCGCCTCCCCCTCAGCCTTGATTCCCTCCAGCCATCTCCTCCCTGCTGCCCGCCTACAGCCACCAGCCATCCCGCCTCCTCTACAACCCCAGCCCTATTCTCCCCCTGTTCCCTGCTGCCCTCAGCCCCGTTTCCTCCCCCTTTTTTCACGTGGATCCACCCTCCAACAGCCCTTTCACCCCAGATCGCTGATCTGTCCAGATCTGGACAGAACTGTCCAGATCCAGTCCCGTACCCACCGGTCCAGTCCCTAACCATCTATACCCGCAGCCAACACCTCCCCTTCCGTGGAGCCACCTCCCTCTTGCCCGATCTAGTCTCCCACCACCCGAAAACCCCATTTCGCCTCCAAAATTCAGATTTATGTTGAATCGCTGCAGCCCTAAATTATTTTCAGATTTCTGCCTTGTGTTTTTGTATTGTTGAAGGTGTTGAAACATTGTTGCATTGTGGCAATCTTATACCTGTTTGGATGTTCATTTTATTCTAGTTATTTGTGCCTGGATAAATCTCTAACTGCAGGAAGGAATTATTCGCCGCGCGCTCTTGCTTTGGCCCCCCACGCGGAGGGAAGCCTAAGCTTGTTTCGCCCTAATTAATTATTGTATCTTGTTGTGAATTTATCTGCGTGGGATATTTTATGTTTATTATCTAATTGCGGCTTGACCGTCGGACTTGCATAGCATGTAGAGTTATGTCGCGGATTATCCGTCGCCTATAGATTCGTCCTGCGTCAATTGGTATCAGAGGGAGGTTGCGCACACTTTTCGATACGCAGTCGTAGAGTCTATAGGATTTTTTTTATTATGTCTAGGTGTCAAAATTATGCCTCCCCTCACTTTAGAGGTCTCGAGTCCACTTGCACCCACCCTCATAGAGCCCCGTCAGGGAGATCTTCACGTTACTACGACGATTATTCTCAATCGCAGCACACCACTTTTAGAGATCGTGTTGACCCACCGACACGAGACCACTACACTAGAGACGAACAGTATGATGGTTGTCGTCGTTCTTATCCGTACACGCGAGCGGATCGTGTCGATCCTTCGTCACGACTCGGTTACCTTAGGAATGATTATTATGAGGATCGTCGTTCCGAGAGAGATCTTGAGAATCAGTTTCGTACTGCTGCCCCTTCCTTTGACGGTTCATCGTGTCCCGAGTCTTTCAGTTACTGTCTCGTGGATATGGAGTATTATCTCGATCATTTTGAGTTATTCGGTGAGCGTCACGTCAAGTTTGCGAAACTTAGACTTTTAGATCAGGCGAGGGCATGTTGGTCTAGCGTTGAGAAGACCCGCGAGCGAGACCGTCTACATCGCATCACTAGTTGGGTGGACATGAAGCGTACATTGTGTCAGAGGTATCTGCCTTCGTCGTATCGGAGTCGCTTGCTCGACCAATTATTTTCCCTTCAGCAAGGATCCATGTCCGTCGCTGAGTACAGAGATCGCTTTGATGAGTTAGTTGTGAGGAGCGATATCCGAGAGGACCCAGCCATGACCTCTTGCAGATTTCGGTCTGGCCTTCGATCAAACATTCGTACTGAGGTGGTTTATCATAGCTCGAAGTCCCTCGAGCAGACGTATCAGCTTGCCCTTCATTACGAACAGTCGTTAAGATCCGCAAGAACTGGTCGGTTGGATCCTCACTTTGACTTTTGCTGCACGAGCTCCTCCCACACCGAGGACACCACTCTGCCTACCATTGTTCCGTCAGACGTGGAGAAGTGACACCTGATATGGATTGCTCTCACCTCAGTGAGGTGCTCAGCCCACTGAGTGACCTATCTCTTGATTCTGACCCGTCTCTCGTGACCCCGACGGAGAGTGAGCTTGAGCGACCTCTTGAGCCTATAGTGTCGTGTCCTTCACCCACACCACCACCTCTGGCATGTCATGGGTTGATTAGCACCCCAACCACAGACTCACTTCCTGACACCGCACCTACGAATCCATTCTTGAGTCTAGGTCTATGTCGCTCTCCCATTATCATGTCCCTGAGTCACATCGCGACCGAGAGCCTAGAGCCTAATATTGATCTCGTAGTGGTCATGTCATCCATTCACGGGGACACTACCCTTTTTGTAGGTACTCATCTGGAGGACCTTGAACCTAGTGACGAGTCTCATGACGAGCCCCCAGTTAAGCCTCCTGATGATCCACCAAATCCGGGTGAACATGAGATTCAAGTGAGGCGCTTGTTTACAAGTTTCGAGTTATTGACGTCTCTTTCCCTATCATCTCTGGCCTTGCCCCAGAGGATGGGTCTTGAGTGGAGTAAGACGTATGTAGGGACTACCTTGAGCACACTAGAGCCTACTTATATTTTGAGGACCTACTTTATGACACATCACACTCGTGATGAGTTTTGGGACACACCACCCGCTGACCCACCCGATGAGTTCTTTGTTGTCGGGGACACTCACCACACTATAGAGCCACGTTTTCTAGTCGGTGCACATGATTTTCACTTAGGCGGTCGTCGCATTCGCGATGACTTTTCTTACACACCTCCTGGTGAGCCTCCTGATGTGTCACGTTCCCTGAGAGACACTTGGATCTTTATGAGCGCGTATTTTAGTATAGTTGTCTCTCTCGATCGTCTAAGTACTCGTCTCACACGAGATGAGTTTTTCTACACGCCCCCGAGAGAGCCTCCTGATAGGCTACCTCCTATAGTAGGTTTTCATGTCATTATTAGATTTTCCCATAGAGAGCATGTTGTGTCAATCATGTTTCATTTACATCATTTGTATGCGTCTGTTGAGTCGTTTTGTCATCATTTGCATGAGTCTGTCGCGTCGTTTTGTCATCATTGGCATAAGTTTGTTGTGTTGTCGATTCATCGTTTGCATGTGTGTCATGAGTCGGTCCGACGAAGAATCCATAATGATAATAAATTTTGTAAATCACATGCGGATGTTCATTGGCAAGTGCAGGTACTTCGTGAAGGCGAGCAGGTGATGGTGAGAATCTGCGTTGTGAGGCTCCGTGCGAGGCTTGCTAAAAGCTTGAGCGTTAGGCGAATGGGTCCATACTCAGTCTTGAGACGCATCGGGACAAATGCTTATGAGTTGGACATCCCCGCGAGCATGGGTATCCAACTCATAAGCATTTGTCCAACTCACGAGTATTCAGGCCCATACTTTGCACTTCACGAGTATACTTTGCACAGTATTAAAATCGGGACAATGACGTTAAATGTCGAGGACCTGACGCCATACTTTGCACTTCACGAGTATTCAGGCCCACATCTTGGCGGCCCTCCCGAGCCTTTACCACTGTTTTTGCCACCCACCACTCAGTCTACCCCCGAGCCCTTGCCACCACATTCATTGCCCCGTTCTCAGCCCACCTCTGACCTTTACTTACCCGGGATGTTGTCCCCAACGGCTTCACCATTGGCTCCTCAGATCCCACCGGATCCTTCTACTAGTATGTTGAGAGATGAGCTTGATCGATTCGCCCCCGGGCTTCGACTTCAGTACGTCCGTCTCCACTCATCGGGGATGGAAGCCTTTCAGTCCGGAGGTGTTGATTGGCGAGGCCACTTTTCAGCGACGACACTTGGACGACCTCTGGCGGCCTCTTCGAGTTGTTACCCGGCATACGGCGAGAGAATTCCGACCCCTATTCATCGGGAGATGAATTCTTTCAAGCCGGGGAGATTGATGCGGAGCATTGGCGAGGGCGAGCTTTGGGCCCATTCAGAGCTGATTTGGCGACTTACCATATATGGCGTGACCGGATCGCCGATCCGCCACCGCGGTTGCGTCCGGCTCGTCGTTCTGATGAATTTTCATATATAGCATGTTGTATTTTGAATATTATTTAGTGTTGTTTTGGCGCCGAGATCGACGGCCAATCATAGCCGTCCATCATGGTTGCCCTAATTTTATTTCATTATAAATAGGACATAGGGCTGCAGGAATTCTGGATTGCTGAATGTTTGGAGAGCTTCTTCCTTCATTCTGGTGATCCCCTCCGCGGTGCCGACTCCGTGGAACCGCTTGGTGACGACTCCTTGGGTAAGTGACCTTTGTATCTTTGTGTTTTCCTTGCTCCCCTTCCCTAGCCGCCCCTCCTCCCTCCCCTCCACCAAAGCAGGCCTCTTTTACTGTTTTCCCCGCTGTCCAGCCAGCCCCTAACAGCCACTACCCCTTCTGCCCAAAAGAAATTCCTCTCTATTGATGGTTACTGTAGATTAATGAAATTCACTATTCATTAGCTATGGTTTTATTCCCCACACGTGAATTGGTGGCCTGAAAACCTCCCGCAGCCTACTTCCCCTCCAGCCCACCGCCTCCCCCTCAGCCTTGATTCCCTCCAGCCATCTCCTCCCTGCTGCCCGCCTACAGCCACCAGCCATCCCGCCTCCTCTACAACCCCAGCCCTATTCTCCCCCTGTTCCCTGCTGCCCTCAGCCCCGTTTCCTCCCCCTTTTTTCACGTGGATCCACCCTCCAACAGCCCCTTCACCCCAGATCGCAGATCTGTCCAGATCTGGACAGAACTGTCCAGATCCAGTCCCGTACCCACCGGTCCAGTCCCTAACCATCTATACCCGCAGCCAACACCTCCCCTTCCGTGGAGCCACCTCCCTCTTGCCCGATCTAGTCTCCCACCACCCGGAAACCCCATTTCGCCTCCAAAATTCAGATTTATGTTGAATCGCTGCAGCCCTAAATTATTTTCAGATTTCTGCCTTGTGTTTTTGTATTGTTGAAGGTGTTGAAACATTGTTGCATTGTGGTAACCTTATACCTGTTTGGATGTTCATTTTATTCTAGTTATTTGTGCCTGGATAAATCTCTAACTGCAGGAAGGAATTATTCGCCGCGCGCTCTTGCTTTGGCCCCCCACGCGGAGGGAAGCCTAAGCTTGTTTCGCCCTAATTAATTATTGTATCTTGTTGTGAATTTATCTGCGTGGGATATTTTATGTTTATTATCTAATTGCGGCTTGACCGTCGGACGTGCATAGCATGTAGAGTTATGTCGCGGATTATCCGCCGCCTATAGATTCGTCTTGCGTCAACTTCACTGCCCCTAAACCACGCTCTGACTTCAGTGAGCCGTATTCATTGGATTGGAGATGTTATAGATTGAAGCTTAAGAAATACTTCAAACTGAGCATCGCCGTCCTAGAACATGGTTCTCTTCCCCACATTGAGAACGGATAGTTGTACCTCTATTAGCTCACCCACAACCATGAGTTCTGAACAGAGACGTCTGGTTCAAAGAGCTGACCTTAGTACCCGACTCAGTCAACATAGTATGTTTCTTCACAGATACATTTACTAAAATTACGTCATTTGTATTATTTTGTAAATAAACTTATTGGCTACATGTTTTAATTACCTTAATGCTATCTGACAATGTGCAAGTAGAGATTATCCCAGCTAAGTATCTGGTGGAAAAACTCTAGTGTAGACATCTCATCGTGAATTTCAGCTCATTCTCTATGAGTTTAGTATTTAGCTTTTGGACATCGCTTAATTTGTTCAATTGACGTATTATTTTAAATTAGGTTTGACAGCAACTTCTGATTGGAATCTTTTGCTATGATAACAGGGATTCATTCGGATATAGCTGAAGCAAAGAATGAATACTGGTCATCTTTCGCACCGCTTCCTTTAGAAGGCGTACTGTCTGCTGGTCAGAAGGCAAGAGAAGCTCCTTTATCAGGTTGCTCTTTATACAGTGGTTGAGATGCTACTTATGAAAACCTACTTAACACGTCTAGCATATTAAGGAAATCAAACCAAAAATTTATTTTCTAACCTACATTTTAGCAGACAAAGCTGATCAGGAGGACAACGACAGAGTCACATTTGGGATAATTGATCTAGATGGCGAAGAAAATATTGAAAGCATGCTTTTGGTTGAGAAAGGACTTCGGGAATTGGTCTCACTCAAGGTTTTACTGATTTTTATTTTCTTCATTTGTTTGATTGCTGCTATTTATTCATGAATTTAATTTTCATTTCTTTGCAATAAGCACCGATTACTCTTTAGTCTCACAGTTGGATCTAGAATAGGGAAGTTGAAAATATACACGGTGAAAGTGTGGATGTGATATTGTTGATGTGCAGTATATGTGAGCCAATGAAACAACTATAATATGAATGATTATCTTGGGTTTCTCTGTACAAGGCATGCAAACTCTCGACTAAGAGTCTAAACAAGTCTTAATGCAAAAGTTGTAATCGAATAGAATTATGAATCTATTTTAGATCTAAACAAAATAATTAATGAATTTAGGTAATTGGAAGGACGAAGAAATCCTAACTATGGAATACAATAGATAATCTTTTTGTAGTTGAATATTCGCTTTTATGTTTTTTCGCATTTATGTTAAGCACGTGATATGTCACGTGTATGTCGCCTATATATATGTATGTGCTTGCCCGATTTAGGGTTATCGTGAAATAGAATACCTGTTTCTACTTGGTATCAGAGCGTAGGCGGCTCGTCGATCCCGATTCGCCGCTCCCGCTTCGCCGCTCGCCCGATTCCGCTTCGCCGCCCTTGCTCCATCAGCGACTCCAGCGTCTCCTCTCGACTCCGTCGTCTCCGCACGCTCCGTCGCGCCCGCTCACCCGCTCACCCGCGACTCCGTTCCCGCTCCAGCTCCCGCTCCGTCGCGCCCGCAGCCTCGCTCCGCGATCCCGTCTTGCCGATCTTGACACTGGCGTAAGGGGGGCATACTCTTCTGTCGCCAGCCCCCCCTCTGCCCTAGTCGCCGGCGCCAGTCCTTCCAGACAGCGGTTTTGTCCTCCATGGGGGTTGCCGAAGGCACCGCCCTCGCTTCCTCGGGTGCTCTCTTCGGCTTCAAGATCTAAGGGGCACCTGTAGGATGTTCTTTCGCTTCATTTGATATCTCCGCTCTCTTCGATGGGTGATCCATCCGTTATCTCCCCTTCTTCCCAATCCGGTTCTCTTCCCGGTTCTTCGGTTCCCCGATCCGGTGCTTTGCCCGGTTCCTCGGGTGATCATCCTAGGAGTCATGGCCAGTCTGGCTCGTTGAAGATTACTACTGTTGCCTTGGATGGCACAAATTATCTGGAATGGTCCAGGGCGGCCCAACATGCTATTCGCAGCCACCAGTTATATGGACTCATTGATGGTACCACTGTTGAGCCACCACGCACCGATCCCTCGTGGAGCAAATGGGATGCGGACAATTCGTTGGTTGTCTCGTGGCTACTTCATTCGATGTCTCCCCAGGTGTATCGCAGTTATATGTTGTTGGACTCCGCCTACGACATTTGGACACGAGCCAGAGACACTTACTCTCAGGCAGGCAGTTCGATGCTGGTGTATGAGCTCACTCGCCGTGTTCTGGAACTGAAGCAGGGGACTATGACCATAGCTGCCTACTATTCTGAGTTTGAGCGCCTTTATCAGGAGCTGGATTTCTTCAATGCTTTCGCTGCTGCTTGTACGACTGATGTTGTGGCTCTTCAGAAAGATAAAGATCGATTCCGGGTTCACGTGTTTCTTATGGGGCTCAACATGGAGTTTGACGCTGTTCGTTTACACGTCCTCCATCGTGAGCCACTTCCCTCTCTTCGGGAGGCCTTCAGCATGCTCCTCAGTGATGAGAATCGTCGCCGCACCCTTGGTCCCGCTACTGATCACTCTGCGCTGGCCGGGATGTCTCGTGGACCACCTCCTGTTTGTAGTCATTGTGGGAAGACTGGCCATACCAAAAACTCTTGTTTTCGTCTGCACCCGCACCTTGCTCCTGGTGGTCGGGGCTCTAGTACCCGCGGTAGAGGTGGGTACCGTGGTGGTGGTGGCCGTCAGTCTGGTGATCGTTCTCAGTCTTCTGCACACTCTACTGAGGTTATGGAGGACACCTCTGGCGGCCTATCTGCTGGCGAATTAGAGGCCTTCCGACGCCTGTTGCGCTCCCACACAGACTCTACTCCTGCTGCCTCTCATGCTGCTGTTGCCACTTCAGGTCTGTCCAGTGCTAATGCTGTGTCTTCCACTTCTTCTGAGTGGATTATCGACTCGGGTGCGACCGACCACATGACTGGTTCTGCCTCAGGTTTTACCTCTTATACCCCTCTTTCTGGTCGTGATAAGGTTATTGCTGCTAATGACTCTCTTTCCGCCATCGCTGGTAAAGGGACTGTCCCTTGTTCTCCCGACCTATTGCTGTCCTCTGTTTTGCATGTTCCCTCTTTTCCCCGCAATTTACTTTCTATTAGTCACTTGACTAACTCTTTAAATTGTTCCGTAACCTTTTTCCCTGATATTTGTGTGTTTCAGGATCTGGGTACGAGGCGGACGCTTGGCAGTGGTAGGAATGTTGGCGGACTGTACTTGCTGAACCAGTCTTCTCCCAGTGCTCTCTCTTCCATCAGATCTCCGACTCTTCATGACATTCGACGATGGCACCAGCGCCTTGACCACCCTTCTCCTTTATATCTTACTAAGATGTTTCCTGTCTTTCGTCCTTTACTTCAGTCTTTTTCTTGTGATGCGTGTGAACAATCTAAACATGTCCGTCAGAGTACTAGTCATTTATCTGTTCCTAGTTTATGTCCTTTTGATGTTATTCACTCCGATGTTTGGGGTCCATCCCCGGTGTTATCTTTATCTGGCTATAAGTGGTTTGTTACCTTTATTGATTGTCATTCTCGCACTACGTGGGTCTATTTGCTAAAAAGGAAAAGTGACGTGCTTTCTTGTTTTCAAATTTTTCATAAGATGGTGACCCAACAATTTGGAGGAAAAATACGTGTGCTTCGTAGCGATAATGGTGGGGAATATGACGACCGGGGTGTTTTTGGGGCCTATCTTGCCGACCATGACATCATACATCAAACTACGTGCGTCCACACTTCCACTCAAAATGGGGCGGCTGAACGAAAGAATAGGCACTTGCTTGAGGTGGCCCGATGCTTACTACTTGCTATGCACCTTCCTAAATCCTACTGGGGCGATGCTGTTCTCGCTGCTGCCCATCTCATCAACCGTCTTCCATCCCGTGCTCTCTCTTTTGATACGCCCCTGTCGTGCCTGGAAAAAAACCACATTGTCCACACCTCTCATCTTGCCCCTCGTATCTTCGGCTCAGTGTGTTTTGTGCACGTCCATACCCCACATCGTGATAAACTCGATGCGCGTTCCCTTCGGTGTGTTTTTGTTGGTTATTCTCCTACCACAAAAGGGTATCGGTGTTATCACCCTCCGTCTCGTCGCTACTATTGCACTGTGGATGTTACCTTTCGTGAGGGGGAGCCGTACTTTGTTCCTCGTCAGGGGGAGACGACTAGTGATGGTGACGAGACCATCTATTATCCTCTTCCCATTGTCAATCCTCTTCCTCCCATTGCCATTCCTCCCATTCCTTCCATTCCTCCCATTCCTTCCATTACTCCCATTCCTCCCATTCCTTCCACCTCCGCTCCTCCTATCTTATACACATACTCCCGTCGTCCCACGACTGTTGAGCAAGTGCAGACTGCGGATGTTTCGCCAGTGCCGGTGACTGTCTCCGCACCAGATTCTGATGATGACCTCCATATTCCTCTTGCTCGTCTTATAGGTAAAAAGGGTGGCACCAAACACCCCATTGCCAACTACATTTGTTATGATCACCTCTCTCAGGCCCATAAAGCCTTTATCCCTTCTCTTTCATCTATTGTGATTCCTAAGACATGGCAGGAGGCTGTTCAGATACCTGAGTGGAAAAAGGCAATGGAGGAGGAACTGTGTGCCTTGGATAAAAACAAGACATGGAGGCTTGCTAGTCTTCCTCCTGGGAAGCGAACGGTCGGATCCCGTTGGGTCTTCACAGTTAAACAAAATCAAGATGGAATGGTGGAGAGGTACAAAGCTCGTTTGGTGGCTCAGGGATATACCCAAGCTCAGGGCATTGACTATCAAGAGACATTTGCTCCTGTTGCAAAGATGAACTCAATTCGTGTGCTTCTCTCCTGTGCTGCGAGTCGTAAATGGGAGCTACTGCAGCTTGATATCAAGAATGCGTTCTTGAATGGTGATCTGGAAGAGGAAGTCTACATGGATATTCCCCCGGGCTCTGAGATCAAAGGGTCCAAGGGGAAGGTCTGCCACCTTCTAAAATCCCTGTACGGCCTAAAGCAGTCTCCGAGAGCGTGGTTTGGACGTTTCTACAAGACCATGCTTCAACTTGGATACACTCAAAGTCAAGCTGATCACACTCTCTTTATCAAGAGGAAGGGTCCTCAGGTTTCTATTCTTATTGTGTATGTTGATGACATCATCATTACCGGAGACTACTTGGAGGAGATCAATCATTTAAAAAAACAACTAGGCAAAGAATTCGAAGTCAAGGACCTGGGGAAGCTTAAATATTTCCTGGGAATTGAAGTTGCGAGGTCTCAACGTGGGATCTTCATCTCCCAAAGGAAGTATACTCTTGATCTTCTTGAGGAGACTGGGATGCTTGGGTGTGCCCCAGTGGACACTCCTATTGAGGCTAATCACAAAATTGATGCAGATATTAGTGGGGAGAAAGTGGATGCCTCAAAATATCAACGCCTGGTTGGGCGGCTTATATACCTGTCCCATACTCGCCCTGACATTACATACGATGTGGGAGTCCTAAGCATGTATATGCACTCCCCTTCCATACGTCATCAGCAGGCTGCCTTCAGGGTGTTACGTTATCTCAAAAAGGCACCAGGACGTGGGATTTTGTTCAAAAACAGTCAGTCATTGGAAGTTGAAGTGTTTACAGATGCTGATTGGGCTGGTAGCCAAGACGACAGAAAGTCTACCACTGGGTACTGCACATTTGTAGGAGGCAACCTTGTTTCGTGGAAGAGCAAGAAGCAGAATGTAGTAGCTCGCTCAAGTGCGGAAGCAGAGTATAGGGCTATGGCCCAAGGCGTTTGTGAGGGACTGTGGTTGAAGACTATTCTCCGTGATATAGGTCTTCAAGGGAACAATCCTATTATGATCTACTGTGACAACAAGGCTGCTATCAGCATTGCACACAATCCTGTGCAGCATGACAGAACCAAACATGTGGAAGTCGACAGACATTTCTTCAAGGATCACCTTGACAAGGGGAATATTTGTACTCCATTTGTAAACTCATTTGACCAGCTTGCCGATGTCTTCACCAAGGGGCTATGCAGCGACAGCTTCAAGAACAACACTGACAAGTTGGGAATGATCAATATATATTCCCAACTTGAGGGGGAGAGTTGAATATTCGCTTTTATGTTTTTTTCGCATTTATGTTAAGCACGTGATATGTCACGTGTATGTCGCCTATATATATGTATGTGCTTGCCCGATTTAGGGTTATCGTGAAATAGAATACCTGTTTCTACTTTTGTTCCTTGCAGTTCCTTGTATTCATGCTTTGATCTGCAACTCATCAACAAATCAATGAAGAGCATAATAAGAATAACTATGGAGACTGTGAGCTTATGAAATAAATTATAAAAGAAAACCGAATTGGCCATACCCATGTTACTGGCTTCGTTCAAGCTTCGCGCTTGATATAACAAGTTTGCATATCTTATGATGGCTTTATTCTTGGAGATTAGCACAGACAAAGTGATACAACTACTCTCGCATCTGCACACCAACTCAGCAAAACAGAGCACTCCACAACATTCACAACCAATATCAAAGGTAAAATCAACCGCAAATCACAGAACTGATAAGCAACTACAACGATCCACACACACAAGCAGAAAAAAGGAAAGATAAGGACCAATCCTAAGGAAAGATGACCTTTCCTGAACGGACGATCAACTAAGGGAGAGGGTGATAGAGTAGTATTAATTAATTAATACCAATTAATTACACTAGTTAATTATGGTGGTTTCCATATGCGCTCCCTTGACTCCTGCTAGGTGGTGTGCTCAGGCGGATGCATCGTCGTAACAGAGGGCTTCCTCCGATCTCCACGCAGCAGCCAAAACACAACCTGTTTTAAGAGTTACAAGACATACCGAACCCTACTACAACAAAGCTACTTATACCTGGACCAACCCAACGACGAATTACCAAAATGCCCCCAAATGGGTGCGGGCGAGACCGCCCGGCTGATAAGATCGTATCAAATACCTCCCCCATCAGATGTTCCTTGTCCCCAAGGAACAAAATGAGGACACTTCTTCTGTAGCGACCCGAGATCCTCCCATGTTGCTTCAGTCCGCGAGCTGCCCGTCCACTGTACCAGAATTTGAGTGACGACCTGTCCCTCCATGTTGATGATTCGCCGACCCAAGCTCCTCATTGGCTCGATGAGAATATTTCCCTCCGCCGTGATGGTCACTGGTAGCTCCCCCGACTGATTGAGCGGCTCCCCCTTGTGTTCCTTCAGCTGAGAGATGTGGAATGTTGGGTGTATCTTGGCGTCAACGGGTAGTTTCAAGCGCTAGGCAACCTTGACCACCGGCTCCAACACCTTAAACGGCCCGAAGAACTTGGGTGACAATTTCTGGCATCCGTGCGTGCGTAGGCTGACTTGCCTATATGTCTGCAGTCAGATATATACCCAAGAGTCCACCTCTAACATCCGTTCGCGACGTCCCTTGTCCGCTAGGACCTTCATCCTGTTCTGAGCTTGCGCCAGGTTTTGCTTCAAAATAGAGATCACCCGTTCTCGGGCTCCCAGGGAGCGGTCAACCTCCTCCACCGTGGATGTCCCTTCAACATATGGAATTGGTGGTTGTGGTTCTTGCCCGTAAACTGCTTCATACGGGATCATTCGAATCACACTGTGGAACATGGAGTTGTACCACCCTTCAGCTAGGGGCAACCACTCGACCCAACTTCAGGGTCGTTCATGACACATGCACCTCAATTATCCTTCCACGCACTGACTCACCACCTTCGTTTGTCCATCGCTTTGCGGATGATAAGCTGTGGAGTGGTGTAATTGGACCTGCAAAATGTGAAACAATTCTACCCACAATTGGCTCAGGAAAACCGCATCCTGATCACTCACAATAGCCGTAGGAAGACCATGTAGCCTGAAAACAGAATTTAGGAAAACCCGGGCCACCTCCTTGGTTGTGTACGGGTGCGACAAGGCCATAAAATGGGCTTGCTTGCTTAACCAGTCCACGACCACTAGTATGGTGTTCTTCCCTTTACTTTTCGGCAGTCCCTCGATGAAGTCCATCGAAATCTCCTGCCATATGCACTCCGGAATGGGTAAGGGCTGCAACGATCCCATGGGTAATTGGTTGGATGCTTTACACGTTTGATAGATTTGGCATTGTTGTATGTAGTCATAGAGTTCGGTCTTCATCCGCTTCCAGTAGAATACCCTCTTTAACCGGTGATAAGTTGTTGTGATCCCCGATTGACCGCCTATGGCACTATCGTGATACAATTGGAACAATCGCTGCTTGAGCTCAACATCTTGGCCGACCACCAATCTTCCCTTCCGTTGTAGTACCCCTTGCCTCCATTGGTAATTTGGTTTGCTGGTCTCGTCGGCTTCCTTGGCCTCAATTATTTGTTGAATGTTGGTGTCTTGTTCCCACGATTTCCGAACCGCCCGCAGAATTTCGGATTGAACCACCACCATTGCGTTGACCTCTCCCTCCAACTGCTCATATTTCCGAGACAAGGCGTCCGCGCAAGCATTCTCCTTGCCGCTTTTGTACTGAATCTGAAAGTCGTACCCCATTAGCTTGGCTAGATATCGTTGTTGGGCTGGAGTCGCGATCCTTTGCTTGAGCAAGAATTTAAGACTTTGATGTTCGGTCCGGATGGTGAACGGTGAGCTGATCAGATAATGCCTCCATTGGTGGACCGCCATAACCACCGCTAAAAGTTCCTTCTCATATGTGGAGAGCCGAGCATTCTTCGGCCCGAGTGCCTTGCTGAAATATGCCATGTGTTGACCTTCCTGCTGCAATACCGCCCCTACACCGGTGTCCGCTGCAGCCGTCTCTACTACAAAAGTGTTCCGGAAGTTGTAGAGCGGGCGGTTGCGACACAGCCCGCTTCAACGCTTGAAAATTCATCTCCACTTCTTCTCCCCATTTGAATTGCCACTGCTGTAGCAAGGAGGTGAGGGGTTTGGCCATCAACCCATATCCCTTTATAAAGCGGCGGTAGTATCCGGTCAGTCCCAAAAATCCCCGTAGTTTCTTTAGGGTAGTAGGTACGGGCTAATCTAGCATTGCTTGGATTTTGCTAGGATCGGACGCCACCCCTTGGCTAGAGATGAGGTGACCAAGGTACTGTATTTGACGTAGCCCAAAGTGGCACTTGCTGTGTTTTAGGAAGAGTTGCTGTTGTCGCAGAATTTGTAGGGTGGTGTTAAGATGATTCAAGTGGTCCTCCCAAGATTGATTGAAGACGAGTATATCATCGAAAAACACCAAAATAAATTTTTAGAGATGTTCTCTAAATGCCGAATTCATCAAGCTCCGAAACGTCGATGGGGCGTTGGATAACCTGAACGACATCACTAGGAACTTGTAGTGTCCGTTGTGAGTGCGAAATGTTGTCTTGGGCACGTCGTCAGGAGCCTTCCAGACTTGGTGGTAGCCCGCTCACAAGTCCAACTTTGAAAGGAAAATGGCCCCGTGCAATTCCTCAATTAATTCTTCAATAACGGGAATCAGAAATTTATCTTTGATTGTGTCCTTGTTGAGTTGTCGGTAGTCGACGCATAACCACCAAGTACCGACACTGTTCTTTATTAACACAACCGGAGACTCGAATCATCCCGGTTTCCATCAACTCTTCTACCATCTTTTCAATCACCTCTTTTTGCAATGGTAGATAACAATACGGCTTGATGTTGACTGGGGTTGCCCCTTCCCGAACCAGAATGTGGTTTTCATGCTGCCTAGTCGGTGGCAAACCCTTTGGCTCGGTGAACAGTTCCTGGAACCGCCCCAACACCTTCTGGAGCTGGTTCTGTGCCAATATTGTGAGTTGTGGGTTCCCCATCGACCTCAAAAAACTGGTCACATTTATAAATCCAATCCAGCACTCCTCCAAAAAAATGCGGAAAATCGATACGAGAGAATCGAGTGGCCATGTGCTGAGGGCTGGATGATCTCGGTCGACTGTTGTTGGAGGTAAAGGATCCCCCCGCACCGTTGGTCTTGTCCTCCTTGAGTACTGATAATATCTCCCTGACTTCCTGCGCTGTGCGGCCTTGTTGTTCGTTCAGCGATTTCAGCGAGCGGGCTAGGTCCTCCTGGTGTTGCTTGAGGGCCTCCATGTCACTTGGCACCTCCTTCGACCTGGTGGCGTCCGATACAGGCATTTGCCCAGGTCGGATCGTGCTCCTTTGATACCTTTGATACAACTACTGTTGAATCTGCACACCAACTCAGCAAAACAGAGCACTCCACAACATTCACAACCAATATCAGCGGTAAAACCAACCACAAATCACAGAATTGATAAGCAACTACAACGATCTACACACAAGCAGAAAGAGGAAAGATAAGGACTGATCCTAAGGAACGATGACCTTTCATGAACGGACGATCAACTAAGGGAGAGGGCTTCCTCCGATCTCCACGCATCAGCCAAAACACAACCTGTTTTAAGAGTTTACGAGACATGCCGAACCCTACTACAACAAAGCTACTTATACCTGGAACCTTAAATACAGATCGTATCACAAAGCCAATTAAATTTGATATTGTTACCTCTTATATTGTTATATGTACTTCTCCATTGATGGTATTTGAGTTGAGGTTAGTTTTGAAGAAGATATGCACGCATTCACTCACGTACACAAGTATATGTATGTACACTCTTACATATTCTTCAACCTATGGAACCTTAAATACAAATCTTATAATTTTCTGGCACAAAGCTTCTTCTTATAAGATGCTTCATCTGTATCCAATTTTGATTCCCCTCTTGCTGTTGCATTCTCTCTTGGCCTTCATATTCTCCCACGGGGTCTTTTTCTGAATCTTACTCACCGATGTTTTATGTTAATGCTAGTTTAGCTCAACCTTTTCAGCTAAGTAAAAAAAAAACTGTCATTTCCATCCCTCACAAAACTTTTAACTATATTTCCAGCTCTCTTCTTATTCCTTTGGATGAAACTTTTTGGAAACTTCAAAACAATTCAACTTTGTAAGTGTTTTTTTCCCTTAAGTTTAAATGTGCCTTTCTCCTCTTATTCCTTCTTTCTATTTCATTAAACTTTTCTTACCTATGGTATACTAATAGTACACCCCTTTGGTGATGATATAATGAGAGGGTCGGTTGCGGGTACCAAGTGAACTTTTGTATGTAACGCCTAGCAGCTGCAGCTCAATTGGTGATGGTGAACAGTTTAGAGCTCCCTTATCTAGGAGGTCTGGGGTTCAAGCCCTAGCCTCAACAACCCAGCATTGGAATTAGCGGTTGCGGCCAATCAGGCCCGTGGAGATTGGTTGAGGTCATTGGTCTGCAGAATTGTAGCACACCCATAGTAGTCCAGGGCATTACAGAATGTGTGGTTAAGGTTGTAGTGGAGTATCAAGATGCAGGCTCCAAAAACACGGTGGCTCATCATTTAGAATCAAATTCTCTACTTCAAATACATGATGACTACCATATTTCTAGTTATATCAAGCTCATAAGAATTTGATTCGGAAAAATGTATAGACTTATTCGCTTTACCTAAGGAAATCTCTCAGGTCGCATGTGAATCATCACCTGATCACTTTTTCATCTGCTCTCTAATGTGATTAGCCACGCAAGTTTTAAATTTTTTTATTATTTAATATAATTTTACATAAGAATATAACATGCAACTCATGTAAATGCGATGAACAACAAACATGACACTTACTAGGCGATGACTCTACATTGTAGTGGATGTCCCGAAGAATGTGTGGTTTATCATGAGGCTCTTTAGGAAGGTGTAGAAATACTCATCAAGTGTGTGGCGAGTAGCCAAGTGACTACATGAGGCATCGACACTAGGGTACGAGTCCATGATGTGCCAAATTTCTCCCAGGGGGTGTGACTCATCTGGAGGCTGGTATATAAGAAAACTGATCGCGAATGTGACGATTACTCAAAAGAATGTCCGAGGCATCGACATGAGAGCGCCATTCCGGGGTGTGTCGAATGTCTCCAAAAGAGAAAATCTCATTAGGTGGCTCACCTCGGGGCTCATCGATGAATTCATCAATAGTTGGATAATTATCTAGATGAGTATCATCGACGATGGTAGTGTCCTCGGAAGTAGGTAGGGCAGCCATTACCAGGTCAATTCTAGGCTCTCGATTCTCACTTGGGACATGACTCCTCACTACAATGTGGAAAGATTTTGTGGAACCTGTATTCAAAGGTGAGTCTATTTATAGGAGCACTAACTAGCCCTAGGCAGGGAGTACGAAAAGGGCATTCCACTACTCCGGGCTTGCTAAGTCGCTCATGATCGCTCTCTCTGTCGGTGCCATAAGGTTCGTATCAGGCGCCATTTTATCGTCAAGTTGTAGACTACTCATCAGACATTGAACCTCACTGAAGTGAGATAACTTGTATCAAGCATTCCATCTTGTCCTGGAGACACAAGTAGGCATGGTGGTGTGTTGGGTTTTGTTTGAGCATCTCATGCACAGCAGAATTAACAACAACTCATTTATTTAACCATACAAAAACCAATAGATCAAGAACTGAGAATATACCTGTGTCGAAATCAAATTTCGAGAAGAAAAACTGTCGTATGAGAACCAAAACGTAGAACGAGATCCACGTCTCTACAAGTATCCACACGAATGCCAGAAAAACCTGGCAGTCCATCCAACGAACTCGGGGTTGGAAGATGATCGTCCTTCTCTTCCACGAAATACTAGTTATGTTCCTGGAGAGAATGCGACTGCAAGTTCTTCGAGTCACCTACTCGAAAACCTAAATCATCCCTTTTTTATATAACAGTTTCATAAACTGTCCATATACATCGAAATCGACTGAGGGGAGTTATGATAGTGGAGCAATATGTGCCAAATAAATAGTATTCGCAAAGCTCCAAAAGTGGCACATATTCGACGTAGGTCGTTTTCATAAAATAGCGTGCGTGAATACTAATCGACGTGCGTCGATTTCGTAAATCGTCGTGCGTCGTATACTATCTTTTACTAATCTGCGCACGTCGATTTCACAAATTGACGTGTGTCGAATAGTATCTGACGACATTCTAAGTCGATGCGCTTCGATTTAAGAAATCAATGTGCGTCGAATAGTATATGGCACTATATATATCTTCCGTTAAATGCACACCAAATCGACGTGCGTCGATTTCACAAATCGACGTGCGTTGAATAGTTGTTTAACAACTTTTGTTCGAATCCAATTCGACATGCAATTACTCCTAATCAATATTTAATAAATTCCCAATTAATTTAAACATCATTTCTGGACTTGGTTCTTCACTTGTATCATATGCAAGTAAAAATCAACACGATCATTTATCCAATTTCCGTACATTCTTAATGTGCGACCTCATAAATTCTTATTACGTTGACACCAAAACTAATCCATTGATTACTTATAGACCACAGATTCCAATTTGGTGGCCTCAGGCCGGGGAGGACTCCTCATGATGAGGCTTTTCAGGGTGCAAGCCCACTCTACTAACACTAGCAGATCTCAAGGATTTCTCGTAACAGAGGGCGATCTTAAGTGTCTGCATGACTGGACTCTAAGTAGTGGTGAACCAACTCATTATATATCTCGGACCAGAGCCCAAATTGAAATTTTGAAGTGGCTGCAATGGGCTCCTCTTGGATGTCACTCCCCACTACTAACTCGTCAAAGCTAGACCTATAATCAACAAGGAACATAAGGTCTTGCTGTAGGGCATACAACTTCTTGAGGAGATAACACTTATAAGGAGTTGAATGATATTTATGACTTAACTTTCACTTCATATCTACCCAACTAGTAATAGGATGAAGACGACCGCGTTCAAGAGTTCCCTCTTTCCTACTTCAATATGCCTTAGCCTGATCGAGGGGTCTAGTCTTCACGAATCTAACGTGACGCTCACCTAATAGCTCGTATAAAAAACCCTAGATCCAGCACAGGCATCCACAGAAAAATGGAAATCTGAAAATGTATAGGCGAGGAGGAGCGTTCAGAGATAGCAGATCCTAGGGTTACCTTCTAGAGATCGGCGAGTAGAGGACTCTCGGCGGCGTGTTGCGTGAGGAAGAAGCTCCGTCGGAGGCAGCGTCAAGAAGATCGATGGTCGCCGGCGTGGATATCCGTCCGCGAGCTCGATTTGTCGATGGGCACGAAAAAGGTTTCACGGAATAGAGAGGAAGGAGGGGGGGGGGGGGGGGGGGTTGCCTCTCGCCAAAAAACAGAAGCATGTATCAAATACGCGGACGTGGCCCCGGTGCTTTGATCGTGTATTCAAGTAAAAACGCCGAAAAACGTGTTTTGCGTTTCTAACCGCCAGCCCCAAACAGCCTAAAAACAACGGTGGCGTTTATTTAAAAAAGCCGCCGCTGAACACCCCCCCCCCCCCCCCCCCCCCCCCCCCCCCCCCCCCCCAACAGGGCCTAAAACACTTGCTTATGCTTGTTATTGTGAAATGAGTGAAAGAATTATATCTTAGACTTGTTTGGATGTATGATTTTTCAAATGTAATAAGTGAGTTCCCAATAATTATGGCCTTATGAGTTATATCATAAACTTGTTTGGAATTAAAACACACAAACAAACAGGGCCTAAGTCCTGCATTTTCTCTTGCCTATCTTCACATCAACTGATTAACTTTAACTGGGATTACATATCCAACATTTACTTTGGAGGTCTTAGGGGATACTATTTTAAACATTCATCTATTATAGATTTTATTCTTATTGATTTAATGCTGTTCATCTACAAGCTTTTATAGTTTGCATTCTTCTATGTTCTGTCATTGCTGCTATGTATTATATTTTTATATATTTTCATGTGAATAATCGATGGCTTAATTTCCTTGAAGGTGGAGGAGGCTGTGCTACTTTCAATGGCTAAACATAGATGCTCAAATATCAAAGGTGAATCTCCCTCAGATTTAATGCTTATATCACATCATATTTCTATTCCATCTTTTTATTTGATTCTTTTCAGCATTGTCTGTACTCAAACTACTGTTATTTTCTAACATTTGCATGGAACGTGTATGTACCCACTGTAGAGAGAAAGGCATGCATATCTGTCCATCTCTGTACTTACCATTTACTCTTAACAATTTTATTTGCAAATGTTTTCCTGCTAGCTTTGGCATGGATTACTAATGTGGTACTAGAAAGTCCATCAAAAATATAAGATACTTGATGTAATGACACAGGACGAATGTAGTGAGTGTATCCGTTCCCTAAGGAACTCTAATTAGTAGGTGTTTGCGGAGTATCATAGGAATCTAGATGATCAGATGCACAAATTATTGTCGAACAATTAAATAGCAATAGATTCTAAATTATATAAAGAATTAAGAATGCTTTAATTAACTAGTAAGTGAATAATCCTAGCAAGGAGAACAATTAGTAGACAAACAAGTACAAATTAATATCCCAAATGATATGATTGTTCATTAAACAATAAGTAGTGAAGATTTCGTACAAGAACTTACCCAAATGATATGAGTCCGGGAGGGTATTTAGTTACTGATTCTGGGTCTGGACAACACTCTGGAAGTGATTCTGCACAGGTTCCGTCTACTGGAATGGAGTTCTGCTCCAACCAGGGGTTCGAGTGAGAGATCTACGGCTGGTGGTGGAGTATTGGGACTATTGGGGAATAAGACTGGAAATTGGGAGAGAAATTGTAGGCTTTTTGAAGTGGAATTTATTGGCCGGCGGGGTGTTATGGGCCACTCATTCATGTGCCTAATCCCGCCAGTCGAGCCGCATAACAGGGTCGCGACCCGCACACCCCAACCCATCACTGCATGCGTGTTCTCGGCGCGGTAGGTTGTTGAGGCCGGGTCTCGAACCCTTTACCTCCTTGATGAGAGGCATTAACGCCTCTGCTCATCACCAACTGAGCCGCGACCCTGTTATGTGGCTTGACTGGCGGGATTAGGCCCGTGAATGAGCAACCCATAACATAAAAGTGCTAATTCACTGGCCTAATCCTGCCGGTCGAGCCACATAACGGGGCCGCGACCCGCACACCCCAACCCATCACCGCATGCGTGTTCTCGACTCAGTTGGTGATGAGGGTAGATGTTAAGTGTCTCTCATCAAGGAGGTAAAGGGTTCGAGACCCGGTCTCAACAACCTACCGCGCCGAGAACACGCATGCGGTGATGGGTTGGGGTGTGCGGGCCGCGACCCTGTTATGTGGCTCGACAGGCGGGATTAGACATGTGAATGAGCGGCCCATAACACGGGGTTGGGTGTGGCAGTTTTTGGCAGTTTCTGGGTAAAGACAGCAGGAATGAAGTCCACAGGGGCAGGGAAATCACAGGGAAAAGTGAGGAGATGGAGCTTTGGACTGAAATGTGGGGATGGATGGGTGAAACATGGCTATGGAAGGGTGTAGTTTGGCTGGACGAGCAAGGGATTATGGCAGTGGACGGTAATGGGAGGTGAAGGAAGGTTTGAATACACTGGATAATGGAAATTACGGTGGAAATGGGCAGTTAGGATTTTGATTGTCTAATAGGTAGTTAAGATGTGGTTATAATGAGTTCGTGGATAATAGGTGGTTACAACAACAACAACAAGTCTCAAGCCTTTATCCCACCATAGTGGGGTCGGCTAAGTGGATAATAGGTGGTTAATAATGATAATAGGTAGTTATGTGGAAATTGGCGATGACTAGAGGTAGTTAGTTACCTTGCCTTCGGCATTAAGAATCCACATAATCAGCATCGTGGGACGACCGCAAGAGCTCGAAAATTCTCTCCAAATTCCATGATATCAAAAAATTACGCCCCAAATCCGTATTTATAAACTTAAAACCCGCTACGGGCGATCAAAACAGTCCATAACATAAACCCACTAACTTTACATGAAATAAAAATACAAAAATAATATAAAAATATGTCATCATCGCTCTGAATGTGACTATTGGCTTGTATCATATATTCGACATTCCTATCTTCGCCTCCTGCGTATGTAGATCTGAGCAGGCTTCGGTAAGTGCTGGTCTATCCTTGATCTGTGATCCCCATCAGGTAAGAGACAGATGGATGCACAATTGTAGACGAACACACATGCAGGGACAGATGGAGAGAAATATTAGAAAAAGAAAAAAACCTCACGACAAAATCTAAGCTGCATAGGAAGAAGAAATAGCACTGTAATCTTTTACCAAACATATTAAGTATATCACACAACAATCTACCACTTATAGGAGGTAAGCAGAAAAAGAGTTGTCAAATAAATTAGATAATGACTTTAGACCAAATAATGATAAAATGTAAACTTATTGTAATAAATCCCCAAGGAAACACGACAAAACTAAAAAAAAAACTAAAAATGATTAAATAAAGAAGCTATGTTGGTTGTGTCTATATATAATGTTTGTTGGTTTGTGTGTGTGTGTGTGCGCGCGTGTGTGTGCTTGGATTCTATACTATTTGGTTAAACATTACTTTTTCCAATTTTACCCTTCTTTATTATAAAACTTTCAACTTTTCATAAGTGAATTAATTTGTATTTTTTTGTTTAATTTAAAAAGTGCATCTTCATTCCTCAATTTTTGTTGATTTTTACATTCGGCGTGACAAATTTTTACAAGAACAACGAATGGAGGATGTATTGTCGCGCCGTGACACGGGGGAACCTCGTGCACGACTGCTTGTGTGTGTGTATGCTAGAATCCAAGCATTCAAACCCATGTATTTGATTCCAAGCCATTTGAATGACTTAACACTTTGCCATCACAATTAAGTTATGCAATAAAATTCATCTTTTGTGAACATTTTGATCCATCCATGATGAGTTTGTGCCCACTTGATGATCAGATAATCTTAAATTTGATGTGCATATTCTGCACTAAGTGAAGGTATTTGCCTAAGAATAGTAAACTTTTCAAAATATATATCATTATCGGTATGTTCTACATTGTTCCTTGAGCGGGTATCTTGTGATGTGGATTATGGATCCTAGCAGCTAGGATATGATTGAAACGACTCACTCACAGGACTAACATAATGATATTCTTTATTACTAGGATAGTATTTCTAGTTAGGTTTATGGGCTTATGTGTGGTTGTTGATGTAGATTTTGGAGGGTAATATGTAATTTTCAAAGCTCTGAGTGTATGGGTTCAAGTATGAGGTAGTGTAAGGAGTGGAGTAAGAAGAGGCCGTTGGTTTTGGTTTAGATTCAAGTTTTAGTTCTTCTATTAGTGTTGGCTACTCTCTAATGTGGTTTTGATTTAGATTCAAGTTGTAGTTCTGTTAGTCCCAAGTATTCTCAGATGTCTTATTTTGGAGTTTCTCTGGTTACAATTTGAACAAATAATAAACACAAACATTGAAAGGATTCTATATTGTTAAAGGCGTGCCTCACGAACGCCTAAAGCTCAAGGCTCACCAGGCTTAGAGGTTTGCGTCTTCGTGCGCCTTTTTTGCGCCTTTGGAGCATAAAAGAAGCCCCTGGGTTAGATTTTTGTTGTAAATTTTTTTTTTCAAAATAAAGAAACAAATAATGTGAGAACTCAATAATTTATCATGATTTAGTGTTTGTGAAACATAATCGATCGTTGAGATTTAGATATGATGCAAACGACCATATTTATTCTATTTTTTAATAGATAAACGATAGTAATGAATGATAAATGAGTAGAATGGATGAAGAAGAATAAAGAAGATAAGGTGATGTTTGATGCTTATTATTTAAAATGGATGTGGTTGCGCCTTGCCTCTCCAGGCGCGCTCCTGCGCCTTAAGCCTTGCGCCTAGTCTCCAAGACCCCTTTACACTTTGATGCGCCTTGAGCCTTTAATAACTATGGAAGGATTCAAAAATGAAGCTAATAATATTTAAAATTTCAAATTTGGATACAAAGTTATGGTCAAATTCAGAGTTAAATTGCAAGGAAATAAAAAATAAATAATGCAGACATTGAATAATAAATTTCCACAATTTTTTAGAGATACAAAGATGTTGAAATTTTCAAAAAAAATTGGAGAGATTTGACATCTAGTCTTGATGAATATTTAAAAAATGATGTTATTTGATATTTGGGATCCGAGCTTGAGACTAGTGTGGAGTTCTCTAGCAAATTTGCGCATGTCGGATGTCGGATTACGGGGATATATCGGAGATATTTATATTGTCGGATTTTAATATATATAGAAATAATTACCCGTACCTCCCCGGTAAGTTAACATAATTACCAAAGCTTACAAATGTCGGATGTCAGACTCATGTCGGTTTGTGTTTTTTTATGTCGGATGTCGGATTGCGGGGGATATATCGGGGACATTTCAAAATGTCGGATTATAATATTATATATATATATTATATATCATGATATTTTTTAATTAGATGGTAATTATTTTATTTAATGAAGTATACTACTAACAAATGTTTAATCAATTTGTAATAAATAAGAAATGTTGCATACTTTCAATCATGTAATAGTATAATACAACATCACAAAATCATATTAAAGTGCATAGCATTTTAAAAATTAGCTAATTAGCACAGCATAACAGCAAAGAAGAAGAAGTAGCACAGCATAACAACAAAGCATAACAACAAAGAAGAAGCAGCACATCATAACAACAAAGAAGAAGTAACACTAACATCGAAGAAGAAGCAGGACAGTAGCAGCAGAACAGATCGCAGCAGAACTCGCAGCAGATCAAAGCTGAAGAAGAAGAAGACTTACAGTGCAGCGGGAGCGGGAGAACGACAGTGCAGCGGGAGCGAGAGAACGGCGGGAGAAGGATCCAGCAGTGCAGCCACGATCGAGCAGCCAGCAGCACGACAGGAGAAGGATCGATCGAGCAGCCACGATCGAGCAGCCAGCAGCACGGGATCGAGCGAGCGAGCGAGCAGCGGCAGAGAACAGCAGGATCGAGGGCAGCGGGAGAGAGGGATTTTAGGTTTTACGGGGGTTTTAGTATTTTTTTGGGGTGCTAATAGCCTGAACCGCCATAAGTCGTCGTAAAGTCGCCATAAAGCCGCCATAATCCGACATGTCAGGCCGACATGTCCGACATGTCGGCCGCCATACTGGAAAACGCCATTTTTCTCATTTGTGTCGCTAACGTTGCGATTTGCCCTCAAAAATGACATGTCGGCCGACATGTCAGACACGTCGGCCGATATGTCGGACATGTCGGCCGACATCTACAAGCTTGATAATTACTGAGAGCACCCCTCTTATTTTCGAAATTACAAAAACCTCCCCTGAACTTTTCATTTCATAACATCATGAACAAAAATTCAGGATTTTTTGTAATGAAATTGTACACCGATGGGGTTTTTTGTAATGAAATTAAAACTTCAAGGGAAGTTTGAAGTTTTTGTAATTATGCTAACTTATAGGGGAGTTTTTTTAATTTCGAAAATAAGAGGGGTGCTCTCAGTAATTTAGCAAAGTTAGAGGGGTGGTCCCGGTAAATGCCCTATATATATATACAATTGTACACATAATATATGTTTATAGATAACACAATAAGAATGTAATAATATGATTATAATGGAGTACTGAACACAATAAACACAATTTTATATATAAATAATTAAATATTGAAGCAAACGACTTGCCTATACTTCTATGATCCTTTGAGGATCGATGACATTCGTCCAATAATTTCATAGCACAAAACATAAGTAGAAACCCAGTTGTAAACAGATAAAAAATAGATGATATAAATCTAATCATAAGCAGGCACAAACCAGAAGCCCAATATGGATCAAGCAGCAAGAAGCAAGCATGCAACACGATAATCATGAAATGAGAAACCCAACAGACCATGAAGAAGATAGAAACCAAAAACCAAGAAGCAGTATTTAAAAAAATAAACTCACACTCCTATTAGAGAAGCTGAGAAGATATTACCTGAATCGAGCAATCAGAGTCTCCGAGGCACACAATCAGATGCCAAATACTGAGTCGTCGAAGCTAAGCCACAAGAAAGAGGCGTCAAAAGCTAGGGCACAAGAAAGATTCGGCAAAAGCTAGGACACAAGAAAGAGGTATCAAAAGCTAGGGCACAAGAAAGAGGCGTCGATGACAGTAAATGACGTGAAGAGCACCAAATGAGAACAAGACGAAAAAATCGTCGAAGTTAGGCTCTGAGAGATGCACGGAATAAAATATTACCACTTAGTCGCTTAAAAGAAATGAAAAAATATTTTTAATACTCACGCTGATATATCGGCCGCGAGATATTGCCCGATATATCAGGTAAAATTGATATATCGGGCGACATTTTCAAAAATGACATTTTTACTTAAAAATGTCGTTGTTGTTGCATTTTCTCCCCAAAACCTTTATATCGGCGGACATCTACAACAATGTTCTCTGGTGTGACTTGACTCTTCTTCCTTCAGGAGTAGAAAGACAACTCCTTACAGATTGTTCTGCTGAAATGTATTGAAGGAGGTAGGAATTTGACGAGGAAGGGATGAACTCACTTTAATGTTACTTTTCTCCTAAAATGAGACAAGGTAGTCAGACTCGTGCTCTCTAGAGGTAACATCCAGAGGTATGACCTTTGTGGAATGTGGGTAACAACATTTGTATCCTTATCACCGTTTTAGATGTCCTCCGACATGGCTCCCGACATGTTGTTTTCGAGGAAAAAACGACACTTTTTTCTTAAAAAAATTTATGTTATTTATAAAATATAGACTTACATATTCGATTCTTTCTAATATATTGGTCGACATGACTTTTTAACATATCGTTTGCTATTTTATATTGTGTTACCAGACTAGCAATATATGTATAATTCACTTATTAAAAAAAGGACGGCCCAGTGCACAAAGCATCCCCGTGCAGCGAGGTTCCGAGGAAGGGTCCCACCGCAAGGGTGAAATGTAGGCAAACCTTACCCTGCATTTTCCAAGAGGCTGCTTCCTGGACTAGAACCCGTGACCTCAAGATCATACGTCAACACCTCAGCCGGTGCGCCAAGGTTTATATATCTATTTTTTATAAAGAACTTTCAGGCCCATATTGAAGCCAAATTAGTACCATTTAGTAAATCACAGCCGTTGGATCAGGACGATCTGGGCTGCAAATAGCAGCCGTTGGATCAGTCCGGCGACCTCGCCGGTGGGCTCCGGTCAGGCCGGCGGCGGCGGGGAAGGAAGCGTGGGGCGGCGGACGTCGATTTAAAAAAAAAACTCCCTGATTTTTTTTATTATATATAGTATATTGTAAATATAAATTAAATATATAATATATATATTATATATAATATAATGTATATATAAATTAAATATTATATATATATAATACAATATTTTGAAAATTTTAAACCTAAAATACATAAATTTTTTTTTTTTTTAATTTCTAAAAAAGGAAAAAAAATTATATATAATTGCGTGCGTGCCGGGGGCGGGCGAAGCCTGCCGGAGGCGTGCAGGGTATTGTCACGCGGGGCATGGGGGGCCCCCGTGCACTGTCACTCGAAGCCCGTCGGGTGCGGGCGAAGCCCGCCGGGTGCGCGTAGAGTACTGTCGCGCGGGGCACGAGGGGCCCCCTGTGCACTATCACTCGTGTGTATATATATTATGTATGCTTAAAATGATTTGACTTATTATTTCACTCTCTTTAGTATGTGTTATTCTAACAATCAAAAAGGGCAGCCCGGTGCACAAAGCATCCCTGCGCAGCCAGGGTCCATGGAAGGGTCCCACCACACGGTGAAATGTAGGCAAACCTTACCTTGCTTTTTTAACAATCAATTTAGTATAATTATTTTGCACTATTTTCTTACTTCGTATTACAAAGAAAAAGTAAAAACATTCAAGACATTTATTAATTTAATTATTTCTATGTTTTTAACATAAATTTATTAAGATTTGAAAGACTTATAATCAATTAAAGATATTTAGCTTTTAAATATTCTTTTTTTGCTATAAAACTTAGTGTTATCAGACTTAGTTTTTTGAATGTATCTATTTGTACTTGTTAATAATAATTTTTAGATACTTTTCATATTTATTTTGCGATATACACTACTCATTGTTTGTTTATTTGTTATGTTAATTTTTTTTACTCTTAAAACACGTAATTATATTTAAAATACATAAAATTTATTATTTTTATTTATAAGATACAAAATTTCGACATTTTAAAATATCCCCGACATATCTTTGACATCCGACATTTAAAAACTCAATCTTACATGTTGTCGACATCCAATATTTACAACCTTGACCCTTACTGAGCGGAATTGTGTTCTATGCAGACACATTTTAATGCTCAGAGATCTAATTTTCCATGAGCATGTTTGTGGATATATGAACAAATGACCCAATCAAACACTCAAGTTTGAAAGTTGCTCGGTTTAACCCCTTGAGCATTAACCGAAGTAGAAACCCAAGGTAACTTGAGGACATTATTAATTAGGTAAGTTGCAGGGATAACTGCTTCCTTCTAATAATGATCTGTAAAATGCATGGTAAACAGGAAGGCTTAGGTCACTTCAAAAAGGTGCCTATTCTTTCTTTTGGCAACCTCCTTTCTGGGTTGGGCTCAAGTACAATTTATTTAGTGAATGATCTCAAGATTGAATAAATATATATGTACAATGTTAGAGATAGATAAAAACTTAATCGATGTGATTGTTTTTTTTCTTAAATAAAGGATTAATATTTTTTTTTATTCGGGCAATGACCTTAGCGGTGCTTTAATATGAGCCTTTTGAGCAAATCTGTTTTTATAGGTCCAATGTTGGTTGGAATTTTTTTATGAACATTTTGGTTTTGACAAGGTTATTTTTACAGGTTCATTGATTTTACTAGACGGATCAAACAGTGCTGAAGCATTTGGTTAGTTTTCCTGTCCTCTGCTTGCACATTTTTAGAATGTCATTTTATTATAAATAACATTTTAATTGTAACAAGGTTAAATTGGGAACCATCAATGATTCTCTGTATAAATCACATTTGATTTTTTTGGTAAATATCACTAAGGTCCTTTAGTTATAACCCATGCTTATCATTATTGGTCCACGTTCTTAAAAATCCAGAATTTTGATCCCTGGCCTTTTCCTGTAATACCCATACATAGTTTAACAACAAAAGCTCGTGATATGAAGTAAATTAAGCAACAATAATAAAATTGATGCATAACATGAATTAAGTAGAGTACACAACGAAAATAAAAGACTGGAATTAAGATTAAAGAAATACCTCAAATTCCGATTCACAAAGTCAAATAGAAATAAAAAGTGCAAGAAGTCTGAAATATTGAAGATCTTAAACCATGTATGCATTTAAGTTCATACATAAATGATACACCAAACTGAAAGGTAAAACAAACTAAAATGTAGAAGAAAACCCTTGGAAGCTTATCCTAAGCGAATCTCCTGAACTGAGCTCCCTATAAAGAAATGTCTGAAGACATCAACCCATCCAGTGAGTAGTAAAAAATCTTCCTCTTAGTGACACTAAAATAACATAAGGAAAATATGCATGCATGCATGCCTTAAAAATGATATTTCATGCTAAGGAAAAGTATATCATGGTTCTATGCATGCTTTTCTATAAAAGTACTTCTCTAACATAAATCATCAGTTCTATTTTTGGATCATATGCTGAATTTTTCTCTAAATTCGGAATGATCAATATGCAGAGTTTCTATGTTCTAACTTGTAACTATAGTTGGGGTGACTTATGATCAATTTCTTCTTATTCTTAGTTTCAGAAGTTATTAAGCACATTCTAGAGATTTGAGTCTCTAATGGAGAACATAAGTGCTCTAATGTGTCTCGGTCATGGACACAGACTCGTATCTAATAAGCTTCCATTGGTTGTCTTATGCTCATTTTCTTTTTATTTTTAGTTGCGTAAATTATTAAGTGTATACTAGAGATTTGAGTCCCTAATGACGAACATAGGTGCTCTGGTGTGTTTCGGTCGGATACAAACTCACATATAATAATCTTCCATGGGGATTCGACTTCTCCATTTGAGGCTCTTACGGTCTACTACGCACTATGAGTATGATGGTGTGTGTCCATCAATCACTAGAGAAAACATTCGATTGTGCGTCCTATTTACCTTCTTATAGTGGTCGGCATGAACAATATAAAAGAACACCCGCTTAAGGCCACTAATCTTAGGACTGTTATTTGATTAACTCGCAAATTCTATATTTCATATTGTTTTAATATTTTTGTCATTACTTATCAACGCGAGAAAAACATTCACATATTGCTTACCGCATACATCTAGGACTTTATTTGTTTATCTATGTAAGGCATCGATTTAAGCTAATAAACTTCTATCTTAAATATTTGCTTCCTCTTGATACGATGATCATTTAATTCATAGGATTATTGTATTTAAATTTGAGTATAACTTGATTACTTGATACTTAGAATAAACTGTTATGATCTCACACGGCTAATTATCTACGTCGTTAATTAGTGTCGTCATGTATTCATGTTAGGTGTCTTTTATTAATCGAGTCGATGTACGAGCCCGTACTATTTTTATCATTTTGTGTTCTCTTTTTTTTTCGGGTATTTACACCCATATCACTTTGTAAGTCTATAAATAGACCATTTGAGTCATGTAGGAAGTAATAAATGAAATTATGAAAGTTTTATTTCTCTCTTGAGTTCTTTTCTCCTCCCTCAATTTCTAGGGTTAGGGTTGAGCACGACTCCCTTTCTTCCCCTCCCCTCGCACTTTCCGCGGGTTGAGCTCGGCTCCCCTTGTATCTCCAGCTCCATCGCCATCTCCGACGACGTTACGACTAGGCTCGTAACATCTTGACTGGATCGATAGGACGCTCCGGTGGCTTGCCCTGCAGTCACCCTTCCGATTCATCATCGTCGTCCCCGACAATCCCTTCTTCGACATCCACTGAAGCTCGTTGTCCAGTGCCCTTAGCCTCAACCTCGAAGGCCAACGAGTAAGAGCCGAACCATCATCGTCGTTCCCTGATCTCTGACATGCGTTTATCGGCCTTCTTCTCCCGTGTGGACCTCCGACGAGCAATCCCTCACCTTCTCGTCGTGCGCCGCCATGGGAGCTTGAGTCGATTGACTCGTGTGGGATGCACCAGCAAATTCTGCCTGCGTACCACGTGCGCTTGTCTTCATCGACGAGCAGTCCTGTGTCGAGCAATTCTGCCTGCATACACATGCACTTGTCTTCATCGACGAGCAGTCTTGTGTCGAGCAATTCTGCCTTGCCTGAGCACCAACAACTTCTGCCTGCGTATCGTGCACGCTTGTCTTCATCGACGAGCAGTCCTGCCTTGCCTGAGCACCGACAAATTCTTTTCATCTGAGTGCCCATTTCGAGCCATGTGCACTGTACATGGAGCTTGTTGTTGTCTTGCAACCCACGCCTTCTGTTCCGCGCGTGCCCGCCATGTGTGAACATTTGGGAGGCTGGTTATCACTTATCACTTGAACTAATAACTAATTTGATTAATTGAGTAATTCTCAATATTAAATTAATTATTTTTCCCCTACAATTAATTGATTCTGCAATTAATTCAACGTGATGATGAGCCCCGACGAGTCACTCACCGTCCGTTATATGATCCATAAGTTACTGGAGAGGTCGGCGTCCTATGATCTCGCGCTTGCGTGACTCACCGCCAACATTGACCGCCGCTTCGGGGTTCCGATCCCACCACAACCATCCTCGATGCCACTTGCGCTCGAAGAAGCCCTGCCGCTCTCTGTAGTTCTTTTCACTCTACCATCACTTCTAGTTGTTTTCGTCGTGCAGTTCACACAACCGACATCGTCGCCTCCTAGCCCAGCGCTGGTGTCACCACAATCTGTGTTGCCACCGACCATCCCCGCGGCCTCTACTCTACAGCCTTCGCTCTAACCACATGCTCTGTCGGCCCCCTTGGAGCCATTACTTTCGACAATTGCCCCCCAGCTGGCGCCGCCGCTTCTGATTGCCGCAACTCACCTTCACCTAGGTCCTTTGTCTCCATCGTCTGTCTGCATTCATCGGGCACACTCGCCCCGACTCCTGAGCTTTTGTCCGACGGTTTTTCTTTCGCGACTGGGCCACGTCAGTTCCTTGCAGTCTCTCGTGCCATCTGTGAGAACGATGACGACCCGCCACCAATGCAGCCGCCACCACCACATCGACGCTCTACCAGAAGTTGTTCTGGCAGAAAATTAAGGAGTCATATCGTCATGGCGTACAAGCCTCTCTTAAGCTTGAGGGCAAGATTGATTTGAATGGCGGGTGGGATATTATGGTCTCACACGGCCAATTATCTACGTCGTTAATTAGTGTCATCATGTATTCATGTTAGGTGTCGTTAATTAGTGTCATTAATTATCCTCTGATTACTCTCTAAAATCCATCTTTACCACTGCTAGGGTTTTGGTGTTGCGGCGTTCATAGACGTGACGTGACAACATGATTTCTCTAGGTGAATTGAAAATTGCAAACCTCCTCCGATTACTCTCTAAAATACCTCTTTAATACTGCTAGGGTTTTCTAAGGATAATCATTTCCTAAGATAGAAGAGCGGAAATTGATTCAAAATTAACAAGGGAAGAAGTTCTCACCTTGCCCTAACCCGACAGAACCATGACAGAAATGCAAGCAAAGCCAGTCGGTGACCCTTTGATCTTAGGAGAAACGGGTCTGTCAAGATTCCTGCAATTGAACCCAGACGGTAGTAGAATCTTAAACAATGGTTGTAGGACTTCGAGAACCTTAATAACACATGACAAAACCACGGCTGATAAAAGGGTCGGCGGTTACCTGTTTCAAACCGACAGAATCGTGAGCAGGGATCAATGAGATGAGTTGTCGAGCCTTCACGACTCAAAAGGTTGGATCGCCGAAGACTTCCGGTCCGGGATAGACGAACCAGTTTTCGATCGGCGGGGAAAAGGCCCTGATCAAAGCAGATCGTGGGTCATCGACTGCGGCTTCAGAAGACATAAAGGAAGAAATCAAGACTCACGACATGCGTAACTAATGGCTCTACTCTCAACTACTTCCTTTCTAAGAGGCGTCGGTTACCATAGAGGCGGTTTTGGAAAGGCCGTAACTTCTTGATTCTTAAGGATGTGGGGATGACTGAGATAACTTTTTCTCTTTAATTACAAAATATGTCGCTGCATATTAACATTTAATTAAGGGTGATGTTAATAGCAAACCCATTTTGGGTGCTAGCAAACCATTACTACTAGCAAACAATAAAATTTGAGAATGACTATTTGAAAACCAAGTTGTTACTAACAAACCACCCAATTTTTTTTAAAAGAACTGATGCGGTGACCAACGTCTACTCGGATGGCTGCCCATTGGAGTCAATCTAATCCTCTCGGCCAGCTTCTCTGACGTCGGCGACGAGATCTACGAGCTAATACAAGCATTTTCTTAAAGTTGCTGATGTGCTATTGAGGCCAGAAGATTGACCTAAATTACGGAAGCTATTCGATGGTTTGAGCTGTAATTTGAAATATTCTAGAGACATTTTTTAGTTTCCTTTGCTTAAAAAAGTTCTGAGCTCTGCTGTAAAACACTCCCCACAAAAAAAGACGGAGCGAGAGAGCGAGACCGAGAGACGAACTCTGTTGTACGAGAAGATAAAGTTCCGAGCTCTGCTGTACGAGAAGATTGCCAAGTCGGCAAGCTTCAAGGTCGAGATTCTCTCACCGCGAAGACGAACTTAACACTTCCCGCTAGCGAAGAACTACACGCTCAGCCGAATCTACCGATGGCGCTTGATCTTCGTAAAAGCCGATGTAGACAGAGAAGACAAGGGACACTTCAAGACAACCAAAAATTGAACCTTTGAGTGCTGGTTTGCTAGTAGTATTTTTGTAGGAGAGAAAAAATGGGAAAATGGGCAGGACTAGATTTTTTTTGGTTTGCTAGAGGCCAAACATGGTTTGCTAGAAGCCAAACATGGTTTGCTAATAAAAATACCCTTAATTAAATGTGTTACGCCCTCGCAAATTTCTCAATCGCGCCAAAATTAAAATGCGTACAATATTTTATTAGTTAACTGACTACCAAGGGGCTAAAACGCATGATTACCTCAAACGATGGTTGCAACGACGGCGCTACTTCTGATCCGACCCTAAATTAAAGGTTTAAATTGAAATTAAGTTTTCTGGATGTTACATTTCCGATATGCATTGACTCATAAATTAATTAGTACATTGCAGAAACTAGTTTATCTCATATGTGATGCAAAACAAAATAAAATATCCTGAGCTATTAATATAATTAAAATATAAATTAGAAAAAGAATGCAATTGTCTGCCTGCATCGATATGATTAAGCATTTAACTTAAATTTGAATGTTATCTAATTTTGTTTTGCTGCCCTAGCTTGCAAGATCCGAGCAGCCTCAGTCGATTGTACATGTGGTTGACCTATCTTCATCTCCTTTGCTAGCACAAGGTTTCCTTGGGTCTATTATTTTGGGGGTTTCTTAAGCATTTCACTATTGAAGTCACTTAGGAATCAAACTTCCTAATTCTTGTCATGGAGATAAATGAAACAAACTCAAAAGTAATAGTTAGAATTTCCTTTCAAACTCAACACAAAATAGTATATACACTGGAGATGACAACAAAGGCATCAATTTTTTTAAGTTTTAGAGTAAGGTGCACGGAATGGAAGGCTGGTGACTATTGTGAAGAGGAGAGCATTCTCATCATGTGTGTTTCTCATGACATTAAGCATGTTGTAGGTTTGTAGGCTCCCCGATGTTCTTTGTTTTGCATCCATTACCTCCAATGAATAGCCATAGAGTTGGGATGAGAGCTCATCTCTTCTCCATGTTCTTGAGATTGATCTGTCTACAAATGTACTCTTGCAGAGAACCATCATTCTTGCTAGAATGGTGAGCTTCTGTGTTCTATGAAAAGCTCGTGTCAATAACCCCTGTTGATGTTGAAGGCACCTACGGTGAACATGGTGTACATCAGAACCATGAGAGAGAGAAATGCTAGGAAAATATAATGAGGATAGTTTACACATGTTTTTCTCCATTAATAATTTGGCAAGGGAAGATCCTCTTGAAAGAATCCTGTAAAATAAGATTATCGCGAACTAGCGTAATGCACACTTTATAGTGGATCTAAGTGATATTTTCACTCTTCCATTTATAACATAACATTGTTCGGATTTTTTTTAATGATAGATTACTTTAACACCTATTCTAGTTCTAAAATTGGAGTTTTTCCTCTCAGTGTTAAGTCCGGAAGAATGTGAAGATGTCCAATTCAAGCAGGTATAAAAGCATCCCACATCTTTTTTTACGCTCAATTTTATTTGGTTTCATTTGCCCAGGTGCTATTTTGGTAATCCAAGTGTTAAATTTAAGCACCAAAAGCTCAAGTAAATTTATGACTCAAGACTAGGAATAAAAAAGTATGATATTGCCATCTCTAGTTAACTTCGTCCAGAAACACCAGTTATTAGTTTCTAATTTTTGTAGAGGGAGTTTGCATAAATGACGGCATAATTTGAATTTAGATCAATTATCAAACACAAGATCTGCTAGGGTTTTCAGAAATTTGGGAGGGAGAAAAGGGGGAGAGAGAGAGAGAAATCAAAAAAATTGAGGAGAGAGAAACCAAATCACCAAATACTTCAAGCATAAGCAAAAAACAATAGTCTCCCGGCTTATATACGTGTCAGACTCATAATGAAAAAAACAAGAGCGGTGCATAAAAGAAAACGGATACAACGCCTTCTCGGCACGAGCCGGCTAGGCCGGAATGGCCCGCGCGCCGCGCTCCCTACGACGGTACACTCGCCACACCGGCGGGTGCCCCTCGCCCTCGTCCCCTTCGTCGGTATCCGTAACAATTCCGCCATCTGGGAAATTTGTCTTGTCCTCAAGGCAGAAGTCTGAAAACTGGCGGCGCAGGTTCGCTCGATCTACCCATGTCGCTTCCGAAAACGGGTGACCCTGCCACGCCACCAAAACATGCTCCACTGGCTGCTCCGCGCGTCGTATCGTGCGCGTGTCTGTAATACACTGGAGAATGAATGCTGGTGGGAGGGAGTCAGATGCCGGCGGAGGGAGCGTCTCCTCTACTGGGTGATCTCCAATCACCCGCTTGAGCTGTGACATATGGAATACGGGATGGATGCGGCTCTCCGGAGACAGGCGGAGACGGTACGCCTGAGTACCCATCCGAGCAAGGATCTCAAAAGGGCCGTAGAACTTGGCTGCTAACTTGGAGTGAGTTCGCGGGGCCGCCGTCACCTGGCGGTGTGACCGGAGTTTGAGGAAGACTGAGTCCCCCTCGGTGAATTGGACGTCGCGCCGATGTCGATTGGCCGAGACCACCATCCTTTCCCGGGCGCGCTGGAGGTACCGGCGCAGTTGCTGGAGCATGGTGTCTCGGTCGCGGAGTAGGCTGTCCACGACGGCGACTGCACATTCGCCGAGAATGGTTCGGCTAAGAACTGGTGGGGGTCGACCATAGACTTCCTCGAACGGGGCGGTCCTGGAGTGGAAGGTGTTGAAAGAGTATTCGGCCCAGGATAGCCACTCAGCCCAAACCCGCAGTTGATCACACACGAAGCAATGGAGGTAGGTCTCAAGGCAGCGATTCATGACCTCGGACTGTCCGTCCATCTGCGGGTGGTATGCGGTGCTCATGCAAATCTGCGTACCCTGCATCTTGAATAGCGCCTGCCAGAAAGCACTCAGAAAAAGGGGGTCGCAGTCGCGCACGATGGAGCAAGGGAACCCATGTAGTCGGACCACCTCGTTGATGAAGGCAATGGCCACCTCGGGGCCGCGAATGGGTGGCGGAGAGGAATAAAGTGGGCATACTTGGACAGGCGGTCCACGACCACTAGTATGCAGTCCCATGTCTTGGAGCGGGGAAGGCGAGAGATAAGTCTATGGAAATATCTTCCCAGATTTGAGTCAGAATAGGGAGCGGCTGGAGGAGACCCCCAAGAAAATTCACCTCGTACTTGGCGCACTGACATGATAGGGCGAGCTGCGACGAAGGCCTTGTCCCGCTGGAACATCCCCGACCAATATAGGGAAGCGGCGTCGGCGAGGCGACGATACGTCCTGAAGGCGCCTACATGACCTCCTTCCGGAGTCGCATGAAACTCGATGAGCAGATGGGGAATCAGCTGCGAAGAGGCAGACAGTACTAGACGATCCTGGTAGTAGAGGCGGTCGCCCACAAGGTGGTATGGTGGGTGGGCCGTGGCATCTGCCCTGAGAGCCCCCACTATCGTCTGAAGCGCGGGGTCGGTGGCCACTTCGTGCTGAAGAATGGTGACGTCCTCCCAATATCGTCGTGAAATGGACGTCAACCTGGCCATCTGCGGTTGGCGGGAGAGCGCATCGGCCGCCCGACTGGACGAACCCGCCCGGAACACAATGTCGAAGTCGTTCCCTAGGAGCTTGGCTACCCAGAGTTGCTGTGTCAGAGTCGGATCTTCTGGTGGAGGAGGTAGCGCAGGTTGTGGTGGTCCGTCCGGACTTTGAAATGGTGGGCTAACAGAGTAGCAGGTATGGCCGCCAATGTTGTACGGAGATAACCAGGGCTATCAACTTGGACTCGTATGCGGAGCGGGGCCGCACGATGGTCGCGAATGTCCGACTGAAATAGTCGATAGACTGTCCAACCTGCATCAAGATTGCACCGACTCCAGAGCCCGACGCGTCGCACTCCACCACGAACGGCTGTGAGAAATCCGGCATAGCGAGTATAGAGGCGGTGCTCAGGGCCTGCTGGAGGGCCCGGAATGCCTCGGCCGCCGGAGGTGTCCACTGTAAACTGCCAAACTCGGTCTTCTTCAACAGACTGGAGAGAGGTTTGGCAATCTTGCCATAGTCCCGGATGAATCAGTGGTAGTACCCAGTGAGGCCCAAGAACCCTCAGACGTCGCGGAGTGGCGAGGCGTGGGCCACTGAAGTACGGCTTGAACCTTGTCTGGATCCCTCAGCACGCCGTTGGCGGAGATAGTGTGGCTCAAGTAACTAATCTATGTCTGACCGAAGACACACTACTTAGGATTCACAATGAATGAGTTCTCCCGGAGGGTGGTGAGAGTTGCCCGAATATGGTCCAAATGGTCTTGCCAGTCTGCCACGATGAGCTGTAAACAAGAATATCATCAAAGAAGACCAAGATATACCTGCGCGGGACTGGTCGGAACAGATCATTCATGGTGTCCTGGAAAGCGGTGGGGGCATTAGTCAGGCCAAAAGGCATGAGCAGGAACTCGTAATGGCCATCATGTGTGCGGAAAGCTATCTTGGGGACGTCCTCCTCGCGTACCTGTATCCGGTGGTAGCCGGCCCGTAGATCCAGCTTCGAGAAGAAGACCGCTCCCCGCAGCTCGTCCAAGAGCTCCTGAGGTGACCGGAATAGGATACTTGACTGGTATAGTGGCCTTGTTGAGTTCCCTGTACACGCAGAAGCGTCAACTGCCGTCCTTCTTGCGGACTAGTAGGAAGGGGCTCGAGAAGGGACTAGCATTGGGGCGGGATGATGTTTGTTGTGAGCATGTCGCTCACCAATGTCTCGATCTCGCCCTTTTGGGTGTGGCCGTAACGGTACGGTCGAAATGAGATGGAGGACACCCCCTCCCACAGTGGAATGTGGTGTTCTGTCAGTCGAGCTGGGGGAAAAAGGTCCTGTCGGCGAAGAGGTCCGGAAAGAGGTCCAAGATAGCCTGTAGCGCCGGGTCGGGAGGGGGGGAAGTGGGCGGCCTGCTCCGCCACGTGCCATCGACGTCGGTGGAATTCTGAAGAGAGCGAAGGGAGACGGGTTGGCGAAGTAAGGCGGCATCGCCTTCCAGTAAACAAGTCGTTCCCCCTCAGAGGAAGCGCATAGTCATGCGATCCCAGCTGACGCTGGTGTCTCCAAGAGTGCGAAGCCACGCCACGCCGAGAAGCACATCCACTCCGCCCAGAGAGAAGGTGTAGAAGTCGTCCTGTAACGGGCTGTGGCCAATGGTAAAAGTGAGCGCCACGCACAGGCCACCCGTCGCCTGTCGTCGCCCCTCGCCCAAGCAAACCGTGAACCTGTCCGCGGCCCACACCAGAAGTGTCAAGCGATCCACCAGGTGCTGAGAAATAAAATTGTGTTTGGCGCCGCTATCAATCATCACCACCACGGAGGTCCCCTGAAGCGATCCCCGCAGCTTCATCGTCTAAGGGCCCGGGAAATCACCGACAACAAACAGCGGCAGGTCCAAATGATGGTAGATGGCGGCCGGGGAACCCTCGGTCGTGGTCTCCAGCTCCAGGGCTTCGAAGTCCGCCAGTGTCACCTCGGGTTCCTCCTCGCCGATGTGGACCCGAAGCGCTTTCAGTGGGCACTCATGTGTGTGAGTATAGGGTTGCTTGCAGTAGAAACACAGCCCCTTGGTACGCAAATCGTGGTATTCCTGATTGGAGAGCCATTGGTGGGTTGGAGGCCGAGGGTGGCGGGAATGTGGGCGGCCCGTCGGGGTCCCAGATGTGTCTCGAGTTGTGGTGGCCGATAGGGGGGAATGGTCCGGTGGGCCGGTCGCACTACCGGCGCGGCAGGCGGTTTGTCCGTGTCCGGTGGGCAAGTCTGGAAGTCCGCTTCGACCAAGTGACGGAGATCCATGGCCTCCGTCATGGACGGGTGGTGGTGGGTGCGGATACGGGCCCGAATGTGGGGCAGAAGCCCATGCATGAAGAAACTGAGGTAGTTATCCGGTGGGAGGCCAGGAACATGTGTGGCGTGGGAGATGAACTCGTCGATGCACTCATCGAGGGAGCCCGTCTGGCGGACTTCGCAGAGCCGCTCCATGGCAGTTCCCGAGTAGCGGGTGTTGTAACGACGGATCAGCTCCTGCTGAAGGGCCGACCATGTCATGGTCGGGGTGGTTTGCGGAGCCAGCGTACCCAGTGGAGGGCGGAGTCCTCCATTCTGATCATGGTCGTGCTGACTTTTTGCGGTTCCGGGGTTTGTTGCATCTCGAAAAAAAATTTGGCGCGGGCAATCCAACCCAAGGGGCCTGTGCCGTTGAAAGATGGAACATCAAGGGAATGGGGGCCCACTGAGACAGCGCCGGTAGGGGAAAACGGGGGCTGGAAGGGTTCCGGTGGAGCGTCAAGAAGAAAGGGCGACTCAGCGGCGGATGCGAAGGAAGTGGATGGGCCGCCGGCCAACAGGGAGTCGAGTTTGGTGTCCATGCACAGCTTGAGGGCCTGCAGGGAGTCGATCGAAGCATCGTGGTCCTCCAAGTGACGAAGGATGGCTGGATCGGCGGCCGGAAGGGATGGCGTTGTGTCTGGGTTGCCCATGGAGCCCAACCTAGGGGGCATGCACGCGGGGGGCGGAGAGGGAGGCCGGCGAGGGCGGTGCGGTGGCCTGGCGGTGACGGGCGCGCGGTGGAACTAGCGTGGGGCACTGGCGAGGCGGATCGGCTTGCAGCGTCGGGCAAGGCAGATCGGGCGTCATGGTCGGGACGCGTAGACGGACGCGGGTTACACGCGGAAGACGGACGAGTGGCGCTGAAACGGATTCTAGGTGCTTCTAGGTGGGTCAAGTTGTAGCATGGATCAGGTCGTGCCACCTTCAAATAATAGTTTTGGGCTTTCGACATAGTAAACATGTGGTATGTTCATATGTAAATAAAGGTTTGGTAAACAAAGTTCCACAATAGATGTGGGACAAAAGAGAAATACAAATAAGTAGGCTCTTATCATGGGCTTTTCTAATGGGAGTTAACTCTCAGCAAGATATAGCATATCTATCAATCATACTCATGTTAATACATATATCAAAAAAGGATGAAGAGGTTTAGTGAATATGTTGGTTAGTTCTTTGTCCGGTGTGTAACACCTCTACCTAGTTCAATAATATTTCAAAAGCCCGGTCGATACTCATGATATGAGTAAACTAAGCAACATTAATAAAATTGATAATATAACAAAAATATTTAAGCATACAACGGAAACAAAATATTTGAGCTTGATAAAGAAATACCTCAAAGTCTAAACCACAGAGCCAACTAAAAGTAAAAGTGAACATATCTGAAAATTAGAAACTATAAATAAGTGTTATACACTGAGTTCGTAAAAAACAAGAGTCCAACCCCAAAGGGCAAAGTTCTAAAGGAAAACCATTATCAAATACTGTGTAAAAACACTCGGAGGTTCATCCTAAGTAAACTTCTGACCTGTATTCCCCGAAAAGTAAATTCCAAAGATAGGGTCAGCCCACTGGTGAGTAAGAAATAATCTTTCTCTCAGTGACACTAAAATAACAAAGATAAACATGTATGAACAACTATATATGCAATAACTATATCTAGGGATCATCATTTCTAACACGGTAACTATGCGTGCTTTGATATAAAATAAAATGTAACAACATAAATCATATGTTCTGTGATTTGTCATGTTATGAGTTATATTCATAATTTAAATCATTGAAACATAGAGGTTTCTGGGTTCTGAGTTCTTTCTTAAAGTTGAGATAACTCGATTTCATATTCTTCTTAGCTTTATGTTTCATAGTTTACTGGACACATTATGTGATTTGAGTCTCTGATGGCAACTGAAGGTGCCCGATGCATCCCTAGTGTGGAACACAGATTCACATCTTGTTGTTTCAATACGTGGAGAAGTGGGTCATTGACCTCATGTTTGAGGCTCATATGGTCTACTGATCCCTATGAGTTTGATGGTGTGCATCCATCAATCATGAGAGAAACACCTCTCATACTCCTGAACTGATCATCTAATGGTCGGTACGATCATTCTATTATGTCGTCCACATGAGTCCACTAGTATTAGACCAATTATTTGTTTTAATCTTTTATTCAACGTGTTGTTATATTCATCCTTTTGATCAAGTTTGTTTTTATAATAAAATATAAATTTTCATATCATAATCAATATGTCGATTTTTAATAAAATATTCGACGCTTAACATTCATTAAAGGTTCTCGTGAAATTTGGATTCATGTATAAGCTCATGCAATCTAGGAAAATAATCTATAAAATTGATGTCTAAACAAGAGGAAAAGAATGTATTACCTCGGCATTCCAGCGTTTGTAAACACAACGTGGCGACATGATTCTTCTGGTTAAATAGGAATCTATGCAAAAATCTTTGATCTACACCACAAGTCCTCTCTTCACCGCTAGGGTTTCTCCAAATCTATTAAAGAGCAAAAAACTAGAAATCTGATACATCTAAGAATCTTTCCTCCTAAAGGGTTAAACAAAACCCAACACTAAAACTTCCTATGAAAACAAGACAAAAAAGGGATACTACCGGAGGAGAAGAAAATAAAGGAAGGAATCATAGTATCATCTAAAATCTTATGAGAGGAAGAAAAAGAAAGAAAGAATTACTTATCCTCCTCCTCGAAACGAAACGTAGAAGTAAAAGGAACCAACTGTCACAGGCAAAGAAGGTCGATCGACCTTATTGTGCCAAACGCCCGACAAAAACGGCTACAGGTGACGACGAGACTCCACGATTAGAGGGAGATGGTTGATGATGGCTTCTGGCAAGGGAAGAGGATAGGTCGGCATCTCCAATCGATGGGAAGGTGCGAACCCTAACTACGAACTCCTGATCCCGTGCGACTTATGCTCCAAACGATGAATGGTGAACCCTACCTGCGGTTACAATAAGAGGTGCCCAAGTGTGAGAAGAAACCTTGGTTCTCAGTTTTTAAATGAAAAGAGTCGTAAGTTATAATGTAATAACTTAAATTACGAGAATGTCTTTGCCCATTAAATTCCTATTGACTGAGGGTGACGCGCTCTCACGAACCACTAAATCACGCCTAATTAAAATTCATGGCATATCTTATTAAATGAGAATTATCCAATTAATTAATTGACTACCAAAAAGGCTAAAACTCGTGATTACCTTAATCGATGGTGGCGATATCGGCACTAACTCTAAATTTGAAACTTTGGGATGTTACGCGATGTAGCAAACAAAGTGCATATACACTCATTGATGACCTCATTATGTTGAAATGACACTTTACTTCTATATGCTTTGTTATTTGTGAAACATAAGCTTTTTGGATAAATAGATGGTTGCCTTATTTTCATAGCACATAGGTCGAAGTGCATTGTAAGTATCTCCCATGTTATTCAGAAAGGTCGTAAGTCACTTCAATTCACAAGGTGTCTGCTTCTTTCAACGATGCTCTTCTTCTGCATTAGATCTAGAAACTACAATTTGCTTCTTGCTTCACCATGTGATCGGATTTCCACCAAGAAAGATAGAATAACCCGAAGTAGAGTTATTTTTCAGTCTTATCATCAACGTAGCTAGCTTCAAAGCATGCTTCGATATGCAAATGACCATTTTTCCTGAACCACAAACCTGTCATAAGAGCCATTGATGTACTCTAAAATTTTCATCGTTGCATTAATGTGACATTCTCTAGGAGTACGCATGAATTGACTAACTTCCCTACAAAAATGAAATGTCAAGTCGTGTTACAGTAAGGTATATTAGTTTTCCAACTAGGCATTTACACCAAGTAATATCTTGGAGTAATGATAATGTTTCATCTTGTAGACTGTCAATCCCCATAGGCCTATGAGAGCGAGTAGGTTTTGCTCCAAGTGAGTCTATCACCTCACGGAGATCGATGACATATTTTCTTTGTGATAATGCATCGAGTTACAGGAAAAACTCTTTCACAACCTTAATCAACATAACAATGATGTTGGTTGTCGTCTCTTCCTTTGGATTGCATCATGCTTCTAGCATGGCAAAACTCTGAACCCAGACGAACCAGGCTAGAAATCCTAGCTGCCGCCTACAAGCACACATAATATACGAGATTAATTGCATAATAAAGAATATTTACTCTCTAGTATTATAGTATATGGTGCTTCTCATAATATACAAGATTAATTGCATAAAAAGAATATTTAGCTCCCATCTAATAATGCAAAAAACATATTGATGGTAATCATAGGCGCTTTCCTAAAATATAATAGTTATGTGTGTCTTGAGTCTTTTGAAAAAAGGGATTCCCTCTATTAGAAAGAGCTCATAAAGAGTTTTCGAGACAATAACATGACAAGAATTTAGTACCTCGAGGTCTCTACAACTCATCTCGATGGAGCTGTTTAAAGGATATACTCATCAAGAACTTCTTTTAATAGTAAAAACCTTGATGTAAGTCTCTTGGGCGTGAGTTCTAGAGACGAGTATACTTACAAGTTTTCTTTGTAATGACATCATCTATGTTGAAGTTATTCATGCCAACACCCTATTTAGTATCTTCGTCTTGTGGAGAACCCAACCTTGTATTCTTGTCTTGGTCGTTGCCAGTGTGCTCGCCTTTGTTAGCTCCTCCACCTATGTAGAATTTGACCTTGAATTCCTATGATGATATTTATTCTCTCTTTCATATCGTCGCACCAGTACTAGAATCAACATGTATGTGGTTAACCCCTCGTGCAACTTATGTGGTTTACAGTTCGGGGTCTGGCAACCTAGTCTTGACTTGGTGAGTATGTCACTCCTACATACTCTAATTTGGATGGAGTCGTCATGAAGCTCCCACTTTGTATAGTTTTCTTCGATTGGATTCATTGGCACATTACGTGGTTCTTGAGATTCTTCTAGGAGCATTTGGGGCGGTTCATCGCTCAAAGTTGTGTATGCGGAAACTAACTGGCTTTCCCTCTAAGATCTCCCCATCCTTGTCATCCTCCCTCTTCTCCAAAGTTTGCACTTGATGCAGCGAAATATTTTCCTTCGTGGTCCTTTTTAAAGTCTCCTCCAATGAGATGGCTCATTTCATGTGAGGGTTGAGCATAGGCAACCCTTATGGATGGAGTAAGTATGAACTTCAATCTCCCGTTCTTGATGAAGTAAATATTTAGTTGTGCATCGTGGAGCCAATTTCATACCATGGTCGCCCTAGCAACATGTGGCAGGCGTTAAAATTGCCGACTTGACATGCGCTAATGGAAATCTCTACCAGCTTTATACCCTACTTCATGAGCACACCCAAAGAAGTACAGGTTGGGGTGCAGCTTTGTTGTTAAATCAACGACATTCATTGACTAATGATTTTTTTACTCCCTTCGTCGATCTCGTCTCCGATCCGCTTCCGCTGATGATACACTTGGTTTTGAAGAGTCGGTTCCTCTATGGATCGTCGCCTCGTTGGCCTTAGGCGATAGTGGAATCTTTCGAACCTCTATGGAACACGCTGCACCGGAGTCTCAGGGGCCTCTATGTTATTGACCATCTCTCCTGCGGTCCTCTATGTTGTCTGTCTTTCTCTCCACACTCCCCACCATATCCCTTGCAGTTCTCTTCTCCATCTTTCATGTGGAGTTGTACTCAGTCAGAGGTGTGAAATTTATTTTCAAAGCTACCCGAGCTGATTTCCATAATTGTAGAAACCACTCTTTCGCTCGCTTTTGTACCAATCACATTCACTGCAGATTTACCGACCTTGGTCAAACATCTGGTCACCGCCTTGATCCCCATATCGGTTCCTCGGAGCACAATCATCCACCTCCTTGCTCGATCTAGACGAATCTAGTCAAGTTTCTTGTGGTCAATGCTCCTGTGTCAATCCTAGAGCTTCACCTGGGAGGTTGATAGCTAAAGTTTTACTGTGCGTCATTTCAGGAATTCAGAACTGTTTACTATTTGGTCCTTTATCTTCCACCCACTCCTTTGACATGATGGGAAAACCCAGTTTACCCGAGGAGATCTCGATGCCGAGAGTCGTAGAGTTGTCGTAGGGTTAGTCAACACCTTGATCTTTGTTACAGTGTTGTTACTTGTTCTCACCATGGTTGGATCTCATCATTCTTAAAGTATGTTGATGCTTTGATACCGCCTGATGTAGATTCATTAACAGTGCTTACTGATACCCCCACTTGAATTCGATTAGAAACTAGTTCAAAGCACACACAAGGTTATGATTCTAAAGGATTCATCCCAGCTTACTACTATTTTTTATTATATATAGTAGGAATTATTACCAAAACTTCCCCTGGACGTTAGCATAATTATGCACTGTTACTTTTGAAATTACAAAAAACTTTCCGTAAGTTCAAATTTATAACATCCAGCACAAAAATACCTCCTTGTGAAAATTACTCTTATGGGGGAGATTTTTGTAATTTCAAATGTAAGAGTGGTGCAACCTGCAGTTTAGCAAACTTGGAGGGGAGGTCCCGGAAATTGGCCCTATATAACAACAACACTCAAGCCTTTATTCCACCATAGTGGGGTCGGCTATATGGATCCTTTCTCGCCATTGCGCTTATCTTTAATCATAGCTTCATTAATACCTAAGTACATCATATCTTTCCTTATAGTTTCATTCCAAGTCTTTTTTGGTCTACCCCTCACCCGTTTAACATGTCTAAACTCTCACAACGCCTAACAGGTGCCTCTAATGGTCTCCTATGTACATGTCCGAACCATCTTAAACGAGCTTCTCGCATATTCTCTACAATTGGCGCCACTCCTGTCTTATCCCTGATACATTCATTCCTAATTTTATCCAGTCTCATGTGACCTAAGCATTCTCATCTCCGCAACTCCCATTTTTTGCTCATGTACACCATTCACTGCCCAACACTCAGAACCGTAGAGCATTGCTGGCCTAATTGCAGTACGTAAAACTTGCCTTTAAGTTTTAATGGTACTTTACGATCACATAAGATCCCAGACGCGCCTCTCCACTTCAACCAACCTGCTTGGATTCTATGTATCACATCTTTATCTACACCTCCATCTTTTTGAATTATCGATCCCAGATATTTAAAGCACTCACTGCGGGAAATATCTTGGTCACCCAATTTAATGACGGAGTCATCCGACCTTCTTGCACTACTAAATTTAAGCTCTATATACTCCGTCTTTGTCCTGCTCAACCTAAAACCCTTCTTTTCTAAAGTGTCTCACCAAGATTCAAGTTTTGCGTTTACACCCTCGCGCGTCTCATCGACCAAAACAATATCAACTGCAAATAATAAACACCAAGGTAGTGCTTGTTGGATATGTTCGGTGAGCTCATCTAAGATAAGGGTAAAGAGATAGGGGTTTAAAGCTGACCCTTGATGTAAGCCAACGACAATAAGGAATTCCTGTGTTAATCCTCCAGCTATACTCACCCTGATCACTGAATTTGTATACATATCTTTGATTACGTCAATGTATGATACATTTACAGCTTTCTTTTCTAAGACTCTCCACAAGACCTCTCTTGGAATCTATCATAAGCCTTCTCTAGATCAATAAACAACATATGCCAATTTTTTTGTCTTTCCCGATAAATGTCAATGAGTCTCCTCAAGAGATGTATAGCTTCCATGGTTGACCTCCCTGACATGAATCCAAATTGATTCTCTGAGATGTTAGTCTCTCGTCTAACTCTTCTCTCTATTACGTGTTCCCATAGTTTCATAGTATGACTCATTAATTTAATTTCTCTGTAATTGACACAATTTTGTATATCTCTTTTTTCTTATACAAAGATATCAAAATACTTTCTCTTTGTCTTCAGTATCTTATTGAAGAAACTTGTAAGTCATAAATTTTTTTTCATCCCTAAGCATTTCCATACTTCAATGGGTATATCGTTTGACCCAACTGTCTTTCCATTTTTCATCTTCTTCAGAGCGTCATCTATCTCTGATGCTTGAATTTTACGATAAAAAGTTATGTTTCTATACTCCTTCGATTTACTTAACTCTTTCAAGTTCAGTTCATTGTCTTTTCCTTCATTGTATAGTTGATAAACACATCTTTTCCATCGCTATTTAATAGCCACATCATCCGTCAAAACCATATCTGATTCATCTTTTATGCATTTAATATGACTTAAATCTCTTGTCTTTCTCTCTCTAGCTCGAGCAATTTTATATATATCATGCTCTCCATCTTTGGTATCTAGTCGTTTGTAAAATTCTTCATAAGCATGACTTCTTGCTTTACTTACTGTATTTTTAGCTTCTTTTTTGGTGACTTTATACTTTGTCAAGTTTCATCATTCATACAAGCATATAATGTTTTGTAGCTGACCCTCTTTGCCCTTATTTTGTCTTGCACTTCCTTTTTTCACCACTAAGATTCTTTTTGTGGGGGTACACGACCTTTTGACTCTCCAAGTACATTCTTTTCACTTAACCTTAAGTGAGAAGACATAACTTCCTATGTGGCACTAGGATCAACATAAGGATCATCAAGTAGTTGTTCTAAAACCTCTACCTTGAAAGCAATCTGTTTTTCCTTCTTCAAGTTCCACCACCGAATTTTTGGCAACACTTTTGTCTTTCTCTTAAAGTTACTATATTTAATTTGCACATCCAACACCACTAGCCTATGTTGCGTTGTCAAATTTTTTCCTGGTATGACTTTGCAATTCTTACAAATTTTTTTATCCATTTTGCGAGTCATAAAATAGTTAATTTGTGACTTATGTTGTCCGCTCTTGAACGTAATTAAGTGTTCTTCCCTCTTCATGTAGAACGTATTTGTCACAATTAGCTCATGTGCTATGACAGTCTAGAATGGTTCTTCCTTCTTCATTTCTTTCTCCATACCCAAATCCTCCATGAACATCTGTATAATCCGTATTTTTCTTCCCTACATGTCTATTTAAGTCTCCTCCAATGAAAATTTTCTCGCTTTGTGGGATTCCTCTTACCAGATCATCTAAGTCTTTCCAAAATTGTACTTTAATAACTTCACTTAATCCTACTTGTGGCGCATAAGCACTAATTACATTAATAGTTTCATTTCCTACGATTAATTTAAGAGCTAAAATTCTATCACCTTTTCTGCTTACCCCAACAACTTCATCCCTCCAAGTAGTATCTACAATAATACCTACTCCATTGCTTGTTTTATTTTTTCCTGTGTACCATAATTTAAAACCTGAATTATCTAGAAATTTAGCTTTCTCACCCACCCATTTAGTCTCTTGTAGACATGAAATATTTATCCTTCTCCTAATCATTGTATCCACTACTTCCATCGATTTTCCCGTTAGCGTACTTATATTTCAACTTTCAAACCTAAGTCGATCACAAATTCTACGATCTATTTTTTTAGGACGTCTAATATGTGGATGCCTAATATGTGAGGGCTCTTGCATATTAGGCAGCGGTCCTTGCCAAGTCCTCTTGGAGGTGCAGCGGTCCTTGCCAAGACGCCGCATTCAGACCATACGACGAGTACTCTTGCCTATTTAACATTACACCCAAATCTTGGAGATGTAGCGGTCCTTGCCAAGACGTCGCATTCGGACCATACGACGCGTTCCTTAAGGGGAACAACCTAGCTTTAGCATAATTTCTCAAAAGATCCATATTCATAAGGGTAACTAAATTTTACGCTGGCCGTCTACCTAACACAACCCTCACCATTTTTCATCCGGGCTTGGAACCGGCATCGGCTGGTTTCTTCGTAATTGCGAGAGTAATTACAGAACAAAAAATATCTACACCTAAAGCAAAAAACCATTGATGATCATAATAGGCTACCTTTTGTTTAAAGATTCAAAAGTTAGTGCATGTAACACACCTTAAATCACCGTGCGCGACCCCCGATCAGGCCGTATATTTCCGCCAACACGAATTTTCACGCATGATTGATCTAAAATACGATTACTTTTCAATACGACTGTATTACACAAATACGATCATATATTTTCGCAAACAATCTACATCGTTGAAATCACGGATCATACGGTTGTAATTGCTCCCACACGGTGATCTATTATGATCACTGTGCGCTACCTGTACCCAAATATCTCTCTTGTTTGAATGATCTTAAGAAAGTTACTTATTTTGTATTTGCAGGCTTGGTTGACTTATATTTGGAGAAGAGTCGATAATCATGGCCTGGAAGAGGATATTGCAGGCGATCGTCTACAGTTTTGGATTGATAAGAGCACACATTCTCCTAATTCACAGGATGCTATTGAAGGTATGTCTAGTTTTTAAATAACTTTCTCTAATGAAAGCAGGGATATCTCCAGTATTCTTGTTGAATTCAAAAATTGCAAATTTTTTTCTAGTTTTATCTCTAGACTCAATTCATGTCATTTTTTTAGAAAATTCTGAAAATATTTTTCTCATTTGAATTCAATATTAATGTCTAATTATCTCTGACCAAATTGCGGGGTTAAAAATTCCTGCGGTTTAATAAAAACTTGTTTCAAACTTGAAGAAACCAATGTGTTTGCTATGAGGTTTGTGGAGTTTGAATTCAATGTTAGCTTCCAACTGCTTTATGTAAAACACATTTCACAATCAAATGAGTTATAATAATAATTGCTTGAAATTAGAGACAACAACAACAACAACAGAACCCATATAGTCCCCAATCATTGGGGGTATGGGCGGGGGAAGATTGGAAACAGACCTAACCTTTGGCACTATGCACAAAGTGGCTTCTCTCAGAGGAGAAAGACCTAACCTTTGACAATAAATGCACAAAGTGGCTGCTCACAGAGTACCACTGAAATAGTGGCCCCCTATACAGTTGCGTTTGCTGCGGAATCATGCCCTCAAATCAAAGCCAAAGACATCAGAGAGGGCAGACCCAAGAATCCATTTTGATTTATGTGCACATACCCATGCTTCCTTCATTCAGCATCCAGAGCATTGGTGAAGCACAAAATGCTTGAAATTAGAGACATGTTTCATAAAACATTTAGCTGATTGGTTGGCATCTAATTTTAGAGTGCGCGGGTTTCTGTATGTACACAAGCAGCGCAAGGGGCCCACCAGCCCCAATGTGCCACCGATAAGAGCTGGCCATGTCAGCACCGTCGTCATAGATCCGCTCGCCGGCCTTCCAACTTTTCGTGTTTTTCTCTATCTTTTTTGGGGTGTTTATGTTAGAAATTATGTAAATAAAACATTTATTTTATAATGTTTTATTGGAGCTTTAAGGTGTTTGGTGTATGGCTATTCATACTTGATGAAAAGCTCCAAAACTAAATTGGAGGGAATCCAAATTTTTGGAGGGAACCTTTCATATATGAAAGGATGAACTCATTAGTCCCACCATGCTCCTATGTTTTCTAGTTTGCAAGTATATGTATGTATTCACTTTTTCTTACTTGTTCAAAAGAACATAAGGAGAAACTATGAACCACACGCGCGCGCGCGCACGCACCGCACCGGACCGGATCCGGATTTGGATTTGGATTTGGGGAATAATTGAATTGAATTGTATTTTTTGTTCAAAATAGTTTCAAAGCTTTTATTCGGAGTTGCGTCGAATAGATGTCGGAATTGCGTCGATAAGAATTCGAAGCAACTTCCTTGCGTCGATAAGTTGTCGACGCATGCGTCGACAAGTTTTCCGTCGTTTCAGTCTGCGTTGATAAGAACTCGACGTTGCGTCGAGTTCCTCCGTTCAGATTTCGACGTTACGTCGATATGTACTCGACGTAACCTTTTTCGTTCGCGTTTTTTCTTGTTATTATTACGCGTGTTTTCTAACCGCTCATATATGCGTGTTTCTTGCCTTTATTTACGTTGGAAATATGCATCGTTTCTCTTCCCGATTATGTGCCTTCCAATTATAACCGTTAATATTTATTATGGTTTTAATATTGCCGTTTTCGAGATCCTTTTTTCCGGCGATTTACTGCCTTCGTTTTATATATATTCTCGTTCTTCTCAGAAAGACAGCAGTCCGCTGCTCTCTCTGTTTTGTGACGTTCTTCTACGTGCTTTCTTTGCTTTTACATTTGCTTCATCAAGTGGGAGTTCGGGTGCTCTGTGCTTCTTCGGTGTTTGCGCACATCGGAGCTTTCGGAATCTAGCCGGGTGTTGTACCTTGGAGGAGTGAGCATCGGTGAAAGCCCTGCCGGAGGGTGGTGCAACTTCTTTAGGGCAGTGATCACACGCCTTACCCAGGCTCGATTCTAAACTATATATTACTCTCTTATTTATTTCTCACCCCTTCATGCAATCTTATTAATATTGCAATATTGCTGCTCTGGAAAAGTTTTTATACCGGAAAATTATATTATTTTGAATATTAATATCGGAATATAGAATAATATTCTAAGAATCTAAAGAAGTTGGTAATTCCATATCAACAAAATAATCAAAATGTTTCTGTCTGCTTTTGTTTTCATATGTATAGCAATTTATTGTTTATATTTTAAATTTCAGAAATCACTAATGGCTTCTAGATCTGAGGATTCTGCCGGGATCAAACCCGAGAAATTTAACGGTAGCGGTTTTCGTCGTTGGCAAACACAGGTCGAATATTGGTTAAATACCTTAGGTCTTTTGTCTGCCATCTTCGATGCCATCCTACAGAAACTGAAATTCCTAGCGCTGCAAATGCAGTTGCTTCGACTCTACCATCGTCCTCATCTTCAACTGCAAACACCACTAGAACCTACGTAAGACGTCTTCCTTATAGAGATCCGGTAGATGTTGAATATCATTGTCGTAACCGAATCCTAAGTGCTTTGTCTGATAGCCTTTACGATGTCTTCCTTCAATATCGTACGGCTAAGGAATTGTGGTATGCACTTGAAGCGCGCTATAACCTTGACAATGCGGGTATAGAACGCTACAATGTTTCCAACCTCCACAAATTCAAGATTGATGCTTCCAAGCCCATCAATCCTCAACTCCATCAACTAGATGAGATGTTGTCCAAGATCCGAGCCGATGACTCAATTCTTTCCGAAAATTATTTAGTGGCTTGTCTGATTGATTCCCTTCCTGATTCTTGGTCCGGCTTTAGCACTAGACTAAAGCATGACCAATCAAACCTTACTTATGTTCAAATCCAAAATGCAATCCGCATAGAGGAGGAACATAAGAGTAAAAATTCTAAAAACCCCAAAGACCTTGCTCCTAAAGTAAATCTCACTGAATCGCAAGGCAATCAGTCTTCCCACCATCACTTCAAAGCCAAAGGAAAGAACCATAAGAAACCTTTCCGTCAAAATTCCCGTCATCAAAAAACCAATCAATCCAAACCTAATTCTTCAAACCAAAATCTAGGTAAAGGGAAATGGTGCTTTATTTGCGGCCGCACTAACCACTTGTCAACCAACTGCTTCTACAAGAAGACTGAACCGGTTGTCGGCAAATCCCATGGCTCCAAGCCACAGGCAAATATGCTTCAAGCACCGAATCAACCTATCTTCAGGTTAGATTATTCTCCTAGTCTTCATCTCACTTGTTCATCAGATTGGTGGCTTGATTCCGGAGCAAATATTCATACTTGTTTTGATCGTTCTTGCTTTGCCACCTTTCAGGACATCAGTGGAGGAAGCGTGATCTTAGGAGATGCCTCTTCGGCACAAATTCTTGGACGCGGGCGAGTTGATCTTAGGTTGACATCCGGGAAGACACTAGCCTTGCATGATGTGCTCTATGTGCCGAGAGTTAGGAAGAATCTTGTTAGCGGCTCTCTGTTAGTGAAGAAAGACTACAAGATTGTTTTAGAATCTAATAAAGTTGTAATAACAATGAATGATTTATTTATTGGCAAAAGCTATGTTTGTGATGGGTTATTTAAATTAAATGTTGCTGAGTTAGATGTTAATCAAATTTCCTCTTCTTTAGCTCAAAGTTCTTCTCCTGATTTTTGACATGCTAGATTAGGACATGTGAATTCTGATTGTATGAAAAGAATGATGTCCTTGAATTTAATTCCTAAAATTAATATTGGACCAAGTGTCAAGTGTGAAATTTGCGTGCAAGCAAAATTTTCTAGGAAGCCGTTTAAATCAGTCGATAGAACTTCTAAACCTCTAGAATTAATTCATTCAGATGTATGTGATTCAAACCGCCAACCTACTAGAGGTGAAAATAAATATTTTGTAACATTCATAGATGATTTCACCAAATTTTGTTACGTATATTTATTAAAAACTAAAGATGAAGTGTTCTCGTATTTTAAGATTTTTAAAGCTGAGGTAGAAAATCAATTAGGAACCTCTATCAAAATACTTAGATCCGACCGAGGTGGAGAATACACTTCGAATGAACTAACCCAATTTTGCCAAGAACATGGGATAATTCATCAAGTGACTGCTCCATATTCACCTCAATCTAATGGGGTAGCTGAACGTAAAAACAGACTTTGATGAATATGGTCAATGCCATGTTAGCCGAGTCCGGTGCACCAGAAAATCTTTGGGGAGAAGCGTTACTCACCTCCTCCTTTGTCCTTAATAGGATTCCTTCAAAGCATAATGAAAAAACACCTTTCGAACTATTTAAATTAAGGAAGCATAACCTCCAAATTCTTCGAGTGTGGGAGTGTTTAGCAAAGGTAGCAATCCCTGAACCAAAGAGAAAGAAATTAGGACCTAAAACTTTAGACTCTATCTTTATAGGTTATGCGTCAGATAGTAGTGCCAATAGATTTCTAATTACTAATTCCCAAATTAGTGAAATATCTAATAACTCTATTATAGAAGTTAGAGATGCAACCTACTTTGAGGATAAATTTCCTTTCAAATTTAACTTCGCATCTCAACCTTCAACAAGCTCATATCAACCTTCCTCTTCTTCTTTAGAACCATTAGGAAATGATGAACCTAGAAGAAGCAAAAGAGTTAGAACCGAAAGAACCTTTGCGGAGGACTACTTCACCTATCTAGTTGAAGGAGATCCTAATACTTTTGAGGAAGCTATGACCTCATCTGATTATCCTTTTTGGAAAGAAGCCATAAACATAGAAATTAATTCTATCCTGGAAAATAAAACATGGATTTTAACTGATTTACCTCCTGGTGCTAAAGTCATAGGTTGTAAATGGATTTTTAAGAAGAAATTAAAACCAGATGGCTCCATAGATAAATATAAGGCTCGCCTTGTAGCTAAAGGCTATGCTCAAAAACAAGAAATAGATTTTTTAGATACATACGCTCCAGTAGCTAGAATAACCTCTCTTCGTGCTCTAGTCGCCTTAACATCGATCTTTAAGTTGCTTATCCATCAAATGGACGTTAAGACCGCCTTCTTACATGGAGACTTAGAAGAAGAAGTCTACATGTCTCAACCCGAAGGTTTTGTAGTCAAAGGTCAAGAATCTAAAGTATGCAAATTAATTAAATCTCTTTATGGATTAAAGCAAGCTCCTAAGCAATGACATCAAAAATTCGACTCTGTAGTCTCTCATCTTGGTTTCAAATCAAATGAATTTGACAAATGCATATATGCTAAACAAGACGGAAATGGAATTATCTTGTTATGCCTTTATGTAGATGATATATTAATTTTTGGAAACACAATTGAATTAATAAATGAAACTAAAAATAATCTATCTTCTAAATTTGATATGAAAGATTTAGGAGTGACAAATATAATATTAGGAATGAAACTAGTTAAAACTGATTCTAGTGTTTCATTATCCCTCTCCCATTCGATTGAGAAAATGTTAAATAAATTTAATTTATTTGACTCCGCTCCCGCTTCTACCCCTTTTGACGCTAGCTCAAAACTCTGTAAAAATATGGGTGAACTGGTTGATCAACATAGGTATGCACAAATGGTAGGATCACTCCTATACATAGCTAACCGCACTAGGCCCGATATTTCTTATGCCGTAGGCCGACTTAGTAGATATACTAGTAATCCTAGTGATGATCATTGGATAACATTAAATAGAATATTTAAATACCTTCGTGGAACTATAAATTATAGTTTAGTGTACACGGGATTTCCCGAAGTACTAGAAGGATATTCAGATGTCAATTGGGTAACTGATTCATTAGACGTTAAGTCAACGACTGGATATGTATTCCTCCTTGGAGGAGCCGCCATTTCATGGGCTTCTACAAAACAAACAGTCATTTCTAGAAGCACCATGAAATCAGAGCTTATAGCTTTAGACACAACATGTGTCGAAGCAGAATGGATTAAAATTTTACTTTCAAAAATTCCTTTACTTGCAAAACCTATACCTGCTATTTCTTTGCATTGTGATAATAAATCTGTTATTGATTTAACAGCGTCTAATAACACTAATTCCAAAATGAATAAGTTTATGAGAATCAGGTACAAATCAGTGAAGCAAAGAAGAAAAGAAGTGATATCACTCAATTATGTAAAATCAGAATTGAATCTGGCTGATAATCTTACCAAGGGATTGTCCCGAAGGGAGATTTTATTGTCATCCAGGGGAATGAGGCTTAAGCCCACATGATGTGCTACCAACGGTGGACACCCAACCCATGTGATTGGAGATCCCATGAATTGGGTTCAATGCGGTAGAAACGAAACCGTTGATGTAGCGTAGTTGGGAGCACAAATTTTAAGGTTGAGAAAACCTTCTCCCCATTCCTATGATGTTGTGCTCTACGTAATAAGATAGGATGAACGTAAAGTTCTTAATGGTTGCCAAAGACATATACCTTTGCGAGATATGGTTACGAATATCTCTTGAGGCACCACCTATGTGGGGGTTGTTGTGAGGCCGCAACTTTGGGATCCGGGCTGAACCTAAATAACTCTCATGAAAAATCAAGAAATGCGCATGTCCATTAACGCGCCCACCGCCATAACCCAAGAACAACCAATCTTTTGTGTACTTATCTAAATTTATCAGTCAAAGTTTATAATTCAAAGCCTCTGACATATTATATTCTTCGGTAGAGGAAATAAGTACTAAGTATAGGTTCAAGGTAACCACTCCACCTATACCCATTACATTAGATACAACTTGATGAAGCAAAATTGTATTTGAGTTTATTTATTATTACTAAAATCATAACTCATGAAGTTCGCTTTTGGTTTTTCGCTTTTGTGAGGGATTGTTAGAAATTATGTAAATAAAACATTTATTTTATAATATTTTATTGGAGCTTTAAGGTGTTTGGTGTATGGCTATTCATACTTGATGAAAAGCTCCAAAACCAAATTGGAGGGAATCCAAATTTTTGGAGGGAACCTTTCATATATGAAAGGATGAACCCATTAGTCCCACCATGCTTATATGTTTTCTAGATTGCAAGTATATATATGTATTCACTCTTTCTTACTTGTTCAAAAGAACATAAGGAGAAACTATGAACCACACGCGCGCGCGTGCGCACGCACCGCACCGGACCGGATTTGGATTTGGATTTGGATTTGGGGAATAATTGAATTGAATTGTATTTTTTGTTCAAAATAGTTTCAAAGCTTTTATTCGGAGCTGCGTCGAATAGATGTCGGAATTGCGTCGATAAGAATTCAAAGCAACTTTCTTGCGTCGATAATTTGTCGACGCATGCGTCGACAAGTTTTCCGTCGTTTCAGTCTGCGTTGATAAGAACTCAACGTTGCGTCGAGTTCCTCCGTTCAGATTTCGACGTTACGTCGATATGTACTCGACGTAACATTTTCCGTTCGCGTTTTTTCTTGCTATTATTATGCGTGTTTTCTAACCGCTCATATATGCGTGTTTCTTGCCTTTATTTACGTTGGAAATATGCATCGTTTCTCTTCCCGATTATGTGTCTTCCAATTATAACCGTTAATATTTATTATGGTTTTAATATTGCCGTTTTCGAGATCCTTTTTCCCAGCTATTTACTTCCTTCATTTTATATATATTCTCGTTCTTCTCAGAAAGACAGCACTCCGCTGCTCTCTCTGTTTTGTGACGTTCTTCTACGTGCTTTCTTTGCTTTTACATTTGCTTCATCAAGTGGGAGTTCGGGTGCTCTGTGTTTCTTCGGTGTCCGCGCACATCGGAGCTTTCGGAATCTAGCCGGGTGTTGTACCTTGGATGAGTGAGCATCGGTGAAAGCCCTGCCGGAGGGTGGTGCAACTTCTTTAGGGCAGTGATCACACGCCTTACCCAGGCTCGATTCTAAACTATAGATTACTCTCTTATTTATTTCTCACCCCTTCATGCAATCTTATTAATATTGCAATATTGTTGATCTGGAAAAGTTTTTATACCGGAAAATTATATTATTTTGAATATTAATATAGGAATATAGAATAATATTCTAAGAGTTTATAGTTGATAGTCTTTGATCGATGCAGTTGAGCGCGGATTCTTGGAGTTGAAGAAGTTGGGAATTGAATCCCAGCTGTGGGAAGTGTGCCGCGGAGCATGAATGAATATTTCAGTCACCTTGGAAGCTCTTCATTCACAGAGATGAATTTAAGTTTCTCAATTTCAAATTCATTCCTGCTTATTTATTTATTTATTTATTTATTTATTCATTCATTCATTCATTCATTTATGTATTTATATTTAACTGCACACCTAGGCGATTATCTCAACTAACACTAAGAACTTTTCATACCGACGGAGTAATCACAGGCGGTACTGCCGAACATGTACGAGCTCCCTCTAATGGAAAAGTAAAATTCGATGAGGATTTGGTTTCATCCCACACGTACCGTCATGGGCATTCTGCTTTGTTATGTGTTTATAGACTATTGAGAGTTGAGATATTCTACATAACTTGAATATTCCAACAAAGAATTTGATTTTAGAATCAAAACAAGTAATTGCCAACCTGTTTCATGAAGCATTCATAAAGGGAAATGTTACTCGGCGCCAAAATCTCTTTATTATATTAACAGATTTCTAGGGCGTGCTGTCACGGACTTGTCCCAGTCGTGATAGTGCGGTCGGCGAAATGTTTGAGCACGGCGCCCGCCCAAAATGGGTGTAAAATTGAATTAAATATTATAAAAGGGTAACGTTTATTCAGCAATTTATTAGTGCTCAAAAGATCTCACATTTTATGCAAAAATAATCTTAGCAATTTTGCCAGATCATATTTTATGCAAAAATATTCTTAGCACTTCGGCAGATCACATTTAAAACAGTTAATTAATTAGATGCTTCTTCTACTTATTTAATATTCTTAGCACTTCGGCAGGTCACCTCTCGGAAAATTAATTCTTTTTCCTTCTGAGAATGGTGGAGAATAAAAGTGAATGCTCGGGAGAACAAAAGTGAAAATGCTGAGTCGTCTTTCAGGAGAAAGAAAATCTTTAAGTCCACGAAGGAGATCTTCAAGCGTCGAAGGAGAATTCTGAGGAAATCTTCAAAGGAGTTCTCCCGGGTGCAGAAGGCAATGTCTCCTCAAATGAATGCTCTGGGCTCCTTTTATAGCTTTGGTCGAGGGTAGTCCGGCAATTTTGTCGTCGTAACCACCTGATGGACGAATCACGCTGGTCGATTTAGAGCACACGGATTGCCATTTTTCGTAAATGATCGTCTCGCCCCTCAGGCAGTTCGGGCAGCTTCGTTGAAGGTATAAAAGGTGACAAGCGAGTTCTGCAATCTGAGAAATTAAGAAATGTTAATTGCGCGCGCGTTCAGAATTTGGGAATGTTTTGAGCACGTTCAGAACGTGGAAATGTTATGAGCGTGGGGGGATGCCTTCTGAGCTTGCAACGAACTCAGGAGAGTTCTGAGCGCCCAGCGAACTTGGGAGCGTTCTGAGCGAACGGAGAGGCGTTCTGAGCGTGCAACGAGCGCGGGAGTGCCCTGAGCGCGCAACGAATGTGAAAGCGTTCTGTGCGCGGGAGCGCCCTGAGCGCGCAACAAATCTGAGAGTGTTCTGAGCGAACGGAGAGACGTTCTGAGCGCGCAACGAGCGCGGGAGTGCTCTGAGCGCGTAACGAACGTGAGAGCATTCTGAGCGAACGAAGAAGCGCTCTGAGTGCGACGAGCGCGGGGGTGGGGAACCGCGCCCCAAAGGGGAAAAAGATACTCCGCCTGGTCCCGACGGGGGGACGCCTTCGGCCGCACCCCAAAGGGGGGTGCGGCTTGGCAGCACACCCGGCTCGCTCCGCGTTTGCTCTCGCACTGGCGGTTGACGGCGAAAATGGTGAGTTTGGTTTGCTCTACCACTCACCACCCCCCCCCCCCCCCCCCCCCCCCCCCCCCCCCCCCCCCCCCCACTATCTTAGTGGGGAGAGTGAGTTGTGTGAGTAACCGCCGCTCGATCATCCTTTTATAGATGGAAGCCTATGTATCAATTACTATCAATTTTAAATGTAATATAAATAAATACTTTCTAACCTTTATCTATTACAATTGGGTTTAATTTATTACTCCAATAGTAGATTTGAAAAAACTAATTTATATAATAATCTCTTTTATTTAATACAAGTTTATTAAATAATTTACCAGAATAAAACTAAGCTAAATCTAAGATAAGTTTAAAGCCTAAATAAGGCTCCATTTGGTGCAGCTGTTATATTCCGATGAGTTTGGAAAAAATATCACCATCATAGAAGGTGGCAAGATGATGGCTACGACCGCCACCAAGAAAAGAATAGTTTTGAACATAAAAAAAAAAGAATGAAGTTCCGTTGATGAACTCGGGCGTTCACGAATAATAGTTCACAACCGCCACCGCAGTTGCAAACAGAACCTAATTCTTCAAAAAATACATTATTAATTTATAATCTACAATGATAAACTCAAAGTTAAATCTAGGATACGCAGGAAAGTAATTATTGATACAGGTTTAAGACAATTTCATTCAAAAGAAGCTGGAATTAAAGGACTGAAATGGCTATCTTTCAAAGCAAACAACATACAGAGAGGAGTTAAACATGAAAAATTCATGGCAAATAGAGTCAAAACCATTCAAACAAAATATTATGCAACTCAGAAAATTCTCATAAGCAGAATATTGACTACCAAAGATGAATAGTAAAACCCAGCAGCTTAGTCGAACAAACTGAAACCCATATCTTCTTCAGATTCCTCGGCGGGGTCTTCCTTCTCTTCCTCGGCGGCGGCAGCCGGAACCGCAGCATCAGGGGTGGACGCACCGACAGACGGCGCCGAAGCAACAGCGAATCTACTAGGATCCTGCATCGGATAGAGATTACCACATCAGCTTGCAATCTAAACCGCATTGGCAAAACATAAGTTTAGTTTTCTGAAGCCCTAAAAGTCGTGACAACCGTCCGATTGTTTAAAAAGGCCAGTTTGATAGAATTTCCATACCTTCAGATATTCCTTAACCTTTTCTGCGTGCGGGTACGTGTAATCGGTGGCGATGGCAACGGCGAGGACGTTCTTGTACGTGTTGATGAACATGTGGGGAGCTGCGGCTAGAGTGGGGTAGGAGAGGGCGAGCGAGAGAGAGGTCACCATGGAAAGCCCGGCCGCAAATTTGCTGGCGAGATCATCCTCGGTGAGGTCCAGCACCTCGGGGCTGAACACGGTGCCATCTTCGTACACGGATTGGACGACGAGGCCATAGGAGAACGGCCTGATTCCCAGCTTGGCGAGGAGAGCGGCCTCGGAGGAGCCCACTTTCTCGCCTTTTTTTATAAGCTCGACCGGCGTGATAATTTCCACGGTACCTTTATTAATCTTGGTTGGGATGTTGAGCACCTAAAAGGGCGAAATATGGATTAAGGAACGCGAATCTGAGGCATAAATATGCGAATAACATGATGAGGCAAAGCCGGCGGACCTGGAAGAAAGAAGTCTGCGAAGGATCCAGTCCAGTATTGCCCGGAGGAACAACCACATCAATAGGTGCAACAAGACCGACACGAGCAGGGGCACCGACCTGATTAAAAGAGAAATCAAAATAACTGAAAACTTCAGATTTATATATGTAGAATTGTCATCTGAACTCTTAAATACTATAATATTTCCATTTCGATTTATTAGTACAAATAATTAAAAAAAATCTTATAATGAAACATAAATAAAATACATTAATCCACATGGGCATTATAATCTGCTATGATTTTCAGAGTAAGCACAAACAAATAAAAGCTTTGTTGACCAGACTTATCATGAGCATTATTGATATTACATTGACAAAACATCATAAAAGCAAGGTTAAATTTAAATAATGCACATATTTGATATTGCTGTTGCTGAGATGCTCCCTCAGAGGCCTACCAAGATCCTAGTACTATGTCAGATTAAGGTGTTGATTGCATGCAGAAAGCGGCAATCACCCTGTGACAAACAATCGAGAGAAGGAAGAGGTGACAAAATCCATTCACAAGGCGCGCAAAAAATAAACCCAATTATAACGAAAAATAGAAAGCGCTAGCCTTGGTAGTTAATAATCCCGTAACAGAACTTCTCGTGGAAACCTTAAATAATATGTTGGACACAAATTATATTGAATGTTTGGAAAAAAATGAGCTATTGTGCAAGATCATGAACTATTGTATACCAACATTGTTGATGTCGGACGGCATGTTCGACATAAAGGTTTTAGGAAGAAAACGTCATGATATCGACATTTTAAGCAAAACTATATTCTTGTCCGATGTCTTGCGGCCGATATATCGGCGAGAGACCAAGAGTATTACAATTTTTTTTTATTTCTTTTAAGCGACCGAGCGGTAATATTTCATTTCATGCTTCATACTCGTTTTGCTCTCATTTGATGTTCTTTATGTCGTTTACTGCCGTTGACGCCTCTTTTTTTTTGTAATTTATAAACATACATTGTGTATATATGTTTATTGTGTAATTTATAAACATACATTATATGTACATATTTACAAAAATGTGTATATATATGAATAAATTTATTTAAACATTAAAATACGACATTGTAAAATTTCCCGATATATCCCCCCGCAATTCGACATCCGACATTTAAACTCAAACCAACGTGAACCCGACATCCGACATATGCAACCTTGTTGCATATAGGGAATGTTAATTGCAAATATAGATTGGATAAAGGCTATAAGCTATGTATAAGGAGAATGTCAAAACTGTGAATGAAGCAAAGAATTGAAATATACACATATATATATATAGTATGATAAAGTGAATGGTATTGACTACTAGATTAATTAGTGGCAACAATAGTATATATGTGGATAGTACATATTAACTCCAAGTTGTGAAAATAGTTTGATTAATCAATTGTGAAAAAAAATGGATAAGTATTAATGGTAAATAAAAATAGATATAAGTTCAAGTAAGCTGGCAATAAGACCCCAGAAACTCTTTAAGAAATAAGAGCACTTTCTTCCAAAAAATCGCACATACATTTACTTGGATTAACAAAGACAGTTATATAATCTATAAGAAGTAATATATTGTGAAAAAGATGAAGGGAATTTGAAATCTTATAACTGAGCTGGACTGTGGTATTGCAATGAAAAATTCTTGACAAACATTTTGGTATTGCAAAGACAAACTGGCGGTGAACTAAAAAAACGAAAAGGCTTATGCACACAAAGAAATATTCTTTAAATATCTGGTAAAGTATAAATGCTATAAGACATACCATGACTAATTATAAGCTAATAGTTTGGCTTAGCCAGAGCAAAAAAGGAAAATACAACATTTAATTATTAAGTTTAATGAACTAGAAAAAGAAGATAAAAGAAACATAGTTAAAATTAAGACGTTAAGAAATTAAGGAAGATTGATATGCTATTTCTGATAATCATGAAGAAAAATCATGAAGTATATCATAAATGAAAGCAAAATTAAGTAAAATATTCCAAAAAGATATGACCCACCAGGTAAACAGAACTCAAAGAGACGTAAGAACTGACAATACATAATATGAAGACGGACGCCACGCGACTCCTTAATAGTCTACGTAGCCGTAGGGGCATTATCGTATTTTATGTATACTCACTCCCGCCTATATAAGGGAGTGGGAGAGGATCATTTAGTATCTTTGGTGATCTGACTTAGTGTTAGGCTCTCCTAGGTGAGAGGCTCTTAGTGGAACCGGCCCTCAAGAGTTTGGGTCGAGCTTGTCTCGATATTTTGTATCCCTACTTTGCGTTCAAGCATACAATTTCGGTTCGTGATAGCGTGCATCTATCAATTCAACAAAATTTTCAATGCACAAACAAAAGAAAATACCAGAAAGCAAAAGAATGGAAAGCAAGCAACACGGTTGAGTTGTACGATGAAAATAAGATGATCACATTATAAGAGCAACAATGATTGGTAATAGTAACGAAAGACCATGCAAATAATACTCCAGAGGGAAGCAGACCAAGCAAGGCAAACAAAACGACTAAAAAATTGATGTTAGATGATCGAATTCATAAAAGGTCACTTAACTCCAAATGAGATCCTTACAAAACTAAAATATTTAGGGGCATAATTGTAGTGATTAAATTTTTTTTTCATTTAATATAACTAGATGACAAATGACTGGAGAAACAACACAATGGGCAAATTCATAATTATATAATTATAAGGAATCAAATTTAAGAGTCCTCTATATTAAAGTTATGGGAGTGTTATAATAAGACTTTTTGGTCCCGGATAAATACTATTAAAAACAGTTGATGATAAGCCATTAATGAAAAAAATAGAAAAAATTGAATAGAATCTTTATGAGTTCAATTGAACTTCAGTAAATGTGTAATACATTGCAAGTTGTAACAAACTAATTTGGTGTATACGAAGGAGAATAAATTGTGTCAAAAGTATGTTAAAGCTCTTAATATATGAATGAAGAAACATTATCTCACTTTATAAGTTTGAATTTTCAAAGAACAATAGGATTATATCAAGGCACAACATTGGATATGCATCTTTTGAAATAGCAACAAAATTCATTATGAAGTATAACTAAGAAATTTTGGCATATTTGACTGCAAATAAAATAAATTTAGAAGGTTAAACCCTACTTAAAGAAAAAAAGTAGAATGATAGAAGTAAAATTATAAGCTGAAGGAAATAAATAGAGTAAGGCCAAGTATATGATATGTAATTTTAATGGGAGTGAAACTACTTTAGCCATTATATAAGGGTGTTGTTACTAGCAAATCATGTTTGGCTTTTAGCAAACCAAAGAAAATCCAATTTATTTTTTTAGTCAATATTTGAAATACCTAAAATTTTATATTAGCAAACCCTCTAAAAACCAACCACCTCCACGTGCCTTAGCATTTTCACGCCGCCCTATTGCTCTCCTTCGAACCACCGACGACGGCAGAAATGCCCTAACCGGAAACCGGTTTCATTTCTTGAGAACACTCGGAAGAACGATGACGAGCACAATAACAAGGACTTAAAGAATCTCAAAACAAGCCCACTTGTGTGAATTCTTTTAGTGTTGCTTTGCCTCGTGAAGCTGTTACGTTCCACGATCAAAGAATGACCGCATCCTCCCCAAATGGCTCTTGATATCGTCGATATAATTCCCTACACTTCCACCATCACTGACATGTCCAAAAACAACTGATGAAGCTCCAAAAAGCTTCTCTCCAACTCCTCTGCCGCCCCTCCTCTCCATCTATGCAACGACTGCCTCAGCATCCCCCTCCCCCCCCCCACAACCGTTGTCAACATCCCCTCCCTCTTCTCCTCCCCCGCAACCATCGCCTCCACCGCCACCTCGTCAGCCTCCTTGGTAACAGCATAGTGTCGCCGTGCTCCGCCGCCTCCTGATGCTCTGTCGCCTCCCTCTGAAGAAACTCCCCGAACGCTTTCATTTGTTCTTCGCGAGAGGCGTGGAAAAGCTAGGGCAAAGGGAGGGGTTGGTTTTGAGGTTTGCTAATATAAATTTAGGTATTTCAAATAATGACTAACAAATCAGATTTTTTTTGTTTGCTGGAAGCCAAATAGTGTTTGCCAGTAATAAAACCCTTGTATAAAGATGAGCAGGGTTAGCGCCTGGATTTTTCATATTGTAGAATGACTAACTGTGCTTGGTAACAACATAGTGTCGCCGTGCTCCGCCGCCTCCTGATGCTCTGCCGCCAACCTCTTAAGCAACTCCCTGAACGCCTTCATTTGTTCTTCGCGGGAGGCGTGGAAATGCTAGGGCAAAGGGAGGGGTTGGTTTTGAGGTTTGCTAATATAAATTTAGGTATTTCAAATAATGACTAACAAATCAGATTTTTTTTGTTTGTTGAAAGCCAAATAGAGTTTGCCAGTAATAAAACCCTTGAATAAAGATGAGCAGGGTTAGCGGCTGGATTTTTCATATTGTAGAATGAGAAAAAGAAGAAGGAGAACGGGATCAAAGCCAAATGAAGAAGAAGGAGAAAGAGGAATTCGGAAGGAGGAGGTTGGTTTAGGGCAAAAAGAAGAAGAAGAAGCGGCTTACGATCTCTGAACGGGAACAAGAAGCGGCTTACGATCTCTGAACGGGAACAAGAAGCGGCTTACGATCTCTGAACGGGAAGAAGAAGTGGCTTACGATCTCCAGACGAGAGGGAAGGAAAGCATAATCACCAGACGGGAAGAAGCGCCTTGCGATCGGGAACGGGATCTCCAGACGAGAGCGGGAGCAGGGGCGGGAGCTCTGGACTAGATCGTGAGGGGGTCGGGATTGGGATCTCCGGGAGGAAATAGGAAGGGATAAACCTAAGAAAGTGTATCCACCCGTCCAGTACGCGAATCTGTACTGGAAACACACCTGTTACGGGTACCCCCCTAAATTGTGCGTGTACGTGCTTCATAATCAGCGTTACTATGATTAATTGCTTTTTTGTGTTCTTATATTGCATATGTTTATTTGTAGTTGCGCCTATGGAAATGGTCTGGTTTCCTAACATCAACATGGATATGTGGTAAAAACAATAATGAAATGTTGAAAAATAAAGTTGAGTGTTTTGAACAAGTACAATAACAAGGGGCAGAAGATGCAACAATGACATAAATAAAATTACTCGAAAGAGAAAGGAGATGAGTAAGAAAAAAACAATGTGATTAATGATAATAATATGTTAAAATAGATAATGCAAAATGGATTTAACACCTAATGCAACATAAGATAACGCATCAAGAATAAGAATCCACAAAATCAAAGCCAAATTGGTGTAAGGATGACAATGAGGATACTAAAGCTTAATGGTAACAAAGCCCAACAAGCAATGGGGAAGTTTTACAAAAATATGCTCTATTTAGACTGATGTATTCATCACGCATACAACAAAAATGAGAGCTCAAGTTTCTTAAGCATTACACAAAATCCAAAATCATACAAGTATTGATATAAGTTTAAAAAAAGAGCTTTGAATAATGAAAACTACTCCAAGGTTATTTGAAGAAATTAAAATAAATGGAATAAAGAATAAATATCTTTATGGCGACCATGGATCTGTTCTTACTTTGTACTTAGCAACCTCTTCGCTCACTTCCTTGAGATCTCCCTTGGTAAATATTAGGCCAACATTTCCCTGAATCAACAAGCAAATCAAATCATCATTGAGAAAAAATGACAACGCAAATATCAAACCAGCATACATCAGATGTCAGAACCATGAAAAATAACTTGTTCTTAAAAAGAAAAATCTCATCCTCTTCTGAATCAACAATCCTGCTTCTTCAAATTATCTTTGCATTGTAGATAATTTGTTACAATGATGTATTAACTTCAAGCAATCTCAGATCAGGGTAAAAAATACTACAACCTAGACACCAAAAGCATGCGAATTATGGAGAAAGAAGTATAAAAAAAATACCACGAGCAAGGGGAGGAGATTTAGGTAGGCGGTGTTGCCAGTCTTCTCGGCATGCACCTTGATGCACCTCCTGATTAGGGTGTTCTTTCCCATAAGTACCACAGAATGGTCGCGCAAACCCGCCCTGATGCTCTGCAGCTGATTTGATCCGACGTTGTCGGCCAATGCGATCAGAGCCTTGTTGTAATTGTCTAGCAAGCCGCATAGCTTCTTGTCGTAGCGGACCTTCTTTTCGGCCTTGGAGAGCACCATCTTTGCTGCTAAACAGAGAAGAACCCGATCAAACTCCTAAACCTACTTTCATGCATTCAAGAGCTAAATGTTCAGAAGTTATGTACAATCGATGAAATATACTTTGCCGGGAGAGCGTGAGATTAAGTGGGTAGCGGACCAAGAATTTGAGGGCTGAGGTGAGAGGATAAGAGGATTAATACCCGGAGTCTGTCCTTTGAGAAGCAAGAAGATTCAGCCGGCGGCAGTCCGCAGATCGGAGAAGAGGAGGGAGGCGGGAGGCGGGAGGGTGGGCAAAATGGAACGTCCCGAAACCCTAGCTATTATAAGTAGTAATAAAACCGATGGGTCGCGGTTCTAGATTATTAACATGCATCGGCCGCTTGATCAAAATGAGCGGCCCACAAAAATTCCATCAACGCCAAACTTAATATTTAGGGCAATGTTATAAGCACACCAGCTTTGGCTATTCACACACCAATTTCTATGAGTTATTACGCGCCTCTTGAAAATACTCCTTCTATCTATATTTTTAGGAAAAGTGTTCAACACGAAAATTGTATATCTCGTCGAGATCTACAACTTTCGTGTTGAACACTTTTCTTAAAAATGCACGCACAAGGCGTATTGTCGCTCTGATCATAACTATAGCGAATTTTTTAAAATACGCCTTGTACATACGTTTTTAGGAAAAGTGTTCAACACGAAAGTTGTAGATCTCGACTAGATCTACAATTTTCGTGTTGAACACTTTTCCTAAAAATGCATGTACAAAGCGTATTTTCAAAAGGCGCGTAATACCTCATATAAATTGGTGTGTGAATAGCCAAAACTGGTGTGCTTATAACATTGCCCATCACCTGCGTATAAATTATGAATTAATGGTATATTTAATACTAATATAATAATATTCTTACAATAATCAATATATTATTATTATTATTTAGGGTCACATTAAATTAAATTACGTAAAGTAGATTAAATTAAAATGATATAATAAATAAATATATATATATATAATTATATAAATATATTAAAGAGGTTCCATAATTGATTATTAAGACCTTAAAATAGGCTTATTAATATGAAGCCACGATTTTTTGGCATGTCTAATAATTTATATATAAACATATATCATGCTACAAAAGCATGTTTATGATAAATGATATATAACTATTACTATATAAAATCCGATATTTGGTGTAAAATTAAGGCTCTGTTTGAGACTTTTGTAGCCATTGAAAAAACAGTGGAGAGAAACCAGTGTTGAGACTAGAGCTCCGTTTCGCGCAGCTTTTTTGCTCCGGTGAATTTGGATAAAAACATCATCGCCTTAGAATGTATGTTTGGCATGACAAATGGTTATGACCGCCGTCAAAAAAAGAAAACTAGTTTTGAACATAAAAGTGGATGAAATTTTTTAGGTGTCCGTTCACGAACGACGAATTTACCACCGTATTCACGACCGTCACTGTAGTGCAAACAGAGCCTAGAGATATTAGAAAAGCAATGGTAGAAAAAACAGTGGGAAGATAATCGGGTGTTGACCTACATGAAGAGATGCATGATACGACAGAAAGCTCCTTTTAGCTTTTCAAAAACTCCTAAAAAAACCTTGTTGGCACAAGTTTGCTAAATTATAGGTTGCACCTCCTTATTCTTCAAATTACAAAAACCTCCCTTGTAAGTTACATTTCATAACATCCATGCATAAAAAGACCCCCTTGAAAATATAGGTAATTGCTATGTGCAAATCATTTTTTGGCTATGTGCAAACCATTTTTGGCTATGTGCAAACCGCATAATAATTTTAAAGCACATAAAAATAAATTCTAAAATGGGAAATGTGCAAACCACTTTCACGTTGCTCTTCCTCGTCTACGACTTCTGCTCTGCTCCGACAGTCCTCTCTCCCTCTCCAACTCCTTGGATACAACCGCCGGAGAGGCGAGCTCTTCCTCGTCTACGACTTCTGCTATGCTCCTCACTCCCGGGGTTGTTATAACTAATTAATTATTACGAACGAAACTATCGGACCAACTCCCTGGCGGAGGAGGGGATTCCGCAGGGTTCCGGCAGGCCTCGTCCAGCTCTTTCCCGGAAGCCATCTCCCGGAGAAGCTCCTCCGCAACATAATGGATGTCATTTTCCATCTCCAATTGGTGGAGCGGGCGGTCAATGCTGCATGTTTGAGTAAGGCTGCCACCTTGCAAGCCCTCTTCAGAGTTGGGTTTGACCGAGTTGGGTTGGACCTTCTACTATATGACTCATGGCCGGTGCTTCCTCTGTTTCAAAAACAGAGTCGACTTTGCTCTTTCCAACGAGGCCCGCTGGTTTTGGTTGCTGCTTAATGCGTTAGCGCACACCATCAACATCTAGATAACGCCACGAAGAAGACGGGGATGCTGGCAGCAAGGATGCCATCGAAGGTGGAGCAGCGTGTCGGTGTGTCATCGGGAGGTCGGAGGAGGATTCAACAAATGCAAATTACATCATTAGCAATGAAAACCATGGTACCAAAATGAAGAGAGGAATTAGGTGGTGGATGGGGCTTCAAAATACGCAAAATGTTGAAACAGAGCAAGACTGCTCTAAGGGACAGTTTGTATGAGCTCTTGCTGATGAAAAGTTGTTGATAAATAGCTGTTGATAGTAAAAGTGTTGTTTCTGGAAAACAGAGTTTTGTTAAAAAACTGTTTATGTGAAATGAAGTTTGCAGAGCTTTTGATAAGCTGTTTTTAAAAACTGTTTGAAAAAAATGGAGTTTTTTTAGGTTAATTTTTTGTAATTAAATTAAATTTTTTGTTCAATACCTGAAATAGTTTTAAACAATTAAAACCAACGTCACACTACATACCAAATAAAATTTGAATGTTTTTCAGATATTACAAACCAACGTTACAAAAAAACATTTTAAACTCTCGACGCACGGATCCATCGGCTGCATGCAAGAATTTCGGTGTATCACCTACATCATGTTCAATTTTTCCTCAAGCTCCGGGGCTATGCCTGCATACCTAAACTTCTTCGCGGAAGGAACAACCTAATACAAGAAATTATTTAAATATAAGGAACAACCTAATACATGAAATTAATTAAATATAATGCAATTTTAATTTAATAGTTTACCTTCAACCTCTCATCCCACCATTCGTCTGAAGCATCGATGGTTTGTCTGGAGGAATTCCAACCTAGACCTGTTTCCCCTCCTTTGAGCTCAACCCACAACTTCCACTCTTTTTTCAGGTGGTTCTATTTATTTTTCATTTGAATTCTATCGTATTTCTTTCCGATTCTCTGCTCAAATTTTACAACTACATTGTTTCATCCCTCTTTGTTGAAATGTGTAGTCGACCGATTACCGGACTCAATTTCGATAATGCATAAGTCACAAAAGATAGAGATATCATTTTGATCCCATATAGCTGATATCCCTCCATCTTTTGGTTTCTCCATCTACAATTTTTTAAAATTAGATACAAACACTCATGTACATTAACACAGACACAAACACATACACACAAACAAAAAACATACATACTCAGACACACACACACACACATACACACGCACATACATACACACACACACACACACTCATACATATACAAAAAAACTATACACACACACATACATACATACATACATACATACATATACACACGCACACTCATACATACATATACAAAAAAACACTCATACAAACTATACAAACAAAAAAACTTCACACACACATACAAAAACACACATATATACAAAAAAACTATACACATACATACAAACATATACAAACACACATTATACACACACATACATATATACACCCACACATACACATATACAAACATACGCACACACACTTACATACATACATATACTCACACACACACACACACACACACACATACATACATATACAAAAAAACACTCATATACAAACTACACAAACAAAAAAACTTCACACACACATATATACAAAAAAACTATACACGTACATACAAACATATACAAACACACACTATACACGCGCACATACATATACACACACATACAAAAACACACAAAAAAACTTCACACAATCGATATCCTCAACACACACACACATACAAACACAAACTATACATTCACACAGTATACACACACACACACACACACTCATATACAAAAACACACAATAAAAAACTTCACACAATCACACAAACTATACAATCACACATATATACAAACACAAACACACACACATATATATACAAACACAAACTATACAATCACACACATACACACATACATATACAATCACATATACAAGCACATATACAATCAAACACACACGCACACATACAATGAAAAAATTGGAAAGCCTCTTCCAAACCCACACACACATATACATATATACAAACACACATATACAAACAAACACACACACACACACACACATACAATCAAGCACCACCTCTGATTCGCCTCTTCCAAATGAACAAACGAAAAATTTCAAATCCCTAAAAAAAATTCAAATGAAGAGAGGAGATCGGGTGAGTATATACCTGAGGTTGGATCTGGAGCAGTTGAGGCCGTTAGGAGAGGAGATCGGGTGCAAAAACGACGTCAGAAACAATCTTGGCCGTCGGAGATCGGGTACAGAAATCAGAAGACCCAAGCGAAGGCGTGGCCGACGGAGCACTGGAAGTCGGCGGAGGCGCGGTCAAACTGGAGAAGAGAGGCCCGGAAGGAGTCGCGGAGGGGGAAGGGTTTCCGGAGCTAGGGCCGTCGGGAGGGAGTCGGGAATGAAGGAGACGCGGAAGAAATCGCGCTTGCGGCGCGGTGGAACTAGAGGAATCGCCCGCTTATGAGCGCTAGGTATAACCAGCGGATAATTAAAAATGGCGTTTCTGTGCTTTTTGTTACCAAACAACGCTTATGAAGAAAACATTGTTTTTGAGCTGCCGCACCGGAACCCATAAGCTGCCCCAAACGCAACCTAAAACAGTAGAAGCTTGAAAACGTGCGAGGCTTTCTACTTGAAAACGTGCGAGGCGGAAGCAGGGAAGCGGAAATGGTTTGCACCTATATAAAATTAGGCATCTTGTTTAATAATTTTTTATTATTAAAGTGGTTTGCACATATCTAAAATAGATTTGCACGTAACAAACACCAAAATTTACTCCGAGGGGAGTATTTTTGTGCATAGATGTTATGAAAAGTAAACTTACAAAAGTGGTTTTTGTAATTTCGAAAGTATGAGGGGTGCACCTAATAATTATGCTAACTTCAAGGGGAACTTTTGATAATTATTCCTATATAATATATATAGACACATAATTTCAATAAATTTATCAGAAATACTTTGAATATATTGCAATAAATAAAAGATAGTGTGATACATAAAAAGTAGAGTATAATTCACACCCTCTAACAATAATATAATGTATAAATATATTTTAAGCTAGTTGAATGTATAATGTCAATTCTGATGATGATCTTGAGTCCTCTGGTCTTGAAGCAGGGATGAAATGGTTATTCTTACCCTTCTCTATTAAGTTCCACGCCGCCGAGGAATTAAGCGAGTAGAAATTAGTACCACTTGCATCAATACATCTTCAAATCGCTCGTCTCGTGATGAAATTTTTGTGCCCACCTCCCGGACGATCATGCACAATCATTATACGATCGCGTATGATTATCAGAACGGTGTATCATCATAATAACGATCGGATGTGATGGGATACGATCATTATGATCACATGAGATGAAGAAACCAAAGTGATGCGCTCGAGGAAAGATGAGATGAGCTCTTTGAAGTGAAGACAACATTGTTTAAATCTAACTTGAGAGATGCGTGTGATCATAATAGCCGCATATAATCACGCACGGTCATTATTATTATAATGATCGTCTTTGAATAAGTTAAATCCCTACATTTAGGAGTAATTTGGGCGGGGTGTTAAGATGTAGCTTTTGTTAAATGCCCACAACGTCCACCCGAGATAAGGGTTAAGAAAAAGTATACTATAATCAATCTAAAGAATAAATATTATAAAAGAACATTGAGTACAAAAGTGTACATATATATACAGAAGAACATTGAGTACAAAAGTGTACATATATATATATATACAGAAGAACATTGAGTACAAACGTGTGTATATATATAATGCCTTCAATTACATAATCATGTCAAGTACATAAACTTGAAGGGGAATATGATACAAACCTTTATAAAAATTTGGTAGGCCGATAATCGCATTTCTCATTGAATCTGGACTTGGGAAATCATAGAGATGCCATTCTGGGAGAGGGAAATATTATCATAAGAAAATTAAAAAGGGGAATGCAAACATGAGTATAAAATGATTCTAGATTCATTACGAGGGTAAAATGTAACGCACCAATTTCAATGTAAAGCTATTACAATGGGTAAAATTGGAATATCATAAAATAATTTGGCATATTTGATCACTTTCCATCTATATTTCTAAAGGAAAAAGGTTACACCTTTCAATGTATAATCGTTACAAAGGGTAAAATTGAATATCATGATAATTTGGCTGATTTTATCATTTTCCATCCATATTTCTAACGGAAGGGGCATTTTTGTAAACTGGGGAAACTTAGAGGGGGAGGTAAATGTAATTTCAAAAGATAGAGGGGGTGCAACCTGTAATTATGCAAACTAGAGAGAGAGAGAGAGAGAGAGAGAGAGAGAGAGATTAAATTATAGAGAGGAGTTCTAAAGATACCAACATTATTCACAAGAAATCTGTCCAGGATATTGACTGGTGGCTGGATCCATTCACACATGTAGGTCTGCTTTCCATCAGAAGAAGCTACATCTGCATGAATGATTGGAGACAATTTATTCAAATTGGATGAGATTGAGAGAGACATGTTTTGATGATAATGTTACATGTCCATAATATGTTTAAGCACAAGGTAAATATAAACCTGAAATTCCCAGGTGCACCTTGTGCGTTACGAGCGACTGCAAAACAAATTCAGAAAAGATTCATTTACAACTAGATGTGTGGTGAAATTAGGAAGGATGGAATGAGTAAGAGTAGCATATATTGAAAATGAGACGACGAAGGGGTCGAAGATGCGCCAAAAGGAGAGGAAGATTACGCTAACATGAAAGAGGATTACGAAATGTTAGAATGTTATTGCAATAGTATGGCCCGCTGCCATCTCATGATGGTGGTGACTGTGGATCGGCCTATCATAATCGTGGCGCCAAGTAATGCGCCTATTTTAAGTATAGTAAGTATAATTACATATTCTAAAAAAAATAGGGTAATAAATTGAAGAACAATGAGTCACGTATATCTCAAAATAAATTTGAAGAGTATCTAAAATTAACAAATAAATTGTAAAATACATTTAATATTATACAATATTGTTTTGTTAATAACGCTAAGTTTTATAGTAAATAAAGAAGAATTAAAAGCTAAACATCCTTGATTTATTATAAGTCTTTCTAAGTTTAATAAATTTATATTAAAAGCATAAAAACAATCAACTAATAAATGTGTTAAACATTTTCAATTTTTTTGTAATATGAAATAAGAAAATATAGTATGAAATAATTAAACAAAATTGATTGTAAGAATAATACATATTAAACAAAACAAAACAATAAGTCATATGCATACTTAAGCATATATATCATAGTGCATATAGATTGTTTAAGCATATATTGTCAGTCTGCAATTATAAAATAAAATAGTAAACGACACAATAAAAAATCGCGTCGCCCTATATATCAGAAAAAATCAGATATATCGTCTTATATTTCACAAAAGGATTTAATCTATTTTTTTTTAATTGTCATTTTCCCCTCAAAAATGACATGTCATTAGATATGTCACATACATTGTCGGAGGACATTTAAAACAGTGCATGGGGTCCATTAGGTCTAACCTAAGGACTTGGTCCACTTGAGATTCAGGGTGGTCACTATCAGTGTGAGAGACCCAATTAGGGTTACCTAAGTTCTAATGGGTCTACGCTTGTCGCATGTGATCTAGGTGGCTTTTAATTGGGTCAACTAGGGTCTAAGGGCTCAATTAAAAATAGGATGTTACAGATCCCATAAAACTAAAAGAATAGGTAATCGTTGGCTCGAGTTCATAGGCAACAACCAAGTCTGCTATACAAAAGATTCTATCGCTCATTAAAATTCATTTTATTCCGATAATCAAGAAACTAGAATTATAAAGCTAAATCTTTGAAGGCAACCTTGATAATTTTACATCACAAATGATGTGCATAAGCTAATCATTGAAGATTGTAAAGAAAAAAGTTAACCTGCCATACTGGAGACATGTACTCACGATACAACAGCTTTGATCCATCTTTTCTAAACGTTTTTCGCAAACCATCTGAACACCCCTTATGGAAATCCATGCTGTTAAATAATCATATCAGAATGTTGAAAATAACCCTAGCAAAGCATTTGGGCATAAATATTCATATTTAATGTTAACAACAATGAATTAAAAGTAATAGCAGTACAAACTAAATAAGGAAATAAAGTTCCAAAGCTCCATTGATTATCAAGGATAACTTCTTTTTTAAGTCTAAGTCACATTGAAATAAAAAATGCTCCGAAATACATACTAGCAAAACGTCGCATGAAGGACCACTTATGACTAGGGTTGCTCGCAAGTCAAATAGTTTGTGAATAATTCAGAAATCGATTCGTGAAGATTCGATTAAGATACGTATTTTTCGAATTCAAATTTGGATTTGAGTGGTATTCGAATCTGAATCTGAATAATATTATCTCTATTGGCAAGATTCATGAATAGTTCACGAATAATAGCAATATTTATATTATATATAAAGATGATCTTGGTCATCCGATAAAAATCTATTTGGCCCTTCATTTGAAGCGAATTCGAATTCGAATCCAAACCCAAATTTGAATCCAAATTCGAATCCAGGATTTTGGGACGAATCCGAATCAGAATTCAAATATTCGAACAAATCCGAATCTGAATTCAAATATTCGAATGAATCGGAATCTCTGCGTTCTATAACAAATTTGAATTCGATTGAAGAGCTATTCGATTTGATCGTGAACACCCCATTTATGACACATAAAATTCAAAATAAAGTAGAAAAGGAATTGGCCCAAAAATATATAGAATATAATTTTATAATAAGATTAACTCTTTCAATGATCCCATAAAACAAATATATAGTTTACTGTGAATCATCACATATGATTGTGTTCAATAAAAACATAAACATAATAAAAGAGATATCCTTGATTTATGATGACATTAATATGACAAAATAAGAGCAGTGTGCCAGGAAAAAGCTAATATGAGTTAATTTTAATTTGAAAAGCTGCTAAATCATTCAAAAAATTATGTCTTCTCTTCTCAAAAATAGGTGTAAAGCAATTACATTACCACTTTTCTTTTTTCGATCAACTGATTTTATTATTTTTTCTTTTAATATGAACTTTATCTACATTTATTGGCCATTTTCTCCATGATAAGAGTAGGAAATTATTCGTTTCTCTATGTTCATTTTTATTCTTCCAGTTATAATTTTGTTTTTAATTGAAAATGTATTGATTTCATATCATGCCATATTTCTAACATTTTGACATAGGTAGTCGTATATCCAAAATGGGTTTCATGTTATATAAATGTGTGACAACATTATATTGCATGGTGCCATTCAGCATGCCTCAGCACCCGCTAGCTGTGCGCATATCACGTCCTATGCATAACGTGGATATACTGCATATAAAGTGGATCTTGTTAGGTTGCTTTTGTAAGAAGAGCAACTGTTGGAGTCAAGTGGGAGCAGAGCACTAATGAAAGAAGGATAATCCCTGCACACTCGCACAGCTAGTACATGCATTCAAACCCACTAATGCCATGACACGCGGCTTGTGGTTCCAAATTTTTGGGAAAAAATAATAATTTCAAATGCATATTCCGTCCCGATTGGGATCCCGTGGATCTTCTATAGTATGCTGCATAAGCACGAAATTACTCGCCGGAATTGTTGTCCTCGTCATTCGATTCTTCACAATCATCTTCGAGGTGTGATTGTGTATCACCCTCCGACCTCCTATCGACAGCTAGGGCAGATTTATGTTCTCCATCAATACAATCGTTGATGTAAATAAACCATGTAAAGATACAACCTCTGTTAATTCCTATGGACTAGCTGTCCTTATTGAAAGTGTTCATTGGGTTGTAATTTATACAAGGAGAGTTGATTCAAAGAATATTCAATTACCTAGCGTGCAGAAAAAGCCCTGCGGACCCAGGCCGGGCTCGGGCCCAGGCCGGGCTCGGGCCCAGGCTTTTTTGCTGCCGGGCCCTGCTTAAATCGGGCTCGGGCCTCGTCAAAATAAAGGGTCTGCCTAAGCCTACCAAACCAGGCCCAGTCAGGCCCAAAAATGCTGATAATCAGCATTTTATCAGCATTAAATGCCGATAATCAGCTTATCAACATTTAAATGCTGATAAATCAGCATTAATTGTTGGGCATTGCCACGCCCAGCAATTTAATGTTGGGCAGTGGCAGCGCCCAGCAAATGGGCTTTTGGGCCCGGGCAGGCCTGGGCCGGGCACCAGGCCGGGCCCTGGCAAAAAAAGGGGACCCGGTGAGCCCCCTTAGGCCTGGCCCAGGCTTAACCAGACTGGCTTAACCGGGCTCAAACCCGGGTCGGGCAACCGGGCCCAGGCCAAATTTGCATCCCCTGGAAGATGATTTAGCAGAATCGGCCGGTAAGGACGATGATTCCGACGAGCAATCTCGTGCTTGTGCAACTTACTAGAGAACATGATATCAAATGGCAGACGAAAATATACCCCGTGGCAGCTTCTTTGCCACCACATTGCTCCGACTGCACACCACGCTAATATACCCCATGGAGGCTCTCTTGTCAAGCTCAACCTAAATCTAGTGAGATCCACCACTTCTTCAATATCTCATGTCACCATCTCCATCTACTAAATATCCATCATAACGGCCTTTCGCCAAGCTTTGTCGAGCTGCTCCAGGCCCCACCAAGCTTCTCTTGCCACCAATTGTCTCTTCCATTGAGGTCCTAGATCGAGCTCCTCCAAAACAATGCTAGTCGACTCACTCTCATCTACATTCAAAATTTGCCCCACCAAGCTCTCATTCTCCTCCAAAGTAGGCTTTAGCTGAGTTTCAAGTATATCCAAGGCTCCTCCATCGAATGTTGGTCTAGACCAAGCTTGACCGTACTTCGTCCAGACATTGACATTCACCCTTCGAGCGTACATCAAGGGCAAGTTCGTCATCCCGAGTTTTGACCAAGTACTAGTCCATAACGAACTCTATCACAACATTATCTCCACAATCGAGCACCTATCTCCCCCTCTGATCATTCCAGTCCTCGGAGACGCCTCGCCGAATCTTCTTCATCAGCACCCCACTGACCTGCTCATCAATTCTTTCTTCAAATGGCATAAGACCGAGATTCGGTCAGATCGGCAAGATAACTTCCTCTCCCCTTCTATCCCTTGTTAGGCTCCACTCTCTCTCCCATGCAGAAATATATTAGCCTTCCATCCATCTATATATAGGGTTATTTACCGGGACCTCCCTTGGGAGTTTGCATAATTACAGGTTGCACCCCTCTATCATTCAAAATTACATTTACCTCCCCTCTAAGTTTCCTCAGTTTACAAGAATACCCCTTCCGTTAGAAATATTGATGGAAATGATAAAATCAGCCAAATTATTTTATGATATTCAATTTTAGTGTTGAATATCATAAAATAAACGAGCTTCTCGCCTAAGTTATTAAAGGCGCAAGGCGCACCGAGGCGTAAAGGGGCCCTGTAGTCTAGGCATAAGGCGCAGGAGCGCGCCTGAGGCACGTGAGGCGCAAAAATGGGGAAAAAATAAAATCAGTGAATTGGGCGCCCAATTCATGGAAAATCAGCGAATGGGGCGCCCAATTAGCTGAATTTCTGCGAATTGGGCCCCCAATTCGCGGAAATCGCTGAAATTCAGCGAATTGGGCGTCCAAATCGCTGAAATTCAGCGATTTGGGCGCCCAATTCGCTGAATTTCAGCGAATTGGGCGCCCAATTCGCTGAAATTCAGCGATTTGGGCGCCCAATTCGCTGAATTTCTGCGATTTGGGCGCCCAATTCGCTGAATTTCAGCGAATTGGGCGCCCAATTCGCTGAATTTCTGCTAATTGGGCGCCCAATTCGCTGAATTTCTGCTAATTGGGCGCCCAATTCGCTGAAATTCAGCATTTGGGCGCCTAGGTGCGCCTCGGGTGCGCCTCGGGTGCGCCTTGGGTGCGCCTCGGGTGCACCTTGGCGCGCCTAGGCGCGCATCAGGCACATCGCCCGCCTAGGCCTTGCTAGGGCGCAACGGGGTGCGCCCGGCGCCTCAGGAGCGCGCTTTGATAACTTAGCTTCTCGCATCTTCTCTACAATTGGCGTCACTCATGTCTTATGAATGTATCAAGGATAAGACAGGAGTGGCGCCAATTGTAGAGAAGATGCGAGAAGCTCGTTTAAGATGGTTCAGACATGTACATAGGAAACCACTAGAGGCACCTGTTAGGCGTTGTGAGAGTTTAATCACTAGAAATGTTAAACGGGGGAGGGGTAGACCAAAAAAGACTTGGAATGAAACTATAAGGAAAGACATGATGTACTAAGGCATTAGTGAGACTATGATTAAAGATAGGGCGCAATGGCGACAGAGGATCCATATAGCCGACCCCACTACGGTGAGATAAAGGCTTGAGTGTTGTTGCTGTTGTATTCAATTTTACCCTTCGTAATGGCTCTACATTGAAAGGTGTGACATTTTCCTTTATAAACATAGATGAAAAGTGATCAAATATGCCAAATTATTTTATGATATTCCAATTTTACCCTTTGTAATAACTCTACATTGAAAAGGGTGTGTTACATTTTACCCTTTGTAATTAATCTAGAATCATTATAAATGGATAAAATTGAAATATCATAAAATAATTTGGTTGGTTTTATCATTTTCCATCGATATTTCTAACAAAAGAGCAAGGGGAGCCTTGGCGCACCGGTTAAGGTGTTGTCGTGTGACCTTGAGGTCACGCGTTCGAGTCCTGGAAGCAGACTCTTGCAAAAATGCAGGGTAAGGTTTTCCTAGTGGGACCCTTCCCCGGACCCTTCCCCAGACCCTCACTGCACTTTTTTTTCTAACAGAACGGGCATTTTTGTAAACTGGGGAAACTTGGAGGGGTGGTGAATGTAATTTTGAAAGATAGAGGTGTGTAACCTGTAATTATGCAAACTCCCACAGGTGTAACCCTAAACCCTACTGTGAGTGCGCTAAAGGTCTGCAGACCAGTGACCCCAACCCATCTCCACGGATCTGATCGGCCGCAACCGCTAATTCCAGTGGCGGGTTGTTGGGGCTGGGACATGAACCCCAGACCTCCTGGATAAGGGAGCTCTAAACTGGTCCTCATCACCAACTGAGCAGTTTAGAGCTCCCTTATCCAGGAGGTCTGGGGTTCAAGTCCCAGCCCCAACAACCCGCCACTGGAATTAGCGGCTGCGGCCGATCAGATCCGTGGAGATGGGTTGGGGTCACTGGTCTGCAGACCTGTAGCGCACCCATAGTAGACCGGGGCATTACACTAAAATCCATCCTCTTACCTATTTTGTCATCATGCCAAAGGTGGTTGAACACTGAGAGGGGTCCGAACAGCAGTAGGATTATATTCTTCTGTCTTGGAGAGTTGGAGGCTTGTCGGATAAGAGTCAAAGAAGTTCCTAAAGTAATGGTATTATACCTACGAAATAATTGAGATACTCTAGACAAATACCCCCAACCTTTTTGAAATACTCAACTTCTCTCACCATAATCTTTCTCAAGATGCCATAAATCACTTTTTTCCTATATTTAAGAGTTATAGAGACAAAATTTCTCCAGGAGTTTGGTGATAGCAGAAGATGCAATAACTTGTTGCCATCATCACTTGAATTCAAGAATAAGTGAGTAGGTGTAACACGTGTGTGCTGTATTGGAGATTTCTAAGCTAGATGTATAGAAGGATAAGCTATATTGGGAATGTTCTAGTAATCTTTGTGTGTTCTTTAAGTGTGCATTCAACAACAAAATCAGATTCAAACCAGGAGCTGAGATAAATGAGGCTTGCATGTCTTCAATATAAGTTTAATATCATGCAAATTGGATCAAGGGAACCAAGTAAAATGGTCATCAACCGTAATGTTAACTATGTTAGATCCATCCATCATTCATTGGTGTATTATTCTTATTATGTCGAAGCAAAGATCATGATACTTTTTATTGATAAGACGGTTCTATCAGAAAAAAGGATCCAATTTTTTGACTTATACTACAGATTTTCTGTTAGCTAACATAAAGACAAAAATATATAAGTAATTTAAAAATGTTACGATAAATATGATAAGGAGAATGTATCAAAATTTATAACTGAAAAGTATGTTATCTGAGAGGAAAACCTTTGTACATCATTTGTTGGGACTGCAGCACCAAAAAGTGTTACTTTTGATGCTAAAACTAGCAAAGGTTGAACTTCTCGGATTTTATTGATTTCTTGAACAACACTTTCTGTCAATTTTTCAAGAGATAATTTTTTCCTACAGAAAAAATAAAAATTACAAACACAGCACTATAGAAAACGATTACTTAACCCATAAAAGAAGATGCACCAAGTAAAAAAAGGTGAAAAAATTAGTGAACAAAAAGTAGTAATGACTATCAGGCTATCAGCAAATACAGTTGATGACTTCAACCAATAACAAATAAACTAACAGCCTAATACTAAATGATTACTACTATCAATCATCTACTCCATCTGGACTACGGCACTAGCAACCTATTATTGGAATAGCTATGAATAAAGGGAACATTCATTTACTTACATTTTTTCTTTTAATCTTTTATGGAAATTAAGCCTTTCCTTCAAGAAATGTTTTTTTTTTCTGCTTGAATCCACAAGAAACTTAATAGAGCTTTGAAAATCAAGCTAAAAGAAACCTAACAACAGCCTTAAAATTATAATGTATAAATAGAAGCAGTAAATTTCACAAGAAAACAACAAACATTTGGCATAAAATGTTACTCTCCAAAGGCATATTTACCGGTACTGGTCTAATCCTGTCTACGAACTACAAAGTGACTGAAAGCTCAAATTGAGAAACAATCTAAAATCAAACATCTTATAAGCATGTATACCATGTCCGGTCCTCTTTTGTCGGGAGTTGGCAAGCTCTATCGTTCCAATGAAAAGCACCAATACTGAAATAATTGATATCATCACATTAGTGTCTGGAAAAATTGAAGAAAATAAATGTGGAAAGTTCATGAAATAAGCTAGTAGATATATTTGGATGAAAAGAACATGCTTTTATGGAGTTGGAGAAAGTGTTCAAGAACTCTTCCAATTATACAAGTATTTTTAATGGTAGGGGCATCTGGACCAAGAGAGTAAAAATGACAGCATTATCAGGTATCAAATTTTGATTCACTAGAACATAGATTAATTTTGAGTCAATAATGAATGAGGAGGTACACAAAAAGTCAACTATTATTATATTTCTCCCTTCCTGGGTTCTCATCACAGCTCTCACAAAGGCTCTAGTACCCATCTAATTCTGAGTATTCTCATAAAGCCTGTGAAGACTTGGAACCAAGCAATAGCTACATTCTCCCTCCCTCAGAGTACTCGCAAGCTCTAGTAGAAGACCTTGGAGTACTCACATGTATCAATGCCAAATGCCACATCATCAGAATAGGCCAATAACAGCAGTATTTTTTCTCTTTTTGTAGCCAACTATGTAACATGCCCAGATTTTTGTGCAGCCGGACAGATATTTGCGTAGTCTACCCGTCGGGCAGGGCCTCGAGTAGTAAGGGGTGTAAAAAAGGCCTGCCGGGCCCCGACTTTATTCCTACCGGGCCTTGGACAAACCGGGCACGGGCCCCCTTTTGAAAGGGGGCCTTGCAGCGCGGGAAACGGGCCTTGACCGGGCCCTGGTCGGGCTCGTCTGGGCATGGGCTGGGCCAGAACTGGGCCTGGCCGAAACGGGCCCTAACCGACAGCACCACTACACATGAATGAAACATTGGCCTACTATTTTCATTTATTTTTTCCCTTATTATTTTCAAGTCAAATCTGCCCTTCTCCCATATAGTCGTTGATGCCATTGGACAAGTAGACATGCTCATTTATTTTTATTTAATTACAAAAACATGTTTCCCAATCCTGAGAAAAATGTACTCTCGAGAGAGTGGAGAAAAGTAAAGACGATGCAACTTCCAATAAATACCCTAAAATTTTTAAACTTTAAAGGTTGTATTCAGCCTTTAAAAAAGTCTATATTCTTAAAAAAGGTTGTATTCAACCTAGCCTACAACCTGGGCTAGGCCTAGGCTAGTGCCTACCTGCTACTAATGCAGCAGGCTGGCGCCTGCCGCCTAGCAGCACAGCAGCTGCCATTTGGCAAATGTTATGCTGTCAAAATTGGGCCAGGCCCGGGCCTGAGGCCTAGTCCAGACCTTGCCCAGGCTAGGCACCAGGCCGCCTAATGCCTGGCCCAGTGCCCGGGTCGGGCTGCAAGTTGGGCCTGTAATTAAAAAGGGGGCCTTATAAGTCCCCCTAGGCCTGGGCTGGGCCTAGCCTGGGCTCAGACCTGGGCCTGGGTTTTATTTGAACGTCTAAGTAGTATAATTATCAGTGAATAGCAAAGAGGAAGGGCATGTCTGATAATCCTGAGATACTCGCAAGCCCTTTACCTCTCTTGCACAACTTTAATGGTTTGTAGAGGAGTTCTTTCAACTCCTGAGCCAATGGAGGATCCTCTAAATCGTTATAACTCTTTTTTCAAATATATAAAATCCGCGGATACGATACGAAACAGATACTTAAAAATGCTTCGCGTATCGGCTCGAACGCGTATCGGATACGGGAAACGCCCGAAAACGCGCGGAAACGCGTTTCCGAAACGTTTCCTAACGTAGGAAACACAATATTTAAATTAAATAAAAAATTTAATTGGGAAACGCGTATCCCCCTTGCGGGATACGCGTTTCCCGCAATTTTATTCACGGCGTCACGCGCGCAGTCACGCCTCATATTAAATGGTGGCTAACTCTTAGAAATAATTTCTTCTCCTTACAAAATCATTTTATTAATTTAATGTCAAAGAAGATCTTGTTTATGTGAAGAGTTTGATGATCATCATTACATATTATGATATTAGTTCTCAATGTGTACTTGTAGGCCCAATCTTGACTCTTGAGTAATCTGTATTGATAATAAATAAATCAAACTAAAATGTGTACTTGTAGGTACTATAAATAATGTTTGTGCTTTTGGATACCTCAAGGAATAGATTGCATGATCTATTCTTCATATTTTCTCTTCCTGTGATATCCAATACCATCTCCTAGCTTAATCTTTCTCATTGTGCCTAAACAACATGATTGTGCGCCAATTATTCTGTATTGAATGTAGTGACTGGGATGGTACCTTAGTTTGTTAATTGTATTTTTTTTATATTAAGTAATACTTGTATTAAAATAATTTAAAAAAAATTAAAAACGTTTCACGTCTCCGTAGTTTTTTAAAAATCACGTTTCTCGTATCCGTTTCGTATCGTATCCCGTATCCCGTTTCCGTCCCCGTGCTACATAGGTCTAAATCTCGCGGACAAGTTCTCTTATTACTCGAACTCATGAATCAAGTAACCTCCGTCAGCCTTAATGATGTAGGGTAGGCTATGCGGTGCACCACTTAGACTCTACATGCGACACAACCGTCAATCGTGCCAACAATTAATTGAGCAATGAAAATTTAACACCACAAACAGATAATTGCAATGAGAGAATAATTTAATATTGAGCGATTTTAGTTGGTTTTCCTCCTCTCGGAGGGCCGAAGCAAAGCGCGCGGCGAATAGATCCTCCTGCAAGTTAGTACTCGATCGACACAAAACACCACAAGCAAAATCCAAGCATAATACTAGATTATCCAATAACAATATCAAGAAATAATACAACCAAATCACGATGAAATAACTCACAACTAGGGGCTGGTTTGGAGCAATGGAAACAGCGAGCTTGGAGGAGTAGATCCGGGTCCGGGGATGTGGTTGGTGGCTGTCCACGGTGGAAAAACGGAGTGGGGGGGCTGATAGCGGATAGATCCGGGCAATAAGGGTAGATCCGGACGTGGGAGTAGTAGATCCGGTGTTGGGGAGCGGATCCGGGTAACGAGCGGGTGTATAGTAGGGAGAATGGTGGATCGGGAAGGGGAAATTTCAGATCTAAGTGGATCTGAAATTTTGGGGAGTTTGGGAAGGTGGATCCACGAAAATAAGGGTAGGGTTGTTGTAGGGGGAGGGAAAAGTGAGAGGAGTTGGTGGTTCGGAGGGAGGGAAGGGGGCAAATGGTCGGCCGGCCACAAGGAGGCCGGCGGGGTGCGGGAATGGAGGCCGGCGGCCTGCAGCAGGTCGGCGGGTTGGCTGCTGGCCTGCAGCAGTTCGGCGGGCTGGGGAGGGAGTTCCGGCGGGTCTAAGGGGAAGAAAGGGGAAGGGGAATGATGGGAAACGAAGGGGGGAGGGTTAGGGTTACCTTGGGGGGGATTTTCCACCACTAGGAGTCACCACCTAGGGCTCCACGGCGTCGGCACCGCGGCTTGATCGCTGGATTCCGGGAAGAACTTCTCCAAAATCAACAATGACCTCTAAACCAGCCCTCTAAACCTATTTATAAGAGAAAACTAACATTAGGGCATCCTCATCAACGGCTATGATTGGCTGGTGGGTTTAGCCCTTAAATAAATAAATACATGTCCGAAACAAATACATAAATATATGATTTTGACTCGCGGCGACGTGCCGGACGCAACCGCGGAGTCGGATCGGCGATCCGATCAAGTCTTCCGGCGGGAGTAAATGAACGTGGGTCCCGCTCCTTCGTGTGCACGATTCGATGGAAACCCATCAACTCCCCCCGACTTGAAAAGCATTCATCTCCGAGGAATGGAGACGATCGTACTGGAGTCGAAGTCCGGGGGCAAGTCGATCAAGCTCTGCCGGCAATATCCAAGCATCGTCGGCGCGGCCCCGCCAATGAACCAAGTAGCGAAGACGCGGCCCGTCCGTGGTGGGAACAATCTGGTGGGATCTGACCTCCGTGATGCTCTCATCTCTCGACTCTCTCATGGTGGTACCCGGTGCGAGCGGTGATGCAGGCTGTGGAACCATATGTGACGAACTCCCAGGTGGAAGGGTATCGACAATGGGTGGGCGGTGGTGGCTATCTGGCGTGGGTGGGGAGGTGGTGAAGGATGGCAAGGGGAGAGAGGGGTCGCTCCCACTGCTCGGGTCTCCATAGTCATGAGGCTCGTAATAAGGTGTTAGATCCTCGACATTGAATACTGGATGAATCCCCATACTCGCCGGGATGTCTAGCCTGTAGGCGTTTGTCCCAACCCGATTAATAACCGAGAAAGGACCCATTCGCCTGGCGCTTAACTTCTTGGCAGGCCCCGAAGGGAGTCTCTCCGGGCGGATTCGTACCATCACCTGTTCGCCAATATCAAAAATACGCTCTCGCCTTCTTTTATCTGCGTGGGTTTTATAACTTTCATTGCTCATATTAATACGTCGGCGGACCGATTCATGTAACTCATGCAGATGCTGTGCAAATGACTCAGCAGACTCACTAGGCCGGGACTCTAACGGACTCGGGATAAGGTCAATGGGTTTCCTGGGGTCGTAACCTGACACTATGTGGAATGGACTCAACCCAGTGGTTCTATTGACCGAACTATTATATGCAAACTCTGCGACCGGAAGGTCTAAGTCCCAGCTACTCACACGCTCTCCCACCAGACACCTCAACAAGTTTCCTAAACTCCTATTCACTACCTCCGTCTGCCCATCCGTCTGTGGGTGGTAGGCAGTAGAGAATTTAAGGGTGGTGCCGGTCTTGAGCCACAGGGTCTTCCAGAAGTAGCTCATAAATCTCACGTCGCGGTCCGATACGATGGACTTGGGAAGGCCGTGTAATCGGAAGACGTCCCTCATGAAAATGGATGCAACGTGGGTCGCATCCGCCGTCTTGCGGCATGCAATAAAGTGAGCCATCTTCGAAAAGCGATCGACCACCACAAAGATGGAGTCGTGCTTCCGAAGAGTGCGGGGAAGTCCAAGAACGAAATCCATGCTAAGGTCCTCCCAAGGTCGATGTGGGACCGGTAAGGGTGTATATAGGCCTGCGTTCTACTTCGTGCCCTTGGCCGTCTGGCAGATACGGCAGTGGCGGACGACTCTAGTCACATCCCTCCTAAGCGTGGGCCAGTAGAGACGGTCCTCCACAATGGCTATGGACTTATCGCGCCCGAAATGTCCGGCGGCTCCGCCCGCATGCAACTCCCAAATCAGAAAATCACGGTACAATGTCCGGGGAATGCATAGGCGGGATCCATGGTACAAGTATCCTTCGAAGCTCTGATATCCCTCAACGGGGTCTGGGGGATCTCGGGATAGGGCGGTGTAAATCTCACCAAAATCAGGGCACGTCGGATACTCTATGATCAAGTGCTCAAGCCCGTCGACACGTGCGGTCATAGTCTGAAGCAAGGAGACACGGCGACTAAGGGCGTCCGCAGGTTTGTTCTCAACACCAGCTCGGTGTTTGAGGACATAGTGGAAGTCCTGCAGATATTCGACCCACTTGGCATGCTGATGCCCCAACTTGCGCTGAGAATCTAAATAGCGTAACGCCTGGTGGTCGGAGTAAAGCACAAACTCTCGAGGGAGGAGGTAGTGCCTCCAGTAGCGTAAGGACTGGACAATCGCATAAAACTCTCGATCGTAGTTCGAGTATTTCTGCTTCGCCTCGTTTAACTTCTCACTAAAGTAGGAGACAGGGTGTCCATCTTGGCTCAATACGCCACCAATACCAACTCCAGACGCGTCGCAAGCGACCTCAAAAGCACGGCTAAAATCAGGAAGCCTCAGAACTGGGGCCGTCGTCAGCCTCTCCTTAATCTCCTCGAAGGCTCTAGTGGCAGCGGGGGTCCACTGAAACTCTCCCTTCTTGAGGCAGCTCGTGAAGGGGGCCATGATCGTGCTGAACCCCGGGACAAACCTCCTGTAGAAGGTGGCAAGCCCGTGAAAGCTGCGAGCCTCGTGAATAGTCGTAGGCACAGTCCAGTCTCGAATAGATTTGACCTTTTCGGGGTCAACAGATACTCTAGTCGATGATATAATGAATCCAAGGAAGTGGACAGACTCGGAAAGGAATGCGCACTTCTTCAGATTCACATACAATTTCTCCCGGCGGAGAGTGCCAAAGAGAAGCCTCAAATGATCGAGGTGGGCGGCCTGTGTCTGGCTGTAGATCAGTATGTCATCAAAGTACACAACCAGAAACTTGCCCATGTAGGGCCGCAACACCTGCGTCATAACTCTCATAAATGTACTGGGGGCGTTCGAAAGCCCGAATGGCATGACTAGCCACTCATAGAGACCGTCCTTAGTCTTGAAGGCGGTCTTCCATTCGTCTCCCTCACGCACTCTGATCAGGTGGTACCCACTACGCAGATCGATCTTGGAAAAGATCTGGGCACCGGACATAGTGTCCAATAGATCATCTAATCGAGGAATGGGAAAGCGGTACTTGACCATGATCTTGTTTATGGCGCGGCTATCGACGCACATACGCCAACTGCCGTCCTTCTTAGGGGTAAGAAGGGCGGGAACAGCACACGGGCTCATACTCTCTCGAATAAATTGCTTCCGAAGAAGCTCATCGACCTGCCGTTTGAGCTCAGCGTGCTCATCCGGGTGCATGCGGTAGTGGGGCAGGTTCGGGAGAGAGGCCCCCGGGATCAGGTCAATGGCGTGCTGAATGTCCCGTGGTGGGGGCAGCTCATCGGGGAGCTCCTCCGGCATCATATCAGCAAACTCCTCTAAAAGGGGACGCACCGCTAGCGGGTGGTCAACCGGAGTGTCCTCAGTGGCCTGAGTGGCAGCGACAACGTAGATGATATCTGACTCAATACTATCATGCAAGAACTCGCTCCGTCTCAGGATGTGCAGCGGTCTCGAGGCGCTCGTGCTCACCGAGGGCTCAACGACACCCTTCGATCTCTCTCGTGGCTGGGTAGGTGTCAGCGTAATCTTCCGGCCCTTATCATAAAAGATGCACGTGTTCGAGCGGCCGAAGCACGTGACGTCGCGATCAAACAGCCAGGGGAGGCCTAGAAGAACATGGGCGACATCCATGGGAATAACATCACACCACACCTTGTCCTGGAACGATGCAATAGTAATAGGGACAAGACAACGCTGGGTAACCTGGATGGCCGTCTTATCTACCCAGACGACTCTATAAGGATGGGGGTGGGGCTCGGCCTTCACTTGCATACGGTCAAGCCCCTTCTGCGCTACGATGTTCACACAGCTTCCACTGTCAATAGCTAGCTTGCAGGTCCGCCTGCGCTAGGGAAGTATGTGTAAAAGATGGTGGTGCGACGCCAATCTTCGTCCACACGTGGGATATGTAGTAGGCGTCTAATCACTCCCACCTCTAACGATCTCTCAGCGTCACTCTCCCAACCATCCTCCACAGTGGCCCTGACGTCTTCAGGGGCATCCTCGTCCTCGTCTAAATCCTGCTCCTCGCCCTCAACTAGCAGGTTCCGCGTGGGGCACCGCGCCGCCACGTGTCCTCTGTCGGAACATCTAAAACACACAATACCGCGAGGCTGCTGGCCATCAGTGGTCACGACCTTGCCCTTCGCATCGGTGGGGGTGCGAGAAGGTGCGGCCGCGGAGGTCTGGGGTGGAGCGGGTTTCCTAAAGGTTGACGAATCAGCTCGTGCGGGGAACTGCTTCGTGCTCGACGATTGGAGGTACTGCTCAAACTCGAGGGCAAGCTGGAAAATCTGATCGACACTCTCAGGATGGTGGGGAATCAGCTCTCTCCGGATATCGGCGCGGAGGCCCGCCCTGAATCGGGATGCTGTGGCAATAGGCTCCTCAGAAATATCGCTCCGAACCATCAGCTCATCGAAGCGGGCCATGTACTCTGCAACAGTAAGCGTCCCCTGTCGTAAATTCTGCAGCTGTTCGAACAGCTGGTCACGGTACGAGGTGGGGAGGTACTTCTCTCTCAGTCTATCCTTCATCTCCTCCCAACTGGAAATAGGATAGTAGCCGTCTCGCTCTAGGGCCCTCTCAACACTGATCCAAAACACCTTTGCTTGCCCGATCAGTTTCATCTTCGCAAAGCGGACACAGCGCTCGTCACTCATCTCGTACCACTCGAAGTAGTGGTCCATATCCAAAAGCCAATCGCTGAAGGCTTTCGGATCTAAGCGCCCGTCGAAGGATGGGGCGTCGATGCGGATACGACGAGTGATATCAAACTGGTGGTCGCCTCTCCGTGGATCAGGGTAATCCTCGGGATAGTCATCATAGGCGTCGTATCGAGCAGGCTGAGGACCACGCTCTCTTCGACCCGGGGAATAGTACTCATCGTGGTAACGATCACGGCGATCATGCGGGGGTGCTCGGTCCCTGGGGTCAAAACGAGGCTGTCGTGGCATACGATACTCATCTCGCTGAAATGGGGGTCGGTCACGAACTGGGGCATGACGACGCTCAGCCGCAAGATCGGGGCATCTCCTCACCGGTGGGGGTGGGACTCGATAAGGGATATCACGACGATAACGGTCTTCCGGTGGTGGATCGTCCCTATCCCTCTGATCTCGATGGGGAGGATTGTCAGGGTCGTCCTCAATCTCCTCGTCACGGGGTGTCGGAATATTCCTAACATTTTCTAACCGATCTAGACGTTGGTTCACTGTGGCGACGTCACGACGCATGTTGGTGAACTGTGTACCCAAGGCATCAAAACGGTCTAACACAAGGCGCTCAAAATCCGTGGTGGCGGCGCTTGAATTCGAACCGGCCGCTCGCTCGTGGGTGACTTGCGGATCTACCATACTTCTAAATGTCCTACCACTACGGAGCATGCAAGATGGCCCGATCTGGGCTCTGATACCAACTGATGTAGGGTAGGCTATGCGGTGCACCACTTAGACTCTACATGCGACACAACCGTCAATCGTGCCAACAATTAATTGAGCAATGAAAATTTAACACCACAAACAGATAATTGCAATGAGAGAATAATTTAATATTGAGCGATTTTAGTTGGTTTTCCTCCTCTCGGAGGGCCGAAGCAAAGCGCGCGGCGAATAGATCCTCCTGCAAGTTAGTACTCGATCGACACAAAACACCACAAGCAAAATCCAAGCATAATACTAGATTATCCAATAACAATATCAAGGAATAATACAACCAAATCACGATGAAATAACTCACAACTAGGGGCTGGTTTGGAGCAATGGAAACAGCGAGCTTGGAGGAGTAGATCCGGGTCCGGGGATGTGGTTGGTGGCTGTCCACGGTGGAAAAACGGAGTGGGAGGGCTGATAGCGGATAGATCCGGGCAATAAGGGTAGATCCGGACGTGGGAGTAGTAGATCCGGTGTTGGGGAGCGGATCCGGGTAACGAGCGGGTGTATAGTAGGGAGAATGGTGGATCGGGAAGGGGAAATTTCAGATCTAAGTGGATCTGAAATTTTGGGGAGTTTGGGAAGGTGGATCCACGAAAATAAGGGTAGGGTTGTTGTAGGGGGAGGGAAAAGTGAGAGGAGTTGGTGGTTCGGAGGGAGGGAAGGGGGCAAATGGTCGGCCGGCCACAAGGAGGCCGGCGGGGTGCGGGAATGGAGGCCGGCGGCCTGCGGACTGCAGCAGGTCGGCGGGTTGGCTGCTGGCCTGCAGCAGTTCGGCGGGCTGGGGAGGGGGTTCCGGCGGGTCTAAGGGGAAGAAAGGGGAAGGGGAATGATGGGAAACGAAGGGGGGAGGGTTAGGGTTACCTTGGGGGGGATTTTCCACCACTAGGAGTCACCACCTAGGGCTCCACGGCGTCGGCACCGCGGCTTGATCGCTGGATTCCGGGAAGAACTTCTCCAAAATCAACAACGACCTCTAAACCAGCCCTCTAAACTTATTTATAAGAGAAAACTAACATTAGGGCATCCCCATCAACGGCTATGATTGGCCGGTGGGTTTAGCCCTTAAATAAATAAATACATGTCCGAAACAAATACATAAATATATGATTTTGACTCGCGGCGACGTGCCGGACGCAACCGCGGAGTCGGATCGGCGATCCGATCAAGTCTTCCGGCGGGAGTAAATGAACGTGGGTCCCGCTCCTTCATGTGCACGATCCGATGGAAACCCATCACTTAACTCTTGACAAGTGCAACAGGTGGACGTTGGCCGATTTTGCACTAACAACAACCTACTCTTAGATGCAGTTGACTTGCATTGCAAGGTCAAGTGAAGCTTCTTCGTGGTCTCCATTGCAGTCAGTTATCCATTTTTAGATGAGGTTGATTTGTTACAAATTCAACCAGAGCATCCTCTGGTTTTAACACAACGTTTTTTTGCTTGAACTTGGTTTTTGATACTAATTGATCTCCCTGAAGGCACCCCCATCATGACCTTCCTCCAGACCACAAGATACAAAGCGGAGGTGGAAATCTGTTACATCCATTTATGCCACCAATTCAAGGATGGACTCAATCGGGACAGGAAGCGAAAAAACTAGTCGTGGAATCTAATGACCTTGTCTTGTCTTACATTTTAATTTCAACATCTTTTACTTTTTTTAATTTCTTCCTATGATTTATTTGCAGTTTTAGCATTTCCCCTAGCTATATAAGGCCTAAGGCTTATATTTGGAGAGACATTTTTTGTTCAATTGAAGAATTTAGAGTGAAACTTTTCCTCTTTCTTTTTGTGGCCACCATCAGGTGGTATCAAGGAAAGTCTTCTTGTGAGATCGTTTCCTCGGCTTGATCGATGAAGAAAGCTCTCACTTGATCTCCGGAAATGATAGGGTTGGTTATAGTTGATAGGATTAGTCATAGGAAGCCCCACATCAAGTGGGCATGTGGAATGATTTGAGTATCATAGTTGATCTACTGGAATATGTGGGTGGCCTACAAGCAAAAAAATATTTGATTGATTGATTGAACACAACAGAACGCATTTTTGAATACAAGGATGTTGCTGGCGATAAAAAGACGAAGCTTGCATTGAGGTTGGAAGGTCAGGCCTTAGCTTAGTGGAGAAACTAAAAAATTTGTGTGCGGCGAGATAAATCTAAGATTACATATTGGAAGAAACTAAAGAATAAGTTGAAAGCGCAATTCTTGACATTCAAATTCTCTCGGTCCCTTTATCAGCGCCTTCAAAACCGTCGGCAAGAGAATATATGCCTGGACAGAGGATTTCTACCAACTCCACTCAAGGAATGATTTATTGGAGACGGAAGCAACAAATGGATAGACACCTGGGAGGTTTGTGTTAGTTCATACAGGATAAGGCCATCAATGAGCTATTGCATCAGAGAAATAGCAAAGTCACACCAGTTCAGTTCCCGAAATCAGAGCAGCACCAAGAGTAAGAGACAGAATCAGATGCTTAACGAGTTTCTACACCAATTCCAGTAAGTCAACCCACAGAATTAGGACCTAGAAGAACACAAATAATTCTAACATTCGTCGCTACAGGTGCGAGAAATTGGATCACATTGATACCGACTTAGTAAGTCAACCCACCAAATTAGGACCAAGAAGAACACAAATAATTCTAACATTCATCGCTACAGGTGCAAGAAATTGGATCACATTGATACCGACTATTGTAAGTCCAACACTCGTAATCAACTCCTGATGGATAGTAAAGAGACTCCCTACGTAAAAGAATATTTGGATTCAGTTAATGATGATTGAGGAGAGGATGATCATGATTTATTGTATGGAGATGTTAATGAATCCTTAGTTGTCAAAAATGTTGGAATTATTGAGTCAATGTCGGTCTATTAGAGTCTTTAGGTATAGTTGGGTTTAGTCCCACATTGTAGGTTTACTTTTAAGAGTCCATGTAAGTCCTATTTAATGCCCTCTTGAGGGATGAATAAATCAATCAAGCATTTCTATTTTCCTCTTTCAACATGGTATCAGAGCCACTCGATCAAAAACCCTAAAAAATAAAAATTTATTCCCGTCCTGCTGCTTCCGTCTCTTCCTCGCTCGAGTCCCGTCCCCGTCCTACGCCTTTGCTAGGGCTCCCGAGAAGAATTCCGCCCACTCCCGTCGACGGAATGGAACGATTGACTCCATCGACGGGAGTGGCCGCCTCTTCCCCTACGTCGACGATTGTTTCCGCTGGAGTTCTATCGTCGCTACTTCTCCCGACGCCTGATCTCATCTGCTTCAGCCCGTCGACTTCTCTCGTCGTCAACCCCTGCTGATGCGCTCGATTCCGTCGACGCCGTCGATAGCTACTCCCATCGATGTTGACGACCGCTGCTCCCATCGACGAAATTGCTGTTCCGAACTGGACGATGGCTCCAGATACTGTAACACCCACAACTTAATGCATAAAATTAAATTTTGGTCGCAGGACCCGAGGTCGAGCAAAAATAATCAAATCAACGTCGGGGCGAGGTACAATTTTATTGTGTTTAGCGGTTATGCATTTTAAACAGTGACTTAATGGAAATTGATAAATGTTGGCGCATTTTAGTAGAGACTCGCGTAATACCTTAACCGCACCTAGATTTAAATTTCCCTTCGTGCTGTCCTCAGTTACCTTAACCGTTTCCCCTCACGCGTGTGCCGCTCAACTTAAAAACCCGCACTCCCCACGATTGATAAAACCGCAAACAAGCCCTAGCCTTTTCGTTCTCCCCAGCCGCAGCGTTTTCGGGCGAGAGAGCCGCTTAGTTCTTCCCGTGCGTCGTCTTCCTCCCAGCCGCTCGACGAAACCAGGAACCCAGCCGCTCGACGAAACCAGGTACCCAGCCGCAGCACCTCCGACGCCTTCATCCTTGTCGGTCGATACTGCCAGGAGCCGTGTGTCGTATATCCAGGCAGGAACGAGCGCTCCTCAGTCGATCTAGGTTACAGATCCCCACGGTTGGAAAAAGGTTTGGACTACAAGTTGGTAATAATACGGAGGCCTCTCGTGTCAAACCAATCGAAAAAGAAACCATGCCGCCGCGTCTTGTATACGAACGTCGCACTACTGCTGTAAGAAACTCTATTCTTTTTGGCTAGATATATCACAGTATTATGCATTCGTATAAGTGATGTGAAATGTACGAAATTGTTAGTATACTTAATCATGCATTCCTTTAGACGTACAGTTATAAATATGAACTCCAGAAAATGTATACGAGGTAGTCCTCTAGTGTAAAACACGACCAGCGTCATCCAATTAAATAAATAAGTGAACCGACGAATATTGCAAATAATTAGGAGGCACGATTGGGACTCACCCCATCGTGATGGGTAGAGGCGCGCTACCTTACTTATGGGGCATAGTAGACCCTATGAGCCTCAAAATAGGGGGACTTCGTCTCCATTAGAAATTAAGAGGATGTGAGTCTATGTTCGTGAGACACTAGAATCTCTACGTTCGTTAGATGGGGCTCGGATCAATAGAATGCGCATAATCGGATTTTCAGTATAAGATATTAAGATGGTTATTTATTAGACAATTAGATCTTCACATACGACATTCAGAAACAAGTTATAACCAATCTTTTCATTCAAGCATAGAGCATTATGTTGAAATTATTCAAAAGCTAGAACACACAATTATTGTTGATTAGTTTTATAGAAAGACATGTATAGTAATTATTTCATGACTACATTACTGTTGTAAAATAATTTGTTATTCTTAAAGAAAAAGCCAGAAAATTATGTTCATTATAAAATACTTTTTCAGTGTCACTAAGAAGAGTAGTTTTTCTTACTCTCCAGTTGGGCTGACCCATTTTTGGGCTTTTTATTACAGGGGTCACAGGTGGGGTGTTGCGCCTAGGATGAGCGCGTTTGCCGTTGTACTTTGTTTTATTTCTTTTCATTCAGCAGTTTTCCTTTCAATGTAATGTTTTTATGATGGACATGTACCAGGATGATTTAATGATTTTATGTATCAGACTATATTAAGTTTTCAGTATTTCAAGTATTGTGATACCTTCATTTCTAGTGGCTCTGTGAATTCAGCTCTCGAGGTACACTTTACCCCTAGTTTCATTCTTTATTTCCGCTGTAAGTACTCTTTAGCACTTCTAAATTTTTTCCCAGCTATGTACCGATTATTATTACCGTTTCTTGGTTTGCTATCTTATCACGGGGCCCGGCCGGACTGCGGATTTGTGGTAAAACTAAGTTTGGGGTTTTACAATTGGTATCAGAGCAGGTTTAGGATCCCTTGACCCAGAAAGTTCACAGAGCCTTAGGATCTCAACTGAATTTTTCTTAGACGTTAGAGTCATCAAATATCATTTAGCTTAGTTATGAGTTGCATAGAAACATCTTTCTAGTAGATCCGTCTTGATGATCCATATATCAATAATCTTTTTCCTTCCAACGTGTAGGCACCACATACCAACGAAGCGGGCGAGCCTTCGCGGCAGAACACCACTCCCGAGATAGTTATGGATGACGGTGGTGCAGCAGCAGCACCAGCAGCAGCACCAGCAGCACCGGCAGTGCCAGAACCTACTGACTTAGCGGCCATTATTGCCAGGGCAGTGGCCATAGCCTTGTTAGAATTCAGAAACGGACTGCCTGCAGCAGGTCCAGCAGCAGTTCCTGTACCAGCTGCCGGAGATTTAGGAATGGATCGTTATCTGAGGAATTTCCGGGATCTTCAACCCTCTAACTTCAATGGGGAAGAAACACCAATGGAGACTGATGATTGGTTGATTAGGACCCGCGACCTACTCGAAGTGATGCAGTGCCCTGAGAACAAGAAGGTTCCTCTAGCTGCCTTCCTCCTGAAAGGTGAGGCAAATCTGTGGTGGACTAGGCATCTGGCGGACGACCCCGCTGGTAAGTAACGATGTTCTAATCCTTTTTTTCGAAGATACTTTGCCTGTTAGCGGTGTAATGATATGGATTTTCATTTATGATAGGTCGTACAGCAGATATGTTCACGTGGAACAATTTCTCGATGGCACTATCTACCTGGTTTGTGCCCCCATCTGAGCGCCGCAGTCTCCAGGAGAAGTACCTCCGACTCTTTCAGGGGGACAAGACTGTAATAGCCTATGAGCGGGAGCTGACTCACCTATCTCGTTACGCGGGCATTATGCAAGGGGACGAGAACGAGAAATGTAGCCGGTTCGTGGACGGACTGCGTGACTCGCTGAGACAGCCTTTGATGACAATGGTCAATGCCGATTACAGGAGCTTAGTGGACACAGCGAGGAAACTGGAGGCTGATCAGCAGAAGGTGCAAAAGCGAAATAATTTTCGTTCGAAGCGGACTCAGGATGCACCGCAGCAGCAACAACATCACCAGAACAGGAACAATCAAGGAAAGAACTGGAACAAGAAGCCGAGAACTGAAGATAAGAAGGGTGGTCAGACCGAGTCCAAGGTCAAAGATTACCCCCTCTGTCCTAAATGCTACCGCCACCATCTGGGTGAGTGTTTAGCTGCTGCAGGAGTGTGTTACAAATGCCATCAACCGGGACATATAGCCCGTTACTGTCAGGGTACTCCCGTAGTTCAGGTACGAAATTTCTTTTGCGTAATCTTCTTAAGTATACCTTTCCCGCAATATGCCTAATTATGATTCCTTTTTAGTCGAAGTTCGAGGTCGGTGGTCCTAGCAGAACCGACAGAGGAAAGGCTCATGTTGGAACCGAGGAGAAAAATACTGCAGGACGAGGTCCGGTTCAACCCAGAGCTTATGGGCTAGGCCAGCAGGAAGCTAAGGATCAAGAGGACGTGGTGACAGGTATGTGTACGTCTTAGACATTTTAGTATTACTCTCTTTAGTGGCATTAAAAATAATACCTTTGTTGCATTCATGCATGTAGGAATACTTATGATACGAAACTTTCCCTCCAAGATTCTCTTTGACACGGGTGCCTCACACTCGTTCATAGCAGAATCTCTGGTGCGTAGACTGGGTTTAGAAGTCCTTCCTGAGCCTGTATCTTTAGAAGTTATGATGCCTAATGGATCCTGTTTGCAGACCAAGAATAAGTGTAGAGCTCCTGTGTGTTTTGGAGAGACTGAAATTTCAATAGAAGCTTCACTCCTCCCTATAGCAGGATTTGATCTGATAGTGGGTATGGACTGGCTTTCAGCTTTGAATGCAAGAATTGACTGCAGGAACAAGGTGGTACAGTTCGAAGGACCCAACCAAGTTGCATTTACCTTCCAGGGTATGAAGGGAGTCTCCAAGTTAATAATCTCTTCAATCAAGGCTATAAGATGCATCAACAAGGGTTGTACAAACTTCTTGGTTTTGATGAATGCTGAAGCAAAGGTTAATCTGTTAGAAGTGCCTGTTGTTAAGGACTTTCCTGATGTTTTTCCAGAGGAATTACCTGGTGCCCCTCCTACCAGAGAGATTGATTTCCAGATAGATCTCATCCCTGGAGCTGCGCCAGTGGCCAAGAGTCCATACCGAATGGCTCCCAGAGAACTTGCCGAGCTGAAGATTCAATTACAGGAATTGATCGACTTGGGTTTCATTCGCCCCAGCACTTCACCTTGGAGTGCCCCTGTTCTTTTTGTCAAGAAGAAAGATGGTAGCATGAGATTGTGTATAGACTACCGTGAGCTTAACAAGCTGACAATTAAAAATAAGTACCCGATCCCCAGGATAGATGATTTGTTTGACCAGCTCGAGGGATCTAGTACGTTCTCCAAGCTAGATCTGAGGTCGGGCTACCACCAGTTGAGAATTCGAGATGTGGACATCCAGAAGACGGCGTTCAGCACTAGATATGGACACTATGAGTTCGTGGTCATGCCGTTCGGGTTAACTAATGCCCCGTCCGCCTTTATGGATTTGATGAACAGAGTGTTCCGAGAACTACTAGACCGGTTCGTGATTGTCTTCATAGATGATATTTTGGTTTATTCAAAGAGTCAAGAAGATCACGCCGAGCACCTCCGGGCAGTGTTGAGTACTCTCAGAAAGAATCAGTTGTACGCCAAATTTTCAAAGTGCGAGTTTTGGCTCTCAGAGGTTGCATTCTTGGGACACGTCATCAGTCAGAAGGGTCTCGCGGTGGATCCGAAAAAAATAGAAGCGATAAAGGATTGGCCAAGGCCGAAGGCAGTGACTGAGGTTCGCAGTTTTCTTGGCCTGGCAGGTTATTACAGGAGGTTCATTAAAGACTTCTCAAAAATAGCGCTACCGATGACTACCCTTACCAGGAAAGGGAAAACCTTCACGTGGACAGTTGAGTGTGAGTTTGCGTTTGAGGAGTTGAAATCCAGATTGATGACCGCCCCGATTTTGAGCTTGCCTTCAGGCTCAGAAGGATTTCAGATATATAGTGATGCCTCAGGTCAAGGTTTGGGTTGTGTACTTATGCAGCATGGTAAAGTCATCGCTTACGCCTCCAGGCAATTAAAGGTCCACGAGAGAAATTATCCTGTGCACGATTTGGAGCTTGCAGCGGTCATCCACGCCTTGAAGATTTGGAGACACTACCTTTACGGAGTTCGTTGTGAGGTCTTTACGGATCATAAAAGTCTCACGTATATCCATGATCAACAAGAACTTAATATGAGGCAGCGTAGGTGGGTGGAATTCCTCTCAGATTATGACATTGGTATCCAATACCACCCGGGGAAAGCAAACGTGGTAGCCGATGCGCTTAGTAGAAGAGGTTCGAATTATGCCCTCATTACTCAGCAGGAACAACTTGTGCGAGATCTGGAGAGGTTGGAGATCAGCATCTTACCTCGCTCCAGTCTTGGTTCTGCAAGGTTAAACTGGATGGAAATCACTTGCGATATTAAAGATAGGATCAGAACGGCTTTACCTCTAGATCCGAAGATGGTAGAGATTTGGGTCTCAACCCAGGCCGGTCAGAAGGAGAGGTTCAGCATTCATGAAGGCTTACTTCTTTTTGATAGTAGAGTATGCATTCCAGACGTTGATCACCTTCGAGAGGATATATTGTTTGAAGCTCATAATTCCAGATATTCGATACATCCGGGTAGCACGAAGATGTATTCAGATCTTAAGAAGTTAGTTTGGTGGTCAGGTTTGAAGAGTGATGTAGCAGAATATGTTGGAAGGTGTGAAACATGCAAGTTGGTTAAAGCCGAGTGCCAGAGACCAGGAGGCAAGTTGAAGCCCCTACCTATTCCGGAGTGGAATTTTGAAGATATATCTATGGATTTTGTTCACGGCCTTCCTCGTTCTCAGAGTGGGAATGATTCCTTATGGGTTATAGTTGACCGTCTCTCTAAAGTTGCCCATTTCATTCCTAACAAGAAAACGGATCAGGGTCCGAAGTTAGCTCAGTTGTATGTGAATGAGATAGTCCGACTGCATGGTGTCCCTAAGACAATAATTTCAGACAGAGATGGCAGGTTTACCTCCAAGGAGTGGAAGTACGTTCAGGAGCGTTTGGGCACTAAGCTACTTTTCAGTACAGCCTTCCACCCCCAGACAGATGGGCAAACAGAGCGCACGAATAGAACCATGGAAGATATGCTTCGTATGTGCATTCTGGATTTTGGAGGTAAGTGGGAGAAGTATGTCACCCTTGTAGAGTTCTCCTATAATAATAGTTCTCAAGCAAGCATTGGGATGGCGCCTTTTGAGGCTCTTTATGGTAGGCGGTGTCGAACACCGTTGTGCTGGGCTGAAGTTGAGGAGAGGTCTTCCAATAAAGAATCATGGGTGGACAAGACCTCAGCTCGAATCAAACTCATTCAGGATCGTATGAAGATAGCACAGGATCGTCAGGCCAAATACTATGATCGGAGGCATAGATCAGTGGAGTTCAGCATAGGAGACTATGTTTATCTGAAGGTCAAACCAGTTAAGGGTGTCTCTCGTATCAAGCGGATGAAGAAGTTGAGTCCAAGGTTTGTTGGTCCTTTCGAGGTGCTGGAACGCATTGGTGAGGTTGCTTATAGATTGGCCTTGCCCCAGGAGATGAGTGGTCTACACGACGTATTCCACGTCGCCTATCTGAGGAGAGCAGTCAGAGATCCCAGTCAGATAGTCAGTACTGAGGAAGCACCAATCGAATCAAATCTTAGTATCAATATCAAGCCAGTCAGGATAGTGGACTCGAGAGTTCAGAAGCTCCGAAACAGAGAAATCCGTTTTGTAAAGGTCCTTTGGATGAACTGTGGCCGACCGGAGTACTCCTGGGAAAGAGAAGATGAACTCCGGAGCATTGTAGACTATGCTTTCCTTTTTGAATCAGGTATGTTTGTATTTTTTCGAGGACGAAAAATTTGTTAGGAGGAGAGTTTTGTAACACCCACAACTTAATGCATAAAATTAAATTTTGGTCGCAGGACCCGAGGTCGAGCAAAAATAATCAAATCAACGTCGGGGCGAGGTACAATTTTATTGTGTTTAGCGGTTATGCATTTTAAACAGTGACTTAATGGAAATTGATAAATGTTGGCGCATTTTAGTAGAGACTCGCGTAATACCTTAACCGCACCTAGATTTAAATTTCCCTTCGTGCTGTCCTCAGTTACCTTAACCGTTTCCCCTCACGCGTGTGCCGCTCAACTTAAAAACCCGCACTCCCCACGATTGATAAAACCGCAAACAAGCCCTAGCCTTTTCGTTCTCCCCAGCCGCAGCGTTTTCGGGCGAGAGAGCCGCTTAGTTCTTCCCGTGCGTCGTCTTCCTCCCAGCCGCTCGACGAAACCAGGAACCCAGCCGCTCGACGAAACCAGGTACCCAGCCGCAGCACCTCCGACGCCTTCATCCTTGTCGGTCGATACTGCCAGGAGCCGTGTGTCGTATATCCAGGCAGGAACGAGCGCTCCTCAGTCGATCTAGGTTACAGATCCCCACGGTTGGAAAAAGGTTTGGACTACAAGTTGGTAATAATACGGAGGCCTCTCGTGTCAAACCAATCGAAAAAGAAACCATGCCGCCGCGTCTTGTATACGAACGTCGCACTACCGCTGTAAGAAACTCTATTCTTTTTGGCTAGATATATCACAGTATTATGCATTCGTATAAGTGATGTGAAATGTACGAAATTGTTAGTATACTTAATCATGCATTCCTTTAGACGTACAGTTATAAATATGAACTCCAGAAAATGTATACGAGGTAGTCCTCTAGTGTAAAACACGACCAGCGTCATCCAATTAAATAAATAAGTGAACCGACGAATATTGCAAATAATTAGGAGGCACGATTGGGACTCACCCCATCGTGATGGGTAGAGGCGCGCTACCTTACTTATGGGGCATAGTAGACCCTATGAGCCTCAAAATAGGGGGACTTCGTCTCCATTAGAAATTAAGAGGATGTGAGTCTATGTTCGTGAGACACTAGAATCTCTACGTTCGTTAGATGGGGCTCGGATCAATAGAATGCGCATAATCGGATTTTCAGTATAAGATATTAAGATGGTTATTTATTAGACAATTAGATCTTCACATACGACATTCAGAAACAAGTTATAACCAATCTTTTCATTCAAGCATAGAGCATTATGTTGAAATTATTCAAAAGCTAGAACACACAATTATTGTTGATTAGTTTTATAGAAAGACATGTATAGTAATTATTTCATGACTACATTACTGTTGTAAAATAATTTGTTATTCTTAAAGAAAAAGCCAGAAAATTATGTTCATTATAAAATACTTTTTCAGTGTCACTAAGAAGAGTAGTTTTTCTTACTCTCCAGTTGGGCTGACCCATTTTTGGGCTTTTTATTACAGGGGTCACAGGTGGGGTGTTGCGCCTAGGATGAGCGCGTTTGCCGTTGTACTTTGTTTTATTTCTTTTCATTCAGCAGTTTTCCTTTCAATGTAATGTTTTTATGATGGACATGTACCAGGATGATTTAATGATTTTATGTATCAGACTATATTAAGTTTTCAGTATTTCAAGTATTGTGATACCTTCATTTCTAGTGGCTCTGTGAATTCAGCTCTCGAGGTACACTTTACCCCTAGTTTCATTCTTTATTTCCGCTGTAAGTACTCTTTAGCACTTCTAAATTTTTTCCCAGCTATGTACCGATTATTATTACCGTTTCTTGGTTTGCTATCTTATCACGGGGCCCGGCCGGACTGCGGATTTGTGGTAAAACTAAGTTTGGGGTTTTACAGATACCGTCGGCCTTGCCTGCTGCTGCTCCAGTCGGCCTCTGTGCGCAAGGTGCTCTGTCAATCTTCATCCCTCTTCCATAGCCGATCGATCCAGTGATGGCTTCCCTTCTTTGCCGCTCTCGTCTGCGCTCTTAGCCGAGATCCTGCCGGCTGTTTCTCTTATCATGGACATCATCGATGGCTTCCTCTCCCACTCCAGTCCCTTTCCACGGCTTCAGATCTGGATGGCGATTCTGTTGGCTGCCTATGTATGGTTCCTCTTCATGCCGCTGTGTTTCTTTAGTAATGTTGTTGTTCTGCTACTTCCAGTTGACTCCATCCGCTTGCCAATGCTCATCGACCGAAGAACCAGCCGCGACACCTCTCCTGGGGCGCTAATCTCTCGCCGAAGATGAAGTTGTGTGCTTTTTTTTTACCGTCGTATGTGCTTTTTTTGTTCTTTTTGTCTGTTGTCCTAATGTTTGTTTAGGTCTTGTTATGCCTATATGCACGTGTTATCCACGTGAGGGGGAGTGTTGGGACAAATGCGACTCGGATGATCTTTCCCGATTTTTCGCTTTCGTTCCACACGGCCTCTAGGCTTGTTGTATGTATGTTTGTGTCTCCCCAGTCTGCCTTTCGAATTGGTCATGTGTTGGGACACGATTGTGTTGGTTGTTATAATCTCAGCGGGTTGTGTCGTGTGGGACTGTGTCGTGTGGGACCGCCCTTCTTGCGGATTATCCTCGACAGATTATCCCCGATGGATTATCCCCGATCACTCGTTTGATGATTTGCTCCACATCTTTTGTTCTCTTCGCATGTTGTGTGTGTATGTGATGTTGGTTGACCGCTTTTCCAGCAAGTCCGCGTCGTGTGTGGGTCCTGCGTCGTGTGTGGGTCAGTGTCGTGTATGGCTGTGTCGTGTATGGCTATGTCCCCGACTTGATTCCTCGATTTGGAATTCCCCGGTGGCTCGTCTGATGTTTGTCCCGCATCATCTACCTCCATTACCGTTATTTGTGGTGTCCAAGCTGAAGGGTCCCCCCTTCAGCTTGAGGGGGAGTGTTGGAATTATTGAGTCAATCTCGGTCTATTAGAGTCTTTAGGTATAGTTGGGTTTAGTCCCACATTGTAGGTTTACTTTTAAGAGTCCATGTAAGTCCTATTTAATGCCCTCTTGAGGGATGAATAAATCAATCAAGCATTTCTATTTTCCTCTTTCAACAAAAAAGACATTCCTCCTAGAACGGAAGAGGATGGAGATTGATTGTGAACCAACATTTTACACCCATTGCGCCGTCAAGGATAAAGTATGCAGGGTGATCGTGGATAATGCGAGGCAGTGACCCTAAAAGTTATCCTGGTTCAAGAAAGCAAAAAGGATGTCATAGAAAACAAGTGTTCGGCGTCCTTTTCTAGTGGTAAGAAGTATTATGATGGAGTGCGGGCGATGACAGACATGGGAACCTTATCTCATTTGTACTTAAGTCTTATTAAGTTCAGAGATAGAATGAAGAAGGATTATGAAATGACAGACATGGGAACCTTATCTTTCTTCCTTGGCCTGCAAATCAAACGGAAGGGAGGCACGATTCAACTCAATCAAGAACTGTACATTCAAACTCTGCTAAAGAAATTTAACATGGAAGACTGCAACCCATCAGCTTCCCCCATGACAACTGCTGAAAAGCTTACAGGAAAAATTGAAGAAGAGGAAGCCACAGACCACGAAGAATTTCGGAGCTTGGTTGGCTCCTTATTGTATCTCACTCATACCCGGCCAGACATTGAGAATTTCATCAATACCATAGCTAGATTTGTGAGCAATCCATCGAAAAAGCATTTTCTCGCAGCAAAGCGCATCCTGCGCTACCTAAAAGGAACAAGGGACTATGGAATCTGTTTCAGGAAAGGGGACAATTTCGATTTGATTGGATATTCCGACTCTGATTGGGCCGGTGATCTTCATGACAAGAAAAGCACTTCTGGTTTTTTCTTTTTTGTAGGTCCAAACCCTATATCCTGGAGCTCTCGGAAGCAGCGGACGGTAGCCCAATCTACTACAGAAGCTGAATATATGGCCCTAAATTCAGCCACTTGCGAAGCCATCTGGCTACAAAGGATAAAGGAAGAATTAAACGACAAAGGAACCAGAGAAAGCACAAAGATCTTCTGCGACAGCACATCCGCGATCGCTCTCTCAAGAAATCCAGTTCATCACGGAAGGAGCAAACATATTGATGTTCGCTTCCACTTCATCAGAGAGATCGTAGAGAAGAAAGATGTTGATATAATCTTCTGCTCAACTTCTGCCCAGCTAGCGGACATCCTGACGAAGCCTCTTCCGCGGGAACGCTTCATGGAGCTTAGGGCAAAACTTGGAGTGACTCCCGACACCGATTTTGGGTGAGTGTTAGAATGAAAATCTGGGCCTGCAATTAAAAGCTTTCTTAATGCAAGCATTAATGTATCTGCTTACCATCACCTAACCACACTTATTTCCCTAATCTAGATTTCTCTTTTGTACGCTATAAAAGGCCTTGTAATCCACTGTTTTGTGCAATACAGTAAAAATCTTAATTTTCTCCTCCCTAAGTAACATCACGTTTTTTCCTTACTCTTCTTCTGCCATCCAATATAACACTAGCTACATAAAGCATAGGCTTATATGCGGGGCAATTTTTTCAATTAAAGAATTTAGAGTGGAATTTCCCTCTTCCTCTTTGTGCTGCTACCAAAATCATGTACATATTTTGAATCTTGAATACTGCCTAGGTTTTTCCTTAGTAGAATCCCCCCCCACCCCCCCCCCCTATGTCGCTTATTTATAGGTACAAAGACTAGCACAATTCAGGAAGTGGTTACAATTTGGCAAGCAAATCTCGCAATTACAGATAACATCTTTCAAAAATAAAACATGATAACTAATATAGGCACTAGACGAGATTCCAGATGTGGATAACTATTCCATTAACGACCTCCTTGGCCATCCAGATTAATTGTCTTCTACTTGATTAGTTATCTTTGATTCGGAATGTCAACTCCTAATTAGATATGTGCATAATATTACTCATAAATTAATATCAATATGAAGAAAACAATTCAAAATTCAGTAGGTCAGAGGCTAGATTATGACAGCCTATTGATAATTATTTTTTCTCTTTTAAGGAAAGGAATAAATAAACAATAATAAAGTTTCCACTACAGAAACATGTCACTTGAACTTATATAAAAAGTAAAATTTAGCCATTTGAGCAAAAAGAAAACCTATCAATAATAAGGATGTGCAAGTTGACAGCAAGCCCTTCACTTGAACTTATATAACCAGGATGCATTGTCTGTAAATAGAAGAAATAAAATAAACCACTTAAATACAATATAAAGTTTCAATCATAAATTAAAAGTTATCGAATATGTTAAAATTTGCATGATTTAATGATGACTGGTCAACATTAAAAAGATAAATGTACAATCAAACTTACATACCTATAAGAGGACTTCTTTTTTAAATCAAAACCGCACATTCTCCATGAAAATTAACTTTAGCATGCTCAAGTCAAATCATGTTGCAGGTTTGATATGGCATATTGATAGTTACAAAATTAATGGAGGAATTTTTTTTCTCTAAATAGAAACAAGCTTCAATGTGAATTTTGCTTTGAATATATTGAAATTGGAAAGGATTGACCACCAAAGTTACAATCAGTTATAGATGTCTTCTGATATGGCTGACATAAAGGTTTTATAGACAAAACAACATAATTTTTTATATTATTTGCATTTAATTTATATTATTTAGCATCTATGGTTTAATAGACAACAAAATGAAATCGTTTTATTATCTGGGTTATTTTGTGCTCTGGCTCTCGATTAGTTTGATGCTTCCATTGGATTTCTTCTATGCGTCTGTCCATCATTGACTTTGATTTTGCTTGGCTTTGGATTTTAGAATGAAAGTTTTTCATCATCCATCATCGTCGACAACTTCCTGGCTTCCTCTGGTTTTCTTCACTGCGCTATTACCATTAATACTTATATAATATAAAATGTTTACTTTATACTAGTTTGGTAGATTTAGAATTTCAATAAATGTTAAATTGTTAATATATTACTATAATTATATATAAATAACTAAATATTAAAATCTGATATATGAAATATCCTCGACATTAAAATCGATATGAAAAACCTAAACTGACATGTCCTCGACATCTAACATCTGCAATGTTGAAGCGCACTTGTAGTGTCTAAAATCACATCTATGACCATGTGAGCTTTACTGAGAGGCATAGTGCCCTGTGCGTTGTCTGAGTGTTCTTAATGTACATGTAAGTTTTTTTTCATTTAGCATTCAACACATCAATGTGTGCAATTCAATATGTCTGGTCCAGCTATCTGATTCAACAATTACAGAGTAATATATTCGCATAAATAAATAAAAAATCTTGTAACAGGTTCATTCAATTGACATATTCGTTCACAGCATCAGTACTCTAGACTCTCTGGCTCATCTTCTATTAATTATCTACTTATCTCTTAATTTCTTTGGTCAGTCTTCTCCTCCTCTTCTCTCAACTATTTGTTGTTTATCTCCAACATCAAACGTCAGTGATCTCCTCTCACCTCAAGTGGTAGTGGTTCTTAACGTGCCTCTCCACTGTCATTCTTCTCCTCCAACATCAAAAGATAGCAATCTCCTCATTAGATATTATTTTCTTAGTGTATATCTTCAATTCTTCCTTCATTGCTTTATGAATGTTTAGAAACCTCAATTCTATTTCCATGGCATGTTGATAAATCTTCTTTTCTCTCTTACATAATGAAGTTTAAATTGCTTACATATTGTATTGCATGTTGATGTCAATATTTGATCGTATAGGTTTCAAATATATTATATTTTTACACCATGTAGTATTTTCGAAGTATTAAATTTTATGATGTCAATAAGTTGTTATATGTACGAGGTTGTTTTTTTTCATAATGCACTTCAAAACAAAACACCCCTTGTGCATAACATTGTGCTTTGTGAATTGACCACCTTGTTAAAAAATGCCTCCCTACATCAGAAGGTGTCTGATAATGTCAAAAAAAAGAACACAGGTATAGATTAGCTACACATCTGATATTACAAATAAACAAGAACCTAAAATTATGAATCGGAGAGAATGTCGAGTTCAATAATATTAACCAAGTCCATGGATCATCATCTCAACCATTTACTTTCCTACAACATGCAAAGAGCATTGTAGATGAACTCGCGGCTGCTGGATGTCCTCTTCTTCCCGAGGATTTCAATCTTCATATTTTTCGAGTCTTACGATCAGATCTACAAGATATAGTTCTCACTTTACTATGTCCTCCTAACTTTACGGATCTCAGCAACATCCGTGTCAGCCATGAGTTTTTCCGCTCGACAAAGAAACCGATAGTCCCCACCTCTCCGGATTCGTCTGAGGTACATTTTACTCACATAAATAATACATACACTGATCGTGGGCATGGTCGCGGTAGCGGCACTCGCGGCCGTGGAGGATGATCTTTTCAACATACTGGTCGAGGTGAACTATGGTGCTCTCTTTGCAAACGGAATAATCACTCTACTCAGAACTGTTATTATCGACATGCCTCTCATCCTCATCACATAACATATCCCCACCATCCATCTCCACCAACAGTCGCCAGTATTTTCTAGTAACAGACGCCTCGGCGAGAAGGGAGAGGCATGTTTCTATAATGTGTCGATGATGGCGTTCTATGGCACCTTGCTGCTCATGACTGTGGGTAGCGGCAATGCGATGAGAAATTCCAAGCTTTTGGAAATAAAGAGGAAGGGTGTGATATTCTCCTCCCCAATCAGTTTGTAAGGTTTTAAGTTGACGAGAGAAAAACCGCTCAACCAAAGCATTAAAACGAATGAAAATATCAAATACTTCAGATTTGCGAACCATTGGATAAAACCAAAGGTATTTTGTATTGTCATCAAGAAAAATTACATAATAATGATGTCTGTCTATTGAGAAAGAAGAAGAGATAAACGATGAGATTTGCCCAATTGACAAGCAGAACAGAGAGACTTTAGAATTGTTGATTTGCAAGGTAATTTATTGGTGTGCATCATAAGAGGGAGAACCTTCTCATGTGAATGTCCTAGGAGGCTATGCCAACCGTTCATGGTAGTCCGCTCGACAATAGCAACAGAAGGTGAGGTAGAAGCGGAACTGAGTTGATAATAGGTCATTATTGCTCGGTCCTGACAGGAGGGTTGAGTTGATGACCTTGTCCTTCACAAGAAAATGAGATGGGTGAAATTCAAAGTACACATTATTATCCTTGGCAAATTTTTGGCATTTAGATATAGATGGGACATGTAAGATGTTTGATAAATAAAATGAACGAGAAGGTTAAGAGAGGAGAATTGAATATTTCCAATATGGGTTATAGAGAGACCAGTGTATTCATCATAAGAGGAGAAGGATTGAAGATATGGAGTGACATGATGAGAAGTGCCAGTATATGGGTACCATTTGAGAGCGGTGGATGGGTGAGGAGTGGGTAAGATTGGTGGGTTATGTGGTGGGTTATAGGGGATGGTGTGGTGGACTGTTGGTGGAGATGGATGGTGGGGATATGTTATGTGATGAGGATGAGAGGTATGTCGATAATAACAGTTCTGAGTAGAGTGATTATTCCGTTTGCAAAGAGAGCACCATAGCTCACCTCAACCAGTATGCTGAAAAGAGCGTCCCCCACAGCCACGAGTGTCGCGGCCGCGCCCACGCCCATGATCAGTGTATGTATTATTTTTGTGAGTAAGATGTACCTCAGGCAAATCCGGAGAGGTGGGAACTATCGATTTCTTTGTCGAGCGGAGAAACTCATGGCTGGAAAGGATGTCGCTGAGATCCGTAAAGTTAGGAGAAGTTTCTCGACATAGTAAAGTGAGAACTATATCTTGTAGATCTGATCGTAAGGCTCGAAAAATATGAAGATTGAAATCCTCAGGAAGAAGAGGACATTCAGCAGCAACGAGTTCATCTGTAATGCTCTTTGCACGTTGTAGGAAAGTTGAAACTGATTCTTCAGCTTGTTGTTCAATAGTTTGAAGCATGGTATGAAGATTCATAAGACGAGTGTCAGAGGATGACCCGTATCATTTGATGATGGTGTCCCAAATATCTTTGCTTGTCGGTTGATCGAGAATTAAGGGAAGCACTTCTTCGGAGAGAGATGCAATAAGAAGGCCTATAAGGGTGGCGTCCTGCTCTTGCCATTTGACTGCTTCAGTGGGATCAGTTGGACAAGGAGAGGAGCCATCAACAAAGCAAAGTAGGCATTGACCATGTAGAAATGGAGTGATTTGTGCTCGCCAAAGTAGGAATTTTTGGGAGTAAGTTTAAGAGATAAATAATGGTGAGCGGTTGTAGGAATGGTGACAGCAGAAGATGGAGAAATGGTGGAAGTGGTAGAGGAAGAAGAAGGTGATGTATCCATATTGGTGGGAGAGAAAAAAATGAAGTGTTTCGTCGACAATAAAGAAGAAGAGAGTGATGGGAGGCGACCTTCCCAAGTGCCATCTGAACTTAAAAAGTCCAGCACAAGTGTGGCATAAAATAGTTGTTGATTTGGTGCACATAAAATAAATGTCAAAAATATTTTAAAATTAAACAAATATATGCAAATAGTTTCTATTAGGGTTAAGGAGAAGGAAGGAGAAGATACCTTGAGAATAATAGTGCATAGCCATCATGAGGGAGCCCCGGGTCTATTAATAACTAGGGCTCAAGGGGGCCGCCCGCCCCCCCCCCCCCCCCCCCCCCCCCATTTGGGGACTGAACCGGGTTGGTTCAGTCCCCCCTTGGTTCCTTTCATTGGTTGGGGGCTGAACCGGATGGTTCAGCCCCGTTGTTTGGCCTCCGTTCTTTCGGTCGCCGAGAGTACGTCTGCCCTTGAAACTGTAGCGGATGCGGAGGCATAACATTCCCTCCCCCTTCAAGCACCAACTTGTCCTCAAGTGGGAAATCCGGAAATCGCTCGCGAAACTCCAAGAAGTTAACCCAAGAATTGTGCTCTGCGGTCATTTGCACCCACTTGACTAGTACCTCGAGCTGGTACTCGGCACCCCGCCGCTTCCATTTGGTCAACAGAATAGCCTCCGGAGAAGGTCGCAATTCGCCACTGCTAGTAGCCTCAGGGAGAGTAGGGCTGATCGGAGTCGAGTTCCCGAGCTTCTTCTTCAACAATGAGACATGGAACGTCGGATGGATGCGAGAACCTTCCGGAAGAGCCAGAGGATAAGCCACGGGCCCCACCCGGCGGAGGATACGGAAAGGGCCATAGTATTTCGGTGCCAGTTTCTGATTGGTCCGCCGAGAGACCGAGAGCTGCCGATATGGTTGGAGTTTAAGGAAGACCTCATCGCCCACCGCAAACTCCCGCTCGGTACGATGTTTGTCTGCCTGATGCTTCATGCGATCTTCGGCGATGCGTAAGTTCTCCCGGAGTAAAGATAAAGTCCGGTCTCGATCCAGTAACGTCTGGTCGACCGCGGGGAGAGCGGTGCTGGCCGGCTCATAAGAGCTCAAAGTAGGCGGGGGGCGGCCGTAGACCACTTCAAAAGGGGTGAGCTTGCTGGCCGTATAAAAAGACGTATTGTAGCAATACTCCGCCCAATGGAGCCACCTAGTGCAAGAGCGTGGCTCATCTATGACAAAGCACCGTAAATAAGTTTCAACCCCACGGTTGAGGACCTCCGTCTGCCCGTCTGTCTGGGGATGGTGGGCCATACTCATGCGTAGGGAAGTCCCCTGTAGCCGAAACAGCTCCTGCCAGAAATTGCTCACAAAGACGGGATCTCTGTCTGATATGATAGCGCTCGGAATTCCGTGGAGTCGCACAATCTCCTTGGCAAAAAATTTCAGCAACTGCTTCCCCCGTGTACGGATGGCTCATAGCTAAGAAGTGTCCGTATTTGGACAACTTGTCAACCACGACCAAAATGACGAACTTGCCCTGAGACTTAGGCAAACCGTCAATGAAATCCATAGACACAGTGTCCCAAATCTGACGGGGAATCTCCAACGGCGTTAGTAGCCCGGCGGGTGAGGTGGTCTCGTACTTCTGTCGGTGGCAGATCTCGCATTCACGCACAAACCGCTGAACATCCCGCCGCATACCCTTCCAAAATACATTCGCTCGGACTCGTTGTAATGTACGCAGGATACCGGCGTGCCCGCCGGTTGGTGAGGCGTGAAACTCCCGCATCATGACATCCCGCCAAGTCGAGGTGGCAGTGAGGACTATCCGTCCCTGATGGTAAAGCCTGTCTCCCTGTAAGTGGTAGCCGACTTCAGTAGGCTCTCCCCGTCGTAATGCTTCAATGATGACCCGAAGATCCGGATCCAGCTGAACTTCTGCCTGTATCTCCTCCAGTGACTCAATCACTGGTCCTGAAATATGGGACAATCGTATCCCAGCAACTTTGCCAGCCACTTCTGCTGCAACGGTGAGGCTAGTCTCTGCTCCAGAAAGTGTTTCAAGCTCTGGTGATCTGTACGGATCTGGAAGTGTCGTCCCAAGAGATAAGGCCGCCACAAGGCGACCGCATGAAGGATGGCTAACATCTCCTTCTCGTACGTCGAGAGTCCCAGCGTCCGAGGTGCCAACGCCTTGCTGAAGTAGGGCCAAGGGTCGGCCCTCCTGTATCAACACAGCCCCAATGCCGACCCCCGAAGCATCGGCCTCCACTACGAACGCCTTGGAGAAATCCGGTAGTGCCAGAACCAGGGTGGTAGTCATGGCCGTCTTCAAAGACTGGAAGGCGACCTCCGCCTCTGTACTCCATTGAAAAGCATCTTTCTGCAACAGCTGAGTGAGGGGGCGGGCTATTTTCCCATAATCTTTCACGAACCGCCGATAGTACCCTGTCAGTCCGAGAAAGCCCCTCAGAGCCCGGACCGTCGTGGGAGGTGGCCAATCCACCATGCTTGCGATCTTCTTTGGGTCAGCTTGGACCCCGTGTGCGGACACCAGGTGTCCCAAGTACTCAACCTCCGCCTGCCCAAACGAGCATTTGGACCGCTTGGCGTACAGCTGGTGCTCCCTTAGTATGGTGAGGACGGTGCGGATGTGCTCCAGGTGATCCTCCCAACTCCTGCTATATATAAGTATATCGTCAAAGAAAACGAGCACATACCTTCGAAGAAGAGGGCGGAATATCTCATTCATCACCGCCTGGAAGGTCGAGGGTGCGTTGGCCAACCCAAATGGCATCACCAAGAACTCATAGTGACCATCGTGGGTACGGAAGGCCGTCTTGTGGACGTCTTCCTCCTTCATACGAATCTGATGGTAGCCGGACCGGAGGTTCAGCTTGGTGAATAAGTGTGCCCCATGTAGCTCGTCCAATAGCTCCTCGATCATAGGAATGGGGAATTTGTCCTTGATGGTGGAGCTGTTAAGCCCCCAATAGTCTACGCAAAACCTCCACGAACCGTCCTTCTTCTTCACCAGTATGATCGGAGAAGAAAAAGCACTAGTGCTGGGGCGTATAATACCCGAGGTCAGCATCTCGCGCACACTGCGCTCTATCTCAGCCTTCTGAATATGGGGGTAGCGGTAAGGCCGGATGTTGGTGGGATCCGTCCCTGCCTTCAACTGAATCTGATGGTCCCGGAAGCGGGACGGAGGGATGGAGCGTGGCTCCTGAAAAACATCATCGTACTGTCCCAAGAGCGCTTGTATCTGCTCAGGCTCCGTGCTGGCTTCCGATCCCACGGTGGTCACCCCCAGAATCATGGCCACAGCCCCTCCTTGCTCCTCCAGCCTCTGCAAACTACCGAGTGAGATCTCCTTGAGTGGAGACGTCATTATGCCCTGCAAACAGTGGTCCTTGCCCTGCTGAGAAAACTCCAGCGTCATTCGGTCCCAATCCGTGGTTACAAGCCGTAGCTGCCGGAGCCACTGCACCCCTAAGACCATATCCGAGCCTCGAATGGGTAGAAGGTAGATGTCAGTGTGGCAGATGTATCCCGACATCCGCAGCTCGGCCCCCTTCAGGACCCCTTCGCATCGCAACTTGCTCCCATCCGCCACCATGACCTTGAAAGCGGCCTCCCGATCAATCTGAAGCCCAGCCTTGAGAGCCACCTCGGGGTTAATGAAATTGTGGGTGCTCCCACTATCAACCAATATAGTTACCCATTCCTGGCCAATCGCCCCTGCGATCCGTAAAGTAAGGGGTGTCGTGCACCCTGCCATCGCCTGAAGGGATATTCCAAACTCTGCGAGATCCAGATCATCCTCAACGGAATCGCCAGTGGTGTCCTCTTCCTCGCCCTCGTCCCGCAGCATGAAGACTTGGACCTTTGACACCGATGCCCCAGAACGAATTTCTCATCACATTTGAAACACAGCCCCTTGTCTTTTCTGGCCTGAAGCTCCTGCCACGTCAACCTCATCACAGTAGGACGGCCCCCGGTCGGTGGTTCCTTCTTGGGTACATCTGCAACCGTAGGTGCCCGACCTGTCGTCCGAGTCCTCTGCCGATTGTACCTCTCCTCCTGTATCCTGGCCAGGCTGATGACATGACTCAGACTGCGTGGCATGTAGGCGTGGACCTCGTCTCTCAAATGGTCCTTCAATCCGGATACGAAACAACTCAGCATCGTCCTCTCCTCCCAATTGACCAGGTTGGCCAGCTGTTCGAACTCTGTCCGGTACTCTGTGACTGAACCTTTTTGTCGCAGCTTCTGTAACATAGCTTCTACGTCTTCGTACTCCAGAGGCCCGAAGCGAGCCGAGAAGGATTCCACAAACTCCCCCCAGGGTGCGTAATTGCGTCCCCTCAGAAATCACTTTGTCCACTAGAAAGCGTCATCTTCCAGGTGAAAAGACGCCAACTGGACCCACTGCCCCTCCGGAATCTCCTGGTACTGGAAGAAAAGTTCAGCCTTCTAGACCCACTCTAAGGCGTCGCCGCCTTTGAACTTAGGGAAGTTCATACGTGTCAGTTTGGGCTGCATATACGGCCGTGGTTCTGCATGTGATGGTTGGTAAGGTTGCGCTGGAGCCACCGCGGCCCCGGGCCGTCTCCGGTCCAGACCGTAGCCTCCTTGTTGTCCTCCACCCCATGGGTTGCCATTTCCATAGTCCGCCGGTCCTCCATATGGCGGTGGTAGCTGTAGGATGCCCGCCACACCCCCGATTGGGACCACATTCGCTCCAGTAGGTCGAAAAGGGGCTGCTCCCTGCCCTGGACCCCGCCACGAAGGACCCGGCTGCATTCCCGGTCCGTTCAAGGCGGACTGGGCGCCGAACGGCACATTCGGTGCCACCGGACCTTCCGGCGGCCTCCAGCCACCTGGCCGGCGGTAGCCGGCCTCCATCGAGCCGCCGGTGGCCGCTCCAGGGGCCCCGCACCCCTCCTGCGCCGATCCGCTCGTGCGGACGGCGTAGGTGCCGATCCGCGCAAGATCGGCTTCCGCCGATCCCTTTAAGGGGATTCCGCCTCCTGTAGACCCGGATCCGGCCCCTTGCTGCGTTCCACTTCCGATTCTCGCGCCGTTCTGCGCCGGAGGATGGTAGAATGCTTCGGCTTCGGATCCCTCCGCCGCGTGAGTTTTCCCTTCAGATTTTGCACGAGTAGGGTCTTGATCTCCTCCATGCGCGCGTCCAAGCGATCCTCTACATTTTTTTGGGAGGATTTCACTTGTTCTTCGAGCGCCGCCATCGTGTCCGACAACCCTACGTAGTTCTCCTCGAGGGATGCGAGTCGCGCGGTTTCTGCTTCCGTGTGTGTCACCATCGTCGCAGGAACGATGCTCTGATACCAAATGTTAGGGCTTTGCAAAGAAGAAGAGAGATCTAGGGGAGATTGGAGAAAGAGGAAGAAGGATTAGGGTTAAGGAGAAGGAAGGAGAAGATACCTTGAGAATAATAGTGCATAACCATCATGAGGGAGCCCCGGGTCTATTAATACCTGGGGCTCAAGGGGACCGGCCGGACCCCCCATTTGGGGACTGAACCGGGTTGGTTCAGTCCCCGCCTTGGTTCCTTTCATTGGTTGGGGGCTGAACCGGATGGTTCAACCCCGTTGTTTGGCCTCCGTTCTTTCGGTCGCCGAGAGTACGTCTGCCCTTGAAACTGTAGCGGATGCGGCGGCATAACAGTTTCAAAAATCAATCGAGTCTATTTTGTCTTGTATTGATTGTGGATAGGCTTAAAAAGCATACCCGAGTGAAGCCCTTTGTCATATGATATTTGAATATGGCAATTCTAATTGGTGAGATCTTTATGAAATAACAGAAAATTCTTAGCAATGTAGGAATACTTTTACAAGACAAACAACTTCAGATTAACACAACAAAGATAGGGTATATTACTATATTATATGCAACTTTAATAGTTCAACATATATAGTCAATGGATATTGATTGAAGATCAAGAACTAACTTTATGTGATATTTTATAGTGTAGAAAATAAGAATACAACTTCTAGACGATAAGAAGAGTGTCGGGTTAGCAGATTGATGAGGAGGGAGAGTGAATGGAAGGAGCTGCTCGAAGTCAGTATTGTCAAAGAAGAAGATGGCGGCTGACTCGTAATGCAACAACATCAAATGTCGAGGGGGTGAACACGACTAAGAATCACTAAGAAAATAATAGATGAGACGAGTGTGGAACTCAAGATGTGTACAGTGCAGTTCAAAGGAACAAGGAGACAACTATGTTGGACAAAAAGTTGGGGAGACAACTGCATCGGCATAGAAGCAACGTTGAGGCGGCAACAACATCGACATGGCATTGGTGTCAGATAGCGCAGACATCGGATGGCTCGAGAAGGGGGAGGGAAATGTGGAACTCTACCACGATTCTTCTTAATTTGTAGAGTAACAACTGCCTAGGGATCCTACCTACACTGAGGCATTGACCTCTTAACTATTTGTATGCATGAATGGTTCAGGGCTCAAATTGCTTGAAATCATTTTCATACTCAACCTATCCCAATGTGTTGTTCTAACATTCAACTAGTCTGATCATGACAATAATACCTTTTTTGTAATTAGATGATTTGAAAGCCCATGTCACCTCCATATATAAATACATATAAAAGTATCACATTACGCCATAACCTTGAACACTCAAACATGATTATATTTGTGGGATATCTTAATCTCAGCAACACCAAAAGGGAATTTGACAGATTTGCTCATGTTATCTTTTAGAAGATTCTTAATTAGAATTCTTTCTTGCTACAACCCTAGAGTTGGGTATATGATTAATTTCTCCACTTCTAATACAGGTATTAGCTCAGAACTTCACTAAGACATAACTCATAAGTGGTAACCTTGCATAACCAGGAAAATCAGCTTTTCTTCACACTGAACAGCATGATAATCTTTCAGAGTCAGATACTCCAAATTAGAAGAAAGCTTCAAAGCATCGAGGAAACTATTTGGCACTTAAAAGTAGGAAATACAACAACAACAACAACAGAACCCATATAGTCCCCAAAAAAGTAGGAAATATATGAACAAAAAATTAAATAACTGCTACTCATGAAATGCTAGCTATAAAAGTAAAAGACACGAACTGGAAAATATAAGCTAAGATGAAGGACGTGAATTGAAAAACATTCAATCTAAGAAAGCCATGGACTGAAAAACATTCAATATAAGATTTGGAATCAAGTAACAGAGATACAAATGGAGATTGCTTGCCTTCAGTGTAGACAAAAACTCCGAGCTATTGTAACACCGAATATAAAAGAAGCGTTTCATACAGGACAGAAGCAATTCATCTTCCAGAAGATCAGCTTGTGAAACCATTAAGTTTTTCATAGGAAAGACTTCAAATAAGTCCCCATGGGTACCATGAGCTGATCCTATAATATCAGAATAAATCTCAACATAATTTAGCTTAAGATAATAATATTGCCCTAATCATGCATACCAACAAGTTAAATGCTGTGAAATTGAAACTTGTGTATTGATAACATAGTTAAATATTAACCAAAGTACTATACTTAGTTAAAATTTGTAAGAGTAAATCTGTTTTCAGCATTCCTAGCAACTACTCTGCTCAGCAAAAAATCATTATATGGGTGGGTCAAATAGTTTTCATCAATATCGAGCCTTCTAGGAAACAATCGCACCAAAATGAAATCATGATATTTGCTAGTGAGAAGGAGCTAAATTGTGTTATATATTCGTCAAAAAGAAAATAGTTATGTACCATTTAGTACACTGGGCACAATAGTCAAGAAGGATAAACAAAGGGCAAACGAAAATATCCTTTCAAAAACAAAATTCCTAGGAACTTCTAAATTTGTACACATTTACCATAGTAAATCAACAGTTGGCCTTAATAAATCCATGAATTCAAATGTCATCCTGGTTAATGAAAGCTTAGGCTCAACTTAACCCTCAAAATTAAAGCCATCATATTAAAAGGATACTAACTAATTATAACATAAATTTATTAACAGTATTTTATTGAAATCAGGTTCAGTTTTTTCCTATTACCATTCAATCAATGAATGATCTCTCGAAATGGACTGGCACATTAATTATGATGAAGGTACAAGCATAATGCGATACGACTATGATATGAAAGTACAGAAACTCTGAAAAACAAAATACAAAAAAGGTATAATGCTAAAATTCGATTCAACCATAGAGACATGCAAATAATTAACAGAGTCAAGTGATGGTAAGGACAGATAAAAATAACTTAAGTCGTATGAATCAATGAAATCTAGTAAAGATATTTGTTAGAAATCAGGAGAAAAGAAATATAAGGTGCATTTTATTCTTCCACAAAGGGGGATATTATATAGCAATACAACAAGACACAAAACACCGATAAGCGGTGTGGGACTAATACTTAAATACTTAAATACTTAAATATAAATACTTCCAACACTCCCCCTCAAGCTGAAGGGGAACCCTTCAGCTTGAACACAACATAAAAGGAGAGGTAAAAGGTGGTTGACAATGTGGGACAAAACAACAGCCACCGAGGCCCAACCGCGTGTCACCGGGGATACTTCAACCGGGCAAAGGCCACACGACGTTGGTCCACAAACCGACCATGATCACGCTGGATGCTCCCGGAGCTGAAACCAGGTCAACCAACAAAGGCCAAACCACTCTACCTAACATAGAAGAAAAAGATGGGGAGACACACACAACATACGAAATATGCCTAGAGGTCGTGTGTGACTAAGGCAGGAGTCGGGAAAGAGGCATCCGAGTCGCCGTTATCACAAACACTCCCCCTCACGTGGAACACGTGCATGAAGGCATAGACTCGCATGGAGACACAAACGAAGACAATCAGAACAACACAAAAAAAACTATGGATAACGATTGTCGGTAAGACCACGATCCGAGATGCAGTGAGCAAAGCACAAGCCAGCTGCGAGCAGAAGGCTCAAGCGGCTGCGAGCAGAGTGCTCAAGCAGTGGCGAGCAAAAAAGGCTCAAGCAGCGGCGAGTGAGAAGGGAGGAAGAGAAGAGCTCGGCACCCAAAGAGCAGCATTACGGAAACCGTCGTCCATAGCACGCTACTAGAAGACACTACCAACACAATAACTAAGATAACAACACAAAAAAACTACAGCGACACTTTAAAAAACTTGAGAGGGCACGTCATAGCAGCAGCGGCACAGCAGTCCAGTAGAAGAGGGGCATGACACTGCAAATCTGGAGTAAAAAAGAAGCGCCGGAGAAGAAGGGCAGCGGCAGGACAGCAGCGGCACAGGGCAGCAAAGCCAGAGAAGTAGCCGGAGAAGAAGGGCAGCAGCAGGACAGCAGCGGCACAGGGAGGCAAGGCCGGAGAAGTAGAGAAGCGGCAGAACAACAGCGGCACAGGAGAGCAGCCGGAGAAGTAGCCGGTGAAGATGCCGGAGAAGAAGGGCAGCGACAGAGCAGCAGCGCCACGGAGAGCAGCCGGAGAAGAAGAGAAGCGGCAGAACAGCAGCAACAAGACGATCGACGGTACGAAAAAAAACATCAGACGGGATCGATGAAGTTGCTGGGACAATAATCGGCGCTGGGAGAAGCTCCAGCGGCAGAGTTGACGAGATCTGGAGTCGGGAGAAGCTCCAGCGGCAGAGTTGATGAGATCTGGAGTCGGGAGAAGCTCCAGCGGCAGAGTTGACGAGATCTGGATGCACTGGATCTGGACGACCGGATCTGGACGTCACACGGCGGAAGCAGGCGGGATCGGCGTCGATGTCGAAGGCGGTGCAGCACCGTGGAGACCAGGAGATGGGATCGGAGCCGCTCCTTTCGTCGACGAGAACGAGGGGGAAGCTGCTCCTTTCGTCGATGAGATAAAAGAAGCTCGACGGGATCGTCGATTAAGAGCAGGACGTCGATGGGATTGAGCGTAATTTGGAGCAGAGGAATCCTCCTCGTCGAGGGGAAGAGAGGCCACTCCCGTCGATGGCATCTAAAGACGATTCCGTCGACGGGAGCGGGACGGGAGCAGCTCGACGGGGGCTATACCAGCGCAGGACGAGATCAAATCGTGAGGAAGAGGCGGAAATCAAAGAGAGGAAGCCACCGAGAAATGTACGTCGCTCTAGGGCAACCAAATTTTAGGGAAGAGTCAATTCCTGCTCTGATACCATGTTAAAAATCAGGAGAAAAGAAATATAAGGTGCATTTTATTCTTCCACAAAGGGGGATATTATATAGCAATACAACAAGACACAAAACACCGATAAGCGGTGTGGGACTAATACTTAAATACTTTATACTTAAATATAAATACTTCCAACGAGATTGATGAGTGATATGGAATGAGGTGGTGAGGAGAAAAAAAATAGAGAAAGCTATCAGGAGAAAGTAAAAAAGACGTCAAAGGAGATTGCTACGAGTCATTTTAGAGAAAGAAATGGAGATAGAGGAAACTTTAATGAAGAAATAGTATCGCGGGTGGAGAAATACAAAGAGCGATCGAATCAAACCAAGTATCTTAACCACATATATGCAAACCCATTTTCTGGGCCACGTGGCAGCCCGTTATAGCTTACTCATCAATCCACAGGGGTGTAATGTGAGCATTTTTTCATTCCTCTGCAGCACCAACAGAGGGGGGCCGGGAGAGAGAGGGGGAGAAGAGCTGGACCGGGGGAGAGGGACTAGAGGGGGCCACATGGCCCCCTTGGCACCTGCTAAAAGGTGCTGGATTAAGAATATAGACCTTTTGGTGTACTTCCTGCCGGACAAAATTCATGTTATTTCTCGGAGCCTGCTTGCTAAATTAATATAGTAGTTATTTACTAAAATAATAAAGGAAGCGTGTATTAACGAAATACACCTGGTAGGAATTATTTTCAATATTAATTGTTCTGAATTGTTTTAGAGAGCACGGGCAGAGCCCGTGCAGTCGCGCACGGGCGGAGACCATGCACCCAAAGAACAGTCAAGAACGGGCAAAGCCCTTGCACAATCACGGACGAACGAAGCACATTCGCTCCCAGAAGCATTCATGCATGGGAGTACTCTCGTGCACGACTACTAGTTGTTGTTAATGAGAAAGGCATGAAAAGGTCTAAGGTGCTTGGTACCTTCAAAAAATATAGCTACATTCCATAAATTATGCCAGTTAAATTTGTGGAAACTAGGGTGTAGGAAGAAGTTATATCTTACATCTATCATTCTACACCACATACAACTAATAATCTCATTCAAGCATTCTATATATTATTTTTTACCAATTTTAGACAGGATAGTTCAAACTGCACATCAAAAATTTAATTGATACTATCTCCCATATTTGTCCAATATGCATCAGATAGTGTGAAGGGGAGCCTTGGCGCACCAGTTAAGGTGTTGTCGTGTGACCTTGAGATCACGGGTTTGAATTCTGGAAGCAACCTCTTGCAAAAATGCAGGGTAAGGTTTGCCTACATTTCACCCTTGTGGTAGGACCCTTCCCCGGACCCTCGTTGCGCGGGGATGCTTTGTGCACCGGGCTGCCCTATGCATCAGACAGTGTGATACGGAAGTGGCTGATCTATGAGAACCTATATTTCATTGTTTGGTAATCAGCATAGAATTAAGGATCCCGCATTAGAAATGTTTCTTTGCTCATGCAAACTTTTAACAAAAGAAGGCCTACATGAAAAATGTTATAGCACAGAGCCAGGCCAACAGGGCCAAGGAAATCGGATTGAACTACAACTAAAAAAATGTGGCTACACACCGACCCTGGCTAGTTTACACTACGTGGAGACTAAAAGGTGATAGGACACCTTAATGCTCGATGGAATCAAGTCAATAAGGAATGAAGAGAATGTCAGGAGTCATGTGTTTACCTGAGTATTGTTGAAATATTTATAAATATATTCACAAAAATTTATATTTTTTCCTCATTTTAAATTTTATAATATCACGATCTATAATAAGAAATCAAAAGATGCAGAATAAAAATTTAGTTTAGAAATCGAGCCTAAGTACTACGATGTGCGTGGGTACTGAAGAAGCATAGAGCACATGAATTTCCACTTGATGAAACAAATGCAAAGAGAAAGCAAGATCGCAAGAACGAGAATACAGAGAATTGTAAGAGTATCTAAAAGTGTATTCGTTCTCATAAAATACCTCCTATATATAAGGAGTCTCGAAAAACCGCAAGTAATTAACATGTTATATTAAGTAAATTAATCATATACAGAAATGGATATTTCCAACGTTAAAATATTCATTATAAATTATCATTAAAAAGAATCTCAGCGGATATAAAATTTAATGGTAATAAACAAAATTGTGTGCAAAAATGTGTACGAAAATCACGCGCGGAAGTGACTTGTAAAAGGCGGAAGCAGAACTCATGCATCGAGTAGAACATGGTAGGGTAGGACTACAAGGCTTCATCCTTTCATGAAAAGATTTCCCTCCAAATATTTGTGTTCCCTCCAAGTGTTTTCAGCTTTTCTTATCAATTGATATGGAGCTCAAACACGATATGAAGGCTCCATGAAATAATAATGAAATAATAATTTTAATAATAAAATTCTAACAAAGGAGACCATTAGAGGCACTTGTTAGGCGTTGTGCGAGTTTAGTCACTAGGCATGTTAAACGGGGGAGGGGTAGACCAATAAAGACTTGAAATAAAACTATAAGGAAAGACATGATGCACTTACGCATTAGTGAGATTATGACTAAAGATAGGGCACAATGGCGACAGAGATCCATATAGCCGACCCCATTACAGTGGGATAAAGGCTTGAGTGTTGTTGTTGTAATAATAAAATTCTAACAATATGTGAATAATATTTGTAAGACCCGAAACCGATCATGCATAAATATTGTAATATATTTTGAAATATAAGAAAAGAATAGAATACTTCCCCTATGATGAAAACCAAATTCAGTGTCGATTCGGCGTCGCACGTTTATTTTTGATGTTCGAACTTTTCCGAATGATTTTTGCGACGCTTGTTTCATTTCGTTTCCGGTTTAAATTTCTTATTAAACTTAATTATGCTTATGGCATGGTGGCCGATGGCTAATTTAAATTATTTGGGTGACTGATTTGAGCCATCATTGAATATTTGGGGCTCCAAGTGGGCCGGCTGTTGGGTTTATGTGGCTGGCTGGTTATTTGGTTTTGGCTGGTTATGAAAGGAATAATATAATTTATAGGGGGGAATTACGTTAGGCGGTGGCTGGGTGTATGTGCTCTCCCTTATCCAGGAATATTCCTTCTCCAGATTTCATGTCTGCCGCTCTTTCCGCCTCCGGGAGCTCGTGAGCTGCTGGTTCCTGCTTAGGGCTACTTCAATCCTACTCCCCCTTGCTGGTAGAAGCTTTGGTCTTGTCCCTCTTGCTCAGCTGCTGTGAGATTTGGCTGGAATTGGACCTTGGCCGATAGTTTTGGGCTGAAAACGTTCACTGTGAGCCTCCTTCCTCTCCCCCTCTTCTTTCTTCTTCATAGAAACTGAAGTTCTGAGTGCCTGTTGCAGCTAGGGTTTCTGATTTAAAGGGGGTTTTGGTTTTATTATTTGGGGGTTTTGTGGAATTTGATATTGGCTGGTTGTTGGGATTTTTCTGATTATGTGTATGTTGATTTTCTATGTTTTATCCCTTATTGAGGTCGGATGTTTGGTGCCTGATTCCTTTGGGGATGCTGTGTTGTTGGCCGGCTATGTGTTGTTGGCTGCCTTGTTGCCTTGGAATTAGGTTGTTGTGTTCACCTTGTTATATGTTATGGCTGCTCCTGTAGCTGCAATTAGAGGCTCCTGTTAGCTGCCTTGGTTGGCTGTCTTTGGTTGGGGTTAGTCTTAGAAATGGACTGCTAGTGGCAGCCCTTGGTGTTGTTGTTGGCGGTCCTTGGTGCTGATGTTAGCAGACCTTGTTGGTTGCCTTTTGGGGTTGCTATTGATGGTGATGAATTGCTTTTTTTTCTTGTATTTGCTGCCTTTTAGTGGTGTTTTCAGCTACCATGTAGGCTGATCTTTGGGCTGCCTTTGTAGCTATTGTGGGCTGTCTTTTTTGGTGTATATTGGCCACAAAAGTGGTTAATTTCAAAAGTATATAGTGGCTGAATTCTGAGTTCTGTAGCGATTAAAATCTGATTTTTACGCTTTCTTTTCGAATCACCTAAGCTCGTTCTCACCTGGGCAACTCCTATAAGTCGTAGTAGAGGTAGTCTTAGGAGTCCGCCCGTAACTATTTAACGACGCGACCCTAAAGTAAATGATTTACTTGATACTGCAGAGGATGGCGTCCGACGATAGACGCGACGAGTATCCTATGAAGGACAAGGGCAAAGGAAAAGTTGTGGTGAGTCCTTACTGCTTTGATTACATATACATTTGAATATTTTGACTTATGATTATGTAGAATTATTTTATTCTGAGTTATTTCCCTGCATGGACACTAAATATGAATTGCATTGAATTAAAGAAATTCAAAGATTTGAAATCACTGAAAATATGAAATCGCTAAAAGGCTAAACATGGATTAGCAAGCGATGAAAACTCTGAGAGGAAATTAATATAATTATTTCCTATATTTTACGAATTGAATATGAAAAGAATAAAAAATTGAGAGTGCGTCGACGCATCAAAAAACTAAGGGTCAGCTTTTTAGGGGGTAAAGCTTCAGACTCCTACACCTTGTAGGGGGGTTAGAACTCCTACACCAAGTGGGGGGTTGAACTCCTACGGAAATTGATACTGAAATGTCTAAACTAGGAGGCATGGAAGCTTGTTGCGTTGTTAAGAGCCCTAGAGCGAACATTGATTCGACGGGCCCAGATGTTTAATTTAGAATGACCCTCAGTATTTCGAAAGAATGAAAAGTAATATGAAGATCTTGAACTGAACACGAAAATGAACAAGAATGAGAAATAAGAAAATTGATATCAAAAATAGTTTATTTCTGTTGCACTAGCTCACTATTCTTGCTTACTTTACTTCTTGTTCTGCTATACATGTTCATACAGTTCATAAAGAAATATATAATTGTCTATTGCTGTTGACTCTTCGTGTTTGCCAGTAGTTCGGATGAAAAGGTAAGGAACTCACTTAGTTTTCTAAACTAACTGGTTGTCGATCTCTTTTTTTAGGATCAGACCGCCAGCGTACTAGGCCCCGCAAGGAGGATACCTGCGGAGGCAGAAAGAAAGCAGAGGGAAGATGTGGCTCGAGCACGGGTTAGAGTTTATTTCAGTTTGTTGTAGATTTCAACTCAGTCTGTATATTGTATTTGTCGTAGTGTGATGTTTCAGTTATTTTTTCCTGTACTCTGGGCATGATGTAAGTTATTAAAATGAATAAAAAGTGATTTTATGTTTTCTACTGGTACCACTCATGTGCTTCGCTTAGCTGCATTATATAATTGTGCAAAACCCGCTCAGAAAGAAGAAAGAATTAAATTGTGGCGGACTTCGGGGAGTTACAGTATTGTCCTCAATCAAATGCTTCATCGAGCTAAAATTCAAATGCTCCAATCTATGATGTCAGGTGTTCACTAAGTCATGACTGCAACTCATTGTGGAGAGGGCAGCTTGATTTGGTGTCCCTAGATCCAGAGAGAAGATGCGATTCTTTGACATTTCAGTAGAGGCAATGGTATTGTAGAAGGAATCATAGATTGTGAAGGCATTTGAAGTGAAGATGACATTGTAACCATTGGTCATCAGCTGTCCGGCACTTAACAAGTTCTGATCCAATGTTGGTACAAACTGAACATCTTGAATGACTTTTTGTTTGCCATCAAGATTTTTTACAGTAATGTTCCATTTACCTTCAATCTCTTTGCTATTGCCATCCCCCAAATATGTTTTTGACTTATAAGACTTATCTATTGAATCAAAAAGTGTTATATCATTGGTCATATGGCTAGAATAGCCTGATTCTATGAACCACAGAGATGACTTCTCTGGTTCAGTAGTCTCTTTGCTACAGGTTAATAACAGCTTTTAATCTTCATTTTTTGTTTCTACAGCAAGTTTTGCATCTTCTTTTTCTCTGTTTTTAAACCAGCAATCTTTGTGCAAGACCAATGCTCTGGATGCTGAATGAAGGAAGCATGGTTATGTGCACATAAATCAAAATGGATTATTGAGTCTGCCCTCTCTGATGTCTTTGGCTTTGATTTGAGGGCATGATTCCGCAGCAAACGTGACGGTATAGGGGGCCACTATTTCAGTGGTAATCTGTGAGCAGCCACTTTGTGCATCTATTGTCAAAGGCTCGGTCTTTCTCCTCTGAGAGAAGCCACTTTGGGCATAGGGCCAAAGGTTAGGTCTGTTTCCAATCTTCCCCCGCCCATACCCCCAATGATTGGGGACTATATGGGTTCTGTTGTTGTTGTTGTTGTTGTTGTTGTTGTTTAAACCAGCAATCTTTGTCGAAGTGAGTGGGCTTTCGACAGTGTTTGTATTTGAAAGAACATTTTATAGCATCATGATTGATTTTCTTGCAACGGTACAGAACATAGTGGAGCCACTGCCATTCAATTCCAGTGGTTTTGGATGATATTTAGTATGCTGGGGTAAAGGACCTCCTTTTGGTTGAGCAGGTTTGGGAAGACTTTTGTTCCTCCTGTCTTGACTTTGCTTTCCAAGTGACATCATCTAAAAAGCTTGATTAAGAGTAGGAGCATATCTCTTCATCCTCTCCTCATGGGATTGGATTTTGCTGATAAGTATTGCAATGGAGAGCGTTTCAACATCATTGCTCTCCTCTATTGCAGCAGCAACATGCTCATAATACTCAGGTAAACTTCTTAAAATCTTAAGAACGATCTCAGAATTTGGAATTAGTGCTCCAAGATTACTTTGTTGGTTCGTTAGATTTGTAACTCGAGGCAAATAATCAAAGATTCTCTCATCATCTTTCATGTTTAAATCATCAAACTGACGTCGTAAGTTTTGTCAACGGATGGAGATTACTTTCTTGTCCCCTTGATAACACTCTTTGAGGATATCCCATGGTACTTTAGCAGTCTTGGCTCCCATAATGCGAGGAAAAATGTTGTTGGTAATGGCTTGTTGTATGATATGCAGTGTCAGGGAGTTCTTCATCTTGTCTCCCTTGGGTATTCTTGCTTCACCATCCTCCGTCCCTTTCTCTTTGCCGTCGCTTGCAGAACCATTTTGGATTATCTCCCAGAGGTCCTGAGAATCAAAGAAGGTCTCCATTTTCATTGCCCAATGTCCGTACATCTCCCCATTGAAGATGGGAGTTGCATGATGTGATAGACTAATTTGCGGGGAAGATGATGATGCCATGAAATCCAATGCAACAGGAATGCAGGAGTCATGAGATCAGATACCACTGAAGGTATTTGATCTCTAACATGAGTTTATTCATTGCAGGAATCATAGTATGCATAAAGAAGAAAACGTAAAGAGAAAGAGGAGAAGAGCTTAATTCATTCATTCCATTAATTCAAAGCAGATACAAAGCATTCAGCTTTTATAGCCGAGTAAACATGGGAATACAGAACGCTGATAATAAAAGTAATTCAAAGCTACTTAGGTCCCAAAGCAAATGACTCTTTGTGTACCCAAGATTACATTAATAGTGGTTCAGATAATACTGCAGCCCGGTTCAATTTTCTATTAAAAAGATCATTTGAAGAAGTGAAAGCATCAAAGAGACCAGAATTTCTACAAAATACTTTTTTTCAAAATTCAGGCTAAAACGAAATTGCAGTGGAAGAAAGGATTTACCATGCACACTCATGATCCGAAGCTTCAGTACATGATAGAGACGAAGAACATCGAAACGACAATCCAGGTCAATGTACGCGACCACCCGCTCCAGCCCACCAAAATGAACTCCGTTCCATTCCTTGGGCAGAATGCAGTTAGCGGCGGCCTATGAGGAGATGAAATCATACAAACTAAGAGGAGATGGGTGAAAACGAGGAGGGAATAAGAGATGCTGGTAATGCCTGCAAGAGGATTTCGCTCTTGGCGGAGGACGATGGGCCGGTGATTTCGACAACATTGCCCGCTCGAATAGGGACGCGGTGGAGTGGAGGTAGAAAGAGAGCGGGCCGCTCCATTTCCACTCTAGCGAACATCTCCGCCGCGCTTTCGTCGGCATTCAGCCATGCCCTGGGAATGGAATCCGCCATTTCCGCGACAGTAGAGTCCGCCATTTCCGCGACAGTAGTCCGACAGTTCAAGCAGAGCGTGATCGTATATTCGGAGTATATGTAGCTAAATTTTATATTTACGAATCATATTTTAAAAAACCAAATTTCATATCTACAAATCCAAATATTATTGCAAATTGTAAGATGGTGGCGGCCGCCAATGCGAGCACCTTGGCTGCACCAAAAGCGCCGAAGGCCACACCAACTTCTGCGTCGCCCACGGCGGCGGTCGCCGCTACAGCAACGACAGTTGCTCTCGGACTTCTATGGGAAAATTCGGGCTCTGAATACCGCACGACGGCTGCCGGAGTTGCCGGAATGAGAGTTGCACTGAGAGCGCAGTGTCGGTACGCCGGGTGCGGGAAGAGCAGATAAGTGTTTCGAGGGAGAGAAAATAAAATTTGCGCGACCTGCATTTATCGTAAAAAAAAAGACATTTTAATCAATTTTTGCGGTCTGCATATAACATCACTCTATATTTTTTGCATTTGCAATGTTATAAACAGTTCTAAAATGGCTATTCGCACTATATTTGTAGTTCAAACATTCTATTCGCGGTCATATATGTTAGGGTTAGAGAGAGCTCAAAGTATTCTACCTACTCCATCAGATTTGGAATGGGGTATAAGTAGTACCTCCTGCATAGGACCGGGTCCTAGAGTGACACGAACCCGTTAGGTTATCCGAGTCGGTCTTGACACGACAGGACATATATAAAATACATTAACAATATATACTATCAATACGGGGGTGCGTGATCTTGCCAGAGTCGAAAGGACGAGCAGGAGACGGAGAGGGAGACGACTATTGGAAGCTGCCGCTAGTTCTACTTCTCTACAACCCTAAAAACCCCACACAAACTCCTTTAAGAAAGTAACTTCAACTAGAACATTGTTGCTACTTCAATTTGACTTTGTTTGCTAGGCAGAAAATGTCTGCATCATCTCTTTGCTTGAGCTTGAGTTGATGCCACATCGGAGCTTCTCCGCGCCAGCGAGCTATCTTTGTTCTGGAATGCTCGAGTATGGGCAGTTTATCATCACCTTGATTTCCTAAATTTGCACATGCAGGGACGAATCCAATAAGTTCAATAAGGGGGGGTCAGACATTGTCTTTCTCCGACCAAAGTTTTGTTTGAATGTCTTCATTTTATCAGAGTTGTTTCTCCTCCCCCCCCCCCCCCCCCCCCCCCCCCCCCCCCCATTCGGTCACCGTTTTTGACGTGTAATTAGTCAAAATTCACTGTCTCGAAGAGAGGAATCCAAATCCACTATCTATTTTTGCAAATATGTTTGGGGTGGCCCGGGCCCCAGCCCCCCTAGATCCGCCCTTGTGCACGTGTCCAGGTCCATAAACTAACAAAGCAAGCTTGCTTCATCTGTACGAAAACCTTGCTGACTTTGGAGCTATCGATTCATCCTCATCCAGAGCAGCATTCTGCCACTTCCTTTCTCCTCAACTCGAAACAAATGACGTCCACGTCTACTTGTTCTTTCACCATCCACCGCCTTTGAATTTTTCAGGTTCGCTTCAAACTTTGATCGTCGCCTTTGCCCACATGCTCTGCTTTAAAACAGAGGAGCTTGACTGTACTGCCAACAACGGTCACGAGGAGGGAACATGCATTTTTGGACTGCGATTAACTGAATAAAATGAGAGATTTTAAGTTTTTTTTTCGGGGTGCGAATAGCGGTTTTAACATTGCCCTTTTATATCTATAGTAATTTCATTTTATTTACTTTATTTTATGATTTAATTGATTGTTGTGATGATGTAGTGGGAACCTCACCTATCATTGTGTAGAACAGCTTAGGTTGTGGAATCATTTTTGTCCCATTGATAAGGGTTTTAATAAGACATCAGATGAGAGAAAAAGAGAGCGCAAGAGTTAGGGTTCATTTGTTTTTTGTTCATTTGGATAGCCCTCATTTAGAATCATCAATCCCCTAAAATATTATTTTATGTATATATCAGTAGCCTCTAAGATCACCACTCAATGTGCAGAGCGATGTAAGGCCAGAAGTGTCATTGGATGCGTTAGTGAGCGATCATGTGAAGAGCATGGCGGCAGAGTAGGTGGAAAGGGGCGACGAAGCGACGTTGATGTTGTTAATGTGGTCAATTAGAGGGATCCTTTGTTCCTTAAGACGGTGGGATGGAGGAGACAATGAAGTTCAACACCATATCAAGGGAGATGTTGACCTGGACCCTGGCTTGGGTCAAGGTTGTGAACCTGGAAATTGACAGGAGCTAATTGACCTGGAGGTCAATGAGGAGGAGGAAGATGAAACTGTGTCTCTAAGGTGGTTTTGAAAGAGAGCGACTCCTCCATCATCAGGTAAAGGATATTTGCGTATGAATTACCCAGATCCTCATCGCATCACACCTTACACGTCACCATCAGATCATTTCCACGAATCACTAAGCATCAACCCAGTGTGTCCCAAAGTCCACATTCACAAACCGATAGATTCCGTTTACCCATGGGTCAACCGACCCGTTACCAATCATAGAGTAGTTATACGGACACAATAGTCCGCTTTACAGCACATCACATATTCCTCCTCGTTGCAGGATGCATGTCACTCGTTGAGTGACTTTCTTAGGATGCTCTCGAAATGGCGCGATTATCGAGATGTTCATCTTGCTCGCCCAAGGTAGCCCTCGCACTTCCCCTTCTCGATGAGTACTGCGTGGCCAACTTCCCTTTCCCCCTTTTCTGTCCCCCTCGTTTTTCTTTCATCCTGCTCCTCGACCCTTTCTGTACAAAAGTTTCTCATACATAAGATCATCTCGCTCACACCACGGGCCACTCACGGAGAAGGCCTCTTACGCAGCACTCCAATTTCATCCCTGAGACACTATCGGCTAAGTGAACCTTGTCTTATTTCCACTAAGTCGGATCTTTCCACTACCTCTCGTTCCATCTCGAAGGTAAACGCACTACCTCTACCATTTATGGACGCAAAACTGTATCAACATTGACAAATCTCATATTCTCCTAGAAATTACTATCCTTTGCTCCATCATCTCTGTCTTTCTACCCCCACTAACAAAATCTTGCTCAATCTTTCCGCAATCCACTCATGCACATCGTGAGTAAGACGTCAAATCCAACCTTGACTTCGTATGAACAATTCCTGCGAAAAAGACTCGGCTATCAAATGATATGTCTCAATTCATTCTCCTATATATAGTCTAACTTGAGAACAATTAAGGTACCTAATTTTCGCCCCCTTTTAGCTCTCTTTCTTCCAATTCAACTTGGAATCAGAAAACCTTCACAACTTCTGGAGGGGAGCTCATTTGACAAGCTCCTGTGTATACGGTGGGACTTCCAACGATCGACAGTCGTCTTCGTTGTTCCCAGCAACCAGTTAATAAAGTCATCCTAGGTCACGTACAATTAAAACCCTAGCCATTAAAAGTCGCAAAATCAGCAATCGGCTCACCGATCCACAGCCAATAAGCAGCCCGATAGAAGCAAGGCTGAAATTTACATTTTTACAAGCTCCATTTTTCGCCAAAACCACGGACACCGCTCCCTTAATGGAGCTTCAAAATGGGTCCTAAATTTAAGTTTGCAAAAAATATTGCCTAATATATACTCTATGAAGGCTTCATTTGATAGAGTTGTGTTATAAATAAAATCTCACATAGAATAACAAGCTACTTCATAATTAAGTTCATATAATGTTTTCATAGAACCTAGAAATTGGCCATGCAATCCTTCCACATTGTGGTGCTACACATTTGTGTGACCAGTTTATCATAATTTCTTCATTTAATTTGGCTTGACAAACCTTTTTTATGTTTTAATGTAAACATTCTTTATTTACTAGTTTGCAAATAATAATATGTATCAATATTAAGGTTCAGCTCGATTGGATGGAATTGAGGCTTGTGCAACTCCAACGAAAATGACCTACAATTCAAATTTTTAAGGTCTCAATTCCATCCAAACAAATGTCCAGGGCTTCAGAATTGGAATTGGAGATCTATTTCCAATAAAAATGAACTCCAATTCTAATTCTAAGATGTCAATTCCATCCAAACGAATGTCCAGGGCTTCGGAATTGGAATTGGAGATCTATTTCCAATAAAAATGAACTCCAATTCTAATTCTAAGACGTCAATTCCATCCAAACAAACAGACCCTAAAAAATAGTAATCTGCCAATTAGCTTTTCTTTTTCACAAGAACAACCCAAACAAGAGAAAAGCTGTATTGCACAAATTATCTATATAAATTATAAATAAAGTTAACTCAGCAGCATCAGGAAAACCTGTATCTCACCTCATCTGTAAAAAAAAAAATCTAGTAAAACACCATCAGATCTTCATAAAACACTATTATCTCCAACATATTACATATCTGAAACTTGGTATTGGGATGATGGCATCTGTCTTCACTCTCTGTATGAAGCATGAGCCTGTCAACTGTATATCAACAGCATAGGAAAAATGCATTCATGTTATTGCTGCCAACCCAATTACATTGTCTTCTTCGCTGCTGTGAGCAGGCGCGGTCGTCGAACTGCGGCTTCTCACTGTAATTTACGAGTAATGTCAGCGAACAATTAGCTACGAAAAGAATATTGCGCATGCATTCCTGAGAATATAATTTGACATCAGAAACTTAATATGGATCTTACACCCCCTGCATCGACAGCCAACTGTATGATTTTAGGTTGGATGCATATGCTCTAAAATGGTATCAGAGCAAGCTAGGCCCAGTAACGCACTCCCACATAACGCAATTAAAAATAAAAATCTAATTCATGTTTTAGAGGTCAAAGGAAACATGTTGAGCACAGTTCGCATCATGAAACTCGCGAAGCCATGTGCTTATATACATCCATGGGCCCCAACATCTACAACTAAATGGTTTTAGGTTGGATGTATGGTTGTAATATGTATAATGCATAAATAGGGTGATTGAATTTAAAAAAAATCACTTAAAAATTTAGAGGAATCATGTAGCTTTATGTTATGCATGTAAAATTATAATAAATGTTTCAAGAAAGAATAAATTTATCAATTCCATAATTTGGTTGGATGTAGATAGAAGTCTATATGATTTAAACAAAGGTTACTGGTTTGTGATCCGCCAAACCCAATCAAAAAATTCCTAGGTGAATGTCAAAAACATGAAACACGCATATACATAGACACACACACACACACACACACATATATACACACATGAGTGACAGTGCACGGGGGCCACCGTTCCCCGCACGACGGTACCCCGGCCACGACGGTACCCTAGCTTGACGGCGCTCACGCCGCTCGTAATCCCTCGAGCACACGGTACTCCTCCCGTTGCCTCATTTTGTCGTGTGCTCGAGGGAATGTGAGTGGCGTGAGCGCCGTCGAGCCAGAGTACCATCGTGGACGAGGCACCGTCGCACGGGGCACAGGGGGCCCCCGTGCACTGTCACTCGTATATATTATATAGATATACTTACTAAATAAATATATCCCCTTATGGTGTAATGGACCCGTATGGTGTAACGGTGTAATGGTCCACACGATTACACCATAAGGGGATATCTTTATATATATTATAGATATATATAGGGTTATTTACCGGGACCTCCCCTCAAAGTTTGCGTAATTACAACTTGCGCCCCTCTAACTTCCTAAATTACAATTGTCCCCCCTCAATGTTTAAATCTCATAACATCCATGCACAACAAGACCCCTCTGAAGATTTACTCCAAGGGGGTACTTTTGTGCATGGATGTCATGAAATGTAAACATAGAGGGGAGGTTTTTGTAATTTCGAAAGTTAGAGGGGTGCAAGCTGTAATTATGCAAACTTCGAGGGGAGGTCCCGATAAATAACCCTATATATACATATATTAAAAAGAAGTAAAACCAACAAAGATATGGAAATTGGTACTATTGCAGATATGCCTCCCGATTCGTCACGTGGAGTGTGAAGAATGACGGCTGCGTCAATAATAATCTGATTATTTATATCTCATATTAAATAGGAACACCAGTCATAAGCGGAGTGTGAAGAATGGCGCTGAGCTTCATGACCAACATAATTAGTTAATGGATTAATTAATTAATCCAATTTAAGAATTAATTAATTAATCGATTAATCACCTCCTTGCAGAAGGAAATAGTTGTGGTCGGCGGCACGGGAAGGGTGATGTTGGGTCGGGGAAGCTGAGGAAAGCTGTCGACAATGAAGGTGGAAGACGGCGGTTGCTGGAGCGGAAAAGCTCGGTTGTTGGAAGGAGGAAGCAAGGTCCGTCGAGAAGGGCGCACGCTGGGCCGCCCGATCACAGGAAGACACGTCGAGGAGGCTGATGCGCTTCAAGAACAGGAGGCGAGGAGGCATGTGTCTTTGCGGGGGCGTCGATCACGCGGAGAGACGTGTGTCTCTGCGGAAGATGTGCGTCTCTGCACAAGGCGTTGATCACGCTGAGGGCCCCTGCGGCGCTGCGAGCTGGCAGAAGAAACGAGACAGATGCTCAGCCGACAGAGAAACTAGGGTCGACTGAGGTGCGGATGATCGATTGCTCGAGGCTGGGATCGACAGCAACGAGAGCGGAATCGACTTGAACTGCGGACAAGATGCTCAGAATCGTGGGATTCGACTGGAGAAGAATCGATGGAATCGACAGGAACTGAGATGCGACATTTGCTGGTGCGCCAGAGGCTCAGAGAGTAGGAAGCGGGCGCGAAAACTACAGTAGGAAATGTGCGGAAGCGAGGAAGAAGATGTCGGAATCACTTGTATGGCCCGTAAACAGCAAGGGATGGAAGGAGGGGGATGTTTGGCTTTGGACCTACGAGCCTACTTCGGAGCTTCGTCGGAGGTGGCGTTGGAGGCGGGGATACAAGGGGGAGCCAAGCTCTACTCGCGGAGAATGCGAGGGGAGAGGAAGAAAGGGAGCCAAGCTCAACCCTAACCCTAGATATTGAGGGAGGAGAAGAGAACTGGAGAGGAAGGGGGGAAACTTAAGGGATAAAGAAAATAAGATTCATTCATTTATAATCATTCATGGACCCTTGGGTCCCTTAAATAGAAATTACAAGACTTCCGACGATTATCAAAATACCCTACATGAAATAAAAGACACGAAACCCCATACTAACCCTAAGTAACGACACTATAAATGACGACACTAACATGACAAATTCATAATACATATATAAAATTAACTGATAACGGGGACTATTGTGGGTTCATATCAGATCACTTTCTCATCTCCATTAGAACTACCATGAGATTTTGCTACCATTGATTATAATTAAAGATCATGTGGTATTTTGGGCCAAAGCTCCTCCGAAAAACATGTGGATCACCAGTTTTATTAGAATTAGTAATCCCATAAAATATGTAAAAATCATTAATTCATCTGTGGTTAGCTGTTTTGTCAAAAAAAGTATATACAACTACGTGTAAACTTCTTTAACCATACAAAATGGACAAAATACAAACCTGTAACATTAGTTATGCTATTAATACTCTTTTGAGAAGTAAGAGCTCTCAATTTGTTTCCAGAGCCCAACTGAAGTAAACTTCTCATAAGTAGCTTTTGTTCTTTGGGGCTACTGGTTTTAGTCAGAGTATCCTCAAAAGCAACTAAATCTTTCTCAGTAATGCAAGGTAGGGACAACAGAATCTGTTTATAAGAAAAATAACCGATAAACATCAATAAGTAATTCCACAAATAGCTTAATCTGTCAAGAACTTCAAAATTTGCTTAATGTCAACTGACCTGTCTTGGAGCGGGGTTTCTGCCTGAGAGATAGACGTAGATTTCCCGACAAAGACCAACAAGATCAGCACTATTTAGTACATTGGAATCTAGGAAAAGACTTTGTATAATGGCATAGAATATATCTTTGGCAACAAATTCCCTAAGTTCCACATTATCTGCTGATACAGCAAGAAGGACAACAGCCCCGTAGAATGATGCAACTTTAGCAACCGCATCACCATCGGTCCAAGTAAATGCTTCAATACTTATTTTCAATGCTGGAAGAGCAAGGTTTTTTCGTGTCATGAGAAATCTGCGGACGGATCAATGCATGTAACAGTTAGTGAAACTTGAAGCACATGACAATAAAAATATCAATTATACGTAAAAGATCAAGGTTATAAATATCTGATGTCGGAGACATTTCGAATTGAGAATTGAGTTTTAAAATGCCAGATGGAGAAGACATGTCGCGAATATTTGAAAATATCGGAATTGCCTAGCTTATGATTAAAAATATATATTGAGTATACTTATACGTTCTAAAAGTTAAAAATTTGCATAATAAGTTGGCAAACAATGAGTTATGTATATCCACCCCCACCCCCAAACAAAAAAAAGTAAAAGAATATCCAAAATAAAGTATTAGTAACATACAAAGATTACCACTTAATAAGTATCTAAATCAAGTATAAATAAATATATTGTGAAATAAATTTAACTAACAAGTAAAAATGATTTTAAAGCTAAATATCTATGATTGATAATAAAACTTCTCATGTTTAATAAACTATGTTAAAAAAGGGCAGCCCGGTGCACAAAGCATCCCCACATAACTAAGGTCCGGGGAAGGATCCCACCACAAGGGTGAAATGTAGGCAAACCTTACCCTGCATTGTTGCGAGTCTGCTTTCAGGACTCGCACCTGTGACCTCAAGGTCACACGACAACACCTCATGTTTAATAAACTATGTTAAAACACAAAAATCATTAATTAATAAATGTGTTGAATGTTTCGATATTTGGTTTAATATTAACTAAGAAAAATAGTGTTAAATTGTTATGGGCTTGTTTTGTGGTGGATCGTTGGAGGTTGGATGCAACGGAGAAGCCCTCGAAATGGAGGTTGAGGGGAAGTTAGAAGAAGAAGCCTGGAGAAGAAGATGAGACGAAAACCCTAGAGGAGGAGAGGGTTAGAGAGAGAGAGGGAGAGAGGATTTTTAGAGAGATAAAGAGAAGTTCATATTTCATTGATTAATTCAAATACAAGACAAGGGTTTATTATATAAGACCCACATGGCACGAGTGTAAATACCCGATACAACTAAAAACACGAAATATTAAAACATATAAAAAGACTACATAACTTGACTCGACTCATAAAATATTAAAACACCTAATACTCTCGACTCGATATAATACGACTTAATATAAAAATACTCTAATAGTAGATAACCAACGGCGTGAGGACCATAACACTCCACCCGAACTCCAATACGATGATCGGCTCCTCTGTCTCCTTGATATCGTGCCAAAATAGCGCCCGATAGCATGTCGCGGTGGCGTTGACTGCGAGGTGTAGCGGAGGCGCCGTCAGAAGGATGAGCGGCTGAAGCAATGGGTCCGGCTGGTCCGGCGGAGCGGCAGAAGGCAGAAATGGCAGGATGGCTGAGGGAACAACGACCGACAGAATGAAGGGGTACGGCGGGACCGGCGAAGCGGCGGCGAACAACGGCTGGAAGGCGGATGGAGAAAACATGGTCGGCGACATGGTTATAAGGATCGCGATCCGGATCATAAGATCGTACGATCCAGATTTTGTAAATCGATCCGGATCTTACCTAGGATCTAAATCGGCACATCTATGGTTGGGATTGCGATCCAGATCTTAGGATTTTTAGGATCGCGTTCAACCCTATCCTGACCTCATTCAACCGGTGCAACGCCCATAACCCATTACTTAACCTTATCCCAATCCCGCCCCCATACCCCATCACAGAATCATATCATGCAGCTTTACTGTATCCCAAGTGTCGATTACCGACTATAAACGAAGGCCAAGAGCGACGTCTTCGGTCGCTTCCAGTCCAGACAATGTCTTCCTTTTCCTTCCTTACCAGGTTTCATTTCAAGTGGTGTCAGTGTCTTATCTTATATTTCTGCATATGAACAATCCAGTGGTTGGTAATCTAGTGGCTTCCCGCTTCCTACTTTCAGGCCGACGTCTTCTCTTCCTTTCTAGCGTACGAGCAATCTAGCGGTTAGAAATCCAGTATACGAGCAATTCAAGCTTCATGCTTCCAGCGTACGAGCAATCCAACAGTCTGGGTTCATCTTCCTGCTTCTAGGCTTCCACCAATCCATCAGTCCAGATATGTTTTTATTGTTAGCAGACATTGGGTGTACTATATGAAACTGAAAGTGAATTTAGAATGATATTATATTTTTGATTTAGTTATTCAAAAAATTTTAATATAATTATTCACATTCTGCTCAATTTATTGATTTTTTTAATTGAGCATGAAATTAGATGATCTGAATTCAATTTTATATTTTTAGTCTCAATTTATGATTGTTTTATGATCTTGTGATCCTCGATCCGATCAAATCCAACCTCGAAATGATCTCACCTAGGACCTCGATCCTGATAACCTTTGTCGGCAGAAGGAATGGGTCCGGCGGGTCCAGCGGTGAGAGGCAGCAACGACAATGCGGCCGAAGGGGCCGACAGTAGTGGCCGGCGGAAGAGGCAGCAGTGTGGTCGGAGGCGGCAGAGCGGAAACCGGCGGAGCATCGGCCGGCAGAGCGGAAGACGGCGTGGTTGGAGGGACCGACAAGGCAGGGGCCAGTGGCGCAGACGGCGGAACGGCCGGCGGTGGAAGCGGCCTCGGGAGGCGGTCAGAATGGACCAGGGAGGCGGCTGGGGAAAACAGTGGAGCAAAAGTCACTGAAGGTGATGGTGGAGCGTGAAGAACATCAGCGGACGGTGGAGAGACAATTGGCGCAATCGGTGGTCTCATCGATGAGCAAGGTGGGAAAGAAATGACGGTAGCGTGCACGAGCTGGGAGGGCGCCGACACTGGGAGAGGCGGGACTCCGTAGTATCCCGAAGTCGCCAATTTGTCGAATGTGGTGTTGAGGCGAGATGTGGAAGCCTGAAATGACTTCAACATCTTCCACAACATCGAACAAAGAGCGGTTTAATCCGCGGCACTAAGCTTGACGTTCATCATAATTAGTTGATTAATTAATTATCTCAGTCACCCATAGATAGAGCTTTTGGATAGTAATCCACTGATGTGCTGTCAAGAGCACACACCTATTGATCATTTTCAGTTATAAAGGACTCATTTGGTTCTTTTCCTCCAAAGAATTAATTGCAAAAATCAAATAATTGGGGAGGGCATGCTGGCTAGCTGGAGCGTGTGGGCTGGAGAAGATGGAATAGAAGGGATGGCACATAGCGTTACGAAATTAATAAGGGTTCAAAGAAAGAGAAAGGGAGGGGAATGGCTTGAGGCTCGGGAGGGGAGGCGGGATCTGAATGAAAAGTAGGGAATGACTTAAATTAATTTAAAATTACTCCTGCAACTGACGTGAGGAGACCACGCCTAGCGGCCAAAATAGTGGGTGGCTCGAGGGGTTCGATGGACTGCACGGTGGGATGGACGCAGAGAAGATGTGTGTCGTAGTCGCGTAAGGAGAGCGAACATCAGCTGGGAAGAGGGCTCGACGTCGAGGAAGCAGGGGACATCGTCGACGATGACGAAGATGAACTTGGGCGCAGGGAGAGCAGCAAGGACCGACGGGAGGTGATCGCCGGGAGAGAATCGCTCGGAGACGTCGAATGTGTCTTGGGTGATGGTTGTCGAAGAAGCAGATAGGCGTGAGTGGAGGTAGCTGTCGTTGAACAGAGCGGGGAGGGGATCGTCGTGAGGAGGATACGGACGTGGAATCTGCCCGGGAACTGAGGGAGAAGCAGTGGTTGTTGGCTTCGTAGAAAAAGAAGCGGCTGTCGGCGTCGTAGGACAACGGAAGTGTCGAGCGGCGGAAGTGTCGAGCCGAGGAAACCTAGCTCTGATACCTATGTTATCAAAGGCGCAAGGCGCACCAAGGCGCAAAGGGGTTCTGGAGCCTAGGCGCAAGGCGCAGACGCGCGCCTGAGGCACGTGAGGCGCAAAAATGATGGGTGCCCAATTCACTGAAAATCAATAAATTGGGTGCTCATTTTCAGTGAATTGAGCACCAAATTCTCTAAAAATCGGTGAATTGGATGCCCAAGTGTGCCTAGGTGTGCATTGGGTGCGTCTGAGATCATATTTTTGCCCACCTCCCAAAAAAATAGGTTGAAGAAAACACCTTGAAAAGCCCAGGTGCGCCTGGGAGTTGGTAAGGCGCGTGTAGGCCTGGGTGCGCCTGGGGCACCTCACTCGACTCTGCCTTGCAAAGGTGAGGGCCGGTGCGCTCAGCGCCTCGAAAACATAGTCTGATACCAAGATGCTATGGGCTTGTTTTGTGGTGGATCGTTGGAGGTTGGATGCAACGGAGAAGCCCTCGAAATGGAGGTAGAGGAGGGGAAGTTAGAAGAAGCTTGGAGAAGAAGATGAGAGGAAAACCCTAAAGGAGGAGAGCGTTAGAGAGAGAGAGAAGAATTTTAGAGAGATAAAGAGAAATTCATATTCCATTGATTAATTCAAATACAAGACAAGGGTCTATTATATAGGACTCAGATGGCACGGGTGTAAATACCTGATACAACTAAAAGCACGAAATATTAAAACATATAAAAAGATAGTTGAATATTCGCTTTTATGTTTTTTCGCATTTATGTTAAGCACGTGATATGTCACGTGTATGTCGCCTATATATATGTATGTGCTTGCCCGATTTAGGGTTATCGTGAAATAGAATACCTGTTTCTACTTGGTATCAGAGCGTAGGCGGCTCGTCGATCCCGATTCGCCGCTCCCGCTTCGCCGCTCGCCCAATTCCGCTTCGCCGCCCTTGCTCCATCAGCGACTCCAGCGTCTCCTCTCGACTCCGTCGTCTCCGCACGCTCCGTCGCGCCCGCTCACCCGCTCACCCGCGACTCCGCTCCAGCTCCCGCTCCGTCGCGCCTGCAGCCTCGTTCCGCGATCCCGTCTCGCCGATCGTGACGCTGGCGTAAGGGGGGCATACTCTTCTGTCGCCAGCCCCCCTCTGCCCTAGTCGCCGGTGCCAGTCCTTCCAGACAGCGGTTTTGTCCTCCATGGGGGTTGTCGAAGGCACCGCCCTCGCTTCCTCGGGTGCTCTCTTCGGCTTCAAGATCTAGAGGGCACCTGTAGGATGTTCTTTCGCTTCATTTGATATCTCCGCTCTCTTCGATGGGTGATCCATCCGTTATCTCCCCTTCTTCCCAATCCGGTTCTCTTCCCGGTTCTTCGGTTCCCCGATCCGGTGCTTTGCCCGGTTCCTCGGGTGATCATCCTAGGAGTCATGGCCAGTCTGGCTCGTTGAAGATTACTACTGTTGCCTTGGATGGCACAAATTATCTGGAATGGTCCAGGGCGGCCCAACATGCTATTCGCAGCCACCAGTTATATGGACTCATTGATGGTACCACTGTTGAGCCACCACGCACCGATCCCTCGTGGAGCAAATGGGATGCGGAGAATTCGTTGGTTGTCTCGTGGCTACTTCATTTGATGTCTCCCCAGGTGTATCGCAATTATATGTTGTTGGACTCCGCCTACGACATTTGGACACGAGCCAGAGACACTTACTCTCAGGCAGGCAGTTCGATGCAGGTGTATGAGCTCACTCGCCGTGTTCTGGAACTGAAGCAGGGGACTATGACCATAGCTGCCTACTATTCTGAGTTTGAGCGCCTTTATCAGGAGCTGGATTTCTTCAATGCTTTCGCTGCTGCTTGTACGACTGATGTTGTGGCTCTTCAGAAAGATAAAGATCGATTCCGGGTTCACATGTTTCTTATGGGGCTCAACATGGAGTTTGACGCTGTTCGTTTACATGTCCTCCATCGTGAGCCACTTCCCTCTCTTCGGGAGGCCTTCAGCATGCTCCTCAGTGATGAGAATCGTCGCCGCACTCTTGGTCCCGCTACTGATCACTCTGCGCTGGCCGGGATGTCTCGTGGACCACCTCCTGTTTGTAGTCATTGTGGGAAGACTGACCATACCAAAAACTCTTGTTTTCGTCTGCACCCGCACCTTGCTCCTGGTGGTCGGGGCTCTAGTACCCGCGGTAGAGGTGGGTACCGTGGTGGTGGTGGTCGTCACTCTGGTGATCGTTCTCAGTCTTCTGCACACTCTACTGAGGTTATGGAGGACACCTCTGGCGGCCTATCTGCTGGCGAATTAGAGGCCTTCCGACGCCTGTTGCGCCCACACAGACTCTACTCCTGCTGCCTCTCATGCTGTTGTTGCCACTTCAGGTCTGTCCAGTGCTAATGTTGTGTCTTCCACTTCTTCCGAGTGGATTATCGACTCGGGTGCGACCGACCACATGACTGGTTCTGCCTCAGGTTTTACCTCTTATACCCCTCTTTCTGGTCGTGATAAGGTTATTGCTGCTAATGGCTCTCTTTCCGCCATCGCTGGTAAAGGGACTGTCCCTTGTTCTCCCGACCTATCGCTGTCCTCTGTTTTGCATGTTCCCTCTTTTCCCCGCAATTTACTTTCTATTAGTCAATTGACTAACTCTTTAAATTGTTCCGTAACCTTTTTCCCTGATGTTTGTGTGTTTCAGGATCTGGGTACGAGGCGGACGCTTGGCAGTGGTAGGAATGTTGGCGGATTGTACTTGCTGAACCAGTCTTCTCCCAGTGCTCTCTCTTCCATCAGATCTCTGACTCTTCATGACATTCGACGATGGCACCAGCGCCTTGGCCACCCTTCTCCTTTATATCTTACTAAGTTGTTTCCTGTCTTTCGTCCTTTACTTCAGTCTTTTTCTTGTGATGCGTGTGAACAATCTAAACATGTCAGTCGGAGTACTAGTCATTTATCTGTTCCTAGTTTATGTCCTTTTGATGTTATTCACTCCGATGTTTGGGGTCCATCCCCGGTGTTATCTTTATCTGGCTATAAGTGGTTTGTTACCTTTATTGATTGTCATTCTCGCACTACGTGGGTCTATTTGCTAAAAAGGAAAAGTGACGTGCTTTCTTGTTTTCAAATTTTTCATAAGATGGTGACCCAACAATTTGGAGGAAAAATACGTGTGCTTCGTAGCGATAATGGTGGGGAATATGACGACCGGGGTGTTTTTGGAGCCTATCTTGCCGACCATGGCATCATACATCAAACTACGTGCGTCCACACTTCCACTCAAAATGGGGTGGCTGAACGAAAGAATAGGCACTTGCTTGAGGTGGCCCGGTGCTTACTACTTGCTATGCACCTTCCTAAATCCTACTGGGGCGATGCTGTTCTCACTGCTGCTCATCTCATCAACCGTCTTCCATCCCGTGCTCTCTCTTTTGATACGCCCCTGTCGTGCCTGGAAAAAAACCACATTGTCCACACCTCTCATCTTGCCCCTCGTATCTTCGGCTCCGTGTGTTTTGTGCACGTCCATACCCCACATCGTGATAAACTCGATGCGTGTTCCCTTCGGTGTGTTTTTGTTGGTTATTCTCCTACCACAAAAGGGTATCGGTGTTATCACCCTCCGTCTCGTCGCTACTATTGCACTGTGGATGTTACCTTTCGTGAGGGGGAGCCGTACTTTGGTCCTCGTCAGGGGGAGACGACTAGTGATGGTGACGAGATCTTCCCATTGTCAATCCTCTTCCTCCCATTGCCATTCCTCCCATTCCTTCCATTCCTCCCATTCCTTCCATTACTCTCATTCCTCCCATTCCTTCCACCTCCGCTCCTCCTATCTTATACACATACTCCCGTCGTCCCACGACTGTTGAGCAAGTGCAGACTGCGGATGTTTCGCCAGTGCCGGTGACTGTCTCCGCACCAGATTCTGATGATGACCTCCATATTCCCCTTGCTCGTCTTATAGGTAAAAAGGGTGGCACCAAACACCCCATTGCCAACTACATTTGTTATGATCACCTCTCTCAGGCCCATAAAGCCTTTATCTCTTCTCTTTCATCTATTGTGATTCCTAAGACATGGCAGGAGACTGTTCAGATACCTGAGTGGAAAAAGGCAATGGAGGAGGAACTGTGTGCCTTGGATAAAAACAAGACATGGAGGCTTGCTAGTCTTCCTCCTGGGAAGCGAACGGTCGGATCCCGTTGGGTCTTCACAGTTAAACAAAATCAAGATGGAATGGTGGAGAGGTACAAAGCTCGTTTGGTGGCTCAGGGATATACCCAAGCTCAGGGCATTGACTATCAAGAGACATTTGCTCATGTTGCAAAGATGAACTCAATTCGTGTGCTTCTCTCCTGTGCTGCGAGTCGTAAATGGGAGCTACTGCAGCTTGATATCAAGAATGCGTTCTTGAATGGTGATCTGGAAGAGGAAGTCTACATGGATATTCCCCCGGGCTCTGAGATCAAAGGGTCCAAGGGGAAGGTCTGCCACCTTCTAAAATCCATGTACGGCCTAAAGCAGTCTCCGAGAGCGTGGTTTGGACGTTTCTACAAGACCATGCTTCAACTTGGATACACTCAAAGTCAAGCTGATCACACTCTCTTTATCAAGAGAAAGGGTCCTCAGGTTTCTATTCTTATTGTGTATGTGGATGACATCATCATTACCGGAGACTACTTGGAGGAGGTCAATCATTTAAAAAAACAACTAGGCAAAGAATTCGAAGTCAAGGACCTGGGGAAGCTGAAATATTTCCTGGGAATTGAAGTTGCGAGGTCTCAACGTGGGATCTTCATCTCCCAAAGGAAGTATACTCTTGATCTTCTTGAGGAGACTGGGATGCTTGGGTGTGCCCCAGTGGACACTCCTATTGAGGCTAATCACAAAATTGATGCAGCTATTAGTGGGGAGAAAGTGGATGCCTCAAAATATCAATGTCTGGTTGGGCGGCTTATATACCTGTCCCATACTCGCCCTGACATTACATACGTTGTGGGAGTCCTAAGCAAGTATATGCACTCCGCTTCCATACGTCATCAGCAGGCTGCCTTCAGGGTGTTACGTTATCTCAAAAAGGCACCAGGACGTGGGATTTTGTTCAAAAACAGTCAGTCATTGGAAGTTGAAGTGTTTACAGATGCTGATTGGGCTGGTAGCCAAGACGACAGAAAGTCTACCACTGGGTACTGCACATTTGTAGGAGGCAACCTTGTTTCGTGGAAGAGCAAGAAGCAGAATGTAGTAGCTCGCTCAAGTGCGGAAGCAGAGTATAGGGCTATGGCCCAAGGCGTTTGTGAGGGACTGTGGTTGAAGACTATTCTCCGTGATATAGGTCTTCAAGGGAACAATCCTATTATGATCTACTGTGACAACAAGGCTGCTATCAGCATTGCACACAATCCTGTGCAGCATGACGGAACCAAACATGTGGAAGTCGACAGACATTTCTTCAAGGATCACCTTGACAAGGGGAATATTTGTACTCCATTTGTAAACTCATTTGACCAGCTTGCCGATGTCTTCACCAAAGGGATATGCAGCGACAGCTTCAAGAACAACACTGACAAGTTGGGAATGATCAATATATATTCCCAACTTGAGGGGGGGAGTTGAATATTCACTTTTATGTTTTTTCGCATTTATGTTAAACACGTGATATGTCACGTGTATGTCGCCTATATATATGTATGTGCTTGCCCGATTTAGGGTTATCGTGAAATAGAATACCTGTTTCTACTAAGATTACATAACTTGACTCGACTCATAAAATATTAAAACACCTAATACTCTCGACTCGATATAATACGACTTAATATAAAATACTATAATAGTAGATAACCAACGGCGTGAGGACCATAACAGAAATGACTATACAAAATTAATTGTAAGAATAACAAATATAGAATAACACCTATAAAAAGGAACGAAATAATAAATTTAGTCGATTTAAGCAAATATAATGAAATACATAAATGTGAATTAAGCGTATATATAATGAAATAGATAAATGTGATTTAAGCATATATAATGAAATAGATAAATGTGATTTAAGCATATGTAATGAAATAGATAAATGTGATTTAAGCATATATATACTGCTAACACAACCTAAAATAAAAAGTGAGTGATAATTCAAAAGTCGTATAGGTTGATATATTAGAAGAAATCAGATATGTCGACTTATATTTTACTAAATGGCGTGACCTTTTTTATAAGAAAATGTTATTTTGCCCAAAAAAAACACGTCATACATATCGGAGTATATTTAAAACATTGTAAGAAATACAGATTGTTAGTCATCCATGCAGTACCCTATCATAGAACTTGAATAGAAAGCATCCAACTGGTTGAGTGAAGATGATTCTGTGCGATTTAAATGTCCAAGTTGTTCGAGAGAAGGAAGCCCGGGATTTAGAGCTGGTGAAGCCAAAACTGAAAAAAGATGACATATTTCCCGGGTTAAATCACGCAGCAACTTTTCTTCTATCACCTCTAACTTTAGCTCCATTCCAGAAAGATTAACGAAGGTGTCAGGAACATTTGCCCTACCCTCATGCATAAGACTAGACCATGAGCAAGAAAGAGCCTGTTGACAGTGGAGAAACAATGGATGAAGCAAACTTTCGATCCAAGGAACCCTCAAATCTGCAGGGCATGATTTAACTATAGGGATAAGAACCAAGTGAATCAATTGGCGAATATGTCTGAAGTCCATAGATTGTATATTTTCCATAAGTGCGATGGAAAAAAGAGAACAGTCCAAGCCATTAAAGAAGGCATCTCTGCTAGTTGCTGATAGTCCTATAACATTATACCTGCAGCCATATAAGACAAGTTTAAATTTTGTTTATAGCAAAACAGCAGGAAGCTTTAGACGCATCTACCATGAAATATTCAAAGGACTATACAGAAGCAATGCTGAAACATATAAAATTACAGGACATATTTTACTTGCATACTAACAGAAATAATTTTAAAAATCCCAAAAGTACATGAAGTAAAGGGCAGCCCGGTGCACAAAGCATCCCCGCAAAGTGAGGGTCCGGGGAAGGGTCCCACCACATGGGTGAAATGTAGGCAAACCTTACCCTGCATTTTTGCAAGAGGTTGCTTCCAGGACTCCAACCCGTGACCTCAAGGTCTCACGGCAACATGTGCGCCAAGGCTCCCCTTCCAAAAGTACATGAAGTAAAAAAGAAAAAAAAAATGAATTAACTGCAATTCAAATGTCTAATTAGAAAGTGCTTTTCAACTTAACAAATCAACTTTTAAGATTTGCAATTTTGAAGTACAGAATTACACTTAAAGCAAATAGATAAACCTGCTTCCCAATATCCAATATTCCAGGTCAAAGTTAATACAAACAATTCTTCTGTAAAGATGTTGAGTTTCAAGCAACTTAACCATGATCATAAATACCATAAGGTTGACCAAAGACAATTTTGCAGTATGTTTCCAGTTTTACGACTTCATCCCCAAGTATTCTGAAAGTTATGGGCATCTGATTCATAATTCAATTACTCAACATACACGCACTAGTAATATCAGATTCACCTCACTGTATAACGAGATTTAGAAGGGAACAAAAACAATCTACTAGCGGAAGCAACTCAAAAAGCTAAAATTTGATATAAAATGCAAAGCAAGAAAGGCTTACCCACTATCTCTGATACCCTTCAACCAGTTTCTAATGTCATTTTCATTTGTATCTTCTTCCTTGTGCACGTCAATTTGAGATCCATCAGCGTGAGTATGAGGACCTTTCAGCAGTTTCAAATTGCCCTCCCCGAGGAGACTAGCCTGCTCGGCTTGGCTCATACTCTTTGCAGCTCTTAGTTCTCCTGTTAAAACTTGAGCTATTGTTGGAGACCAAAGAGAGTGAATGTTATGAAGAAGCTGCAAAGTGAAGATAAAGAGAGGCTCAAAACAAATTATCTAATAAATTGCAGCAGTCATAAAAGATTGGAAGTTCTTCAAAATGTGATCTTAATTTTGTTTTGGTTCGATGCTTCAGAACAATGATTGATACTGGACTAAGGTTCACAGAAATTTTACATTTGTTACTCCGAACTTACTCTGATTAAAGGAGGAAGCATCCATGACAGATGAAAAGATATAGGATGAGGAGCAGCAGAACCATCATTTATTGATGATGAGGAACCTTGAGCATTCCAGTTAGCCTTGTTATATCCGCTCCTTTTAAGTGCCTTTTCGAAGAATGTTACCGTATGGTAAATATTCCACATTAATTGTGGGTCTGAACACAACCGTGCCAGGCCTAACGGGTCAGATAAGAAGGCATTTTGCCATTCCAATTGGATCCATTGTTTGCTCAGTGGCTCAAGTAACCAGACCAAAACCTCTTGTTGCTGCTGAATTCTAAAAAGAAATTAAGTTTCATAAAAGTCAGAAAGGAAAGATTTAGAAAAAAGTTCCGAGAAAGAAGTGGAGGATGCAATGAAATGAGCAAATAACTTTGTACCCAGCAGAGGACGCCATAACAAGAAATGCTTCCCCTAGAAGATTATGTTCACCTCGGAGCAAGCGACCCTCTGCTTGAAGCAATGCCATAGTATCAGCAATACCCTGTAAAATAGTAAGCTATTAGTAAGCAACCATCTTTTCCTTTTCGGTGATGGGACTGACATTAACTTCAGTATGGAAAGTATTTTTTTCTTGATCTATTGTTGGGAGAGGTAGACTTCGGAACCAGGTCAACATCAATGAATAGGCGTGCTGACAATTTCTTTTGATCAAATAAATTGGTGAAATTGTTTGATGACATAACATATTTAAGGGTCTAGTGTAGCCGTCATGGCTATAGCTCATTTTGGAGAAAAGAATTCCGGAATACGACGATCTTTCATGGTGCGACGCCGCGAAGCCCTAGGGTGGACTCCTTAGGTTTGTACTGTACAACCATGTATTCGCCGAGTGGGCTCCCGGGACCCAAGGGGTCTTTCGAGACATTATTTTCCAGCACGTTCCAGGGCAGGAAGAGAGGGGGGCGAGCGGTGGAGGCGGAGGCACCCCGCTCGCCCAGCTCGTGCAGGAGGCGAGCGGTGGAGGCGGGAGCCTCCCGCTCGCCCCCACCCCAGCAGGGGGGCGAGAGGAGGGGCGGCATGCCCCCCTCTCGCCCCCGCCCCAGCAAGGGGGCGAGATGGTGAGGGGCGGCCTGCCCCCCTCTCGCCCCCGCCCCAGCAAGGGGGGCGAGATGGTGAGGGGCGGCCTGCCCCCCTCTCGCCCCCGCCCCAGCAAGGGGGGCGAGAGGAGGAAGGGCGGCCTGCCCCCCTCTCGCCCCCGCCCCAGCAAGGGGGCGAGAGGAGGAGGGGCGGCCTGCCCCCTCTCGCCCCAGCTCCAGTAAGGGTGGCAGCCTGCCCCATCTCGCCCAGCCCCAAGAGGGGGGGGGGGGGGGGGGGGGGGTCTGCGTTTAGCGCCTCGGAATGGCGGAATTTGGCTATTGACATGCCAAACTAGAGGGCATTTTCGTAATCTCGTAGGCCAGAATGTGGCTATTGGCAGACCAAGTCCAGAAATCTATAAATAGGACCAAGGGGGCACCATTTGGAGGGACTTCTCTCTAGATCTCTCTTTTGGCCATCTCTCTCCCCAAGTCTCTTTAGTGGGTGAGGAGAGCCTCCAAAGGTGCCCAAGCTTAGCATTGGCTTGGGAGGGGAAGCGCTCTAAGATCTTCCGGGTGTGTGGTGGGATCTCCTCGCTAAGCCCTTGGTCTCATTTCCAGTTCCTTAGCCTCTTAGCCTAGAGCTCTCCCTTGGGAGAAGTAAGTGTGAGGTCACCCCCCAACTTGTTGAGGGCCCGAACTCCACAGAGACCAAGTTATTGGTTTCAACATTTTGGTGCGGTGAGAGTGGAGAGTGACCAACACAAGAAAATCTCAAGCTGAGCCCCATGGCTGGAGGTGGAGGAGGATCCGACCCAGGCCTCTCGCAGCCCCCGGCGGCTGGAGTGGCGTTGGAGATGTTTGAAGATTTCAAGCGGGAGGTCCTGCAGACCTTGCAGCTAGTTTTCGCCACGAGAGGCGGATGCGAGGAAGGAGGCGGTCCGGAGGTCCCGACCCAGCGGATGGGCGAGAATACTCCCGGCCTCCAAAGAGGGAGCGAGTGGGGACTGGGGAGGTGTCATTCCCCCACTCGCCCAGCACCTAGGAGGCGAGTGGGGAGGTGTCATTCCCCCACTCGCCCAGCCCCTAGGGGGCGAGTGGGGAGGTGCCATTCCCCCACTCGCCCAGCCCCTAGGGGGCGATTGGGGAGGTGTCATTCCCCCACTCGCCCAGCCCCTACGGGGCGAGTGGGGAGGTGTCATTCCCCCACTCGCCCAGCCCCTAGGAGGCGAGTGGGGAGGTGTCATTCCCCCACTCGCCCAGCCCCTAGGGGGCGAGTGGGGAGGTTCCATTCCCCCACTCGCCCAGCCCCTAGGGGGCGAGTGGGGAGGTGCCATTCCCCCACTCGCCCAGCCCCTAGGAGGCGAGTGGGGAGGTGTCATTCCCCCACTCGCCCAGCCCCAAGGGGGGGCGAGCGGGGAGGCATCCGACCCCCATTCGCCCCACCCCAAAAGAGGTCAAGCAGATGCGGGTGGACGAGCCGGGGGAGGAAGTCCCTTTTGTGTGTTGATCCTATCGGCCCCGGTTCCAGGGGGGTTCAGGAGGTCGGAGATGTCTTACTACTCCGGCAAGGATGACCCAGTTCAGCACCTGCAGTGGTTCGAGGACATGGTCTCTATCAGGCCTATGTCAGATGCCTTCCAGTGTCGGCTCTTTGCCACCACCCTGAAGGAGAAGGCAAGGGATTGGTTCCACCAACTCCCTGTGGGGTCTATCTGGGCCTTCGGGGATCTGCGTCGAGGTTTTCTGTTGCGCTTCTCGACGTCGAGGAAGAGAAAGAAGGATGCCGAAGCACTCTTCAAGATTAAGCAAGAGCCAAGGGAGTCGCTGGCTCGTTATGTGGGCAGGTTCCAGGAGGAGGTCCTCCTCGCCCAGGAGGTGCCCGGGTTCACCCTCCAGCTCGCCTTCATAGTGGGGCAGCGGGAGGGGTTCTTCAAGATGAGCTTAAAGCGGAAGGCCCCCCTATCCTTCGAGGAATTGATGGAAAGGGCGGCAGAAGAAATTGAGGGGGAGGAGGCCAACCCGGAGTTCGCAAAAAGGTTGGCCAAGCTGAGTGAGCCGGAGGCGAGGCAGCATGGAGGGGGCATGGGAGACCCCGAAGGAGAGTTTGACCAAGGAGAGGGGAACTTTCAAAGGCAAAGACCTGACTCCCCAAGGTGGAGGCCAGGACCGAGGACACCCCCTCCACCGCCTCAGCAAGCCATGGCGATCGGCCAAAGAAGAAGAAGAAATCGTGCAGGAGGAAGAGGGGGCGTCCGAGTGGAGTCACCTTACTGTGACTTCCATCAGGAGGAAGGTCACGCGACGTCCGCCTGCCCAGAGTTTCTGGAGATGAGGGCCAAAGGTCAACAATGGCAGCGACAGGAATAGAACAATCTCCAAGAGTGAGCTTTCTGAGTGAACCTTGTATCGGCAAGTTCTTAGTTAAAATTAATTTTATCCCCGACTGTTTAAGCCAGAATGTATTGTGCTAAGTGATTTTTCCCCTCGGATGGTTCCGCTGACCGGGCTCTCTCTAGCCGGCAGGGCAGGTTGACCTCCCAGGGAGGGTAAGTGTCTTTCCCCTCGGATGGTTCCGCTGATCGGGCTCTCTCTGGCCGGCAGAGCAGGTTGACCTCCCAGGGAGGGTAAGTGTTTTTCCCCTCGGATGGTTCCGCTGACCGGGCTCTCTCTAGCCGGCAGGGCAGGTTGACCTCCCAGGGAGGGTAAGTGTTTTTCCCCTCGGATGGTTCCGCTGACCGGGCTCTCTCTAGTCGGCAGGGCAGGTTGACCTCCCAGGGAGGGTAAGTGTTTTTCCACTCTGATGGTTCCGCTGACCGGGCTCTCTCTAGCCGGCAGGGCAGGTTGACCTCCCAGGGAGGGTAAGTGTTTTTCCCATCGGATGGTTCCGCTGACCGGGCTCTCTCTAGCCGGCAGGGCAGGTTGACCTCCCAGGGAGGGTAAGTGTTTTTCCCCTCGGATGGTTCCGCTGACCGGGCTCTCTCTGGACGGCAGGGCAGGTTGACCTCCCAGGGAGGGTAAGTGTTTTTTCCCTCGGATGGTTCCGCTGACCGGGCTCTCTCTAGCCGGCAGGGCAGGTTGACCTCCCAGGGAGGGTAAGTGTTTTTCCCCTCGTATGGTTCCGCTGACCGGGCTCTCTCTGGCCGGCAGGGCAGGTTGACCTCCCAGGGAGGGTAAGTGTTTTTTCACTCGGATGGTTCCGCTGACCGGGCTCTCTCTAGTCGGCAGGGCAGGTTGACCTCCCAGGGAGGGTAAGTGTTTTTCCTCTCGAATGGTTCCGCTGACCGGGCTCTCTCTGGCCGGCAGGGCAGGTTGACCTCCCAGGGAGGGTAAGTGTTTTTCCCCTCGGATGGTTCCGCTGACCGGGCTCTCTCTAGCCGGCAAGGTAAGTGTTTTTCCCCTCGGATGGTTCCGCTGACCAGGCTCTCTCTAGCCGACAGGGCAGGTTGACCTCCCAGAGAGGGTAAGTGTTTTTCCCCTCGGATGGTTCCGCTGACCGGGCTCTCTCTGGCCGGCAGGGCAGGTTGACCTCCCAAGGAGGGTAAGTGTTTTTCCACTCGGATGGTTCCGCTGACCGGGCTGTCTCTAGCCGGCAGGGCAGGTTGACCTCCCAGGGAGGGTAAGTGTTTTTCCCCTCGGATGGTTCCGTTGACCGGGATCTCTCTAGCCGGCAGGGCAGGTTGACCTCCCAGGGAGGGTAAGTGTTTTTCCCCTCGGATGGTTCCGCTGACCGGGCTCTCTCCAGCCGGCAGGGCAGGTTGACCTCCCAGGGAGGGTAAGTGTTTTTCCCCTCGGATGGTTCCGCTGACCGGGCTCTCTCTGGCCGGCAGGGCAGGTTGACCTCCAAGGGAGGGTAAGTGTTTTTCCTCTCGGATGGTTCCGCTGCCCGAGCTCTCTCTAGCCGGCAGGGCAGGTTGACCTCCCAGGGAGGGTAAGTGTTTTCCCCTCGCATGGTTCCGCTGACCGGGCTCTCTCTAGCCGGCAGGGCAGGTTGACCTCCCAGGGAGGGTAAGTGTTTTTCCCCTCGGATGGTTCCGCTGACCGGGCTCTCTCTAGCCGGCAGGGCAGGTTGACCTCCCAGGGAGGGTAAGTGTTTTTCCCCTCGGATGGTTCCGCTGACCGGACTCTCTCTAGCCGGCAGGGCAGGATGACCTCCCCGGGAGAGTAAGTGTTTTTTTCCCCGAGGTGGCTCCGCTAGCCGGGCTCTCGCTAGCCGGCAGAGCAGGATTGGCCTCTTTGGGAAGCTTAGGTAAATTTTCCCCGGGGTGATGAAGAGTTTTCTCATTTTCCCTCAGCGCCACTCGCCGAATATGCAGGGTTGGACTTTTCTTTCCGAGCGTGTACCCCGCTTGAAAAGAGCGGGGATTGTGTACAACCCTGTATTCGCCGAGTGGGCTCCCGGGATCCCAGGGGTCTTTCAAGACATTATTTTCCAGCACGGTCCAGGGCAGGAAGAGAGGGGGGCGAGCGGTGGAGGGGGAGGCCTCCCGCTCGCCCAGCTCGTGCAGGAGGCGAGCGGTGGAGGCGGGAGCCTCCCGCTCGCCCCCACCCCAGCAGGGGGGCGAGAGGAGGAGGGGCGGCCTGCCCCCCTCTCGCCCCCGCCCCAGCAAGGGGGGCGAGATGGTGAGGGGCGGCCTGCCCCCCTCTCGCCCCCGCCCCAGCAAGGGGGGCGAGATGGTGAGGGGCGGCCTGCCCCCCTCTCGCCCCCTCCCCAGCAAGGGGGCGAGAGGAGGAGGGGCGGCCTGCCCCCCTCTCGCCCCCGCCCCAGCAAGGGGGGCGAGAGGAGGAGGGGCGGCCTGCCCCCCTCTCGCCCCCTCCCCAGCAAGGGGGCGAGAGGAGGAGGGGCGGCCTGCCCCCTCTCGCCCCAGCTCCAGTAAGGGTGGCAGCCTGCCCCATCTCGCCCAACCCCATGAGGGGGGGGGGGGGGGGGGGGGGGGGGTCTGCGTTTAGCACCTCAGAATGACGGAATTTGGCTATTGACAGGCCAAACTAGAGGGCATTTTCGTAATCTCGTAGGCCAGAATGTGGCTATTGGCAAACCAAGTCCAGAAATCTATAAATAGGACCAAGGGGGCACCATTTGGAGGGACTTCTCTCTAGATCTCTCTTTTGGCCATCTCTCTCCCCAAGTCTCTTTAGTGGGTGAGGAGAGCCTCCAAAGGCACCCAAGCTTAGCATTGACTTGGGAGGGGAAGCGCTCTAAGATCTTCCGGGTGTGTGGTGGGACCTTTTCGCTAAGCCCTTGGTCTCATTTCCAATTCCTTAGCCTTTTAGCCTAGAGCTCTCCCTTGGGAGAAGTAAGTGTGAGGTCACCCCCTAACTTGTTGAGGGCCCGAACTCCACAGAGACCAAGTTATTGGTTTCAACATGTACCTTATTTTCCCCTTGCATCCCTCTCCACCATCAACCAAAACCCTCCACCGGAAGCCACACCCAACACCTACATATTTGCATTTTTCTTCCCAGGAAAAGCCCTTCCAACCTTCAACGAAATGCCCCTGCTCATTAATTTATGTTACAGTTCAATGAAATTTACTGTTCATCCCAAAGCCATGCCCTAGCCTCCACCACAAAGCCATGCCCTAGCTGTTTTCTTTTTCCTCCAGGAGCCCTCCCGTGAAACCTTCCTTGCACATCCACGCACACCACTCCCGTAACTCCCTCCCTGCCCCCCTCTCGCCCCCGCCCCAGCAAGGGGGGCGAGATGGTGAGGGGCGGCCTGCCCCCCCACTCGCCCCCGCCCTAGCAAGGGGGGCGAGATGGTGAGGGGCGGCCTGCCCCCCTCTCGCCCCCGCCCCAGCAAGGGGGGCGAGAGGAGGAGGGGCGGCCTGCCCCCCTCTCGCCCCCGCCCCAGCAAGGGGGGCGAGAGGAGGAGGGCGGCCTGCCCCCCTCTCGCCCCCGCCCCAGCAAGAGGGCGAGAGGAGGGGCGGCCTGCCCCCTCTCGCTCCAGCTCCAGTAAGGGTGGCAGCCTGCCCCATCTCGCCCAACCCCAAGAGGGTGGGTCTGCGTTTAGCGCCTCAGAATGGCGGAATTTGGCTATTGACAGGCCAGACTAGAGGGCATTTTCGTAATCTCGTAGGCCAGAATGTGGCTATTGGCAGACCAAGTCCAGAAATCTATAAATAGGACCAAGGGGGCACCATTTGGAGGGACTTCTCTCTAGATCTCTCTTTTGTCCATCTCTCTCCCCAAGTCTCTTTAGTGGGTGATGAGAGCCTCCAAAGGTGCCCAAGCTTAGCATTGACTTGGGAGGGGAAGCGCTCTAAGATCTTCCGGGTGTGTGGTGGGACCTCCTCGCTAAGCCCTTGATCTCATTTCCAATTCCGTAGCCTCTTAGCCTAGAGCTCTCCCTTGGGAGAAGTGTGAGGTCACCCCCCAACTTGTTGAGGGCCCGAACTCCACAGAGACCAAGTTATTGGTTTCAACATGTACCTTATTTTCCCCTTGCATCCCTCTCCACCACCAACCAAAACCCTCCACCGGAAGCCACACCCAACACCTACATATTTGCATTTTTCTTCCCAGGAAAAGCCCTTCCAACCTTCAACGAAATGCCCCTGCTCATTAATTTATGTTACAGTTCAATGAAATTTACTGTTCATCCCAAAGCCATGCCCTAGCCTCCACCACAAAGCCATGCCCTAGCTGCTTTCTTTTTCCTCCAGGAGCCCTCCCGTGAAACCTTCCTTGCACATCCACGCACACTACTCCCGTAACTCCCTCCCTGACCCATGATCCCCTCCCTCTAATTCCCTCCCCCCCCCCCCCCCCCCCCCCCCCCCACACACACACACGCACACATCAGTCCGTCTAATTCCTGAAACCCACAGCCCCCAGCGCCAATAATTTCCCCAGCAACAGCAGCCGGTACCCCCCCACCCCACCCCCCCACCCCCCCCCCCCCCCCCCCCCCCCCCCCCCCCCCCCCCCCCCCCCACACACACACACACACAATCTTCCAACCTTTATTGAAGTCACTCCTGCACCCAAATCCAGTCCCTGCGGCCACCGTGTCACGACTCCAATCGCAGCACAACCACATTTCTGTTTCTGGATAGCAACCCCTACATCCAGGAACATCGGATCTCCACGCTACGGCCTCCCCTACTTCGTGAGTATTTTTTTATCGTTGTATGGAACAATTTCTTCAATTTTAATATATGTTGATGTGATTTCATACTTGCTTGGATCGAAAGAATCGTGGTCGTTTGTTCTTGGAATATTTTGTGATTTGCAAGAATTATTTGTAGCGCGCTCTTATTTTAGTCCTCCACGCGGAGCCGGCCCGCTTAAAGAAATAGTTTTGCTTGCTTAAATTATCTAAGTGTGATTTAATTATTCATTGTTTGCTTTGTTCTCTCAGTCGCGTCTTGTTTTCATACTACATATAGAAAAGCTACATATTTGCACCTTACTTAGGATTTTATTAGTCGCACATCCACGTGTCCCACCCTTCATTAGACGGTGTTTAGCCTCATTGCATTTGTTGCATGATTGCTTGCATTACATCTAGGGTTAGGGCATCGCTTGTTCGCCGATTATAGATTGGTCCTGCGTCAAAAATGCTCATTTGAAGAACGTGCTAAGAACAACCTACAAATTAGACCCTTTAAGTAAAGGTGTCAAGACTTCATATGCATGTTCGGCTCGATTTCCACGAGTTGTTTGCAAGCATTAGTTTAATTGAGAATCCCAAAGGAATACAGGGAATATACAGTATATATACTATCTACAAGGGCAACCTTCCCTTTGGTGTAACATTGGGGCTTCCCTAAATAGTAAATACCCATCCAATTTAATCCCTTGAAAGCACTGATTTAAAGTGAAAATCGGAATTTCTATCTTCCTAAAACCGCTCATAAACAACACTCCAATAGTTGAGATTATTAATTTCGTATTTTTATATTAGTCTATTTGGATGTACGTGGGTTTAGTCCCACATCGTGTGTCAGGTTGTATGTGTCAATATATTTCCTATATATTCTACCCTATATGGATGAATACACATCAATCAAATATTTTTCCCTCTTCCTTTCTACTTGGTATCAGAGGAAGAATACCTAATCCCGTCTTCCGCGCTTCTCCCGTTCGCTTCGACGAGTTTCGTCGCCGCCTTCTCCCGTGCGTGCGTGTCGTCTCCTCATCCAGTCCAGTCGAGGGGAGTCGACCAGATCTGAGCGTCTCCTCGTCCAGTCCCGTCGATGCGGCTGTCCGGCGGAGACTACGCTGTCGGTTGCTAAGGGGAGCAATGTCACCGCTCTCCTGTGACGCCACCGCCCCTATCGTCCCCGGTTAATACCTGCTGCAGTCGCCTCTCCCGCAGTCGCCTCTCCCGCAGTTCCTCCTGCTGCCGTCGAAGGACCTGGGTGAGGTTGTTCTCCTTCTCCGACGTTTCCTGCTGCCTGTCGTCGGTGTTTGCTGCCCCCTTCCACTGTTGTCCGTCCTTTCCTGCTGCATGGCGTCGCTGCATGTCACCATTTCTTGTTGTTTGTCGCATTTTTTCTGATGTTCCATGACCGCAGGAGTTCCTTGATGAGAATTTGTCTGATTTGAGATCGTTGTCTCTCCGATGGGTGATCCATCCGCCCCCTCCGTTGTTTCCCCAGCCGGTGTTCTCTCCAGTACGTCTGTCGATACTCCTCGGAGTCATGGCCAATCTGGCTCCGGAGTTCTCTCTGGTACCTCTGTCGATACTCCTCGTAGTCATGGCCAGTCTGGCTCATTGAAGAATACCACTGTTGCATTGGATGACACAAACTATCTGGAATGGTCCAGGGCAGCCCAACATACTATTCGCAGTCACCATCTATACGAACACATTGATGGTACCACTATTGAGCCACCACGTACCGATCCCTCATAGAGAAAATGGAATGCGAACAATTCCTTGGTTGTCTCGTGGTTACTTCACTCGATGTCCCCTCAAGTGTATCGCAGTTATATGTTGTTGGACTCCGCATATGATATTTGGACCCGGGCTCGGGATACCTACTCTCAGGACGGCAGCTCGATGCAAGTGTATGAGCTCACTCGCCGTGTTCTGGAGCTAAAGCAGGGTACTATGGCTGTTTCTGCCTACTATTCTGAGTTTGAGCGTCTATCTCAGGAGCTGGATTTCTTCAACGCCTTTAGTGCTGCTTGTACTGCTGATGCACAGGCTCTTCAGAAAGAGAAAGATCGATTCCGGGTTCACGTCTTCCTTATGGGCCTCAACATGGAGTTTGACGTTGTTCGCTTGCATGTCCTTCATCGCGAGCCTCTTCCCTCTCTTCGAGAGGCCTTCAGCATGCTCCTCAATGATGAGAATCGTCGTCGCACTCTTGGGTCCGCTACTGATCACTCTGCGCTAGCTGGGATTTCTTGCGGTTCTCCTCCTGTTTGCAGCCATTGTGGGAAGAAAGGTCATACCAAAGACTCTTGCTTTCGTCTCCACCCGCACCTTGCTACTGCTGGTCGGGGTTCTAGTGCTCGTGGTAGAGGTGGATACCGTGGTGGTGGCCGTCAATCTGGAGATCGCACTCACTATTCAGAGCACTCTACTGAGGTTGTGGAGGACATCTTTGGCGGCCTGTCGGCTGTCGAGTTAGAGGCTTTCCGTCGTATGTTACGCTCCCAGACCGACTCTACTCCTGCTGGATCTCATGCTGCTGTTGCTACTTCAGGTCTGTCCAGTGCTCATGTTGTGTCTTCTTCACCTTCCGAGTGAATTATCGCCTCGGGTGCGACGGATCACATGACTGGTTCTGCCTCAGGTTTTACCCCCTATACCCATCTTTCTGGACTTGATAAGGTTATTGTTGCTAATGACTCTCTCTCTCTCTCTGCTATTGCTGGTAAAGGGACTGTTGCTTGTTCTCCCGATCTATCATTGTCCTCTATTTTGCATTTCCCGTCATTCCCTCGCAATTTGCTTTCCATTAGTCACTTGACTACCTCGTTAAACTGCTCTGTAACTTTTTTTCCGGATGCTTGTGTGTTTCAGGATCTGGATACGAGGCGGACGCTTGGCAGTGGTAGGAACGTTGGCGGACTGTACTTGCTGAACCAGACCTCTCCCAGTGCTCTTTCATCCACCAGATCTCCGACTCTCCATGACATCCGGCGCTGGCATCAGCGCCTTGGCCACCCTTCTGCTTTATATCTTACTAAATTGTTTCATGTTTTTCGTCCTTTAATTCAGTCGTTCTCTTGTGATGCGTGTGAACAATCTAAACATGTTCGTCAGAATATTAGTCATCTGTCTGTTCCTAGTTTATTTTCCTTTGATGATATTCACTCTGATGTGTGGGGTCCTTCCCCGGTAGTATCTTTATCTGGCTATAAATGGTTTGTTACGTTTATCGATTGTCACTCTCGCACTACGTGGTTGTATCTCCTCAAAAAGAAAAGTGACGTGCTTTCTTCTTTTCAGTCCTTTCATAAAATGGTGACCCAATAGTTTGGCGGTACAATTCGTGTTTCGTAGTGACAATGGTGGGGAATATGATGATCGTGATGCGTTTGGTGCCTATCTTGCCGATAATGGCGTTATACATCAAACTACATGTGTCCTCACTTTCACTCAAAATGGGGTCGCTGAACGGAAAAACAGGCACTTGATGGAGGTGGCTCGGTGTTTACTCCTTGCTATGCACCTTCCCAAATCCTACTGGGGTGATGTCGTTCTCACGGATGCTTATCTCATCAACCGTCTTTCGTCTTGCACCCTCTCATATGATACGTCACTCTCCTGTCTTGCCAAGAACCACATCGTCCATACCTCTCATCTTTCCCCTCGTATCTTTGGCTCTGTCTGTTTTGTCCACGTTCATACCCCGCATCGGAATAAACTGGATGCGCGTTCTCTCCGATGTGTTTTCGTTGGGTACTCTCCTACTACCAAAGGATATCGGTGTTATCACCCTCTGACTCGTCGCTACTATTGCACTGTTGATGTTACATTTCGTGAGGGGGAGTCGTACTTCGGTCCTCGTCAGCGGGAGACGAGTAGTAACGGTGACGAGACCATCACCTCTCCTCTTCCGATTGTTGCCACTCTCCATATCTCTCCTTCCCATAGTCCATCTACTGCTCCAGTTCCTTCCATCTCCGCTCCTCCTACATTATACACATACTCCCGTTGTCCCAGGAGTGTTGAGCAAGGGCAGACTGTGGATGCTCCGCCAGTGCCGGTGACTGTTTCCACTCCAGATTCAGAGGATGACCTCCGTGTTCCTCATGCTCGTATTTTTGGTAAAAAGGGTGGCACCAAACATCCCATTGCCAACTACATTTCTTATACTCACCTCTCCCAGGCCCATAAAGTCTTTATCTCAACCATTTCATCTATTATGATTCCTAAGACATGGCAGGAGGTTGTTCAGATACCTGAGTGGAAACAGGCAATGGAGGCGGAACTGTGTGCTTTGGAAAAAAATGAAACATGGCGACTTGCTAGTCTTCCTCCTGGGAAGCGAACGGTTGGGTCCCGGTGGATCTTTACAGTTAAACAAAATCAAGATGGGGTGGTGGAGCGGTACAAAGCTCGCTTGGTGGCTCAAGGGTATACCCAGGCTCAAGGCATTGACTACCAAGAGACCTTTGCCCCTATTGCTAAGCTGAACTCAATTCGTGTGTTTCTCTCTTGTGCTGCCAGTCGTGGATGGGAGATACAACAACTCGATGTCAAGAATGCATTCTTACATGGTGATCTGGAAGAAGAGGTCTACATGAATATACCACCAGGCTTCGTTACCGAAGGATCCAATGGGAAGGTCTGTCGTCTGCAGAAATCTCTGTGTGGCCTGAAACAGTTTCCGAGAGCGTGGGTTGGACGTTTTAACAAGATCATGCTTCAACTGGGTTACACTCAAGGACATGCTGATCATACTCTCTTTATCAAGAGGAGAGGAGTGCAAGTTTCTATCTTATTGTATATGTGGATGACATCATCATTACTGGTGATGATCTGGAGGAGATTATTCACTTGAAGAAACAACTAGGCGAGGAATTTGAAGTCAAGGACCTGGGGAGGCTGAAATACTTCTTGGGAATTGAAGTAGTGAGGTCTCAACGAGGGATCTTCATCTCTCAGAGGAAGTATACCCTTGATCTTCTGGATGAGACTGGGATGCTAGGGTGTGCTCCCGTGGATACTCCAATTGAAGCTAATCACAAGATTGATGCGGATATTAGTGGGGAGAAAGTTGATGCTTCCAAATACCAACGTTTGGTTGGCAGGCTCATATATTTATCTCATACTCGCCCTGATATTACATATGTTGTAGGGGTCCTAAGCAGATTTATGCACTCTCCCTCCGTTCGCATCAGCAGGCTGCAGTCAGAGTATTGCGATACCTCAAGAAGACACCTGGACGAGGGATTCTGTTCAAAGCTAATTAAGCATTGGAGATTGAGGTGCTTACTGATGCAGATTGGGCCGGTAGTCAAGATGATAGAAAGTTTGCCACTGGATATTGCTCGTTTGTAGGAGGGAACCTGGTTTCATGGAAGAGCAAGAAGCAAAATGTTGTTGGTCGCTCAAGTGTTGAAGCAGAATATAGGGCTATGGCACAAGGAGTGTGTGAGGGGTTGTGGTTGAAGACTATTCTTCATGATATGGGCCTCCAGGTGAACAATCCAGACCGTCTACTGCGACAACAAGGCTGTCATCAGTATCACGCACAATCCTGTACAACATGACAGAACAAAACATGTTGAAGTTGAAAGACATTTCATTAAAGATCATCTTGACAAGGGGAACATCTGTACTCCTTTTGTGAGCTCATATGATCAACTAGCCGATGTTTTTACCATGGGGTTTGTAACATCCCAAGGCCCTAGACTTACAATCGGGACAACGTCCACCGACTGCCTCGCCTGGCGACCGTTACCGGGCTGCAGCCCAAGCACCCCAACCCCTCTCCAGCCCACAGGCGGGTTGTTGGTGGCCACAACCTCCCTTTGGTGAGAAGTGATCCAGTTAAGCGCCTCTACGGGGCCTTCCCAGGAGGTCACCCATCCCAGTACTACTCCAGCCCGAGCACGCTTAGCTATATAGTTCTCACTTCTCATCACCAATTGAGTTGTATCTTACGGGTGGGTTTAAAAAACCCCGCGAATTAACTTGGGTTACAGGGGTAGTTCTGGTTGTATTGACTGCATCTTTTCGCGATCCTATTATAGGAATAGCCTCAGGCACGCCTGTTACAATTTTGACTGCCCAATAGCCAATTTGATCCCGAGGTAAGGAATAACCAGTTACGCCAGAAGATGCAGTCAATACAGCCAGAACTACCCCTGTAACCCAAGTTAATTCTCTCAGTTCGAGAAATAAGAGGATCAAACCATTTCTTCTGACTATTTTTCAAATTCGATAAATGTCGGTTGATCGTATATTTCATTATAGTTATATGACACATACAAGAAAAAAGATAACGGTAACCCCACCATGAACTACTTCATTTTCATTTATGAATTGAATAGTAATAGAAAGACATATCCTACCGAGACAGAATTTGTCACTTGCTATCCTCTTGCCTGCTAGGCAAAGATGGACCCCCGTGGAAAGACTGGCTCCAGGAATGGTCGAAGGCATACCTAATCGAAAAATTATGTTATCCAAACGCATCTCAAGTAGTTGTAGTAAAACCCGGCCTGTTGACCCTTTGGCTTTTCCAGCAATATGCACATATTTTAGTAATTGTCGCTCTGTCAGACCATAATGAAAATGCAATTTCTGTTTCTCTTCTAAACGAATACGATCGCAGCTCAATTGGTGATGAGAAGTGAAAGAACTATATAGTTGAGCGTGCTAGGGCTCGAGTAGTACTGGGATGGGTGACCTCCTGGGAATGCCCCGTAGAGGCGCTTAACTGGATCACTTCTCACCAAAGGGAGGTTGTGGCCACCAACAACCCGCCTGTGGGCTGGAGAGGGGTTGGGGTGCTTGGGCTGCAGCCCGGTAACGGTCGCCAGGCGAGGCAGTCGGTGGACGTTGTCCCGATTGTAAGTCCAGGGCCTTGGGACGTTACAAAAAAAAAGTGATCCAGTTAAGCGTCTGGATCAACGTTCACCGACTGCCTCGTCTGGCGACCGTTACCGGGCTGCAGCCCAAGCACCCCAACCCCTCTCCAGCCCACAGGCGGGTTGTTGGTGGCCACAGCCTCCCTTTGGTGAGAAGTGATCCAGTTAAGCGCCTCTACGGGGCCTTCCCAGGAGGTCACCCATCCCAGTACTACTCCAGCCCGAGCACGCTTAACTATAAAGTTCTTTCACTTCTCATCACCAATTGAGTTGCAGCTCAGTTGGTGATGAGGAGTGGTTTGAAAACTCCTTATCAAGGAGGTTGCGGGTTCAATACTCGGCCTCAACAATGCGTCGTTGACTCGTTGCTAAGAAATAGTGGAGCGGGGAGGCTTTGGGGTGCTTAGGTTGCAACCCGGTAGCGTGCCTACATGGCCCCTAAGGGGGAGAGCCGGAGCGTTACATAAAAAGTGCACTTTTTTTGTAACGTCCCAAGGCCCTAGACTTACAATCGGGACAACGTCCACCGACTGCCTCGCCTGGCGTCCGTTACCGGGCTGCAGCCCAAGCACCCCAACCCCTCTCCAGCCCATAGGCGGGTTGTTGGTGGCCACAGCCTCCCTTTGGTGAGAAGTGATCCAGTTAAGCGCCGCTACGGGGCCTTCCCAGGAGGTCACCCATCCCAGTACTACTCCAGCCTGAGCACGCTTAACTATATAGTTCTTTCACTTCTCATCACCAATTGACATACAGCTCAATTGGTGATGAGAAGTGAAAGAACTATATAGTTAAGCATGCTCGGGCTGGAGTAGTACTGGGATGGGTGACCTCCTGGGAAGGCCTCGTAGCGGCGCTTAACTGAATCACTTCTCACCAAAGGGAGGTTGTGGCCACCAACAACCCGCCTGTGGGCTGGAGAGGGATTGGGGTGCTTGGGGTGCAGCCCGGTAACGGTCGCCAGGCGAGGCAGTCGGTGGACGTTGTCCCGATTGTAAGTCCAGGGCCTTGGGACGTTACAGGGTTAAGCAGTGACAACTTCCAGAACAATACTGACAAGCTGGGAATGATCAATATATCTTCCCAACTTGAGGGAGAGAGTTGAGATTATTAATTTCGTATTTTTATATTAGTCTATTTGGACGTACGTGGGTTTAGTCCCACATCGTGTGTCAGGTTGTATGTGTCAATATATTTCCTATATATTCTACCCTATATGGATGAATACACATCAATCAAATATTTTTCCCTCTTCCTTTCTACTCCAACATCTACCGCGATCCATGATCTTCATTTTTTCCACGATCTTCCGCTCTTCCATACAACTCGGTCTTCGGTTCCCAAGAACATCATGCGGGCTTCATCCCAGCTGCCTCCTCATTTGCTATTTCAGAGCTATGGCTTTTTTAATGTCTTCTCCTTCTTGCCCTAGGAGAAGACAACAGACCTGTTTGGGTGATTCTTCCTCCTCTTCCGAAGAAGAAGATGAGTTGGAGGAAGATGAAGTAGAAGAGGCAGCAGAGAAAGGAGATGCAGAGAAGCGGAAAGTGCAAACTGGCGCTCTGTTGGAGAAGGTACCCTAGAAGAAGGTCTCTGTCATCAACCCCTCTCGGGAAAGTTTGCAAGGTGTCATATGAGCGTTACATTCTTCTGCTTCCTCTTCAATTTCTAGTGACCGCAGTTGAATATTCGCTTTATCTTTTCCGCATTTATCTAATGCACGTGATATGTCACGTGTATGTCTCCTATATATGTATCTTATTTGCCCGGTTTAGGGCATCGAATCATTATTATCGAGCGTTTTCTACTTGGTATCAGAGCAGAGAGACCGTCCCGTCCCTACTGCCGCTCGCGTCTCGCCGCTTCAGATCCCGCCGACCCCGCGTCTCCTCGTCCTTCCTCCGGCGACCCCTCTCCCGCACGCTCGATTCCCGCTCGCGTCTCGACTCCTCTGCCGCTCGCGTCTCGCCCGGATTCGTCGCTCCCGCATCGTCCGCGCCCGACCTAGTCGCTCGCGGATCGCTCGATCTCTTTCAGTCGCACCCGATCGGGCTGCTGGCTCTCTCTTTGGCCTAGCTTCTCGCCGGCACCCGATCCTCTCTTCTAGCCGGCCGTTTTGTCCTTCATGGGGACTATCGGAGACACCACCCTCACATCCTCTGGTGTTCTCTTCGGCTTCCAGATCTAAGGGGCACTTGTAGGATGTTTTTCAACTTTATTTGATATCTTCGTTCTCTCAATGGATGATCCATCCGATATCTCCCCCTCTTCTCAATCCGGTGCTCTTCCCGGTTCCTCCGTTCCCCGATCCGGTGCTTTGCCCGGTTCCTCGGGTGATCCTCCTCGGAGTCATGGCCAGTCTGGCTCGTTGAAGATTACTACTGTTGCCTTGGATGACACAAATTATCTGGAATGGTCAAGGGCGGCCCAGCATGCTATTCGCAGCCACCAGTTATATGGACTTATTGATGGTACCACTGCTGAACCACCACGCACCGATCCCTCATGGCGCAAATGGGATGCGGAAAATTCGTTGGTCGTCTCGTGGTTAGTTCATTCGATGTCTCCTTAGGTGTATCGTAGTTATATGATGTTGGACTCCGCCTATGATATTTGGACACGGGCCCGTGATACTTACTCTCAGGCAGGCAGTTCGATGCAAGTGTACGAGCTCACTCGCCGTGTTCTGGAACTGAAGCGGGGGACTATGACCATTGCCGCCTACTATTCTGAGTTTGAGCGTCTTTATCAAGAGCTATATTTCTTCAATATTTTCACTGCTGCTTGTACGGTTGATGCGGTGGCCCTTCAGAAAGCTAACGATCGATTCCGGGTTCACGTGTTTCTTATGGGGCTCAACATGGAGTTTGACGATGTTCGCCTACATGTCCTCCATCGTGAGCCGCTTCCCTCTCTTCGGGAGGCCTTCAGCATGCTCCTCAGTGATGAGAATCGCCGTCGCACTCTTGGCCCCGCTACTGATCACTCTGCGCTGGCTGGGATGTCACGCGGACCCCCTCCTGTTTGTAGTCATTGTGGGAAGACTGGACATACCAAGAACTCTTGTTTCCGCCTGCATCCGCACCTTGCTCCTGGTGGTTGGGGCTCTACTACCCGTGGTAGAGGTGGGTACCGTGGTAGTGGTGGTCGTCATTCTGGTGATCGCTCTCACTCTTCTGCTCACTCTACTGAGGTTCTGGAGGACACCTCTGGAGGCATGTCTGCCTGTGAATTGAAGGCCTTTCGACGCATGTTGCGCTCCCACACAGACTCTGCTCCTGTTGCTTCTCATGCCGCTGTTGCCACTTCAGACCTGTCCAGTGCTAATGTCGTCTCTTCCCCTCCTTCCGAGTGGATTATCGACTCAGGTGCAACCGACCACATGACTGGTTCTGCCTCAGATTTTACCTCCTATACCCCCCTTTCTGGTCGTGATAAGGTTATTGTTGCTAATGGCTCTCTCTCCGCCATCGCTGGAAAAGGGACTGTCCCTTGTTCTCCTGACCTATCACTGTCCTCTGTTTTGCATGTTCCCTCTTTTCCCCGTAATTTACTTTCTATTAGTCATTTGACTAACTCTTTACACTGTTCCGTGACATTCTTTCCTGATGTTTGTGTGTTTCAGGATCTGGGTACGAGGCGGACGCTTGGCAGTGGTAGGAATGTTGGCGGACTGTACTTGCTGAACCAGCCTTCACCCAGTGCTCTCTCTTCCACCAGATCTCCGACTCTTCATGACATCCGACGCTGGCATCAACGCCTTGGCCACCCTTCTCCTTTATATCTTACTAAGTTGTTTGCTGTTTTTCATCCGTTAATTCAGTCATTCTCTTGTGATGCGTGTGAACAGTCTAAACATGTTCGTCGAAGTACGAGTCATTTATCTGTTCCTAGTTTATGTCCTTTTGATGTTATTCACTCTGATGTTTGGGGCCCGTCCCCGGTGTTATCTTTATCTAGCTATAAATGGTTTGTTACTGTTATGCGGTAAAATGATTTCAATTCAGTAACCGGACTCTTCATACATATATATATGAACCCAATATCTAACACTCCCCCTCAAGTTGGGTCGTGGAAACTTTCCAGACCTAACTTGTTACATATGAAATTCATTCTGACCCCAGTAACTCCTTTCGTGAGAATATCAGCAACTTGGTCTCCAGTCTTCACATGGCTCAAGGAAATAAGGCCTTCTTCATACTTCTCTCGTACGAAGTGACAGTCAACCTCGATGTGCTTCGTGCGTTCATGAAATACAGGATTGGTTGCTATCTGTATTGCAGCTTGATTATCGCACCATAACAGAGTTGGGTCATGAACAGGGTATCCGATTTCACAAAGAGTCTGTTTGATCCACATGATCTCAGCAACAGTGTGCGACATAGCCCGATACTCTGCCTCGGCACTAGATCTGGCGACAGTGGTCTGTTTCTTGCTCTTCCAGGAGACAAGGTTTCCCCCCATAAATATAGACTTCTGAGTGGCTAAACAACCTGCCCAGTCGGAGTCACAGTAAGCCTCTATATTGGAATGACCACGATTCTTGTATGATATTCCTAGACCAGGATCCTTCTTTATGTACCTGACAATGCGGAGAACAGAGTCCCATTGAGAGATAGTTGGGGTGGCCATGAACTGACTGACCTTACTCACAGCACATGCAATATCTGGGCGAGTCATAGTAAGGTAGTTAAGTTTTCCAACTACTCTACGATACTTCTCTGGCGAATCAAAAGATTTGCTCTCGGCATGAAGGCTCTTTTCTCCTGGTTCAAGGGGAGAATCCATAGGGCGGCAGTCAGACATTCCAAGATCAGATAACAGATCAAGGGCATATTTACGTTGAGACACAAAGATAGAGTCGTCATGATCAGTAACTTCAATCCCAAGGAAGTATCGCAACAGCCCTAGATCTTTGGTTTGGAAGTTGGAGTGTAAGAACGCTTTAAGATCGGCTATCCCTTTAGGATCACTACCCGTGATGACAATATCATCAACATAAACAATTAGGAGCACAGTACCAGCTGAGGAGTTCCGATAAAAGAGAGATGAGTCTTTGACACTTTTGGTAAGGCCGAATTTGGTGACAACAGACCGAAAGCGAGCAAACCACTGGTGCGGGGATTGTTTCAACCCATATAAGGAGGCAAGGAGACGACACACCTTGTTACGCTCCCCCTCAGCAACGAACCCAGGTGGTTGTTCCATATACACCTCTTCCTCCAAGGACCCATGAAGGAACGCATTCTTGATATCCAACTGATGGAGAGGCCACCGGTGAGTGGCTGCAAGAGAGATCACGATCCGAATAGAGGACATCTTGGCAACGGGTGCAAACGTTTCCTCATAATCCACGCCATAAGTTTGGGCATAACCTTTGGCAACAAGGCGGGCTTTCAAGCGAGCAAGAGAGCCATCAGCATTGGCTTTAACAGAATAGATCCATTTGCAACCAATAGCACGCTTTCCAGGAGGCAAAGACACAAGTTCCCAAGTAGTATTCAGTTGAAGTGCCGTCAATTCCTCTTGCATAGCAGCCATCCAGCCAGGATGAGTTTTGGCCTCCCCAACCGTTGAGGGAATGGTGTACTGATCCAACATCAAGTGAAGAGCGGTATGAGAAGCAGATAACCCCTGATAAGAGCTCACATAGAGAGGTCTATTCTGGCAAGTCCGACTTCCCTTTCGGAGAGCAATAGGAAGCTCGGTACTAGCCAGAGGTGGAGCGGCAGGCACTTCATTTTGGTTCAGGTCCTCACTTGCAGGAGCAATCTGAGGAACAGTAGTTGTGCCATCAATGGTTGAGGTAGGCTGAGATGGTGGTATTTCAGTTCTGTCAGAAGTACGACGAGAGTAGATTTGTCCCCAAAGGGGGCACAATATGTCAGTCGGAGAGACGAGAGCAGAATCAGGACGAGGAACTAGCATCTCATCGAGAGAGGGATCAGAGGATGAAGTGTGAAGGGGAGAGCCAGTGGTACGATAAGAGTCAGATTCGAGGAAGACAACATCTGAAGAAATGATATATTTGTGAAGGTCTGGAGAATAACAGCGATATCCTTTGGTAGTCCGAGAGTATCCAAGGAAGATACACTTCAAAGAGCGAGGATCAAGTTTGGAAACGGAGGGACGAGCATCCCGGACATAGCAAACACACCCAAAGACCTTGAAGGGTAGAGGAGGCCCCGAGTGGTCGGGATAGAGGATGTGATAAGGTGTCTCCCCCTGAAGTATATGAGTAGGAAGATGATTAATGAGATGGGCAGCGGTAAGAACAGCATCTCCCCAAAAGTGTTTGGGAACATGCGTATGATGAAGGATAACCCGGGTTACCTCAAGAAGGTGGCGATTTTTCCATTCGGCAACCCCGTTTTGTTGGGGGGTATCAGGGCAACTGGTTTGGTGTATGATACCTTTGTCGGAAAGAAAGCTAGACATGGACTGGGACATGTATTCCCTCCCATTATCAGTACGAAGACATTTCAGACGAACAGAAAATTGAGTGAAAATTTCATTCCACAAATGTTGAAAAATAGATAGTAATTCAGAGCGATTTTTCATTAAGTAAACCCAAGTCATGCGAGAAAAATCATCAGTAAAGGTAACATAATATCTGTGTCCTAACAACGTAGGGACAGGACACGGTCCCCAGACATCAGAGTGAAGTAAATCAAAAGGTGCAGAAGCACGAACATCTACACGAGGTACATAGCTAACTCTATGGAGTTTAGCAAACAAACACGACTCACAGCTGAGATGGGAAACGTTCCCAAACTCAGGATACAAACGACGCATGACCTGCATAGAAGGATGACCATGACGGTAGTGGAGGTCCAAGAGTTTGGCCGAAGCAGCAGAACAGGCAATGTGGGAAACTTCATCCAGAACATAAACACCACCACGCAGCTTTCCTCTACCAATAATACGGCTCGTCGACTGTTCCTGAAAAATGCAACCAGAAGATGTGAAGATAGCAGTACAGTTTAAATCACGAGTAAGCTTACTAATGGACAATAGGTTGTAAGCATATTGAGGAACATGAGCAACCGAGGATAGAGGCATATCCGGTGTCACATTGCAGCTTCCAAAGCCAACAATAGGAACAGTGGATCCATCTGCAACAGTAATGGAAGACCCAGAATGGGTATGATACGAATGCAAGATACCTGAAGAGCTAGTCAGGTGGTCAGAAGCTCCAGAATCTGCCAGCCACTGAACTGGGCGCTGGGTGGTCTGGGAAGTGCAGGCAGGTTGAATAGTCTGGGCCACAGCAGCACTATGAGGTGGAGAGGAAATTGGAAGAGCCTGCAGGCGACGATAATCCTCCTCAGAGATCTGGACCGTGTGGTGACCCGGAGGAGCCGGTGTCGAGTCGGCAACGTGAGCAGATCGAGGTGAAGCTGACGAGGTTTTGGCCGCCCAGTCTGGCTTCCCATGCACGAGCCAGCACGTATCCCTTGTGTGACCACGACGTCCGCAATGAGTACAATGTCGCGTATCAGTCTCCCGACCACGTCCAGAACCAGACTGACCACCTCGGCTAGTGCCCCTTCCCCCTCGAGAGGCCAGCGCAATTGACTCGCTGGAGGAAACATGTAGAGCAGCAGGAGAAGCGGCAGAGCCCGCTTTAGTCAGACGATGGTACACACTAGCAGTTTGCAAAGTAGAAGGGCTCGCAAGCATTTCCGTTCTTGTTGTTGAGAAATTTGGATCGAGTCCGTTCAGAAGCCAGATGAGGACTAAATGCTCACGTTGAGCCTGATGTCCTTCACGGGTAGAGGGGATCTCCCAAAGATCCAGGATTTCATCGGCAAGAACCTTCCATTCGGCGAAGTACTCAGCGACCGGACGAGTTCCTTGTCGTAGCTCAGCCATCTTGGGAAAGAGTTCACCAAGACGAGAGAGGTTGTTAGCTTGAGAAAACATCATATGCAGGGTGTCCCACAGCTCCTTAGTGCTATCACAATTCTTGCACATTTGTTGAACTGATGGATCCATGGAACTCAAAAGGAGCGCAAAGATACGACAATCATCACTGTACCAATCGTCGTGTTCGGCACTTCCCACGGCATGAGTGGGCAGTCTAGTAAGGTGGTGAGTACGTCGGATGCCTGCTAGAGACATAGTAACCCCCTTTTTCCACAACTGAAAGTTGGAGGAGGTAAGGATAGTGGTAGCCAACCTTGCATTGGAAGGAAAAGTGTTGGTAGAATCCCCTGAGGGAACAGGTGTCTGAGCGGTGCTTGTGGCCGAGTCCCCCATGGCAATGGCAGGAGCCTTCAATAGTCAGCAGGAGATATCAAGGAACAGTGCCCGGAGACGGCATCGCAGTAGCAGCGCTCGATGTTCGACATCAGTGTAGCAGAGGTGTCCTCTAGGAGCAACTTCGACGGGAGGACGACAGCAGGACGACTGCGGCTTCGACGGCAGGTAGCAGCAGCGGCTTCAGGCGACAACAGGACGACAGCCGCAGATCTTCAGGTAGCAGCAGCGGCTACGATAGCAGCAGATCCTCAGGCGTCGGCTTCAGGAGGTAGTGACGGCAGGCGGCATCACAGCGGCGCGCCTCCGTCTAGGGCACGGGAGGAACCAAACGGCTAGAAGAGAAAGGCGAGCGAACGAGCGAGAGGCGAGAGATCTGCGGAGAGGCGAGCGAACGAGCGAGAGGCGAGCGACGGCGAGAGGCGAGCGAACGAGCGGAGAGAGCGAGTCGAGCGCGGCGGCGGCTGTGGGAGAACCCTAGCGGAGAGAGCGATGCTCTGATACCATGTTATGCGGTAAAATGATTTCAATTCAGTAACCGAACTCTTCATACATATATATATATATGAACCCAATATCTAACAGTTACGTTTATTGATTGTCACTCCCGCACTACGTGGCTTTATTTGCTTAAAAGGAAAAGTGATGTGTTTTCTTGTTTTCAAACTTTTCATAAGTTGGTGACCCAGCAATTTGACGGCAAAATACGTGTGTTTCGTAGTGATAATGGTGGGGAATATGACGACCGGGGTGTTTTTGGGGCCTATCTTGCCGACCATGGCATTATACATCAAACCACGTGCGTCCACACTTCCACTCAAAATGGGGTGGCTGAACGGAAGAATAGGCACCTGCTGGAGGTGGCCCGGTGTTTACTCCTTGCTATGCACCTTCCTAAATCCTACTGGGGTGATGCAGTCCTCACTGCTGCTCATCTTATCAACCGTCTTCCGTCTCGTGCTCTCTCGTTTGATACGCCCCTCTCATGTCTTGCCAAAAATCACATTGTCCACACTTCTCATCTTGCCCCTCGAATCTTCGGCTCCGTGTGCTTTGTCCACGTCCATACCCCGCAGCGTGATAAACTCGATGCGCGATCCCTGCGGTGTGTTTTTGTTGGTTACTCTCCTACCACCAAAGGGTATCGATGTTATCACCCTCCGACTCGTCGCTACTATTAGACTGTTGATGTTACATTTCGTGAGGGGGAGTCGTACTTTGGTCCTCGTCAGGGGGAGACGACCGGTAATGGTGACGAGACCATCGATTCTCCTCTTCCTATTGTCCATTATCCTCTTCCTACCATGGCCACTTCTCCCACTCCTTCCACTCCTCCTATTCCTTCGACCTCCGCTTCACCTATACTATACACATACTCCCGTCGTCCTACGACTGTTGAGCAAGTGCAGACTGAGGATGTTCCGCTAGTGCCAGTGACTGTCTCCGCACCAGATTCTGATGAAGACCTCCATGTTCCTCTTGCCCGTCTTATAGGTAAAAGGGGTGGCACCAAACACCCAATTGCCAACTACATTTGTTATGATCACCTCTCTCAGGCCCATAAAGCCTTTATCTCTTCTCTCTCATCTATTGTGATTCCTAAGACTTGGCAGGAGGCTGTTCAAACACCTGAGTGGAAAAAGGCAATGGAGGAGGAACTGTGTGCCTTGGATAAAAATAAGACATGGCGGCTTGCTAATCTTCCCCCTGGGAAGCGAACGGTTGGATCCCGCTGGGTCTTCACAGTTAAACAAAATCAAGATGGAGTGGTGGAGCGGTACAAGGCTCGTCTGGTGGCTCAGGGATATACCCAAGCTCAGGGCATTGACTACCAGGAGACATTTGCTCCTGTTGCAAAGATGAACTCAATTCGTATGCTTCGCTCCTGTGCTGCAAGTCGTAAATGGGAGCTACTGCAACTTGATATCAAGAATGCGTTCTTAAATGGTGATCTGGAAGAGGAAGTTTACATGGATCTCCCCCCGGGCTCTGTGATCAAAGGGTCCAAAGGGAAGGTCTGTCACCTTCTTAAATCCCTGTACGGCCTGAAGCAGTCTCCAAGAGCGTGGTTCGGACGTTTTTACAAGACCATGCTTTAACTTGGATACACTCAAAGTCAAGCTGATCATACTCTCTTTATCAAGAGGAAGGGTGTCCAGGTTTCTATTCTTATTGTGTATGTGGATGACATCATCATCACCGGAGACTACTTGAAGGAGATCAATCACTTGAAAAAACAGCTAGGCAAAGAATTTGAAGTCAAGGACTTGGGAAAGCTGAAATACTTCTTGGGAATTGAAGTTGCGAGGTCTCAACGAGGGATCTTCATTTCTCAAAGGAAGTATACTCTTGATCTTCTTGAGGAGACTGGGATGCTTGGATGTGCCCCCGTGGACACCCCTATTGAGGCTAATCACAAAATTGATGCAGATATTAGTGGGGAGAAAGTGGATGGCTCAAAATACCAACGTCTGGTTGGGCGTCTTATATACTTGTCCCATACTCGTCCTGACATCACATATGTTGTGGGAATCCTAAGCAGGTATATGCATTCTCCCTCCATACGTCATCACCAGGCTGCCTTCAGGGTGTTACGTTATCTCAAAAAGGCACCAGGTCGTGGGATTCTGTTCAAAAACAATCAGTCATTGGAAGTTGAAGTGTTCGCAGATGCTGATTGGGCTGGTAGTCAAGACGACAGAAAGTCTTCCACTGGGTACTGCACATTTGTAGGAGGTAATCTGGTCTCATGGAAGAGCAAGAAGCAGAATGTGGTAGCTCGCTCAAGTGCGGAAGCTGAATATAGGGCTATGACCCAAGGCGTTTGTGAGGGACTGTGGTTGAAGACTATCCTTCGCGATATAGGCCTTCAGGGGAACAATCCTATTATGATCTACTGTGACAACAAGGCGGCTATCAGTATTGCACACAATCCTGTACAGCACGACAGAACCAAACATGTGGAAGTCGACAGACACTTCTTCAAGGATCACCTTAACAAGGGGAATATTTGCACTCCGTTTGTGAACTCATTTGATCAGCTTGTTGATGTCTTCACGAAGGGTCTATGCAGCGACAACTTCAAGGACAATACTAACAAGTTGGGAATGATCAATATATATTCCCAACTTGAGGGGGAGAGTTGAATATTCGGTTTATCTTTTCCGCATTTATCTAATACACGTGATATGTCACGTGTATGTCTCTTATATATGTATCTTATTTGCCCGATTTAGGGCATCGAATCATTATTATCGAGCGTTTTCTACTACCGCTTCTATATTCATTATCTTTCTGCTTTCTCTGCAAAATGTCAGCTATGCTCTCAATTTCTAATTTCGCAGTTTGACTCACAACCAGCAAAGGCACGAACAGGAGAGAGAAAGAGATTTAATAATATTTGTTTTCACTTTAATAATATTTGTTTTCACTCAATGCTCTAGCTCTCTGGAGATCCCAGCAAAAGATAATAGCATGTAATGTTATTTTTTCGGGCAAAAGTTAACTAACACTACTGTTCATTTTCCCGATAAATTAATATCATCAGAAAAAGTTAATGGCAAGTATTGTTATATGTTATATTTTTATTGTCTTTTTTTAATATTTTTATCATTTTGCAATTTTTGTTTCTTTTAAAGTATTTTTTTAATATGTTAAAGACTTCTTTAAAATATACTTCGATCCAACATGAGATTTGCAGAGAGCAGTCAAGCACTGAAAGCCTGTGCAGTTATGCACGGGCACAACCCATTCTCCGAGAGCAATCGATCATGAGCGAAGCTATTGTTGTCAAACACTGCGCAGCAAGGGACCTCATACACGATTACACCCCAAAAGTAGTCGCTCACGGACGAAGCTCGTGCGCCCACGAACGGATGAAGGTGGGAAAGACTAAATGGTCACTTGAGACGGTCGATGGGAATACTAATCTTACCCAAAAATAACCCATGTACAGGAGGAGCCCGTTCGCAACCAAAAGCGGTCGATCACAGGCATAGCCCGTGCAAAGACTGCTAGTATATATATAAGGGGCTGATCAGGTGCGAAGAGTGCATCGTGGCCGTTGAACAGGGAGAGATACAGCGGCGGCGACTTCCAGCAACGGCGGCTTCGGCGGCAACTCCCGCGGCAACGACTGGTCGGAGGCTTCTTCCCTGGTTCTTCCCGACCTCAGCGATCTCTGTGGCGGCGACTTCCACTACGGCGGCGACTTTCACTGCGGCGGCCGGCGGCAAAAACCAGAGCGAAGAAGATGCGAACAGAGCGACTGCTGGCAGCCTCGGGCTCGGCGGTCACCGGCCGCCGGCAGTCGCTCTGTTCGCATCTTCTTCGCACAACAAGTGTTTGCATTTGAACGCGATCATACACACACACACGTATAATTATGTATACAACCATTCATTTATATGCATGCAATTACATGTAAGCCTGCATGCATATACCCACACATACAATATATGCATAAATTTATGATTATGTACACTTATCGAGGTATTAACAACTCAAGAATCATCGAGTCAGGCCATATCGTGTTCAGATTGTTAAGTAAATGAAGCAAATCTCAAAAAAGATATTCTACAAAAAAAGTCATTTAGGTTAATTATTGAATCAATTTTATTGTTTTCATAAATTTAGGAGCTTTCTATTTATTATTTCCATAAATTCCAATGAGATTAGGATGTATTGCGCTTAACTCATGTCTTTAGTTCACTCTACTAGTCAGATTCGACTGTCCAGTTAAACTTTGCGTCAAAACTACATCCAACTCAAGCCACCATTCAGTTTGTTGCTTGAATCAATAAAAGCTCATCTAGATTTTAACAAAGTTAGAGGTCCATACACTTAAGCTATGGTCCAGACAATATGTCACTTTAAAAAAAATAGACATAAGATTTCACTAATTCTTAAAATAAGTTCAAGAAACTGCAATCATTTAACGTTTCTTAAATGAATTACTGCAATCGTTGTGCTTATGCCTTTGGATCAAATAAACATAAGGGCCATGGCAGTTCGGGCCAATTTTTTGCAATAGAATCACTTAATATCAAAATTTTGAAGGCAATAAGCTAGCTGAAAAAAGTGCTTTCATACAAAATACTACGAATTGTGTGAGAAACAACATTTGATAATATTCAGAAAGGAGCGTGCACGGCATTTACCTTCATAAGTGGAAGAAGACTTGTGTGAGCAGATTTAGCGATCCGAATAAATGATGTGCATACTTGTAATCTAGCATGACGAGCAATATTTGAAGGGTCCTGTCCATGCCATGGGTGAGCACATGATTTCGTTGGACATTGATAATCTCATCACTTGAGTTATGATAATACCTAAAAAGAAGATATGATAATACCTTCAGCATCAATGGTAATGATGTCAACAGTTCAAAAAGTTTATTGATAACAGGAGGAACTGAATCCAGGGATATTTTCAAATAGGGGCCCAATGCATCCAAATAATGTGCTAACAATACAGCAAGAGGAGGTTCAGTCCACTTAAGTGAAAGAAGCTGATGAAGAAGACCTGAAAACAGAAGCAAACTGGATTCAGTTGGCGTCTGTGTAAAGCATCCAGATTTTAAGACACTAGTTTAAAAAAATGACAACCTTCTAGAATGCCATGCAACTGTAACTTGATTTCAGAAGAATAATTATTTAAATCGGTGGATCCATCAAATATTGCACTCACAATTGCTTCCAACCCAGGTTGAATGCTCTCCATCAAAGACAAATTCTGAAATTATCAAGTCATAATCATCATCAGCCTTCTCACAACTATTTAACAAGTATGGTTCAAAATAAAATAATGTTCAAATAAATGAAGGAAATTCGATAAATTGGTTGCTATGGACATGCTGCGCTAGATAGTGATGAAAAGTATGAATTTGGCTCTAGTTCAAATAGATAACCTCAGCAGATACCGATGTCTGGGAAGAATTCTTTAAAATGATATCAAGTCTCTGTGAAACCATAACCGCAGCAACTACAGGCTTTTGAGAAGCAACAAGCTTGATGAGGTCCAACTGCATAAAATAAATAAAAATTAATTAATTAGTGTTATAATAGATAAACCATAAGGGTGCATTTGCTTGGACGGAATTGTGGCTTGGAATTATAATTGGAGGTCATTTTCATTGGGATTCGACCTCCAATTTCAATTCAGAAGAGCCAATTCCATCCAATCGAACATACCCTAATTGTTTATAGGTATGAATTTAAGAGATTGGGGTAGAGAAAATGCTGGCACAAAGAATATCACTATTATCAAGCTCGACAAAAAAAACTGCATCAATCTTTAAAACACGGCACATTGTTATTTGAGTTCCAGAGTTGAAATAATGAATTACCAATAATTGATGCTTCAAACCCTCCTGATCAGTAGGAAATGATAATCTAGAATCATTACAAATAATTACATGACAAGTTTTATTCGGATAATAACTAGGAAAATAACTTGTTAATCTTCTTAACTAGTCATATTTTGTCTCTGCTTGCATCACCACAATGTGTAAGGCAATACAAGAATAACAGCACTAATGTAGCCAACATAAAAACACACAGGAAGCTAATTTTCAACAAGATTAAACTTCATATTTAATCTCCTCCTGGCTATAGGCGATCAAGGTTCACATGATCCATGTCAATTAACCGAGACAATTGGATGCAGCATATCTTCAAGTAGTATCAGTCAGAAAGAAAAATGGAATTGTATGTTTATTACAATGGATTGTCCCCCTATATATACACAAAGGGAGTGGATCCAAACAAGAATAGAAATAAATGGGCCTTTATAGTGGGTCTTTTACAATATGTTACAAATGATTTAATTCAACTCTCCCCCTCAAGATGAGAGTATAAGTCGAACATTCCCAGCTTGGTAACATTATCCTTGGAAATGTCACAAGCTCGGGCACTTGGTGAAGATGTCTGCTAGCTGATCTTGAGATTGAATAAATTGAGTGCAAACATTGCCTTTTTCCAGATGATCCTTCATGAAGTGTCAATCAATTTCGACATGTTTTGTTCGATCATGTTGAACATGATTGTGTGCAATATTGATATCAATTTTATTGCCGCAGTATAACCTGATAGGATTTCCAGACTGTAGTCTCAAATCCTGCATTATCGAGTTAATCTAGAGTCCCTCGCATATCCCTTGTGACAATGTCCTGTACTCCGCTTCTGCGCTGGATCTTACTACGACATTTTGTTTCTTACTTCGTCATGTCACTAAATTCCCTCCAACAAAGGAGTAATATCCGATGGTGGACTTTCTATCATCTTGACTTTCTATCATCTTGACTTTCAGTCCAATCAGCATCTGTATAAACTTTAACATTCAACTATTTATTCTGAGAGAATAATTCCATGTCCAGGAGAGTTCTTCAAATACCGCATGGCAGCTTCATGATGTCGCAATCTGGGAGAATGCATGTACCTGATAAGGATCCCAACAACATGTGTGATATCCGCGTGAGTATGTGAGAGATAAATAAGCCTTCCCACCCGTCTTTGGTAGCTAGAGGAGTTCACCTTCTCATCATCCTTGTCTTCATCAATCTTACAGTTTACTTGCATGAGAATATCAGCAGGAGCACAACCAAGTATCCATGATTCTTCAAAAAGATCTATGACATATTTTCTCTGAGAAATGAAGATTCCGCGGTCAGAGCATGCAACTTTTATTCCCAGGAAATACTTCAAATTTCCTAGATTTTTAACTTCAAACTCTTTACAGAGGCGCGCCTTAAGCCATGTGATTTTTGCAACATCATTTCCCGTAATGATTATGTCGTTGACATGGACAAAGAGAATAATTACTTTCTCTGTTTTCCTTTTCACGAAGAGGGTATAAACAGAGTGCCCCAGTTTGTATCCCAACAACGTCATAGCATTCTGGAACTTCCCAAACCAAGCCCTGGGGGGTTTGCTTTAGACCGTAGAGAGACTTTTTAAGTTGACACATCTTTCTTTCAGATCCTGTCTTTACGAAACTTGGTGGAACCTTCATAAAGATTTCTTCAAGATCACCATTTAAAAATGCGTTCTTTGCAACAAGTTGTTGCAGCTCTCATCTCAAACTTGCATCACATGATAAAATGACATGGATGGAGTCCATCTTGGTAACAGGTGCAAACATTTCATGAAAGTCCACACCCGTAATTTGAATATATCCTTGAGCAATTAGACTCGCTTTGTATCTCTCAACCACCACTAATTGATTCTGTTTAACAGAGAACACACATCTGGAACCAACAGATTTCTTCCCAGAGGGGAGATGGGTGAGTGTCAAAGTATGGTTCTTCTCCAATGTCAGCATCTCTTCTTCCATTGCCTTACATCACACGGGTATCTCTATTGCTTCATGCCAAGTATTAGGAATGCGAACAGAATCCAAGGAGGAGATGAAGGTCTTATGTGTCTTTGTCAGATTATGATAAGTGATATATTTGGCAAGTGGGTATTTAGCAGAGGTTGACTTCTGTTTTAGATGTATAAGAGGGCGATGAAGCTTGTCATCAGAATCCGAGTCAGAAGAGCATACCTGCGGTGGCGGAATGATCGGGGGTTGCAACACCGCAACACCAGTGTTGCGTCTGTGATAGACCAGAGAAAGTAGAGGAATAAGGCTCCCAGGAGTAAGAGAACGTGAAACCGACACGGTAGGTGGATTCACGGAAGGAGGTATGTCAGAGAAAGTCATGGGAGGGGGTTGTGAGGCCACAATAGGAAGAGAAATATTGAGAGCGTCGACAGCAGTGTCCCTCTCTCCCTGACGAGAACCGAAATATTGTTCCTCCTCATGAAACGTCACGTCCATGATGCAGTAGAATCATCGAGAGGGAGGATGATAACAATGATACCCTTTCGTAGTAGCAGAGAAGACAACAAAGACGCATTGGAGGAAACACGCAACCAATTTATCAAGGTGGTTCTGATGAACATGAACAAAGAAGACACACTCAAACACACGTGAAGGAAGATGAGAGGTGTGAACAATGCATTTAATGGGCAAACGGGGAAGAGCAAAGGCATATTGTAAGGTATTAGAGGGTAGATGATTGATGAGGTAAGCGGCGGTGAGAACCGCGTCACCCCAATAGGATTTGGGAAGATGCATGGTGAGAAGAAGGCATTTGGTGACCTCAAGGAGATACTTGTTCTTACGTTCATCCACACCATTTTGAGTGAAGGTGTTGACACATGTTGTTTGATGAAGAATCTCAGGATCAGCAAGATAAGCGTCGAAAGCACCATGATCGTCGTACTCACCCCCGTTGTCACTACGGAGCACGTGAATAGTACTGTCAAATTGGGTGGCCACCATTTTGTGAAAAATACGAAAGCAATCGAAAACCTCACTTTTCCATTTTAATAAATACACTCAAGTTGAGTGTGGAGTAAGAGAAACAATTAATAAAGATTACAAACCATCGATAACCAGAGAGAGAAACAACATGGGATGGTCCCCAAACATCAGCATGAATAACATAAAAAGGAACCATACTAGGAGAAGAAAAATGATTCAGACTATGTTGTACATGTTTAGAAAGTTCACATTCATTACAGACAAATCGGCTCAGAGAGCTCGAAAGCATAGGAAATAACTTGAGAAGATAGCTGGCGCAGAGGATGTCATCGACGCACATCCGCAGGAGAGGGACGAGGAGAAATGGAGAGAGCTGGAGTGCTACTAGAGTGAGCTTGAGTTGGTGGATGGTCCAAGATGTACAACACCCTGCAGTTCCTACCACTACCAATATGTTGCTTCGTTGCCAGATCCTGAAAAACACAACCATCAGGAGAAAAAGTGATATAACAGCTTAAGGATATAGTCATTGCGGTGACAACCTTATCCACCCTGAGAGGGTGTGTAAGAGATAAAACCTGAGGATGTTCATGTCTCGTGATCTATCGCCCCGGAGTCAATAATCCACTCAGAGGAAGTAATGGAGGCAGACTGGGCGTTGGACGGACCAGCGGTTGTGAGGGAAGAAACCCGAGTGCGCATGGGATGGAGCAAAACATCCAATTCCTCCGAGGAAAGACTATCAGATAGAAGACGACTAAGAGTTGTTTCAGTAGTGTGAGCAGCAGATGGAGGATTGGGCTGGTGAGAGCCAACACAACCACGACCATGACCACGAGAGCCTTTAAGCAAGGGTTTGTAATCAAGAGCAAGATGAAGATGTAAACGGAAACAGGAGTCCCAGGAATGGCCCTGTTTGCAACAGTAGTTGCACATCTTGATAGATGAAGAGGAAGGAGGAGCTCGAAGAATGCCAACAGGGGTGGAGCGATCAGAGCCGTGCTCAGAGTTGAGAGAACGAGGGTGATCTTCATCCCCTAAGACCATACTGAAGGCTTCTCGAAGAGAGGGAAGGGGCTGCCAATTCAAAACATGAGTGCGCACCGTGTCGGACTTCATATTAAGGTCCATGAGGAAGACATTGAGCCAATAACAGTCTTCCTTGTTTTTTAAAGCTCGGGCATCAGTGGTGCAAGCGGGAGTGAAGTCCTCAAAGTAGTCCAACTCTTGGTAGAGGCGTTCGAAGTTCGAACTCGGAGAAGTAAGCTGCTACGGAAAAAGTATCTTGCTTGAGTTCAAGGAGACGTCGAGTGACCTTCTATACCTGAGTAACTACCAAGTAGGGAATAAGTTTCACGAGTTCGAGTCCAGATATCAAAGGCCGAGTCCATCAGCGTCCCACTTTCTCCAACCCGGATCAATACTGGGAGGATGAACAATCATCCCGTCGATGTACCCATAGAGTCGGTGGCTGCGGATAGAATGATGTGTCACGCGAGACAACTCGAGATAATTTGTTCCATCCAAAGGAACAGTGGTGATCTGGAAGGAACCGAAGGAACCATGAGATTGTGAGTAATCACTTCTTGAAGGAGGAATAATCGAGGAAGAAGTCTGAACACTTGAGTCTGAGGAGTTAGCCATGATGATGAAAGCTGCAAAAAAGAAGAGCGGATAAAGTAGAAACCGGAGAGCTCACGGAAGGGACAGACAGCCAGGAGAGACTGCATTGCTGGGAGGACCGAACAAGCTGGATAGTCCACAACAAGAAATAGGAGTCCTCACAAGCTAGAGAGTCCGCACAGCTGGGAAGACCGCAAGAAGAATCTGCAATGCTGGAGAGTCCGCACAAGCTGGAAAGTCCGGGCGGAAAGAGGAGGCCGCTGGGGCGGCGGTTTGTCAGCGAGAGTTCGCTCGAGCTGCAAGGGAAGGCAGCGAGCTCACGTGGTTCACGCGAGGAGACCGCACAAGCAGGGTTGGCGGACTCATACGAGGAAACCACCGAGGCCACAGAGTCCGCTCAAGAGCTGGAGTTCGCACGAAAGGGGCGGCGGTTTGTCAGCGATAGTTCGCGCGAGCTGCAAGGGGAAGCAGCGAGCTCAAGTGAGGAGACCACACAAGTAGGGTTGGTGGACTCAGATGAGGAATGGACCCAAACAAGAATATAACTAAATGAACAATAGTGGGTAAGGAACGTCTTCCAACGTAAAAAGGACTCATACATTCATGAAATTCGAATTTCATAAACTATAAAGAAACTTTTACAAGTTCACAATGGTTTTGGTTGTTAAATTTATGGTTTATAAAATGAAGGAAAAATATAAAGTTGAATGATAACTTTTGATTTCATCTGTCAATGATCCATCACGAAATGAGATTTGACTAAGGAAACCAGTACTCCAGCGGTTCAACAAGTAAAACACTTTTCATAACCAGTCTAATGCCTCAACTACTACAGAATTGGTAAGTCTACAAATTTGTCTTAATTGAAGAACTTTTACGTTCATATGTTTTTCTTCTTTAAAGTAAAACGAAATGCACAGCAACAAATATAATTTTATATTTCTCTAAAAATTAAATAAAGTTCTTGCACTTCCATAAACTAACAAAATTTTCATTAATAGCAAAAGTGATGGGGATCGTCATCAGACTACGGGTCGCCAGTCGACGGGGCCACTTTTGTATATTCGCGCAGGAGGCGATGATCGGATCGGCGATCCGAGACCGCGAGCGCGTCCGGCTCGTCGCGCTATTATTTTTATGTATTTTATTTTATTTTATTGGATTTTTTTTGGGTATTTTAGGGCCTCGGGCGTAACGGCCAATCATAGTCGTACACGCCCGGTGCCAACCCGACCCTTCTTATTATAAATAGGGCTGGGTGATGCAGTTTATTGTCATTGCTGAGTTTTGTGGGAGATTCTAAATCCGGCAATCTTCGTGGTGCGACGCCGCGAGCCCGGGGTGCGAAGTCCCAACATGGTTTCATTTTCCCATTTTCAATTACAGTTATTCTCTTTTTGTCGTGCGCCCTCACCATTTTCTCCCTCTAAGCCCATGATCCCCTCTGTAAACCGCTCAATACTCAACGTCACCTCCACTATTCATCATCTCTCCCACGCCTGCACAGCCGAGCCGCTCGTCCATATCGTCCTCTCCCCCTCGCCAGAAAAACCAGCAGCCCGCCTACAGATCTATCGCAAGTGCCCTCCATCAGGCTCCTCTCTCCCCTACGGCAGGTCGACGCCTCCTCCGCCAGCCCGAGCCCTAACTGTAGTGGATCCACCGCAAAACCTTCAACCGGGCACTATTCCTCTTCCTCCACAAAGTCTTCCCCCGCACCTCCAACACCCACTGCAAGTCCATCCACTGTGCTTCTTCCTCCTGTCCGACTCCCTGTCGTGGATCCTCCAGCAAGCCGCAAAGGAAATCCCTCATTGTTCAGCGCCCCTTTCCCCACATTTCGTTCCTCCTCCAGTCAATAACCCAACCCCACCTCCACCCTTTGTTACAGCAAAACTCACGCCAACACCACTTGCCCGAGTACCTTTTCCTCTCCCAACAGCAAACCCAACTTCTGCAAATCAAACCGCCCGTTTCCCCTTCAGCATTATCGTGCAACCCACTGTCGCAGCCCCACCGCAACCGCATTCTACACTCGCCGTGGGGTCTTTATAGCTACGTGAGTATTATTGTGTTGTGTTTATTTCCTCTTTATTGAATATTGGAGAACATTTCGTATGTGTTGGTGTATTTCGATCAATAGTTGAGTTTGCTCTTGGTTTTCTTTCATTCTATTGATCTAATCGTGGAAATTGTGGCTAAGCATTTGCGCGAAGTTAGTGTGTTTTGTGCTCACCGGAAAATTTTAATTCGTGTCAATTTGTCACGCTTATAAAATTATTACTGCAAATTATATTTCCGGATTAAAGTTCTAAATCATTTGTATTTTATTTTGGCCGTGTTATTTTTGAGTTCATTATGCATCACAATCACTTAGGGTTGCATTAGTGTTGGCACACCTTGTTTCACGGCCTGCACTGCGTCAAAAAGACTTAAAAGATAAAATTTTACACCACCCCCAATATAATTGTTTTAATTTCATATATAAAAAAGAAAAATATAATTTTATTTTCATTCACTCTTTAGTTGCTCAAAAGAAAGTGGCAGAGCATCTAAATTATGCTTTACAAAAAGAGAAATGCATACCAATCGAGAACGATACTGGCTGAAATCACTTCCATCAAATTCATCGCTCCATAGTTCTAGAGTATCAGCTTTTGATGTATATCCAGGTACACTACTTTTCTTGACCATTCTTTGGAGAGAAACATCCAAAAAAACAGTACATATGTCATCATTAACAAAATTTGGTAGCCCTTTCTTTTCCCTGTCTGCTTGGGTAGAACCAAAGCCCGAATTATCAGAAGCAGGATCAGTAGCAACGGTTGGTGCAACATACTTCCCCTTGAAAACTGATCCTCTCATCAATGCCTAAAACAAATGGAATATTAACATGAATGATGCATGCTTTATGAAAGTGATGTTAAAATCTCAATTACTACAGTGGAAAGTATACAGACCAGACAAAAGATTAAAGCCTGAAAATGGAGATCAAACTTGTAATGCTGAAAGAAGCCCATCATCTGAAGAACATAAATAAATATGATGAGCATTTAGTAGTGTCATCAACATTTTATCTAGAAGTGACAGCCACATAAAAAATTGCTAATAATATAATAGAATTCGAAACATTTTAAACTTGGCAAATCAAAGAAAAAATTTCATATAAACTAAAAACCATATAACGGCATCAGGTGCAAATAATAGTTACTTTAAAATACTACTAGTTTTTGTTTGTAAATTTCAAACACGACCGTTTCATCCACTTAATTTGGTAAAATTGTAAGCAAGTATTCAGCCCTTGCCCTATTTGCATGAAACTGGCTCAGAACTTTGGGCCATGAAAATAAAATTTTAACTATGAAATGGGGGATGACTAAATACAAAATTCTCGGGCCTCATATTCCCTAATCTTCCCTTCTCTTTAAAATTATTTTTTCTATTTTGTTGTCTGAGCAAGTTACTATAATTTTTTGGAATTTCTTTAGACCTATTGGATGATGCCTATTGGAATATTTGATTATCATAATCACTGTCAATTACAATAATTATACTTTCTTTCTAACGATCTCCTTTTGATATTACTACATGTGGCTGATTTGAATTAACAATGGATCTTGATCTTCATCTCACCCAAAACAATTTGGCACGGGATTTAATCTATAGGAAAAATCTCGAGTGGCTCTTATCTGGAAGTGAACTCGTTGTTCGTAGGACTTTGGTCCATCTTTCCTTAAGTGGCAAGGAGCTCTTCGGTTTAGTCTATCAGCGTATTATAAGTGTTATTTATTAAATGAATTATATTCCTATAAAAATATAAAAAGAGTTTTTCAAAAATAATGAAAAATGGAATGATGTGATGGTTGTTTATTTACCATTGTTTTACATGCACCGGTATATTTCAGCGGTGAGCGAGAATATGCCTGTCTAACTACTTAGTATTTTTAGGTACGACTGAAGAACATCAATAACGTGGCAAAGTGAAGATGACATGAGCACTATATATTATGTAAAAGCAATGTAATCAGGCACTTGTTCATGTTCTTAATCGGTGTTCTGAAAGATAATCATGTTTATTGTTCCCGCCTCATTAAGTCGAGCTTATCGGGCCAGGGTGTGATAGTATGAGCAGCATATAAGATAGTCATAGTGGATTGCTTGCAAGTATTACCATGTCCACGACCGCTAGTTCCCTTTCTCGAAGGAGCAAGATGAGGATGTATGCAGAAACAAGATTCTCGGATATGATCTCTCTTTCCACAGTAATCGCACACAGGTGGTCCTGGAGTAGGCATTCCAAGAGCGGAATGATCAGACACCTTATCTGAATAAAAAGAACGCCAATGATCCTCATCACCTAAGACCATGTTGAATGCTTTCAAAGAGAGCGAAAAGGCTAGCGGTGCAAGACATGCGTACGGGAAGTGTCAAAGTCCATATTAAGGCACATAAGGAAGATATGAAGACGATGGCGGTCCGCTTTTGTCTTTAATGCACGAGCGTCAATAGTGTGTGTTTGAGTGAAGATTTCGAAGCAGTCAAGTTCTTAATAGAAGTGTCCGAGATCAGAGAAGTAAGAGGAAACACTAGAAGAGTCATGTTTCAGTTCGAGAACATACCGAGTAAGCTCATACACACACTTGTGTAGAGCTACCAATTTGAAACTAGGTCTCTCATCTTCAAGTCCAAATCTCAAAGGCAAATTCCATAAGCATGTAGCTGCGGTAGAATAAAGGAGACATATGGTGGAGCAACCACGAGAACCCCAAAGAATTGTCAGCGTCCCATTTCTGGCATGTAGGATTAGTGTTGGAACGGATGAATAATTGCCTATTGCGCCACCCAGGACCATTCAACATAGTTTGTACCGTCCAAAGGTATGGTAATAATCCGATAAACCGAAAAGACTATGGGTCACTATCGGAAGGGTTCATAATACTAGAAGAGATCAAAACACTTGAGTCCGAGAAGTCCCCCCCCCCCCATAAAAAGATCCATGAAATAATAAAGAAGCTGGAGCGAAAGCTCGCTCAAACGGGACTCATTCGCGAGAACAGGCGTGGACAAGCGTTAGAAGAACCAGCGAACAGGAGCTCGGCGTGAGCGATAACGAGCACACAGTGTTGCGAACAGCTGCAAGGGGAACTGGCGATAACTTGCGCGGGAAGAAATAGCGAGAACAAACTCGCACGATTCTAACGAAAACAAATTGCGAGTTTGCCAACTAATGGAAGAACACGAGGATTATGAGCTCAAGAGAACTGAGAACTTCTCGCACGACTTCAATGAAGCCAAGATGAGAGATCAACAGGAGTTCTTTCCAACATCAATCAGCGAGACCGCCAGGAGACAGTAGTGTTGGTCGCGCGAGATCAACAGGAGAGCTCGAAAGTTCTCGCACGGCTTCAATTATCAGATGCAAAGTGAGGAATCCCAGCGAGGTTGGCGCGATGACCGGGAAAAGCAACAATGATCAATCTGTGAGTTGCAGGATCAACAAGATCACTAAATCGGCGAGTTGCGAAATCCGAGAGTTGTTGAAACCGTGAGTGCTGGATAGCAAAACAACACTAAATCGAGAGCTCCAATGAATGCGCGGGAGAATTTCCATCGGGAAAAGAAACTCTAAGAGAATGAGAGAGTGAGCAGTGAAAAAAATCGTCCTTGCTCTGAAACCAAATTGAGAACTTGAAAAGTATTATTTTAAATCCAAGGGGAAAAATATATTGCACTTCATCACTAAATATACACAAAGAGGAGAGATCCCAAAACACAACTATAGGTGTGGGACTAAAGAAAGTCAAAAAACAAAAAGTTACAATGGGCCTTTTTATGGGCATTTACAACGGGCTATATTATATACAATTCAACTCACGACTCCCCCCACCACAAAGAGAAAAAAATATCAAACAGAACCAAAGAGGGTAACATAAAACAATGTAGGGTATGAAAAAAAACAAAAAAACAACCTCAAAGATCCAACATGAAGCTGATTAAAAAAAAGTATCTCACCAGTTGAAGAAACCGAGAGGTCATATTCCAATCCTGAGCAATACATTGCATGTGTGAAGAACCCAACACCGACATGCTTTCGCATATTCGCTCAGCGAATTCAAATTCACTTTCATCGGCAGTAACTGCAAACGTACCGTACTTGTTTAAGAAATCACCAGCAACTTCCATCAACACCTGGAAGATATTAGTCATAGCAGAATCGTATTCACATGCAGTTGCATCATGAGGCCTTTTCCTGTTAGAAATTGAAAGAAAAGAAATTTCATAACATAAAATATCATTTACTTTTCCAATTAATCCAGCCAGACCAAATAGAGATGTACCGTTGGGATACAAGTTTGAAAAATTCACAAGCATGGAGGCGGAATTCTAGAGAAGAAAGCAAAAATCCACATCTGTACAACAAATACATACATAGAAATTTACAAAAAAGTGAATGATATCCCAACCATCACGTGGTAAATAAATGAATGAAAAAGTGTACCCATGAATAAGACGATATTTAGCAAAGTCTGGCAAGGGCGCCCATTCTGCATATGCATTGATAGCATTTAAAGCTGCAGTCACTGCCGCCGCATGCCTTCTAGCTACATCCAGTTGTTGTCTGTTATATTCAGTCAAAGCAGCTCCAAAATGATTCTCTAGTAACTGCAACATAAAATATATTGTGAGTGTGGCATCAATAAAGTAACTACACCGAAAGAGACCCAAATGAAATATTATAAAATATTTGGCAGGTGGCAAGGAGATGTGAAGAAATAATTGGTCTAACATACTGTATACAGAAGTGGCAAGATATCTGTCAAGGATTCTGTTAGTCCACGTAGTAAAACACGTCTGCGCTCACCTGCCACAAACTCAAGAGTAGCAATTATGGAGATGCAAAAAAAGAACTAATATCAAATGCAAAAATATATCGCTAGATATTTATGCATACAAGACAACTAAATAACTATTAGAATACAAATTAAGAAATTCTTGCGGTTATCAATAAGAGGTTTTGATCTCTAGTAGCTTTTTAAATCAACACCGCTTATCTTGACCACTCATGTTTTTTGGGTGATATTTTCATTCATCATCTCTTTTTTCTCTCATCAAACTACCAATAGGTTGTTGACAGGACTAGACAAATCTCCATAATAATCCAATGGGATTTAGCTTGTCCAATAAGCCACATTTTGGTAAACCCAACCTGATTACCTTCAAATATTTCTTACCAAGTAAAATAATAGTTTATATCTAACAAATACTTCAACGAGACTTTGAAATCAAGCATATGAATGAATGGTGTCTCAACTTTACTTCTTTCTTCACTACCCACATATCTTTCATGAAACTTAGAGTGCAATAATGATAATAATGATAACATGTGCTAGTAATATAGTTCCAGAACATGCACTCCTAGAAATCTATCTTCAAAAATTGTCCACTGTAAAAGAACACCATATCTTCAAAAATTGTCCACCGGAATAGGATATCGGTATATAAAGAGAGGTTGGTGACTGGTCTCCCAAAGGGAAACTCAACTAAGAAATATATACCTATACACTTGTTCATAGAGATGGTATGGGTTCATGATTTCCACGAACCTCCTAGAAAACAGTTGATTCTTCATTTGAGCAAGACTTCCGCATTGTCGAAAGGGAATAATAGTCCATTCCATTATTTGGCTAATAGGATTTCCAATTGATCACATAAGCGAAGCGAAAAAATCATCACGCTGCTGATTAACCAAATGATCTCATTAAGGATTCCTACATCAAGAGGTCATAAATGCTAACCTAGACTCAAGAGGTTAAATCTATTCTAAGTTGTATCGAGATATAAGATAAATAAAATATAAAAATAGGCCTAGTATGTACAGAAATGAGGAAGTCCATAACTATAGAAGCATATCCAATTATAAATTAATTTGGGTGTAAACAAAAAAAAATAAAGAATTAAAAGACTGGGAGTGTGAATGAACTTCTAGATATGTAGAACAATAAAATATAGAGTTGTAAGTTACTAACAGTTCATTGTGCTTAATGTTTGATCTACATATCAAGTCCTCAATCACTCCAAACAGAGAAAAAATTCACAAGAAATCAAGGTGGAAAATATCTGAAGATAGGCACAACAAAGAAAAGGTATAAAGTATATCGACAAGGCACAATTCAGGTGGCTCTCTTCAAACTTGACACTTTGCGCAAGGCCTTCACATCAAGAAAAAGTTCCAATGAAAAGAATTAATAAAAAAAGTCTTTTTCAATATTGGAACATACTTAATACTCCCAAAGAAAAATCTGAAACGTAGCGATCGGTTACCGATGAGCGGGATTAGGGCACGGAGGAACGATGGGTCACCCATTCCCTCAAATTCTTTTCAATAATAAGATAGCGGAAAAGCATGGATACAAGACTTGGACTCCTCCATTATAAATTAGGAGGGTGTGCTAGTAATATATAGTAACAGAAACTTAAGACAGAGAAACTGATCTAATAAGCCCCTTCATTTTGGCGTCGTGTCCGAAGCTCATGCACGGCGTGAGTAAACCCGCACGTAACACTGACCGAGGGTGGAATCGCCCGTGTTCGTAAAAACATCTTTGGATTCCACAATGACCATGTGATGCAGGATGGGCATCACCACCCGCCTGCCACCCTGGATACCTAGCATCCCACCACAGCCCAGGGGTCCCACCGGGAGTCCACCCGATGAGCCTTATCAGGTCCCGCGGATCGTACACCCCAACCCATCCCCGGCCCCACCACAGGGCCGATAGGTTGTTGAGGCCAGGGCTTGATCCCCCGACCTCCTTGATAAAGAGTCCTCAGGCGGACTCTCATCACCAACTGAGCCGCGGGCCGGGGATGGGTTGGGATGTACGGTCCGCGGGACCTGATAAGGCTCATCGGGTGGACTCCCGGTGGGACCCCTGGGCTGTGGTGGGATGCCAGGTATCCAGGGTGGCAGGCGGGTGGTGATGCCCGTCCTGCATCATAAAAGTGCACTTTTATGATGCAGGACGGGCATCACCACCCGCCTGCCACCCTGGATACCTGGCATCCCACCACAGCCCAGGGGTCCCACCGGGAGTCCACCCGATGAGCCTTATCAGGTCCCGCGGACCGTACATCCCAACCCATCCCCGGCCCCACCACAGGGCCGATAGGTTGTTGAGGCCAGGGCTTGATCCCCCGACCTCCTTGATAAAGAGTCCTCAGGCGGACTCTCATCGCCAACTGAGTCGCGGCTCAGTTGGCGATGAGAGTCCGCCTGAGGACTCTTTATCAAGGAGGTCGGGGGATCAAGCCCTGGCCTCAACAACCTATCGGCCCTGTGGTGGGGCCGGGGATGGGTTGGGGTGTACGGTCCGCGGGACCTGATAAGGCTCATCGGGTGGACTCCCGGTGGGACCCCTGGGCTGTGGTGGGATGCCAGGTATCCAGGGTGGCAGGCGGGTGGTGATGCCCGTCCTGCATCACCATGTCCTCAAGGTTGAAATCTGGGAATTAAGCCTTGACCTTATCCATCATGATCCATGTGACTTCCTCCAAAGGTAGGCTCTTCAACTAGATGAGAACTTGTTGCACCGGATGAACCTGAACTTCCTCAATGCGAAACCCCATCTCTGTCGCAGGCTCATAACGAGGGACGGAGTCGGCCATCAGCCCCTCCGACAAAGTGGTTTGGAGGGGCGATTTCCTAATACCCTCTTTGACGCAAAACGTTTCTATAGGTGGACATGATCGAGCAAAGCCCTAACCCTACATGCAATGTAAATGAGCCGCAATGAATACAATGGACCGATGAAGAACCTTAGAGCCTTAAAATGAAAATGTGAATGAATGCAAACACACAAACAACACGCAATCCAATGAACAAAAAACTCACAAGATAAACTTTAATGCAAATGTCACATCTCAATCATGCAAGTATGTCCGATGAGCAATTAATTAAACAATATTAATTTTAAATTTCTTGCGTTTTTAATCTCAATTAAGCACAAACATTCAAGTTTAGTAATTAGGCAACAATTGTGAAATTAATTGAGAGTGCACTGAAATTGAAATGTAAAGCGAATGAGTGTTGCACGTCAATAAAAAGAGATGATAGTCAAATTAATCAAAGCTAAATATTACTAGCAATACGAGATATTCGTACAATGTGAAGAAATGAACACTAGAAGTAAAAAGCTCACCAAGTAATTGATGTCGGTGGTGGTGAGGAAGTTCCGATGGTGTCGGTGGCTGTCCGGGAGTGACGATACTAATGTGGGGGCTGTCGGAGAAGGATGGTGGTTGTTTGGCGGATGGTATGGGATGGGATGTAGGTGTTGCGTGGAGGTCCCTTTAAGGTCGTATTGGACTGGAAGAGGTCGGGAATGTTTTGGGGTGGGCTGGAATGGGCTGGTAGGGCAACGATTTGTAGCAGGGATGGGATGGGGAGCAGTAATTTGCAGCAAGGAGGTGCTGGGGATGTGGAAGAAAGTTGAGGGTGGATGGGAAAAGGGGGAGGGAGGGCTGGTCATCCTTTTAATAAGCTGGGGAGTTGGGGAGGGACACAAGGATGGCTGGTCGGAGCTTCAATAGTGGGAGGCGGCCGCTGGAAGGGTGCTGGAAGAAGGCTAGAGGAGGGGAAGAGGGGGCAGCTGGGTGTGGAGGGCTCGCCGGAGGTGCTGGAGGCTAGGAGTCGCGGCGGCGAAGGTGTTGGAGGCAAGGGGAGGCAGCTGCGCTGGTGGCAAGGGGAGGCGGCGGGTGGTAGTGGGAATGAAGAGGAAGGGCTTCGGCGGGCTGGATGAGGGCTGGAAATGGTTCAGTTGGCGGGAACAGCGGTTGGAGCAGTGGTGGATGGTGGCGGACGGGGGAGTCGGCACCCCCAGAGGCGGTAGAGGCTCCCGGCGTCGGCACCTCCAGCAAGAGACCGAGCGTCTGTCAAACTCCTAAATGCTCGATCCTCCTGATTTTGGTTGTTGGTCGTATATAAGGGGGAGGGGGTTATGTTAAAATTATCTCATTGCCACGATCGTATGACGGATAATTTAACATAATTCTCAAAATAAAAGTAAAAAGAATTAAAATAAAAAACATAATAGTATGAAAAAATTGAGTCGGTCGCGATCACGATCTCCGATAGTCCATCTGACGATCCAAAAATAACAAATCCACAAATATCTGAATGGTCGTGTATCGATCTCCATCAATCCTCCGGGCTTAAAAGCATTCATCTCCGATGAATGGAGATTACATGCTCCCAAAGCAAGCCAGGCAAAACTCTATGTTTCTCCGGGTAGGTACCGTCTCCGCATATGGTCGTCATGCCGCTGAAGTAGCCAAGGGTCCCACGCACCAAGTAAGCCGCCATAAGGATGAAGGGTAGGGAAACAATGGTGGAGGATAGAGCCGTAGTGGAGGTTGGGGTATAGGAGAGGCTGTAGTGATGGTGGAAACTGAAGCTAAAAAGGAAGGCTAAAAGTCCAAAACTAGGTCGCTCCACATCTAGAGTCAAATCCTCAACATTGAATACCGGATGAACACCTGTATTCCTAGTAATATTTAGTTCGGAAAAATTTGACTCAGACTCTCTCATGACAGTGTATGGATCTATTCGCCAACACTTAGATTCATAGTTGTCCCCAATGAGAACCTCTCAAATAATATATAAATCATCACCCAACCACCTTCTTTGAATATATTTTTTCTCATGTGATTACCGGCGCATGTTTTAAAATATTCATTATTTAATATAACTTTACGTCGGAATATGTCATGTAAATCATGCAACATATGCAAATAAATGACGACCGAAACAACGGACTGGACAAATGCATACACTATATAGCGGTGGAAGTCCATAAGGATGGGTGGTTTATCTGGAGGCTCTTTGGGTGGGTGTAGAAAAACTTATCGAGTGTACAGAGACCACCTAACTGACTGAGACATCGGCATTGAGCTGCGGAATCATGATATGCCAAATATCTCCCAAGGGATGCAAATCATTAGGAGGCTCACCGGGTGGTCGATAGAAAAAATCGCTATGGAAGGAATCTCCCGAAGGAGTGTTAAAGATAGCGACATAAGGATGTAAATCAAGTGGTTCACACGGTGGTACGCATGTAAATTCATCGTGAACGTGATGATCTAAAAGGACATGAGAGACAAGGACACAAGGATGTAACATCGGGGTCAGTTGAATGTCTCCTAAAAGGAATAACTCGTCAAATGACTCTCCAAAAGTCTCAACGGGGGGCTCATCAAAGAATTTAGTCATGGCGGGATGATCCTTGAGATGTGTGTCATCGATAATAATAGTGTCCTCGTCCTCGAAAGGGGAAGAGACAACTACTACAAAGTCAATATTATGTTCTCGACCCTCACTCGGAATATAACTCGCCACGACAATATGGGGAGGTTCAGGTAAACATGCATGCAAGAATAAGTCTATGATCGGAGCAGGGGTAGGGAAAGAACACATCACGATAGGATCACTAGGCTGCTCAGGCTCGCTCTCAGTCGGGGTCACAAGAAATGAGTAGGAATCAAATGACAGGCCACTCGTCGCGCTATGTACTGCAGTGAGGTGAGAGAAATCAATATCAGGTGTCATTTTTATCGTTTCCGACAGGATCCGAGTGGGTAAAGTGGTGATCTCAGAATAGGAGGGACTAACAATATGGAAGTCACGGTGCGAGTCCCTTCGGCTAACTCTAGCAGATCTCAAGGATTGCTCATAATGTATGGCAAGATGGTATGTTTGCTCGAGGGATTCTGAGCAGTGATAGGCCAACTCAGCATGTATCTCAGATCGAAGTCCAGACTGAAGTCGGGAAGCGGTCATAGCTAGCTCCTCTCGGATGTCGCTTCTCACTCCTGACTCATCAAAATGATCCTGGTACTCAACGACGGACATGGATCCTTGTTGAAGGGAGAATAATTACTCGAGTAGGCGACTCCGATAGGATGCAGGCAAATACCTCTGACACAACCTGCGCTTAATCTCCACCCAACTAGTGATGTTGTAAAGATGATCTCGCTCGCGGGTCCTCTCAATGCTAAACCAATATGCCATCACATGATCTAGCAGTCTAAGTTTCATAAATTTTATGCGTCGCTCACCAAATAACTCAAAATGATCGAGGTAATATTTCATGTCCACGAGCCAATAACTAAAGGACTCAGGACTCTATGAGCCGTCAAAAGATGGGGCAACTGCACTAAACCTACACTCAAGATCTCTCTCGAATTGATAATCCTCATTGTAATCATCCCCCAGATAATCAAGTCGTGTCAAAGAACCAGCACGACCCGCTCGTGCTCAGAGAAGGGGACGGCGATAATCATCGTGGTGATTATCTCTAGCATAGCGGGATCGTGTCGAAGTGTCCACATGATCTCTGTAAGGGGCGTGGTGTGACTGAGAGAAATCGTCGTGATAATATGAAGACCTCTCAGTGAAGCTTTACTAAGTCGAGTGAAAATGGACTCGGGTCTCTCAAATAACGGCGAGGGGTAGCGACGATAATACGCCATGTAACGGAACCTATAGAGACTACTACTGCGTATTAAAATAGAACCCGAACCTGGGCTCTGATACCAATCTGACGCAGGACGGGTCTATAGGTGGACGTGATAGAGCAATGCCCTAACACTACATGCAATGTAAATGAGCACGTGATGAATACAATGGACCGATGACGAACCTTAGAGCCTTAAAATGAAAATGCGGATGAATGCAAACACGCAAACAACACACAATCCAATGAACAAAAAACTCAAAAAATAAACCCTAATGCAATTGTCACATCTCAATCATGCAAGTATGTCCGACAAGCAATTAATTGGAGTGGAGGTCCTTTTAAGGTCGTATTGGAGTGGAGGAGGTCGGGTATGGCTTGGGGTGGGGTGGAATGGGCTGGGAGGGCAGCGATTTGTAGCAGGGATGGGCTGGGAAGCAGTGATTTGCAGCGAGGAGGTGCTCGGGAAGTGGAAGAAGTCTGCGGGTGGATGGAAAAGGGGGAGGTGGTAGAGGCTCCCAACGTCGACACCGGGAGGGGGGAGGCGTCGGCACCTCCCGAACCGAGCAGCTGTTAAAACCCTAAATGCTCGATCCTCCTGATTTCGTTTGATGGTCGTATATAAGTGGGAGGGGGTTAGTTAAAATTATCTGATGGTCACGATTTCCCGACGGATAATTTAACCTAATTCTCAAAATAAAAGTAAAAAAAAAACATAAAAATATGAAAAATCAAGCCGGTCTCGATCGTCCATCTTACGATCCAAAAATATCAAATCCACAAATATCTGAATGGCCGCGTATCGATCTCCATCACTTTAGATGGAAGATATGAAAGACTGGGTGGATACAACTAGCGGGAGGAAGTTGTAGTCGGTAGGCCACCTCTCCAATCTTCTAGTGGATCAGGAAAGGGCCAAAGTAACAGGCGGATAACTTGGGATGTAATCGACCGATGAAGGAACTCTGACGGTGGGGCGCAACTTGACAAACACCTTCTCGTCGGGCGATAAGACCACGTCCCGTCGATGTCGATTGGCTTTCTAGATCATGTGTTGTTGGGCCCGGAGGAGATGGTGCTTCAGTTGGTGGAGGGCCTTATCACGGTCTTGGAGATCAACGACCAAGACTTGCACTTGGCACTCGCCAGGCAGACTATGTGGGAGCTTCGAGTGCGGTAACCCGTAGACCACCTGAAAGGGAGTCGAGTCGGCGGTGGACTGGTGGGAGGTTTTGTACCACAGCTCTGCCCAAGCTATCCACGGAGTCCACCGGTGGGGCAGCTCAATCGCAAAACAACGCAAGTGCGTGTCGACACAGCGGTTGAGGAGCTCAGTCTACCAGTCGATCTTCGGGTGGTAGGCCAAGCTAAAAAGAAGTTTGGTATCCAATTGGCGAAACATCTCCTGCCAAAAGGAACTCATAAACACCGGGTTGTGATCACTGACAATGGAACAAGGAAAGTCGTGCAGTGAACCACTTCCCCTATGAAAAAATGGGCGGTAGAGTTTGTCGTGCATGGATGCTTGATAGGTATGAAGTGTTTGTACTTAGAAAGGAGATCCACGACGACCAGAAGGCAAGCATAGCCCTGAGAGCAAGGTAGGCGAGTGATGAAATCCATGTCGATGTCCTCCCAAACGACATCGGGTACCAATAGGGGTTGGAACAACCCAACTGGGGAGAGGGTCTGATGCTTGACCTTCTGACAGGTCAGACAATTTGTGATGAATTGTTACACCACCCGCATCAAGTAGCGCCAGTAAAGGGATATGGCCAAGCGTAGATAGGTAGGATACGCGCTCGAGTGTCCTGCCGTAGAGGTGGCATGAAATTCATGGAGTAGGCGCGGCGTCCATGGAGATGAATCAGTGACCACCATTTGATCGTGGTAATGTACTTGTTCGCCCACGAGACGAAAGGGGGGTGAGACTCGGGGTCTCACCAAAGGTTCTGGATCATGGCGGCATAGTAGGGATCACTTCGCACCTCGACTGGAATGGTGTCAGCATCAAGCCACCGCGAGTGGGAGACGAACAACAAAGTGCCATTGACATCCTTGCGGGAAAGAGTATCTGCAACGACATTTGTTAGCCCCACTTTGTACTCGATAGAGAAGTTGTGACCCAATAGCTTGGTGATCAACAATTGCTAGGATGGAGTTGTCACCTTCTAACTCTAGAGATGGCGTAGACTGCGGTGATCAATACGGACCACAAAGAGGCGGTCGAGCAGATAAGGACGCCAGTGTTGTACGGCCAACACCAGTGCCTACAGCTCTCTATCATAAGCCGAGATTGCATACCACTTTGTAAAGGCTTTGCTGAAGTAGGAGGTGGTGGGTCCTCCTGCATGAGGACAATGCTAACGCCCTTCCCGGAGGAACCACACTCAATGACAAATGGCTAGGTGAAACCAGGCATGTTGAGCACTGGGGCGGAAATCAAGGTCTGTTGTAAGCTGTGGAAGGTCTCCTTAGCCGTCAGGCTCCACTTGAACGGCACCCCCTTCTTGAGGAGGTGGGTAATCAATCATGCAAGCACGTCATAGTTACATATGAAGCGGAGATAATACCTTGTGAGACCCGGGAAGCCTCGTACCACTCTAGTGCATGAAGGTGTCTCCTACTGGAGGAAGATCTTCACCTAGGATGGATTCATGGCTAACCCGGCGGTGGAAATGATGTGGACCAAATAGTCAATCCATGTTTGTCCAAAGTGACACTTTTTTGATGCGCCGCGAATTGATGGCCCGTTAGGATTTGAAGCATAGTCGTCAAGTGGCCAAGGTGGAGCTGCCAAGAGGGGCTGTAAACCAAAATGTTATCAAGGAAAACCAAGACAAACTTACGTTGGTGCGGGTGCAAAATGTCATTCATGGTAGGCTGGAGCGTTGACAATGCGTTAGTCAAGCCAAATGGGATGACTAGGAAGTAGTAATGTCCGTCATGGGTGCAGAATGCCGTCTTGGGCAAGTTCTCGGCACAGACATGAATTTGATGGTAGCCTAACTTGAGGTCCAGCTTGGAGAAGTAGGCCACCCTTGTAGCTCATCCAAAATCTTTTGAATGAGTGGAATAAAATATTTATCCAGGATCATAAGCTTGCTCAACTCTCAGTAGTCCACGCAAAATCGTCAACTGTCGCACATCTTCCGCACCAAAAGGACCGGACTCGAGAAAGGGCTTGCACTCGGCTGAATGATTCCTGCATGTAACATCTCATCCACCATCGTCTTCATGGCGTCCTTTTGAGCATGGCCATAACGGTATGAACGAACGGAAACTGTGGTCACGCCAGGCAGGAGGACGATGGAATGGTCTGAGGCTCATGCCGGAGGGAGCCCATGGGGGTGGCGAAGGGGGCGCATGTTTGTCCAAGAGGAGCTGAATATCCGGGCGGGGGGGCGTTGCCAAGAGTGAGTCGGCCCCAAGGTGCCATAGTAAGACGCGGAACTCCTGATCGACGGTCTTGAGGATGGAGCGCAACCAGACGGAGAATGAGCTAAGGAGGGATCCCCTTGTAGAAGGCAGGAGGCGCCTAGTGTCTCAAAAGCTATAGTGAGGCGATCCCAGTTATGCTTGAAGTCGCCCGGTGTACGTAGCCAGGCCAAAGCGAGGATGGTGTCAAGGCCACCAAGTCCGAAGACATAGAAATCCATTGTGCCCGAATACGAACCCATCGAGAGGAGAAGTCCCATGCAGTGGCCCGCCGTTCTTGCGCGGAGGACGTCTCCCAAGAACAAGTGAAAGCTAGGGGTCGGCGTCACTTGAAGCTGTAACGCGACAACGAGGTCGTGGGAGATAAAGTTGTGGCTCGCCCCACTACAATCATAATCACCACGGCGCGGCCATGGAGAGAAGCCATAAGCTTCATGGTGCAGGGACCAGTCATACCGCCCACCGAGTAACAGGATATGTCGAGGCGGTTGAGTTGAGTTGCAGTGGGGGGAATGGTCGTCCTCATCCAAGTTCAGGGACTCAAAATTGCCCAAAGTGATATTGTCACCCCCCCCCCCCCCTCCTCTTACTCGGGCAGTCATGCATGGGGGAGTTTGGTTGTTTAAAGCAAAAGCAGAAGCGTTTGGCACGAAGGTTCGGGTACTCACGGTGGAGAGGCGGTGAAGTGGCCCCTGGGGATATGTGGTGGTGGAGGAAGGCGTGGTGGTAGAAGGCCCAGGGAGGGTGGAGATTCGATTGGAGGACGACTTGTAATACCCCTTTCAGTTTAACATCATATCGAAAAACCCGGCCAAAGTCCCGAATATGATATAAATTAGAAAATGCATTAAAATGGTACGAGAGTAAAACTAATGTATCTTACATGGTATTGAAATCTTCACCTGATAATTGATAAGTGACAAAGGAAGCCATTAACAAGTAAAAATATTACCACATACCTGAAATAGTGAAATGACACAGAGCCAGCTAAAAGTAGTATCATAATTACATTACTAAGAAAGTCAGACACATGTACATGTAAAAATACATCATTTACAATTCTCCTTATTGCTCTAACATTTACCCTAACTTGAGTTTATGCTTTATACCTCATGAAAAAAAGTTATTAAAACTGAATCAATCATCTGAGTAAGAGCATTTATTCTCCTAAGAGGACTTATTTGAAACTACTATACAAAGTTGGGCGTGAATACACATGAAGCAAGTTCTAAAATGCCTTTTGAATTGTAAGCATTTAAGCGATACATTTATGCAATTAGTTTCTTAAATTTTCTATAAATTTTTTAGCACAAATATTTTATTAACCGCGATTGTGATTTAAACGCAATTACATATGAAACCCCATTAGGATTACTTTTTCGTTGTACGTACATGATGGCGTGTGTTATGGTCATAGCCCCCAGAACCGGGTTGGGCCCTAGGCAGGCCAACAACCTCCCGGGCGATTCCCACAATTCCCAACCTGGCTCAGTTGGTGATGAGACATGTTAGGAGAGGTCCTCATCAAGGAGGTCTGGGGTTCGAGCTCCGGCCTCAACAACCCGCCGCGCTGAGAACAGGTGCAGAGAAGGGTTAGGGTGTTTGGGCCGCGGACCTGTTATGGTACCCAGGCCGGGAATTGTGGGAATCGCTTGGGAGGTTGTTGACCTACCTGGGGCCCAACCCAGTTCTGAGGGCTACGACTAAAGTTCTTACATTGGGATCTCTCCTCGTATAAATGTGTCACGGGGGCATCTTGCGCTCAATTTCCCTTCTTGCAAATTCAACTATGAAAATGATTTGTTGCGATATTAAACATACTTTCGGCGCTACAAGAGCTTAAAGTCTGTCTATAAAATTAAAATCAAGGGTGAGGAAGAACACAACTTAACTGGACAACATCAATTGAGTTGTCACTACCTTGATCGAATGAGCACTACTTCAACTTGAATTCTAATCGGAGCCTAAAATTAATATAATAATGTGTCATAACAATTTCGATAAAAGTTTAGGGATGTTACACAACCAGTAGAGACAGATGTCTTGGAAGAGGAATATGGGGTTCGATGGTCGGACACTAGGCTCGATGTCCGCAGAGGGGGGCCGGAGGAGCAGGTGACAAAGTCCTCGACATAACGAGCCTGCTCCATAGCCCGAGTGAGGGAGGTTAGGATGTGCACGCTTAGGCGTGCCCGAATATGTGCTTGCAGGTCGGCGAGAAAATTCCCCAAGTAGTGTTATGTCGTAAGCCCGGGAACAAGTGTGGCGATCTCTAAGAACTCGTCGATGTAGGAGTCAACCGACTCCATTTGGCGAACGGTACACAAACATTCGAATTGATTGTTGGTGTGACGCGTATCATTGCGAGGGATCAAGGCATCCTTGTGGGACATGACCAGGAGAGGGCAGGATTGGTTGGCGTATCCAACGACCCAATAAAGGTCGAGCTCCCCCCCCCCCCCCAGTAAATGGTGGCAAGCGGAACCTTCTGAAGCTAGGGTGGAGGTCGAAATATAGTTCTATAGGAGCTAATCATTCCATGGGGTAAGTTCCATCGAACACAAGGATTTCCAACCGACGTGGGTGGGCCGCCGAGGTGCCACACGGTGGCTAAAGGAACACGAAGGGCTCGGTCGAACTGCTGGCAGAGGCCGCGGGAGGGGCGAGGAAGTAGGAGGTGGCAAAGCTTGCCGAGTGGATAGAAGCGAATGGATGTAGCGGATGGCGACATGTAGATCGAATAGTGTCCATGCGCTCCACATGTTCGAGCAGGGTTTTGCTGGTAAGAAGAACATCCTTATCGTGTGCCATCCGGCGAGTCACGAGCATACATAGGGTGATCCGGATAGAACAGTGTTGCGCAGGAAGAGGGACGCACGGGCAACGTAGAAGGCGCTAGAGGAGCCGGGGTAGTGACGTGTTGTAGCGTCAGGAGCGGGCAACGCACACGCGAGCAGTAGAAGACCTAGAGCAGACAGTGTAGAAGATGAGCGGGGAGGGCCAAGCAGGAGGCGGACACGGACAACATGCGCGATGATGACGTGTCGTGTAGAACTAGGAATCAACAGAATCGCACGTAGAGGCGCTAGCGAAGGCAGGCGGACCAGTTGGTAGCGATCTGTTACTGATGAGCGAGATTAGAGCACGGGAGGAATGTTGGATCATCTGCTCCCTCAAATTCTTTTCAATAATAAGATAGTGCAAAAACATGGATACAAGACTTGGACACCTCCTTTATATATTAGGAGGGTCTATCACTAATACATAGCAACATAAACTTAAGACATAGAAATTGTTCTAATAAACCCCTTCATTCCGGCTCTTTGGCAGAAGCTCGTGCACGGCGTGAGTGTTCCCTCACATAAATCGCCCGTGTTCGTATCAGAAACCTTAGTGAAGGGGGCATAAGATGGTTACACTTATTCAAAACCTACAGAAAGTAAGTATCATTAAAAGTGAACGTATGATAAGCTCAACCTTAAACCAACATTGGTTGATGATAGTAGACTTTATGTTGAGCACCAGAGAGAGAGAGAGAGGTTTCCACCATTCCATGTTGATATTTTCAGGGTACGGTATGTTGGGTAGTATCATAGTCCTCATAATATGGTACCTTCTACGAACTCAAATCTATCATTTTCTTAGGTGCGCTACTAACTGGAGAAATTCTAACCAACAATGAAATTTAACTCACACTGGAATTATCTAATATGCCTCGCTATGAACCACTCAAATGTAAAATAACAGTGCAATGCAACAAGTTGGGTTTCTTCAAACAAACTTGTATGCAAAGCTCCACATCAAATATCATGTGGAAAGAAAAAGGCCAATGCTTTGGTTGTTTCCATGCTCCAGGACACATCAAATATCACGTGGAAAGAAAAGCTCAAATCTTTGGTTATTTCCATGCTCAGGGACACATCAAAACATGTTAAATACAAATAAGATCCAAGAAAAACCTTCCAAATCTTCATTATGAACTGTAATGTCTTCAGGAAGCCATCTCAGCACCATAGCAACCAATTCAGCCTATTATAAAGCGAAATCAATGGAAGAACTGCTACATCAGGAGCTTTAAAGCTGTGATCAACAGAATAAAGCAAATCATGTAGAGAAAAATCATATCATACCTCCACAGGCCCTTTGCTTGAGAGAGAAACTAAAGAAGGTAGCAGCTCTTGCCAAAGAACTACTCCTTCCCTTCTAACCACCTGATAGACAGAAAAAAGATAAACTTTCTATGAGCAGCAAAATTCTCACAAGCACCAAAGATAATCATTCAATATATAAACTGTAAACACCTCTGCGACAAGGGCCGTTGATTGACTCTTCAGAGCCCACTCCTCATGAGGATTAGCCATTTCCATTATTAAGTTAATAGCAACTTTAGCAAAGTCATTGCATTCTTGAATGCTAAATTCATGCCACCGTAATCGAACTAAATGCTGTAAACATGACAATAAGTAGATATTTAAAAGGATAAATAAAGAAAAAAAGCAAAAACAAAATAAAAAACGGAAATAACTGAGCATTATTGCGAACATATAATTCACAAAAAAATGGCTCAGCAAAAAAGGAATTAAAAAAAAATTCAAAAAGAACAATAATTTGGAATGTTAAGGAAAAATACAAACAAAATGATACTTTCAAACTGTTCCTTGTATCTATCATAGTCTTCAAATTAGAAAATTGTTTCAAAATAACTAAGACCAATAATTCAATCATATCTGATACCTGCCATCTCATGCATTAGTCAATACTGCATAGTTATTACGCATGAAGACTACATATGATAAGAAATATTATAACACTAGATTTTTATGTCCTCCAAATTATTACAATGAAAACATTTGATGACAAAAACCCAAGAATTGTATACACTCCGGGAAAAAGGCACAACTGATGTGCACAGAATGGCCTTTACATGATCTCTTCTCTACACCCAAATGATGCATCCTAAACAACTGTAAAGAAAAAAATATACTTTGATGCAAAGTCAGTTCCCAAATATCCTATAAATCGAACCATTTTCACTTCACTCTTTAGCATCCTTATTGGCAGGAACTCAACTCTCAGTTCTCACTTCTAAAAATTGAGCCCTTCTTCTTCTTCTTGCTAATAGAGTGGCTGGTTGTAATCTCTTTTTTGCAATTTGTCCTGCTCACTCCATATTGATTCATTGTAAAGTTATATTTACTTGGTCATTTTTACACTCTCATGCATCACGAATGGTTCTTGAAATTGTGCATTTGCGATTTAGGGTTTGTTTATGTGGGCGTTTTTGCTCCATCTCTGGTGGGAGGAAAACGTCACCGCTCAAAAAATTTGTTTGGTAAACCTCTCATTCCCATCACCACTGTTCAAAACAACATTTCTGGACCTTTTTGAGACCGTAATCACCTCCCTCTATTTCCCACCACTCCATCGCTCACTCTCACTGCTGAAACAAACAGACCCTTAGTTAAGGGTTCCACGGTTCAAGTAGTTTCTATTTTTTTTAAATTCAACCATGCCTGGTCTTTTGTTTCTTACTTGGACACCAGCATCGTGAGAATATTAGATATTGTTTTGCATGCTGTTACTTTTTACTTAATTTTATATTTAGCTCACCATGGATCATGGGTGATTTTCTTTTCTTTTTTTGGGTAGAGCTAAACTTTTGGAGAGTTTTCATGTTTTAGCCTTGACTATTGGCATACATATATGCTTCTTACTTTTTGCTCACCAAGATCTTAGGAAATTGTTGCATATTATCTCTGGTCAGAAAAACTGCAGTCTGAGATTTTTGTTTATCCTTACTATTTAGGTCTGACTTTGGCTTGAATCTCTAGAATTTGGAAACCAAAAATCTACAAGTTGGGGTGTAAGTTTATTGATTGTTTCTGATTTCATTGATCGCCGAGTTTATCCTCGTCGTGCAAGGCTTTCACACACACACACACACACTCTGAGCTAATTGAACAAGCTTGAACAAAAATAAGGAAGTCTGAACATTGACTCAGTCATTTGTGTTCGGAAATGTTCGTTTGTTGGTAAACAAGTAGCTAGGCAGACCTTGGTGAAAGGCTCACCGTTGCTTAATTGATAGAGGTATTGATGCGAAACGGCGGCACGAACCCGCGGTGGAGCACGAGTTTTGGGCTCGTTCGGGGCCGATTGGTCATCTGCCATATTTAGCTTCTCCAGATCGACGATCTGACTCGGCGAATGCGTCCGGATTTTTCTTTACATGTTTTTTCATATATAACTTTTGTATTTTCAATCATTATTTAGTGAAATCGGGCACCTGACACTCTCGGATCTCGGTCAATCATAGTCGTTGATGTCAGGGTGCCCTAATGTCTATGTAGGACAGTAGGACAGCAACGTCCTACTGTATAAATAAGACTAGGGGCAGCTGATGTAGGACAGTAACGTCTTTGTGTTTGTTTTTTATTTTTAGTATTGTATTTTAATTCTCGTGTTGCTTTGATTTTGGCGTGTGTGTCATGGCGCGGTTTGCGGTGTGCGTTTAGTGAGTTATTGTTTTTGTTTTGAGTGGCTTTGCCGGCTATAAACAGGCAGCCCTATGTCTTGGTAGGCAACCTTTGGATAAATTTTAAAGCATCAGCTTTTCTCTCAAATCCATCTAGGGTTTACTGCTTGGTGGATTCCAAGTTATAGCCGCCTGGTGAATTCCATGCAACTTGTCGACGTTGTTCGGTCGGTCTTCCTTCGATCTTCCTCCTCACTGGTGGATTCCAGAGACCCCCCCCCCCCCCCCCCCTCGTAGCTTGATGTCGTTCAGCTACTGCTATCTCCGCAGACGGACTTGTCGTCTGCATCATTTGGTATCAGAGGTAGGTTTTCATCTCCTTCATCGCTTCCTCCATCGACCCGCTCAAATTCGCTCCGCCGACATTCCAGCCCGCTAATCATCATCCTCCCCTTGCACCTCCAGCTGCCAGGCGAGCTTTCCTCTGTTGCGTCATCGACAGCAACACAAAACCTCCACCTCCATTCGCCCAGGTTCAGCACATCCGACCTCAGTCGCAGAAAAGAAGAATCCTTCCACTTGGCGCATCTGTCGCTTCTTCCAGATACCCTCGAGCTTCCCAGTGTATCCCTTCCCGACTCTAATTGTACTCTTATCTTTTATTTTATTTCTTTGTTTATTTCCTCTGCATCCCCTCACGACAAAAACTTTGTTGTCTCTTTCTTATCCAAATTGTTTGGTCTTTTCTGGAATTTCCCCCTTCACATCTACCGCCCCACTCCTCTCTTATAATTACTTAATTATACATTCCATATTTCATCATGCCGCTTTGCGCCGTCACTGTCGCTGCGTTTCGCGAGCGACTCAGAGCGTTTCAGGCGTCCATGCATTCCGAGTTCGTCAATGCGCGTGTGAGTTTGTCTGCGCATTGCTCTAGCTCGCGCCCTCAAGTCTCTCTTCCGTCCGCCGACACGTCGCCACCCGCCCTCGGGGTCGTTATTTTGCCTCCACCGACCACTGTTGTGTTCTCCCTCTCCACAGTGATTGTCACTCCATCTCCAACCGTGGAGCCGACTCCTCAGTCTCCACCGCGCAGGCCGTGGATGTTCCATCTCTCTCAATGGTAGTCGTCATGTCGCCGCCTCCGCCAGCACCGTCAGACCTGTTCCCGCCGCCGGCCATTGTTCCTCCAGCCGCATTCCTGATGCTGCCCTCCCCTGCTCCGCTAGCACCGCCGGACCCATTTCTGTCGCCGGCCATTGTTCCTTTGGTCGCCTTCCTGATGTTGCCCTCCCCCACGCTGTCAGCATCACAGGACCCAGTTCATTTGGAGGCTTGGAGCCTGATTTTTGGACATCGTTGTAGCTATTCGTCGATGCCCCAGCCATCGTGACGCATTTTCGGGCCCTGTTTTGGGACGAAATCAAGATGCCAGAAGATCCGAACAAGCAACTAGATAACTCGAGGGCGAGTTTGTCGAAGTGGAGACTGATGTAGGACAATAACGTCTTTGTGTTTGTTTTTCAATTTTAGTATTGTATTTTAATTCTCGTGTTGCTTTGATTTTGGTGCGCGTGTCATGGCGCAGTTTGTGGTACGTTTAGTGAGTTATTGTTTTGTTTTGGGTGGCTTTGCCGGCTATAAATGGGCAGCCCAAGGTCTTTTTGTAGGAAACCTTTGGTTAAATTTTAAAGCATCAACTTTTCTCTCAAACCCATCTAGGGTTTACTGCTTGGTGGATTCCAAGTTATAGCCGCCTGGTGGATTCCAGGCAACTTATTGACGTTGTTCGGTCGGTGTTCCTTCGATCCTCCTCCCTGGTGGATTCCAGGCAACTTGTCGACGTTGTTCGGTCGGTGTTCCTTCGATCCTCCTCCCTGGTGGATTCCAGAGACCCCCTTCGTAGCTTGACGTCGTTCAGCTACTGCCATCTCCGCAGACGGACTTGCCGTCTGCATCAGCAGTCATCTCCTCATTGCTAATTTTGGAGAAAACGACGTCCCGAAATCCGACAATCTCTCGTGGTGCGACGCTGTGAAGCCCTAAGGTGGACTCCTTAGGTTTGTTCTTGTATCCCTCCTTGTATCCTCTTGGTTTCCCCTTGTTGCTGTCTTTTATTCTCCTGAAAAATATTTCACGTAACCCCCCCCCCCCCCCCCCGCAGTCCCCTCCCATGCCATAGCCTCCGCCATAACTCCCACTGCCCGGTTTTTTTCCTCCAAAATTTCCCCTGTGAAAAACCTTGTTGTGGATCCCAGTCTTTCCTTCTACCGTGAATCTCACCTTGTTTTCCTGTTCGAAGCAGCCCAACAGCCTTTCTAAGGAAGCCCAACCCCTGTTTTGAAGTTCCCGTCCTGCCTAATTCCTTAATTGGATTCCACCGTGAGCCTCAAACTCCCCTACCTCTCCCATGAACTCCCTCCCAGAATTTTCGATCCAGAACAAAAATACCCATCTCCAAATAATCCCACCCCAATTAGAAATTCCTATTGGAAATATGATTACCCCCCCCCCCCCCAATTAGAAATTCCTATTGGAAATGTGATTACCCCCCCCCCCCCCCCCCCCCCCCCCGCCTTTCCCGTGAAACCATATATTATGGAATTCCCTACCCATAAATTTCCCCTACCTCTCCAGAATTCCAAACTCGCAATCCCACGGTATTTCAGGCACCTCTTGACTTTCGGACAGCATTCGCCACCACTCGGATCTCCACGTTATGGCCCCCCTTACTTCGTAAGTATTACTTTGTATTGTAGATTTTGTTCTTCTTATTAATATATGGTGTTGTGATTTTTTATGCTTGCGTGGATATCTTGAATTATGGGTGTTTATGCTAGACTAATTGTGATTTGCAAGATTTATTCGCCGCATACTCTCGCTTTGGCGCACCACGCGGAGGAAAGCCTAAGCGTGTTTTGCTTACAGAAATAATTATGCCTTGCTTTTAAAATTCTGTGTGCAATTTAATTATTTATTACATGGTATTGATTTCTCCGTCGGGTCTTGCATGTGTTACATATAGTATTGAAAGGTAATAAAATCATGAACAGACCTTAGGATTGCATGTTGGCTCAATCAGTTATTTACCCTTCGGAAAGGATCTCTATCTGTCTCTGAGCACAGGGATCGTTTTGATGAGCTAGTAGTGAGTGACATTCGAGAGGAGCCAGCTATGATCATTTCCCGATTTCGATCTGGACTTCGATCTAACATATGTACTGAGTTGGCTTATCACCGTTCGGAGTCTCTTGAGATCCTCTAAAGTTGGCTGAGTGAATTCACACCTTGACCACCCCAGTATGAGTCCCTTTCGTACTGAGGTCACCACTTTGCATGCTCATGTCCGACAAAAATGATACCTGATACGGATTTCTCTCACCCCAGTGAGGCACTTAGTCCGGTGAGTGGTCCGTCATTTGTTTCTGACTCATTTCTTATGACCCCGACTGAGAGTGAGTCTGAGCGACCTATTGATCCTATAATGATGTGTCCCTCACCTACCCCCTCCTTCCACCCTGCCCAGGGTTAGTTAGTGCCCCTACTATAGACTCATTTATTGACACTTTACCAATGGATCCATTCTTTAGAGTAGGTCTTTTTCACTCTCCCCTTATCATTGTCCCGAGCCACATCACGACCAAGAGCCTGTGTTGATCTCATAGTAGCTGCCTCACACGTTTATGGGGACACTACCCCTTGCAATGGTACTCATCTGGAGGATCATGGCCTTGTTGATGGGTTCTTTGACGAGCCCCCCGTTGAGCCTCCTGATGAGCCACCATGTCCTGGTGGGATGAGAATCAGGTGAGCCACTCATTTATGAGTATTGAGTTATTGGCGACTCTTCCATTATCGTCATTGATATTGCCCCAAAGAATAGATCTTGAGTGGAGCATCAAGTATGTAGGGCTTTCCTTAAGTACACTTTAGCATACTCCCGATATTTCGAGAGACTACCTTATGACCTAGCGCACTCTTGATGAGTTTTGGGACACACTATCTCTTGATCCACCGGATGGGTTCTTTCTTTTTAAGGGCACTCGCCACACTCTTGGGTCACATCCTATCGTCGGTGTCTCCACTCTCCGGTATCCACTGTAGTGATTGTCGTACTTGAGACGTATTGTCATACATACCTCCTGGTGAGCCCCATGATGCGTCATGTTCCCTAAGTGACATTTGACACTTTATGAGCTCGTATTTCAATGATGATGTCATATGCAGTCATTTAGATACTCTTCGCACACTCGATGAGTTATCCTACGCTCCACCGAAAGAGACTCCCGATAGGCCGCCCCATTTTAGAGATATTCAGGTCATTGTCAGACTTTCCCCTAGAGAGAGTATCGTGTCTGTCGTGCGGCATTTGCATCATTTGCATGGGCTTGTGAAGTCATTTGTCATCATTTGCATGAATTTCATGCATCTAACCACAGATGGGAGCATGTATTTCATGAAGGCGAGCAAGTTATGGTGTGATTTTGCGCTGAGAAGCTCCCTCGGGGCATACTAAAAGTTTGAGCTTGTATAGCTTTTTCATACAGAAAGAAGGTATTTTACTGATTGTGCATCGACATGAAATTGAAATAGTTTGAATCTTCGAATCATTGATAAATAAAATGGGAATCGCTAAAAGATGCTAAATATGAAATAACAATAATCAATTGATTAATGAATTTTTGAGGAAAGTATTTGAATAAAAACACTTATACCTGATACGAAGATTGAAGATGAATATTGAATTTATATACGAAATAAGAACCTAAGAGGAAAGCAAAGACATAAGATGAATAAAAGATAATATGCATCGATGCAGAGGAAATGTTAAGGGTAAACCCAGTAGACGTAATGGGGGGCGTGAATACAATACGGCAGAATGATTTTGAGATTTATATGAGGTCGTTGAAGGCCAGAGGCCGTTGAAGGTCAGAGGTCGTTAAAGACCAAGAAGGGATGAATTTATAGCTACCCTTATGATTTCCTGATTAATAAAATTAAAACATAAATGAGAAATCTGAATCAAAAGAATGAATATGAATGAAGATTCTGACAATTGAAAGTGAATCACATGAGAAATGAACGAAGAATGAATATGAATGAATTTTCAGTATGCACGAACATGAACCTGATTGAATATGAAAGAAGATTGAATATGAACAAATATGAACTTGAATAAATCAGAATGAAGATTAACTATAAATAAAGATTAAAACAAACTTGAAGAATCTAAAGAATTGAATGTGAAAGAATACAAGAATTTGGAATATAGGAATATAAAGATTATTACATAAACATCGTATTTTCTTTTATTGATCATTACTGGTACCGCACTTTTCTATACTGCAATTTAAAACTTATGCATATTGATACTGAAGTTTCTTGGTTACATGTACAGCAGTTAAAGAGGTATGTCACTCGCTTAGTCATATTCTTTATGACTAAACCCATCGTGATTTATCTTTTTAGGTAGTTGAAGCAACCCCGAGTGCTCTGAGAAATCCTCGTTTGTCCGAGGAAGAAAAAGAAGAAATTAACAGGAAAATGATCTAAGGTATGGGTTAGAATTTAAGAAAAGTTTTAATTGTGTTTTATTTTGTACTCACTGTGCATACTTCTAGAACATCCTGAGATGAATTAATTGAAAACAAGTCTAGACGCAGATTTCCTGTGGGGTCTGAATTGGGGCCTCACAACTGCAACCTTTTTTACCTTTAAAGTGAGCAATAGGAAGATGAAGGTAGTCTTCATAATCTGGATCTTAAACAGGCAGTCAGGCACCCAAGGGGTCTAAACACTAGGGTACTGCACCTTTTTGTACCTATATGTGTGTAGTGATAGGATTTATAAGGGTCGTCTATATGATTCCTTCTATATAGGGAAAGTATAGAAGGTGAAGAGACAAATATAGGTGGTGGTATATGTATGGAAGGTAGAGTGCCCTCTAGTTGAGGAGGTGTCAATATAGTGGGGATCAGTCTTTTGTTTTGGATTCATGGCACTACGGTCTCGGACATCCCTCTATCCCTTTTATGAAACTTTTATTTTCTATTATGTCTTGTTATTGGAAAATTTTCTATGTGATGTGTGTGAACTCAGCAAACGTCATCGTACTTCTTTTAATCATGTTCCTTCTCCTAACTCTACGCCCATTGCTATTATTCTTACTGATGTTTGGGGATCGTGTTTGTTGCTTCTATTTTTGGATGCTCCTGCTTTGCTACTTTCATTTGTTTTTCTCGCACCACCTGTGTGTATTTAATGAAAACTAAAAAATGAATATTTTCATTTATTTCAGCATCTTCACAAAATGATAGCAACTCAATTCAATACAAATATTAAATTCTTCGTAGTGACAACGATCGTGAGTACATTGATTCTCAACTTGAACGATATCTCAGTGATCATGGCATTATTCATCAAAGGTCTTGGGTCTACTCCCCTGCTCAAAACGGTGTGGCAGAGCGTAAGAATCGCCATCTTCTAGATGTGGTCAGGTGTATCTTACTTGAGATGTGCCTTCCAAAATACTACCGGGAGGATGTTATCACAACAGCTTACCTCATTAACCATATACATACATGTGTTCTCAGGTTTAACACACACCTCAATACTCTTCAGGTTCCTCCCACTAACCTTCATCCTCGTATATTTGGGTGTGTGTGCTTCGTCCTTATACATCAAAGAACTAAACTTGACTCTCGTGCCCTAAAATGTGTTTTCATCGTCGTACCGGGCACGCCGAGGTGAAGCTTCCACGGGTATTTTCCAACTCAAAAGGGTTACAAAGCTTTGATCCTGTAACCAAGAAGGTATTTGTTACCATGGAAATCACCTTCTACGGGACCTCACTTTAAGGGAGGTCCTCCACCATAATGGAAATTAGCTCATTATCACTTCAGGAGGAGTCCTCATTTACACATTCCTCCTTCATACCAGTTTCCTACAGTTACCCCTCCTGTTCCTGCAGTTACCCATCACGTTGCCTCTAACGGCCAAGAAGATCTCGTGCTCCCCTTTGCAGGTTCATTCTCGAAGAAATAAGGGTATAAAAATGCAAGCTTCTCTCTGGAAACCAGAGCTGACTACGAATTTGTCTTCATAGTCTATCGCTCTAAGAGAAGGTACTTCTACCCAACATATTGTCTCAGTTTGTTTCTTATGCTTCTCTAAACGCTTCACATAGAGTCTTTGTTTCCTCTTTGTCATCTTTGTCCTCTGTCTATTCCGTCATCTTGGCACGAAGCTCTTAGTCACCACAAGTGGCAAGAAGCCATGCTTGAGGAAATGCGTGCCTTGAAAAAAACTATACATGAGATCCGGTGCATCTTCCCTTAGGGAAGACAGTTGTTGGGTGTAAATGGGTGTTTTCTGTCAAGCAAAACACCCAAGGAATTGTTGAAAGATATAACGCAAGACTGGTTGCCAAAGTATACACTCAGACTGCTATAATTGATTATCGGGAGACTTTGCTCATGTAGTAAAGATGAACTTCATAAGAATTCTCCTATCATGTGTTGCATGTAAGGGATGGAACCTCAGTCAGTTAGATGTGAATAACGCATTTCTTCATGGGTACCTAGAAGAGGAAGTATATATGACCCTAGCTCCTGAACTTGTCTTTGAAGGATCTGAAGGGAAGGTCTGCAAGCTAAAAGAATGCTTTATATGGCCTCAAATAATTTTCTAGAGCTTGGTTTGGGAGATTTCACAAGGTTACGATGACCTTTGGATATACTCAAAGTAATGTGGACCGTACTCTATTCATCAAGCACAGGGAAGGTAAATTGACTGCCCTTATAGTTTATGTGAATAATATTGTTATAATAGGAGATGATCTGGAAGAAATCCAAACTATAAAAGAAAGGCTAGCTAGATAATTTGAGATAAAGGACTTGGGAACCTCAAGTATTTAGCATTGAAGTGGTCAGGTCCAGACATGGGATTTTCATCTCGTGGAGTTAGTATATCCTCGATTTACTTGAGACATCGAGGAAGAGTGGTTGTAGACTTGTTGACACCCATATCGAAGCAAACTACAGGCTAGGGAGAGATGACGGAGAAAATGTTGAGGACATCACTGGTTTTCATAGGTTAGTGGGTAAGTTGATTTACTTGTAACATACTCGCCCAGATATCTCGTGTGCAGTTGGAGTGATCAGCCAGAACATGCACTCCCCAAAGCCATCTTGATGTTGCTAGCCATATTCTCAGACACCTCAAGACCTCTCCTGGGAGCAGTATCTTACTTTCATCTTTGATGAGCTAAATATTGAAATCCACACATACGCAAACTGAGTTGGATCGGTTGATGATCGACGACCCATCTCAGAATATTGCACTTTGGTTGGTGGGAATTTGGTTACATAGAGAAGCAAAAAACATGTGGTTGCTAGATCTAGTGTTGAATTTGAATTCAGGTCCATGGCCCACGAAATCTGTGAAGGACTGTGGATTCAGAATATTATGAGAGAACATGGCCTTTAGAAAAATAAGTCAATCAAATTATATTGTGATAACAAAGGGGCCACAATCATTTCTCATAACCTAGTTCAACGTGATCGCACCAAACACATTAAGTCGATAGACATTTCATTAAAGAAAATATAATAAGAGGAATTGTATGTAGTCTGTTCGTTTCGTCTGAACAACAATTAACTGGCATCCTCACTAAAAGATTGAGCGTGAGTGTTTTCGGAAGAATCATTACCGAGTTGGGTATGGTCAACATTACACACCCAACTTGGAGGGTGTTAGCATTTGTGACTATTTTATTACTTGTATTTTCTATTTCATATATTTTTTTCTCAACGCCATGTACTTATCTTCGCTCCTATATATAGGTGTGAGACCCCTTGTAATCAAGTAAGTATTATTCAGGACATTTCATCGTGTGTGTGTGTGTGTGTACATATATATATCATATAATAATATGCAAATAAGAAAATACAGTAAAAATATTACAAACTTAGATATATGGACTTCATTTAGAATCCTAAATATATACCAATGTGGTATTTCATGTTCTTTAACTAGGAATTGTAATTATGTGAATAAACTAAGTATGTATTAAAGCCTTATGGACATGGCAATGTAGAATAAACTAAAAAAGTGCTTGGAAGTGTTGGATTTATGCAATTAAGCACCAGTGTTTGACCTATTCTGATACGATGATGGTCGTCACGTGCCTCTATTGGTCTGTGTAGCCCATGGGCATTATTGTACTTTGTATTTCCCCACTCCCTTATATATAGGACTGGCAGTCTCCTTGTTCTTTTTATCTTTGAGATCTGCTTAGCGTTAGGCTCTCATTGAGAGAGAGGCTCTTAGAGGGAACCAGCTCAGCAGTTCGGGTCGAGCTTGTCTCGGCAATTTGTATCTCTTTTGTGTTTAAGCATGCAATTTCCGTTTCTGATAGCGTGGGTCTGAAAGAGAGGAGAAGTGACTTCGGGGCTGAAGGTAGTTCAGTCAGAACAGAGTCTAGTATGACATCGGTAGGAAGAAAATGCAGCTAAGCCGAGACTTGCTTCTGAGGCATTAGATCATATTGAAGCTTGACTTGTTGTTGCCAATATGATCTTTTATCATATTCTATGGCTTTAAAACAAAACTTCAGCATATTTTCATATTTTGTGATATATGAGCTTTGTGGTAATTCGGGAATGTGGAGTCACTTTTTCAGTTGCATTTCTCATTGCTAGTGTATTGGAGACCTCGCGATCTATCATTGATGCACTCTATTACTACTTTTATCCCCAATGTCTTCTCAAAATCATAGTAAGTCATCCAAGAACCACTCAGGTCAGTATGAAATGGCTCACTCTGATGTAGTGACTAATCCTGACAAAATTGGGAAAAAGGAGATAAGGCAGAAGAAGATGAGGTATGTTGTTCACTTCTTACTGATCAGAATTGTAGAAGTAAATATCACACAAAACTTGGGACATGACATCCTAGATGGGTTAGTGTATGGAAAATCATCTTAGCCAGGGCAGCAAGGGATGGGAAGAATTATAGGTGATTTATCCTATTATTGTAGAGGATGAACTTGTAAGTTGTAACATCTCGAATCCAATGAAGGTGATGAGTCTCTTTGGGGCAAAGAATTCAGGAGAAAAACAGCTACTGGCAGGCTTTTAAGATAGCATGTTCTAAGATGAACGGATGTACAAGAATGAACCGAATTTCACATCGAAATTGGAGTGAAAGTTGTTGAGCTTATGTAATAATTCGAACCCTCAAATATCAGAGAAATTTTGAGTTAGCAAGTGGTGAAGTTGCATTGGAAACTCGTCAGTTAATCGTGCTTTGGCTGGAGTAGTCTTGGGATGCGTAAACTTCTGGGATGTACAAGTAGGACATATGTGGAAAAGGATAAAATCATGCAACTCAATTTAGTATGTGTTGGGTTGAACCAAAGCAGACAATGCTTCATATATTGTGGTGGTCAAGTTGTTACAAATGGTATCAGAGTCTGGGATCTTGCAGTATAATGTGTGGTTTGAAGACAAACCAAGCAAAAGTTGGTGGGCATGTAACATCCCGATCCAATGAGGGCGGAGAGTATCTTTAGGACAAAGAAGTCCAGAGAAAGACAATTTTGGGCAGACTTATAGAATGACAGACTTCTAAGTGAAAGAAGGTGCAGAAATAAACCGAATCTCACATTGGAATTGGAGAGAAAATTGTTTGGCTTACGTAATAATGTGAACCCTCAAATATCGGAGGCGCGTTTATGGAGTAAGTAGTAGAGTTGAGTTGAAAACTTCATAGTTAAGTGTGCTCTAGTGAGAGTGGCCTTCGGATGGGTGGCTTCCTGTAAAATCATGCGGTTCAACTTAGTATAGCTATGTTGAACTAAAGCAGACAATACTTCTAATATTGTGAGGGTCAGGTTGTTAGAGAACTATTCTTGTAGTATGTCCAATGTCAATTACCAAAGTATTAAGAACATCATTGCAAGAATGATAGTCAGTCATGAATTCACATTTATGGTAGTTCAGCAACATAGGTTCATCATTCCAGGTTTTAGAAAATCACAAGGTAGGCAATAACAAGGTGCCAATTTATATGCCGAGAAAGATAAATAGAAAAACAAACTGAAAAGCGTCCTTAGCGTCCCTTTATTATATGCAATTGCTTGACTTATAATTAAAAAAAATGGAGACATGAGTCTAATTGTGTTTTACATTGATGAAGAATGAAATTCCAATCAAAATCATTAGCTTTAATGATCTTGATCCGCCACGCATAGGTAATTTTATCTTTTCTCAGACTTCTATTCAATTGGATCTTCAATAAAAAGTAGGCACCATCACTCTAGATAATGTCTCTTCTAATAACAAAATTGTGGAAAATCAAAGGTTTTTATTTAGTAGCATTGGTTTTCATATAATGAGAAAAAAACCATGTAATATGTGATACCCACATTTTGAAACAAATGGTTCATGATGGTTAAAAAGTATCTAGGAAAATCATTCGAAAGAGTTAGGGACACAATCATGTTCATTAAAAGGTCGCCTAGTCATTTATTCAAATTTACGGGGATTGCAAAAATACCTCTGATTTATACTTTGAAAGAATTTTTAGGCGATTTTCCAAGTAATGATACTCAACATAGTAGATGATGGATAATGCTTTCTATTATATGGTTTCTTTTCCTTATTAAGAAGTTAGGGATTTACATTATAAATGATGAATGGGCCCAGTTTGAAAATATTAGGGAATTTTGTCTGTTTTTATAAGTAAATATTATTTCTTAGGGTATTAGATTCCCTACAAGTAATAAATCTCACCCCATGGCAAAAATAAGAAGCATCAGAGGTTACCAATCAGTTTTATAGAAGAAATGGCTGGAACAATGGAACTAAGGCCTCATTTGGCGCCCCGGATTTGCAGCGGCACAGATCCAAGGACGTGCAGCCGCAACCGCCACCCATTTGGTGGGGGACCGTGGACGCACAATCGTCTTCTGCACGTGTGGCAAATCAGTGGAATTTCACATATTTACACCAGCCGAGAACTTAATAACATTAGTATAATTGTCACATGATCTTGACAATTGCATGCATTCTTCATCTACATGTGAAAAAGCATTGCATGATATTCTACTATCCACTAGTATATATGATTCTTGAGGGTAATAAAAAGAAAGTCTGATAGTTAAGGGCTATCGCAGAACGAAATGCACTGGATTAAAGAAGAACGATGAATACAAAATCAAGAGACTCATTATCTCAACTTTGGGGGGCAAGATACCCCTAAGAGACCCTCTCTCCTTAGAGAGCCATAAAAGACTAATATTGTTGAAAGGTAGAAAAGATATTAGACGGTGTGTTTTATTCATCCTCATAGGGGCTTTTATATAGGAAATGCATGGACTCACAAAGACCAACAAACAACGTGGGATTTGTTAGGAATGTAAGAATCAGTATATTCACAACTTGAACACGGTAATACATATACAAGAATAATAGAGGGTGATCCTAACACCCGAGGTGACTATAGACTAACACTACTACTCAATGTACAACATATCTAACACCCCCCCCCCCCCCACAAACTCACGGGGGATCATACACCGAGAGTTTGGACAGTAGATAGGCATGCTGGGTCCTCGTCTGCGGCTTAGTCATCAAATCTGCAATCTGCTGCTTGGAAGGAATAAAGGAAGGGGCAAGAGTGCCCTGACTATAGTGCTCACGCAGGAAGAAGGCATTCACCCCGATATGCTTGGAGAGAGAATGTTTTACCGGGTTTAGAGTAATCTGAATGGCACCGGTGTTATCACAGTAGAGGGGAGTGGGATCTGGAGAAGAGACACCAAGGTCCTCAAGAAGCCAACGGAGCTAAATAATATCCTCAGCGGTGGTAGCCATGGCTCGAAGCTCAGCCTCAGTGCTGGAATGGGAAACACCAGTCTGTTTCTTGGACTTCCATGCAATAAGTGAAGAACCCAAGAACAGACAAAAACCAGTGGCAGAACGACGGTCAACAGGATCACTAGCCCAGGTGGAATCGGAGTAAGCACGTAGCTGTAGAGAACTACTGCTGGAGAAGAATAAACCACGAGAGGTCGTCGCCCGGAGATAGCGCAGGAGCCGCAGCAGATGGTCATAATGCACAGAGGTGGGCGCACTAACAAACTGGCTCAGCACATAAACTGCATGGGCAATGTCGGGCCGAGTAATGGTGAGATAGACGAGACTCCCTATGAGGTGGCGGTATCGAGTAGGATCGGAGAGTGGAACCCCATCATCCGGACGTAGCTGAAGATGAAGCTCCATAGTGGTGTCCACTGTGCGAGAGTCAGAGAGAGCAGCCCGAGCAAGGAGATCTGATGTGTAGCGTTGCTGAGAGAGCTGAAAGCCGCGATCTGTAGAGCTGACCTCAAGACCCAAGAAGTAGCTCAGCTGTCCAAGGTCAGTCATCTGAAACTGCTGCTGAAGGTGATGTTTGACGAAGGCCACATAAGAAGGATCATCACCAGTAATAATCATATCATCCACGTATAGTAACAAAAGGGTCCGACCACGGGAGGAGTGCACAAACAGAGCTGGATCATGTGGACATGGCTGGAATCCGGCGGATGTAATGGCTGAACTGAAACGTGCAAACCACGCGCGGGGCGCCTGCTTGAGCCCATAAAGATCTCGCCTCAAGCGACAGACAAGGCCTGGAGGCGAGGATAGACCCGGAGAAGGAAGCATGTATACCTCCTGTTGAAGAAAAGCATTCTTCACGTCGAGCTGTGATAGGGACCAGTGGCGAACAGCGGCAACAGCAATAAGAGTTCGTACTGTAGTCATGTGAGCAACTGGGGCGAAAGTCTCATCATAGTCTCTCTCATGCTCCTGTTGAAAACCACGAGCAACAAGTCGAGCTTTGTACCTCTCCACAGAACCATCGAAGCGAGTCTTGACCTTAAAAACCCACTTGCAAGTAATAGGAACAGCATCGGGTGGAAGAGGAACAAGCTCCCATGTACGAGTGTGCTCAAGCGCCTCCAACTCAGCAGACATAGCAACCTGTCACTCAGGTATCTGGGCAGCCTCACGATAGGAAGTCGGCTCTGGAGTACTGCAGGCAGTGGCGGGAAGGGTAGGTAGGTCCAGCGGTAGGGTAGCAAGGCTAAGACGGTCGGAAGGACGTCTCTCACGAGGTGGGTTGCGACGCACAGGAGGATGATCCATAGGGCACTCGCTGGAGGAGGTAGGTACTGAGTCTGGGGGAACTGGAGGTGAGGAGATAGGAGGAGGACGACGAGTATAGTGATAAGGAAGAGGAGAGACACGATCCCAAGTGGACAGCTCATCAGAGGGAGAGGAGTGAGGAGGTGACGGAGTAGACTGCAAGGAAAGAGGAGGAGACAAAGTAGAGTGCGTCAAAGGAGAAGGAGGTGACGGAGTAGACTGTGGCATGGGCAGAGGAGAGGGACATACCGGAGGGGAGGATACATGAGGCGGAGAGATGGGAAGAGTGAGAAACTGCACGTCAGAGGGAGTAACGGATGAGTGTGAGGTCGAGGAGACAGGGGACACAAAGAAAGGGTGAGACTCATCAAAAGTGACATCACGTGAAATGCGAAGTCGACGAGCAACAGGGTCATAGCATCGATAGCCCTTGTGCTCAGCACTGTACCCAAGAAAGGCACAAGGAACAGACTGAGTAGAGAGCTTAGTACGCTCACGTGGAGAAAGAAGAACATAACATCGACAACCAAAAACGCGAAGATGAGTGTAACGTGGGGGTTGAGAGTACAGACACTCACTGGGGCACTGACCCTGAAGGAAAGTGGAGGGCTGCAAATTAATAAGATATACAGTTGTGGAAACAGCCTCAGTCCAGAAGTGGGGAGGAACGTGAGAGGAGATAAGAAGGGTGTGAGCTGTCTCAATAATATGACGATGCTTCCTTTCAGCGGTGCCATTCTGAGCATGGGCACCGGGACAGGCAAGCTGAGGGAGAGTGCCGTGAGTAGCTAGCAAATCTCGAAAAGCATGAGAGAGATACTTCCCCCTAAGTCAAAACGGAAAATGCGTATAGAAGCAGAAAACTGTGTGCGCACCATAGCAGAAAAGGTAACATAGATCTGAAAAAATTCAGATCGAGAACGCATAAAATAGACCCAACAATAACGAGAGTAGTCATCAACGAAAAGAACGTAGTACCGGTGTCCACACATGGATACAAAAGGTGCGGGTCCCCAGACATCAGAATGAACGAGATCAAAGGGACGCTGAAACCTGGACTCACTAGACTGATAGGGGAGTTGTAATCTATGTAGCACGGGGACGGAAACAGGATACGGGATAGGATACGAAACGGATACGGGAAACGTGATTTTTAAAAAAATACGGATACGGGAAACGTTTTTAAATTTTTTTAAAATTAGTTTAATATAAGTATTAATTAATATACAAAAATACAATTAACAAACTAAGGTACCATCCCAGTCACTACATTCAATAAAGAATAATTGGCACACAATCATGTTGTTTAGGCACAATGAGAATGATTAGGCTAGGAGAAGGTATTGGATATCACAGGAAGAGAAAATATGAAGAATATCTCATGCAATATATTCTTTGAGGTATCCAAAAGCACAAACATTATTTATAGTACCTACAAGTACACATTTTAGTTTGATTTATATATTATCAATACAGATTACTCAAGAGTCAAGATTGGGCCTACAAGTACACATTGAGAACTAATATCATAATATGTAATGATGATCATCAAACTCTTCACATAAACAAGATATTCTTTGGCATTAAACTAATAAAATGATTTTGTAAGGAGAAGAAATTATTTCTAAGAGTTAGCCACCATTTAATATGAGGCGTGACTGCGCTCCTGACGCCGTGAATAAAAGTGCGGGAAACGCACGCGTATCCCGCAAGGGGGATACGCTTTTCCCAATTAATTTTTTTATTTAATTTAAATATTGCGTTTCCTACGTTAGGAAACGTTTCGGAAACGCGTTTCCGGATGTTTCCCGTATCCGATACGCGTTCGAGCCGATACGCGAAGCATTTTTAAGTATTCGTGCTTCGTAGGTTGTAATTGTTTACCGAGCCTACAACCTGAACATGAGTGAGACCGATCAATAGAAACACGACCAAGGAAACCATGACCAATGAGAGAAGCTAGGTGTGAACCACTGGGATGACCAAGACGGTGGCGCCACTGAGAGAAACCCACTGAAGGAAGACAAAGGGAGGAAGCTGCAGGTGACCATGAAGTGGATGGAAGGTGGAGACGATCAAGGACGTACACCCCGCAACGACGACGACAAGCCCCAAGGAGTGCCCCAGTCAGACGATCCTGCACACGGCATGTGAACTCATCAAAGGTAACCAGACAACCATGGGATGTGAGCTGGCTGGCAGATATAAGGTTCATGGATAACTCAGGTATGTAGGCAACATCGGGAATGTGAAAATGAGTGGTGTGAAGGAGGCCACGACTAGTGATGGGGTGAATGGTGTCATCTGCAACCATGATACTGAGGGTAGGAGTAATGGGCTGGCATGACAAAAGGTGTGTAGCATCATAAGTCATGTGAAAAGAGGCTCCAGAGTCAAGCAACCAGTCGGAGGTGGAGATACCTGCAGGGGCGGAGACAGCCGGCTGAGAGACAGAAGCAGGAGAGCAGGCCAGAGAAAGCTGCTGGACAATCAGTTGCACGAGCTCAGAGACAGAGAGAGACTGCGCTGGAGCCGAGAAATGAGCGGAAGGAACACCAGGAGCACGTTGCTGACCAGGCTGCTGAGCCCTCTGAAGCTTGCGACACCCGGATTGAACGTGTCCAATGCACTGACAATAGTGACAGCGGACCGGCTGGCGACGAGGAGCACTAACAAGAAAGGACTGCGGTGGAATCTGGTGAGCAGCCATCGAACCAAAAAGAGGACGGAGGTGGCCGCCTAGGGCAAAAGTCCGCCCGACGGAGGAGACCGACGAAAAAAAAAGAACTGGCGGGCTGCAGGAGGCAGCTGAGAGCAGCGGGCTTCGGGCTGCAGAGGGCAGCGGAAATCAGCAGGCTTTGGGCTGCAGAAGGGAGCAGAGGTCGGCAGGCTTCGGGCTGCAGAGGGCAGCGGAAAACAACGGGCTGCGGATGCTAGCCAGACCTGCGATCGATGAGCCGGAAGGAGATGGGCGCAGACTAGAGCAGCGAGCGACGGCGTGAAGACGATCGATGGCGAGAAGACGATCGACGGCGTGAAGACGATCGACGAGTGGGAAGACGATCGACGAGCGGGAGACAGACGAGCGACGGTGCGGGAAGACGATCGAGCGCGTCGTGCATGAACAGATGAGCGACGGCGTGCGACGGCGTGCGGGAAGGAGACGAGCGAAGGCGTTCGGAACCCTAGCGCTCTGATACCATGTTAGGAATGTAAGAATCAGTATATTCACAACTTGAACAAGGTAATACATATACAAGAATAATAGAGGGTGATCCTAACACCCGAGGTGACTATAGGCTAACACTATTACTCAATGTACAACATATCTAACAGGATTATACCACATAGACTAAAAGAATTAAATAATAATAATATAAAACTCATAATTCCAACACTCCCCCTCAAGCTGAACGGGGAACCTTCAGCTTGGACATCATAATAACAGCAATGGAGGTAGGTGATGTGGGACAAAATATCAGACAAGCCACCGGAGGAAATTCCAAACGGGGAATCAAGCCGAGGACATAACCACCCATGACGCAGACCCACACACGACGCAAGATCCACACACGATGTGGACTCACTGGAAACCGGTCAACCAACATCAACCTACACACACAACATGCAAAAGAGAACGAAAGATGTGGAGCAAATCATCAAACTGGCAACCGGGGATAATTCGTCGAGAATAATCCGTCGGAGATAATCCGCACAAAGGGCGTCCCACATGACACAGTCCCGCACGACACGGTCCCACGCAACACAACCCGCTGAGATTAGAACACCAAAATCAGTCGTATCCCAACACACGACAAATCAAAAGAAATATGGGGAGACGCAAAACAACATGTGACATAAGCCGAGGCCGTGTGGAACGAAGGAGAAAGGTCGGGAAAGATCATCTGAGTCGCTTTCGTCCCAACCACTCCCCCTCACGTGAAACTCATGTGCATGAAGGCATAACACTAAGACAAGACACAAACAACATAAGCCACACAAAAAACAGCAAAAAATAACACAAAAACTTCAGCATTGGCGAGACATCGGCACCGTCGGAAGCAGCTACAGCGCCTAGAGCTTCGTCAATGGGCAGAGGTAAGAGAAAGGAGTCAACGGGAAGAGCATATGAAGTAGCGGCAGGCGGCTGGAACTCAAGCAGCAGTAAAACAACAATAATAGTAAGGAAGCACAACGACAGGAAGAGAAACCATACAGTAGGATAACCGTCTGGAACATCAGAGAGAGCCATCAACATGAACGGTATAGTCGATAGGACTGGCGGGATCGCTGGGAAAATCTTCTGCGTATGCGGCAAGCAAATCGAGAGAGAAGAGGGCATGTTGTCGATCCTTCCGACAACAGAGAAACCATCCACTTTGGTTGGAGCAAAAGAAATAAGAGGAATCACGCCGACTGGAACACAGATGGGAACATCGGCGGGAAGAGCAGTACGCGACGAACGGGATGCAGCGGGAGAAGCACGACGACGAAAGAGAAGCTGCGGCGAGCACACCGTCGACGGAAATCAGAGCAATTGGACCCTTCGTCGACGGGATCGTCGAGGGGAAAGGCCGCTCACGTCGATGAGATCAAAAAAAGATCTCGTCGACGGGAGCGGAAGCGTGACCGCACGACTTGATCGGGAGCAGAATGAGAAAGGCTTCCCTCCTAACGGGAGAAAGAGGAAAATTTGAGAGGAGAAATCAGGTTTCAACAAGCAGGAAAAAAATTTTAACCTACCTCTGATACCATGTTGAAAGGTAGAAAAAATAATAAAATTTGTGTTTTATTCATCCTCATAGGGGCTTTATATAGGAAATGCATGGGCTCACAAAGACCAACAGACAATGTGGGACTATACCACATATTGTAAGACTATACCACATAGACTAAAAGACTTAAATAATAATATAAAACTCATAATTCCAACAAATACTCATGATGCAATTATCTTCAATTAGGGCCTCCTATACTAGATGGAAACTTCGCTGTAAAACAAAGTATACTAAAAGACAAAACACACAATTAATTACGAATACAATATTATCCATAAAGGTGCCCAGGTCTGAGAGAACTCTCACGGCGTGAGGCCGGTCGTCTGAGCGTGTGTGTCATTTGCCGCCAAGGCATATCCGTATCAATACAACCAGTCTGAAAATCGACTTTGTCCTCAAGGTCAAGCAAGGGAAAGCGAACTTGAAGGCCTTTGTAGCGGTGGAAACATACAGCTGGGCCAATGCATCGACCCGAGTGGTGACGAGAGGAATAAGAACATAGCAAATTTGTCGAGGCCTTCTGAAATTTTTTAGCCGAAATTTTTTTTTGCAAAAAGAGGTAAATGGGTATCCAATGACTGATGTAATAACGGATGTGGAGGGGGCGCCTTTGGCAAAAGGAGGGAGGTATATAGAATCGAAAAAGAGATGTGGTTCATCAGGGGATGTCGCATCAGCTAGAAAAGTACTAAATTTGATGGTGGGGTCATGTGGTGAGAAGAGCGATAGGATCCCTTAGGTTCTAGATGGGGAAGATGAGTGAGTGTTTGGTTGCATGTGTGAAAGTTTAAGTGTTTAGGAAAAAATGTACGCAAATGATTTTCATTGAGGTGTTTGTTGTGGTGCCCATGGGAAGGAGGGGTTAAGTGGGATATATTGAAAATGGTAAGGATATGGTCAAAGGAAAGGGGTCCATGGTGTAGTGAAGGGGTTGGGTCTGCGTGGACTATAGGGGCAGAATGCATAAAGTAGCAATAAGTAAATTGTGTGTTGTCGAAGTCATGGGTGGGGGTAGAAGAGTGTGATGTGGACGGAAGGTTAGCGTGGGAGTTAATGGGCCTTCTGCAACGAGCAGTTTGAGGGCTACAGAGCCGAGAGAAGACAAGGTGGGACGGTGAGAGTGACAAGGATCAAAGTAACAATTTCTAGTTTTGGAAAGGAAGGGTCATGCACGAGCCTTGCAGGAAAAGGAGGTCTCTCGGAAACACGATGGTCGGCACAGTAAGGTGGAGCACGCTGCAAGACCGGAACCTGTGTTCGATCGACGATGTGGTGGAGTTGTTGGTGAGAGATTAGGATGAATGACGTCGGTGGGGCTAAAAACGTCTTAGGTGGTTGAGAAGGGAGTATGCAGTAAATATTGGAGTCATTGATGAGTTTGGACAAGGTTGCTGGGGTTGGTGGATGGTTTACATTGGTGGTGAAGTAGCATGTCAATGTTTGTCCTCAATGAAGTGGAGATGTCGCGGGTCGTTGTGGGAGCGGTTGTGGCATGTTCCAGAAAGAAGGAAAAAGTATTCTTTTGGGGACTCCGCAATGATGGTCATTGCGGGCCGGCGGGACAGAGTTGGTTTCTGGTGGTCGTTTGTTGACGACAGACGAAAGATGGAGGTCGGGTCAATTGATAGTCAAGGGCTATCGTGGAACTAAATACACGGAACTAAAGAAGAACGTTGAATACAAAATAATGAGACATGATCGTTATCTCAACTCTTGGGGGAGGATCCCCCTAAGAGTCTCTCTCTCCTTGGAGAGACATAAAAGACCAATATCTCCAACTATGGGGCTCCTTATATGGAATGAAGACCCCACTACAAGACTAAGCTTCCTAAAATACAAAATGCATAATAATTATGAATACTGTTGGAATTATTAGTTTTAAATTAATATATCGAGTCAATGTCGGTTTATTAGAGTCTTTAGGAGTGTGGGGGTTTTGTCCCACATCTTGTGTCGGTGTTTATGAGTCTGATTGTAATCCTATAAAAAGCCCCTTTGAGGATGAATATCATAATTTGTATTTCCCTTTTATTACTTCCAACATGGTATCAGAGCCAAAGATCTGAAACCCTAAAATTTTTTTCCGACTGTCCGCCACTTTCGTTCTCGTTTTTTTTTCAACCCCGCTCTCGTCGAGCCGTTCTGCCCGTGGTCCCCCGAGAGATTTCTCTCTCGCTCCCGTCGACGGTCTCTGATTCAGTTGACGGGAGCGGCATTCTGGCTTAGTCGATCTCGTCGGCCAGTCAACTGCTCGCTTCCATCGACACTGTCGTCGATGCCTGCTTCTCCCGTCGAAGTCGATGCCTGCTTCTCCCGTCGAAGTCGATGCCTGCTTCTCCCGTCGAAGTCGGCGCTTGCTTCTCCCGTGGAAGTCGCCATCTGCTTCTTCCTGCGACGGTGTGCTCTGCTTCTCTCCGTTCTCGTCGTCGACTGGCCTGCTGGTTATCGTCGATCTCTGCTCATCCTCTGCGCATCTGCCGATCGAGCCCCCGTTCTGTCTCCTGCGCCTGATTCGACATCCTATCTGCGTCCTTGACGTCGGATCCCATGGAGCTCGTCTGATATGGCTCTCACTGCTCTCGTTCTCATCGACGGAACCTCACTTCTCCCGATCACTCCAGATCCAGACAGCGTGTGTTCCTACAGTTTCTATGCTTGGCCGCAACTTCGTGGATATCTGCCCTTCCAGTCATGGAAAATCTGACGTTGGCTCCTCCTATTTTCCAAATCCTGTCGAGCTACTTCCAGTGTTGCTGCCTCTTATGATCTTACCGGTCGCCATGGATCACGTTGCTCGCTTCTCTCGTTGATGATGGTGATGATGGAGTGGTTGCTTTATTTTTTAGTGTTTTTTGTCTTAGTTTTATTATGTTGTTTTGCTTATATGCACGTGCTATCCACGTGAGGGGGAGTGTTGGGACAAATGCGACTCGGATGATCTTTCCCGACTTTTCGCTTTCGTTCCACACGGCCTCTAGGCTTGTTGTATGTGTGTTTGTGTCTCCCCAGTTTGTCTTTCAAATTGGTCGTGTGTTGGGACACGATTGTGTTGGTTGTTATAATCTCAGCGGGCTGTGTCGTGTGGGACCGTGTCGTGTGGGACTGTGTCGTGTGGGACCGCCCTTCTTGCGGATTATCCCCGATAGATTATCCCCGACGGATTATCCTCGATCACTCGTTTGATGATTTGCTCCACATCTTTCGTTCTCTTTCGCATGTTATGTGTGTAGGTGATGTTGGTTGACCTTTCTATGCAGCGGGGTGTATCGTGTGGGAATATCCCCGGTAACCCGTCTGTTGATTTCTTTCTTGCAAGTCCACGTCGTGTGTGGGACATGCGTCGTGTGTGGGTCAGCGTCGTGTGTGGCTATGTCCCCGGCTTGATTCCCCGGTTTGGATTTTCCCCCGGTGGTTCGACTGTTGTTTTGTCCCGCATCACCTACCTCCATTGACGTTATTTGATATGTCCAAGATGAAGGTTCCCCCTTCAGCTTGAGGGGGGGTGTTGGAATTATTAGTTTTAAATTAATATGTCGAGTCAATGTAGGTTTATTAGAGTCTTTAGGAGTGTGGGGGTTTTGTCCCACATCTTGTGTCGGTGTTTATGAGTCTGATTGTAATCCTATAAAAAGCCCCTTTGAGGATGAATATCATAACTTATATTTCCCTTTTATTACTTCCAACAAATACAATATTATCCATAAAGGTGCCCGCGTAGAGAATTCTCGCGAAGTGAGGCCGATCGCCCGAGCGCGCGTGCAACTTGTCTACCAATGCGTATTTGTATCAAAGTCTTCGGGGCTCACTCCGTAAGATGTATTACTTATATAAGTTTAGTCGCACAATCCAATGGACTAACTTCATATTCTCTTAGAGATCTATATGACCTTATAGAAGCTGAAGGTTTTGTTAAATAAATTTAAACCGAAGAATACTTAAATGAATGGTGTTTAAAGTGCTCTTACTAAGTTTAACATGATAGAATGGTGGAAAATAGAATATATGAAATTAAAAATTCTCTAAGAGTAATATTCACACCTCCTCTCACAAGTGTTGTATCTGAATCAACTTTAATGTTCGTAGTTGTATACCAGGTGATTATAGAAGTTCCTTATCGCCCAACACTTCAAATGTTTTAGCATGCACTGAAACTTGGATTTGGGCAAGCATATAATTGACCAAAAGATCTCACAGTAAGTGTTGTAATGATGTTAATGCTATTAAAGTGTTTTATTTATATGCGGTATTTAGTCTTTAATAATTTGAGCATGCCATATTTGCAGATGAAGATTTATCAATTAATTTCAAATGGGTCATCCAATTTCAAATGACACAACAAAATTTCATAGCCTAGTTAGGACAACTCCTCGTTGACATTTTGTTTTTGAAGCTGTAACGTGTACCTTAATACCTTGTACGCTAGGTTTCTATGTGCTGCACATTTTACAGGCTTCATTAAAAATGGATGTTGGATAAGAATAAGTTATTCATAAATTATTTCTGATCATGGATGCAATATTTTATATGTTTTTGGTTGCATAAGAACAGTTCTGCAAAAATTATTTAACACATGGTCCGATAAATATATTTTTTGCATATATTGTTTGTTATGATGTTAGTTGATAACAACATAGCAAAGCTCAATTAACATTTATCTCTTAGTAAGTTTTTTTTCTTTTTTATAAGGTTAGGTATGCAGAAGTGTCAAATTGTTTAGCTTTTGTTTTGTTTGTTTAGTAGCTCATAAGACCAAATCTTATTCAAGTATGCATCATCTTGAATCGGAGAATTTGAATAACTGAGGGCCTCTTAGTGTTTAGGTAAAGTACATTTAGCACTCTCAAAATTCATTGTAAAGACATGTAGAAACCCCTAACTTTTCTATTTTTAATCAAAAAATGACAAATAAAAATTCAATTTCAAGTTATAATAATTTAAAAATTAATTTGTATCCCTCATTAAATTGCCCAAATTTATGATATCTTAAAAATTTTAAGTTAAATTTATTTTAATATCATTTGTATCCCCATAAAATTACTTAAAGCTTAATAAAGCTTAATTCTTTGATTTCTTTCACAATGATTTAGGGTTAATCCGATTTAAAAAGAGAATTAAATTCATTTTTACAAATTAAGGTGATTTAATGAATTGTTTAAAATGAAATTTTGGATTAAATAACTTGAAATTGAATTTTTTATTATAAAATTTATTCTCATTTGACTAAAAGTTGAAGAATTAGGGATTCTAAATGTCCATTTAAAAACTACAGATGTTCCATATGTCTTTCTTATAAAATTCAGGAATTTCAAACGTATTTTACCCTAATATTTAACATAGCATGGTTTACTTTCTTGAGTTGAAAGTTTTACGAGAATGGAATAACTGAGCTGGAATATTGATTAAATGATGACCTCTCTTACTTTCTGCTAGTCTGTGAATTATGATCCTTGTAACTTTAAAGGCTCTGTATCTATTCATTTCTGAAAGGCTGTAAACCGTAAATTGTAATCCTGAGTCTGTATCAATTGGTTGGTAAAGACCAGTGAATTTTTTGCAAATTGTAACCAGTAAGCTGTAACTTGTAAGACTCTTCACATAATCTGTAAACTGGAAGTAATTTTTTAGGCTATAACCAGCTCCCGCCTCTTATTATAAGTGCTTTTTTGCAAGCCTAAAGCTTGAGAGATTTTATTTAAATTCATCGAATGATATAATAATAAATTGAAGTTCACAAATAAAAAAATGTGTGTACAATGAGTTTAATATTCATCTAAATATTTGAAACCAAATAAAAAATGTGTATTCCGCTAGTAGTGTTTATAAGAAAAAACTCAGGATTTAACCTTTTAAGGAAGAATTTAAAAAACAATCTAGCTGGCTCAAAAACATGTCAAGTTGGATTGGATTTGACGCAATTACATTGATTCAATGAAAAAATAATTATCCCTGACTCATTGATCCCCTGAAAATTAGATCAATTCAATTTCAGCTAGTACTGGACTACACGTGATTAAATCGGGAACAGACCTGTCTTCCAGATATTTGTCAAAGCAAGCACAAAATTTAAGATGTTAAGGAAGTGAATTAGTGCCCTATATTAATCTAAGAGATAATTGCTAACACTATAATTTGGAGATGGCATGAGCATAGATAACAACTTGAATAAACAGTGTGAATACTAAATTCTCTCTAGGATATGCACATTATGAGCTTAACTAGTTTAACAAATTAAGATAGTTAAACTTATCATTTGGGTACACAAATTTTTAATTAATAAGATTATGAAACTTAGGAATGAATGTATCAGGGATAAGATAGGAGTGGCGCCAATTGTAGAGAAGATGCGAGAAGCTCGTTTAAGATGGTTTGGACATGTACATAGGAGACCATTAGAGGCACCTGTTAGGCGTTGTGAGAGTTTAGTCACTAGACATGTTAAACGGGGGAGGGGTAGACCAAAAAAGACTTGGAATGAAACTATAAAGAAAGACATGATGTACTTAGGCATTAATGAGACTATGCTTAAAGATAGGGCGCAATGGCGACAGAGGATCCATATAGCCGACCCCACTATGGTGGGATAAAGGCTTGAGTGTTGTTGTTGTTGTATGAAACTTGAAATTTGGTTATATTCCCCAGTACAGTTTAATGTAATGATTATCAATTTATATTCTGCAAAAGTCTCTCCCATAATTAAAACATATCTATTAGCTGAGAAGCTATATCACCTCGATGCTGACCTAGGTGCCTTGATGGTGCCAACTGCCTAGCATTTTTCACAGCATTAATCTGTACTAAGAAATTATTGCAAAAAACACTAGACATATGCATATGACGTACAGATTGAATGGTAATGCTATCTTATAATTTTCCCTTTTTAAGCAAAAAAAACCTGTAACATTTTGAAGCCGTGCAACCGAATCTCTGAAGAGCAATCCTTCCGAATCAAAAGTAGAGATGTGTTCGCTAAAACACGAATATCGCCTGCCTTTACCTAGAGAAACGATAAATAGATTCAAAAGAAATACTGAAATAAGAAAAAACAGAGGAAGAGTTACATATAGTATTAGGGTGAAGCTATGTTAATCACAAGATTGCTTACTTCTTAAATATGTTTACAGTCTAAATGAGAACCACGGCATTTTTTTTGCACAGCATTTATTTTGCACAGCATTGGTGAAGATGGAAAGCTTTGAAATCGTCAATGAAAGTAAACTGACCACTTAACATCCTACCAGACAACAAAATTGCTTACTCCATACAATCATAGCCTCGTCGTTTCAACTCCAGTATTATCTAATTAAATGTATGTCCTTTTACATCTCACCATCTTATGTAACCAACAGTAGGTTCTTATGTCCCTATCAATAGTTTCTTATGTGATTTGGTCCAGTAAGTTCGTACAAAAAAGTCATTGTGGCACGACAACAGTTGTGATTACCGCTATAAGACAATCTTATTTTGACTATATACATGGATGCGGTTACAAGGGCGAAGTAGGGTGTTCACGAACCATGGTTTACAACCATTGTGTTCAAGACCACCACAACAATGTCAAACAAACCCTAAGCATGGTTATGTTCTTAACGCTAGTTTTTTTTCTTATGTCGCTAGCAGTAGTTTACTTTTATGAATGCTTACTTTGCACCTAAACATTGATTCATTTCATAAAGGAGATGGGTAGATTAGATGCAGTGGAAAATGCTTCCACCTTTTTAAAAATTCTGAATTTTGTCCAATTAAAGGAAATAGAGCTTCATGATGATCAAGGATTTTATCGCTGACCAAATAAATGTCATTGGTAGTGAAGGAACCGGAAGCCTTCTAAGAAAGTACTTAAGTCAATCACAAATAGTAGGGCTACGGCTTTGATAATGAATATAACGTGTACAAGTTTGAAATGATTTTTAAGAGGCAACTTAGACCTATTTAGCACTCTGTTTTTACTCCAGTGCGGTGTGAAAAGTCAAAAACTTCATTTTTACCTTCATTTCTCACTGAAGGGTGTGAGCTCCATTTCTCACCAGCTTTATATCACCCGAGCCATCAACACCAGTCTATCAAACATAGCCACAATTTGATATCGGTAGGTTGTGGAGAATGAACAAAAGGGAGATACGTGATTTTCACATATTATTGTGTCAATTCTTTATACACCTCTAATATGCAACTTTAAAATGTAAGACTATTCCTTAGCTTGGTTATATGCTCTCCAGATTTTATTAATCATTTACCAACATAACAACGGGTGGATATTGGCTCTATACAGTAATTGCAATTTAAATATTCACAAGAAAGAATTATTTCTAACCCACTCCATGATCGCATGTTACTAAAAACGGATAAAATCTGTTGAACATGATAAATCATAATGTGAGTATGGAAAACAAATTTGAAGGAGATTGAATATTCGGATGGTCACAGCATTCAAATTGTTGTTGAATGGACATTTAGAATCCGAAATGATCCACTGGAAAACCAAAAAAAAATCGTGTACAAGTATTCTGGTCGCAGTCGAGATGAACAACTTGCAACAATTTATCTAGTGTTATTAATTATAATTTATATTTTGTTCTAATTTGATTAAATTTTGGTATTTTCGTAATTAGTATGTATGCGTGGATTTATATGATACATATCTTTCTATTGTGACTTCTATTTAAAAAGTCCTTAGGTCTTTTGGATGGGAAAAAAATAACAAGAATTCTCTTCTATATTTCTAGTTAACACTTCACCCCCGCCTCAAATGTCACAGTAAAACTCTGTTATCTCCTCATCCACCTTCGGATCGAGAGAAAGAGAGGATGGACACTACCCTATAGGGTTGAGATCATAAATCCCTTGATTCCATAACATTTGGTATCAGAGTTAGTCACTCCATACCCACGCAGCCGTTGATTAATATCCAGCATCTGTCTATAAATTTCCTCAATCCTTCATAGATACTTTGCATGACTAATATTTGCATCAACATCAGCTCCTTTGATTCAACTCCAGGCTCATGTAATAATGTTCCGCATTTTTAACCATTTATTCTTCATGTTAAACCATCTAACAGATGGGAAGTTAGAACCTAGGGAGAGGAAAGCAAGTATAGCAGTATAGAGAAAGTGACAATTTCCTTTGGTCAATAGTTTGAGTAGAGAATAAAAATTAAAGAAAATGAAGTCTCTCCTTAATGCTCACCCAACGGAGAGTGAAAATAAAGGATTTTGCATAAATTTTTAGTTATATTGAAACTATCAGTATTTCAATAAGGCTCTGTTCATTTCGCCGGTTTTGGAGAAAGGAATTGGAATTTGGGTCTCTCAATTCCAATTACGGTGTTCATTTGAGCGTTTAATGGATCGGAATTGGTCGAGCAAAACCGTCACTTTTGGGTTCTTTGAAAATTAGGCTTGAACGAAAACTTACCTCCTTTGGTCGGTTTTCATGATTTTCAGATCGCAGCATTGTTCGACTTATCCTTCTTCTTCTTCTCCCGAGAGCTCGCCCTTTTCGCTGCTACTTCTTCCTTGGCGTCGACTGGCGCAACCTTCTTCTGATTTTCTGCTTCCGAGCTTCTTCATTCGATCTTCGAGAGAGGCATACAATAAGGTCGCGAGTTTGGTTCTTCTTCTGCTTTGATGGATCCTGTGTTACATCATTTCTGTAAGAATGTGAATATTGATTCATCGCCTTTTTTGCATCTGATATTTGTTTTTCATCGCGACATTTGTGAGTATGGGGGTCGGTGGCTCCAGCAAAACGTAAGTCCCTCATCATCGCCATCCCCATCCCCATCGATCAGCCATAAATATACTGAAAAAACTTGAGACAGTGTTCAATTTACTCGGTACGTGTTTTATTAATAGTGTTTATGGGTATGGACGTGATATTACAATTTCATGATATCAAACTTTTGGCTTCTGGTGTTAAATTTATTTTCTTTGGGAATTTATGTTTTAATGTCGAAAATTAGAGCAAAGGATAAAGATCTATGTTCTTCAATATGCTTCGATTTTACTACTTAAATATGACTAAATGGTGCAGCCCCGGCGACGTCTTAATTTTTCAATTATTGTCTGTTTATTTTCGTCGCACTATTTAGTTTTGTTGGTATTTTATTTTGACTTCGTGTAGCGCGCCGCGCAAATTTTCTATCCGGCATGTGAGCCCAGCCAAGTCACATGACCCTGAATGAATCAGCCCGGTGTGTCGAGAGACAGTGAAGTGAATGTTACTCTTCCAATTTAAAGAAATAAAAAAAAAATTAAATGCCCAATATTATCCAGCCTAACCTCGTTATAAATAGGAAATGTGAAAGCCCTAGGGGGGCGGCTGGTATTGTGAGAAAGCATTTCTCACGGTGCCCTGAGCCGGTGTCTTCCCGATCCCGTCTCCTGTTCCTCAGCAAACACGCGATCTCCCCCCCCCCCCCCTGCATTCGTCGATCCTGGTGGAGCCTTCCCCGGCCGGCAAACACCCCATTCTTCCGCCACCCTGGGCCTCGTGGAACCCCGTCGACCACCAGACCGCCTTCCGCTTCACTCCCCTTTCCCGTGGAGCCACCAATCGACCCGATCGGACTTCCCCTCCACTTTTTTCCGTTCCGTGGAGCCACCTGCAGACCCGATCGGCTCTCCTCTCCTTCACTGTTGTTCGTGCAACCACTATCAGGTGGTCGGCGACTTCCTTGCAGCCGGTCCCTCCTCTTACCGCCCACCGGAGTGATCGCTGCCTCCCTCTGCGAGTTGTTGGCTGTCCGGTGAGCCTTCAGCCTCCGCGTTTCCTCCACCAGCGAACCGACCAGCCACTCGCCACTTGGATCGTGTCCGAAAGGGCTTGCGAAGCCCCGGGGTGAGATCTTTCCTTACTATACTCTATTTCCTGGCTGTTTGGTTGAATATTATTGTGCGAATAGCAACTTTAAGACTTTATTTGGAAGGTAGCATTTTTCGCATCGTATCTCGTTGTGTCGTGTCTATTTTCTATAATCTGCTTTACTCCTTTGTCATTGTTGCGGACTCTGTCTGCGGAGTTTGTCTGGGTTCTTTACTAAGGCGTGCACCGGTTATTTCCTATTAATTTGTCACTCGCTCCCCTTGAAATTTGAAGCTCTTGTTGTGATTGCGCGCTGAAATTAGGGTTGTGTCAAGGTTTCGCCCCCGACTTTTAGGGTTGGTCAAGCAAGTTTGCATCAATTTGGTGTGGCTGCTGGGATACTTCACTCCTATTGTGGGGTAGCCGAGCGTGTTTCGCTCCCGAGAGTTGATTTAGCGTTTTCTAATTTTATTCATGGAATCGAGAATCGAGCACCTCGAGGGAGGGATGAGCGACCTGGGTAAACGCATGGAGGAACTTATGACCGCTGTCACTGCACTCACTGCCACCATGGGGGACACGACTCAAGTCGTCTTACAGTTACGCACCACTGTCAACAACTTAGAAGCCCAATCTCATTTAGGAGGACCACCCCCACAGCAACCATTCCACCCCCACAGCACCCAGTTCCACCCCCCGACCCACAGCCCGATTATCGGGACCAACGGCACCCTCCCAGGTGGGATGCGGACGTCCGATTAGACATTGGGGACTTTGAGGGCACCCTTGAGCCTGAGGTGTGCCTCGATTGGAGTGAACGGTTAGAGTGGTACCTCAACTGGAGGCGCATTACCGATCACTAGCAGGTGGAGTATGCCATCTTGAGACTGAAGGGACCCGCCCTCACATGGTGGGGTCATCTCGAACGTATGTATTTCACGATGGGACAGCCTCCGATCACCACTTGGGTTGAGTTCAAAGCTCAACTTAAGAAGAGGTATGTCCTTGCGGACTTCATGCAGACCTTATATCGGCGATATCACACCCTACGACAGGATAGGTGTACCGTTGATGAGTACACCGACGAGTTCTTAGTGCTCCAGTCACGGCTAGATCTGAAAGAGGCCAACCATGTGGTTGTAGGCCGCTATCTCGATGGACTGCGGTATGTGATCCGAGACCAGTTGGAGCTACATGACTTCCAAGATTTGGAGGAGGTCTCCAGTCGAGCCCGTCGGGTGGAAGCCCTCCAGAGGAGGACAGGTGTGCAGAGGTCCGTTGACCGGGCCCCGCACACCTCGCCACCGACTTTGACTGTTCGGCCTAGCCCGACAGCCATTCCGAGCGCACCAGTCCCTACTAGATCGTTATTACCCGCCCCTACTTCTCCCGGGGTAGCACCTGCTGCCGCCAAAGGAAGAGAAGCGGGGGGCTCTCAGACTGTATTTCGTCGTTTCAAGTGTATGGAGTCGGGTCACAAGTCATCTGAGTGCCCCCATCGCCGATTCACCGCGATAGTCGAGGCAGATGATGGCCGAGAGCCGGAGTATGGAATTTGGAACGATGATGTCACTACGGAAGTGTTAGGACCACTCGAGGTCGAGTATGAGGTAGAAGGCGAGCAGCCTACACATTTGGTCTCCATCTTGCAGCATAGCCTTCTGACTCCGCGCGTCCCCACCGCCGACGCATGGCAGCGCCATAGTATCTTTCGCACCACCGCTCGTATTCAGGAGCATTTTTGCTCCATCATTATTGATAGTGGAAGCAAGGAGATTTTGTCTCCCAGCGGATGGTGGAGAAACTGAGACTTCCCACCCAGAGTTTAGACCGTACCTACGAGTTATCGTGGGTCACTAGCGGCGCTACGATAGTTGTCACTCATTGCTGCCTTGTGTCGTTCGCCATTGGGAGCACCTACACTGATTTTGTATGGTGTGACATCGCCCCCTGGACGTGTGTCACAACCTGTTAGGTCGCTCGTGGCAATACGATAGACATGTTAGTGATGTTACCCATGATGGGCGTAGGAATGCCCACATATTCGATCACCAGGGTCGCCGGATTGTTCTTCTTCCCCAGAAGAACGGTCTAGTCCCTCAGAGGCTTCCACCACCATCTACGTCGTACACTAAAGCACCCGATTGCCCCACACCTACTCTCACCACCACGTCCTATCCTTCTGCATGCTACCCGTCCATCACGATGCTTATGACCGCTCGTCATTTCTGTCGAGAGGTGGAGGACGGAGGCATAGTCTATATGCTAGTGGGGAGAGAGTCCCCCACCACTACCACTGAGATACCAGCCCGAGTGCAACCACTCGTGGCGGAGTTTGGCGATCTGACACTTGATGAGTTTCCCGACCAGCTGCCATCGCTACGGGATATACAGCATTGCATTGATCTCATCCCTGGTGCCAGCCTACCGCACGGTCCGCACCTCCCCCACTATCGTATGAACCCACGAGAGCACGAAGAACTTAGGAGGCAGGTATCCGAGCTCCTTCAGAAGGGGCTCATCCGCGAGAGCCTTAGTCCCTGCGCCGTCCCTGCTCTTCTTGTCCCCAAAAAAGACGGGACATGGCGTATGTGTGTTGATAGTCGCGCTATCAACAAGATCACCATCAAGTATCGTTTTCCGATCCCCCGATTGGATGACATGCTCGATATGCTGGCGGCGCGAGAGTGTTCTCGAAGATCGATCTTAGGAGCGGGCACCATCAAATTCGGTTACGTCCTGGAGAAGAATGGAAACCCGCCTTTAAGACCAAGGAGGGGTTGTATGAGTGGATGGTCATGCCCATCGGACTGTCCAACGCCCCGAGAACTTTTATGCGTCTGATGACGTAGGTCTTTAGACCCTTGATAGGGATTTGTGTCGTAGTCTACTTCGATGATATTTTGGTCTATAGCACTGAGCCTGACCAGCACATCACCCGCCTGCACCAGGTCCTTCAGATCCTGCGTGAGCACCGACTGATCATCAATCTGAAGAAGTGCACTTTCCTTACTGACAGTCTCACCTTTTTGGGATATATAGTTTCTTCTGAGGGGATCCGAGTAGATCAGGAGAAGGTGAGAGCGATTGTATCTTGGCCAACGCCCAGAAACTTTACGGAGGCCAGGGGATTCCACGGATTGGCGTCGTTCTATCGATGATTCATCCTTAATTTTAGCACCCACATCGCACCCATTACGAATTGCCTCAAGAAAGGCCAGTTCACATGGACGGCTGAGGCAGCATTCCTTCTCATGAAGGAGAAGATGTCTAGTGCTCCCGTACTGGCTCTTCCCTATTTTGAGAAGGTATTTGAGGTTGACTGTGATGCTTCCCACGTCGGTATAGGAGCCGTTCTGAGCCAGGAGGGCCGACCCATAGCATTCCATAATGAGAAGCTTGACGATGCGAAGACCCGATACTCGACTTACGACATCGAGTTCTTCACAATCGTCCCAGCTCTCCGACATTGGCGCCACTACCTGATCCAGCGCGAGTTCGTGCTGAACACGGACCACGATGCGTTGCAACACCTGAACTCCCAAAGGGAGGTCAGACGCCACGCAAAGTGGGTCGCTTTCCTCCAAGAGTACACCTTCCACATTAGACACAAGCCCGGGGCGTCCAACCGAGTGGCTGACGCCCTTAGTAGACGTGCACACGTTCTCGTATCTCTGCAACCGCTGGTCACAGACTTAGATTCGCAGCGGGAGTCATACACCACTGACCCCGATTTTAGCACTATTTGGGAGGAGTGTCGGACGAGGGACGCGGATGGTTCGGGTCATTTTATCCTGAGTGAAGGGTATTTATTCCGAGGGACGCGTCTGTGTATCTGTCAGGGTCCGTTACGTAAGCTGCTCCTCACTGAGCTACATTCCTCGGGGTTAGGTGGACACTTTGGGCAGTCGAAGATGTTGGACCTCGCCACGGCTCGCTACTACTGGTCGTGCATGAGAAAGGACATCGTGAAGCTGGTTCAATCGTGTCAAACCTGCCAGCTATTTAAAGGGCACTCCCAAAACACGGGAGTAGTACACATCATTGCCCATTCTCGAGCGACCGTGAGACGAGGTGTCCATGGATTTCGTTAGTAGCCTACCCACCACCGCCCGTCGAGTTGATGTTGTCTTTGTAGTGATTGATAGATTCTCTAAGATGGCTCATTTCATACCTTGTAGGAAGACATCCGACGGGGCGCATGTCGCTGAGTTGTTCTTTAGGGAGGTAGTTAGACTTCACGGGGTCCCGCGGGTATTCTTGTCTGATAGGGACACTCGTTTCATGGGATATTTTTGAAAGACTCTTTGGGGCAAGCTTGGCAAAAAACTAAATTTCAGCAGCGCTTATCACCCCCAGACAGACGGCCAGACCGAAGTGGTCAACCGGAGTTTGGGTGACCTATTGAGTTGTTTGGCCGGTGAGCACCCTAAGCAATGGGACATGGCCATTTCCCAGGCTGAGTTTGCTTACAACAGTTCCGTGAATCGTTCCACCCAAAAATCTCCATTCGAAATTGTTTACGGATTTCCCATCCCACACTTCCTGGATCGCCACTCTCTTCCGTGCCATGAGCGTATTTCTTTCGATGCTACCACTTTCATTGATGATTTGAAGTTGCTACACAGGTCTATTAATAAACAATTGCAGACAGCTTCCGAAAAATACAAGCTCGCGGCGGACACCCGTCGTAGTGAACTGTATTTTTCGGCAGGAAATTGAGTATTGGTCTACTTTCGGAAGGAAAGGTTTCCCACCGGGTCGTATCACAAGCTTCAACAGCGCCATTATGGACCCATTCGGGTGAGGAAGCGGCTGGGCGAGAACGCCTACCTTATAGACCTACTGTTGGAATTCGGCACTTCCCCGATTTTCAATATGTCGGATCTAGTTCTGTTTCATGGCCCACCACCCACCAGTTAGATACCACCTCCGTCACTGGGACCCGGATCAGAGACAGGCTTCCAGACTACTTTCACCCCTACAGTCGAGGAGATATAGCACATCTTGGACATTCGCGAATTCCAGACCCGCCATGGCACCTACCAGTGATACTTAGTGGAATGGCGCGGACGTGACCTTTTGGACAGTACGTGGATCAGCGCCTAGGAGCTTCAGCGCCGCCACCCGGACCTCTCCGTCGCACCCATTTGCCCAATCTCACCGGGGTCGAGCTCTTTCAACCTCGGGGGAATTGGTGCAACCCCGGCGACGTCTTAATTTTTCAATTATTGTCTACCTACGTTGATTTTGTATGGGGTGACATCGCCCCATGGACGTGTGTCACAACCTGTTAGGTCGCTCGTGGCAATACGATAGACATGTTAGTGATGTTACCCATGATGAGCATAGGAATGCCCACATATTCGATCACCTGGGTCGCCGGATTGTTCTTCTTCCCCAGAAGAACGGTCTAGTCCCTCAGAGGCTTCCACCACCATCTACGTCGTACACTAAAGCACCTGATTGCCCCACACCTACTCTCACCACCACGTCCTATCCTTCTGCATGCTACCCGTCCATCACGATGCTTATGACCGCTCGTCATTTCTGTCGAGAGGTGGAGGACGGAGGCATAGTCTATATGCTAGTGGGGAGAGAGTCCCCCGCCACTACCACTGAGATACCAGCCCGAGTGCAACCACTCGTGGCGGAGTTTGGCGATCTGACACTTGATGAGTTTCCCTACCAGCTGCCACCACTACGGGATATACAGCATTGCATTGATCTCATCCCTAGTGCCAGCCTACCGCACGGTCCGCACCTCCCCCACTATCGTATGAACCCACGAGAGCACGAAGAGCTTAGGAGGCAGGTATCTGAGCTACTTCAGAAGGGGCTCATCCGCGAGAGCCTTAGTCCCTGCGCCGTCCCTGCTCTTCTTGTCCCCAAAAAAGACGGGACATGGCGTATGTGTGTTGATAGTCGCGTTATCAACAAGATCACCATCAAGTATCGTTTTCCGATCCCCCGATTGGATGACATGCTCGATATGCTGAGCGGCGCGAGAGTGTTCTCGAAGATCGATCTTAGGAGCGGGCACCATCAAATTCGGGTACATCCTGGAGAAGAATGGAAACCCGCCTTTAAGACCAAGGAGAGGTTGTATGAGTGGATGGTCATGCCCATCGGACTGTCCAACGCCCCGAGAACTTTTATGCCTCTGATGACTTAGGTCTTTAGACCCTTGATAGGGATTTGTGTCGTAGTCTACTTCGATGATATTTTGGTCTATAGCACTGAGCCTGACCAGCACATCACCCACCTGCACCAGGTCCTTCAGATCCTGCGTGAGCACCGACTGATCATCAATCTGAAGAAGTGCACTTTCCTTACTGACAGTCTCACCTTTTTGGGATATATAGTTTCTTCTGAGGGGATCCGAGTAGATCAGGAGAATGTGAGAGCGATTGTATCTTGGCCAACGCCCAGAAACTTTACGGAGGCCAGGGGATTCCACGGATTGGCGTCGTTCTATCGATGATTCATCCGTAATTTTAGCACCCACATCGCACCCATTACGAATTGCCTCAAGAAAGGCCAGTTCACATGGACGGCTGAGGCAGCATTCCTTCTCATGAAGGAGAAGATGTCTAGTGCTCCCGTACTGGCTCTTCCCTATTTTGAGAAGGTATTTGAGGTTGACTGTGATGCTTCCCGCGTCGGTATAGGAGCCGTTCTGAGCCAGGAGGGCCGACCCGTAGCATTCCATAATGAGAAGCTTGACGATGCGAAGACCCGATACTCGACTTACAACATCGAGTTCTTCGCAATCGTCCCAGCTCTCCGACATTGGCGCCACTACCTGATCCAGCGCGAGTTCGTGCTGAACACGGACCACGATGCGTTGCAACACCTGAACTCTCAAAGGGAGGTCAGACGCCACGCAAAGTGGGTCGCTTTCCTCCAAGAGTACACCTTCCACATTAGACACAAGCCCGGGGCGTCCAACCGAGTGGCCGACGCCCTTAGTAGACGTGCACACGTTCTCGTATCTCTGCAGCCGCTTGTCACAGACTTAGATTCGCAGCGGGAGTCATACGCCACTGACCCCGATTTTAGCACTATTTGGGAGGAGTGACGGACGAGGGACACGGATGGTTCGGGTCATTTTATCCTGAGTGAAGTGTATTTATTCCGAGGGACGCGTCTGTGTATCTGTCAGGGTCCGTTACGTAAGCTGCTCCTCACTGAGCTACATTCCTCGGGGTTAGGTGGACACTTTGGGCAGTCGAAGATGTTGGACCTCGCCACGGCTCGCTACTACTGGCCGTGCATGAGAAAGGACATCGTGAAGCTGGTTCAATCGTGTCAAACCTGCCAGCTATTTAAGGGGCACTCCCAAAACACGGGAGTAGTACACATCATTGCCCATTCTCGAGCGACCGTGAGACGAGGTGTCCATGGATTTCGTTAGTAGCCTACCCACCACCGCCCGTCGAGTTGATGTTGTCTTTGTAGTGATTGATAGATTCTCTAAGATGGCTCATTTCATACCTTGTAGGAAGACATCCGACGGGGCGCATGTCGCTGAGTTGTTCTTTAGGGAGGTAGTTAGACTTCACGGGGTCCCGCGAGTATTCTTGTCTGATAGGGACACTCGTTTCATGGGATATTTTTGGAAGACTCTTTGGGGCAAGCTTGGCAAAAAATTAAATTTCAGCAGCGCTTATCACCCCCAAACAGACGGCCAGACCGAAGTGGTCAACCGGAGTTTGGGTGACCTATTGAGTTGTTTGGCCGGTGAGCACCCTAAGCAATGGGACATGGCTATTTCCCAGGCTGAGTTTGCTTACAACAGTTCCATGAATCGTTCCACCCAAAAATCTCCATTCGAAATTGTTTACGGATTTCCCATCCCACACTTCCTGGATCGCCACTCTCTTTCGTGCCATGAGCGTATTTCTTTCGATGTTACCACTTTCATTGATGATTTGAAGTTGCTACACAGGTCTATTAATAAACAATTGCAGACAGCTTCCGAAAAATACAAGCTCGCGGCGGACACCCGTCGTAGTGAACTGTATTTTTCGGCAGGAAATTGAGTATTGGTCTACTTTCGGAAGGAAAGGTTTCCCACCGGGTCGTATCACAAGCTTCAACAGCGCCATTATGGACCCATTCAGGTGAGGAAGCAGCTGGGCGAGAACGCCTACCTTATAGACCTACCGTTGGAATTCGGCACTTCCCCGATTTTCAATATGTCGGATCTAGTTCCGTTTCATGGCCCACCACCCACCAGTCAGATACCACCTCCGTCACTGGGACCCGGATCAGAGACAGGCTTCCAGACTACTTTCACCCCTACAGTCAAGGAGATATAGCACATCTTGGACATTCGCGAATTCCAGACCCGCCATGGCACCTACCAGCGATACTTAGTGGAATGGCGCGGACGTGACCTTTTGGACAGTATGTGGATCAGCGCCTAGGAGCTTCAGCGCCGCCACCCGGACCTCTCCGTCGCCCCCATTTGCCCAATCTCACCGGGGTCGAGCTCTTTCAACCTCGGGGGAATTGGTGCAACCCCGGCGACGTCTTAATTTTTCAATTATTGTCTGTTTATTTTCGTCGCACTATTTAGTTTTGTTGGTATTTTATTTTGACTTCGTTGTAGCGCGTCACGCAAATTTTGTATCCGGCATGTGAGCCCAGCCAACTCACGTGACCCTGAAATTGAATGAATCGGCCCGGTGTGTCGAGAGACGGTGAGGTGAGTGTTACTCTTCCAATTTAAAGAAATTACAAAAAAAAATAATGCCCAATATTATTCAGCCTAACCTCGTTATAAATAGGAAATGTGGAAGCCCTAGGGGGCGGCTGGTATTGTGAGAAAGCATTTCTTACAGTGCCCTGAGGCGGTGTCTTCCCGATCCCGTATCCTGTTCCTCAGCAAACCCGCAATCTCCCCCCCCCTGCATTCGCCGATCCTGGTGGAGCCTTCCCCGGCCTTCCGCCACCCCGGGCCTCGTGGAACCCCGTCGACCACCAGACCGCCTTCCGCTTCACTCCCCTTTCCCGTGGAGCCACCAATCGACCCGATCGAACTTCCCCTCCCCTTTTTTCCGTTCCGTGGAGCCACCTGCAGACCCGATCGGCTCTCCTCTCCTTCACTGTTGTTCGTGCAACCACTATCAGGTGGCCGGCGACTTCCTTGCAGCCGGTCCCTCCTCTTACCTCCCACCGGAGTGATCGCTGCCTCCCTCTGTGAGGAGTTGGTTGTCCGATGAGCCGTCATCCTCCGTGTTTCCTCCACAAGCAAACCGACCAGCCACTCGCCACTTGGATCATGTCCGAAAGGGCTTGCGAAGCCCCGGGGTGAGATATTTCCTTACTATACTCTATTTCCTGGCTGTTTGGTTGAATATTATTGGGCGAGTAGCAACTTTAAGATTTTATTTGGAAGGTAGCCTTTTTCGCATCGTATCTTGTTGTGACGTTTCTATTTTCTTTAATCTGCTTTACTTCTTTGTCGTTGTTGCGGACTCTGTCTGCGGAGTTTGTCCGTGTTCTTTACTAAGGCGTGCACCGGTTATTTCCTATTAATTTGTCACCCGCTCTCGTTGAAATTCGGAGCTCTTGTTGTGATTGCGCGCTGAAATTAGGGTTGTGTCAAGGTTTCGCCACCGACTTTTCGTGTTGGTCAAGCAAGTTTGCATCACTAAAGATAGGGCGCAATGATGACAAAGGATTCATATAGCCGACCCCATTATGGCGGGATAAAGTCTCGAGTGTTGTTGTAAATATCAATCATGTGCCTCAAAATAATCCTACAAACGAACAACGAAATTGAGTTTTGACCCAATTCCAAAACCATTGAGTTTTTGATTTTGGACCAACACTAATTCCCTCATCCGAAAACCCGCCAAACGAACAGGGTCTAAAAGAACAAACTTCCATTCCAAAATAAAATAAAAATCTTCCTTATGTCTGTGTCAATTATGTATAATATTTCCTTTATTTTTCTCATTTTTCACTCCAAAAAAAGAAGAATGATTTCCTTCACTCTCTTAGAACTAACAATTAAAATATTTACATTTCATTTCTCATAAATGTTTTCTTTTCCTAGCCAAACTTCCGATCAGAGTGTAAGTCAAATAATTCTACATAATCGGACCAATGCAAAGCTAATTAACAGCATAAGTCAAAATCAGCGGTATATCCATCACATGACAATACAAAAAAGAGTCGCTATTATTATCTAACAATGGCATATCAATCACATAGTCGGACCAAATAAATTTTATAGCAGACAGTGCAGTTTGTATGCAAACTGGAAAGTATAAAGTATTAGCAGCATTGGAGAACATAATTGGATAGCATAGATTAAATGGGAAGTGTTTGGAGAATGCTGACGGATTCGAGGTAGCCGACGGCGGATCTCCGGGCGTCGGGAGATGAAGCGCAGTTCAGTGAGACGGCGATGGCTGCTGCGACGTTTTCAGCAGTGGTGCTTCCGCCTTCCATGGCGTCGTACTTGAACAAGAGAGAATCGGAAGCTACCTGTGTCCAAATTATTAGATTGATCGTGAATACAGGAATATAGGGCTCCGGGAAGATGAAGGAAGCAGGAAGTAGAAGAGAAAAAGTAATAAAATGGTATATATAAGTCATTTAATTTCATTATATTAATTAATTAAAATGCAAATTATCAAAATTAATTAGTATACATATATTAATTAATTAATTAGTAGATTGGGAATTAAATGTGGGACCATAAATTCATTCCAAACAGAATATACGAGTGATAAAATTAAATTTATAAAATTTCTATTTATGCTATTTAAAATAATAATGCTAAAAATTACAATTACAATGAGATGGGGAATTAAAAAAAAGGAAATTATGCATAAAATAAAAATAATTTTATATGAATAATGTTGCTAAGTAGTTATAAAAATAAGACAAACAAATAACTTAAATTTTGTATTATATTAAATGAAAGTATTTAATCTCATATTTGTTATGTATTATTTATATGCATATCTAATATCACATGATAATGGCATTGCCACCGAAGCGATTATCTATGTCCAAAGTATCTTTGAATGTACGATCGACAGAATTGAATCTTTTTTGTTTGTCATTGGGGTCACATCCCAAATGATCAGAGATGTGTGACGGATTAATTTCCATAGATTATCATGCTATTTTTTATGTTGCGCGTTGATGAGTAGTTTATATACTCATCTTTTAGTATAGTTTTAATATATTTTTAATATGACATTATATAATTTATATGAATTATATCATATAAATTATTTCTTTTTCGATTTCATGAACTAACTTAAGTTTATTTTATATTTTCAGATTTTCTGGACACTTTGAGCCAAATTTGCAAGTACACGCCCAAGGTCACGGGCGTGACCAAGGGCGTAACAGCCTAAGATGTATTCCAGACCCGTTGTCGCCAACCCGGGGACATTCCGTGAAGATTCGCCAATTACACGCCCCAGGTCACGGGCGTGACCAAGGGCGTGACCCAGGTCACGGCCATGACCTGCCTCCCGCAGCCAAAATCAGCCTGTCATGTCAATTAAAATTACATGCCCTAGGTCACGGGCGTGACCAGGGCGTGACATCCAGTCACGGGCGTTATCACCACCGCGCCACTTTCCCGTCGATGACTTCCCGACAGGCACTGTTTTGAAGATTACACGTCCTAGGTCACGGGCGTGACCTAGGGCGTGACGTGCACGTAACGCCCACATTGAAGCAAGAAGCGTCTATCCACACCAGCTTCGATCACGCCTAGTACACGCTCTTGGTCACGGGCGTGACCAAGGGCATGTAACCCCAATTTGAAGCATATTTAAAGTCAGCTCCACCAGGACTAAAGGGACGAATTTTGGAGACTCAAGTCTTCTTTTCTTGCTTTGTTTTCATTATTTAAGCATTTTTTGTATTCTTCTTTTTAGTGAAATTGTAAGTTTCAATTCGTGTATTTTTCTTTTGTAATTGTAACTTTCTTTTCAATAGTTTGCAATTTAAATTCCTTAGTTTGTAATTCCTTTTGAAAAGCTTAATAAAAATTAGTTGTTATTCTTCTTAATCTCTTCTTCATTTCATCTTGAACTCTTTCATTTTCGTCGATTCCTCCATCTTCATGAGTAACTAAATTTCTATTAGTACTCGGTCGAGATGATCTAAGAAATAATAAACCTCATGAATTAAATTTAGATTCTATTTTTTCTCTCCTTAGAATACTTACGATTTATCCTTGATTTTAACATAATGAGATCATATTATCGATATACGGTTCTTGTTCTTGTTTTCGATCTTTAGTTAGCCGAACCAGCTCGTAAGGTGAATCGATCATTCAAGGATAAAGAGAGTTGCATGCAACCATCGAGAGAGAATGACATAAATCTCTCTGATTGGAGTCAAATCCAATAGAGGGGTTCACCGCGGTAAAGCGAGTTTTAGGGGTTAACTCAGCTGGGCGTATCCTCGACCCAAGGTGCGCTCAAAATTTGGGAACCTCCACGGTCTAAGCATTTCTTTGAAAGAGAATTAGAGTCTTATTTTATTCTTGTAATTTTTATTCTAAGGTGATTCAAGACCGAGTGCTAATCGTCTTTATTATTATTTTAACCGCTATTCTAATTCACTGTATTTCCTTTATAAACAAACCAACTACAAGCTCTATTGATAAAATAATAGAGATTTTTTTGAAATAAAAGTATTCAACCACCCCGAGTCTAATACGACCTTGGTTTTATAAACCGATATTACTTTCGATACGGTACACTTGTCGTTGTCGTTTGCGGATATAGTTTTGCGCATCACATGTGCACATATGTGTAACTTGTATTGAAATTTTAAACTTTGAGTGTGATGTGTTGCCCCCTGAAAGTATGGTTGTTGCAATACCAAAAGACACAGTTGCTAATATTATCTTAACTTCTGTTTGGAACATGACAAGCAGAGATCAATAAACAAAGGTTTTGTTAGTACCCCTCGGACCGTTAAGAAAACAAAATATTTCCATTTTATTGTCTTATGGATTAACAAATTATTGTGAATGCGAATATTTGACCCGAATTAAGACATGTATTTAGATTTAAATCTGCAGGTGGTACTACAATTGACATTTCATGCGCAATAAGGGTTGAGAAGTTGTTAGCATCTTCGAAGGTTTCAGTGATTTGTGGTGGATCGAAATCAACTATATTTCATTTATGTTGATGAAAAATAATGTTCAAATTAACTAAGTAGGAATTGTTCGTGTTGCTTGTACATGTGTAATCTTCTTGCATGTTTATGTAGTTCTCATCCGGCAGGACTCAAACTCCAGTTGATTCGCAATACAACAAAATTGTGGAAAAACAACTTTCGATGCGCATGAGGCATTCTGGAATGTTGAGCTTCTATTAAGCTTTCATGAAGGTTGCTATCTTCCTCAAGAAGGCTGTAACATTATAGCTTGTTTGAAAGTTAAGTAACGCACACCAATAATAGTCAAAAGATGATCAAATCACTTGAGTTCCGGGATATGATTTAGAAGTAATCGTAAATAAAACACTCCACCTTCAGACGGTTCAACAACATATAGTCGCCTGATTAATCTTCGATTTGCCAATCGTTGTGTGCATCTTCTTGTTGGAAATTAACCATATATGGTGTTTTGCAAAGTCAATGTATAAGTACTTGGTGTCCTCTGGACCATCATTGTAAATTCGAAAAAATTCAATTAGCACCGTGCGTGAGTTTCAGTCGTCACTGATGACATATGATATGGACTAATTTGCTACAAAACTGGACATGATATCTATTAGGTAGGTGTACCTGCAAGCGAACAATGGATGGGCATGTCAGATAGAGATTGTACTTAAATATTTTCCAAAATGTTTCTGAAGCACAAATCTAACAGACATCAACATATTTGCTAACTTCATCATAATTAGGCCCAAGTCTAACTTCGAATGTCACACAATCAGGTCATTTGTATACATATTTGTATAAATATTTAATACTTTTAATATTGCTGCATATTTCGACATTGATATGATAGACAAATTTTAGTAGAAATCAAGGATTGTATGGGACAACCCAACCGTACCATTGCCGATCATTGTGTCGTCGTCTCTATCGAGTACAATATATATGTTGTCATTCCTTTGACGGTGGACTGAGTATGAATTAAACCCTTGAATGGTGGATTCTGAAAATGAATTTGGGTAGCCTTTCTTACAAGTTACAATCGTTAATTTTCATGCATGGTGCATTAGGATTGAATGGACCGCATGTGTCATGGATCAGATGTTTTCATACAACAATGTACAACTCTGGCTATTCGTCTTGATAAGGTTTTTCAGCCCTAACAATGCAATCGTAGTCATCCAGAATACATAGCTTGTCCCTTCATTTAGATTAATCAACATATGGACTCCCCTCCCCCCCCCCCCCCCCCCCCCCCCTCTAAAAAAATGACAACGCCGAGAGGATCTTATCGCACACCATTGCAAACTCGCAGCGGTAGAGTGATGAACCGGAAAGTGGGGTGTGATTGTGTCCGTCTCTTCCCCATCTCTCACTGCATACGTCATGTGTCAGTAGTGGTGCTCAGTGAATACTCATTACATCACAATCTAATCAGAATTACGAAAACAATAAAATAGCATGCTGAAATAACATGCAGTAAAGTCACAGACGGTAAAGTATTAAGTAACTGAAATCTAAAAGATCACACAGTAAAATAGTCTATGACTCAATACTAGTACAAACAAAGAGTAGAGTAATCGATGACTGACTACAGGTGTTAATCAGACAAACCAAATAAGCTATCTACACTCCTCACATCATCAGGCTGGGGAAGAACCTCCTTCACAAAAGTCCACACCATACCATTCACCACTCCATCAGGCCTATTCGAGCTCTGGTCTGTTTGCTGGTGCTTCAAGTGGAGTCAACTGAATAAGTTAATCATATAAAATGACTAAGTGAAACTCCGCCCTTTCCAAGGCCCCTAAATGCTCGAAGGAAGGCATGAAATTTCTATGTTGTAGTAGGTGCCAAACAAGCACAACAGGTATGTATGCAAGTAGGCAATAGTACATAAGGAGTGCAGAAAAATAATAAAAAATTAAACAGAATAGAACTATGCTAAGGTACTACCTCAACGGTGTCTTCATTTCATTGCATTAATCGGGTTGTTTCATAAGTACTCTTTTACTGAACAAATACATCAATTATGCATGCCCATTATTGGCTATTACACACTCATTCGTTCTTGCCCAACATTGGCTATTATACATTCATTCGTTCTTGCCCATCATTCACTATTACACACTCATTCATTCTTGCCCATCATTGACTATTACACACACATTCGTTATTGCCCATCATTAACTATTACACACTTATTTGTTTGTGCCCATCAGTGACTATTACACACTCATTTGTTTTCCCCATCATTGGATATTACACACTTATTACAAACACTCTATGTTGGCATAGGATGGTAGTTCACTGCTTTTCATGGGTAGTTAATGTATAACCCGTAATTCGTCGAGATCAGAAATGCAAGAGGACAACACAGAAGACCTCCCCCACCTGGGCGAGTGCAGAAGACCTCCCCCACCTGGGCGAGTCCAGAAGACCTCCCCCACCTGGGCGAGTACAGAAGACCTCCCCCACCTGGGCGAGTACAGGAGACCTCCCCACCTGGGCGAGTACAGAAGACCTCCCCCACCTGGGCGAGTGCAGAAGACCTCCCCCACCTGGGCGAGTCCAGGAGACCTCCCCACCTGGGCGAGTACAGAAGACCTCCCCCACCTGGGCGAGTACAGGAGACCTCCCCACCTGGGCGAGTACAGAAGACCTCCCCCACCTGGGCGAGTACAGGAGACCTCCCCACCTGGGCGAGTACAGAAGACCTCCCCCCCTGGGCGAGTACAGAAGACATCCCTTACCTGGGGCGAGTACAGATTTCTACCCCGTTCAGAAGGCAAGAGCGGTTATCCGCAGCTCATTTCAGAAGGCGGGAGCAGCTAATCGCAGTCCATTTGGATTTGCCTATAAATAGGACCCCAAGGCACAAGTAGGAGGCACATTCACCCCCCCCTAGGGTGGGAGAGTACACTGCCTGCCTCTCTTGTGCCAAGCTCAGCATTGGCTTTAGGAGGGGAAGTTCCTATAGACTTCCGGGTATGTGACGGGACCTCCTCGCTGCAGCACACGGGTCTTGTTTATAGGCAGGTTGGAGTGGTTTTGTATGCTGTCTAGTTTCTTATCACCTTGTCTCGCGTGGGTCGATCACTAAACGAGTAGCCTTTGGTCACCCCCAAGTCTCGAACAGTTGGACCGGTATCCGGGTTCCAACATTTTTGGTGCGGTGAGCGTGGACTGTGACCGGAGTAAGAAACTTTAGTGTGAGACCTCACGGTGAGCCTTGATGAGAAAGGTCCTAGGCGAGTACCAGTTCAGGCGAGTACCAGATTAGGGGAGCTCAAACTGGGGCGAGTACCAGTTCAGGCGAGTACAAACTCAGGCGAGTACCAGATTAGGGGAGCTCAAACTGGGGCGAGTACCAGTTCAGGCGAGTACAAACTGAGGCGAATTCCAGCTCAGGCGAGCTCAATCAACTCGTAGGTGTTCCACTCGCAGATACTGCCTACAGGTGTTCCACTCGCAGATACTTCCTACAGGGAAACTTAAGGCTAGACGAGAAGAAATCAAGCTCGGTGAGGAGTGATTTCAGGCGAGTTGGAGCATAGAAAATAAAAAAGTTCCGGGGGCGCTGCCCCCGGACCCCGCAAGAGGCGCTGCCCCCTTGACCCCTGTCCGCTGACCGGGCAGCGGAACCCCCGAAAACTCTGCGTAGGGGGTCATAAGGCCAAAGGTGACACTTGTATTGCCCTCGTTTTCACCTCTTTTTATTGCTAAAACATTTTCATACATAGTACATATTAACACTCATGGGTGCTTTGGTAAAACCCCTGAGTGCTTTCACCTGATTTGCATATAGTGTGACTTTGACATCTTGACCACTATGACAACTGTCACAGAGGGATCCATATGGCAGGGTCATGGTAGAGAGTATATTTCACGAGTCCTTTCTACTTTATTCCGCGAATTCAACTTGCGAGGTATTCACTTCAACAATTCAGGTGTTTTTCTATATATCTCGCGAGTCCGTACTCGCGAGGTCATCACTTCAGCAACTATGGTGGTCTATTAATTCCGCGAGTCCGTACTCGCGAGGTCATCACTTCAACAACTATGGTGTTCTATTATATCTCGCGAGTCCGTACTCGCGAGGTCATCACTTCAGCAACTATGGTGGTCTATTAATTCCGCGAGTCCGTACTCGCGAGGTCATCACTTCAGCAACTATGGTGTTCTATTAATTTCGCGAGTCCGTACTCGCGAGGTCATCACTTCAGCAACTATGGTGTTCTCTTTAGTTCTATCTTGAGAGCTGATACTCAGCGAGTTCATATTTTCATGGTATTCTCTTTGGTTCCGCGAGTTCCTACTCGCGAGAATGTATCCAACTACTCATCTCTACAAGATTCAGAAGAAATCTATATTCGGCGAATGCTTACTCACGATGGGTGTTCTTATTTGGGATGATCTTATTCAAGAGCTTATACTTCCTGATGAAAACTCAAAAGACAATTATTCATAACTCACTTTGGCGAGGAAAAGTCATCATGAATCAGGTCACGCAAAACTCATTCTTCTTCTTGTTATTCACTACATATAACAATATTGATCTATCTATTGCAAAACTCTTAAGAATTAGATCGGGCATCCACTCGAAGTAGTATGATATATTCAAAAGCATTTTAGGATGTGTGATCTCACCTCTCCCCTTAAAACTTTTGGTCGAGCAATAAGATGACGTCTCGGGTTCAGTGCGCCATCCTAAGTCCAAGCCTCTGCATTGCCGGCCGAGATCAGCTCCCCCCTTGAATGTTGGCCGATCTGCCCCTCGAGTACCGACTCTCTTTGCCCGTGCACTAGTTACTAGGGGAGAGAGTGGAACTATATTCTCAGGTACTCTAAGTAAGTTGAAGTCCTCGAGATGTGTTGTTGCCGTAGACCAGGTCACTGCACGAGCTCCTCTCCTGCATACCGGCTACTTGCCCCCTCGAGTGAGTTGAAGTCCTCGAGATGTGTTGTTGCCGTAGACCAGGTCACTGCACGAGCTCCTCTCCTGCATACTGGCAACTTGCCCCCTCGAGTGAGTTGAAGTCCTCGAGATGTGTTGTTTCCGTAGACCAGGTCACTGCACGAGCTCCTCTCCTGCATACCGGCTACTTGCCCCCTCGAGTGAGTTGAAGTCCTTGAGATGTGTTGTTGCCGTAGACCAGGTCACTGCACGAGCTCCTCTCCTGCATACCGGCTACTTGCCCCCTCGAGTGAGTTGAAGTCCTCGAGATGTGTTGTTGCCGTAGACCAGGTCACTGCACGAGCTGTAACATCCCCCAGACAGCTAGACCCCTAAGTTGGTTTTGTCATGACAAAACCATAGGAAGAGCCCAAGGCCATGTGAATTGAGGTGAGAAGAAGAAAACCACCTTGGTCTGCAAATAGCAATTTCCAGTGACCAAGCTTAGGGTTGGACTTTAGGGTCTCAACTTTACCATTTGGCCCCACCATAGTATCACTAACCCTTTAGGGGCCCCCTTAGGGCACCAAGGACCCATTGGGGTCAACCAAAGAGGCCAAATTGACCAAAGTCAACCCTAACCCTAAATTGGTCAAAGTAGCCTAATTAGAGTCAATTAACCCTCACCATGACAAATTGACCATTCATCTAGGTCTAGAATACCATAAGAGACCTAGTAGACCTAAAAGCCCTATCATGGGACCCCCAGTGGTGCAAATTGACCAAAATGCCCTTTTTTTAGGTCAAAATGACAATTCTTCACTAAGTACCCTAATTGACCACCACCATATTAAATTGACCCTACCCATAGTGTTATCATGTCATAGGGGACCCAGTGGACCAAAAAGCCCCATGACTGGGTCAACCCTAGGGCTCAATTTGACCAAAGTCAACCTAGCCTATTTTGGTCAAATCAGCTTAAATTGGGTCAACAAAGGCTCATGTGACCAAATTGACCCCACCAGTAGTTTCTAAACCCAATTTGGAGTCCAAGAGACACAAAAGCCCCATCCTAGGGTCACCCAATTGCTCAATTTGACCAAAAGTCAAATTTGCCCAAATTAGGTCAAATCTCTTGAATCTAGCCCAATCCCTTTGGGCTAAGCCCAAATTGAGTAGTCAACCAGCATGCTTGACTGATATTTAACCCAGGAGAGAGAGGAAAATCGTCCATGGTGAGTAGGAGAGAGAAAAACCCAATTTTGGAGGAGAGATAATGTGGTGTTCATGGCCATTAAGAGGATACACCCCTTGGAATCCCCATTGATGTCCCCTTTCATCTCCCCTGATGAATGTGGAGGGAATTCCAGGAGTTTTCTGGAGGAATTGAAGGCAGGGGGAAGCATAAGGGTGGCCGGCCATGGGGGAGAGGAGGGGTCACTTGGTGATCTCTTGATGGAGCCCTCCTCCCATTAAATTGAGGCCTCCATTAGCTTTAGAATGGTTCAAGGAGTTGAAACCCCCCTTCCCAGAGAGAGATGTGTTATCTGTGCAAGGAGTTGGGAGGTGCCGATTTTTCCAAGGAGGAGCAATGGTGGTCGACGGCCGGAGCACCAAACCCCCCAAGTGCAGGTCTGGTTCTCCTCCCTAGCCTCTGTGGTGTAGATCTCAATCGTCGGTGGCTCGATTCGTGGCCAATTGGCCGTGAATCGAACCAGCCAAGCCACTCGTAGATCGGGTTGGGCTTCCTCCTACAGAACCCGATTCCAGCCACCTCCGGCCGATCAAACACCGCTCATCGCCGGCCACCACCTCAACGGAGGTGGTGGTGGCGTTGATTGGCCGGGGCGGCGCTCAGGTGGCCGGGAAATCCAGGATCAAGTCAGCTCAGGCACGGCAAATCCTGGCCGTTGGCTCATCGGGAACGATGACCACGCGCCGTCCGATCCGCGCCAAGATTCGCGCTGACCGATTTATTAAGATTTAGTTATTATTTATTAATTAGTTCATTGAATTATTATAACTGCAGAGGTAATTTAATTACTAAAAATACTAGATGCCCTCTACATAAAAAGTGCCCAACATGAAAGTTGTAGGCCTTGACCCCTAGGATCATACAAAATTGAGTTCACCCAATTTGGAATCCTGGTTTGACCTCAGCACCCAGTTTGGTGCAAAGTTTGACTGAAATTTGGGTGGGTGCCCACACCAAACCACAAGTCCAAATGACTTGAAATTTGGACCAGTAATGAGTCATATCTAGGGCTATAACATATCCAAAAATGAGAATTTTTGGAGAACTTTTCCTTAAAGTTTTTGTAGAAATTTAATAATCCTTGCATAAATTATTTGGAGGGTCAAATGACCTCCAATCACCACCAAATTTTGGTGGGGTGTTATTAGGGTCATGATAAACCCCTGGTTAAAATCTCAACTCATTTGGAGTTCATTTGATTAGTTAATCATTAGGCCAAAGATTTGTCCATTTAGGGGAAATTTGTGAATAAGGGCTATTTGGGATTTTTCATGGTCAAACCACCTCCTATTGAAGTGGGACTTTGGCCATTGCCCTAATATCACCCAAATCACCTCCAAGAGAGTTGTGGGACCATGGGGAGTTGGATTGCCCTAGGTCATGGGTTTGGAGCACCTTGGGGTGCATTTAGCCAAGAAGAGAACCATTGGTCAAATGGGACCATAGAGACTTGAGTCTTCTTGGGAAGGTCAGTGGGGTTAATTTGAGACCCCATGAGGTTGATTGGTGAGCATTGGAGTTGATTTGCTCAAGGCCATAGGTTTGATCCCTATGGAGTGGAATTTGGGGTTGTGAAGGACATAGGAGAGTTTGTCCTTGGAGAGGGGTGTGTTGGACTCCTCTGAGCTTTATAAGTGTTGTGACACCCTCACAAGAAGTTTGGGTGGATTTGGAGAGGTTTTGACCCTAACCCTAGGTTAAACCCCAGAGGGGTGCAATTAGAGGCCAATGAAGGAAGAGGGGTCAAACCTTAATGGTTTGACTTGAAATTTTGGGGAGATGATCTTGGTGACCAGAGAATGCTACTGTGAGAAATTGGTGGGGTTTGGAGTTGCCAAACCTAGGTAAAAAATCCTTGGGTAGATTTGTAAATATTTAGGGTTTTGGGATTTAGGAAGAAATAATACTTAATGATTAACCATCTTCTGTCACCAACTTAGTTTTGATGTTATTAATACCTGAAGATTCTATTAGAACCATTGGAAAACTTTTGGAGGTCCAAATTATAATCATTCATATTGTTGACAATTTTTGGGATGAACAATTTTAGGGTGTTAGTTTTCTGTAATTGCATGAAACTTTGCTGGATGACATTTCATACCATTATGAATCCACAGTATTTTTATCATAATTTATGGATTAATATTTTTGGTACCTCTAGTTCAATTTGAAATTATTTGCAAATATATCCTTGGTGGAAATTACAATTGTAGCCTATATGGTACATGGTCAAACTTGGCAGGGCTGAATATTTTAGTATTATTCACCTCTGTATAAATTTGCATAAGGTTTGGAGATCATATGAGGGTACCTCCTTTGGAATTTATTGGAAATAAATGGGTTATGGAATTTTTAATAATAGCAGATCTTGCTGGAATTCCCTACAAATTCATAACTACTGATTATTAGGTACCCTTGATTTATGTAAAAAGTTGGGTAGGCATTGGAGGTCATAAGAGTGCACTTATAGTTCAAACCTTAGAAAGTTGTATTTTTGGAAATTTATTTTAAATATTAATAATGTTGGGAAAATTGTGAGACTCTGGAATTGACCTTAAATAAGTAGCATGGACCCCCAATAAAGATATTGTGTCATAGAGTTGATTATTTAATGTACCTCCCTTTAAGAGCATCAAAACATTAAGGATGGTCTGCGTTTAGCAAATTGGCAATTTTGGGGTTATAGGTCAAAATGGGGTCTTACACGAGCTCCTCTCCTGCATACCGGCTACTTGCCCCCTCGAGTGAGTTGAAGTCCTCGAGATGTGTTGTTGTCGTAGACCAGGTCACTGCACGAGCTCCTCTCCTGCATACCGGCTACTTGCCCCCTCGAGTGAGTTGAAGTCCTCGAGATGTGTTGTTGTCGTAGACCAGGTCACTGCACGAGCTCCTCTCCTGCATACCGGCTACTTGCCCCCTCGAGTGAGTTGAAATCATCGAGATGTGTTGTTGCCGTAGACCAGGCCGTAGCACTGGGCTCCTCCCCTGCAGGCTGGCTACTTGCTCCCTCGAGTGAGTTGAAATATTCGAGCAGAGTGTTGTCGTAGACCAGGTCACTGCACGAGCTCCTCTCCTGCATACCGGCTACTTGCCCCCTTGAGTTAGATGAATGTCCTCGAGAAGAGAGTTGTCACCTAGTCAACGCTAAAAGCCTAAAATATTTGGCACCTCCTCCAGTTGAGCTCGCTCGTCTAGCGAATGGCCTGGAGGGTGTCGAATCTTCTCCACCTCCAGTTGAGCTCGCTCGTCTAGCGAATGGCCTGGAGGGTGTCGACTCTTCTCCACCTCCAGTTGAGCCTCGCTCCTGGAGAGTGTCTAATCTTCTCCACCTCCAGTTGAGCTCGCTCGTCTAGCGAATGACCTGGAGGGTGTCTAATCTTCTCCACCTCCAGTTGAGCCTCGCTCCTGGAGGGTGTCGTCACTTCTCCACCTCCAGTTGAGCTCGCTCGTCTAGCAAATGGCCTGGAGGGTGTCGAATCTTATCCACCTCCAGTTGAGCTCGCTCGTCTAGCAAATGGCCTGGAGGGTGTCGACTCTTCTCCACCTCCAGTTGAGCCTCGCTCCTGGAAGGTGTCTAATCTTCTCCACCTCGAGTTGAGCCTCGCTCCTGGAGGGTGTCGTCTCTTCTCCACCTCCAGTTGAGCCTCGCTCCTGGAGGGTGTCGTCTCTTCTCCACCTCTAGTTGAGACTCGCTCCTGAAGGGTGTCGACTCTTCTCCACCTCCAGTTGAGCCTCGCTCCTGGAAGGTGTCTAATCTTCTCCACCTCCAGTTGAGCCTCGCTCCTGGAGGGTGTCGTCTCTTCTCCACCTCCAGTTGAGCTCGCTCGTCTAGCGAATGGCCTGGAGGGTGTCGAATCTTCTCCACCTCCAGTTGAGCTCGCTCATCTAGCGAATGGCCTGGAGGGTGTCGACTCTTCTCCACCTCCAGTTGAGCCTCGCTCCTAGAGGGTGTCTAATCTTCTCCACCTCCAGTTGAGCTCGCTCGTCTAGCGAATGGCCTGGAGGGTGTCTAATCTTCTCCACCTCCAGTTGAGCCTCGCTCCTGGAGGGTGTCGTCTCTTCTCCACCTTCAGTTGAGCCTCGCTCCTGGAGGGTGTCGTCTCTTCTCCACCTCCAGTTGAGCTCGCTCCTCTAGCGAATGGCCTGGAGGGTGTCGAATCTTCTCCACCTCCAGTTGAGCTCGCTCGTCTAGCGAATGGCTTGGAGAGTGTCGTCTCTTCTCCACCTCCAGTTGAGCCTCGCTCCTGGAGGGTGTCGTCTCTTCTCCACCTCCAGTTGAGCCTCGCTCCTGAAGGGTGTCGTCTCTTCTCCACCTCCAGTTGAGCTCGCTCGTCTCCCGAATGGCCTGGAGGGTGTCGAATCTTCTCCACCTCCAGTTGAGCTCGCTCGTCTAGCGAATGGCCTGGAGGGTGTCGACTTTTCTCCACCTCCAGTTGAGCCTCGCTCCTGGAGGGTGTCTAATCTTCTCCACCTCCAGTTGAGCCTCGCTCCTGGAAGGTGTCGACTCTTCTCTACCTTCAGTTGAGCCTTGCTCCTAGAGGGTGTCGACTCTTCTCCATCTTTTTTAGTTGAATTTGCTCAGCCAGCGAAGGGCTTGAGAGGGATACTAAGTGACATATCATCTAATGCCCATCTCTCCGAACCACGGGTCCTACATTGTTTTTCCGAGCTCGTATCGAGCTCAAAAAAAGCGGGGATTGTGTATAACCCGTAATTCGTCGAGATCAGAAATGCAAGAGGACAACACAGAAGACCTCCCCCACCTGGGCGAGTGCAGAAGACCTCCCCCACCTGGGCGAGTCCAGAAGACCTCCCCCACCTGGGCGAGTACAGAAGACCTCCCCCACCTGGGCGAGTACAGGAGACCTCCCCACCTGGGCGAGTACAGAAGACCTCCCCCACCTGGGCGAGTGCAGAAGACCTCCCCCACCTGGGCGAGTCCAGGAGACCTCCCCACCTGGGCGAGTACAGAAGACCTCCCCCACCTGGGCGAGTACAGGAGACCTCCCCACCTGGGCGAGTACAGAAGACCTCCCCCACCTGGGCGAGTACAGGAGACCTCCCCACCTGGGCGAGTACAGAAGACCTCCCCCCCTGGGCGAGTACAGAAGACATCCCCCACCTGGGCGAGTACAGGAGACCTCCCCCACCTGGGCGAGTACAGGAGACCTCCCCACCTGGGCGAGTACAGAAGACCTGCCCCACCTGGGCGAGTACAGGAGACCTCCCCACCTGGGCGAGTACAGAAGAACTCCCCCACCTGGGCGAGTGCAGAAGACCTCCCCCACCTGGGCGAGTACAGGAGACCTCCCCACCTGGGCGAGTACAGAAGACCTCCCCCACCTGGGCGAGTACAGGAGACCTCCCCACCTGGGCGAGTACAGAAGACCTCCCCCACCTGGGCGAGTACAGGAGACCTCCCCACCTGGGCTAGTACAGAAGACCTACCCCACCTGGGCGCGTACAGAAGACATCCCTTACCTGGGGCGAGTACAGATTTTTACCCCGTTCAGAAGGCAAGAGCGGTTATCCGCAGCTCATTTCAGAAGGCGGGAGCAGTTAATCGCAGTCCATTTGGATTTGCCTATAAATAGGACTCCAAGGCACAAGTAGAAGGCACCTTCACGCCCCCCCTAGGGTGGGAGAGTACACTGCCTGCCTCTCTTGTGCCAAACTCAGCATTGGCTTTAGGAGGGGAAGTTCCTATAGACTTCCGGGTATGTGGTGGGACCTACTCGCTGCAGCACACGGGTCTTGTTTATAGGCAGGTTGGAGTGGTTTTGTATGCTGTCTAGTTTCTTATCACATTGTCTCGCGTGGGTCGATCACTAAACGAGTAGCATTTGGTCACCCCCAAGTCTCGAACAGTTGGACCGGTATCCGGGTTCCAACAGTTAACCTCACGGGTCACACACATTGTGACTAGACAATGGCAGTGGAGCGGTGCGTCTCCACCTATAGGTTGCTCTCACGGGGCAATCCTAGGCCCCAACATACGCCTCGTAGCCTGTATACTCTCCTCGTCAGTCAGGACGGTAATCATATCCTCTCAAAACTCGAGACTTAGGTTATAGTCTAGATTTCGTAATAGCTAACACCTAGACCTAGTGTGCTTTCATTAAGGCTCCCACTAGTGTAGACCATCAGAGTGCGCTTCCAAGCTCTCTATTCGTGTGAATCAAAACGGAGCCGACACAATCCTCCACCAATCACAATTATTTCATTCATTCACACGTACTCAAATCAAATCAATATACCTCATCATTGAAAATAATGAGGTTGGATACGCGGTGACAATAGAAAATAATTATTAACCATTTAAAATAGTGAATATTACCTTAATTAATTTGATTAAGGGTTCCACATTAAATATAAACAATAATTAAATTACTTTATAAATTTATATACATATTAACTTAAGTCCAAATAGTATGGAACATTTTTAGGGGGTTCCTCCGTAAATTTCACACTTTTGTCATTTAGATCGCGAGTAAAAATAATGACACTTCTCCAACAAGTTCTTCTAAGGTTTAGAACTCTATGATTAAAATTATAAGTACTTTTGCGGGTCACTCGACGCTCTGGTAGACCGGTCAAATTGAATCATCTTAGCTCAAGAGCGAGCCGAGCGCGCAAAAAGTCAATGAAAGAGTTAATAAACGACACGAACACTTTTATCGTGGAAAACCCGGAAAAGGTGAAAAACCACACGGTCGGAACTGTGCCGACCAAATTCCACTATCTTCTGGTTCATTACAATTGGAAGCTGAGTGCTCGAGCGCGACATGTCGCTGCTCGTTACAATGATAAAGAAAATAAACCTTAAGGGTGATCGACATGTCACCTCTCAAGAGACTAAGTATTTCTCTGGGAACGAAAGTGAGATTCTCGAGTTGTCTTTCGTAACGTTCAAAGGATCGAAGGAGTTCTTCAGAGATTCGAAGGAGATCTTCAAGCGCCGAAGGAGAATTCCAAGAAAATCTTCAAATGAGCTCTTTGTTGGGATATAATGCGGAAACAATCCCCTAGGCGCAACCAAATAATACAGGGTATACAAGCGCATGAATCTGAATAAGAATCTCTGCATAAATAAATAATATAACTGCAATAATAATCATGAAGAAATGTACCGACGTCCGTTACAGAATACACCGCGGAGAGCCGGACTCGCTCGACCCGCGGGAGAGATAATAATTTGGACTGCAATCCGCTAGCACAGCGGACGCACAAGGTTCACCGAGAACCTTCAACGTCGACATCCGACGTTCAACCGCACCACCACCGGAGAAGCACCATCGAGGCCAACTGCACCCGCGCACGCTATCGACGCCAAGCCGCACCACCAGAGAGGAGTTCCATCAAGGCCACTGCACCGCAAGCCTTCGCCGCAACACCCGCACCACCGGAGAGAAACTCCGTCAAGGCCACTGCACTCCCGCATGCCTTCGCCGCAACACCCGCACCGCCGTTATCTCCTCACGTCGCCGCCATCGCACGGTGTTGCACCAACGACAACCACCGGCGGAACCTCTACAGGGGTCTCCCACCCCTCGCGGCACCAAGAGCAAGACGACGGCGGCGGCGATGGCGGCTCTCACGACAAGAATATATCTCCTCTCAGTGAACCTCTACGTGAACAGGAGGCGGTTCTCATATATATCCACATACATGGGCAATGCAAAACAGGCGGCTCTCCATTCAAGGCATGCAATTTCTCCTGTTTTATTTCTAACCGCTCCATTCCATATATATATATATATAATCTTTCCCCATATATAAATATATATATATATCTATATATTGGTGATCCGTGGCTCTCTCCAGCTACCAATAGGTGGCAGCCACAAATTAACGCCATTAATAGGCCGGGTTTTCCATACGTGGCGTTTCCAAGTTTAGATACGAACCAAAAATAACAATCACCACCTTGGTTCGGGATCCGGATCCACCACCTGCACGAAGCATCAGCTGCACTAAGCAACACTGCATAAAGCACTGCCCCAAAATCCTGAGGCGTCATCCGACTTGCTCCAGTCAACTCATCTCTGCTCTGGCTCAACCCGTGAACGTCATCGCAACCTGATCGAAGAAACTGACTCGCATAATCCGAGTCCCAGAAGTACGATCCTCTGCACCACCACGACAATCCACCATGCCGTCCACAGAAATCATGGGTGCACCACCACACATCATGGTCCCCATCAGCCGGTACAAACTACCGCACTGCACAGCTCTCCTGAGCATGGTACGCCCTCACTCCACCATTAGGACTCCACCCCGGGCCACCCAACTGTAACCACATGAATCCAATCCGCTCAGTAATGTCAAACATCTAGCTGTCAGAGTCGCACGGACTCTCAGTGATGGTGAGGACCTCATCACTCTGCACCCTGACTCAGCTGTCACCCAGTCCGCACCCCAGCCTCGAGGCCTTTTGCACGCTGCGAACTCGCTCTCCTATGTGACTGCACTGTCTGCAATGGTAAAAATACCATACCCTCCTTCGGCCCGGATCGAGATCGTGCTCCACTCAATCCCTTGCCAAACTGCCTCACCTTACCCATCTGTTGCTGCCAAGATGTGACCGCCCTTAGGAGTAGGGCCCACTAACATCTGTCTGGATAGCACTGCGATCGTGACCTCCACCAGCTCCACCGTATCCTTCTCATACAAGAGCATCGTCACAAAGGCTGGGTAAAAAAAAGTGAGCGAGGAAGGAGTGAAAAAGGGTCTTCACGTCCTCCTCCGTCTCTGCACAAGCTGCCTCTAACTGGCACAGAAACCAAATTTGAACACGTCTTGTGTTCCTCCAGATAATCACCTCCCTGTAACAAATCCGCGGTTATCATGACCATCTCATGCAGCACCACCTGTCATAGGTCAAACCCGCCACTGTCGCACTTCTTCAAAAAACTGTCCAGAAACATGTTCTTCCCTGTCATGGTTGTCCTACGTCACGACCAGGAGACCTGATTAATTCAAAGGTCAGATTTGAAAAGATGGGGAGCGGACCTAGTCGTCACCCACCGTAGTCAAACCTTTCCTCGAATGTCCAATCAGTCGCCTACGAACCTAGCTCTGATACCACTTGTTGGGATATAATGCGGAAACAATCCCCTAGGCGCAACCAAATAATACAGGGTATACAAGCGCATGAATCTGAACAAGAATCTCTGCATAAATAAATAATATAACTGCAATAATACTCATGAAGAAATGTACCGACGTCCGTTACAGAATACACCGCGGAGAGCCGGACCCTAAACCTGGCTCTGATACCACTTGTTGGGATATAATGCGGAAACAATCCCCTAGGCGCAACCAAATAATACAGGGTATACAAGCGCATGAATCTGAACAAGAATCTCTGCATAAATAAATAATATAACTGCAATAATAATCATGAAGAAATGTACCGACGTCCGTTACAGAATACACCGCGGAGAGCCGGACTCGCTCGACCCGCGGGAGAGATAATAATCTGGACTGCAATCCGCTAGCACAGCGGACGCACAAGGTTCACCGAGAACCTTCAACGTCGACATCCGACGTTCAACCGCACCACCACCGGAGAAGCACCATCGAGGCCAACTGCACCCGCGCACGCTATCGACGCCAAGCCGCACCACCAGAGAGGAGTTCCATCAAGGCCACTGCACCGCAAGCCTTCGCCGCAACACCCGCACCACCGGAGAGAAACTCCGTCAAGGCCACTGCACTCCTGCATGCCTTCGCCGCAACACCCGCACCGCCGTTATCTCCTCACGTCGCCTCCATCGCACGGTGTTGCACCAACGACAACCACCGGCGGAACCTCTACAGGGGTCTCCCACCCATCGCGGCACCAAGAGCAAGACGACGGCGGCGGCGATGACGGCTCTTCCCTCCAACGCTAGCAAGGCGGCTCTCACGACAAGAATATATCTCCTCTCAGTGAACCTCTACGTGAACAGGAGGCGGTTCTCATATATATCCACATACATGGGCAATACAAAACAGGCGGCTCTCCATTCAAGGCATGCAATTTCTCCTGTTTTATTTCTAACCGCTCCATTCCATATATATATATATATAATCTTTCCCCATATATAAATATATATATATATATATCCATATATTGGTGATCCGTGGCTCTCTCCAGCTACCAATAGGTGGCAGCCACAAATTAACGCCATTAATAGGACGGGTTTTCCATACGTGGCGTTTCCAAGTTTAGATCCGAACCAAAAATAACACTCTTTCGGGCGTAGAAGGCAATGTGTCTTGAAATGAAAGCTCTGAGCTCCTTTTATAGCCTTGGGCAGGGGTAGCCCGTTAATTTCGTCATCGTAACCACCGTAACCACCTAACGGATGAAACATGTTGGTCGATTTGGAGCATACGGATCGCCACTTTTTGGATATTCCCGTCTTGCCCCCCGGGCAGTTCGGTCAGCTTGGGCAGTTTGGGCAGCTCCTCCGTTGATGGCGTTGAGCGAAGTTAACTGGACATGCAATCTAGAAAATTGAGAAAGGTTAACTGTCGCGCACATCACGAACGTGGAAGTGTTCTGAGCGCGCAACGAACACGGGAGTGCTCTGAGTGCGCAATGAATGCGAGAGCGTTCTGAGCGCGCAATGAACACGAGAGCGCTATGAGCGCGCAACGAACACGGGAGCGCTATGAGCGCGCGATGGAAGCGTTCTAGGCGCCCAACGAACATGGAAGCGTTCTGAACGCACAACGAACACGAGAGTGTTCTGAGCGCGCAATGAACGTGGGAGCGCTCTGAGCGCATGATGGAAGCGTTCTAGGCGCGCAACGAACATGGAAGCGTTCTGAGTGTGCGGTGAACGCGCATTTTGAGCGCGCAACGAACCCGGAAGCGTTCTGAGCGCGCATCGAACACGGAAGCGTTCTGAGCGCGCAACGAACGTGGAGGCGTTTGACGCGCGGCATGCACTTGGGGGCGTTCTGCGTGTGCCGTGAATGTGGACTTAGGAGGTGGACGCGGAGTGAGTGTGTCATTCATCAAGTCTTGCATGGTTATGGAGGCGCGACCTGCACTGCACGGCGATTGCTGGGCGGCGGGTGTCGAGCGCTAGCTGCGCTGCGGCGGCATGGCTTGCATCGCGCCGGAGTGGTGCGGGTTAGGGGAGGCGCGTGTACGTCGCTGGTCATACCTGAGAGGCGCGGCCTTGGCCGCACCTTTGGAGGAGCGGCCTTGGCCGCACCTGGTTGGTGCGGCCTAGGCCGCGCCTGAGAGGTACGGCCATGGCCGCGCCTTCCAGGTACGGCCATGGCCGCACCTGGAAGGTGCGGCCATGACCTGGACGGTGCGGCGGGTCCGTCCGGCGTCGTGCCGGGTAGGCACGGTGGGCGGCCGGCGAGGCTGGTGGCGGTGAGGAGAGAGAGAGGGTTGGATGGAGGAGAGAGAGAGGGAAGTTACGTGCATGAAGAAGAGAGAAAAGGTGGGGTGGTGCTCACCCCATGATGGGGGTGCGATTAGCATATACGCGAGCGCTCCAGAGCCCGTTTGAAGGTCAAAAGGGACTCAGAATTACGCGAGAATTGACCCGGTGGAATCGTATCAGCGAGTCGGTCGAGGTCGCGGTGAAAAATCATAGGTTCGACCGGGTCCTACCAAGTCCATTTTGGGGAACCCTTTCAGTACTAAAGCATTGAGAAGTGATTTTTGCTAACTTAATAATTGTAAGATTATCCTTATTTTAATTAATTAAAATATATAATTGTGCCAAAAAACTATAGATCCTTTTTCAGCAGTATCTCTCTAAGATTACATTCTTCATTCAGACATATTATTTTTTACAAATTTAAAATTATAAACTTTAAACTGCCTAAATTTAATTTAAATTCTAAATGATGACCACAAATATTGCCGCATTTTACCGTGAAGTGTGGTCATCCAACCGCTTACGGGTCATGCACAATATACTTTGAGATGTGTGCACTGATCACATCAGCTAATGATTGAAGTAAGGGGTCATAAAAACTAAATATGACATCACCTTAACATTAATTAAATATATTAATATAATTCCAAAAATTATGAAATTTTCATAGATTTTCTCTTTTGATCCTTTCACACATCTCTTATGTTGATCATTTCAGCCGGTGAGTGAAGTAAATGGTGAATATTAAATAAAAACTCACCTTAAAATCAATTAAATATATTAATATAATTCAAAATCTTTCCTCAGAAAATTTCCAACATTTTTCATGTTCAAAATTGTATGATCTGACGGTTGGATTTGCGGGAATCGGGGATCTAAGTTATGTTGAGCGACTTTAGAGCCCAACCAAATCTGGATGCAGATATGTGGCTCTTAGCAAGTCGGATGGCTGAAATCTGAGTGCCCCACAGCGGATCATGATTTATAAGGTTTTCGCAATCGTTGGATCCATCAGCCTAGATCCAACGACTGTTGTATGCATGTTCTCCTCATGCGCTAAGCACGGGACCGCAGTCGTGACGGAACATTGTCATCTGTCGTGGTCGGGGCACTATCGTGGACCCATTTTCCCAGCGATCTCAAATGGAATATAGAGAGTTTGGGAGGTCATAACATTTGGTTCATATTTGAGGTCGTTACAGTCACCAAAATCATCCTTTTTTCACTTAGTTTAATTTTCATCGCTTCTTAATGAACTCCCGACAAACTTTCAAAGCGCAAGCATTAATTCTATTCATAAATTCTTCGCCATCTACATCAAAATCCGTGTAGAATCCACATCATTCTCAATACAAAAAATCTCATATTTTGGTAACCTAATGTAGGGAGGTTGTTTACCAAAACATGAGTTTTTTTTTGTTGAGGATGATGTGGATTCTACACGGATTTTGATGTAGTTGGCGAAGAATTTATGAATAGATTTAATGCTTGCACTTTGAAAGTTTGTCGGGAGTTCATTAAGAAGTGATGAAAATTGTTGCAAGTGAAACAAATAATTTTAGTACTACCTCAAATGGAATCAAATGTTATGACCTCCCAAACTCTGTACATTCCATTTGAGATCGTTGGGAAAGTGCGGCTGCGATAGTGCCCTGACCACGACAGATGACAATGCCCCGTCACGACGGCTCTCCCCCAACGCAATATGTCGGTTGGGGAACGGCGTAGTGTCGGACTAAATGAACACGAGTACTCGACCATGTTGACCTTCTCCGTGTAGAAAGGGAGAGATGAGTAGTTTATTCCTAGTGTTGTCGGTTGGTAGTGGTGACCTTCATGAGAATGGAGGTGGTATAAGCATCTAGAACAAGAGGTTTCAGACGGCAAAGGTGTTTTTAAATCCAATTTCGAGCAGAATCGATGTGATTCCAGTACAGGCTCGGCCCCAAAAAAAATCATAGATGTGTTTGTGCACTAGTTACAGTGCACAAGGGCCCCCCGTGCTACGCGCGATAGTACCCTGCTATGGCATTGCTTTGGCGCAACGGCGCTCCCGCTGCTCGCAAACCCGGTGCGCACATCAAAATCAAGCAATGCGCGAAGCACAACGCACTGGTTTTGCGAGCGCTGAGAGCGTTGTCACGACGGAGCAATGTCATGGCAAGAGTACTATCGCGCGTGGCACTAGAAGTCCATGTGCATGGTCATGCACTCATATTATATAAAGAAGAACTTTTAGGCCCATTTGAATCCAAATTATAACCACATATTCAATCTTAGCCGTCGGATCATTGAGATCTGGGCTGCAAATAGCCAAAATCCGAAATCCTTCTCCCAGCCTCCGTTGCATTTCCCGATCTCCGGTCAGACGACGGTGGCTCGCCGGTGGTCTCCGGTCAGACGGCGGTGGCTCCGGCGGCGGCGGGGAAGGGGCACGGGAAGGGGCGGGTGCGTATCGGGATTTTCTAAAAAAAAATTCAAATATTTTTTATTAAATCTAATATATATTAGATATATATTATATATATTAGATATATAATTTGTTTGTATTAGATATATATTAAAATATATATTGCATATATTAAATATTATATATAGATATATTTTAGTAAATTATATATATAGATATATTTTTAAAGATTTAAATATATATTGAATATTTAAATATATAATATATATATATATATTATAAAAAATAAATATTAAAAATATAAAAATAAAATAAAGAATTTTTTAAAATTTCTAAAAAAATGAAAAAGAGAGAAATAAAAGGGAAAAAATATAACTGTGGCTGCGTGCGGTGACGGGCGAAGCCCGTCGGGTCGGGCGAAGCCCGTCGGGACGGGCGAAGCCCGCCGGGGACGGGCAGGGTACTGTTGCGCGGGGCACGGAGGCCCCCCGTGCACGGTCACTCGTATATATATTTCTATAAATGTTTTAATTTTTTTTAAGGTTTAGTGTATTAATTTGTTTGAATATGGTTTCCAAACCTCTCAAGTCGTTTCGTTTCTTATGTCCTGTTTGATTTTAATGCTTTCAAGTCGTGATTCTAGTCTTGAAGTCATAATTCCAGGCGTAAAATGTTAATTTTCATTTGTATTTTCTGACTTCCTATTCTAGTTGTATATATAGTTGGTGTTTCCACTTGTATTTTCTTAATGCATGTGTGATTATCATGATTTCATGCTGTGTTTCCAGTCAGAATCTCAACATTTCCAAATGGAATTGAGGAATGTCAGTCGAAATTGCAACATTCCAGTTGTAATTTATTGTTTTCTACTCATTTCAGTCGTATTTTCATTCTTTAAGTTTGATTTTAATTGTTCAAATGTCAGGGAGTTGCTATTTATACATCATATTTGTCATATCAACGTTCAAAGAGCATGCACTTTCACTGTGTGATGTATTATCGGAAGAATCAAAAACTGAATTCCAAACAAACAGATTACTTAATCTATTTTACACTCCTAGCATACCACCGAACATTTCACTTTTATATTTCCTGTTCAAATCTTATTCTATTGAGAAGAAGACATTTCTATTGGGCAAATTCTAAGTTAAATTTACTGTAAATGAAGTTGTTCTTATTCTTTGACTTCCAAACCTTGGTCAACAGTTTGATTTTCGGAGAAGTCCACTTGCAAACATCAAGCATAGATACTCGATGAAGGAATTAATTGATCTTTCTAATGAAGAACGATCTCCTACCCTGGAGCATCGTAGAGTGAATGCATGGATTAAATATGCATTGTTTGTATTTTTCTTCCCATTGAATGTTTTGAAAATCCCTACTTGTTAGAAGAATGTTAATGGGTTAGCAGAGTTTAGAGATTGTAATTGGTCTAAGGTCATCCACAAGTTTCTTCATTCACAGTTTGGCCATTTGAGTAGCCTTGGTGCTAGGACTGAAGGGACAAATTTGAGTTTTTTTGGAAGGATGCTTCATTGTATTAGTGGTAAAAATCACTCAAGTCTCCTTAGTTTTGTATTTTACTATAAACTCTTAATAAAAAATTTTGTTGTTGATGCAGTTCTTCGAGCACACATCTACTCTACTATAAACTATATGTTTGTTTCTGCTTGTTTGTTCTCCATTTTTAAAGTAGATAGTCTATCACCTCAATAAATATTTCCTGCACAACAATACAATTTTAAACCTATTACAATAATGGGACACAAAAATGGGACACAAAAATGAAACATAAGATGTACATACCACTTCTTTATCATTGACTTTAACAACTTTAATTTAAACGGATGTCGGTTTAGGTTTTGCAAATACTCTTCCCATTCTGAGCACAACATTGCGGCTTTAATGCCAGGATCTTCATTTGAAACTCTTTCCCTCCATATAGATTGAAATGCCATCTATAGCTCACACCCTCCTTATTCCAATTTTTGTCCGAGCGGTTAACTTGTCATTCAATCCCTTAGGAAAATAAACTAGTGAAAGTAGCTTCGGTAGGAAGAAAAACATACACACATTTTTATTCACCAAAAAAATAAAATCATTACCTTCAAAAGCTGCCTCCGAGCATTCTACAACTTTGCATTGCTCTCAAAATGTTGTACTAAGAGGCTTGAATTAATAGAGTTGAGGTATTGTTGTTCTTCAAGTTCATCCAATTTAGCTTGCATCGCTTCCGTCTTTTTTGTAGTTGAAATTTCTTCCATTCTCACACGCTTGCTGACTTGAATTCCAATTTCAAATTTAAGTTTTGCATCCTGCTGCTCCCTTTCGAGTATCCTTTTAATGAAATTATTCCTCTGCTCTATTAATATAATAAATATTGCAAGTTATTAATTAGAATAACCCTAAATTAAGATATTTGACGCAAAAACTTAATATTTCAAAACCTTTTGTTGTTAGAACAGATTTGAGACACTCTCTTTAACTTCTTTCAGCTTTAGGATTGTAATATCAAGAGATTCATTTAGCATAGAATTCTGCTAGAACAATCAAATGAGTGATCGTGCTTATAATCATTCAATGAGATAGAGTACGGTTGCTTAGCCGCATCGATGTTTTTCATTTGACTGCTCTAGCAGAATTCTATACTAAATGAATCGCTTGAAATTACCACCCTAAAATTGAAAGAAGCTGAAGAGAGAGTCTCAAATCTGCTCGAACAACAAAAGGTTTTATAAATAATAAGTTTTTGCATCATGGATCTTAATTTAGGATTATTCTAATTAGTAAGTAGTAATATTTATTAAATTAATAAAGCGAGAGGGATAATTTCACCAAAAGGATATTAGAACTCGAAGCTGGAAGCAAAACTTAAATTAGAAATTGAAATTCAAGCCCAGCAAGTGTGTGAGAATGGAAGAAATGTCAACTTAAAAAAAAAAGATGGAAGAGAAGCAAGCTATGTTGGATGACAAACTTGAAGAACAACAATAACTCAGTCTATTAATTCAAGCCTCGTAGTCGAGCATTTTGAGAGCAACACAGAGTTGCAGAATGCTCGGAGGCAGCTTTTGAAGGTAATGATTTTATCTTTTTGTGCTAGCTATTTAAATGCGTGAGCACAAAAATTGACTTCAATTCTTTGTGAATAAAAATGCGTGTATGTTTTCCTTCCTGCTGAAGCTACTTTCACTACTTTATTTTCCTAAGAAATTGAATGACAAGTTAACTGCTTAGACAAAAATTGGAATAAGGAGGATGTGAGCTAGCTATATAGATATGAAGCATTTTCAATCTATATGCAGGGAAAGATTTTCAAGTTAACTGGCCTTTCATTTCCCGGCGGTTACTTCGGGTGATTCGGCGGCGGAGAGATGGAGGGCGATCTGCGAAATAATTAGGGTTTTGAAGCACGGCGTACATGGTTGGCAGCCATATCGTCTCCTTCTGAAAGCCGATTGTTGTGACTGCAGAGGACTAGAGGGCTAACATTTGCTGAAGCATTTCAAGCGGTGCAGCAAACCGCGATCTGTGTCTAACTGTGCGTGTTTTCAGAACTGTAAATTCTCCGAATAAGGGTTGAATGTGGAGTCCCTCTCGAAGAGAGATGGCATTGACATGAACTGAAATATGCAGAGCTGTGAAACTAAATTGATCAATAAATCTTTAGGAGTTTAACAATGCAGAAATTGCGCAGCTACCTTACAATTTGTGTTCTTTATGATTTTTCATGAACTGAAATTTATTAATGTGTAGAAACTTGATAGATACAGAAAGTAAATTTGAATGAATTTTATTAATGTGTAGAAACTTGATTGATACAGAAAGTAAATTTGAATGAAATCGAACACGAAATTTCTCTAGGAAGAAGATGTCTTGAATGATATATTTCATGCAGCTTTAAATATTTGTAAAGAAAGAAAGTTTATATATGTTAAGTCATTAGATTATATAATCTATTAAAAAGCTTTTAATAGATTATAATATATGTTAAGTCATTAGATTATATATATATAAACAATAATTTTAAATATTAAATATGTATAATGATTTAAAATAAATTATTATTATTTAATACTAACATAAATATTATAGATCAAAATAAAAAGATCTAAATTATTAGTGAGGTTGTATGATTATTTTTGAGTTTTTTTCATTAAGTGATAACACTAAAAAAAATCAACAATTCCCGAAAAAAGCAAAAAAAAAAATGGAACAACATTAAATTATTAGATTAATAATAATAGATAAATGTGTTTTATCTTGTTGTATCTAATGAAATGAGTACAAGTGAACTATTAAAATAAAAAATTTATGCATGCATAAGAAATCACGATCCTAAAAAATTTGCATCATGCTTTAGGAGGGCTTTCCACTGATGCTCATTTTTCGAAGGTGCAACACTGGCTAGATCACGAAATTCAAATGTACACGGATATCGAGGAAGCACAGATCACCGAACTTTCATTGGATGAATCAAGCATAAAATAGTACCCAAACAAATGAAAAATATGAAAGCTAAGAGAGAAAGATGAGAGAACTTTTGTGTGTACAAATCTCATATTTTAGAAGGTTTTTATAGGCTGAAAACAATTTCAAAATTTAATAAAGCATTTAAAATATTTAATTATAATAATTAATACTAAATATTAGTTATATAATATACATTAATAATAACATTATTTTATAATATAAAATATTTATAGCAACATATTTTATTAATTATATTAATAAATATAGTAAATTATCTATAATAGTATTAGTAACGTTACTATTAATAACGTTATATATAAGTTTTCAGTAAATTTATGTATAATTTTGAAAATAGAATTTTATTATTATTCTTAAATAATAAAAACATAATTATTGAAGATCAAAATGAAAAGATCTAAATTATTGCATATAAGCGTTCGCACTCATATTATTATTTTTGAGATTTTTCTCATTAATTGATAACACTACAAAAATTATAACAATTCCTCAAAAAATAAAAAACTTATTGAATAATATTAAATTAGTAGATTAATAATAATAAATATATATTTATTTCATCAAGATGTATCTAATAAAATGAGTATATAAGTTGAACATACATTTAGTATTTACCGTCTTTATTTAAGACTATATATTGTGCTAAAAGTATTAAATTATGATATTTTGATCAATAAATAAAATAGAGTGTTGTTTATTGCAAATCAATTTTAACTATGTGTAAACCAAAGCCAATTATAAAAGAGTGATGTTAAGTGCAAATCAATTTTAACTATGTTCAAACCATTATTTTAGCAGCTCGAATCTTCCGCGGTGGCTGCCGCCAGCCATGGATTCCAGCAATCGAACGATCTCATTCATAAGTTGCGGGAACTCGAGACTGCAATGCTTTGTCCCTCAATGGACAACGACGACAGTTTCAAAAGAACCTTCGAAAGGCAGCACCCCTAACCCGAGAAGCATAAGTTAATTGAGATCACGAGGGTTTTTAATTGCAATGCTCAGCGTTGAGAGAGATCGAGGGCGACCGGCCGCTCAGCTTAAAAGAGAACCCCATTAGTCTCATCTCTCTCAACACGACAGCACAAATTCCTCTTAAACTAACCAAGGACGGCGGAAATTATGTCTCATGGAAGTAGTCATGAACATAAAAATCGGGTCTGACGGGCCGGCCCGAGCCCGGCCCAGTTCAGGCCCGAACCGGGCCGAGCCCTTACCCGGGACCCTGAAAGGGCCCCGGTTTGGCCTAGCTACCCGGCCCGGTCCGGGCCGGGTAAAGCCCGAAAATCGGGCTAGCCCGAGACCGGGCCGGCCATAGCCCGATCCGGTCTCGGGCTAGGCCCGATTGAGCCTAACGGCTCTTATTAGAGCCGTTAGGCTCATGGCAGCATGGCTGCCACGTGGCAGTCATGCTGCCATGAGAGAGCAGGGCTGCTCTTTTTATTTTTTATTTTAATTTAATTTTTTATTTTTTAATTAAAAAAAAACTATAAATACCCCCCTCCCCTCTCTCTTTTCTCACACCCCATCCCTCTCTCTCTCTCTCTCTCTCTCTCTCTCTTAGCTCTCCCAATGGCGTCGTCCTCCACAACTCCAGCGTCGTCTTCCCAAAGTACGGCTTCGGTGGTGGAGCACAACCGTAGAGCGAGTATTTGGGAGCATTTCGAAATGGTACAAGTCGGGACCGAAAGAAAAGCGCGCTGCAAGATGTGCTCGAAGTTGCTATCCATCAGTGGCAACTCGACGCTCGTTAGACACCAGAAGTCTTGCGAGTCGAAACAAGCTCCTCCTGAGTCAAGTCAAGCCCAAATTTCTGGAGCCGGACAGATTTGGACGTACGATCAAATGCGACAGCGAGAGCTGCAGGCGAAGTTCGTCATCAAACGTGGGCTGCCATTCAGCGTCTTCGACAATGACGACGACACAGAGTACATACATGTGGGATTCAATCCAAATACCAAAAGGTTAGTAGAATTACTTTAAGGCGCGACACGATTATGTTATATTTAGAAGCAAAACAAGAATTAATTAGGTATTTTGAAAATTTCAAAGGACGTGTGAGTCTAACGAGCGACGTTTGGATGAGTAATTTAAATTTAGGATTAGCTTATCTTTGCATCACTTGTCATTGGATTGATCCCTTTGGGGTGCGACCGGGCCGCACCCCCTTGGGGTGCGGCCGGGCCGCACCCTTAGTGGGGTGCGGCCGGGCAGCACCCCCTTTGGGGTGCGGCCGGGCCGCACCTCCTTGGGGTGCGGTCAAACCGCACCTCTAGTGGGGTGCGGCCAAACCGCATCCCTTGGGGTGCAGTCAAGCCCCCTCCCCACGGAGGGGTTCAGGGGTGTCCCCCCTCTCCAGGCTCGATGTGCGCCCTTTGGGGCCCGATGTTCACTCGGAGCGCTCACGCGCTCGTAACGTGCTCAGAACGCCTCTAAGCGCGTTCGGAGCACTTCCGTGTTCGTTGCACGCTCAGAACGCATCTGAGCGCGCTTGCGCGCTCAGAGCACTTTCACATTTCGGGCACGCTCACTTTTTGTCTTTCTAATTTCTCAGATTGCAGGAAACGGCTTGTCGTCTTTTTCGCCTTCAACAAAACTGCCCGAACTGCCCGAGGGCGAGGACGGTCATTTACGAAAAATGGCGATCTGTGTGCTCCGAACTGAAAAACGTGATTCGTCCGCCAGGTGGTTACGGTGGTTACAACGGCGAAATTACCGGGCTACCCCCGGCCAAAGCTATAAAAGATGTAAGACCCCATTTTTTTTCTTTTCCAAACACCGGGTCTTAGGCCCAGAACCGCCGTTTTGCGGTGACACCCTCGCTCGGAAGGTCGCCACTACAGAACGCCGATCCTGCCGGCCAATTCGATCACGAAGAAGAAGGTATACATGAACAAATAAGAAGCTCAAGTCCACAATCACATGAGTTATAAAACCATAAAGGTAAATGTCCACAGATAATAACTGAATAAAAGATTGTTACAATAATAAAGGGCTCATGCCCTGTACATCATGTCCTCACTACAAGATCACTCATAAGGTAAAACTAAAGCTAAACGCCACCGTCACTGAAACGGAAGCACCCAAACTAGTCTGACCCATCCCTGCAGACTCTGTGCTCCACTGGTGCTGCAACACTGAATGCTTCTTCTCCTTTGGCCTGCGGTCGCTGCCTTGCAAACCACGTCTACGTCTTCGCCTTCGGCCTCTTGGTCGCTGAGCTGGTGGGGTTCCACTCATCATGGGACATCTGACCCGAGTATGTCCCGGCTGGTGACAATGGTAGCATGGCCATGGGGCCCACCCTGTCGGATCCTGCTGCACCTATTTCTCTCCCATTTGGTACGCCTAAAATATGGTGGTCAAACGACCGTCAGTCAAACTAGACTCAGTCAACAATCCCCCACCCCTAAACCCGTGGCTCCTAGGTACCGGGCGGAGAGGAGTGAAGAGGAGGACCAAAGGCAGAGTGGAAACAAGCAGGTGACAACTATCCTAAAGAAAGTACAGTAAAAGATTCGCAAGGTTTATAAATTTAACTAATAAGAGTAGTAGAGTGTAACACGATTATAGCTAAAGTAAGCATGAGTACATGGTGTAACAAGGTAAGAAGTAACGTGTATAAAGTAAGCACAACAGTAAGTAAGTAAGAAAAGAAACCATTGATTTATAGGGATTACCCCTATAGACTAAGGGGTCGTTTTGCAGGGCCTACCGTATAAGAAGTCCCATAAACGACTTATACGTTAGGGGTAGGTTGAATGCAATGTTTATGCTATGACACGCAAAGTATGTTGTTATGCTATGTTCATGCAAGTGCAACTCACTCACTACGACTCTATGCGCATAGACCTTTAGTTCCCCCTTTTTGGAGCGTGCAAGACTCCCAGGATACTCCCGTAGTGGCAAACGGAAGCGGTGTGTTGGGCCTCGCCCACCTCTAGGTTGGTATTCACACTACCTAACCTAGACCTATCGTACGCCTCAACGCAAAACCCGCAGAGCATCTGCGTACTCTTACTGGCTGGACCACCAGACTTTTAAGGCTAAGTGTAAATACCACACTTGCCGAGTCAACGTATTGACGTTGGTGTGAACGATGTTCTACTTCCTACCTCTGAGCCATAAGTTCCCCGGGCTAACCTGCCCTCCATCAATAACCTTCCGAGCCATCGGCTCGCCGAACCAACCCGTCCGTACCAACAAACACTTCTGAGTCACAAGCTCACCTGACTTAGCAGTCCGCTCTCACCACCACCGAGCCTACTGCTCGTAGCACCAAACCAACTAAACTCCCGAAACCACAGGGTGTGGGTGAGTGTGATATTAGTTAATCTTGTACATTGTCTTACTCATATAAGTTAGGGTTAGTCTTGGACTTCCCGAGGTCTACCCCGTAAGGGGCTCGCTACGGTACTGGGAATTACAATGGGATGACACCCCAAAGTTCCCTTTTCCCAAGACACTTAGTATTATTGGTATCTACCCATAAGAAAACCCTCTTAATACTTTACCTGAATTAAACCTATGTGCTTTAAGACACTAAAGGGAAAAGACGATCTTTCGTCAATCCCAGGACGACCTACCCCAAGGGTGGCACCCCACCACCCTAGGACTCATCAAACTCAAATTTACTCCAGGGATCCTCACATAGTCATATGATCATCATTCAACCCTTACATCTCCAAATCAATACACTCCAATTTGACCCGTAACCCCGAAATGGCCAAATGGCTAAACGCAGACCATCCTTAATGTTTTGATGCTCATGAAGGGAGGTTCATTAAATAATCAACCCAATGACCCAATATTTTTAATGGGGGTCCATGCTATATATTCAAGAACAATTCCAGAGTTTCATAATTTTCCCAACATTATTAATATTTAAAACAATTTTCCCAAAATACAACTTCCTAAGGTTTGAACTATTATTAAAAATTCCAAAACCCATTTATTTTCAATTATTTCCAAAGGAGGTACCCTCATATGAACTCCAAACCTTATGCAAATTTATACAGATGTGATTCATACTAAAATATTCAGCCCTACAAAATTTGACAATATTCCTTAGAGGTTACATTTGTAATTTCCACAAAGGATATATTTGCAATTAATTCTAAATTGAACTAGAAGTACCAAAAATATCAATCCCAAAATTATGAGAAAATTACTGAGGGTTCTTAATGGTATGAAATGACATCCAGCAAAGTTTCATGAAATTACAGAAAACTAACACCCTAAAATTTATCATCCCAAAAATTGCCAACAATAAAAATAATTATACTTTGGACCTCCAAAAGTCTTCCAATGGTTCTAATAGAATCTCCAGGGATTAATAACATCAATACCAAGTCAGTGACAGAAGATGGTTAATCACTAAGTATTAATCTTTCCTAAATCCCCAAAACCTAAATATTTACAAATCTACCCAAGGATTTATTCCCTAGGGTTGGCAACTCCAAACCCCACCAATTTCTCATAGGAGGACTCTCTGGCCACCATGACCATTTCCCCAAAATTTTAGGTCAAATCATAAAGGTTTGACCCCTCTTCCTTCATTGACCTCTAAATGCACCCCTTAGGGTTTTCCCTAGGATTATGGTCCAAACTTCCCCAAATCCACCCAAACTTCTTGTGAGGGTGTTACATCACTCATAGAACTCAGAGGAGTCCATTACACTCCTCTCCAAGGACAAACAACCCTATGTCCTTCACAACCCCAAAATTTCACTCCATGGGGATCAACCCTATGGCCTTGGGCAAATCAACTCCAATGCTCACCCATTTCCTCATGGGGTCTCAAAATGATCCCACTGACCTCCCCAAGGAGACTCAAGCCTCTATGGGCCCCTTTGGCCAATGGATCTCTACTTGGCTAAATGCACCCAAGGGGGCCCCAACTCCAAGTCCTAGGGCAATCCAACTCCCCATGACCCCAAAACTCACCTGGAGGTGGATTGGGTGGTGTTAGGGCAGTGGCCAAAATTCCACTCCATTTGGAGGTGGTTTGACCATGGAAAACTCCAAATAACTCCTAACCCTAATTTTCCCCTTATTGGGCAAATTTTTGGCCCAATGAATACCTAGTCAAATGAACCCCAAATGAGTTGAAATTTTAACCAGGGGCTCATCATGACCCTAATAACACCACACCAAACTTTGGTGGAGATTGGAGGTCATTTGACCCTCCAAATAATTTATGCAAAGATTATTAAATTATTTTCAAAACTATAGAAAAATATTTCCCAAAAATTCCCATTTTTGGATACCATGTATAGATAGATATAATTAGCCTATGCTACAAATTTGAGGTCATTTGGAGGTCTGGTTAAGTGGGGGCACTCAATTCAATCTCTGGTCAAGACTACGTATAGGCTGCACCAAAACAGGTGCTGCGGTCTAACCAAAACTCCAAATTAAGTGAAGTCAATTTTAAATTAAACTAGGCATCAAGGGCTACATTTTATATGTTGACCACTTTTTCTGTAGAAGCCTCTAAGTATTTTTAAAAATTAAAACCATTCACAGCAATTTTTAATACAGAAAATCAAGGAAATGAAAATAATAAAGGGGATGATCTGCACGGATCTTGATGCAAATCCGAGGGCAGCTGCTCTTCTTCTTCCTCCAGCCTACAGTTCTGATCTAGCCCGCATGTAGCTATTCCAGGGCCATTTCCCGGCCACCCGACCACCTCCCTGGCCGGCCACCACCGCCACCACCTCCGTTGAGGTGGGGGCTATCGCCGGGCGGCGGCACGGCCGCCGGAGGGGCGGCTTCCGGCGAACTCAAGAGGGACGTTTTTAATGGAAATGGTGGAGAAATTTCTCCCGTTCGGGCTCGTTTTGAGCCCGATCTCTTCTATATTTTGATCCTAGATCTATGCACGAATAAGGAGGAGGGGGATTGGACCTTGTTTGGGGGTTTTGGTGGCTCCAATCGTCGGCCACCATTTTACCTTCTCCAAGCTTTGGGTGTCATGGCTTCTTGTGCATAGGGGGCTCTAAACTTTCGAGAAAATGAGGGGTTTCACTCCTCTGATGGTTGTGAAGATGAAGGGAGGTTCAATTTAGGGGGAGGGAGGCTTTAACCAAGAGAGCCATTAAATGGCCTCTTGGTCTCCCCCCCTTGGCCGACCCTATTCACTCTCCCACCCCCCAATAACTCATGGAAACTGCTAGAAACTCCTCAAATTCATCAGAGAAGATGAATGGAAGAGTAAAGGAGGGATACCAAGGGGTGTATCACATTAATGGTCATGAATGGCCTCTTTCTCTCTCCTTAAAATTGGGGAAAACCCCCATTTTCTCTCTCCTAATCACCATGGCCGATTTTTCTCTCTCGCTTATGTTAATTATCAGCCTACTAGGCTGGTTGACCACCCACATGAGCTAGCCCAAAGGGATTGGGCTAGGTTTAAGAGATTTGACCTAATTTGGGCAAGTTTGACTTTTGGTCAAATTGACCAATTGGGTGACCCTAGGATGGGGCTTTTGGGTCCATTGGACTCCAAATTAAATTTAGAAACTACTGGTGGGGTCAATTTGGTCACATGAGCCTTAGTTGACCCAATACAAGTTGATTTGACCAAAACAGGCTAAGTTGACTTTGGTCAAATTGAGCTCTAGGGTTGACCCAGTCATGGGGCTTTTTGTTCCACTGGGTCCCCTATGATATTGTAACACTATGGGTAGGGTCAATTTAATATGGTGGTGGTCAATTAGGGCACTTAGTGAAGAATTGCCATTTTGACCTAAAAGAGGCATTTTGGTCAATTTGCACCACTGGGGGTCCCATGATGGGGTTTTTAGGTCTACTAGGTCTCTTATGATATTTTAGACCTAGAGGAGTGGTCAATTTGGCATGGTGGAGGTCAATTGACTCTAATTAGGCTACTTTGACCAATTTAGGGTTAGGGTTTACGTTGGTCAATTTGGCCTCTTTGGTTGACCCCAATGGGCCCCTGGTGCCCTAAGGGGACCCCTAATGGGTTAGGGATACTATGGTGGGGTCAAATGGTCAAGATGAGGCCCTAAAGTCCAACCCTAAGCTTGGTCACTAGAAATTGCTATTTGCAATCCAAGGCACTTTCAACCTTAATCTTGCCTAAGTTAAAGGGATTTCTACACTACCAAGGCCTTGTCATGACCTTGTCAAGACAGATTCACCTGGGGGTCTAGCTGCCTGGGGGATGTTACAAAAGAAGCCCAGAACCTTCATTTGGGGGGACCTTGCCTTCTGGACCCAGGAGAGCTTCTTGCAGACTTTCGCGGAATTCTCCTTCGGGACTTGAAGATTTCCTTCGTCCCAAAAGGCGACTCAGCATTCTCACTTTTGTTCTCCGGAGCATCTCACTTTTGTTCTCCCGGAAGGCGACTCAGCATTCTCACTTTTGTTCTCCAATATTCTCAGAAGGAAAAAGACTTAGTTTTTCTGGAGGTGGTCTGTCACCTTCGGAACTCTCTCTCTCTCTCTATTATTGTAACGAGCAGCGGCCTGTCGCGCTCGAGTTCTAAGACTCTAATTGTAACCCCCCAGAAGATAGTGGAAGTTTGGTCAGCACAGCTCGGCCGCGTGGTTTTTTACCCTTTTCGGGTTTTCCACGTTAAAAAGTCTCAGTGTATTTAACGAATCTCTAATTGACTGTTTGCGCGCTCGGTTCGCTTCCGAGCTAAGGTGGTTCAATTCGACCGGTCTACCAAAGCACCCGAGCGACCCGCAACAAGTTTATTTATAATTAATTTTAATTTTACTTTGATTGAATGACATTAAATTTTGAATTGATCGCAGTCTTATTTCTATAAACAAGGGACATGATTTGCACAATTCATTGTTAATCAAAATTTGAGGGTTTTTTTTTTTGGGTGGTGTTAAAGGCAAATCAGAATTGGCAATTGGCAAACCAATTTCTATGAGTTATTACGCGCCTTTTGAAAATAAGTTTTGTACATGCATTTTAGGAAAAATGTTCAACACGAAAATTGCAGATCTAGTCGAGATCTACAACTTTCGTGTTGAATACTTTTCCTAAAAATGCACGCACAAGGCGTATTGTCACTCTGATCGTAACTATAGCGAATTTTTTCAAAATACGCCTTGTACATTCATTTTCAGGAAAAGTGTTCAGCGCGAAAGTTGTAGATCTCGACGAGATCTACATTTATCGTGGTGAACATTTTTTCTAAAAATGCATGTCAAAATCGTATTTTCAATAGCCAATAGCCAATTCTGGTTTGCCTTTAACACCACCTTTTTTTTTTTTTTTTTGAGATTTTTCATATGATTGCATTATTTCATGCGTATGCATTTAAATTATATTCCCTAAATGAAAACGCCCGTGTTAAATATGTGGAATAAAAAATAAGAATTTAGCCAGAAACTTAGGTCCCGTTTGGCGCGGAGTTTTCTCTATAAACTTCGTCGCAATGCGCTGGCTGTTTGGCACGTGAAAACACAAACGCTGCTCACCAATATTGGCGTTTTATGGTATTTTCGGACCGCCACCCCCCCCTCCCCGCGTTTTTATGGTATGTTCGGACCGCTATTCCATAAATGAAAAGCCGGTGTTAAATATGCGGGAAAAATAAGAATTTAGCGAGAAACTTAGGTCCCGTTTGGTGCGGCGGTTTATCTGCGGTGATGTTTCTAAATAAACGTCGCCGCAGTGCGATGGCTGTTAGGCGCATGAAAAGACAAACGCTGCTCGCCAATATTGGCGTTTTTATGGTATTTTCGGACCCCCCCACCCCACAGCTTTCGTGGATCTTAAAATCACAGTCCCCCCCCCCCCCCCCCCACCCGTGTTTTATGGTATTTTCGGACCCCACCCCACCCCACCGCTTTCGTGGATCTCCGGCGGTTGTGGGTGACCGGCGGCGAAAAATCAGAAGTTTTCAGGGGATTTCGACAAAAGCGAGGAAAAACGGGCAGAAATAAGTCTTTAAGTGGGGCTGCTATTAGAGACGAGTCAAATTTTATTGTGTTTTTTTTTATTGGGGCTGCCAATAGCCATTCATGAGCTGCCAATATAAACATCTCCTGCACGATTTTGTAAGAGTGCGTGGGTCCTGCGATGCACCGCAAGGGCCCACGCAACTTTGATCCGTATAGAAACAATTCTCCAATGTCTCTTTGGTCCCCTTTCCATCGTAAGTGGGGCCCGCTTTGACCCGTACAGAACCATTTATCCAATATCTCTTTGGTGCCCTTTCCATTGTAAGTGGGGCCCGCTTTTGTCTAAAGTCACTCTCTCCACCCACCTCACCAACAACTCTCTCCAACCATCTCAACCCACAACCTATTTTTTTTTTCAATATTTATATATTATTGTCGTCTATTATTACTAAATTGCCACGCACCCCCCACCATTTCAATTTTGAGTATAAGTCTAAGGCTTTGTTTGGCGCGACGTTTTTGCGCCGATAAATTTAGGCTTTATTTGGTTCGGCGGTGGCAGATGCAGCCGATGGGTCCAAAAGGAGCATTAGAATCGGAGGGGGGAGGCGGGGCTGGAAACACTCACTTTTGGCGCTTTTTCCTCTGTTCGACGGGTGCAAACGGAGCAAACGCCGACGACGCCCGTGTGTTTATGGCGGCGTCTGCTCCAAACGGAGGAGGCGAAACGCCCAACCAAACAAAGCCTTAGATAAACGTCATCGTCATAGACTGCAGTTTGGTAAGACAATTGTTATGACGCCACCAAGAAAAGAATACTAGTTTTGAACATAAAAGTGATTGAAGTTCTTTAGGTGAGGTCGGGCATTCACGAACAACAGTTCATAACCACCGCGTTCACGAACTAATTAAGCCTTGGAATATGAATCCACATCCATAGCTTGAATAAATAATAATAATAATTATTATTTTATTATAAATTAACCATCATCTATGATAAAATTTTTAAAATTAAGTTTTGCTCATGATTTTTGTGATATAGGGGGCATTCAACAACCAAGGATTGAAGTAAAGGCGAAGTGAAGACCCTAAATATATAACCAAGAAGCGATATGCGCGATGATTGCGATATTTTAAGAATCATGCTTTGAATTGAGAACCACGGGAACTAATCTAAATTGTGCATTTCTAAAAGTCTTACCCGCATTGTTTCGATTTTGTACATAGACGTACGCAATATCTAGCGTGTCAACGCAGCCTTTGAATTATTCTAAAAAAATAATGATGGAGTTGGTGAACACGACAACGGTGCAAATTAATCGAAACACGTATTAAATGGCTACTTAGATTGAATGGATGTGTTGGCAATGGTAAAATAGTCTAGATCACAAAAAAAATTGTCATTTGCTTGTTGTCATGGCCCCAATTAGTTGAGTACTGATAATTTTCTTTATTCGTTAGTAGTCAATAAAGACTCGCTTGAATGTGGAAAAGGAAAAGTCGATGCGAAGAGCGAGAATTGATGATGCTCGAGCAATCCTTGTCAATGTGATTCTCTATTGAATCATTTCGATTGTGTACGACAAATCTTAGCCATCCATATGTTTTATTGTGTGTTGGAGAGCCCGGGAGATTTAGTCTCCATTGTGTTTTCTAGAAAATACATACTATATTTTTTGCGTGTTTAAATAACCTCAATTTGTAGCCATCGATCACTCATACATCATTTTATGTCTGATTTCATGAGTTGGCTAAGTCGAGGCCCCATGACATGGATGTCATGAGTTTGATTCTTAACATGGCGTGAGTTTTTGTCTACTTATGCCGTAGTTTGTTGATTGCTTTGGATGGTGATTAATGTTTTATCTTCTGAATGTAATACTCTTTGTAGTTGTTTATGTTTAATATTTCTCATGTAATATTATTTGTGCATTTACTCAAAAAAAAAAAACACTCCAAGAGAGAAAGCTACTACCTGTTGGGGTGTGGTTCCCATCCGATATGGAGAAAAACCACCGGGCTCGTACGTAACGAGTTCGTGATTCATTGGCACGTGCTTTGGTTTTTTTTTTTCTCCTCGTGCCTCACGTAGCAACTCGTAAGTCCCCCTTGCCGGCTGTAATCTGACACCCTCATCATCTCTAAGTCAAAAGACCATTTAAAGCTTTTGAAAAAGGTGGGGAGAGAAGAGGTATTCTGACACCTTCATTATCTTCTCATGTCAGATGATAAGAGATATATGTTATTATATAAAGAGAGAGAGAGAGGAATTAAATAAGAGAAAGGTGGCGGGGAAGAAAAGTAAAATTCGCAAGCTTCCGCTATAAATAATGTCATCAAGCTCTTGGCAGGATGGTAGAAAACACAAGTGAAGGAAGTAGAGCTATGTACAAGAGCTCTCAAGATCTCGCGTCCGCCGAAGTTGCGGCGTAGGAAGGAGGAGCGTCGAGCTTGCGGCATCCGTGGAGAAGTGCCGCCGACGCTAAAGTTGGTGCTGACGGCCGTTGTCGGCCGCGAGAAGGAGGACCGTGACCGACTCTGTTCGGGTCAAAGGGCATCTTCGCTACAGACTCATTTTGGAAACACGCAAGTTACACGCAAACTACATCGGAGAGGATTTTGATCTGTCTCGATAAATTACTGTGGTAACTTGTATTTATTTATTTGTGTAGCGAAGTGGAGGTGATCCTTTGTGGATCGAGGGGGGAAAGCCTGTAAATTTTTTGCGTGTATTTTATACACGTTTTCGTGGAGGCTTTTCGGGTTGGACTCTGACCGTCCCGTGGTTTTCACCCATTCGGGTTTCCACGTTAAAATTCTCGTGCACTATTTTATTTTGCTTTCTTGTGTTTGCATATCCGCTAAAAAGCTCGCGCAGGTGCTCTCGCCGAATTAATTTGCAGGTGCTCGGGTCGGGTTTGCGCGCTCTCAAACCCAACAAGTGGTATCAGAGCTAGGTTTATTGTCAGAGCAGTCATCGGGCTGACCTATTTGGGATTCGAGACGAGCCGATCGGATATTTCGGGTTAGTGATCGGGTGCGGTAGGTGACGACCATTGGTCCGCTCCCTATCCTCTTTGATTCCTTTCTTGGAAATAGTCGGCTCATAGAACTGAGGTCAGTCCGATCAGTGACAGAGCATGATGGAGTCTACATCAGGTTCGGGCTCCGAGCAAATGGTGAAACTAAACGGCGCAAACTACCACCAGTGGCATTTATTGATGGAGGATTTGATATATGTGAAGGGTTGGCATGCTCCTGTCTTTGAGGAGATGCCAAAGGACACGGATCCGGCGAAATGGAAGGTGGAGCATTGGAAGCTGTGTGGGTTTATCAGACGTTTCGTGGAGCCGAACGTCTACAACCACGTCGCGAGCATCGTTGACGCAAAAATTCTCTGGAAGACGTTGGAGACGTTATATGCCAAGAGTACTGGCATCAATAAATTATATCTGCTAAAGAAGTTGGGGGAGTTCAGATACAGAGAGGGATCCCCCATCTTGGATCATGTGAACGAGTTCCAGGGTATTATTGACCGTCTCACTGCTATGAAGGTGACCTTCGAGGTTGAGGTCAATGCATTGTGGCTGTTGAAGTCTCTTCCAGACTCTTGGGAGATGGTCAGAGTTTCTTTGATCAACTCTTCTCCCGGTGGCATCATCACTATGGAGATCGCAAAAAGTGGCATCTTAAACGAGGAGGTGCGAAGAAAATCACAAGGGATATCAGGCTCTTCTTCACGACCTGATATTCTCTACACTGAGCCCAGAGGAAGAGGAAGGAGCAAGAGTAGAGGAAGGAAGAGCGAGAGAAGCCAAAGTAGGGGGAAGTCGAGATCCCGCTACCAGAATGTGGAGTGTCATTACTGCCACAAGAAAGGTCATATTCAGAAGTTTTGCTACACACTGAAAAATGACCAGAAGAAGAAGGGGATTGACACTGAGGGCAAGGATGAGGGTCACACGGCAGCCACCGTCTCGACTGAGGAGGACGACGTCATCATTGTTGGCGACGACGTCACAGCTGCACTTGCATGTGACGACCGATGTTGGATCGTTGATTCAGGAGCCTCTGCGCATGTCTCCCACAACAGAGAGTTATTTTCCACCTACACCACTCATGATTGTGGGGTGTTGAGGATGGGCAATGGGGATACGTCCAAGGTGCTTGGGCGTGGAGACATGCACTTGAAGACGAGTACTGGTGCCCTACTGGTTCTGAGGGATGTGCGGCATGTGCCAGATATTCGCTTCAATCTGATATCTGTTGGCAGACTTGGAGACGAAGGACACCTGAGTATCTTTGGAGGAGACTTCTAGAAGCTGATCAGGGGATCACTTGTGATGGCCAGAGGTTATAGAGATTCTGGACTGTACTACATGGAGGGGAGGCCTGAAGCTGCTCAGGCCAACTCCGTCAGGGATGAGGCATCCACCTCTTTATGGCACAGGAGGCTGGCACACATTGGCCAGAAGGGATTGGGATGCCTGGCGAAGAAGAAGCTGATTAGTGATATGTCTGATGTTCACTTGGAGAGGTGCGACCACTGTATGGCTGGGAAACAAAACAGGGTTTCATTCCACAGCCACACGTCCACCAGGAGATCGGTGCCGTTGGAGCTTGTTCACACTGATGTGTGCGGACCACTGAAGGTCCAGACTAGAGGAGGAGCATCATACTTCGTCACTTTCATTGACGACCATTCGAGGAAGCTTTGGGTCCATGCTATCAAGACCAAAGATCAGGTCCTCGATACCTTCAGGAGATTCCACGCTGAGGTGGAGAGACAGTCTGGGAAGAGACTGAAGTGCATCAGGTCCGACAACGGGGGAGAGTACATTGGTCCCTTTGATGAGTACTGCAGGGACTATGGCATCCGACATGAGAAGACCCCGCCAAAGACGCCACAGCTGAATGGCGTAGCTGAGAGGATGAATAGGACACTGATGGAGAGGATTCGGTGCATGCTATCTGAGTCGAAGCTGCCAGGGATGTTTTGGGGCGAGGCTCTTCTTACTGCAGCGCATGTCATCAACCTCTCGCCGAGTTCAGCATTACAGGAGGATGTCCCAGATAGGGTCTGGTATGGGAAAGACCCCTCTTACAGTCACTTGCGGGTATTTGGCTGCAAAGCCTTTGTGCACGTCCCCAGGGACGAGAGATCGAAGTTGGATTCGAAGACCCGGCAATGTATTTTCTTAGGGTACGACTATAGTGGAGAGTTTGGGTACAGGTTCTTTGACCCAGTTGAGAAGAAATTTGTACGTAGCCGTGATGTTGTTTTCTATGAGGATCAGACTGTTGGTGATCCGGAGGGGACTGTTGAGTCTGAGGTTGACTCTCGCACTGCTGCAGAGTCACCTATGCTTGGAGATGACGATACTGAGGAGGCTACTGAGCCTGAGCCAGCACAGGGTACTGATACCCTTCCGGATCATGATATCACCACTGATGGTGAACCAGGAGTTGCTGAGGACATTGCTGATGATGTGCCTGCACCGACCCCTGAGCCTGCCTTGCGGAGATCAGATCGTGCCAGGCACCCATCCGCCAGATATTCTGCATCAGAGTTTATACTGCTGACTAATGCGGGGGAGCCTGAGAGCTATGACGAGTCTATGGAGAGTGCTGAGAAGCGCCAGTGGATGGCTGCTATGCAGGAGGAGATGCAGTCGCTGCAGAAGAACCACACATATGATCTGGTGAGGTTGCCTAAGGGCAAGAAGGCCTTGAAGAATCGTTGGATTTTCAGGGTGAAGCAGGGAGATTCCTCCACACCTCCCAGATACAAGGCCAGGCTGGTGGTGAAGGGTTTTGGACAGCGACAGGGTGTTGACTTCGATGAGATCTTCTCACCAGTGGTGAAGATGTCATCTATTCGTGTTGTCCTTGGCCTCGCTGCGAGGCTTGATTTGGAGATAGAGCAGATGGATGTCAAGACCGCTTTTCTGCATGGTGATCTTGAGGAGGAGCTATACATGGAGCAGCCTGAGAGCTTCAGTGTTAGAGGGAAGGAAGGTCTGGTGTGCCGCTTGCAGAAGAGTTTATATGGCCTGAAGCAGGCCCCGCGACAATGGTATAAGAAGTTTGATTCTTTCATGGGGGAGATCGACTTCAGGAGGACCACCCTTGACCACTGCGTGTTCATCAAGCAGTACGCTCCAGAGGATTTCATTATCCTATTGTTGTACGTGGACGATATGCTGATCGTCGGGAGGAACACTGCGCGCATTGCTGAGTTGAAGCGACAGTTGAGCTCCACCTTTGAGATGAAGGATCTGGGTGCTGCGAAGACCATTCTGGGGATGCACATTCGCAGGGACAGGGGAGCCAGATTGCTCTGGTTATCACAAGAGCGGTACATCCGCAAAGTGCTGCAGAGGTTTGATATGGATCAGGCGAAGAAGGTGAGCGTGCCTCTTGCAGCTCACTTCAGGCTTACCGCTGATCAATGCCCCAGCACACTCGAGGAGATCGAGGAGATGCAGAAGATTCTGTATGCATCTGCAATTGGGAGCCTTATGTATGCGATGATGTGCACTCGTCCAGACATTGCGCATGCGGTTGGGACCGTCAGTAGATTTCTCTCCAATCCTGGGAGAGAGCATTGGAGCGCAGTGAAGTGGATACTGAGATACCTGCAGGGGACGTCAGACTTGACACTGAGATTTGGAGACAGTGAGCCAGAGCTGTTGGGCTACACTGATGCTGACATGGCTGGAGATGTAGACTCCAGGAGGTCGACATCCGGATACATGATTCTGTTTGCAGGAGGAGCTGTCTCGTGGGCGTCGAGATTGCAGAAGTGCGTTGCACTGTCCACCACGGAGGCTGAGTTTATTGCGGTTACTGAGGCAGGGAAGGAGTTGCTTTGGATGAAAAGGTTCATCAAAGAACTTGGTTTCACTCAGGACCGATACACACTCTTGTGTGACAGTCAGAGCGCTATTCATCTGGGGAAGAACCCCACGTTTCACTCGAGGTCGAAACACATCGACACTCGGTATCATTGGATACGAGATGTCCTGGAGCAGAAGGAGCTTGATCTTCAGAAGGTGCACACTGATGACAATGGGGCAGACATGCTGACCAAGACAGTGCCAAGGGGGAAGTTCGATCATTGCGTTAGAATCGCCGGGATGGCGGTTTCCTCCTCATCGTTGTGAAGGGGGAGAATTGTTGGGGTGTGGTTCCCATCCGATGTGGAGAAAAACCATCGGGCTCGTACGTAACGAGTTCGTGATTCATTGGCACGTGCTTTGGTTTTTTTTTCTCCTCGTGCCTCACGTAGCAACTCGTAAGTCCCCCTTGCCGGCTGTAATCTGACACCCTCATCATCTCTAAGTCAAAAGACCATTTAAAGCTTTTGAAAAAGGTGGGGAGAGAAGAGGTATTCTGACACCTTCATTATCTTCTCATGTCAGATGATAAGAGATATATGTTATTATATAAAGAGAGAGAGAGAGAGAGAGAGAGAGAGAGAGAGAGAGAGAGAGAGAGAGAGAGAGAGAGAGAGAGAGAGAGAGAGAGAGAGAGAGAGAGAGAGAGAGAGAGGAATTAAATAAGAGAAAGGTGGCGGGGAAGAAAAGTAAAATCCGCAAGCTTCCGCTATAAATAATGCCATCAAGCTCTTGGCAGGATGGTAGAAAACACAAGTGAAGGAAGTAGAGCTACGTACAAGAGCTCTCAAGATCTCGCGTCCGCCGAAGTTGCGGCGTAGGAAGGAGGAGCGTCGAGCTTGCGGCATCCGTGGAGAAGTGCCGCCGACGCTAAAGTTGGTGCTGACGGCCGTTGTCGGCCGCGAGAAGGAGGACCGTGACCGACTCTGTTCGGGTCAAAGGGCATCTTCGCTACAGACTCATTTTGGAAACACGCAAGTTACGCGCAAACTACATCGGAGAGGATTTTGATCTGTCTCGATAAATTACTGTGGTAACTTGTATTTATTTATTTGTGTAGCGAAGTGGAGGTGATCATTTGTGGATCGAGGGGGGAAAGCCTGTAAATTTTTTGCGTGTATTTTATACACGTTTTCGTGGAGGCTTTCCGGGTTGGACTCCGACCGTCCCGTGGTTTTCACCCATTCGGGTTTCCACGTTAAAATTCTCGTGCACTATTTTATTTTGCTTTCTTGTGTTTGCATATCCGCTAAAAAGCTCGCGCAGGTGCTCTCGCCGAATTAATTTGCAGGTGCTCGGGTCGGGTTTGCGCGCTCTCAAACCCAACACTACCGAGAATATTATTTTATTTAGGGGAGTAAGTCGAAACCAACCAAACTGCCTAACCGAACTGAACCAGACCAAGTCGCACGGTTTACGATTTTGCTTAAAAATGAAACTGAATCTAACTATTAGGGTCCTAATTTTATTTGGGCAGTTGATATTAGCACTGGCATTTTGGCTATTAGCATTCAGATTCTGAGCATTTTAGGGCATTCTAAAATCTCTACCTGCACTCACTTCCTCTCAGCCGACTCACGCACGGTTTCGCGATCTCCAAGCGACATGCTCCTCCCTGTTTCGTAGAGGTCGACCCCATATAACGTCGGCGGCTGTATCGCTGGTGGTTCCTCACACTACGCACCCTTATTGCGACGGCGGTTGCTCACTGGTTCTGCACAGTTCGCCGGCGGTTGCTCACTAGTTCTCCGACCAAGGTAAAACCGTCTTCTTCTCCCCTGTTTCACTCGTGTATATGCAAATTTATATTGGCAAGTTTTTGTCATATATGCAGGTTTTGATTTTGAACTGAAGCAAACAAGGATAATAAATACGGTGTCTACTGTTTTGATGTTCATTTAAATATTCCAAAGTTGTTATTTTTGTTAGTATATGGCCCATGAAGTTATAATACTATAGTAACTAATTTAAAGTTCTAATTTTTTAGTGTGAATAGCTTCCGTGCTTGCGGATAGCCAATTTTTAAAAATCATGCTTGCGGATAGCCAAAAGTACTAATAGTCAAACTACAGTGCTAATATCAATGCCCTTATTATGAAGAGCAATGTTATAAGCACACCAATTTTCGCTATTGACAGACAAATTTTATTGACACCAAATTATTTTATTTTCACACCAACGCGTTATTACCACACCAGATTTTAAAATCGTTATTGACACACCAAAATGACTAATTTTTTCTCATTTTCTATTTGATATTTTCACACCAAAATGACTACGCCACACCAAAATTGCTATTTCAAAAATGTAAACATTTGTCAATATTTCCTCTCAGTTTTTTATATAATTAATAACAACTACTAAATAAAGATGAACATCACAAATACATGTCCAATCATGTAGAAATGAAAACACAAAATAGAGTCAAAATGTCAGTCATCCAAAACTCCACCAATATTTCTTAGACCTACATATATGTGAAACCATTGCAAGTTAGCGACATAAAATATTAACCAAGATTATAAATAACATTTTATACATTTGATTTAAAATCATGTTTAATGATGAAGATCCAATGGATACGAGACTTCAGTACCTACATGAAACCTTACGTTGGAAAATTAAATTTTAATAAAAATGTTTATTGACTATAAATAATAATAGATAACATGCATACCGTAAGGATCGGTCAGATTAACGATTCATTCTCTTGTCTTTTATCACTCAAACTTCACTAGTGTGATATCTCATCCACATGCTAATCACAGGCGGGTATAGTGGACACTCTTTGCGCATTAATAATTGAATGAAGTGGTTGTTGTTGATAAAAACCAATATAAATAGTCTTCTTAGCCGTTGGGGGGGGGGGGGGGGGGGGGGGCTGAATGCAATGGTAGGAATGTGAATGACTGGAATTTTGAGAAATGCATAACTGCCACATTGTAACATGATGAAATTACTAATTAATCTCATGTTCGGCATCGTCATCCATTTGTCGAGTGGTGTGGGAGAAGAAGTGCATTCCAAAGATGCCAACAACTCTGTCAATCTCATATTCTCATATATGTTGTTGTACAAGTAGTGATTATTCTTTATTTCCTCTGATAGATATTGTCGTACTTTTATCCAATTATCACTCATTTTCAAGGTTTGACTTACTACTCGGTAACCACAATTCTCATCTGGTGTACATTAATAGCATCAATTAAATAACTAGTAATGTAGGATAACATTTCCTCACCCATGCATTCAAGAAATTTATTTTATTTGTATTTCTTCTTGGAATCAATTTCTTATGTTTTTCTTTTTGTTTTTGTTCCGCTATCAAAATATGCTCAAATAGTGAAAAGCCTCTTTTATTTTTGTAACAAAGTGCATTCCTACATCGATTTCAATGTACCTTCATTTAATTTGGGAACAATTTTCATCCTACCAACAAAAGAATTCAAGAAATAATTTTTCTTATCTTTCCATTTTTTTTCTAAAAACAACATTCCTCAAATTTACACCACTAAAAAAAATTTAACAACCCCTAATATATTTGCATTGCATAATAATAATAATAATAATTTATACCTTAATGCTTGAGGAAATGCCAAATAATCCGAAATAGACTTTAAAATCTCCACAATAGCACCCTCTGATGGAGTATGAGCCTACATAAATGTTTTCTTTCACTGTATTTGGGGAATCAAAAGGTAAGAAATGATTCAAGAAATAAGGGTTCGGCCGAAATAGGGAAGGAGCAAAAAATGGAGGTTGGAACTTACATTCAACTCAAGGGGGTGCGGCGTTCTTCTGGCGAAGCTCCCCAGCGCCGACGATCTCTACCGATGGCGGCGAAATTCCGAACTGGGTGGAAGGCGGGGTGTGCGGCTTCGACTCGCGAATGGCGAAAAGCAGAAACAGTAACAAGGGAGTGCAGCGTTCTTCCGACAAAGCTCCCCAGAGCCGGCGATTTCCTCCAATGGCGTCGAAATCACAAACTGGGAGAAAGGCGGGGTGTGCGGCTTCGACTCTCGAACGGCGGAAAACTGAAACCGTAAAAATAGGCGGTGTGCGCTTAATAGAGGAGGGGGTGAGTTTTTGAAATTTTTAGTTAAATTTGGTGTGCTAATAGCCTATATTGATGTGCTTATAACATTGCTCTATTTTTATAACCCACGACGCAGGCACGCACACCATTTTTTGATTATTTTAATTAAAAAAAATTAAATATGTCAGCGGTGGTTGAATCTGAAAGTGACCTCTCGATAATGTTCAGATGATCGTTGTCCCATCTCCACCAACCGCAGCACTCACCACTTTCTGAGGTCTATAAATAGCTGACACGTCTCGACCAAATCCCAGACCGATGGACTTCTCGCAGTTGAACGTCGTCCTCGTGGTGGCGGTGGTCACTGTGGCGACGGCGATATGGTGGCGCTTCCACTCCCGACTGCCGCCAGGACCCCGGCCGTGGCCGGTGGTCGGAAATCTCTACGACATCAAGCCGGTCAGGTTTAGATGCTTCGCGGAGTGGGCGGCGAAGTACGGACCGATCATGTCGGTGTGGTTTGGCACGACGCTTAACGTCGTGATCTCGAGCTCGGAGCTGGCGAGGGAGGTGCTGAAGGATAAGGATCAGCTCCTCGCCGATCGTCCTCGGAGCCGATCAGCCGCCCGATTCAGCCGCGATGGGACGGATCTGATATGGGCGGATTATGGTCCTCATTATGTGAAGGTCAGGAAGGTCTGCAACCTGGAGCTGTTCTCGGCGAAGCGGCTTGAGGCGTTGCGCCCGATTAGGGAGGATGAGGTTACAGCTATGGTCGATTCGATTTTCCGCGAGGTGACTCGAAGTGGTATTGATCTCGTAGTTACTTGTTCTCTTTGACTTCTGCTGATTTTTCTAAAATATTACAGATCTGAGTTCATGATTCATGCACAATAACTTCGTAAAATACTGCAGGATCGTAATTCGTAAGCGAACATTATAATAGTATCAGTTGTTGATGTTGAATCGATCATTTCATTTTTCCCAATCTGAAATCGAATCCAGTCATTAGCTAAGCTGGCTAAAACCTTTGATCAGATAGTTAGGTTCTATTCATTGTCAAATCCAACTTGAGCAACTGATATTGAATATCGTCTAGTGTAAACACTGATTCTGTTCAAAATCCAGGATGCAGGTTAGGAATATGTTTTTTTAGTATGGATTTTGCAATTTTGGGGAGTTTATTCGGTTAGTTGATCTTTTTTAGAAACAAAAATCAATCGATCAACCGAAGCAGCCCAAATTTAGCCTACCAAATCCGTCGACACTGTTTAGTTTCTGGATTTTTTATCTAATTAATGCTCCAACTTATTGTACGGAGTTTATTCTAGATTTAACGACAAGAACTAGAAGTGCGTACTATCAGTTGGGTTTATTCAATAATTATTAGGCAATTGTTATTAGCACAACATTTTTGGCTATCCGCAACCATTTGATATTCGCAAATAATTATTTCTGAGACGAAGGTTTGGATTGGGGGCTTCCTTTAGTCTTTGGTAGCAGATTTTTAGTTTATATAAAGCTAACAGATAAAACTACATAGTGAAAACGCCGGCGAGAAAAAGGTGGTGATAGCAGAGGAGTGCGCCGGCGAGAAATGGTGGTGATACCAGAGGACTTCGCCGGCGAGAAAAAGCGGGCTACCATCTTCGATTGGGCGTGCCTGCGAGAAATCTAGCTGTTTGAGGGTTTGGGGCGAGCGGCCGGACAAAGCGGCGGGGAGAGCGGCGGGATGAGAAAACACGAAAGAGCGGCGGAAGAGTAAGCACGGAAGGGAGGCGTCAATTTTGAGTGAGTGCGGTTAGGTTTTTTTAGGGCCTCAAAAAATACCCCAAATTGAGTGCGGATAGCCAAAAAAAAGTAGTGCTAATAACAATTGTCAATTATTATGGTTGTCCTATTATTTAATTGAAATTTAAATGTAAAAAAATTCTCCAGATCGTTGTTGGCACGCCATATATATATACATATATAGAATCTTTCATATAGCTAAGGAGCTTGCTTGAGGTAGACTAACACGGGCCCGAGTAGGTGAAAATGCAAATCCAAGTATGCACGCTATCAGTGAATCTGATAGATGGGTATCTAAATTGATTGCATCTAAATTCAGGCTCTGTTTGGGTAGAAATTCGTCAGTCCGGGCCACGGATTTAGATCTAGGTCCAGGCGCCGTGCAATTTTGACACGTGATGGGCGGATTTTAGGGTTTTATTTTCGTGGATAGAAAATACTTTCGTTTGTTTAACTCCAGTCTTTCCGGACACCATATTTTTCAGTCCAGACCATCTCATTCTCACCGGCGACCATGTAACCGGAGCAGCCTTGCTATTTACTACGTCGCCGCTGCCGAGTATGACCATCCGAGTTTTCCTCCATTTTTCCTTTCAATGAACTTCTCTTCGTGACATCTTTTACTTTGGAAAGACTCAGATTTTACTTCAAAGCCCTTCTCCTCCATTTTACTTCGGAGCAGGTAGGTTTGGTGAAGAAGAACATTAGTACCTCAGAAATGTCTGGAATAGCTGTGATGCCTCAGATTTTTCTGTAAAATTTGGGAGAGAATTTGAATATCTCAACTATTTTATGTAATATCTGGATTCAATGATGTTTTGGGTGGAAGTTTTTTGGTGAATTTTAGCCGGCAAAAATGAGGGTGGCGCTGGTGGGAATGGCGGTGGTCGCCATGGTGATGGATGTGTAGAAATTAGGGCACTCTTATTCTCTATTAACACATACATACATCTATATATACCTCTACAAAACCCACGCACACCACTCCTATACGCACACCACTATTCTAATGCAAGCCAACACTCCTCCTCAAGGTGGGCGAAAGATGTTAACTAAGCCCATCTTCTCACAATTTCTCATCATGTCATTTGAGCTGAGCCCCTTTGTCAAACAATCAGCGGCTTGATCCTTGGTGGTGACGTAGCTAAGCTCCAAGAGTCCACTATCCAATTTCTCTTTTATAAAGAACCTATCAATTTCGATATGATTGGTCCTGTCATGGTGAACAGGATTGTTAGCAATGCTTATTGCTGCTTGATTGTCACACCATAGCTTCATCCTGTCTCCTCGATCCAACTTCAACTCCATTAGCATTCCTTTCAACCAGAGGAGTTCAGCGACCCCAGAGTCATAGCCCTGTACTCAGCTTCAGCTGTTGATCGGGCTACGACTGACTGTTTCTTGCTTCTCCATGAGATCAGGTTGCCTCCCACAAAGACGCAATAACCTGAGGTTGATCTCCTATCATCGACACTGCTTGCCCAATCTGAGTCACAGTATCCTTCGATCTTTACATGTCTGTTCCGTCTAAAGAGCAGCCCTTTTCCTGGAGCAGATTTCACGTATCGAAGAATTTGATACACAATATCCATGTGACCCTTCCTGGGATCGTGCATGTAACGACTCACCACGCTCACAGTGAAAGAGATGTCAGGACGTGTGTGGCTCAGATAGATCAATCACCCGACAAGTCTTTGATATCTGTCCCGGTCAACTGGTTCCCCTGCCTCAGCACTCACTCTCTCTTTAGTGTCGATAGGCGTTGCAGCTGGCTTGCATCCGAGCATCCCTGTCTCGGTGAGGAGATCTAAGGCATACTTCCGTTGAGACAGGACAATTCCCTTCGCACCATATGTAATTTCTATCCCAAGAAAATACTTAAGAAAACCCAAGTCCTTCACCTCGAACATCTTCCCCAAGTCACCCTTAAGACGCGCAATTTCCTTCTCGTCATCTCCCGTAATGATCATGTCATCCACAACACAGCAAGTATGGTGATGTGATGTTTCTCATTATGCCTGAAAAACACAGTGTGGTCGGCATTGGTCTGTTGATATCTCATCCCGACCATGGTCCTTCTGAAGCGATCAAACCATGCACGAGGGGACTGCTTCAGTCCATACAGTGCCTTCTTCAGCCTACACACTCTGCCTTCCGTCATGGTTGTACCAAATCCAGGTGGGACCTCCATATATACTTCCTCAGCAAGATCGTCATGCAGAAAAGTATTTTTCACATCCAATTGGTGCATCTTCCATCCACCATTGGCCGCCAGGCTGATCAGGGTACGAACCGTACTCATCTTTGCAACAGGTGCGAACGTCTCGTCATAATCAATGTCGTATGTCTGACTGTACCCTTTCGCAACCAATCGAGCCTTGTAGCGCTCGATTTTGCCATCCGGGTTCTGCTTTACGGTAAAGACCCACTTGCACCCAACAGCTCTCTTTCCCGTCGGGAGCTGTGCTAGTTCCCATGTCTTATTCTTCTCCAGAGCGTGCATCTCCTCCTTCATTGATGCTTGCCAATTGTGGTCGGCTTTAGCTACCTGCCAATTGTTAGGTACAGTAATACTATCCAAGGATGCAATGAATGCTCTGTGAGAATAAGAGATAGCGTCGTAGGAGACAAATGAAGCAAGATCCCAACCATATCGATCAGGAGGATTACCCGCATTGCTGTGAGTGCTCCTTCTAACAGAGGTAGTCGGGGATGTGGGAGAGATAGACTTATAGGGAGGTGACAGTGGTTCAACCGGAGGTGCTTCCGGGATTGAGACGGGCATAGGCGAGGGACTAGGCACTGTCGTTGTGGGTGCAGACACGAGGTCAGGAAATCTCCTTCCCCTTCTCTGATATGTGACAAGCTCCCCTGAAGTTGTGGGAATCACACTTCTCACCTCCTCCTGCTCCTCATTCGTCCCTTGCTCCTCACCGGGTTTTCCACTGTCTTTACTTAAGTCTGTCACCAGGCTCTTCCATTCTCGGCCTCCATCCCTTTTCAGGAATGAGTAGAATCTCCTCCTGTAGGTAGTATTGCTCTTGCTTTCGGAAGTGGACATCCATGCTCACAAAACACCTTTTCTTGACTGGACTCCAACATACATATCCCTTCTGAGTACCAGAATACCCCACAAAAATACACTTAATTGTCATGACATCAAGCTTGTCAACGCTTGTCCTATTATCCTTCACAAAGCAGACGCACCCAAAAATCTTAAGTGGAAGCATACCTCCGTTATGTCCTTGCAGCTCCTGACACGGGGATCTCCACCCTAAGATCTTCGATGACATTCTATTGATTAACTGTGCTGCCGTTAACACCGCATACCCCCACAAGTGTTGGGGAACCTTCATGTGCAGCATCATGTTTCTTGCCACTTCCATCAGATGTCTGTTCTTCCTCTCAGCGACGTCATTCTGTTCAGGGGTGTATGCGCACGTAGTTTGATGTAGTATCCCGTGAGATGATAAGTACTCTGCAAGGGTCTTATTGGTATATTCTGTCCCATTATCCGACCTAAGTACCTTGAGTACTGCACCATATTGAGTTTGGACATGCTTGTGAAATTCTGGAAACAAGTGTGGACCTCACTCTTAGCTTTCATTAAATATACCCACGTGACACGGGAAGCACAATCAATAAAGGTCACAAAGTATCTATAGCCATTAGAGAAATTAACTGCGCACGGCCCCCAAACATCTGAATGCACAACATTAAACATAGAAGAGCTTCTATAACCAAAACTAGTATAAGTGTTCCGTCTGAGCTTGCCTAAGTCGCAAGCATCACACACAAGTTTACTTTTACATGTCCTTTTAAAAATAGAAGGAAACAATCGTTCTAAAACACCAAAAGACGAATGGCCTAAACGTCGGTGGTGGAGCAGAATTGCCTCCTCTATACTTGTCTCCAGGTTACCCTCCTTTATCTTCTCCTTCGCAGATACAAGTGCAGTGTTCAATCCTTGCTGATCCAGGTACCACAACCCATCACGCCAGGTCCCAGTCCCAAGTATACACCTCGTCCCTTTCTCCTGGAAGGTCACCTTGGGAATATCAAAGTAGATAGTACATTTTAGTTGGAGTATAATAGAGCTGATAGACAAAAGGCTAACAGGAAATGAGGGAGCATGCAAGACATTGGATAGTTTTACCGAACCTGTGCAATCGACCGTACCCTTACCAACCACTGACTGAAAGGTCCCATCCGCTGTCTGGATGTCATCCGGAGATGCAAGGCGTGAGTAGGAAGTGAACTTCCCCGAGTCCCCGGTCCCATGTTGGGATGCACCCGAGTCAACAATCCACTATGTCGTTCCAGAAGGATGAGCATACATAGCATGAGATGGTCCCTCAGTGGCATCTCCAGCTTGCCTCCTCTTGAGGTCCTCCATCTTGTTCATTAGACTCAGAAGATTCTGCTCCTCCTCAGTATAGATAACCCCAGCCTTCTCATCGCATCCACTAATGCCTAGATTGGCACGATAGCCACCTCTGCCACCACGACCCTGGCCACGTCCACGACCACGTCCACGACCACGTCCACGACCACCAAAATCTCCCTCCTTTGGTGGTCTGGGGCAAGCATACAACAGGTGACCTGTCTCCCCGCAGTTGTAGCACTGTCGTGTTTCCTCTCGGGGTCTTGGAATATTCGTGCCAGTAGCATCTAGTGCGGACTTTACGGCAGCAGAATCACCCGTCCCTGCCTGGAGTTTAAACCGGGTCTCCTCCTGAATCATGGCCGAGATGGCCTCTGCCAGAGTGGGGATCTTCGTACCTGACAGAAGTAAGGCTCTCCTCTGGTCGAACCGTTCATTTAACCCCTTCAAGAACCTCATAGTCCTCTCTTCTATTATAATCTTGGAAGCCTTACACTGTGGGTCACTGCAACACATACCACCAGAAGCATGGTCATAGTCCACCCATAGACGTTCTAACTCTGATGCGTACTCCTGCACAGTCTTCTCCCCTTGAACAATGTCATCGATTTCTCCCCTCACCTGAAAGACTCTAAGAGTGTTCCCCACTCCATCATATGTACTTCGCAGCCTGTCCCAAACCTCCATGACTGTCTCCAGGCCATCAACTGTGGCAACAATCGATGGGACAGCCGAGCTGAGAAGCCACATGAACACCGTCATGTGGGTTGATTCCCACTCATCTCCTGCAGTTGGGTTCTCTGGCTTCTTCAACACCCCTGTCAAGAAGCCTCCAACCTTCTTCGCTGTAAGAGTCTTCCTCACACGGCGCGACCAACCCAGATAGGTAGTCGGTCCATCAAGCTTCAGGTCAACCGGTGGAAGGTCCAACTTCACCGGTCGGGGTGATGAACCCAACAGCTTCAACAAGGTAACCACCTCTGTCGGGTCCAACTTCTTGAGGACGTCCTTCATCCTTTTGTCGTTGTCACTTACTAGTACATTCGAGGACTGCTGCTGATTCGAAGCTCCTTCGTTGAGGACTCCAGCTGCTTCGTCGAAAACTCCAGCTACTTCGTCGAGGAATCCAGCTGCTTCGTCGACGAATCCAGCATCTTCGTCGAGCTCCTCCCCTTCGTCGAGCGCCTCCCCTTCGTCGACGAATCCAGCTCCTCCTTCGTCGAGGAATCCAGCTGCTTCGTCGACGAATCCAGCAACTTCGTCGAGCTCCTCCCCTTCGTCGAGCGCCTCCCCTTCGTCGACGAATCCAACTCCTTCGTCGAGCTCCTCCTTCGTCGAGGAATCCAGCTGCTTCGTCGACGAATCCAGCAGCTTGGTCGAGCTCCTCCCCTTCGTCGAGCGCCTCCCCTTCGTCGACGAATCCAGCTCCTCCTTCGTCGAGGAGACCTTCTCCATTCCCCGTCGTCGACGATGCTCCACGATCAACGATGCCTCCCCGATCGACGAAGCTCCACGTTCGACAATGCTCCACAGTCGAGTCGTCACAGATGGCGCCCTTGTCGTCGACCAGTTTTCAGCGACGAACCATCGACGGGAAGCGATGCTCCCTTCAGCGACGGGCGATGCCCCCTTCAGCGACGACGCCCTTGTTGTCAACCAGTCTTCAGCGACGAACCATCGACGGGAAGCGATGCTCCCTTTAGCGACGGGCGATGCTCCCTTCCCCCTCAGCGAGACACACGATCGGCGCACACGACGGCTCCCTTCCCCCTCACTCTGATACCATGTAGAAATTAGGGCACTCTTATTCTCTATTAACACATACATACATCTATATATACCTCTACAAAACCCCTAAACGCACACCTCTCCTATACGCACACCACTATTCTAATACAAGCCAACAGGATGAATGAGGAGTGTTCGTGGTCACGTGGATTAGTGGGGATTGTCGGTGGCTATTGAGGCTAGAGGAAGGGAAGCAATGGTTGGGGAGGGGGAAGGAAGTTTGGTCAGGGTTTAGGGTGAGGGTTTCAGGGGTCGTGGAGGTGGTAGCGTCTTTGCCAAAGGCAATTGAGGCAGTGGCGAGATGTCCCAAGGCCCGAGGCGGCGGCAACCGGAGTGGAGGAAGTGGTTGGCAGCCACGGGAGGCGGAGGAAGGGGCGAAAGCCTCAACATCCCTAGCGGAATAGGATCCTCTCCATTTGAGCCAAATGGATACTATCCATTTCACGGCTTAGAGTGATTCTTCTTTAATCTGACCGGTTAAATAATCCCATCTTTTTATTTTTCATATAATAAAAAAAAATTGCACCTTTGGATAAATGAGAATCCATCTTACCGTGAAATGGACTAAATGGAGGGGTTCCAAATGGAGAGAATCTCCATCCCACCTCTAGCAAACGTGGGCTTCGACGAACGTGGGCTTCGACGAACGTGGGCTTCGACGAACGTGATGATAATTGAGCATTTCTTATCAAGAAACCAACTCTCGATCCCTAGTCCCAGGGAGTTAAGTGTATCTGATGGTTGAGATTGTCCAATCGAACCTCAAAGTACTCTAAGCCTCATAAAAATAAAAATAAAATCATAAAAGATTGCGTTGAACGCGGTGGCGGTTTTAATCTTCCATTTGCCGATCCAAAAATTGTCGATGATGACAATCGATCAAATGAGGTGTGACCGATCTCCATCACATTTCTATTAGAACTCCTGAGGTTTGCTCAATGAATCACCGGATTCGGCGCAGATCCGCGGATGACCGGAGCTCCATCCGGAATCTGTGCAACAATCTGCGATTTTGTGCGGCGCGAAACGCCCATCCGCTGCTCTTCGCCCGTGCGCTCTGCACTGATCGGAATCCCCCTACCCAACAGATCCTCAATGCACTTTCTATGATATTCTAGATGGGTTTTAAATAAATAAAAAAACAGAAGCCCTGTAATCACTGAAAGCTAGAGCTGTGTATGTTTGCACCTGCAATCATTTTGACATATATATACACTGTTTTTACCATAATTATGTGACTTCGTGGAAGAATTTTCATTGAATTAAATTGTTTTATTTTTCAGACAAGCTCGGGAAAAACGTGGTGGTTGTGAGGGACCATCTTTCTGGTGTGGCCTTCAACAACATAACAAGGCTTGCGTTCGGAAAGCGTTTTGTCAACTCGGGCGGCGAATTAGACGAACAAGGAACAGAATTCAAGGCTATTGTAGCCAACGGGCTCAAATTTGGCGCGTCTCTCTCTATTGCGGAGTACATATCTTGGCTCCGGTGGATGTTTCCGCTCGACGAAGAGGCCTACGCCAAGCACGGCGCTCGACGGGATCGCCTTACTCGAGCCATAATGGAGGAGCACTCGCAAGCTCGGGAAAAGAGCGGTGCGGGACAGCACTTTGTGGATGCGCTTCTCACACTTCGGGAGAAGTATAATCTAAGTGAGGACACTATAATCGGACTACTATGGGTAAACAGCTAATTGCTCCTCTCCGTTATGCCGTTTGCCTAATTATTCTCTTATTTTATCTACTGAATTATATCTGCTGCTCTTCTCATAACTTCAGAGTTTTTGTTTGCTTTTTTTTCCATAGCCTTCTGTGCAATTAATTTTTTTTGTTTTAAGAAGCAGCCTCTTGCAAAAATGCAGGGTAAGGTTTGCCTACATTTCACCCTTGTGGTGGGACCCTTCCCGGAGCTTCGCCGGGGATGCTTTGTGCACCGGGCTTCCCCCTTTATTTCAGGATGAAAACATTTCAGGATTCAGTTCTATGTTTTGTCGAAATACACCACACTCTAAAACTAGAGGACATTAAATTTAGAGTATTGTTATAAGCAGTTCTAAAATGGCTATTCACACCCTGAAAACCCCTCTAAAATCTACATTATAATCGCAGTCCAAAAATTAGAGAACCAGAAAATCTGTGGGAACTTCTTCTTTACTTGCTCTAAATGGACTGCGAATACTTTTTTTGGACTGCGAATATCAATGGACTACGATTAGCCAAAATTGAACTCCTTGTAACATTGCTCTAAATTTACTACTACCGATTTTTTTCTCCGGAGTATCATGTCATAAATTTCATAAAATGTCATAGAAATGAGGATGCTAAGATGAATGTACAATAAAATTACGAAGGATGATTGACAAATGAAGAACAATTGATTCTTAGAAAGAACAATTGATTCTTAGAAAGTACAATGAATTGAAGAGCGGAGGGAATTAGTAATAAAAGTTCAAATTATTCATACCCAATTACTACTCCGCAATGTTGAATTCAAAACTAGGATTCATAAACCCGATCAAGCAGTTGGCATTGGGATGACGACGACGATGATGCATATTGACATAGTCCCTGATCTTTCAGCTAGTAATGCATGGCGAAAGAGATCACATTAACAATGTGATTTCTTAGTTGTTTTGCCCACACAAACTTGTGCTGCTGCTTCATAGCTACATAGTATTCAACTGCAAGATGCTTCTCTAATAGTCATTATTTGTGTGCACGCAGGACATGATCACAGCTGGCATGGACACGACCGTGATCTCGGTTGAATGGGCAATGGCGGAATTGGTGAAGAACCCTCGAGTCCAGAAGAAGGCGCAGGAGGAGCTCGACCGCGTGATCGGCACCGACCGCATCATGACCGAGTCCGACTTCCCCAACCTCCCATACCTCCAGTGTGTGGTCAAGGAGTCGTTCCGGCTTCACCCTCCGACACCCCTCATGCTGCCGCATAAGGCCGCGGCAAATGTAAAAATTGGCGGCTACGACATCCCGAAGGGCTCGAACGTCCACGTCAACGTCTGGGCTATAGCCCGCGACCCCGAGTTGTGGGAAAACCCGCTCGAGTACAGGCCGGAGAGGTTCGAGGAGGAGAATATCGACATCCGGGGCCACGACTTCAGGGTCCTTCCGTTCGGCGCCGGGCGGAGGGTGTGCCCTGGGGCGCAGCTCGGCATCAACCTCGTGCAGTCGATGTTGGGGCATCTCCTTCATCACTTCGAATGGTCGGTTCCGGACGGGGTGAGCGCCGATGAGGTCGACATGGTGGAGAATCCTGGGATGGTTTCTTTCATGCGCACCCCGCTGAGGGCCATGGCCGCGGTCAGGCTGCCTGCTCAACTCTATAACCGGGTGCCGGCGGATATGTAGTGGATATGAGGTTAGTACTGCTTTGTACTCATGAGGAATCTTGGAATAAGACTTCAGGTGTTCATGTGATTTTTCAATTGTGGGGGGGGGGGGGGGGGGGGGGTGTTCTTTAATTTGGTTTTATAATAGTTTCAGTTTCAGTGATCACAAGAGACATAAGTTGTAGGAACCTAATCCACAATAGATAGAGAAAACAGGGAGAGGCCTAATTTTATTTTTCTCCACCATCTCTCTTTTCTTCCACATGTCTCTAGTATTAGTAAGAAATGATTAGGAAGAAAGTAGTTTATCCATAATGAGATCTTTTGTGTTTTAATATTTTAATTTTGGATCATTGATGATTTCCCTCTTCTTATCTTATAAATCATTGATGATGATGGTAGATACTCCCAATTGTTGAACCAGAAGTTGATTAAGGCTCTGTTTGTGACAGCTTATGCCGATGGATAATCTCTATTCAAAACACAAACGTAGTTTTGCAGCTTATGCTTATGGATAATCTCTATTCAAAACACAAACGTAGTTTTACAGCTGTTTGTATGTGCAGCTGTTAGGAAATCACTTATTTTAAAATAGCTGATAAGCTGTTTTTTCATCAGCTGTCCGGGTCCATCTTATGGCTTCCCATAAGCGCGCATCTCTTTAAAAAAACCAAGGCGCTCGCTGAAACCCGTCGCTGGCCCTCGCGATTCCTCCTTTCCTCTCATCCCGTCGAAGGGCTAGCATCGCAAGATGTCAGTTAACAACATAAATAAAATAAAAAATCTTTTCGATCAACACTTATGCACAAACTGTCCAAACAGTCTGCAGCTTATTCATCACTACTTTTATAACAGCTCTATTCGATCAACAGCTTTTTCATCAGCATAAGCTGTCTCAAACAGAGCCTAATTGAAATCAAGATACCCAAATTCTTCCAAGTGTTATTCTCTCCTACGAGAGATGCATGACTAAATGATCAAGATAGGCCAACTTCAAACTCCTAATAACTTACTCTAGTATGAGGGGGAAAAAGGGGGGGGGGGGGGGAGGGGGGAGGGAAGAGAAAGAAAAGAGGGGGAGGAGAAAGAAAGGGGGAGAGGGGGAGAAAGAGAGGAGGGAAAGGAAGAAAAAAGGAAGGGAGGGAGAGAGAATTGCATGCGATTACAAGATTTTGAAATGTGAATTTAAAAAAAAAAAGCAAAGTCAATTCTAATCCTTGAGCTATGATATTTCAGTTTATCTCCTGAGCTAGGCCAACTTGATGATACCCATATATTTCATACTTTCTTTGGGTGGTGATAAACCTAGCATTCTCTAGTCCATGTATCTATCTCCAAGAGATCAAATCCGATATCATAATAGGTTAACATACGTGTACACGTATGGTTAACACATGCACACGTATGGTTAACACATGTACACATGTTAACAATATTAACAATGTAAATCATATTAAAAATCAAATTGTTGTTTTTTAACAAATGCTAGTAAATCATAAGAGAACCCAATAATATTTTCTTCACATCTTTCATAAGACTGAGGAAATTTTATCAATAAAAGAAATACATTTGCTCACATTTCAAATATATAAAAATTTATTTTAATCACCAGAAACAAATACCTAATACAAAATTTCTATCAATCATTTGGTTGATTCAAATTAAAAAAAAAATCGCTTTAAAAATATATAATGAACATTTAAACACATCTTCTAATTGCAAGGCGAGTCTGAATTAATTAAAGATTAATAAAATAATTGCTTACTAAACCAAATACAAATATCACATTTCTCTGCACCTTGCCCCCTCTTGAACACAGCACAAATCTGGTATTAAAAATTACAAAATTTATGGCCATTACTGACAATAAATGGCATCAATTGCACAAAAATGGCCAATATTACTAAGAAACTAAACCTGGCTAGAACAAATATGAACATGGTCATGATATAACGATAGCTCGATAATAATTTCCGAGGCAAATATGTTCATCTCTCGCCCATTTCATTGAGGAATTCTTTGCCCCGTTCAGAGCCGTTCTGGATTTCGATAGTTCTCTTTTTTCTTCCTTTCTTTGCTGAATTGTACCTTCTAGGATCTTTTCAGTTTAAAGTCTCCTAATGACAATAAAGCTTGATTACAGAATCAGCACCAGCAGTGAAGAGCAATGGCTGCCTTGGGTGAAATTTGCAATACATTATTCCTGCATTTCAATAAAAAGATAGATGAGGCACTATGATATTTATGATTACACGCACTTCCTTTGAAAAATAAATTATGTCGCTTACGTGAAGCCCCAACACTAAGTTACAACATATAATGATCATTCAAAACTTGTTGCTGGGTTTGTAGCTACTAAAAATATAATATCACACTGGAAAAATCACCTAGTCCTACCTAAAACCAATAAGTTTTAAGTTGGATGAATGCGCTCTAACATAACAGTATCAATATAGGATATGGATGACTCACATCACCGAATTATAAAATTAGTCAATGGGGAATAGAGGTCAAAGATCTTAGATATGTGATGGGACAAGCTGAGAGTATAGTCTCATACTAAAAAAAACTATGTAGCATGACACACTTAATATAGACATATCTTTGGGTGGTGATAAGGCATTCTTCAGAGTCTAGAAAAGAGAGAGATAATAAACAATGCAGTTTCACAAAGAAGAATAAAAAATGTTGGTGACATCGAAAAAGCTTCAAACTCCTAATAACTTACTTGTCTGCAGTTCACAAAGAGTGTTGCAAGCTCTTTTTCTTGTTATCATCCTTGACCTTTTGCTTGAGCTGCCCATCAAATCGGGCCCGAAACTGGTTCATCCCCAATACCCACGCGACTCGCGCCCAGTACAAGAAACGCTTAGCCAACCTCTTCCAAGACGTTTGATCACCAGTCGCCGATTTCACATGGGAGCGCTCTGCTGAACTAGTCAGCAAGTAATTGAGCAACTCCTTCTCCGCTTGGGAAAATGGCTCCCCTGCAGATGGGGCGGGGACGGTGACTGCCAATATCTGATTCAAACAAGGCAACTGTTGATCGACCATAAATGGCGGACGCGAACCAATCTCGCTGACAACAGATGTGCTGGCCACAACAGGTTCCTCTGTCGTCGTGATGACTGCAGAAGAGGTTGGTTGATTTGAATTCGGGGTGATCGGAGATGCGGCTGGAACTAAATGTTCGGTTTGCAGCAACGACGGAACGTTGAGGGAGCCTGGATCGTCGTGCAGGTGGGCCGCCTCGTAATGTGATTGCAAAGGGGAATGACGACCTGGTAATGCCGATGTTGTTGATGCCGCACGCTTCTTGAGGCGTGCAAGATACTCCCAACGATTCTGAATCTCCTTGTGGGTCATCTCGAGCAGATCCTCACGACTGGAAGCAATGCGGGCGTATGCGGGGGCGACCACCTTAGTCCAATGAATGTTGCCGGCATGCCTGGCATCAATCTCTTGCTGAACCAGTCGATCAATGATATTGTCTGATGATCCTTCAAAGAGTTGTTCGGGTGCTGATTGCAGATCCGATGCACGGGATTGACGTGAAATGTGATTGTCGTCGGTTGCCAAGGTGACTCTTCGAGTGGTAGTCGTCGTCACGGTCTCTTCTAACTGCATAATGTTGAAACTGGTAACAGGGGGCGATCGCACTGGTGCAATTACTGACGCGGCTTGATTAAGGGCAGTAATGATGCTGCGTTTGGGCGCTGATCGTTGAATGGGCAATCTGAATCGGGCCTGGGCAACCATATCCTCCAGGTGCTGTTTCAGGACCTGTTCCGATTTCGGCCGAATGAACCGTTTGAAAGCGAAATTGGTGCAACGCAAAGCCGAGACAAGAACGGACCAGATTCGATGCAATTGTGGAATATGCAAGGATTCAATTGGAAAATCCTTCAGATCCTGGAGTTCATCGGGCTGAAGAAATTTGAGAGCAATCGTTCGGAGTAAGCGACGCTCCAAGGGGTTGATCATTGGTGAAGTGCTCATGACAGCTTCCCATAGATTAAGCCCTTGTAATGCCGATTGACGTTCATTTCCCAATGCGTTGAGGCTACGAGATTTCTTATGGTGACTCGATGAAGAGCCGCACTCATGCGATGTTGGTCCTGGTTTGCGGCGCTTGCGATTAGACTGAATGGAATGGGGCGCGTTGCTGACTTTGACGCCAGATTCGGCGCCAATCAACTGATCACCATCGTCCTGTGGTGCAGCATCGTCTTCTTCAACGGTGCGATAATCATCGTTAGCCCGCTCGACAACAACAGCGGCAACATCATGGGCATCGTGCACAATCGCATCGAACGTGTGACTCGACCAAATTGCATTATCAGCTATTAATTCCGCGACCATTCCAAGCGATTTCAGTTGCCCTGCAGGAATTTCGGGCAGTTGAGGAAGGGATTGTTCAAACGCTGTCGTCAATCCAAATTCATCGTCACAATCATCAATCGAGAGAGGCAATAGATGAAACATCGTCGACAGAGACGTAGGTGAGGGAGTGATGCCATGGGTCGGAAATAGTGCGAGATACTGAGTGAGAATGATATGCATCCCGGAGATTGGCAAATACGCCCAGCGAGGATCGAATTGGAGTTCGCCTCGAAAGTTGATTTGAGCGACAACGGCATGGAGCAGCAAGTTCCCTCCTTCTAGGGATATGGTCTCCGGGCAAATGGCTCGTCCATGGCGCCACAAGTTTTCATTCTTCCCGGATCCACGGCGCAGACTCGAACGAAAGAAGCGATCCACGACGGTAGTCGACGCGGATGCAAGCGGCGTTAAGCAATTTCTGATGTGCTTTTTCTGCGTCTCATGGCAAGCGAGAAGTTTGCTCGTCACGATGCGCTTGGATGGGGGCACATCATTCTCCATTTCCCACTTTTCAATGCGATCCAACAATGCATCTAATTCAGCCTCAATGATGGAGCCTTCCCGCATTGGAGCTTGTCCAGTGCCAACAATGATTTCGGCTACGACAGCCATAAATTGTGTAACATCCCCAAAACAACCAGACCCCTGAGTTGCATTTTGTCATGACAAGGTCAAGACATTGCTCTAAGAGGCCAAGATGGCCTTAAAAACTAAGGTGAATAGGTAAAAATCACCTTGGTGTGCATTTAGCAAGTTTTGATGTCCTAGCTTAGAGGTGACCAAAAGACTCCAACAAATCAACATAACCTCATCATGACCCCTATGACCATCCAAGGAGGTGAGTAGACCACTAGGGACCCTTGGGGGTCAACCAAATTGGTCAAATTGACCAAAAGTCAACCTTGAGCTATACTAGGTCAAACCACCATAAATAAGGGCAATTGAACTCCAAATGGTCAAATTGGACCCACCCTCATATGGCATCCTCCCTAGGGGACATAATGGACCCAAAAGCCCCATCCAAGGGCCATCAATTTGGGGAAATTGGGCCAATTTCTAAAAAGCCCCAAATTGACCTAAATGTGCTAAAAGCCCAAATTGATCTCCAAGTGACCAAGTGTGATCAAATTGATCACCCCTAAACACTAAGGGGAGTAAATGAGACCCAAATGAACCAAAGTGCACAGTCAATTTTGGGATATTAGGGCAAAACCACCAAAAGGCCCAAATTGCCCTGATAAGCAATTTTGTGCAATTGAACCCCATTTGACCTCACCTTGACTCAATCTCTCTTGGAATAGACCCATGAGGTCTAAGACATCAATTTGGACAAGTCACATTGAATGTGGTGGGTGTGGGTCAAGTTCAAACCCAAATTCCCCATTTTAGCCCAAATGGGTCAAGTGAGCCCCAAACCAAGCTAAGTGGGCTTAACCCAACTCCATAGCTCAAGAAGATAGACCACATGATAACCAGCCCCCAGCCATCTGGAAATATGGCCTCTAAGGCCTTCAAAAATTGCATGCAAACCACTGCATGTTTCTAGGCAGAAAAGCTTGGTCTGCCAATAGAGATCAAGGAGACGAAATCAACGGCTGTGATTTCGTCTCCTTCCTCTAGCCGACGGCCCAGAGGAAACGGCCTCTGATCCCGGCCAACCACCACCCTCCCCGGCCATCTGCCGCCGCCGCCACCTCCATCGAGGGGCTGCCCGTCGATTGGCGGTGGAATGGTGGTCGGAGGTGGTGGTTTCCGGCGATCCCTGGAGGAAGCCCAAACGTATTTCGGAAGGGAAAATTCCCATGGCTGTCGGCTCAATTGAGCCCGACTGCCCTTGTTAAGACCTTAGATGACTAGCACAGAGGGAGAGGGGGAGAAATCGTGCCTTAGTGAGGCTTGGCGACGGGTGTTGCGGCTGTGCGGCATGGTGACGGCGAGCTCCGGCGGTCCTGCCTAATTCCTTGATATTTGGTGTGCAAATTGGAGACCCCATAATTATGGAAAGAAATAGGAATGAGGCCAAAACAAATGTGACATTATGAAGAGTTGAAATTTGTAAATTATCACATACAAGGCTTGGGGAATGATTTAGAGATCAATTCACGACATATTCACGATAGTTGATTCAGAGGTGATAGGGTCTGGTGCAAAATTTGAGCTTGGTTTGCGTTTAACAAAAATGAGGACTACAGATTTGACCGTAAATAACACATGATTTGGGATGAAAATCAGGAATGAGGTTTCAGGACGTTAATAGGATTGTGTGCACTTCAGGAATTAATCTTGGAGGATTTACAATGTATGAATTTTATGAGCATTGGAATTGATGACTCGCATAAAATTTAAGTACCAGATTTGAGCATTGACTATTGCTAGAGCATCCTTTGGTTTAGTAAATGATCGTCGACGTATTTACATTTATTTACCGTCACATCAGAGTTTAGAAGCATGATTAAACGTTGACTTAAAGTATTAAAAGAATGAAGATGTCATGAAATTAGGGGAATCAATATTACCCAAGCCATAAACATGTCATGATCTTGGGAGACAAGTCTAATTTCCAATTACAAACAACTAATAAATAAGAGTACCGATATCACGTGTACAATGATTGTGAACCACAGGAGAGTAGACCCAAAGTGTTAGTAAGGATAGGGTATTAAAGAAATTGACGGTGAACGTGACGATGTACTCACCGGATCGAGAGTTGTATACTTACGAAGACATCATACTACCGATTATAGGGCTTGATTGAGTTACACACTCGCCTTGCGGATGTGTAAATTCACTTCAATCTATGTCTTCCCTCCACTACTTGTACCACCATCAATTGAGAATTACTCAAGAACCCCCCCCCCCCAGGGAGAAGATCTTGGTTACGGGCATAGTAGGATTTAACGAAAGTGCACTTCGGAGAAAAACTGAGGATTCATCAATGTGAACTAGACCTACCATTTCCAATATTAGCCGGGAGCCATACTGCACTAAAAATACTAAATCATCCAGGTATAACCTGAACTCTAACTCCCGTAGACCCAACCTAAATTTCGGGGACGAAATTGTTTCTTCGTTTATTGGGATTTGTAACATCCCCAAAACAACCAGACCCCTGAGTTGCATTTTGTCATGACAAGGTCAAGACATTGTGTAATATCTAGTTGCCAACCAAAATCACCTAGAGGGGGGGGGGGGGGTGAATAGGTGATAATTGCGTCTTTTGCGGAATTGAAAATCTTGAAAATAAAGAACGCACAGAATGCAAATCACAACCACAAACGACACAAGAAATTTATAGTGGTTCCCCGTTCTTGGGTACTCCACTTGCCGGCCTCGCCAATCTAGCACCACAGCTAGACTTGACTACTTCACTAAATCTCGGATCAAGAACGATCCTACAATCCTCAGAGTCAAAACTCTTACAACTCGGAGATCAAACTCCTACAAACTCAGAGATAACCTTCTCTTACAACTCGGAGAATACCTCTCCTACAACTCGGAGAACAATCTCTCCTACAATCAAATGTAAATTTAGATTGAAACAATACTTAACGAATCACGATCAGATCTGAGAAATTTGATGATGATCTTCTTCCTTCTTGCGACAGAAATGGCTTCGGCTTGATGTTGAAGAAGAAGAATCGAATCGGCACAAATCAGATCTTCTGAGGTCTTGATCGATCCAATGAAAACAGGATGAGTGAGGCGATGATCGATTGACCTTTTTCTTCCACTTGGAGACGAAATCAGATAACTCACGATCGAACTCCAACGATGGCGATGCACGACACTAGACGACGATCTTGGATCAGATTAGGGTTTTAGAGAAAATGAACGAACTCTGATCTTCTGATTCTCAATATATTTTTTTTCTCATTCTTAAGGAGCAATCATTATATAGATGAAGATCTAACGATTAAACCTTAAACGAGGAAAGACGTCACGTCAAATTGTCGGAAAAGACTTGACGTCAAAACGGAAAAACAGGGCTTACGAGAAAAGATAGAACCAGACTTCTCGAGAGATCCAAGACTTCTCGAGAGAAACTGGCTAGATCTCGAAAAACAGCTTTAGAAGAGAGATTCAAAGAATTATGACAGGACTTCTCGAGAGATACAAGACTTCTCGAGAACAAAGGAAACTTCTCGAAAACTTCAGAACAATTTCGAGAACAACCTTTAGAGAGAAAGCTTTTCGAAAGAACCAATGATTTCTCGAAAACAAAAATACTTCTCGAGAGAGAAAAAGACTTCTCGAAAGCTGAGCTGAGACAGACTTCTCGAAAACAACTGGAAAAGAACTTTTCTCGAAAACTAAGAAGACTTTTCGAGATCACAAAGAATTCTCGAGAAGTGCAAATAACTACTCGGAAAATTCAACTTTTTCTCGAGAGACATCTGAAACAACCCTTCTCGAAAATAATCAAGGACTTCTCGAGAGCATAGAAGGACTTCTCGAAAAGTACCCATACTTCTCGAAAAATTTACTTAGAAAACTTTCTTCCTTTGTCTTCAGACCAATGCTGCACACCCAAGCTTTGAATCTTTAATGTCTTGATCAAAAAGTGTATCCCAATTGAGAGATCACACATGAGTCAACCCCATACCCCACACAATGAAGAATTACATTGCATGAGACTATGCTTATTGACCCATTGTGACCTGACATTGGTCTACACTTAGCAAAGTGATCCTGCAAGAACAATACTAGAAAAATATATCAAATACGCAAACAATTCAATCTTGGTTCAAAGTTGACTATCTACAAATCAAGGTTATTGTGGATACAAAACCCAACAATCTCTCCCTATTTGTAGAAGTCAGAACCCTATTTACCAAGATGAATTGTAACAAATAAAAATATAAAAAGATATACTGGAAAGAACATTTACAATAATATCTAAATATAAGAACATGATTGTCACATCAAAATCAAAAACTATATTTAGATTTAAGATTGTCTAATGAATTAAAGTTCACACAGGCATATAGAAATAAAGTTTTAAAGATCTTCAAAGAAAACTTGACTTCAGATATCTGCCTTTTGCTTTCTCAACATTTCTTGCCTTTCAAAATAAACATATGGCTTTGGATGATACTTAGGAGGAGCTTCTGGAGCTGTTGGATTGTTGTACCCATAGTTCTTGAAATGAATTCTTCTCTTGATTTGGCTTGTCTCATACTTTTTCCATTCAGAAGTGTTGTACAGATCAGAAGGTTTCATATTTCCTTCTTCTACAAGCTTGAGAGAGTCAAGAATGATAATCTTTGACACTGGACTCCAAACTTCTGGATAAACCTTTTCTTCATCTGCAACTGCTTTACCAGAACCTGCTGAGCTGGAGCCAGGAACAGATCTGCTTGCAGAAGGTCCATCACCATATTTCCTTTTTCTAGAATAATGCATGGAGGAGTGAGTTTTTACTGAAGGAATAGCATCAAACTGCTCTGCTGGCCTTGGAGAAAATTGAGGAATTGAAGGAGCATCAGATTGAACTTGATCAAAATGAGGAGGAGGTTGAGCAGGGTCAATACCCAAGTCAGGAAAGATTTCATGGTGGAGCCAAACAGCAGTATTAGAGGTGAAATCTTTTAACTCATTGACCTGCTTTTGGACACCTTGGGACAACTGCTCAAACCTATTAATCAAATGTTATGAAAATCAAAAAGAGTTTGATCCAGTAACCCAGTCATCTTCTCAGTTAAACTGTCCTCCCCCTTTCTGACTTCTACAGATAGGGTTTGGAGAATAGAATCTTTAAATTGTCCAACCTCATCAATAACTTTGAAAGTATTTTCCTCAGCCCTTGAAGCCACGTTTTCTTGAGTTTTTCTCACTTGAATAACTTCTGCTAGAACTGTGGCTACACCCTCTATGGTGTGATCAATGGCCTTTCCTCCCTGAATAACAACCTCTTTCAATTGATCTGAACTGGTTTTGAACTCTTTCAACTCCTTGGTCATTTCCTTTTCAATATCAGACAATCTTGCATGGACTTCTTTGAAGGAGTAATCTATTTTGGCACTTTGTCTTTGAAGCATTAACTCAACTTTACCAAGAATTGTACTTTCATCATAAAGAGAAGGAGGAATAGGAGCTGGCAGAACTTCTTCTGGGATATCTTCAAGAATGACTGAACTTTGGAGCTTGACAGAAGATATGTTGATTCTCTCATTTTCTTCATCAACAGATTTGTCCTGATCATCCTTGTTTGTTTCTAAACAAGGCTCTTGCTCCCCCTCAATATGTACTGGGGGAGGAGATGAACCATGCACTGAAGCATCATCTACTTCTATATTAAAATCATAATCAGCACCTGACCCAGCCATGTGGTCACTAGTGCTAAGCACATCATCAGCACCCTTAAGAATTTCACTTACCACATCTGCTATGGTGGAATCAACTCTATCTTCATTAATAGCTGGAGGAGGTGAGACATGAACAACCTGTTCTTGAGAAATAAAAGTGTCTTCCATATGAGTATCTGATAATACTTGAGTATCTGGGATGGATGGAGTTTTGGAAGGAGCTTGTTCTGAAGGAACTTGTTCTGATGGATCCTGAGCTGATGGAGAAAGAACTGTGTTTGTTGAAGGAGGGAGACTTGGCTCTGCTGAGGGAATGGTGTCTTGTGGAGCTGGAGATGGAGATGGATCTGGAACTGAGCTGTGTTGCTGAGCTGGAGGTGGAGCTGGAGCTTCATACTCTGGAACTGATTGAGCTGAAGAAATGGGCTCCCCCTGGAGATCTGCATCTGCAGTTGGCTTAGTTATTCTGATGTTCCACCTCTTCATTGTGACAACATCTACCTTCTTCAAATGATGTATAATAGCTCCTTTGGACATGTCAAACTCAACTGGATCAAGTTGATTTAAATAGAGTGACAGAATCCTTGCAAAATTTGGACTTGTAATGCTTTCTTTAATCTTATTGAATAGAAAACCTGCCCAACTGAATCTTTTTCCACAAATCACTATTGCTATCAGGCTGAAAACATCTGAAGAGACATGACCTAGGCTGCCAGTATGACATAGTAATACTTTTGAAATTATGTCCACCAGTAATTTTCCAACATCATTCATCTTTTGTCTACGAATAGTTGATGTTCCTTTATCTAATCCACAAAAGATTAGGGCATGAGCCCAATCCTCATTACTTAGAGTATCCTCATTTTCTTCCAATGGAACTTTCAAATACTTGGAAAGAGATTTTGGATTCAACTTGATTTTGAAATTTCCAACCATTGATTTCATCCTATTTCCGTTTTTGTGCACTTTTATGTTGATAAACAAATCCTTTACTTCTTTAAACAGAATTCTACACTGATATTCTAATAAGAAGGACAGACCAGCTGCGTCTAGGAGATAAAATAGGTTTTGAAACTCATCTGAAATTGATTGAAGACCTTCTCGCACAAGTTCACTGCCGACACCGATCTTAGGTTTTCCTGAAGGAGCCATTGATCGAGAGGAGAACTTGAAATGTGGGCTGGAGCGAGAGAAAATCCGTCTGAAGGCGAACTGGAACGACGATTTTGTGAAACAAGAAGATGAAACGTCGGCGTTTTTCGAGAGGAGATGGAAGAACCTCGCGTGAACTTTTAATTCATTTCGAGACTCTATATATAGTTTGGTTTGATGTGACAATTAATTTGGTTTTAATTAATTTAAAGAAAATGAAATACACGCGTACCTGGCTCTTCATATTCTCGAATATTGAAATTAAAGTTTACGAAAAGTATAAGACATTTCTCGAGAGGTTGTGAAAGTTCTCGAGAAGTCTCAGAACTCTGCCGATTTTCTTCCGAAAGATAATTAAAGTTCTCGAGGGATTACCCATTTCTCGAGAAGTGTGAATTCATTTTTCGAGAGATGATGTCAATTTTCCGAAAACTTTTATCTTCATCCAAAAGCATGTCATTTCTCGAGATATTAACTTCATTTCTCGAGAAGTTTAATGATGACTTGGATTTTTCTTCTTAGATTTTTCTTCTTTGCAAATGATGAACCTGTACTTCATTTTAGAACATAAAACAAGATAAATTTTTAAGAAAATTCACTTATCTTCTTCTCTTCTCCTTTGCTTGACCATTATTCCATGTTCAGCATTCCAAGTTCTGTCTTGAAGAAAGAGAACTTAGTCTCATCCAGTGGCTTCGTGAAGATATCTGCAATTTGCTTATCCGTAGGGACATAGCTTAAGTTGATATCCCCATTCTCCACATGTTCTCGGATGAAATGATATCTTAACTCGATATGCTTTGTTCGACTGTGTGAGACTGGATTATTTGCTATATCTATTGCACTGGAGGAATCACAAAACATTGGAATATTCTTTATCTTCAAATTATAATCTTGAAGCTGATTTCTTATCCAAAGAAGTTGTGCGCAACAACTGCCTGCAGAAATATATTCTGATTCGGCTGTTGAGATTGCAACACAATTTTGCTTCTTGCTGCTCCAGGAGATAAGCCTTCTTCCGAGAAATTGACATGTTCCGAAAGTGCTTTTCCTGTCGTCTCTACTTCCTGCAAAATCTGCATCTGAATAACCAATTAGCTCGCTATCATTACTTCTTGGGTAGCATAAGCCAAGATTTGGTGTACCTTTAAGATATCTCAAAATTCTCTTTGCAGCGGTATAGTGAGATTCCTTAGAGTTCACTTGAAATCTGGCACAAACACATGTAGAAAACATTATGTCAGGCCTACTAGCAGTAAGGTAGAGCAGAGAGCCAATTATGCTTCTATACTTGGTTTCATCAAAAGGTTTCCCTTTCTCATCCTTGTCCAGAGACATAGTTGAGCTCATTGGAGTCCTCATAGAGGTTGCACTCTCCAATCCAAATTTCTTAATTAACTCCTTGGTGAATTTTGTCTGTGAGATGAAAATTCTATCTTCAGATTGTTTCACTTGAAGTCCTAAGAAATATTTTAGCTCTCCCATACTGCTCATTTCAAACTTTCCTTGCATAAGTTTTGAAAACTTTTTGCAAAGATTGTCGTCCGTAGAGCCAAAAATGATGTCATCGACATAGATTTGCACTAGCAAAATCTTGCCTTTTACTTCCCTAAGAAATAATGTTTTATCTATCTTTCCTCTTGTGAACTTGTTCTCAAGAAGAAAATTAGACAGTGTCTCATACCAAGCTCGAGGAGCTTGTTTTAACCCATACAAAGCTTTTTGTAATAAGTAAACATAATTAGGATGTTCAGAATCTACAAAACCTGGAGGTTGTTCAACGTATACTTCTTCTTTTATGTTACCATTCAGAAAAGCTGACTTAACGTCCATTTGGTATACGGTGAAACTTTTGAATGCAGCATAGGCTAAGAACATTCTGATTGCTTCAAGTCTTGCTACCGGAGCATAAGTTTGATCGAAGTCGATCCCTTCTTCCTGTCTATAACTTTTTGCTACAAGTCTGGCTTTGTTCTTTATTATCGTTCCATTCTCATCCAACTTATTCCTGTAAACCCACTTTGTTCCAATAATATTTTTATCCTTTGGTTTTGGAACTAGTGTCCACACCTTGCAACGCTTGAATTGATTTAATTCTTCTTCCATTGCAATTATCCAGTGGGGGTCTTCATTTGCTTCTTGAAACTTCTTCGGTTCAACCTGTGAAAGAAAACTTAAATGCATATTTTCGTTAGTAGTACCTCTTCTTGTTCTAATTCCGACTTGAGGATCTCCTATGATTTGATCAATAGGATGATCTCTCATGTGTCTGAAATCAAGGTTCCTTGCATCGGTTTGAACATTTGGAGCATCATTTGCTACTTGAATGTCTTCCTCCACTTGTACTGGTTCTTCATCAAACTGATCTTCTTCTTCATTTGTGATTGGGGAAGAGATCTTGACGAAGGTTTGAGCATCAACTTTGACTTGCTCATCCAAGCTTATATCTTGTGTCTTTGAACCTGTACCTTCCATAGAAGCACTAGAAGAGCTGCTAGGTAGCATGCTCGTTTCATCAAATACAACATTAATAGACTCTTCTACAACCAGGGTTTTCTTATTAAATATTCTATAAGCTCTACTATGACTGTTATAGCCTACAAAAATACCTTCAAAACTCTTTTCGCTAAACTTGGTTTTGTAATGCTTTCCATTATTAAGTACAAAGCATTTGCAACCAAAGATTCTAAAATAAGAGATGGTTGGTCTCTTCCCTTTTAGTAGTTCATAAGGAGTCTTTTCATGGTTTTTGTTTATGAGTGCTCTGTTTTGCACATGGCATGCAGTGTTGACTGCTTCAGCCCAAAGATATTCGGGTAGAGAAGTGTCACTCAACATCGTTCTGCAAGCCTCAATGAGTGTTCTATTTCTTCTCTCAGCTACCCCATTTTGTTGTGGAGATCGAGGAGAGGAAAACTCATGAAAGATACCTAGACTTTCACAAAAATCTGTCATAGCTCCAGATTCAAATTCTGTTCCATGGTCACTTCTGATTTTGACTACCGAACATTCAAATTCGTTCTGGATTTGCTTGACAAACTTGGTGAAAATGTCAAACGTATCTGACTTGTGTTTTAGAAAGAATACCCATGCAAAACGTGAGTAATCATCTACAATAACAAATGTGTAAGACTTACATCCTAAACTTCTAACTTGCAAAGGACCAAATAAGTCCATATGAAGTAGGTATAAACACCTAGTAGAATCTTTGCCTAAGATGCTCTTAAAGGTAGCTCTTGTTTGCTTGCCTTTTACACAAGCATGACAAAGTCTATCTTTAATGCACTTAATATTTGGTGCATCACGTACTAAGTTTTGAGAAAATAATTTATTTATAGTTTTGAAATTTATATGTACTAATCTCTTATGCCATTGGTCAGCAAGAGATGCACTATTTTTTGCTAAAAGACACACTGGTGTAGAAGATGATAAACAAAGAAAGTTTAAACAAAACATATTTCTACAACGAGTGCCTGATAAAATCGTTTCTAGATTTTCTGCCGATTTTATCAAACATTTATCTCTACGAAAATCAACTATGTATCCTTTGTCACAAAGTTGACTTATGCTTATCAGATTATGTTCTAATCCTTCCACATAAGCTACATCTGAAAAAGATACATTACCGTTAGAAATCATACCATAGCCTTTTGTTATCCCTCTGTCAGATCCGCCAAATATAACTTTTGGACCGTTTTCAATTGGAATGTAATTTTGCAAAAGACTTCTTGTTCCGGTCATATGCCGAGAACAACCACTGTCCAAATACCAGATAGGATTATTGTTGGCCTTTGGACATACCTGCAAAAACAAATTATTTTGCCTTAGGAGCCCAGACAACTTTGGGTCCTTGGTCCCTTGTTAGTTGAGCACCATGAGGAACATTAACATTTCGAGCGGTCTTTCTTGCATTGTTAACTTGTGGTCTTTTGGAATATGTAGAATTGAACCAACAATCTACGGCAAAGTGACCTATTTTGCCGCAACACCAACAGTTAAATCGGTTGTACCTTAGTTTTGTGTTTTCCTGCTTTACTTTTTGAATGATAGCTTTGGCAGGAACATTACTCTTGGAAGAGGATGCTTCATGGGTACAACATACACAATGTGTGAATGTCTCATTATGCTTAGGTGCAACAGTTTTTACTATTGGTGCTCTCTTAGTACTTGGACCATGAACATAAGGACCATAATCTTTCAGATTGATCTCTTCATAAGGTGCTTTGAATGCACTTGCGCCAAAGTTTCTAGGACGAGTCCACCCCTTGTAGTCAATGACAGGTCCAAAGTTAACTGGTCTTGTCAAATGACCATAGGAGCTTTCCAGATCATAATTATTTGTAGGAAAGATAACTTTCCTAAATGTCACTTGGTCTTGATGGGCTTTCCCTTTCTCTTCGGCGGTGGCTTTCATAGCAACCTTATTATACTTTTTGGCATGGATGCCCTTAGAAGAATTACTAGGTCCAGCCACATGACCTATTCCACTTGCTTTAGCGGTGAATCTATCAATGATTGGAAGAATGGTTTTTGGTTGTGAAAACTTTTCAACTAGCTTCTTCTCAGCGGCTAGCTGTTCTTCCAAAATTTTGATGGAGTTCTCTCTCCGATCAAGGAGCTCATCTGAACTTTTGATCTTGTCTTTCAAGACTTGGTTTTCCTCTTTGAAAGAAGAAAGTTGTTCAACTTCCTTTCTCAAATTAGATTCCACTTCTTTTAGAGACATGATCTCCTTGGCCTGTATTTTGACTACCTTACGGCATTTGTCAAAACTTTTAAGCATTTCAGTGTATTGGGTCATGAGGTCAGAATCATCATCTGAGAGATAATCCTTTTGCTCATCTGGAGCTTGATCAGAATCAGATAAGGCGGTGTGAGAATTTACCTTCCCAGTATATGGAGGTTCTTCTTCTTCATCAGTCATAGCCATTAGCCCGAAGTAGGCTTCTTCTTCACTACTTGATTTCTCCGAGTCACTGTCGCTTAAAGTTTTATTCTTTTTAGCGACTAGACTCTTTTCAGTCTTCCTTTTCCCGTGGGTGGATTTCCTTTCTTCTTTTCTTCCACCCTCTTTCTTTTTATAAGGGCATTCAGCAATCATGTGCCCTGGCTTATTGCAACAATAGCAAACTATATCAGAAGAAATATGTTTACCAGTTTTAGATTTATACCTGTCATGATTGCTAGAGCTCTTTTTGTGATAATCACCATCACGTCGAGAATGTCTATTGTCAGAGGAAAACTTATTCTTCATGTGTCTTCTTTTGTTTAACAATTTCTTAAACTGACGAGAGATTAGAGAAAACTCTCCATCAGACATTTCAGAACTGGAGGAGCCGGCTTCAGATTCTTTTTCATCATCAGATTCTTGTGTTCTAACTGGAGACAAAGCTCTGCTTTTTCTGGAGCTTTCGGCTTTCATAGCCAAGGTCCTTTCCTTGTTAGAAGCTCTATTCCCATCTTCTTCTGTTTTCCGAATGTTCATTTGTAGCTCGTGGGATAATAGTTTCCCAAACAGATTCTGAGGGTCTAGATTTGGTAACTTCCCAAATTCTCTGATTGCAACTATCTTGCTATCCCAGTCTTTCGTTAGGGATCGCAGGAATTTGTCATTTAGTTCACCATTAGTAAATTCCCGACCATAATTCCTTAGGCCGTTTACTATCTTGAAGAATCTTTCATAAGCATCGGCAATGCACTCCTTTTTATTCTGCTTGAAAGCCTCGTACTCTTGATTCAAAAGGGATCTTCTATCATCTCTTACTTCTTCAGTACCTTCCATAAGGACTATTAAAGACGTCCACATTTCTTTGGCAGAATTACAGTGAATTAAGTTTTGCAACATTGAATCATCCACTGCACTGGCAATTATGTTCTTTGCCTTTTTGTCCAAAGCAACGAGTGCAATCTCATCCTTTGTTAAGTCCATCATTTTCTTTGGTACTTTTAAGGTTGGATCAATAGTAGAAGCGGTCATAGACACATGAGGTCCTTCTTCCACGACTTGGAAAATTCTCGGGTCTGCGGCTTCCATATAAAATCTGACTCTTTCTTTCCACATAGGAAAATTAGCCTTAGTGCATATTGGCAATTTTAATGAAGACGATTCCTTGCACTTTTCCATGATTTGCAGGTAACTAGAATGGATAGATCTTGTTCAAGGTGTTAACCTAAATACGAACAACCTACCTCTGATACCAATTGTAATATCTAGTTGCCAACCAAAATCACCTAGAGGGGGGGGGGGGGGGGGGGGGGGGTGAATAGGTGATAATTGCGTCTTTTGCGGAATTGAAAATCTTGAAAATAAAGAACGCACAGAATGCAAATCACAACCACAGACGACACAAGAAATTTATAGTGGTTCCCCGTTCTTGGGTACTCCACTTGCCGGCCTCGCCAATCTAGCACCACAGCTAGACTTGACTACTTCACTAAATCTCGGATCAAGAACGATCCTACAATCCTCAGAGTCAAAACTCTTACAACTCGGAGATCAAACTCCTACAAACTCAGAGATAACCTTCTCTTACAACTCGGAGAATACCTCTCCTACAACTCGGAGAACAATCTCTCCTACAATCAAATGTAAATTTAGATTGAAACAATACTTAACGAATCACGATCAGATCTGAGAAATTTGATGATGATCTTCTTCCTTCTTGCGACAGAAATGGCTTCGGCTTGATGTTGAAGAAGAAGAATCGAATCGGCACAAATCAGATCTTCTGAGGTCTTGATCGATCCAATGAAAACAGGATGAGTGAGGCGATGATCGATTGACCTTTTTCTTCCACTTGGAGACGAAATCAGATAACTCACGATCGAACTCCAACGATGGCGATGCACGACACTAGACGACGATCTTGGATCAGATTAGGGTTTTAGAGAAAATGAACGAACTCTGATCTTCTGATTCTCAATATATTTTTTTTCTCATTCTTAAGGAGCAATCATTATATAGATGAAGATCTAACGATTAAACCTTAAACGAGGAAAGACGTCACGTCAAATTGTCGGAAAAGACTTGACGTCAAAACGGAAAAACAGGGCTTACGAGAAAAGATAGAACCAGACTTCTCGAGAGATCCAAGACTTCTCGAGAGAAACTGGCTAGATCTCGAAAAACAGCTTTAGAAGAGAGATTCAAAGAATTATGACAGGACTTCTCGAGAGATACAAGACTTCTCGAGAACAAAGGAAACTTCTCGAAAACTTCAGAACAATTTCGAGAACAACCTTTAGAGAGAAAGCTTTTCGAAAGAACCAATGATTTCTCGAAAACAAAAATACTTCTCGAGAGAGAAAAAGACTTCTCGAAAGCTGAGCTGAGACAGACTTCTCGAAAACAACTGGAAAAGAACTTTTCTCGAAAACTAAGAAGACTTTTCGAGATCACAAAGAATTCTCGAGAAGTGCAAATAACTACTCGGAAAATTCAACTTTTTCTCGAGAGACATCTGAAACAACCCTTCTCGAAAATAATCAAGGACTTCTCGAGAGCATAGAAGGACTTCTCGAAAAGTACCCATACTTCTCGAAAAATTTACTTAGAAAACTTTCTTCCTTTGTCTTCAGACCAATGCTGCACACCCAAGCTTTGAATCTTTAATGTCTTGATCAAAAAGTGTATCCCAATTGAGAGATCACACATGAGTCAACCCCATACCCCACACAATGAAGAATTACATTGCATGAGATTATGCTTATTGACCCATTGTGACCTGACATTGGTCTACACTTAGCAAAGTGATCCTGCAAGAACAATACTAGAAAAATATATCAAATACGCAAACAATTCAATCTTGGTTCAAAGTTGACTATCTACAAATCAAGGTTATTGTGGATACAAAACCCAACACATTGCTCTAAGAGGCCAAGATGGCCTTAAAAACTAAGGTGAATAAGTAAAAAACACCTTGGTGTGCATTTAGCAAGTTTTGATGTCCTAGCTTAGAGGTGACCAAAAGACTCCAACAAATCAACATAACCTCATCATGACCCCTATGACCATCCAAGGAGGTGAGTAGACCACTAGGGACCCTTGGGGGTCAACCAAATTGGTCAAATTGACCAAAAGTCAACCTTGAGCTATACTAGGTCGAACCACCATAAATAAGGGCAATTGAACTCCAAATGGTCAAATTGGATCCACCCTCATATGGCATCCTCCCTAGGGGACATAATGGATCCAAAAGCCCCATCCAAGGGCCATCAATTTGGGGAAATTGGGCCAATTTCTAAAAAGCCCCAAATTGACCTAAATGTGCTAAAAGCCCAAATTGATCTTCAAGTGACCAAGTGTGATCAAATTGATCACCCCTAAACACTAAGGGGAGTAAATGAAACCCAAATGAACCAAAGTGCACAGTCAATTTTGGGATATTAGGGCAAAACCACCAAAAGGCCCAAATTGCCCTAATAAGCAATTTTGTGCAATTGAACCCCATTTGACCTCACCTTGACTCAATCTCTCTTGGAATAGACCCATGAGGTCTAAGGCATCAATTTGGACAAGTCACATTGAATGTGGTGGGTGTGGGTCAAGTTCAAACCCAAATTCCCCATTTTAGCCCAAATGGGTCAAGTGAGCCCCAAACCAAGCTAAGTGGGCTTAACCGAACTCCATAGCTCAAGAAGATAGCCCACATGATAACCAGCCCCCAGCCATCTAAAAATTCGAAATTGGGATAGAAATTGCACATGGAGCTAGGCTTTAATGGAGGAAGAGGACAAGGGGAGCCAAAAGAGGAGAGAATAGGGGATGGGTGCCAAATGGCATCCCAATACCTTTCCCCATGCATTGCTTTAGGCAGGGGAGTTACTTCCCCTCAGTATGGGGCAGTGGGCGGAGGGTTCTGGTAGGCTGAGAGGGGCGGCAAGGAGGCTGGCCGAATCCTCCATAATGGCAAACAACCATATACCCCCTCTCGCCCTCAATTCTCCTCACCATCACCTTCAGAAGGCTGAGAGTAGTCGAGCTGGTACCTTGGAGTGGAGAAAACGGTGCCTAGGAGTCGCGGGGGGAGGCGGGGACAAAATCGGCTTAGTCTTTATGACTAACGGTCGGTTGTGACCGTAGGTACACGAGGTGATGGAGCCCCAGAGAAGAGGAGACATGACACGAGGAGCTTATGCCACGCATTACTTCTACCACAAGACAGGTGTTCGAGAGTTGAGAGTTGATTAGCTTCCGCATAGATGTAGAGTGAGAAAGTTTATATACTTTGCTTGGATTTGTACCAGGCTTAAGCCCTTTTTCTCTTTTACTTTATTTCTCATCATGGACATTGTAAGCTTGTAATCTATATACTTAATGTGATTTGTGGACTTGCTGCTTCTATTACTATGAATTGTGGTTGGCCTGGATGATGTTGATTAGCCAGCAGGATCAGCGTATTGTGGCGGGGACCATTGAGTGTAATGGTCTCGCCGCAAGACGGCGGTTCTGGGCGGTAAGACCCGGTTAAAAGCAAAAAAAAAGAGGGTCTTACAAACTGGTATTAAACTATGACCTCAATAAATTCTGGAAAAGCTACCATAGCATGATACTGGTCTAAATACACCAGATCCTAAGTCTCATATAATTCCAAGAAGTAAGGTATATTTGTCTCTATTTATCATTAATTACTTTCTTGATAAATGTACCCCAATTTTCCCTATACTCTTAAGTCCAAAACTTCAACTTGAAGCTCAGGGAAATCCACTCATACATATGAGTTGGATTCTTAGCTAGAGGTGGTTGATATCATAATCATGGCATGGGCAAATCTTCAAAGCATTTGCATGAGTTCATATCACTAAATGCACAAACTACACATTTATACATGTCTCACTAAAAGTGGCCTAGAATGAGTTGTACTTGACCAAATGACATGAAGTCAGGGGCATCTTAAAGGTAACTTCAATGTCTACAATACTTATGTTGATCACAACTCCAGGAGTGAACTTAACCTAAGTAAAATCAACATGCAAGTTCTGTTACCACTTATTTAACTTAACAAAATACACTTTTTATACATGTCTCACCAAAAATGGTGCTGAGGGAGCTACATGAATCCAAATGACATGAAATCAGTGGCATTTTGAAGGTAACCTAAAGGGCTACAATATTCATGTTGATTACAATCTCCAGAATTGAGTTTAACCTCGGTGAATTCAACATACAAGTGTTGTACAAAATGTTTTACACAGCAACACATTATTATAGACATGCCACACCAAAAATGATGTAGAAAGAGCTACACTTATCCAATTGGCATGAAATCAGTGGCATTTTAAAGGTAACCTAAAGTGCTACAATATTCATGTTGATTACAATCTCCAGAATTGAGTTTAACCTAGGTGAATTCAACATACAAGTGCTGTACAAAATGTTTTACACAGCAACACATTATTATAGACATGTCACACCAAAAATGATGTAGAAAGAGCTACACTTATCCAATTGACATGAAATCAGTGGCATTTTAAAGGTAACCTAAAGGGCTACAATATTCATGTTGATTACAATCTCCAGAATTGAGGTTAACCTAGGTGAATTCAACATACAAGTGTTGTCAAAATGTTTTACACAGCAACACATTATTATAGACATGTCACACCAAAAATGATGTAGAAAGAGCTACACTTATCCAAATGGCATGAAATCAGTGGCATTTTAAAGGTAACCTAAAGGGCTACCATATTCATGTTGATTACAATCTCCAGAATTGAGTTTAACCTAGGTGAATTCAACGTACAAGTGCTGTACAAAATGTTTTACACAGCAACACATTATTATAGACATGCCACACCAAAAATGATGTAGAAAGAGCTACACTTATCCAAATGGCATGAAATCAGTGACATTTTAAAGGTAACCTAAAGGGCTACCATATTCATGTTGATTACAATCTCCAGAATTGAGTTTAACCTAGGTGAATTCAACGTACAAGTGGTGTGCAAAATGTTTTACACAGCAACACATTATTATAGACATGCCACACCAAAAATGATGTAGAAAGAGCTACACTTATCCAAATGGTATGAAATCAGTGGAATTTTAAAGGTAACCTAAAGGGCTACCATATTCATGTTGATTACAATCTCCAGAATTGAGTTTAACCTAGGTGAATTCAACGTACAAGTGGTGTACAAAATGTTTTACACAGCAACACATTATTATAGACATGCCACACCAAAAATGATGTAGAAAGAGCTACACTTATCCAAATGGCATGAAATCAGTGATATTTTAAAGGTAACCTAAAGGGATACCATATTCATGTTGATTATTTTCTCCATAAATGATCCTAGCCAAAGTGATATCAACATGCAAGGTAGTATACAATGTTTACATACAAGGTACATTTACACATATAACAAAATGTGACCAAAAGTGGGACTATTAAACAACCTAGATATTATGAGCCCACAATTTCCAACACACCTAAAAGTGATGCATTCATTCATATCACATGCATGGAAAAAATCTCATTGCCAAGTATGGAGCCATTGAGAGAGATTCTTCAAACTTTACCTTTATACTAAATGCACCCCATTTTTTCCATACACTACTTGCATGCATGTGAAAGAGAAATACCAAACATGCACAAGGCCAAATGGCCTCAAATTTCTACCAGAGATATAAATATACATAGAGAGCTTACCACCCAAATTTGGGGGTGTTTGGAGTTATATAACTCCTTAAATACCAATTATTCACTTTTTCTAATAAATGAAATATCTAAATGTATATACATCCAAAAATTCCCAAATTGAAACCCTAGGTGTGTCGTCATACCATGCATGCATGGTAGAAATTTTAAGGGATTTGGTTAAGCCATTTAAAAGTTATAGCATTTTTAATTTCTGTCCTACACAAGGAGCAGTCCTAGGAAAAAGCGTGCCCTGGTGTCCACAGTGCACCAAATCATTCGATTCAAGTGGAAATGAAAGTAGACTCATAGGGCTACAAAAGTTGTCTCTGCCATTTTTTGAAAATATGGCCTCTAAGGCTTTCAAAAATTGCATGCAAACCACTGCATGTTTCTAGGCAGAAAAGCTTGGTCTGCCAATAGAGATCAAGGAGACGAAATCAACGGCTGTGATTTTGTCTCCTTCCTCTAGACGGCCCAGAGGAAACGGCCTCTGATCCCGGCCAACCACCACCCTCCCCGGCCATCTGCCGCCGCCACCACCTCCGTCGAGGGGCTGGCCGTCGATTGGCGGTGGAATGGTGGCCTCCGGGGAAGTCCACGCACTGCCGCTTAACTGGCTCAATTCTCATCAAAGGGGGACTGCGGTCTCCAACAACCCACTGTGCCCTGTGGTGGGACAGAGAGGGGTTGGGGTGCATGGTCTGCAGACCATCTGGTAGGCTGAACCCTTCCGGTGCCAGCTGGGTCCCGTGTTGGCAGGCCTGGGCCGGGAGGGTGCTGGCGGTCCAGTTGGGTCCCGTGTTGGCGGGCCTGGATCGTTACAAATTGTTCGTGCCGAGCACGATCCGTGCCGAGCACGATCCGTGCCGTTCGAATTGTCCCGGTACCTCGTGATCAGGTGATGATTGTCTAGGAGAACAATGATGTTCTCGAACTCTTCAAGCCATTCCCAATCATCGCAGCACTTGTCCAGGTACATGATGAGCAGCGAAGTATCAATGCCATAAGAGTTGTACCATTTCAGCAAACCCCGGCCAACAGATCGACGTTCCGCATTGCCCGTCGTGGCTGTGAATTGATGGGAGAGGATTTGTTGGCGCTCATTCAAGACGGAGTGCAATCCATCAACGGGGGCGAATTTCCTGCCGTTGAACTCATCCGTCAATTTCATGTGTCCTGGCACGTTGTGATTGTACAACCCAGTATTCGTCGAGTGCTTTTCCCTCGGATAGAGAGAGGGAGGACGAGCGGTAGGAGGCGGAGACCTCCGCTCGCCCAGCTCATATAGGAAGCAAGCAAAGGAAGGGGGCGAGCTCCTCTCGCCCCTCCCCCCCCCCCCCCCCGCTCCGGAGGAAGGCGGAGAGGGGAGAGGCCAGCTCGACCCCCCCTCTCGCCCAGCATTCGGTGGAGAGGGGAGAGGCCAGCTCGACCCCCCCCTCTCGCCCAACATTCGGCGGAGAGGGGAGAGGCCAGCTCGACCCCCCCTCTCGCCCAGCATTCGGTGGAGAGGGGAGAGGCCAGCTCGACCCCCCCTCTCGCCCAGCATTCGGCGGAGAGGGGAGAGGCCAGCTCGACCCCCCCCCCCCCCCCCCCCCCCTCTCGCCCAGCATTCGGCGGAGAGGCCAACTCGGCCCCCCTCATCCAGTTTACTATTCGCAGTCCAGTTTGGCTATTCGCAGTCCAGTGGTCTGCATTTAGCATTTCAGAACAGCGGGATTCAACTATCCACAGCCCAATTCAGGGGTATTCTGGTAATCTGGCAGACCAGTTTTTGGCTATTTGCAGCCCAACTTCAAAAATCCTATAAATAGGACCAAGGGGGCACCATTTGGAGGGATCTCTCATTCTTGGCTAGCTCTCTCCTTCTCTCTCTCCCTCCCCAAGTCTCTCTAGGGGGTGAGGAGATCCTCCAGTGGTGCCCAAGCCTAGTAGTGGCTTGGGAGGGGAAGTTCCTAAGGGACTTCCGGGTATGTGGTGGGACCTTCCCACTAGGCCCTTGGTCCAGTCCTCAGTTCCGACACCTTCAACCTCGAGCTCTCCCTTGGGGGGAGTAAGTGTTGGTCGCCCCTCAGCTTGCTGAGGGCCCCGGCTTGGGAGGGGAAGTTCCTAAGGGACTTCCGGGTATGTGGTGGGACCTTCCCACTAGGCCCTTGGTCCAGTCCTCAGTTCCGACACCTTCAACCTCGAGCTCTCCCTTGGGGGGAGTAAGTGTTGGTCGCCCCTCAGCTTGCTGAGGGCCCCGAACTCCACAGAAGCCGAGATATCGGTTTCAACAGTGATGATGGTCTGCGGAGAGATGAGTCCCGGTGATGGCGCCTTCCATTCGGTTGAAGAACGGGAGCTGACGAGCAATGCAGTCGTTGATCAGGCCTGTCAGCGTTGATTCCACTGGATCGAGAGTGCCACTATACCCGTTGCAATGCTGAAAAAACGAAGGAAAATCGGGAAACACCGTCGGATCCTGAGGCGACGACGATTGCCCGAGTGCGGCATCCCGAGCGCGAATTTCCAAATACCACGACACGTGACCATGATATAGCGTGGCTTGACGCATGTATCGAGTCGTTCGGGCACAACGAATCACCTTGGCTGCATCAGCACTGCCGGAATGGGACGTGTACAAGTCGTATGCCATTTGAACAAGACCGACGTCGTGCGCGCTCTGTTCGAACAGCTGCACGGGATAGTTAAGGATGATGGGCGTCGGGATCAACTTCTCGGTTTTGGCCTCGTCCATGACATGGAACGTGGCACCACAGCCGCCTAAGCTCTTCGACTTCATGCACACGTATCGAGCACATATAGCAAATGCTGTGGTGTCGATGCAATCGATGATTCGCGGGGCACTGAATTGCTTGCGGAAAAGAAAGCCGACTTTGTTGCAAGACAGGCATGCACCCGCTGTCACGTTGACGACGTACTGCCGTTCCGGATCGATCACGAATAACGGTTTCAGCAGATACGCGTTCAGGTCGGGACGCTTGCTCCACAGTGGCACAGGCGGATCGATTCGGATAGGAGGGCGCATGCCATCCTCGATCAGTTTCAGTTGAATCTTGATCCAATCCTCCTGAATATTGTTCAACGTGCCAGATTGCTTGCCACAAACGCACGGCTCACTAGTGGGGCGGTCAAATGCTGACGAATAAAATGGCGGCGTTTGGGTCGGAATCGATTCTGGCGAAATTTCAGGGCAGCGACGAACGAGGGTCTCCACCGATCGTTGTGTTTTCGCAATGCCCCGCAGCACAAGGTCGATACCGTTCATTGGCGATGATGATTAATAGGCAGACAATCTGGTTCAAATAAAAAAATAGATTGATTAACAGTCATGCGGAATAAACAAATAATGCAATCGATCGATTGTTATGAATTTTCTGCATGCATCTGGGAAGTACAATAATAAATTATCCAAAATACACTACACGCCAACTTGATGATCACCAGTCCACCCCTAAAAAATTATCCAAAATACAAAATCACACTCCTTATTACAACTCTCTCTCAACTTACCCAACAGAAGGAATAAAAGTCTAATCTTGCAACCATCCCGTAAAAGATTAAAAACATTACAAATTGTCACACACCAAATAGAAGAAAGCAGCAAACATGAACGAATTTCATAAGCAAAAATTTCCAAAGGCAATGAGATTGGGAACCTGCAATATAACACAAGCACTATACAAAAAACAACACAATATAGAAAACAATATTAAAGCAAACCTGAATAAAAAAATCCACCCATCCATCTAGAATGCCACAACAACTCGTACATAACATGCACCAAAAATAAACATTGATCATAATTTTCTTAAGAATAAGTTTCAAAAATTAGGAACTTGATCAAAATAATAATGTGGAAGAGATTATATAACACCATGGAAAATTGATGCATTTTCTGCATGCATGTGGGAAGTAGATGGCATAGAAGAAGATTAATAACGACTATACACTGAATTTCATTATAGAAAAAAGTTGATATGTTTCACCAATAACAACTCATGGGTAAAGGAAAAAGTTGCCATGTTGATCAGAAACTTTTTAGTTTTAATATCATCATTATAGGAATTCATTTCATCGTTATCTGCTTGGGTAAAAGAAAAAGAAAAAGTTGCTATGTTTCACCAGGAACAACTAATGGGTAAAGGAATTCATTTATGTTTTGATTAAACAAGAAAAGAATTTTGTTTCATGGGTAAAATAATTCATTTCTGTATGGCATATGGCAGTGAATGCAGCTAGTTCTCTTGGCCATTGATGTATGAATTGTGTTGAATTTACTTAAAAATTTCATTACAGGTGATGAACTAACAGAGAAGATTCTAAACGAAATTATATAAAACATAAGTTAAGTTGTACCAACTCTGGTAGTTATTGTCCAATTACACAATGCATAATGTGGTAGTAATTAGGAACTTGATCCTTTTTTGAGCCATAAAGGATTTGAGCCGCACTCATGCGATGTTGGTCCTGGTTTGCGGCGCTTGCGATTAGACTGAATGGAATGGGGCGCGTTGCTGACTTTGACTTTGTCACATCTGAAAACAATGCAACTATGCTATCCAAACAGACTTGTTTTCAAATACTCATGTTTTGGCATTGCAACATTTTAATTATGTGTTCAGAAAAGTATGACAAGACAATAATCTTCCTCTTTAATAATAAAAGGGTTCCATGTGAGGCCTGTAAGTGCTTCTTCCCTTGAACAAGATTTAAGATCTCCATTGCTTGGTAATAACACTACTTTCACCTCTACTTGACATATGCATTCATAATAAAAAACAAAGCTAATAGTGATTTGCAGCCCAACTCCTCAAACCTGTTTTGAACTCCAAATGCTAGCAAGAAATTTAATACTTATGTTTTAATGCTAATTAGATTAAGATGAGAGATGCTAAGAGAAAAAATGTCAGGGTTGAGGGATTGTGCGAAGAAGAAACTGAATTGTATGAGGGGAGTAAGAGTGATGGTAGAAGGAGAAGAAGAGAAGAGGAGAAGCGATTATTTCTTACCGGTGATGGCGGCAATGCCAGAGTCGCGGCTTCCTGCGGCTAGGGTTGAGGGAATGTGCGGCTATGTGCGGGAACCTGTATCGGGTTGGGATTGTCTAGTACATATGAAGTATGTATCGGGTTGGAATTACCGGTGATTGCCTAGTACATATGCAAGTAGAAGCACTTTCAACTCCATGTTGTCCTTGATATGAAAAATAAGGAGTTCTTTGTTTACTCAAAAATGGCTTCTATTTATTTTCAAAAAAATATGTTATTCTTTCAGATTGGTGCACATTTTATATTATTTGGTTTTAGCTTTTACAGTTTCTTACTAAATTGAAGGTTTTCAAGGATTGGAAAGTTACTACCCATGAAAGTTTTCATATCTCCCTATATTGACCATTTAGCTTCAGTTTTTGTTGCAGATCCTAAAATGTTCTTGAAACTATTTTCTTATTTATATTTTCATTCTAGTGTTTTTAAATCTAGAAATGTATAATTTCCAGTTATTCTTTTGGGCAGTCGATGGTTTCAACAAATGCGAGAAATGGTTACGTAGTGATGTTGTGGATTCCAAAGAATCGAAAACAACTTCCTGGTTGAAGCGATTTATCGGTCGTGCAAAGAAGCCAGAAATGACATGGCACTATTCTTTCATGGAGGGCAGGTTGTTTGCCCTGACATTTCGTGCTGGCATAGAAGGTTATCACATTTTTGTAGGAGGCCGGCATTTAACTTCATTTCCCTATAGACCAATATGTTTTGGTCCTTTTTTAAACTTTCTAAAGATTTCTATTCAAGCAGAAAAATCTGTAGGGTTGCGAGGAGAAAACTATTCAAGCAGAAAAATCTATTCAAGCAGAAAACTTTCTAAACTTTCTAAAGATTTATATTAATGAATAAGAGTGATTATAGAAGGAGAAGAAGAGGAGAGGAGGAGAAGAGAAGAAGCGATTCATTCTTACCGGTGATGGTGGTTCCTGCGGGTAGGGTTGCGAGGGAAGAGGAGGAAGTAGTCGACGCTGTCGTCGCCTGGAATAGGAGAATCGAATAGGGACGTCGTCGAGAGGGATCGCAGAGGAATCGTCGCCTGGAACGGCTTCCTGCGGGTAGGGTTGCGAGGGAATGTGCGGGAACTGCTACGAGAGAGAAATACCGAGCGGAGGAGTAATCGCGGAGGAAAGCTTGCGGGACCCGGGGGGGGCATTTACGGGATCGAGTGAAAAATCAGTCCGATTCAGTCGGACTGAAGTGAGGCCCGACCGGGGGGGGGGGGCTGAAACAGTGTATTAATTTAAAATTGTCAAAAATTCTCAAAGTATAATAGCAAGTGAATCTTCATGCACCAACACAATATGAGAGAATTTCATATGAATAAAGGATGATAAATAAGGTCAATCCTATGACCACACTTAAGGTAATTTTTTTTAAGATGAATCTTATATTATTACGAGTGACGGGACCCCTGTGCGGCCACGGCCGTACCCCGCTCGCGACGGTACTTTGGCCACAACAATGTCACTTCCTTCAGCCGTGCACACCTCCGCTAGGACACACATGCACACACGACGGTACTCACGCCGTTCACGGTCCACCAACCGGCGCGGGGTCGAGTAGGAGAATTTTGGCATGAGAAGGTGGAGAAGATATCAGGAGACGCCCCTGCGGATCTGCGGAGGATGCCGACGTGCTTTGAGATCAGGAAGGGCGGAGAGCGAGGAGATGGGATTCATGTCGTGCGGGCGAGGGTTCCACGGAGGAAAGAGGATCCATGGCTTCGGGCGAGCGGGATAGGTGAAATCGAACTTCGGGAGCGTTGTCCAGAGGGAATTCGAGCACGAGAGGCTTCTTCTGAGGTTTTTCTTTGTGGGAATCGGGGGAGGCAAAAGGGAAGATCCTCTTTGTATAAAAAAAACTATAGATGAATGGTCAAGATTTAATGTAGTGGCCTCCGGGAAGCCAAAACCCTAAACTTTCTCAAAAGAGTACTTTTTATAATACTATATATATAGGGCCATTTACCGGGACCTCCCCTCTAACTTTGCTAAATTACTGAGAGCACCCCTCTTATTTTTGAAATTACAAAAAAATCCCCTATAAGTTAGCATAATTACAAAAACTTCCTTTGAAGTTTTAATTTCATTACAAAAAACCCCATCGGTGTACAATTTAATTACAGAAAAACCCTGAATTTTTGTTCATGATGTTATGAAATGAAAAGTTTAGGGGAGGTTTTTGTAATTTCGAAAATAAGAGGGGTGCTCTTAGTAATTATGCTAACTTGCAGGGGAGGTACGGGTAATTATTTCTATATATATATATAATGATTTTCTTCCTTCAATTTCATTCATTCCTACACTCTTCTGAAAATACTATCAAACACAAAATTATTGGGAGGAAATAACATAATGCACATCTATAAGCAACTCTTGAAGAAGAGAAAAAGAACATGATTCAAGAATTACATGCCAGAAGAGGAGAAATAAGATTGAAAACTCCAGGCGGCTAAAATGCGCTCACTCCTCGACTTCACGACTTCACGTCGCCATCGCCGGAGTTGTTGACAACCACATTGCTATCTTTGGAATCAGCCTTGCGAAGTTGGAGTCGTTGACAACCGCATTGCTATCTTTGGAATCAACCTTGCGAGTTTGCGGTCGCAGCCGCTTCATGTCTGATAATTGCACGGGCTTCAAGAAGAAGTCATCTGCTCCTCCATCCAGGCATCTATAACATCAAAGAAGGGCGCAGCTCAGCTAGATACAAATCGGTTTCACCCAAAATCAAGAACCAATTCATATTTATTAAAGAACATTTATATTAGCACCTAGAGTCAAATATCACGTGATTTCGAGTTTTAGTTCAGCTTGGAATCGAGTCAAATATCACGTGATTTCCAAGCGACTTTCGACTTTCGAGAATTTTTTAGTGAAATTCTCCTCAAGCACCATTTCACTATCTAGTAAAGAACATTTATATTAGCACCCCACTTATGTTATCAACCCATAAAAATCACCCTGTAACATATAAATTTTATGGATATTAGCACCTCATAAAAACATTATATAACACAAATTTTAATACTTATTTGTATACTCTCACCCTGTGTGCTTCACCAATGCTCTGGATGCTGAATGAAGGAAGCATAGTTATGTGCACATAAATCAAAATGGATTCTTGGGTCTGCCCTCTCTGATGTCTTTGGCTTTGATTTTAGGGCATGATTCCGTAGCAAATGCGATGGTATATGGGGCTACTATTTCAGTGGTATACTATTTCAGTGGTATACTATTTCAGTGGTACTCTGTGAGCAGCCACTTTGTGCATTTATTGTCAAAGGTTATGTATTTCTCCTCTGAGAGAAGCCACTTTGTGCATAGTGCCAAAGGTTAGGTCTGTTTCCAATCTTCCCCCGCCCATACCCCCCATATGAGTTCTGTTGTTGTTGTATTTGTATACTCTCACCCCAACGCTAACCTGCGACCCCCGCACACATGCTCCTCGCTCACTGCTCATCCCCGTCGTTCTCGATGTTGCTTCCGTCGCCGACATCGTGCCCCGCCACCTCCACCTCAAGCGACTTTTTCGGCGAAGGCCGCGTCCATTTCCGGCGACTATGGAAGCTCCAGCGATTCTCGCGCGACACAAATTTGCTTCACCTCTGGCATTGAGTTTATGTTATATCCCTTAGACACTTTGTTACTTTCCCATGTTAGACTATCTTATGATATATTATGATTTTACTTTTGATAGATGCTATATTTTGTAGTTTGAAATGAATGGAGAAATTTAATTTTTATTTTTATTTTTTTTGGCGGTGTGCCAATTGCCAATAGCCTGCTTGTGTGGAGATGGAATTTTTTAGAATGCTAATATAATATGGTGGCTAATAGCGAATTTTGGGGTGCTAATAGCATTGCTCTCTAATAAATTGAGGGGCGTTATGAAGTGTGAGCACCTTGACGGTGCGTGGTTATTGTTTTTTCACTTATTAATTATTGATCATGAGTCTTATAAAAGCTATCGTCGATTATAATGTAATTTCGCTCTTATAATTTTTTTTTTTTAAATTCCGTAAACATCTTTGTTTCTCGAGTGACTTCGGATGGAGATCCTTCGGACGTCGTTTCATGGTCCAGATCAATCGTTATTTATCTAAGGAATTAAAATATTCCGTCGATATAAAAAATGTAGAATTGCTCAGCCCCTCAGACGAAGAATATATCTGAACCGTGAAATGGACTCCAATTGGAGAGGACCATAATTGCTGGTCTCCTTGTTTCTTTTAGTTTGGAGAATTTAAAAAACAAAACAAAAATCATTAATATGAAAGAAAAATAAATAAGAAATATAATCTAAATACCGACATAAAAAAATAAAAATAAAAATAAAATTAGCTCACCTATTGATTCTGGAAGGCAGATTCTCAGAGGACATGATGACTACTGGGATGTCCTTCAGCATGGAAGATTCCTATTTATTTTTTAAAAAAATATTAATAACAAAATAATATATTCAAAAAACTCCATATTTGTTCATTTATCCTCTAGGCTTAATATCTCCAATGGTGGTTTTCAAAAAACTTTGTTTGTGTTAGATAACTCTATATAAATTAATGGGTAATTGACACTTTGCACCCCTGAAAATCATTCTTTTGACAAATTGCAACTCTGAATCTTTAAATTTGGCACATTGCGCCTTCTAAAGTACTTTGAGTGCACCATATGATGAAGTTTGAGGGGTACTTTGGTCCGCAACATAAAAAAGTCTCAATTTTGTAGCGTCCGGGACGTCGTCGCTGTCACCATGGGCTTCTTCGGCGAGGCCACGTTGGAGGTGTTTTTGTTCCGGACGCGGACGATTATAAGGATATGGAGTACATGAAGCGGATCATGGCAATCCCCTGTGCTCCGGTGCTCGCCATAATTTGCTCTCTTCTGGCATCAAGCTCCGAGAGAACGGAGGTAAATCTATTCGGGCCTCTTGAAGAAAAGGTGTTCTTGTTCTTGCTTCGCTTCTTCTTCCTCGAGCGAATGGAGTCGATGGGTCGTCGGCGGCGATGTCGTAGAAACGGGAGATGCCGAAGAACATTGCCCGGCATGCGGGAAACTAAACTAGGCCGATTCATAGGCTACATTTAATCATGGGTTAAAATTCAACCTAGGGTGCAAAATATCAACTTAAAGCACTTTGGAGAGTGCAATTACCCATAAAGAAATAGTTAAGAGACTCATCTAATAAAATTAGATTTCTTTAATGTTTTTCAAAAAAATCACCAACATAGATATTTAAGCCATAATAAAAGGGCGATGTTATTACAAGTCCTACGACGGCTATTCACAGTCTTAAAAACACATAAAACGACTATTCGCAGTCCTAAAAACACTAAAATTTATTGGACTGCGTTTAGTATAATATTGCCCTAATAAAATCGGGGTTTTGGCATTTTGCACCCCCGAAATACGGGGTTTTGGCATTTTGCACTCCTCAATTCAAGATTTATAGCACTTTGCACCCCATACTAAAATTTCAAGGGTATTTAAGTCCGGGCAACAGTAAAAATGCTAAATTTTTATTGCACACTGCACCGAATTTGTCAAATTTATATTTGCACACCAAAAATGTTAAATTTGTACCGCTGCCCGAACCTAAATACCCTTGAAAATTCGGCTAGGGGGTGCAAAGTGCCAGAAATTTGGAATCGGGTGGTGCAAAGTGCCAATTTTAAAGATTCGGGTTGCAAAGTGCCAAAACCCGAATTTCGGGGGTCCAAAGTGCCAAAAAGCCTATTACGAAGAAGAAGAACACACCTTGATCTTCTTTAGGAGATCAAATCCTGTCATCCCAGGCATGCAATAATCAGTAATTATCAAATTCACATCAACATCCTGCAATTCATCATAAACCCTAATTGATCAACAACAACAACATTCCACCACAGATTGAACGTGTTTGGCGAATCCGGAAGAAAATTTACCCGCGCTGAGCTGCCGTCTTCTTCGAGTAAGCCCAGGAACTGCAGCGCCTTGCTCACTGAATCGACCGCAGTCACTGCGAAACCAACAAAGAGAGCGGAGATGCGGGAATCAGAAAAAGCGAAACAGAGAAAACCAGTTTGAGCGAGGGTTTTCTGCGAGGCATTCCGTCGAACATGTGGTGCGCACCTTGGTAGGAAGATGATTTGAGGAGGCGCTCGATGAGCTTCCGATCTGTGAGGCTGTCGTCGACGGCCAAGACGTGGAAGCTCGGCGGATCGACGGAGATGGCCATCGCCGGCGAAGGGCTGAAGTTAATGGGAGTTGGTTCCAGTTTGCTTCTCCGATTTGGGCATTTATAATGGCGGAAAAGATTCACTTCGATCGGGGAAGAGAAGCCAAAAAAAAAAGCAAATCTGGAAAGAAGTTCGATGAAATCTGAGGAAGATCTGTCCGGTTTCCCAGCGAATCTCTTTCGTGGCAGGATTTTCTATTTCTTTTTAATAATATTAATAATAACAATAATAATAATAATAATAATAATAATGAGGAAATTCAGGTGTATGCCGATAAAAGAAAATAATATTATAGAGATTTTTTATTTGTTTGGCTAATTTGTTTATTTTCAAATTTTTATTATATGTGGTTCTAAATTAAGCCAATTTTATTAGATAAATTTTATTGCTAGCCCTGCTTTATAGATATTGGCAGACCAATTATTTTAAAAAAAATTCCTCTTATTTTACTCAAATCTAAGACCTATTGACCGCCCAATCATAAACCGACGCCCCATGGAAATTCTGCCGCCTACTCTCTTCAGGTAACCCCTCTCCCGTCGATCGCGCAGGTGCGTCACCGAGCCGCTCGCCACCTCCGGCGGAGTGTCTCCACCGCCACCGGTCGCCCGAAACTGCATGTTGCCACCGCCGGGTGTTCCACCTTCTCCGAATGCAGGTATTTTGCTAGTTTTTTAGGCCCGAAATCAAGGTTTTTTCTCCCTCATGTAGATCTGGAATATTTATACCGAAAGAATGGTCATCTCCTTCATAAATCATGGATTATGTTGTTGATTTTCATTTGTTATCATTGTTATTGTAGATTTGAAAAAAACAAAGGCGGAAGAAACATGGACACAAGATCTTTTCTCTAAAATTTCGGTGGTTTCTCATACACCTCAATTTGAACCTACAGATACTAAGGAACCCTTTGGTAAATGACTAAGTGCATGATTTTCTATGCTCATCTACTACCAAAATGAGATTTTTTTTGTTTATTTACATTGTTTTACTTTTTATTATTGTTGCGGGTCACTCGACGCTCTTGTAGACCAGTCGAATTAAATCACCTTAGCTCACGAGCGAGTCGAGCGCGCAAACATATTGAGAGGATTACTAAATGACAATAACACTTTTTATCGTGGAAAATTCGGAAAGGGTAAAAAACACGCGATCGGAGCTGTGCCGACCAAATTCAACTATCTTCTGGTTGGTTACAATTGAAAACTGAGTACCCGAGCGCGACAGACCGCTGCTCGTTACAATGGTAGAGAAAGAAAACCTCAAGGGTGACAGGCCACCTCTAGAGAGACTAAGTATTTTCTGGGAATGAATGTGAGATTCTCGAATCGCCTTTCATAACTCGGAGGATTCTCAATCCGCATAGAAGACTGTCTTCCGTAGCGAAGGAAAATCTTCAAAGACATGAAGGAGATCTTCGAAGACCGAAGGAGATCTTCAAGCGTCGAAGGAGAATTCCAAAGAAATTTTCGAAGGAGCTCTCTCGGGCGCATAAGACAAGGTGTCCTGGAATGAATGCCCCGGACTCCTTTTAAAGCCTTAGGTAGGGGTAGCCCGGTAATTTCGTCGTCGTAACCACCTCACGGACGAATCACACTGGTCGATTTGGAGCACATGGATCACCACTTTTTGGATATTCCCGTCTTGCCCCCCGGGTAGTTCGATTAGCTTGGCAGTTCGAGCAGCTTCGTTGACGGCGTTGAGCGAAGTGAACTAGGCCTGCAATCTAAGAAATTGGGAAATGTTAAATGCCGCGCGCATTACGAACGTGGAAGCGTTCTGAGCGCTCAACGAACACGAGAGCGTTCTGAGCGTGCAACGGACACGAGAGCGTTCTAAGCGTGCTTAGCTCGTTTTGCGGGTGGATGACCCAAAAATGCTATCGCACGTGTCTGCTTAATCCCGCGTCCCGCAAGACGGGGGCGTGTAATCTCCTGAAAAAGGAGGGGTGTCTACAGCCCAGTCCCCCCCCCCCCCCCCCCCCCCGAGAGGGGCACGGCGCCGGCCGTACCACTAGGGGGTGTGTGGGGCCTGACCACACCCCAAGGAGGGTGTGGTGTCGGCGGCGCCAGCCGCACCCCAAAATGGGTGTGTGGCATAGAGGTGCGGCGCTGGCCGCACCCCCGAAGGGTGGGGGTGGGGCGGCGCCGTCCGCACCCCCGTCGGGGGCGTGGTGTCGGCCGCACCCGCGTCGGGGGCACGACGCCGGCCGCACCGCCCCGCCGGGTGCGGCGCCGGCTCCGGTCGCACCCCACTAAGTGGGGTGTGAATTCGACCGATGATGGCGGGGCGTGTACGCGAACTTCGCCAGCTGCAGTGGTTCATTCCCCACTCTCATTCATGTGAGTTAGCACCCTCCCCATTAACTCCACTCTAAAGGTGGAGATGCGGCTAAGCGCACCCCCAATTGATTATATAAGCGAGTGCATATCAATTATAGATCCAAATAATCTTATGGAGGAAGAAGCAATCAAAGTACTTTCTCTCAAATTTCAGTGATTCCTCCTACACCTCAATGTGGTCCTATGGACGTTGACGGACCATTTGATAATTGACTATTTTCTCCTAAATTTTACTCCACAAATTTTTGGTGTATTTTTTGCATTTGTTTATGTTAATGTTAAACCATCATTAATACGAAATAACCATAAAATGTAATCTCAATGAATATAAAAGCATTGACAATTGGCATTCGAAAGTTAGGGACAATTAAATAACGTATTAATAGAGTTGACTCGGGTCACATTTGTCACGGCCCAAAGACTATCACAATTTATACAGTATCATAAACAGTATTTCAGTCCACATATAGCGCAACATATTATCATAAATCACAATGAGTATACATAATGTACAGAACATAAACTTTTTATTACTTTTGTTACAACAGATACAAGGAAGAGTACATATAGATATTGATACTACTATATCATACGTGATCTCTTATTCTTCTCGATCCTTCAGCTTGAGAATTATCAAGGATAGTTGGATTGATGTTGAGCGGATCCTAAAAATTTAGCAACATAAAGGATTAGTCTTTAATAAAGACTATGTGAGAATTTATATCTTTAACTTGCTATACATACAAATAAAATGAAGTAGTAACAATATGCATATATGTTCCATGATTTGACAGTACAAGTAAAATGAGGCAGTAACAATATGCGTATATGTTCATAATGAAAACATATGTTCATAATGAGTATACCTGTATCTATGTTCATAAGTAATATGCAAATATGTACATTGTCAATATATCAATAAAAATCCTTTTTATTGGTTTACATTCATAATGAGAATATGTCGAGGGCTTCAGTATCAGTATATCAGTATTTGGGCCCGACCCCTCAAGGTCAAAGACTCCCAAGTCAGTACGTTCACCACGCGTTAATGCTTTTTCAGCCGACTGCTTGGTTGTCGTTATAATTCAGTAAAGTTCTTGTACCCTCGACCTTTCTCATGCATCGATGCATTTATATGTATAAGTTATAAGTGTATTATAAAATAATGAAAAGGTAATATTTATTTATTATTCCCCTCAGTTTATGATCGCAATTGATTTCCTTGCAAAGTTTGCCATCTTCAGCGATTTATTCAATGTCAGTGATGTTTAAAATATGGACTTTATTCAATCATCATGTGTGCGCATACAATAATAATTTCTATCTATCTTTTCAAAATAACATGTATATACTTAAAAGTAGGGAAATAGAGCATACATTAAAGAAATAATCCTCACCTGCATAATTCCTTTATCACGTCTAGATCATTGTCGCGTCTATCGTTCGATGCCATCCTTCGAGTTTCTGTCATTAGGCATCATTTATTAGGCAACTCCTTTTTATCGAGGTTGCATCTTGAGGTAGAGGCGATTTGACTCTATTTGGTGATAGAAGACTTTTCAAGAGTGGTCTTTCTTTTCTTAAGGAAGAAATGATTTAGGTTAGCTCTAAAGAAAGCTAGGAAATATGTATAAATGTTTATCCAAACCCAAAACCGTATGCCAGCACTAACTTTCCCCCCAAAGTCAATATGAAGAGTATATAGAGAACTTTAAAAAAATCAAATCTCATCCAGACTTGATAACATAAGAATCTATTATTAAGAGAAAACAACCCCATATCACTTAACAGCCGACCATCAGGAGAAAACAGCCTCTAGTATCTTCCTAAATCAATTTCCAGCAATGACAATATCCCCAATTCCAAATCAAAACAAACGATAGAAATTAGAACTTACAGAGCAAGGGGAATATAAGAAAATGAAGGAGCTGAGCCACACAGCCAATGCACGACCCAAAACAGCCACAATAAACGATGGTGAAGCTTCAATTGGCACAGTAGGCACAGTAAGGGCAGTAAGGGTAGAGGAGAAGTCGTATGAGGGAGGAGAGAACCCATCGAGGCTTTATATAGCAGTTTTAGGTCGGCAACTACCCGGCAAAGCTTACGGAAATCCCGTTGTTGGAACCCGGATACCGATCCAACTGTTCGAGACTTGGGGGTGACCAAAGGCTACTCGCCTAGTGATCGACCCACGCGAGCCAAGGTGATAAGAAACTAGACATCATACAAAATCACTCCAACCTGCCTATAAACAAGACCTGTGTGCTGCAGCGAGGAGGTCCCGCCACATACCCGGAAGTCTATAGGAACTTCCCCTCCTAAAGCCAATGTTGAGCTTGGCACAAGAGAGGCAGGCAGTGTACTCTCCCACCCTAGGGGGGGTGAAGGTGCCTTCTACTTGTGCCTTGGGGTCCTATTTATAGGCAAATCCAAATGGACTGCGATTAGCTGCTCCCGCCTTTTGAAATGAGCTGCGGATAACCGCTCTTGCCTTCTGAACGGGGTAGAAATCTGTACTCGCCCCAGGTGGGGGATGTCTTCTGTACTCGCCCAGGTGGGGGAGGTCTTCTGTACTCGCCCAGGTGGGGAGGTCTCCTGTACTCGCCCAGGTGGGGGAGGTCTTCTGTACTCGCCCAGGTGGGGAGGTCTCCTGTACTCGCCCAGGTGGGGCAGGTCTTCTGTACTCGCCCAGGTGGGGAGGTCTCCTGTACTCGCCCAGGTGGGGGAGGTATTCTGTACTCGCCCAGATGGGGAGGTCTCCTGTACTCGCCCAGGTGGGGGAGGTCTTCTGTACTCGCCCAGGTGGGGGAGGTCTTCTGTACTCGCCCAGGTGGGGGAGGTCTTCTGCACTCACCCAGGTGGGGGAGGTCTTCTGTGTTGTCCTCTTGCATTTCTGATCTCGACGAATTACGGGTTATACACAATCCCCGCTTTTTTTGAGCTCGATACGAGCTCGGAAAAACAATGTAGGACCCGTGGTTCGGAGAGATGAGCATTAGATGATATGTCACTTAGTATCCCTCTCAAGCCCTTCACTGGCTGAGCAAATTCAACTAAAAAAGATGGAGAAGAGTCGACACCCTCTAGGAGCAAGGCTCAACTGAAGGTAGAGAAGAGTCGACACCTTCCAGGAGCGAGGCTCAACTGGAGGTGGAGAAGATTAGACACCCTCCAGGAGCGAGGCTCAACTGGAGGTGGAGAAGAGTCGACACCCTCCAGGCCATTCGCTAGACGAGCGAGCTCAACTAGAGGTGGAGAAGATTCGACACCCTCCAGGCCATTCGCTAGACGAGCGAGCTCAACTGGAGGTGGAGAAGATTAGACACCCTCCAGGCCATTCGCTAGACAAGCGAGCTCAACTGGAGGTGGAGAAGATTAGACACCTTCCAGGAGCGAGGCTCAACTGGAGGTGGAGAAGAGTCGACACCCTCCAGGCCATTCGCTAGACGAGCGAGCTCAACTGGAGGTGGAGAAAATTCGACACCCTCCAGGCCATTCGCTAGACGAGCGAGCTCAACTGGAGGTGGAGAAGAGACGACACCCTCCAGGAGCGAGGCTCAACTGGAGGTGGAGAAGAGTCGACGCCCTCCAGGAGCGAGGCTCAACTAGAGGTGGAGAAGAGACGACACCCTCCAGGAGAGAGGCTCAACTGGAGGTGGAGAAGAGTCGACACCCTCCAGGAGCGAGGCTCAACTGGAGGTGGAGAAGAGTCGACACCCTCCAGGAGCGAGGCTCAACTGGAGGTGGAGAAGAGACGACACCCTCCAGGAGCGAGGTTCAACTGGAGGTGCAGAAGAGTCGACACCCTCCAGGAGCGAGGCTCAACTGGAGGTGGAGAAGAGTCAACACTCTCCAGGCCATTCGCTAGACGAGCGAGCTCAACTGGAGGTGGAGAAGAGACGACACCCTCCAGGAGCGAGGCTCAACTGGAGGTGGAGAAGAGACGACACCCTCCAGGAGCGAGGCTCAACTGGATGTGGAGAAGAGTCGACACCCTCCAGGAGCGAGGCTCAACTGGAGGTGGAGAAGAGACGACACCCTCCAGGAGCGAGGCTCAACTGGAGGTGGATAAGAGTCGACACCCTCCAGGAGCGAGGCTCAACTGGAGGTGGAGAAGAGACGACACCCTCCAGGAGAGAGGCTCAACTGGAGGTGGAGAAGAGTCGACACCCTCTAGGAGCGAGGCTCAACTCGAGGTGGAGAAGAGTCAACACTCTCCAGGCCATTCGCTAGACGAGCGAGCTCAACTGGAGGTGGAGAAGAGACGACACCCTCCAGGAGCGAGGCTCAACTGGAGGTGGAGAAGAGTCGACACTCTCCAGGCCATCCGCTAGACGAGCAAGCTCAACTGGAGGTGGAGAAGAGACGACACCCTCCAGGAGCGAGGCTCAACTGGAGGTGGAGAAGAGTTGACACTCTCCAGGCCATTCGCTAGACGAGTGAGCTCAACTGGAGGTGGAGAAGATTCGACACCCTCCAGGCCATTCGCTAGATGAGCGAGCTCAACTGGAGGTGGAGAAGAGACGACACCCTCCAGGAGCGAGGCTCAACTGGAGGTGGAGAAGAGACGACACCCTCCAGGAGCGAGGCTCAACTGGAGGTGGAGAAGAGTCGACACCCTCCAGGAGCGAGGCTCAACTGGAGGTGGAGAAGAGACGACACCCTCCAGGAGCGAGGCTCAACTGGAGGTGGAGAAGAGTCGACACCCTCCAGGAGCGAGGCTCAACTGTAGGTGGAGAAGAGTCAACACTCTCCAGGCCATTCGCTAGACGAGCGAGCTCAACTGGAGGTGGAGAAGAGACGAAACCCTCCAGGAGCGAGGCTCAACTGGAGGTGGAGATGAGTCGACACTCTCCAGGCCATCCGCTAGACGAGCAAGCTCAACTGGAGGTGGAGAAGAGACGACACCCTCCAGGAGCGAGGCTCAACTGGAGGTGGAGAAGAGTCGACACTCTCCAGGAGCGAGGCTCAACTGGAGGTGGAGAAGAGTCGACACTCTCCAGGCCATTCGCTAGACGAGCGAGCTCAACTGGAGGTGGAGAAGATTTGACACTCTCCAGGCCATTCGCTAGACGAGCGAGCTCAACTGGAGGTGGAGAAGAGACGACACCCTCTAGGAGCGAGGCTCAACTGGAGGTGGAGAAGAGTCGACACTCTCGAGGCCATCCGCTAGACGAGCAAGCTCAACTGGAGGTGGAGAAGAGACGACACCCTCCAGGAGCGAGGCTCAACTGGAGGTGGAGAAGAGTCGACACTCTCCAGGCCATTCGCTAGACGAGCGAGCTCAACTGGAGGTGGAGAAGATTCGACACCCTCCAGGCCATTCGCTAGACGAGCGAGCTCAACTGGAGGTGGAGAAGAGACGACACCCTCCAGGAGCGAGGCTCAACTGGAGGTGGAGAAGAGACGACACCCTCCAGGAGCGAGGCTCAACTGGAGGTGGAGAAGAGACGACACCCTCTAGGAGCGAGGCTCAACTGGAGGTGGAGAAGAGTCGACACCCTCCAGGAGCGAGGCTCAACTGGAGGTGGAGAAGATTATACACCCTCCAGGAGCGAGGCTCAACTGGAGGTGGAGAAGAGACGACACCCTCCAGGAGCGAGGCTCAACTGGAGGTGGAGAAGAGACGACACCCTCCAGGAGCGAGGCTCAACTGGAGGTGGAGAAGAGTCGACACCCTCCAGGAGCGAGGCTCAACTAGAGGTGGAGAAGAGACGACACCCTCCAGGAGCGAGGCTCAACTGGAGGTGGAGAAGAGTCGACACCCTCCAGGAGCGAGGCTCAACTGGAGGTGGAGAAGAGACGACACCCTCCAGGAGCGAGGCTCAACTGGAGGTGGAGAAGAGTCGACACCCTCCAGGAGCGAGGCTCAACTGGAGGTGGAGAAGAGTCAACACTCTCCAGGCCATTCGCTAGACGAGCGAGCTCAACTGGAGGTGGAGAAGAGACGACACCCTCCAGGAGCGAGGCTCAACTGGAGGTGGAGAAGATTAGACACCCTCCAGGCCATTCGCTAGACAAGCGAGCTCAACTGGGGGAGGTGCCAAACATTTTAGGCTTTTAGCGTTGACTAGGTGGCAACTCTCTTCTCGAGGACATTCATCTCACTCAAGGGGGCAAGTAGCCGGTATGCACGAGAGGATCTCGTGCAGTGACCTGGTCTACGGCAACACTCTGCTCGAATATTTCAACTCACTCGAGGGGGCAATTAGCCAGCCTGTAGAGGAGGAGCCCAGTGCTACGGCCTGGTCTACGGCAACAACACATCTCGAGGACTTCAACTCACTCTAGGGGGCAAGTAGCCGGTATGCAGGAGAGGAGCTCGTGCAGTGACCTGGTCTACGACAACACTCTGCTCGAATATTTCAACTCACTCGAGGGGGCAAGTAGCCAGCCTGCAGGGGAAGGAGCCCAGTGCTACGGCCTGGTCTACGGCAACAACACATCTCGAGGACTTCAACTCACTCGAGGGGGCAAGTAGCCGGTATGCAGGAGAGGAGCTCGTGCAGTGACCTGGTCTACGGCAACAACACATCTCGAGGACTTCAACTCACTCGAGGGGGCAAGTAGCCGGTATGCAGGAGAGGAGCTCGTGCAGTGACCTGGTCTACGGCAACAACACATCTCGAGGACTTCAACTCACTCGAGGGGGCAAGTAGCCGGTATGCAGGAGAGGAGCTCGTGCAGTGACCTGGTCTACGGCAACAACACATCTCGAGGACTTCAACTCACTCGAGGGGGCAAGTAGCCGGTATGCAGGAGAGGAGCTCGTGCAGTGACCTGGTCTACGATAACAACACATCTCGAGGACTTCAACTTACTTAGAGTACCTGAGAATATAGTTCCACTCTCTCCCCTAGTAACTAGTGCACGGGCAAATAGAGTCGGTACTCGAGGGGCAGATCGGCCAACATTCAAGGGGGGAGCTGATCTCGGCCGGCAATGCAGAGGCTTGGACTTAGGATGGCGCACTGAACCCAAGTCGTCATCTCATTGCTCGACCAAAAGTTTCAAGGGGAGAGGTGAGATCACACATCCTAAAATGCTTTTGAATATATCATACTACTTCGAGTGGATGCCCGATCTAATTCTTAAGAGTTTTGCAATAGATAGATCAATATTGTTATATGTAGTGAATAACAAGAAGAAGAATGAGTTTTGCGTGACCTGATTCATGATGACTTTTCCTCGCCAAAGTGAGTTATGAATAATTGTCCTTTGAGTTTTCATCAGGAAGTATAAGTTGTTGAATTAGATCATCCCAAATAAGAACACCCATCGCGAGTAAGCATTCACCGAATATAGATTTCTTCTGAATCTTGTAGAGATGAGTAGTTTGATACATTCTCGCGAGTAGGAACTCGCGGAACCAAAGAGAATACCATGAAAATATGAACTCGCTGAGTATCAGCTCTCAAGATAGAACTAAAGAGAACACCATAGTTGCTGAAGTGATGACCTCGCGAGTACGGACTCGCGGAATTAGTAGAACACCATAGTTGCTGAAGTGATGACCTCGCAAGTACGGACTCGCGGAATTAATAGACCACCATAGTTGCTGAAGTGATGAACTCGCGAGTACGGACTCGCGGGATATATAGAAAAACACCTGAATTGTTGAAGTGAATACCTCGCAAGTTGAATTCGCGGAATAAAGTAGAAAGGACTCGTGAAATATACTCTCTACCATGACCCTATCATATGGATCCCTCTGTGACAGTTGTCATAGTGGTCAAGATGTCAAAGTCACACTATATGCAAATCAGGTGAAAGCACTCAGGGGTTTTACCAAAGCACCCATGAGTGTTAATATGTACTATGTATGAAAATGTGTTAGCAATAAAAAGAGGTGAAAACGAGGGCAATACAAGTGTCACCTTTGGCCTTATGACCCCCTACGCAGAGTTTTCGGGGGTTCCGCTGCCCGGTCAGCGGACAGGGGTCACCTATATTAGGTTGTCTTGCACCTTGCGAGTAGAACACATGCAAGCAGAATATCTGCGAGCAGAACACCTGTAGGCAGAGTATCTGCGAGTAGAACACCTGTAGGCAGAGTATCTGCGAGTAGAATACCTGTAGGAAGTATCTGCGAGTGGAACACATGTAGGCAGTATCTGCGAGTGGACCACCTACGAGTTGATTGAGCTCGCCTGAGCTGGAATTCGCCTCAGTTTGTACTCGCCTGAACTGGTACTCGCCCCAGTTTGAGCTCCCCTAATCTGGTACTCGCCTGAACTGGTGCTCGCCTAGGACCTTTCTCATCAAGGCTCACCGTGAGGTCTCACACTAAAGTTTCTTACTCCGGTCACAGTCCACGCTCACCGCACCAAAAATGTTGGAACCCGGATACCGGTCCAACTGTTCGAGACTTGGGGGTGACCAAAGGCTACTCGCCTAGTGATCGACCCACGCGAGACAAGGTGATAAGAAACTAGACAGCATACAAAACCACTCCAACCTGCCTATAAACAAGACCCGTGTGCTGCAGCGAGGAGGTCCCGCCACATACCCGAAAGTCTATAGGAACTTCCCCTCCTAAAGCCAATGCTGAGCTTGGCACAAGAGAGGCAGGCAGTGTACTCTCCCACCCTAGGGGGGGTGAAGGTGCCTTCTACTTGTGCCATGGGGTCCTATTTATAGGCAAATCCAAATGGACTGCGATTAGCTGCTCTCGCCTTCTGAAATGAGCTGCGGATAACCGCTTTTGCCTTCTGAACGGGGTAGAAATCTGTACTCGCCCCAGGTGGGGGATGTCTTTTGTACTCGCCCAGGTGGGGGAGGTCTTCTGTACTCGCCCAGGTGGGGGAGGTCTTCTGTACTCGCCCAAGTGGGGAGGTCTCCTGTACTCGCCCGGGTGGGGAAGGTCTTCTGTACTCGCCCAGGTGGGGAGGTCTCTTGTACTCGCCCAAGTGGGGGAGGTCTTCTGTACTCGCCCAGGTGGGGAGGTCTCCTGTACTCGCCCAGGTGGGGGAGGTCTTCTGTACTCGCCCAGGTGGGGGAGGTCTTCTGTACTCGCCCAGGTGGGGGAGGTCTTCTGCACTCACCCAGGTGGGGGAGGTCTTCTGTGTTGTCCTCTTGCATTTCTGATCTCGACGAATTACGGGTTATACACCCGCCAAATCAGAGCCTGAATCGACACGATCCCGTGCTAGGTGTCATCGAGAAGGAGGAAGGAGAACTGCGTGTAAGAAGAGAGAACGATTTCACCAAACCTCCATCGATGAAGATGCCGCTCGCCGCCTGCCCTAGGGAAGTCGAGGAGGAGACGCGTGCAGCGGCTTCCGGTTCAGTGAAGTTACGGGCTGGCCATGGTTTAACATTAGCCCTCCTTTATTATGATGAGTTATAATATAAGTATTAATATAATAATATGTATAATTTAAGTATACTTGTGTATATTTTGTTACACCCTTATTAGTCCCAATCTTTCTTAAGCAGATTTAGATCGAAAAAAATAGCGAAATTATTTGATGGCGCGTAATTATTTGATGGCAATTTATCACTGACGTATATTTTTCATCATCGGGGATTATTTAGTATATAATTTAAAACACAAATATTTGAAAACATATATTTAGGCATTATAACATTCGTGGACTAAAACCTAAATTGCTTAGACATTGTGCTCAGTATGTCATAATTGGTCTAGCGACAATAATCATATCTCATTAGGCTCATTCTACCCCAAGTTGCCCAATTGGAACAACCCCTAATTAGTATATGTTTAGGTGCCCCGTATGGTGCACAATGACTCACATGACTAGGTTTAAAAAGTTGGGTGTTACACTAACACCTTGCATCTACCCTATTCTCATCTCCTATTCAATAACCATCATATATCTTCACTATCAAGGCCGCCAAATTTGAGTTGCAATCTTTTGTCCATGTTCGAGTGAGAAATGAATAAATCAAAGGTTTTCAGAAGATTAGCTTACAATTCTAACAAATCCAACAACAATCTTTGGGTCCAGAACATGCAGGGCTTTCTTATCAGAAGCAAATCTTGCATATTAATATCAGACGCAAATCCAACAACAATCTATGGGCTTTCTTTTCAGAATTAGAGTTATCTCTCTTTTTTAATGTTGTTAATATCTTATGAGGTTTCACATTTGCTATATACATCTCATGCACAATTTGTTGTTCACTTTCATTTAACCTTCATGCATAAGAATGTGCTTCTAGGTGAACCACTTCATGGTTATGTGCGCCACATTTCACTTCAATATTCCATTCAAAACCAACTTAATTTCTAATGCCTATCAAAGAGAAAAGACATCCACACTGCTTAGAAGCGCATTTTTAAGTGGAGTCTTTGCACTTTGACTAAGACATTTTAATCCGGCCCTATTACTCTAGGTCTTATCCTAGAAGTTAATTTGTCCGCATTTTAAATTGTAATTACAAAAACAAGACCCTTAGCAATATTGCTCGCCCAACTAATCAAGTCATCATTTGTAGGAAAACTAATTAAAGCTGTAAAATGTCATCCAAAATCAAAATTATTTTCTTGTGTCAAATTTTCTTCATCCATAATGACATTTGAATCTAGTAAAACCTCAACAAACATAAAATTATCAATTTATTCATACTATGATTGCACTTATTATAAACATTGAAAATTAATTATGTACTTAATAATTGTGGTTTTACGAGTCTCCTTATGTAAGAGATGTTTTTTGAGTATTTATACACTTTGAAATTTTTGTCTTCTCACTCGTGACTTTGCTCTGCTATTTACATTTTTTCATCAAATGTAAGTTTAAGTGTTATGTGCTTCTTTAGCGTCCGCGCATATTAGATTTTTAGTGATTTATTCGGGTTTCATACCTTGGAGAAGTGAACATCGGTGGAAAGTCCTATTGGAGGGTGGTGCAAATTCTGTAATGTAGCGATCACACGCCTCACCCACGCTTAATTTCTATTTAATATTTATTACTACATCTTTTGATTTAGGTGATTGTTATTTGCAAAACAGTTTTGGCTATCCGCACTCTATTTGTATGAGTTATATACGCGCCTTTTGGAAATACACTTTATACATGCATGTTTAGGAAAAATGTTCAACACTAAAGTTGTAGATTTCGTCGAGATGAAAAGTAAGGCTGAAATGGTCGCCGAATCTCTCTTCTCGACGCTTCTCCAGGCTGATGACTTTCGACAATGTGGCGAGTTGGAGTTCGCGTACCCCTCGGAGGATATCACTATTGAGGGCAAATATGAAGCATCTCATCGGCGTGAAGTCGTCAAAAAAGTCTGATTAAAATGCCTCGCAGGCGTTAATCTTGAATGTTGGATCGGTCGACGCCCTTAGAGGGGGGGGGGGGGTGAATAAGGGTTTTCAAAAACTTTAGATTATATTTAGAAAAACTTCGGAATATTGCAAGATTAATCAAGTAAAACAATAATAAAGAGATATGCTTTATTAATATCAAATAATGTTTTACAAAACTTGATTTCTATGACGCTAGAAATCGGAGGCGACTAATAAAAATTCTTTTTCATTTTCTATACCGACTCGTATCCCCACGAACCGGTTGGCTTTAGCCGATCTCTCCCCAGATACGGCCTCAAGCCGCTCTAGCCGATCTATCCTCAGAAAGGCCTCGAGCACCCCCTAGACCTAACCTAGATCTAGTCGCCAACATGAGGCGAATTTCAGCCCTAAGTCCTACCCCAGACCTAGTCGCCAACACGAGGCGATTTCACTACCGTTTACAGAAAAGATAGGAAATGAAAAGACAATAATATAAAAACTCCCTCTATGTGGATCTCTTGGAGAAGTGGACGAAGGCCCGCAGAGTATGATCGTAGTCGATGCAGCCTTTCGTCACGACGATGACGCGTGTTGAAATCTTCTCCACGGATCTCCTTAAGGCTTTATGGAATTGTGGGAGTATCGCTCTGAATCTTCCTCTCTCTGCTGTGGCACGAAGCTCTGGAGTTTGGGATTGGAGGAGGATGAAGAATTCGGAGCCAAAGCATCCAATTTATAGCCTTCACGCTACCGTCGGCGCTAGCGCTACCGCCGGCGCTAGCCCGGATTAGGAATGATCTTGCGCGGCCGAATCTCCCATCCGTGGCAACAATTTGCTCTATGCCTCTTGTGCGCCATACTACCGTCAGCGCTATTAGCTACCGCCGGCGCTAGCCCGGATTAGGAATGATCTTGCGCGGCCGAATCTCCCATCTGTGGCAACAATTTGTTCTATGCCTCTTGTGTTCAATGATACCGCCAGCGTTATCCGCTATCACCTGGCGCTATCATCCTTCTATAAACGCCGCCGGATTGTCGCAAATCATCGCTAGCGCCGGGCGCTATCGCTACCGCCGGTGCTAGTGAGACTCTTCGAATTCTGGCCTCAATTTTAGGAACAACTATCCTGAGTACTCCTTGAGTCGTGTGGACTATGTTAACCTGCACACTTGAACACACAAGATCAAATACACATAGGATTTGTTATTCTAAAACCTAGGAGATGCGGAAGACCGTGTTCCAACAAACTCCCCCTTTTGATAATAACAAATCCATTAATGATAAATCAAAGCATTAATAAATAAGCATGATGAGACTATACTTGTGTGTGTGAGAGAGTGATGACTTTGGGATGATTATTGATTTTAGCATTTAGAATTGCTCCCCCTAAATATATGCTCCCCCTATGTGAATGCTCCCTTAATATGTATGCTATCAACTGAATTTGTCATGTTGGGTTTATGATAGCGGGTTACATTTATCATTGTTAGTTCTCCCCCTTTTGCATTTTATCATGTTAGTTCTCCCCCTTTGTTATTAGCAAAAGTGGGTAGGGAAACAAAGCACTAAAAATGTGTAAATAAAAGAGAAGGCATGATCGAGCTTTTTAAGTAAATGATAAGGAGTTTTAGACCCTTCTTTCATTGAAAATGATCAGAGTTATGACTTATTTTATCCCTTTTGTTTGTAGTTCTCCCCCTTTTATATATCAGAGTTTAAGCAAAAAAATAATGATTTCCCCTTTAAATAAGAGTTTTAAGCCTAAAAACAATCATGATTTCTAAGTAACCAATCTATCCACACAATATGTCAACACCCTAGCCCCGTACTAAGTGACGGATGGGCATGAGGAGCTGCAAACATGTCGTAGGTTGGGGTGTTAATCCCATATGCAAACACTAGACAAAAACTTAACCTAGCACTCTTTCCCCCCCAGTGCCTCGCAAGGCCCCACTGGAACTCTCCCCGGTTAAGGACAAGACATGACTAGAGATAAGGTTATCTAATGTCTACAACCCTACGCCCCCGCTATGGTGAGAAATGAAGTCATGGATAACAATTATTGGAAACATTAAGCATTTAAATCTAATGGGAAATATCATAGCATATGGGTTTATATTTTTATTTGAATTTTTGAAATAAAACTCACATAGTTATATTGAAATTCATGAATGAATCAGAGTTTGAGTATTGCGGAAGATTTCGAAAAAGAAACATCATAATATTAAATAAGAGTTTAAGTTAAAACGAGATGTTTTATAAGCAATATTTCACTTGTTGGAGGAGTGTTTAGAATAGAAATAGATCAGAGTTATAGGCAAAAAAAAATTCAACCAATATAAAGTTTACCAAGCAAGTCTACCACTTGTTGCAAGAAAGGAATTTGAAGATTCAAGTGATGATGCACACAAGATGAAAGATTTTAAATAAGTATTAAAGTGCAAGGTAAAACAATTATATGGTTATGATGCGAAAGACATATAGAAGTACAAAAAACATCTTATGGTAATCAATGATGGTTCATAAAAAGATATATGAGTTCAATTTCAAGAAGAATATATTTTTGTAAATCATTTTGCATTTAAAATTTTTGTTTTGACAATACAGTGACCAAGCATGAAATAATCTTATCAAAAAGAGATTACTACAATGTTACTTTAATTCACAATTTCAAAACATACCAAACATTGTAGAAAGCATGCTAGGTTATCTAGTGCATTTCATAAATAAAGAGTAGTATAGAATTAACATTAAGATCCAATACTCATGAGAAGAAGTGTTATGGAAGATAATGATGTGCATAAAAGTGTATTTTGAATAGAGTAAACAAATGTTTTAATCAAAAATACAAGTAATATGTAAAGTAAAGAGCACAATAAAACACAAATAATTTTACTTCCACTCACTTCAATGCACAAAGGAAAATGTACAACTACCAAGGTGCTCTGCACACACAATGCTCATCAAGACTTATCAGGGTGCAAAGTAGTGCTTGGGGGATCACATAGTTTTATTCTTCAAGATTGATTTTTATTGTGATCCGGTGTACTTAAGAATAAGTGGTTTTTATTTTGAAAGAAAGATATGGTTTGCACAAGATACTTTATTATTCTTTCCAAGGTGCTCAACATCACAACGCTTATTAAGACTTATCAGGAGGTTCAAGTAGTGATTGGTGGAGTTATCTTTGTCACTTTATTTTATGATTTTGTTTTGTACAAAGTTCTCATAATACACTTGTTTTGCAAACCAATATAGTTTATGAAAAAGATAATCACTTTTCTTAACTTTTAAAAGTGCAAATAAAGGTTGTGTAGGTAAGATACTTGTGCAATTTTAATTCATTGTACTATTACAAAACATTCACAAACATTCTTAGATTAAACACATAAGTAGACAATGTCAAAATAAGTGAGTGAATTGCGATCATTATCTACCATAAAACATTACTCATACTTAGAGGCATGCTACGCATAGTTCTACACAACTTTTTCAATATAGATTATGCACATATTAATAGATGTATCAAAGCATGATGAAGGCAATGTTCAAAGTAGTTTGAAAAGATAAATTGCAACATTATAGAAGTTCTAAATAATAGATTAAATCATGCTTGATTTTCAATGAAGTTCATACAATATTTTTGATATTTTTAAAGAGTAATTTTTATTTAAAGTTTGAACTCATAAAATTGATCTTGGACTTCCCGAGGGCTACCTTGTGAGAGGTTCGCCCGGTACTAGGTGATATGATGGGATGATGGCCCAAATCACCCTTTCGCAAGATACATAGAAAAGTTAAGTTCAGATGAATAATTTTGATACTTGTTTTTGTTTTGTTTTATATTTTTGTAGTTGATTTTTACAAATAAAAGCATATTTTTGTAATTTTTGCTTTTGTAATTTTTATATTTGTTTTTTGCATAAAGATGAACTTTAAATAAAGGAAACAACACAAGCGAAAAAACAAAACATATTTTTTGTAATTTTGGTTTTTGTAGTTTTGTATTTGATTTTTCAAAAAATAAATAAACACAGAAGTGCAAAACTAAGTAGAAAATATAGATTTATATATTTTAAGGGATTTTTAGAAATTTAAAAAAATAGAAAAATGAACCTCGACGCTAGCGCCGGCGCTAGCGCTAGCGCGGGAAACAGTAAGTGATTTTTTAGGGTTTTGAAAATTTTGATGATTGAACTTGATTAGTGTCCCAATAGTAGTTCCATGCTGAAGTTGCAGATTTTTAGGAGATGTTTTGGATGGTTCAAATTGCATGAAACGTTAGCGATTTCTTATATACTTGACAAAATAATCATTGCATGAGATATATTTACTTATGTTTTCATTTTGACTTTTCTAAAGACTTGTGCTTATAACTTGAAAAAAAAATAGGAAATGAAAACCCAAGATATCATGTTTGAACAAATCAAATATGCATGATTTTAGAGATTAATAATAATGTTCATGCACAATCATACTATGGATAAGCCCTAGATGAGAATACCCAGCCTGTATATCTTGGTAAACAAATAAAGCCTAACATAGACACAAATATTCTTTAGGTGGCAATGTTAGAATGATAAATTTGAGATTAATGTTATACCAAGTTTTGATTGTGTTTCAACTTAGAGACCTAGAATGGAGTGACAATTCTATTTGATTTGATATCAAAATGATTCAAAGGTCTAAACTAGAAATAAATCACAATACACACATAATATACCAACCATAGTAAGCAATTATAATACCAATTGTCATTATATAAAATGTGATTGATGATTCTTGATATGAATTATGATTTTAGAAAGTTTTAGCAAAAGATATCAATAGATCATGGTGATGTGTATGGCATCAATATTTATGACAATTAATCTTTCAATATGTCTTATGCGTTTTTCTTTTTAATTTAGATAAATATCTCATAGCAAATTCAGAATTTTATCCACTTGTTGGTGAAGGCTAAAAATCTAGTAACCGGATTTAATTTGAAATATCTTATAGCAAATTTAGAGTTTGATTCATATGGATAATATAAGATATTTAGAAGCAATGAATATAATAATAAAAGATAGGTTATCAAAATATGATTTTGAATTTTGATCAATTTGTTTTATAAAACCATATTAAGCTTTTAAGAGATAAAATCATATTTCAATATTGTATAGGATGACCATGACATGATAGTTTAAAAGAAAACAAAAAGAATAAGATAGAAAAGACATTAAAGCACATCATGAAGTAGAAATTTGTGTATTTCATTTTAATTGATTTCTACTTCATGCAAATGATGAGATACTAATGAATAAGAGATTTAGGTATCCAAAGAGGACCGGGAGTGACGGTTCCTTTGGGTACCCAAATACATCGTGTTTTCTTTTGGGGAGATATGATTGAATGGGCCCTTTTGATTTGAGTTTGTGTTTCATCTTTAACTTTTGGCCGCCATTCAAACATTGGTTTAATATTATTCTTATTTATCAAATTTCCATGATGATTTTCTTTCCTTTGAAGATTATAATTTAAATTATCGTTTATAGGAAATTTGTGTAATTTCAATTTTAAGTTGGGAGGAACATGATTTTGTAAATAATGATGATTTGGTTTTTGATATGAAAAATCATTTTTGTTTCTTATTCCCATTATTAGATTTAGTTAAGATATTTGTATTCAACTTGCTTTTAGATATTGCTTGATTTTCTAAATTTGTATGTTTTGAATTTGTATTTATAATTTTCATAAGCAAGTTGATTTTTGATTTTAATCCATCATTCTTTATCTTTAGATTATGTCTAGCTTTATTATAAGCTGTTGTGCTATTTTTAAGAGTGGAGACAATAGAGTCGATATGATTTTGATACTCATTTCTAAACTCATCAAATGTTTCATCCAATCTCTTTTATTTCAATTTCATAGTCCTTACACTTAGCACAATTAATTTTTAAAGATGAATTTTCTAAACATAATTTTTTATTTTGTTCTCTTATAAAAATAATTTCTTTTTCAAGTTCCTTAAATTTTTCTTTAATATCATTACAATCAAGACAAGATTTTGTATTTTCAATTGAAGTGACATGAGTAAAGCTAGATAAATCGGATTTTGATACTACTTTAACTTTTGCTTTTAAATTTTTATTCTCTAAGCGCAATAGTTTATTAGCATTCTTTAATTTCTCAATTTTGCGCTTAGTATTTTGTAGCAATTGTAAAGTAGAAATAGAAGTACAAGCGATGAAGTTTGATTTCCTTACATTGCTTTTGGATGAGGGAGGATTTGAACATAATGTTCCTTTGTCTTCTTCTTGACACTCCTCTTCCAAAAGTAAGATTGCTTCATCTCTTTCTTTTGATGTGTGCTCCATTGATTCGTCATAAGGAGGGCATTCTTGATGATTTGTGCACGCTTGCATATTCTCCGGTTCTTGCGTTTGTTCCATACCTGTAGATGGAGAATAATACATTTCTTCAAGAAATTGTCATACTTTATATGCACTTGAAAAACAATATATCAATTTGAAAATTTCATTAGATAGACCGCAAAACAAATAGTGTTTAGCTTTTGCATTTAATTGAAGTTCTTTTTTATTTGATTCATTTGCGGGTCTTGTTATTGCTAAATTCCAAACTTCGATGTCTAAAGTTTTAATAAATTTTTCAATTAAGATTTTCCATCCTTTATAATTTGTCCCTTCAAATATAGGTGGTGCAAGTGATTTTTCCTCTTCACAAAAATCTCCCTCACTAGTAGAAGCGAGATCATGAGACGTCATTATTCCCGGTTGTTAAGCCGATTGAAATAAAACCGCTATGATACCACTTGTTGGATCGGTCGGCGCCCTTAGAGGGGGGGTGAATAAGGGTTTTCAAAAACTTTAGATTATATTTAGAAAAACTTTCGGAATATTGCAAGATTAATCAAGTAAAACAATAATAAAGAGATATGCTTTATTAATATCAAATAATGTTTTACAAAATTTGATTTCTATGACGCTAGAAATCGGAGGCGACTAATAAAAATTCTTTTTCGTTTTCTATACCGACTCGTATCCCCACGAACCGGTTGGCTTTAGCCGATCTCTCCCCAGATACGGCCTCAAGCCGCTCTAGCCGATCTATCCCCAGAAAGGCCTCGAGCACCCCCTAGACCTAACCTAGATCTAGTCGCCAACACGAGGCGAATTTCAGCCCTACGTCCTACCCCAGACCTAGTCGCCAACACGAGGCGATTTCACTACCGTTTATAGAAAAGATATGAAATGAAAAGACAATAATATAAAAACTCCTTCTATGTGGATCTCTTGGAGAAGTGAACGAAGGCCCGCGGAGTATGATCGTAGTCGATGCAGCCTTTCGTCACGACGATGACGCGTGTTGAAATCTTCTCCACGGATCTCCTTAAGGCTTTATGGAATTGTGGGAGTATCGCTCTGAATCTTCCTCTCTCTGCTGTGGCACGAAGCTCTGGAGTTTGGGATTGGAGGAGGATGAAGAATTTGGAGCCAAAGCATCCAATTTATAGCCTTCACGCTACCGCCGGCGCTAGCGCTACCGCCGGCGCTAGCGCTACCGCCGGCGCTAGCCCGGATTAGGAATGATCTTGCGCGGCCGAATCTCCCATCCGTGGCAACAATTTGCTCTATGCCTCTTGTGCGCCATACTACCGCCAGCGCTATTAGCTACCGCTGGCGCTAGCCCGGATTAGGAATAATCTTGCGCGGCCGAATCTCCCATCCGTGGCAACAATTTGCTCTATGTCTCTTGTGTTCAGCGATACCGCCAGCGTTATCCGTTATCGCCTAGCGCTAGCATCCTTCTATAAACGCCGCCGGATTGTCGCAAATCATCGCTAGCGCCGGGCGCTATCGCTACCGCCGGCGCTAGTGAGCCTCTTCGAATTCTGGCCTCAATTTAATTTGGGGACAACTATCCTGAGTACTCCTTGAGTCATGTGGACTATGTTAACATGCACACTTGAACACACAAGATCAAATACACATAGGATTTGTTATTCTCAAACCTAGGAGATGCGAAAGACCGTGTTCCAACATTGAACACTGATGACTTGGCGATTAACACGATTCGCCAAAAAACGCACATCGAACAAGAGACATTGACCATACACAAAGCTTAATTGGATCCATGAGGGATTGCATGCTTCTTGGCCTCACTTTGATGCTGACATGAGGAAGATTTTTCCAAGATTTCACTGGCCCTCAATATATAAATTTCTCAACTACTCATTTATTTTAATAATAACCCTAAAACACATAATATCAAATCACATTTAAAATCATACTATATATATATAATGGATTGTGATTCTTATACATGAATAAGACAAGTAAGAAATCGTGTTTCGATCAAACGCGTAAATACTGCCCTAAAGTAGTTCCAATACTTATCGACGAAGCTTTCTATCGACACTCACTTCTCCGAGATATAACATTCGGCTTCATCCCTAAACGTCAGTGTGTGCGAACACCACAGAATCACAGAGCACTCGAATATTCACCGGATAAGCAAACCAAACAAAAGTAGAATATATGAAGATAACTTCAAAACGATCACATTCAAATGAAACCCGTGCTCAGCCCGGCCCGGTGCGAGCGAACACATTCAAATGTTCAAATATTCAAAAATAAATTGTAGAGTTAACAAAAAATATATAAGTGGATATCAGTATGTAACCATTTTTCTCGTATATTGTTTTTTACCGAGCTTGTTTAATGAGAAAGAAAATATATATTATATTTTAAAAAATGCGAAAGAAAATACGTGTTTCACGTGTCAGCATCTGGAGCTCAGGATGATTGCAAGCCAAAATCAACGAACAGATTTTTTTTGTATTTAAAAAATATTTGCATAAAATAGTTAAATCTGGTCTTATGGTCAAAGATTTGGTGGATACTCTGATGGGAGTGGGTGAGAAATTTAGCTAAAGAGTGAACACTTCACTATCCTTGCCCAATTCTCAAATAGGCACGTGTCCCTTGCTCCTCTGCACGTGTCGAAGTGTCCGTTTCATTTTCTATTTTCTTATGCGAAATATTTATTAAAAACATTTCATATATTTTTATAGAACACATTCTTTCGAATACTTTTAATATAAAAATTGCTCATATTTGAAAAAAAATGCAGACCGATTTTGGTTATATGTAGGCCACATTTTTTTTTTTTTAAAATGTACTTAAATGCATACCGATTTTGGCTATATGCTGACCACATTTTTTTTTTATTTATCATTTTTTCTTTTCGACCTGCAGGCCATAGAACTAGACTTATACGCACTGCCAGCGCCCACGACCCTTGCAGCCGCAGGACGAGATCGAACTTCCTCTCTGATCTCCTCTCTGTGAAAAATCCTATGCCCAAGATGCGCACAACCACCAGAAGAAAAATCCACCAGAAAATAATGCAGGATATACTTGAAATCAAGAAAATAAGTTTGCAACAACACACAGATCAAATACCGGACATACACCGAGACAAACACGGTTGTATGATTCCAAATAGAGTCCACAAAAAAATAAAGACAGAGAATCTGAAGATACAAAAACAGATTAACCTCCGTCAATCTTCAACTGCATGTACGGCCTCGTAGGAGCGAAACGCCACTTCGAGAAATACACCACGATGATCTCCTTGTCGAGGGCTACGCCGTAGAGTCGGCGATCTCTAGAAACGATGGTCACGCGGCGCCGAAATGAGGAGAGAAAACTTTCTCTCTCTAGAACTCCTTCACAGGCAAGCTTGGCGGCTGATTATTTCACGTGAGAAGAAGAAGAGCTACAGGATCATTAGGGCTATATTATAACATGGAAACATATATAAATATATATATGGAGAACTGAAATCGACGTGCGTCGAGTTGGGAGTGGCGTCGAGATGGGAGAAGAATCGCGTGCGTCGAGTTGACGGTGGCGTCGAGAGGAAATGCGTCGAATGGAATGGCGTTGAGATAGGATGGCGTTGAGTGAAGATAGGGAGTTGCGTTGAGTGGAAATAAGAATGGCGTTGAGATGAAATCCAAGGAGGAAGTAGTTGCGTTGAGTGGAAGTGAGGAGTTGCGTTGAGATGAAATTCAAAATGCATATAATAATAAGTAATATATATATTTATAGTTATATATATATATATAGGAGCGTGGAGATGAATTGATGAGATGCGTTGAAATGATGAGATGCGTTGAGTAGTTAGAATATAATATATATATAATTTAACTTCCAAAAATTTAACACTCTCCCTCCTCCGGCGACTCCGACCGGTGATCCTCTCCGACCGACCACCTCCTTCTCTTCTCCGGCCGGCGAGCTCCTCTCTCTTCCTCTATAACTTATTTTTCTATTTTCGAAAATGCTCTATTTATTCAAAATGCTGTAAATCGTGATATGCATCATAATTTAATTAAAGAATAGTGTTTTGTGCATAAATAAAGCCCGATGTTTTTGTGATTTTACACGTCTTTTATTGATTGAAGCCTTGAAATTGGTGGTCACAAACATATTATTTGTGATATATAGAATCAAAAAGATTACAATGTATTTTGTTAGACTATTATTGTGAGTCAAATTAACTGCAAAAATGTATTTATTTGGGTTTTATGAATGTTATATTTTGCTTGATAATTTGAAAATATGAAATTTGGCCTGCATGAACAATTTTTTAGCTTGCATATATCTGCGGCCTGCATAAAGTCAAAAACGGACTGCATATAACATTGCTCTATATATATAGGGTTAATTACCGGGGTCTCTCCTGTGAGTTTGCATAATTACAGGTTGCACCTCTCTATCTTTTGAAATTATATTTACCTCCTCTCTACGATTCCTCAGTTTACAAAAATAACTCATTTGTTAGAAATATGGATAGAAAATGATAAAATAAATTAAATTATTTTACGATATTCAATTTTATTCTTTGTAACGAAATATAGATGAAAAGTAATCAAATATGTAAAATTATTTTATGATATTTCAATTTTATCCTTTGTAATAACTTTATATTGAAAATGATGCGTTATATTTTGCCATTTGTAATGAATCTAGAATCATTATAAAATGATAAAGTAGAAATATAATAAAATAAATGGGCCGATTTTATCATTTTTCATCCATATTTCTAAGAGAGTGAATATTTTTAACAATTTTACGATTGGATTTAATTTGTTTACATTTTATTTTATTTTAAAAAAATATGTCTCTATCCCTTCATTTTTTTTATTAAATTTTATATTTGATGAGACGATTTTTTTTTACAAAAATGACCAATGACGATAGCAATGTAGCGTCAGAGGCAAAAGTGAAATCCATACACGACTGCTTGTGTGTGTCTGTGTATGTTTGCACACCACACAGATTACAGACTATTATAATTACATTCTTTACGTTTACAAATCTTTCATGATTTCATTGTGAAAAGTGTGTCTTTCCCAACAATTGGTCAATTAAACTCCAATACCAACCAAATATTTAGGGTCTGTTTGAGCGGCTGATGCTGATGAGAAAGTTGTCGTAAGAATAGCGCTGTCAGAAAAACATTGATCAGAAAACTGTTAGGTATAATTTATTAATATGTCCGCGCGTGTCAGGACCGACTCGGAATGACTCGACGGGTTCCGTGTCACTAGGGTTAAGGGCTCTACGCTGGAGATACTATATAAGTCCATTCCACATGTTGATGAGGCTTAGTAGAATATCTTGAGCGGAGCCTCAACATTCTCAAGATACGTTTTTAGGTTTTCCGCTCCCTCCCGTCGGCGCTCCAAAAGTTTCTAGATCACGATTAGCGAAATCTGCCGCCGCTCTCTCTAGTTCCCGTCGATCGATCGAGAAGGAGAAGCAGATCGGAAAAAATCTGTTCCCGTCGCCGATCGCAACTGCCGGCGATTTCCGCTCACGTTTTTGGTTCTTCTCCCGTCGCCGATCCAGAAGATTTGACGCGAGTTCGCAGATCGGGAAGGAGACAGCTCTCTCCGTCGCTGATCGAGATTGGAGGAAGATAGAAGATCGGAGTTCCTCGTCGCCGATCGTCGCTCGCAGTTCCAGATCGCGGGTTTGCTCTCGGTTTCTTAGTCGCTCGTCGTTCGTGATTTCTGCATCGCCATTCTAGATCGCAAGACGAGGCTCTGCATCGGTCCTGTCGTCGTCCAGGGTCGGGCTGCTGCTGGAAAAATCGCAAGCGCGCAGTGGATTCGCGATTCAAGATCTCAAGGTACCAGATCTGGAATTTCCAGATCCGTGTTCTTTCCCGATCCTGCCGCCGATCTCAAGTCGTCGTTGCGCAGATCCAACACTGTCGTTGTCGTTCTCCGTCGCCGCCACTGTTGCAAAGATCTGCCGCTGCCAGATCTATTTCATCTCCATCAGATCCGGCCTCCCCTCTTTAGAACCAACCACTTCAAGGCAGAGCCGATCCAGAGTTTGATCCGCTCTATTCCAGTCTGTGGCCGAATTTCAGATCTTGCTCTTCATCTAAATCCTTCAGATTGGAGAAAGTGCTCAGCCGCAAAGGAGTGGCAAACGAATTTCCTGGATTGGATCTGAAGTTTCCCGGTCGTCTTCGCGCGAATCAGGTGATTTTGTTTCAGTTTTCTGTTTTAGAATTCTGCTGCGAAAAGTGCGCTCGACGTCACCAAGCTGCAGTCGTTCGACGCGTCCGATTTTCTCAGTTGGAAAATTCAAGTCCAGCTAGGAATAAAAGAACGTGGAATTTTATACAATGTTCTTAGCGACTTCGTCACTATCCGTGAGGATGTGGATGAATATCAGTGGAGCAAAGACGAGAATTTGTGCAGGAATTACCTTCTGAATTCCTTAAATTCTCGCCTTGCCTTGACCTACAGAGCATGTCAGACCGCGAAGAGATTTGGGACCGCGTGAACGCTCACTTCTAGTTCCTAGAACTAGAAAATATGTTTCACAAGTTAGAAGACGAACAGTCTGAAACGGTCGATAATCCATTTACGTGTCTATTTTTGAGCAAGCTGCCTTTCAAATGGATCACCTTCAAGTCTGAAATGCACGGACTGAAGGAGAAGGAGGATGCCCCACAGAATACTGCAAACATGTTGGTCGATATCTCCGATCCTAAGTCCTTCGTGATTATGATTGGGAGTAGTCACCGCAGTGCGCCTTCTGAGTGGTGGCTGGACAGCGGTGCCACTTGTCATGTTACAAATGACAGAGGTCTTCTCACAGACGTCAGAGCAGTCCGAGATAGAGTTGAGAACTGCAATGGAGGAGAGACAGTCGTTACTCATGCTGGGACGGCACAGCTCGTCCTCTCTTCAGGTAAAATTTTAATTTTGCAAAATGTTAAATTAGTTCCAAATTTAACCAAAAATTTAATTTCTAGTTTGGTATGAATGACCTTGGTCCTGTCGATACCCTACTAGGTATGAAAGTAAGAGTAGACAAGGGACGTGTCACTCTAAGTCAAGCTCACTACATAGAGCAGATTCTAAATACCTGAGGTTATAAAGATTGTAGGCTCATTGAAACACCAACTGATCTGAACGTCAAGTTGAGTCCGAATTAAGGGATAAGCGTTGATCAAGTCAAGTATTCAAAGATCATTGGAAGTCTCATGAACGCCACAAGTTGCACTAGACCAGACATTGCTTTCTCCGTAAGCATGCTAAATCGCTTTACCAATAGTCCAGGCAAAGAGCATTGGGATGCCCTAGATAGGCTGATGAAGTATCTCAAAGGTACTAAAGACCACGCTCTGTACTACACGGGTCACCCTCATACTTTGGAAGGATACTCTGATGCCTCATAGTGTTCAGAAGTTGCAAACAGCAAGTCCACAAGTGGATTTATATTCACATTGGGTGGCGCTGCAGTTACTTGGAAGTCCAAGAGACAGACTTGTATAGCTTTGTCGTCTATGGAAGCCGAGTTGTTTGCCTTAGCTTCAGCTGGTGAAGAGGCAGACTGGATCAAAAATTTGATCTTAGACATTCCCTTGTGTAAAGTTCAAATAAATTCTTTAAGCCTTTACTGTGATAATCAGACAACAGTCCAAGTTGTTAAGAATGTTCTCTTTAACACTAAGAGACGACATGTACGACTGAGACACGCTCTTTTGAATTATCTTAAAGAACAAGACATTATTACTTTGGTCGATGTGCAATCGAAGGATAATCTAGCTGATCCATTGACGAAAGGAATGCTCCGTGACCGTTCAATCAAAACAGTAGGGGAAATGAGACTCAAAGCAGTTTGAAACCAGCCTTAGTCCAAATGTTTTGATTCATTCCTTTATCAAATCAAGCATGTTGTGCTCCGTTGATACCTTGGTTGCTGAGTACGAATCTGGTTGGTTGTTTCATTCCACATTTGATGTTAACAACCTCATTCGGATTCGTCTTCCTTAACTTGGAGGAGAGTGTTATTCCACATTTGATAACACGATCTGACTTGTTTTGGACCTTTTCCTATTGATTGGTTCCATTCCACATTTGATGAGATCCAATCAACCCTAGAAGAACAGTAACCAGGATATCACACATAGGAACACAGATATAGCTGCGCTGTCCAGAAGTCTGAAATCGTTTCGTTTGGAAATATTTAATAGATTCTGCGGTTAAACCTGAAATACTCTACCTATATCCTCTAAGCTAATTTAAAGTACTACGCTCTTATATACAGAACTAGATACATGTACATTTTTCATAGTTGAATTCATTCTGAATGAAGTTTTCTGTTGAAAATTACAGGAAATGCTACTGCAGGAGGAGCACATGCAGACTGGGATCCTGAAAAGGATGATCTGCTGGATGATGGTTACTAGAGTATCTGTTTGGTTTTTCTTTCTCTGACTTAGAGCACTATTTAACTCTCTTTACCTGTTTTGTTTGGATTATTTTCTATTCTTTGTTAGTCATGAGACATTAGGTCTTTTGGTACCTATCTCTTTGATTGTACTTTGATTCCGATGTGATGCTGCTTAGTTTATATTTTATGCTTATGTGTGCATACATACTCATGTTTCTTTCAGTCCAATATATTATAACAGGTACTTGCGGACACGGTTGTGTAATGAGTCGAACTGGTTGAACACTACACACACCAACCCTTTTCCAACGTCGGTATACCGCGGACATATTAGGAGATTGTTAGGTATAATTTATTAATATGTCCGCGCGTGGCAGGACCGACTCGGAACGACCCGACGGGTTCCGTGTCACTAGGGTTAAGGGCTCTACGCTGGAGATACTATATAAGTCCATTCCACATGTTGATGAGGCTTAGTAGAATATCTTGAGCGGAGCCTCAACATAGACTGTTTGAATGCTGATCGAATAAAGCTAATTGAATAAAGCTTTTTGATTTAAATTGTTTGGTAGAACAACCATTGGAAAACTGTTTTATTTTGTAACAAAAAAATTGCTAAGTATTTTATAACAGAAATATTGCGCTCCCGACGAAAAATGCGTGTCCGGCGAAAAACGTGTGCCCAACCGAAAATGCGTGCTCGGCAAAAACACACGCCAGGCGAAAAACATGCACACTACCAAAAAATGCACGTGCGGCCTAAAACGCGCGCCCGGCCAAAACGCGCTCCCGAGTGAAAATGCGTGCCCGGCCAAAACGCGCGCGCTAGGGAGAAAATGCTCGCCTGACCGAAAACGTGCTCTCGGGCAAAAATACGCGCCTGTAAAAAACACGCGCAAGGGAGAAAACGTCCGCCCGACCCTGGTCGAAAACACACGCTTGGCCGAAAACGCGTGCCCGCCCGAAAACTCACTCCTGACGAAACTGCCTGTCCAGCTGAACACGCTCGTCCGCTCGAAAACCCGCACCCGAGCGAAATTGCTTGATTAAAAAATGAATTGTAAAAAAAATGGTGAAAGTATTAATCTAACAAGCTAATACAACATAAAAAGCTAAAAACAGGTAAAACCATTTTTTAGAGTGCTATGTTGGAGCGACTCCTCAAAAAGATTCCAAAACATCTTTCTTAAATAAATTCTTTTAAAAAAAAAACTTCACATTCAAATAACATAAAAACTATTTTTTTTTCTTGTGAATAAAAAAGAATTGCCACAAAAAAAACAGAAAATTTTAATCAAGCCTCCCTAAACTTTCTAAAAAGAAGTCTCTGGAAGCTTTCAAAAAGATTCCCATCCAAAAGATATTTGGAATCAAATCCCAGCCCTCCATCAGCACCACACGGCACGCCAACTCTCCGTATAAAATTCTTATTTATTAATTCCGTGGATAAGTACTATTTACATCACATTGCTTTTATTTTCGGCTGTACGCAGCCCAAGCATAAATGCAGCCCTGGGCGGATTCAGAGGGGGGCCCGAGGGACACTGGCACCCCCATTATTTTTCAAAACTGTTAGTGGATTTGGATTCCTCTCGTCGAAGCAGTGAATTTTGACTACTTATACGTCAAAACGGTTGCCAGATGAGGGAGAAACAACTCCGATAAGATGGAAGCGTTCTCACGTCATTTGACTATTTTGTTTTGAGACAAATATTGGCTATTCGCGGACCAAAGTTGGTTATCCGCGGACCAAATTTGGCTATTCGTAGACCAAGTTCAGTTATGTGCACCCCAAAAATTAATTTCCAACATATGACCCACGATCCTCCTACTCACCCCGCTGGCATTTGTGTTTAGAAATTTTTTGTGCACCCCCATTTATAATTTTCTGAATCCGCCACTGAGGCTAACACGCAAACCCCGCTCCCGAAACCGGCGCCCCCAGCCCGCGATTTCTCCCGCCTCTCCTCCACTTCGCCGGCGGATCAAAACCTCCAGCATTTCGCACCCTTCTCCAGTCCTCTTGAGGGGGTCCTGATCTAGGCGGGTTAACGATTTCTCCCGCCTCTCCTCGACTTTAAAACCTCAAGGTTTTTTGTTTCAGCTGGCGGCGGTCATTATTTCATAAGTAGCGCCGGACAATTTTGAAGGATAGAACAAACAGTATTCACATATTTGATTATTATTTCATAAGTAGGGTTGGAAATGTTTGAAAAAATTTAATTTTTTTTTATGATGTGTTGATAGCCGTGTGGTGTGGAAATATAATTTTATGGAGTGTTATTATCACATGGCGGCTATTAGCGACTTTCCGGGTGCTAATAGCATTGCTCAACTATAAACCTATAGAAAGTGTGAACCCGTTCAATAATTGGCCTGCAAATAGTCATTTTCAAATTGCACAACCTGCATACAGTCATTGCCTTTTTATGTCTGAATCCGGAACTCAAATCAAAGTCCGGGCCCGCATGTCTCTGCCACGTAATCACTTGATCGTAGCATCATTTATGATCACGCACATGATCATTATGATCTCCTTCGTGATTGTTATGGTCTTGCACGATCATGATGGCCGCGTGTCGGATCGAAGGCAACAAATTGTTAATTATTGTTTGCACGTATGCATCTAATCTAAATGAATTACTATATATGAGTATGTATTTTCTTTCAACAAGGCATGGGGCGCGTGGGGCGTTTGGCCTCTAACACGACTAATAAATAAGTACGCGGAGCGTACGGTGTATCGTGTAGGGAGAAATTTGTTTGTCGGATCTATGATCGGACCGCCAGCCAAATACAGAGATTAAGAAAACCAAAGCACGATCGCTAGATCGAACGACGGACGGGCAATCCACGCACAATGCTTCTCGTGTGCTGTGCATACAACATTTTCTCCCTCTAACACGGTGAATATTGTCTTTAAATTAGAAGAGGAGAGAGAATAGGTCGTACTACGATACTACAGTTAAAATATATACATCAAATTTAGGCTCAATTGGTTTAGATGAACTTCAAGATCAATGTTAAATGCAGAAGACTACGCAAATTTTCTGCTATCGGCTTTCATTACGGCATAAAATATAAGGCACAAAACATTTTACCAACAAAATTTGCGAAATATTTGTCAATCATAAGATCGAATATGATGTTCATCCACCATGTGATTCGAAACGGGAGACTACTAGGTCTGTAAGCGGTTCGGTTCAGTTTCGGTTTGGGATGTCGGAAAACCGAATGTATTCGATTTGGTTCGGTTTTGAATAAAACCGAACCGAAAATATTCGGTTTTCCGACATCCCAAACCGAAACTGAACCGGATCCATATGGTTTGGTTCGGTTTTCTTACATAGTTAACTCATAATAAAATTTTCCAATTTTTTTTTTAATTTCTGTCTAACTTAAATGATAAATTGATTTAGATATATAGTTAACTTAAAAATAATTACTCTTAGATTTATATATTTAAAAGTAATTTATCATGTCATATGATATATAACATGTGCTAACTGTAATTCAATCAAAATTAATTATGAATATAATTTGTGTCATTTTTATAATTAATCAAGCAAAAAACAATTGATATAAGCGTGTCTATTACCGTGACTTAAGGATAAGACTGGTCGAACTAGTCAAGTTGACGTTTAACTTAAGCATTTATAATTTTTAAATTATTAGTTTACCTATTTTAGTGTTAGTCAGTGTCACCTAGAGCAAAGAAGTTTGATGTCTTGATCCAAACAAAATTATAATACTTAAACTTTGTCAATAGTTTTCATTGTCTAACAATTAAGTTTCGGCTCGGTTCGATTTTTTTGGTTTACATAACCAACAAACCGAACTGAACCGAAATGATGTCGGTTTTCAGCCCCCCTAAACCGAAACCAAACTGATCGGTTCGGTCCGAAAATCGGTTAGGCTTGGTTCGGTCGGTTTCAGTTTTGTATGCACACCCTTAGAGACTACCTCACACTATCTATAGTTCTTCCACACAGGCTACAACAGTCTGAGTCGACGATATTCACCCTAAGATGATGGGATCCCACTCACATACGACAGAGAAGACCGACATTCGTCGGCCATCGAACGATCTCATAATTACGTCGGATACCATAGAGGAGAAGCCGGCTGGCTGGCTGATGGTGAAACTTTTGTAGCACAAAATTCAGTTTCCTTAGCTCCTCATTTTCAAGCAGACCAAAGTATTTAGAGTCTCCGGTCGGCATGACTTATTTCAAGCCGAGCCCGAGTCAAAAAATTCAGTCTCCAGCCGAGCTCAAATGACTCAAACTCCACTCGAAATCACCCCTAATTCATCTATACAGCTTTCTATCTTTTCTACATGCCTCTAATGGAAATATATCTTATTCCAGCTGAATGTCTTCAAGCAGGCAAATGAATAATTTTTAGACAATCCCAAACTCTAAAAAAGGCAAGAATCTGGACACCTAAGCTTCGTACCGCAATGCCAAGTCATTACGACACTGTTTGGGACAGCTGTTGCGGCAGAAAAAGTAATGATGCGAAATCAGTGGTGTGATTAGAGCTATGCAAAAAAGCAGTGGAAAAAGAAGCAGGAGAATGGTGATGTAGAACTATGGGAAGAGAAACATGAAAACACAGAAAGCTCTTTTTAGCTTTTCTGAATGCGAGAGAGTTCACTGCTAGGAAACAAAACACCTGCAAAACTGCAGCGACCGTGAGAATATAACTTTTAACATCGCAACCGCCGTCCCAAAAAGAGCCTATATTTTATCCAATTGGAAGACATCTGGAGGCAATCAGATTCTCCTCAACCTAAAAGTCAAAAAGATCAACAATATCTGAAGTGATTCATTGCCCTAAGATTTAGCAGCTCTCATTTATCCATGTTTTATATGTGCGTGCGTGGAAGTGTTTGGATCTCCGTTCTGAAAGACGAATAAAATAAATAAAAATCAAAATAACACATCAGCATAATTGCAATTTGCACCCCTCTAACTTTCGAAATTACAATTACCCTCCTTCAATATTTATATTTCATAACATCCATGCTCAAAAAAAACCCCCCTAAAGATTTACTCCAAGGAGGTGCTTATGTGCATGGATGTTATGAAATGTAAATATTGAGGGGAGGTTTTTGTAATTTCGAAAGTTAGAGGGGTGTAAGCGGTAATTACGCAAACTATATATATAATGCAACAAAAACATAATAAAGAAATGGAGCAATGTTTCCATCATCTGCTAACAAAATGTCAAGCAATTTAACATGAATTTATTTGATATTTAATACCTCGAATGAATATCGAGGGGTAAAATTCCGAAAAAAAATGATTACTTTTTGGGGGAAAAAAAGATCAAAATTCTGCTGATCAGTTGCACGGATTCAAGTATGGATCATCCCTGTACCCCACATATGTTGGAAGGTCGAGGGCTTTCTCCGCTATCCTCCCATCCTCGTGGATCCTCTGAATAAGGCTCTCCAGCGACGGAAAATTAGCCTGTTCAGTCAAATTATTCGCACACCAATATTATTTATCAATTATTATTGTTATAGAGGTCAAGGAAAAGTCGTTAATATCTAAGTTGACACCGCGGGAGTGAGAATGATAAGGCGGTGTCGAAACTAAGAAGATTAAGGCTCCGTTTGACACGGCGGTGGCAGTCGTAAACGCGGTGGTTATGAACAGTCATTCGTGAACGCCCGACCTCACCTAAGGAACATCATCCACTTTTATGTTCAAAACTAGTTTTCTTTAATTGGTGACGGACATAACCGTTGCCATGCTGAACATACATTCTATGATGACGGTGGTTTTGTTCAAACTCACCGGAGCAAAAACACCACGCCAAACGGAGTCTAAATTAAGAAACGGAGTATTAAAAGAGCATTTTAAATATAAACAAATCGAAGATAAATTAACTGAAATTAGATTTTGTGGAATCATTAGGCAAGTAGATCAAACAATTGATATCAAGAGTTTAGAAAACGAGGTGGCAGGCAGAAGATAACATGGATAAATGCGAATAATAGGTGGAACGCCCGGGGTAATATTGAACAAGAACTCCTATGAGAAATCATAAAACAGACTCCGTATAGTTTACAAAAGGTTAATTATGATGCTGATCATGAGAAAGTGTTTAGTAAATAGTCAAAAAATGTATTCAAACTTCCATAGAAATACCTCTGGTCTTATATAACCCACGACAAGAAGGCGCAGCTCCTCCCCGTAGAAATCTTCATCAAATTCATGAAGAAGCCATGGCTCCTGCATGGAGTAGTAAGATGATGAGGGCAAAAAAATTATATATATATTAGGGGAATTTTTTTTGTGAAACATTCATCTTTTCAATTTTGCCATTCTTTGTTACAAATTTTCGATCTTTTCTGAATTTAATTTGCATGTTTTTTATTTAATTTTAAAAAGCAGGCTCCCATTCCGTCAATTTATGTTTGAGTTTTGTATGTGGTGTGACACTTTTACCGGGACGACAAACAGAGGATCTACTGTCGCACCGGCATGGGGGAATCCCGTGCACGACTACTTGTGTGTGTGTATATATACATATACATATGTAAATAGGGGCATTTACCGGGACCTCCCCTCTAATTTGCAAAAGTATAGATTGCACACCTCTTATTATTGAAATTACAAAAACCTCCCCTCAATGTTACAAAACATAACATTTACCTACCCTGAAGTTCACATTTCATAACATTCATGCACAAAAATACCCCCCTTCGGAGTACATTTTACTGGGATGACGAACAGAGGATGTACTGTCGCACCGGCATGGGGGAATCCCGTGCACGATTACTTTTGTGTGTGTGTGTATATACATATACATACATATACATATGTAAATATATATACCTATATATGCATGTATGTGTATATGTATATGTATATAGCATATGCATATATATATATGTAGGGTCGTTTACACCTCCCCTTCAAAATTGCAAAATTACAGATTGCACCCCTATATCTTTTGAAATTACAAAAAAATGCCCTAGAAGGTTACTTCTCATAACATACATGCACAAAAATACCCCCTAGAGGAAAATGCCAGGGAGAAAATTTTATGCATGCATGTTATGAAATGTAAACTTACAAGGTTTTTTTTTTGTAATTTCAAAACATAGGGGTGGGAGGGGGTGCAATCTGTAATTATGCTAACTCCCAGGAAGGTTTGGATAAGTAATAGTTTAGGAGCGATAGTTTTAGAAATCGGTGTACTTACCACAGTCTTTTCTGTATTATTGAAGTATGGATTCCAACCTATGCTCATGACCATCTTGAAGATGCCACGTGTAGACAATCTAGCCCAACCAAAATAAACACCAGATGTATGCTCCGACAGTAAGCCAGAGATGTTCTCCGCCGGTAGATTTGCTGCACTAACCCCAAAAATGAAATAGATCAGATAACTAAAATAGCATCTACTGAACAAGTCCCACAAATTAAATATCAAAGCTATTTGGGCTCTATTTGCCACAGTTGTGGCATTTGAGCGGTGGAGGCGTGACAGTACGATAGTAAACACGGTGGTGACGGCTCACCTGAGTTTAGAACTTTTGTGGAACAATTGTACTTTCTAAGGTTTGGTGACATTCATCTTACGTTTTCTATAATTGTGTTCACAACAGACACCGTTCTCAAACAGAGCCTTAAGCAATAGGCAAAACAGACAAGATTTACTCGGTGACATTATCAAAACTGTTGTTTCTTACAAGCGGTGCGCATCAGGCCAAAAACAAATCAAACCAATAGGAATGTCAAATAATGTTGCAAGAATCATGATGTTTGTGCAGATTTTATATTGGTGCAATAGATTAGCAGCATGTTTGTGCAGATTTTATATTAGTGCAATAGATTAGCAGCATAAATCACACCGTTGATACCAAAGTATATAAGCCCTAACATCCTGTGGCAAAAACATAAATACAGATTTATAAATGCAAAGAGAAATTAAATCAGGATAACTTGATACGCCTAGTCCCTGCTATAGTCGATGAGGTTGTCCCCGCATGACGCCATGTGTAGACACACCAAATCCTGGTGCTCGTCCCTCTCACAGGTCAAGCCTCCATAATATCAGGTGTAATCATTAATACAGAAGAACAAACTACATGCTAATCTGTAACATAAGGAACATGTGCAACAAATGATATAAACGTAATCGCTTTTCCTTATATGAAAATTCATATTCTGTAAAAAGGCTAATAGAATCCATGCATAGAGTTAGTTTAACCATACTAATGAACTAAAAAACTCATATAACATATCCAAACCCATAAATTTCTTCAAACTAAATTTACAAAAATAAGCTGGAGTGATTAGGTTCTGACATACCAGTGGGTATTCCAAGAACCTTCGAGCCACGACCAAAACCCTTCACAACAGGTCCTCCAATGTACCAAGGTTCAATGGCCAGACTACCTTCAACCCCTGGCATTCGATAGTAATGGATCACCACGAAATAAATGTCAATTCAAATATATAATGTCAATGTAGGTAAATGTAAAATCAGGTTTGAAGAATCATACAATCATCGAATGGGGGCAAACCCCACTTTTCAGGATGCAAATCAAGCAGAGAATTGATCACCTCATCGGCAGATTTGCAAAGGCCATCTTGTTTAGGAAGCGATGGTGCAGCAACCACTACCATTCCAGCAGCCTTCCCAGCCACAACACCAGGTCTAACACAAGTAAGCACACCATTAGCTCAGAGTAACAGTACTGGAGTACCTCGAGGGTCTTTTTGGCAAGGTGTTTTTGCTACGGTGCGTTTGGACAAAAACACCGCCGTCATTGTTTTAAATGTCCTCCGACATGTCACTTTTTAGGGGAAAACGATATGTTTTTCTAAAAAAAATAGATTATGTACTTTTGTAAAATATAGGCCGACATGTCTGATTTTTTTCGATATATCGGCCGACACGACTTTTAAATATATCGTCCGCTATTTTATTTTATGTTATATTTGCAGACTAATAACATATGTTTAAATCGCCTATGGATATTATATTATGTATGTTTAAATCGATTAGACTTGTTGTTTCGATTTTTAACGTTTTATTCTTACAACCAATTTTGTATAATTGTTTCATAATTTTTAATTATATTACAAAAAATATGAAAATATTTAATACATTTATTACAAAAACTATGAAAATATTTAAATCTTTTTTATTTGCAATAAACTTATTATAATCAAAATAAAGTTATTGTATACTATTAAAAATATTTTACAATGTATCATTTTGTATTTGTTAATAATATTTTATCTTAGATACTATTCGATTTTGTTTCGTAATATAAATGGCTCATTTTTTATTTATTAGTTATATTATTTTTCTATTTTTATAACATATAATTATAGTTAGTATACATAAAAATAAAAAATTTATTTATAGGACATGGAAATCCGATATTTTAAAATATCCCCGACATATCTCCAACTTCCGACATCTGACATTTAAAAACTCAATCCGATATGTCGCCGACAACCGATACTTAAAACATTGACCGCCGTCATTTATACCTATTTGGCACCATCTCCTACTCCACCTTCTCCTCCTCAAAGCGTATATACGCGTCACCGTTTTCATTCTAATGCCCTTGGACAGTTGCACCCTACTGATGACGCTCTAAGACTAATTGATCCAACTCCGACTCCGGCCAAGGATATCGTCCCCTCTACAACTCCCCCCCCCCCCCCCCTCTCTCTCTCTCATTATGTCTCCTTTCACCGCTTATCTCCGGCACTTCACAAGTTTGCAACTTCCTTGTCTTCTATCATCACACCCACTTTTGTGCAGAAAGCTCTCCAGCATTCGGGGTGGAGATCCGCGATGGATAAGAAAATGGCTGCCCTCTGGGACAATCAGACATGAAAACTTGTCTCCCTTTCTCCTGGTCAATCTCGTGTGAGATGTAAATGGGTCTTCATTGTTAAGCATCGTTCTGATGGGATGGTTGAGCACCTCAAAATCCGTCTTTTGGCTCGTGCTTTCACACAACAATATGACATCGACTATGAAGAGACGTTCTCTCCAGTCGCTAAGCTGAATACGGTATGAGTATTGATCTCTTTCGTCGTCCATCATCATTGGCAGTTGCATCAACTTCAAATCAAGAATGTCTTCCATAATGGCGATTTAGCGGAGATTGCCTATATACAACAACCTCCTGGTTATGAAACCACATGGGAGACTCTTGTAAGTCACCTTATGAAATCTACTATGGCCTCAAGCAATCTCTCAAGCATGGTTTGGCAAGTTTAGTCAGGTCATTTGGGATTTTGGATTCATTCGGAGCTCGACAGACTTCTTATTTTCTTGTCGTCGCCCAGCAGGCACGATGATACTTCTTCTGCATGTTGATGACATTCTCATCACTGGCGATGATCTGAATGGTATATGATCAAGAAACACTTGACCTCACTCAAACGAAAAAATTGGGCCGCCTCTGATACTTCTTGGGTATTGAGGTAGCTCATCGCCCCGATGGACTTGTTTTGTCTTAACGGAAGTACTGCCTCTATCTTCTTCAAGATGCAGGTTGCTTTGGTTCAAAGCCTGTTGACACACCAATGAATGTCAATCACGAGCTCTGTAATCACGAGTCCGATTCTGATCTGCTTCTCCCTAATCCGAAATACTATCCTCGTCATGTTGGCAAGATTATCTATTTGATTGTCACACAGCCAGATATATCATTTGTTATCGATGTGGTCAGCCAATTCATGCATTCTCCGGATATCTCATCTTCAACCTGTCGAGTGAATCCTCCGGTATCTGAAGAATGCCCCGGAACAAGGGCTTGCGTATAAGCTCCCTTCTTCCCTATCATTAATTGTTTATTCTGATGCAAATTATGGTGGCTCCCTCGAAAATCACCGACCTGCGAGTGGCTATTGCACATATTTTGGAGGACACATGGTTACTTGTCGGAGCATGAAGCAAACAGTGGGGGCACACTCCTCTGGGAAAGCTAAGTATCGTTCGATGACGTTTGTTGTTTCTAAACTCAAGTGGTTGGAAAGTCTTCTTATTGATCTCGGTGTCAAGCTCCCCTCTTTGGTCATCCTCTACTATGATAGTCAAGTTGTCATCCATATCATCGAGAATCTAGTTTTTCATAAACATACCAAGCATATCGAAGTCGATTGTCGTTTCATCTAGAAAAAGTTCAACTTCGCAAACTTGATCTGCGACATATACCCACTGCTGAGTGAATCTCTGATATCATCACCAAGGCTTTACCTTGCCCCCTATAACGACAGTTCGTTTCCAAGTTTGGCGCCTACAATTTGTATGCTCCAGGCTTGCGAGAGAGTATATAAGAACTATGTATATGCCCAATGTAAAAGCTCACTCTCTTGGCCCATTAGAAGATCCCTCTTAAATATAAATTAGTCTCACACCTTGATTTGGAGTAAAGATCTCACACCTCCCGCCTATATATACATGAACAAATAATTGTATTTTTTCAAGTTAATATGAAGTAATAAAATTGTTGTGATTCGTATTTTCTCCTTTTATATAATTTAACCTCAAATATAAGTAAGGCTTCGTTTGGGGCGGCGTTTGAGCGCCGGTGCGGGAGCAACCGCCACCGCACGGCGGGAAAACAAACGCGCGCCGGCGGTGGCGTTTGCTCCCGCAAACCTTCGCAAAAGCCCGCGTAACGCGGCGTCTCCATCCCCCACCTCCCCGCCTCTGATTCGAACCCCGCAGGATTTTCGTCCCGCGCCGGCTCCCGCCGCCGATCCAAACGAAGCCTTAATGTTAAAATTCTCAATTCTGGTTTACATCACTTCTATAAATGAGGTGTTGTTAATCATATTAACAGTTGATCCTCAACTCAAATTGCATGTGTCCCACGTGAGGGGGAGTGTTCGGGACAAAGGCGACTCAGATGGTATTTCCCGACTCTCTTCTTAGTCCCACACGGCCCTTTAGGCTTATGTCTTGTGTTGTTTGAGTCTCCCCAATTTTCCTCGTTGATGGGTAGGTGGTATGTTCTTTTGGTGGTTGACATATTTTCTTGCGGGTTGTGTCGTATGGATTTGTGTCCCTGATGGCCCGTCTGTTGACTTGTTTCCAGCGGGTTGTGTCGTGTGGGTTTGTGTCCCTAGTGACCCGTCTGTATTCCAGCGGGTTGTGTCCCCGGTGACCCGTCTGTATTCCAGTGGGTTGTGTCGTGTGAGACCGTGTCGTGTGGGACTACCCTTTGTGCGGATTATCCCCGACGGATTATCCCCAACACATTATTTTCCACGATGACCCATCTGATGTTTTGTCCCACTTAGTGATGGCGAGCGACGTACGCGATGGCCGGTGCATGTTTATTCCCGCAGGAGGCGGGCGTGATTTCTATTTTTATATCTTGAGAGCCCTTCCGGGTGATCCGAGCCCACTGATGCATCCGGAAGGTCGACGCGAGTATTTTTCGTATTTTGTTTTATTTCATTTGGACAAGTTTTAGGGTATTTTGGGCAACTGGAAGGTCGGACGATCTGGGCCGTTGATTCCTGTTGCCCTAGTTTCTTTTCCTATTTATTGGAGCCAAACGGATGGGGGAGGCACCGAATGTGTGAGAGAATCTAGCAGCCGGTCCTCCTTGGTGCGACGCCAAGACCTTCAGGTGCGACGCCTGAACCTTCCCTCCCTACCAGCGCCGATCCCGTCTACCTCCATCCTCGCCAGCGCCGATCCCGCCTACCTCCATCCTCGCCATCGCCATTTCCGCCCGCCTGTCTTCTCGCCAACATCGATCCCTTTCCCCTCATTCTATCCCGACGTCCACCGCCAGCCCTCCTTCCTCCCCCATCGAGCTTCTCCGGCCCCCCCACCAGCCGGTCGACCACCCCAGCCTCCCCACAACCTATCGACCACCCTCTAGCTTCCCCTCCACCCCGTCGGCCACCCCAAATCCTTCCTCCACCCCGCTAGCCCTACTTCCAGCCCTCCTGCAGTCCGACAGCCCTAGTCCAGCCCTCCACCACTCCTTCCTCCCTCCGCACAGCCACCATACTCCACCGCCGTTGGCCACCGAAGACCCGAGTCCATTCCTCTCCGTATTTGGCACCCCCGTCCGATTGGCTCCTCATTTTGGTAGTAAGTCACACTTGGATTTCAGATCTGAACATTGTTTATTTTGCTAAGTTGCTATTTGCTTTTGCTTACCATTTCATATCATTTGGATTGCTTGAGTTTGTGCTAACCTGCAGGGCGTATTCGTTTGCATTTGGATATTTGCACTCTCCGATTCGGAGCCTCACCTGTGTGTTAATTTTATTGCTTTTAATCTCTCTTGTGGAATCCTGCAAAAGGCTTAATTTAAATCTTTTAAAATCATTTTAACTTGTTGGACTCGTGAGGCTCGCGCTGTGTTGAGTTCCCGTCACCCGAACGCCCGTCGTGAGTCTAGTTTTATAGACCCTAGCCTGCCCCTGCGTCAGATTGGTATCAAAGCGTCAGGTTGTTGCGCGTCGTATGTTACGTAGTGGTAGGCATTTTCGACGAGATATGTCTGACCCAAACGTTACCGGTGAGCGGTCCAATGGCACCAACGCGGAGGTGTCCCTCGCGGACCTCCAGCGCTTGATGCTGGAGCGATTCGACCAAATGGGTACCCAAATTAATGAACTTCGGGTACGTCGGGATAATTATGAAGGTCAAGGGGATCACCCCAATCCTGGTCGTCACCCCCGACGACAACCAGGACCCCCTGATTATGGTCATGAAGCCCCTGGAAACCCCGTACCAGATCGACACGACTACGGCCGTCACGACCGTTACGACGGTTACCACGATGACATCACTCGCCGAGTTCGCTTAGAGGTTTCTTCTTTTGATGGTCAGCAGGACCCCGGAGCGTTTAGTGATTGGCTTCGAGAGATGAAGCATTACTTTGATTGGTATGATATGAGTGATGAGCGTAAGGTTAGACTCGCACGGATAAAATTAGTGGGGTCTGCTATGAATTATTGGACTAGTGTCGAGCGAGCCCTTGAGCGTGATGGCTATCGACCCATCATTAGGTGGGAAGATATGAAGAGACGTTTGAAGGAGAAATATCTCCCCGATTCTTATCGTGATCGACTGCTTGATCAGGTCTATGCGCTACGACAGGGCACGTTGTCGGTAGCCGAATATATGACCAAATTCGATGACCTATTGGTGCGAAGTGACCTTCGAGAGGAGGGCAGCGCCGCAGCGTCCAGGTTCCGGAACGGCCTGAGACCCGAAATTAAGAGGGAACTGATTCCCCACCGCCGGGAGACAGTCGAGCAGATTTATGAGTTGGCCCTAGAGTATGAACTCTACCTTCGGACCACTGGCTCCCGCCAGCAGCCTCCGAGGACTGACGGTCCCACATTCAGGAGGCCACTCCTCCCCACTCTCAGGCTACTGAGGATGTGAAAGGGAAGGTTGCCATGATTGGACCCTCCAAGCCCAGCGGGCCTCAGTGTTACAGATGTTCTAGACGAGGTCATTATGCGGCACAGTGCCCTATGCGGAACTTATTAGTTGAGGATGAGGAGGACGAGGGGGTGGACCCTGTAGTGGTAACTGAGGGTGACATAGTAGCTACCGTAGATGATGAGTGGGAGAGCGATGCTGAGAGGTCGCTGGAGTGTGGAGTCATACGTCGGCTTCTGCACACCCCGCGTGCAGAGGATGACTGGCGTCGGTCCACCATCTTTTACACATATTTCCAGAGCGCAGACGGCCCCTGCAAGCTCGCTATCGATGGGGGGAGCTGCGTCAATATCGTTGCCAAGAAGGCCCTGGAGCGGATGCGGATCACCCCTGAGCCACACCCTCACCCCTACCGTGTCCTCTGGGTCGACAAATCTGCCATCCAGGTTACCCAGCGTTGCCTCGTACCCCTTCGCTTAGCGTCCTTCGAGGACCAAGTTTGGTGCGATGTCATCCCGATGGACGTGGCCCATGTCCTTCTTGAACGGCCCTGGCTGTTCGACCGAGATGTGACGTGCTTTGGGCGATCGAACACATGCGTATTTTACGACCGAGGCCGAAAGGTCACATTATCCCCGACCCAACACAAGGATTCACCCAAGGGAAAGGTCGAGGCTCCCGTCAGTGCTGGGTCCTCCAAACCCCTCCACCTTTTGAGGACGCATGATTTTATGAGAGAGAGCCTGGACTCTGGGATCGTATTCGTTGTAGCCGCCACCCTGGCCCCTGACACACCCGGTGGATGTGTTGTTCCTACTGACCCAGGCCTACATCGTCTGTTGAGAGACTTTGCAGATGTCATGCCCGAGGAGCTTCCGGATGAGCTTCCTCCTATGAGGGATATCCAGCACGTTATCGACCTTGTACCAGGGGCATCTCTGCCCAACCTCCCACACTATCGAATGAGTCCGACTGAGCATGCCGAGCTGAAGCGGCAAGTAGACGATTTACTCAGGAAGGGCTTTGTGCGCGAGAGTCTGAGTCCGTGCGCGGTTCCTGCCCTCCTTACCCCAAAGAAGGACGGGAGCTGGCGCATGTGTGTAGACAGTAGAGCCATCAATAAGATTACAGTGAAGTACCGTTTCCCGATTCCCCGTCTTGATGACTTACTTGACGCCATGGCCGGTGCCCGTATCTTCACGAAGATTGACCTTAGGAGCGGGTACCATCAGATTAGAGTCCGTGAAGGGGATGAATGGAAGACGGCCTTCAAGACGAAGGATGGCTTATTTGAGTGGATGGTGATGCCCTTCGGGCTGTCGAACGCCCCCAGTACGTTCATGCGGGTGATGACACAGATCCTGCGGCCCTACATGGGCAAGTTCCTAGTTGTGTATTTCGATGACATTCTTATCTATAGCCAGGAGCGTGCTGACCACCTCCACCATATCCGATTGGAGTTCGACATCCTCCGGAGGGAACACCTGTTCATCAATCTGAAGAAATGTGACTTTTTGGCTGAGTCGGTCCACTTCCTCGGCTACATTATTTCGGCGTCGGGCATCTCTGTGGATCCCGACAAGGTGAGAGCGATCCGTGATTGGCCCATTCCCACGACCATTCATGAGGCCAGGAGTTTCCACGGACTTGCCACCTTCTACAGGAGATTTGTCCGGGGTTTTAGTGCGTTGATGGCCCCCTTTACGAGCTGCCTTCGTAAGGGAGATTTTGTGTGGACCAAGGCCGCCACTAAGGCTTTCGAGGAGATCAAAGTTCGCCTAGCGTCGGCCCCTGTTCTTAGATTACCCGACTTCAGTTTAGCCTTCGAGGTTGCATGCGACGCCTCGGGACTCGGGATTGGCGGAGTTCTTAGTCAGGAGGGCCACCCTATTGCGTATTTCAGCGAAAAACTGAACGAGGCCCGCCAGCGGTATTCCACTTACGACCGAGAGTTTTATGCGATTGTCCAGACTTTACGTTACTGGCGACACTATCTCCTGCACAAGGAGTTTGTGTTGTATTCTGACCATCAGGCCTTACGCTACTTAGAGTCCCAGTCGAAACTTAGCCACAGGCACGCTAAGTGGGTTGAGTTTCTGCAGAGCTATCACTACGTCATCAAACACCGCGCAGGTGTTGAAAACAAACCGGCCGACGCCCTGAGTCGCCGGATCAGCCTCTTGCAGACGATGAGCACGCACGTCACCGGATTTGAGCGCCTCATTGTCGAGTATGCCGAGTGTCCCGATTTTAGGGACATCTATGGGGCCCTCACTCGTGAGCCGCCTGACATTGTTGAGGGATTCACCGTTTCTGAGGGTTACTTATTTTTCGGCACCCGACTTTGCATCCCATCTACCTCCCTCCGCGACTTTCTGATTTGGGAGATGCACGCGGGTGGTGCCGCAGGACTTTTTGGGCGAGATAAGACTATCACCTTAGTTGAGGACCGCTTCTATTGGCCCTCGCAGAAGAAGGATGTAGCGCGCGTGACGAGGCATTGTGGGACATGCCAGATGGCGAAGGGTTCACGCCAACCCAATGGTCTGTACTCACCATTACCCATTCCCCACAGACCATGGGTTGATATCAGCATGGACTTTGTCCTTGGGCTGCCCCGCACGCCCAAGAAACATGACTCTATATATGTCGTCGTGGATCGCTTTTCGAAGATGGCCCACTTCATTCCTTGCCGCAAGACAGCCGATGCCACCTTGGTAGCCAGCCTATTCTTTAGGGAAGTCTTTAGATACCACGGATTACCCTCCTCTATAGTGTCTGACCGCGACGTCCGGTTTATGAGCTATTTCTGGAAGACACTATGGATGAAAACCGGCACGACTCTCAAGTTCTCCACCGCCTACCACCCACAGACGGATGGGCAGACCGAAGTGGTCAATAGGAGCTTGGGTTCCCTCTTGCGTTGTCTTGTCGGTGAGCATGTGTGTACTTGGGACTCTGTTTTGCCCTTAGCAGAATTCGCTTATAATAGTTCAGTGAATAGGACTACCGGACTTAGCCCATTCCACATCCTATTAGGGTACGAACCTAGGAAGCCGGTCGACTTGATTCCCCTCCCACTCGAGTCTCGTCCTAGTGAGTCGGCCGAGTCCTTTATCCAGCACATGCATGAGCTTCATGAGTCCATCCGGAAGAAAATCGCAATAAGTAATGATAATTATAAAGCCTATGCGGATTCACACAGGAGGGAGAGGAACTTTGAAATTGGTGCACAGGTCTTGGTTCGTCTTCGTACTGAGAGGGTCCCTTCGGGAACCGCAAAGAAACTAAATGCCAGGCGGATGGGCCCTTATACGGTGGTACAAAGGATTGAGACAAATGCTTATGAAATTGATATTCCGAAGCACACGGGGATCAGCAGAGTGTTCAATGTGGAAGACTTGACTCCATACTACGAGGAGCAAGCATATGAGGACCCCTTCGAGCCCCTTCCCGCGGAGCCACCACTTGAGCCACTACTTGAGCCACCACCTGAGCCACCGTCTCCCCAGTTGTCGCCTTTATCTTCCCAGTCCCAGCCCACCATGTCGCACCCTGGAGATCTTACTGCACCACCGGCAGCACCACCTGTGAGTTCAGTAGAGAGTGAGCCACCACCTGCAGAGACGACTACGAGCCTGGAGACCATTGAGGGCATCTTAGCCCATGACTACATGACAGCAGCAGATCTGAGCACTTTGCGATACTTGGTTCACTGGAGGAACCGCCCCAGCTTTGATGACACATGGATCGTCCCAGCCGAGCTAGAGAGGCTTGCCCCCGAGCTACGCCAGGAGTATGACCGTCTCCATTCCTCGGAGATGAATGCTTCTAAGCCGGGGGGAGTTGATGGCGAGCGACGTACGCGATGGCCGGTGCATGTTTATTCCCGCAGGAGGCGGGCGTGATTTCTATTTTTATATCTTGAGAGCCCTTCCGGGTGATCCGAGCCCACGGATGCGTCCGGAAGGTCGACGCGAGTATTTTTCGTATTTTGTTTTATTTCATTTGGACAAGTTTTAGGGTATTTTGGGCAACTGGAAGGTCGGACGATCTGGGCCGTTGATTCTTGTTGCCCTAGTTTCTTTTCCTATTTATTGGAGCCAAACGGATGGGGGAGGCACCGAATGTGTGAGAGAATCTAGCAACCGGTCCTCCTTGGTGCGACGCCAAGACCTTCAGGTGCGACGCCTGAACCTTCCCTCCCTACCAGCGCCGATCTCGTCTACCTCCATCCTCGCCAGCGCCGATCCCGCCTACCTCCATCCTCGCCATCGCCATTTCCGCCCGCCTGTCTTCTCGCCAACATCGATCCCTTTCCCCTCATTCTATCCCGACGTCCACCGCCAGCCCTCCTTCCTCCCCCATCGAGCTTCTCCGGCCCCCCCAGCAGCCGGTCGACCACCCCAGCCTCCCCACAACCTATCGACCACCCTCCAGCTTCCCCTCCACCCCGTCGGCCACCCCAAATCCTTCTTCCACCCCGCTAGCCCTACTTCCAGCCCTCCTGCAGTCCGACAGCCTTAGTCCAGCCCTCCACCACTCCTTCCTCCCTCCGCACAGCCACCATACTCCACCGTCGTTGGCCACCGAAGACCCGAGTCCATTCATCTCCGTATTTGGCACCCCCGTCCGATTGGCTCCTCATTTTGGTTGTAAGTCGCACTTGGATTTCAGATCTGAACATTGTTTATTTTGCTAAGTTGTTATTTGCTTTTGCTTACCATTTCATATCATTTGGATTGCTTGAGTTTGTGCTAACCTGCAGGGCGTATTCGTTTGCATTTGGATATTTGCACTCTCCGATTCGGAGCCTCACCTGTGTGTTAATTTTATTGCTTTTAATCTCTCTTGTGGAATCCTGCAAAAGGCTTAATCTAAATCTTTTAAAATCATTTTAACTTGTTGGACTTGTGAGGCTCGCGCTGTGTTGAGTTCCCGTCACCCGAACGCCCGTCGTGAGTCTAGTTTCATAGACCCTAGCCTGCCCCTGCGTCACTTAGCCTACCACCATTACCTTTCATTTTATGATGTTTTCAAGCTGGAGGTTTCCCCTCCAACTTGAGGGGAAGTGTTGGAGTTATTGGATATAGATTAATATTTTGGTCAATGTAATAGAATCTTTAAGAATATATGGGTTTAGTCCCATATTGTCAATTTGGTTTATGAGTCCTTGTAAGTCCTATATATAGCCCCATTGTGGATGAATAAGATTGCACATTTTATTTCCTCTCTAATATTTCAACACTCCGGAAGACAACTCATAATATTTAACAAAAAATTAAAATAGAAATAAATCGAGTTAACTTTAAAAACAATGAAAGCCAAATAAGATACTAGCATGAAAGATTTTAGAAATTTTTGTTCCCAAAACTTTCTCAATTTTCAACCAACTGAAATTCCTTTAAAAAATGATCCCTAGAGCAAATGTAGGTATATGCACAAAACTGTTGTCGCCAAATGTCTCGTTCCACTTAAATAGCTAACAAAATAAATCAACAAATAATACATGGGCAGACGTGTGCCCGGTATGGGCAAAGCACCGTGCACGACTGCTAGCAGTTCATAAAAAAATCCTATAAGATTAGTAAGTACTTACAATGAATCCTCAATAACCAGGCAATTCAATGGATCAACTTGCATCCTTCTTGCTGCTTCAAGGAAACTAAAGAGCAAACAAGTATGCAAGTGTAATTGCAATTTACAAATTTTGAAAAGTTTAAAACATGGATCTTGCTGAGTTTCTTACACATCAGGTGCCGGTTTCCCGTTTTCAACTTCATTGCCACCAACAATAGTGCAAAACGAATCCTTCCAACCTACTCGTTGAAATAAAAATCAAAACATAATTCAAATAAAATGGTATAAAATTATACCGAGGATTCAACAATTAGTTGTATCAAAGTTTGAAAAACAAAGTGGTTCAATAATATACCAGGGTGATAAGAAATTTTAGCTTCTATGTTTGGTCTGGGAGAATTTGAAGCTAACCCAAAAGGCACACCTTTAGACCTCAAATGTTTAATTAATCTATTAGCGCCAGGAAGAGCTTTAATATTGCAGAACCTACAGGGGAAATATCATGATTATTTAAAAAAAAGAGAGAGGAATCCCAATGAACTAACGACTCTATAACTTGATAGTACATAAGAACTACAACAAATTCTTTATAATAAGATTGTTAATAGCCATCTGAATTCATGCTTCATATAGTAAGACTATTTATACAACAACAACAACAGAACCCATATAGTCCCCAATCATTGGGGGTATGGGCGGGGGAAGATTGGAAACAAACCTAACCTTTGGCACTATGCACAAAGTGGCTTCTCTCAGAGGAGAAAGACCTAACCTTTGACAATAAATGCACAAAGTGGTTGCTCACAGAGTACCACTGAAATAGTGGCCACCTATACCGTCACGTTTGCTGCGGAATCATGCCCTCAAATCAAAGCCAAAGACATCAGAGAGGGCAGACCCAAGAATTCATTTTGATTTATGTGCACATAACCATGCTTCCTTCATTCAGCATCCAGAGCATTGGTGAAGCACAAATAGTAAGACTATTTATATTGATTAAAATATATATAACATGAGGGGGTTAACGAGAGATAGCTGATCAGAAAACAATGGAGTAGCAGTAGACATGAACTCCTCCATTGTGCATGGGAGCTCGTAATCCTCAACAACGGCACCTGCAACTTCCGCAGGCGTCTTCCCTACTATTCTATGAGCCTTCTTGCTATCCCATTGCTTTCCATATCGTGCTAAAAATACCTTCAAGACCTGGATAACAATGCCATCTGTAACTGATAAATTTTAGTCAGAAGTGAAAAATGGAAAAGAGCAAGGCAATGGCATGCACCACAAAGTAATTTGAAGAGTCAAAAGATCAAAATCAAGATGAAATCACCTGTATTTAAAAGTGTGCCATCCAGATCTAGGATAACATGAGAGACCATCCTCGTCAAAGGATTCAATGTAGATGCTAACGAGAGAGATCTTTCAAGTTCTTCACTTACAAATGTGCCTGCGAGATAAAACGGATTTGTGATGCCAAAGAAGAAAATATAATTAAACAAAGGACGACGAACGCTTGCTCAATTCACATGGCATGGTGAGTAAATATTCATTTAGGAAATAAGAGACATGAAGAAAAAAGTAAAGCCGGTAAAGAAGGAATCTTGCATATGAGACATCTATTAGGGATGCTCCGCTCAAAGTATTCTACATAGGTTCATCAACTTTGGAATGGCCTTATATAGTACCTTTAGCGTAGAGTCTTTTCCTAGGTAGACTCGCAACCCATGGGTCACTACAGAGTCAGTCTCGACACGCGTTGACATACACTAAATTATCCAACAACATCTACCATCTAATCCATAGCACCATTTTTCATTTTTCCATTTCCAGAGATTCAGAGGAATGCCAGCAAAATCACATGAATTATGTGAAAGAAATTTTGAGTAATGAAAAGCTAAAGTGGCACCATACGATATTTGAACTTCAATAGGTATAATAAGTTATGGGGATTTCTTTATATTATCAACATTAAAGGGAGCTTTGACTAAGGGGAAGTGTCAGTGGTATTATTAAGGTAAATTTATTGGCCTGGTAAGGGAGCTGATACTAGAAGCCGATTGTTCACTACTCCAACTCTCAAGTATCCTCCTCTTCATGGTACCCTAAACCTTAACAGGTGAAAAGGACTCATGATTCGTGGATCGTGAGGGATTGTTGATCGTTCTTCTACAGTGTCGAGTGGGCTTGTCCACCTGACTTCTCTAACCAGACGGTTCTTTATTTCTCTCGCTACCTTCCTCCTTTGACGATAGTGGGTGAAAGCATTTTCACCTTTATTGGTTTGCTCAAGTAGGTTATTGGTTAATCTTTGTAATTAGTTTCTATTGTGTGGGCTGTAGATGGAGTGAAATACATCCATGAAAAATTGAAAGTCTTCCATCTACCTGTGTTCCTATTGGAGACTATCTTATAATGGAAATTACTAATGTGAACTGTGAAGTTAAATTGAAAAAAAACTACTTATTTGAGCTCAGTCAATAAAGATGTACATTAAGAGTAGGAGAAAGCTCTTGTATATAACTAGGTCTAAAACCTCTCCTCCTTTAACGAATGTCACCGACTCACCTATGAGGCGTGGCAAGGAGACAACCTAATTGTTCAACCCGTAATTCGTCGAGATCAGAAAGGCCTAAGGAGAAGCTTATTCGCAGACCTCGCGAGGCGAGCAGGGGCGAGCAGGGGGCGAGCAGGGGCGAGCAGAGGCGAGCTTGGGCGAGTACCTCGCGAGTATAGGCGAGTAGCCCTTGTAACTCGCGAGCTTAGGCAGTATACTCGCATGTACCCCCCATAGGATTTCTCTATAAATAGACCCCCAGGGGTACTAGAAATGGCACTTTTGGAAGTGGTCGAGGTCCCCCCAAGCTGGATACTCGCCAAGTCCATGCCCGTCTAGTACCTCGCCCAGCTTTTGGTTGCGGAGGGGAAGTTTCTCTCAAACTTCCGGGTATGTGGTGGGACCTCCCTGCTGGAGCACCTGGGATGTGCTTATAGTCGTTTTTTCTCTCCTATTTTAGCTATCCGAGCCGTGGGGTTGGACCGCAGGATCAGTAACCTCGGGCTGCATTGATCCGAATTTTGGAGCCGGGATTTTCCAGGCTTCAACACTTTGGTGCGGTGAGCGTGGATCGTAGTCGGAGGAAGAAATTTTTGCGAGAAGGCTTCATGGCTTAAAGTGGCGAGATGGAGGCCAAAGGCAGCAACTCGCGAGCATTCGACAAGTTGGGCGAGTTCCAGATGGCGACATCCTGAAGGCGAGTTCCAGATGGCGACATCCTGAAGGCGAGTTCCAGATGGCGAGATCCCTACTCGCCATAGGCGAGATCCAGAGATAAGTTAAGACCAGCGACTTTACTCGGAAGAGAGGCGAGCTTCCTGGGTAGTGGCGAGATCCTTCCTTACTCGCTCATAGGCGAGCTTCCTTGTTACTCGGCATAGGCGACTTCATGCAGGCGAGCAACATCAAATAAGGCGGCTTCATGCAGGCGAGCGAGATTCTTCTTTACTCGCCCATAGGCGAGATCTCTACTCGCCCATAGGCGAGATCTCTACTCGCGAGGGTGAGTTCTCTACTCGCAAGGTGGTGAGAACCTGGTGCCTAGTTCAAGAGTGGCGAGTTCCTGAAGGGCGATTTCAAGGTCTGGCGAGTATGGAAAATAAAAAAATTCCAGGGGCGCTGCCCCCTTGACCCCCGTCCGCTGAACCCCCGAACCCTCAGCGTAGGGGGTCTTATGTCAAAAGGGACACTCATCCTCCCCTCAGTTTCGTCCTTCTTCAATGCCAGTGATTTCCATACATCTATATGCTTACGGGTGCTTTGGTAAAGCCCGCGAGTGCTTTTGTCTGACTAACAAACAGGATGATTCATGACGAGTTCGCCACCAAGGGGAAGCACATAAGCTACTCGCGAGGTCTCCAAGTTGATGCTCGGCGAGTTCCTAGTCGCGATGGTCTTCTTCAACAATCTACTGGCGAGGTCTCCAAGTTGATGCTCGGCGAGCTCCTAGTCGCGATGGTTTTCTTCAACAACCTACTCGCGAGCTCTCCAAGTTGATGCTCAGCGAGCTCCTAGTCGCGATGGACTTCTTCAACAACCTACTCACGAGGTCTCCAAGTTGATGCTCGGCGAGCTTCTAGTCGCGATGGACTTCTTCAACAACCTACTTGCGAGGTCTCCAAGTTGATGCTCGGCGAGCTCCTAGTCGCGATGGTTTTCAAAGCTGGTGTTCCGCGAGCTTCTACTCGCGATGATCTTCATCAAGGACTTATGTTCCACGAGAATGCTTACTCGTGACGTCTTCGAGCTTGATATTCCGCAAGCTCCATACTCCTGATGATCTCCTTCCGTCGGCTATGATCCATGAGGGGTCTTACTCATGAGGTGTTCTAGTTGGTATCCCGCGATGCTATGTTCTTACTCGCATAGCCTTCAAGTTGATATCCCTTACCTCCCTGAAACATGAGAGATTGTGAGTCTTTTGTCTCTTTCAGCTAACCGTTTTCAAAAGAAAGGAAGAAAGCAGGTGAAGTCGATCTCCACGGCAGGTTGGGAAACAGGTCTCCGACTTGATTCTCGTAAAACCCAGAGCGGATGATGGGGCAATGTCTCGGTTGAGCGTTCCCCTAAGTCCAAGCCTCTGCAATGACGGCCGAGATCAGCTCCCCCCTTGCACGTTGGGCGCGGTTCCCACCGACTGCATTTCTCATCCGACTGGGGAGATTATCAGGAAGAAGTCTGGACGCCGACCTCCCAATTCGACAAAGAGATAATCGACTTAACCGATCAGGGGACCCTTGAATAAAGGCGTCGTGTACCCTCGAGGACTAAAAGCTCGTAACAAAGCGATTCGTTTCTGATTATTTCCTCCAATCGTGTGAGTTAATGTGCTTAAGTGTGCTTAACTCCCCGTTTAATTGTTGAGCAACAGGAAACAGGTTGGGTCGGCATTCAGCATCCAAGTAGGATGGAGACCTCGGGATGGTGTGTTCCTTTGGAACCTCCCCGACTGTCAGTCCCTACTTGACGTCATCCTTCAGCAACATCCAAGTAGGATGGAGACCTCGGGATGGTGTGTTCCTTTGGAACCTCCCCGACTGTCAGTCCCTACTTGACGTCATCCTTCAGCAACACCCAAGTAGGGTGGAGACCTTGGGATGGTGTGTTCCTTTGGAACCTCCCCGACCGTCAGTCCCTACTTGACGCCATCCTTCAGCAACACCCAAGTAGGGTGGAGACCTCGAGATGGTGTGTTCCTTTGGAACCTCCCCGACCGTCAGTCCCTATTTGACGTCATCCTTCAGCAACGCCCAAGTAGGATGGAGACCTCGGGATGGTATGTTCCTTTGGAACCTCCCCGACTGTCAGTCCCTACTTGTCGATCTCTTCAACAGCACCAACAATAGCAGTAGGGTGGAGGCCTCGGGAGGGTGTCCCCTTGGACCTCCTCGACTGTCATTACTTATTTTGGCCACTTCTTCATCAGCAGCAAACATAGGGGTACCATATGAAGTCTTGAGAGTACATGCCTCTAAAAATGACTTCATGCAGGTGCGAGTATGTAAATGCGAGTATGCATGTACGAGTATACAGGGGCAAGCAGACAGGTGCGCATAGCTATGTGCGAGCAAGGATTCCACGAGCTCATACTCGCGATGATCTTCATCAAGGGCGTATATTCCACGAGGATGTTTACTCGTGACGTCTTCAAGCTAGAATTCCGCGAGCTCTTACTCGCGATGATCTTCACCAAGAGCGTACTTTCCATGAGATGGTTTACTCATGACGTCTTCGAGCTGCTATTCTGTGAAATCCATACTCGCGAGGTGATCTCTTCGACAACTATGACGCTCCCCTTCAAATTCACGAGTTCCATACTCGTGAGGTCGTCTCTTCGGCAGTTATAGTACTCTTTAAATTCCACAAGCTCTTGCTCGCGATGATCTTCTCCAACAACCGACATTCCATGAGAATTCTAAGTTGGTCATGCTTGTGAGGTCATCACTTCAGCAACTATGCAGCTATGTTATTCATCTAATCTCTTCAACGACTCATACTAGCAAGGATGTCTCTAACTACTCACCTCTACGAGATGAGTAACTGCTCAAAAGTACCTAAAGGCTCAACAGGGAGATCACTTGTCATCGAGAAGCTCGAACTGAACTAGGAGGGACCTTTCATCGTTCAAGAGGCATTCGAGACTGGCGGATACCGCCTGCAGAATCATGAAGGGGAATTGCTTGGGAATACCTGGAGCGGCAATGACATGAAGAGGTTCTATCCCTGAGCGGGAAGGTGTATTCTCCCCCTCCTTGTGTTTATTCCATTTGAATAAAAATTCCTCGCCCCCTGAAACATGGGCCGCGAGAGTTGTTTTTTCTCTTCTGGCAAGAGCTTTTCGAAGTAGGTAAAACTGATCTCCACGACAGGTTGGGAAACGAGCCTCCAACTTGATTCTCGTAAAACCCAGAGCGGATGATAGGACGGTGCCTCGGTAGTGCGTTCCCCTAAGACCAAGCCTCTGCATTGACGGTCGAGATCAGCTCCCCCCTTGCATGTTGGCCGTGGTTCCCTCCGACCGCATCTCTCATCCGACTGGAGAGATTATCAGGAGAAAGTGTGGACGTCGACCTCCCAATTTGACGAAACGATGATCGATTTAACTGACTGAGGGACCCTTGTATAAAGGTGTCATTTGACCTCTTGCGGCACAGCCTAATATCTCTTGTCGTTTATTCCAATCATATGGGTTGGTGCGGTTAATCCTCTCTGATTGTTGAGTGACAGTATGAAGACTCTTCCGCAACCTGACGACCGATTGGGGGGCAGGCCTCCGACTCGACTCTCGTAAAAACCCAAGTCGGGTGGTGGGATAGCGCCTCGAGAGAGAGTCCTCCTAAGACCAAGCCTCTGCATTGACTGTCGAGATCAGCTCCCCCCTTGCACGTTGGCCGAGTTACCCCCCGACTGCACTTCCCATCCGACTGGAGAGGTTATCAGAGGAGAGTCCGGACGCCAACCCCCCAACTTGACGAAGAGATGATCGATTTGACCAACCAGCATTCAGCAAACGCAATAGGATGGAGGCCTCGAGATGGTGTGTCCTCTTGGACCTCCCCGACTGTCATTCCCTATTGGTTAGCATTCAGCAGCGCGGTAGGATGGAGGCTTCGGGATGGTGCGTCCCCTTGGACCTCCCCGACTGTCATTCCCTACTGGTCGACATCCAGCATCCGAGTAAGATGAAGGCCTCGGGATGGTGTGTCCCCTTGAATCTCCCCGACTGTCACTCCCCACTTGCCTTAACATGTTCTCGCTCCTGTTATTATTACAGTGATTCTTGAAAATTTCTCAGCAGGCAGAGTGGAGACCTCGAGTGTGTGTCCAGAAAGACCCCCCCCCCCCCCCCGAGAGTCATGCCCTATCCAGGCAGTTAGTGGGTTAGAGGATGGTGTGAACCTTCTTTCCACCTCCAGTTGAGCTCGGCTCCTAGAAGGTGTCGACCTTATATCTGCCTCCAATTGAGCTCGGCTCCTGCGAGGTGTCGACCTTCTCTCCACCTCTAGTTGAGCTCGGCTCCTAGAAGGTGTCGACCTTGTATCCGCCTCCAGTTGAGCTCGGCTTCTGCGAGGTGTCAACCTTCTATCCACCTCTAGTTGAGCTCGGCTCCTAGAAGGTGTCGACCTTCTCTCCACCTCTAGTTGAGCTCGGCTCCTAGAAGGTGTCGACCTTATATCTGCCTCCAGTTGAGCTCGGCTCCTGCGAGGTGTCGACCTTCTCTCCACCTCTAGTTGAGCTCGGCTCCTAGAAGGTGTCGACCTTGTATCCGCCTCCAGTTGAGCTCGGCTCCTGCGAGGTGTCGACCTTCTCTCCACCTCTAGTTGAGCTCGGCTCTTGCGAGGTGTCGACCTTCTCTCCGCCTCTAGTTGAGCTCGGCTCCTAGAAGGTGTCGACCTTGTATCCGCCTCCAGTTGAGCTCGGCTCCTGCGAGGTATCGACCTTCTCTCCGCCTCTAGTTGAGCTCGGCTCCTAGAAGGTGTCTACCTTATATCCGCCTCTAGTTGAGCTCGGCTCCTAGAAGGTGTCGACCTTGTATCCGCCTCTAGTTGAGCTCGGCTCCTAGAAGGTGTCGACCTTGTATCTGCCTCTAGTTGAGCTCGGCTCCTAGAAGGTGTCGACCTTGTATCCGCCTCTAGTTGAGCTCGGCACCTAGAAGTCAGAAGGTGTCGACCTTGTATCCACCTCCAGTTGAGCTCGGCTCCTGCGAGGTGTCGACCTTCTCTCCGCCTCTAGTTGAGCTCGGCTCCTAGAAGGTGTCGACCTTGTACCCGCCTCCTTTTGAGCTCGGCTCCCGTGAAGTGTTGGCGTTCTCTCCTCCTCCAGTTAAGCTCGGCGAGGTATCGACTCTTTTTTCTCATACAGATGAGATCCCCTCCTGGGAAGGACCTTGCGCGATACGTCCTCTTGTTCACATCTATCTGAACTGCGGGTCTAACATTGTTTTTCCGACCTCGCGAGCGAGCTCGAAAAAAGCGGGGATTGTGTTCAACCCGTAATTCGTCGAGATCAGAAAGGCCTAAGGAGACGCCTATTCGCAAACCTCGCGAGGCGAGCAGAGGCGAGCATGGGGCGAGCAGAGGCGAGCATGGGGCGAGCAGAGGCGAGCATGGGGCGAGCAGAGGCGAGCATGGGGCGAGCTGGGGCGAGCAGAGGCGAGCTTGGGCGAGTACCTCGCGAGTATGGGCGAGTAGCCCTTGTAACTCGCGAGCTTAGGCAGTATACTCACATGTACCCCCCTAGGATTTCTCTATAAATAGACCCCCAGGGGTACTAGAAATGACACTTTTGGAAGCGGTCGAGGTCCCCCCAAGCTGTATACTCGCCAAGTCCATGCCCGTCTAGTACCTCGCCCAGCTTTTGGTTGCGGAGGGGAAGTTTCTCCCAAACTTCCGGGTATGTGGTGGGACCTCCCTGCTGGAGCATCTGGGGTGTGCTTATAGTCATTTTCTCTCTCCTATTTTAGCTATCCGAGTCGTGGGGTTGGACCGCAGGATCAATAGCCTCGGGCTGCATTGATCCGAATTTTGGAGCCGGGATTCTCCAGGCTTCAACACTAATAGTCATGACATGGCTTATTCGCTCTATGGAATCTGGTATTGCCAGACATTTCATGTTTTGTCACAATGCAAAACATCTGTGGGACTTGTTTGAAAAGAACTACTCGAAGAAGCATTGCCTTGCTCGGATCTATCAGTTGAACATTGAGTTTATATGTATGGAAAGTGAAACTCCTTCTGAGGATTACTATGAGAGTTACTCAAAAGTGAGAGGGGATTGATCAATAATCTGATGTAAAGAATTGTCATACATGCAGTGGGCATGAAAGTAGTCTGAGAGAGTTTACCTCCTAAGCTTGAGTTTCGAATGGTTCAGATATTGGCAAGAGATGTTTCAGATTTTAATATTGTAGCTATCTCGGAAAGGGGAATGTAGAAAACTTGAGAACTATCTCATGGTTTGATCCCTTTAACAAATGACATCTCTCAACAGATGATTGCACATCTTTTCGGCCAATAAAAATGTTCTTGCAAGCAAGGCTAGGGTCTTATTCATCACAAATTCTACAGTGAGCTTCATTAATCAAAAGCTCTCTCTTAGAACATTTAGGAATGCAAAACATTCCAACCATGAAGCGGCCAATATAGCGTTGAATCCCTTTATAAACCTCATGTAAAAAGATGCAAGATCATGTGATGTAATCCGCTATTAGGTTTTTACAAAAATGATATCTTATGCCATAGATTTTAATTTTTAAAAAAATAGGCCGAGCGGGACAAATTGAATTTCCGCGCGCTAACACTTCCAAACGTTGGACTTTCTTAAGTCGATAATCGTCATTTGGAGAGAAATTCTCAAGCATTCAAAGATTAGGTTCAAACATGACTTCGCGGCTTCCGACGAGCTTAGCCATAACAACAATTTATGAATAACGACAATAAAAGTAGTTTGAACGTTCGAGGCAAGTCCTTACTAAATATTTGAAGTTGCATACGACTAAGGCTTCATTTGGCGTGGTAACCAAATGCCCGCCGGTGGCGTTTGCCGCGTTTCCTCCCGCCGCGCCATGAGGAACCGGAGCAAATAGCTCCGTTTCGAGCGGTGGCCTCCGCCCTCCGGTTCGAAAGCGGGGTTTGCACCCGCTGGTTCCGCCCGCCACCGCCGCGCCAAATAAAACCTAAGCTAATAAGTAGGAGCAAAGAAAACGGTGGAGTTTACCCGAGCATATGAACAGCTACGGGGAGGAGGTAGCCATCCCAAAATAGTGACGCGGTAGAGCCAACAGTAGCTGATATTGTGCTCTGGTCGCAAATGCTACAGACGAAGAAATGAGGGCTTCACACTGCCGTTGATCCAACTCTATCGGAATCGCTCTGGACGAACTCAGGAGGGCTGGAACTGAGGAGAGCTAGGTCGCCGGAGTAGGGCGTGGAGTCGACGGCGACCCGTGAGGCGGTGGTGAGCTTCGCCGGAGTAATCGGCGTCGGAAGATAGCAGGAGGCGGCGGTGAGGAGATTTGTGGGAGATCGCGCCGTCTCCTTCGTCTCCTTCACGTCGCTGACTGGGGATTAGGAAGGGAGGAAGTTGTCGAATACAAATCAGATTTTCTAATTAGACTATTTCCGCTTTAGTCGTATGCATCCTTATTTCCGCTTTAGCCGGAACTCCAAATAAGAACATGCAAAATAACATGTAAAAATATAACTGACGAGTGGTGATATCACGCGTCCTCGGATGCGGCGACGGTTGCATCAATTTCCCCGGGGTTAACAGAGCTCGACCCCGGCGAGAACTTACAAAAACTGGCAACGTAGAGATCAGGCGTCGTTGCTGGTGTTGGAACCTGTATACCGGTCCAACTATGTTCGAGACTTAGAGAGTAGCTTGAGTTATTTCTCTGTTCGTCAGATCCATGAGTCTAAGTATTTTGAGTTGAGAACTGGACCTCACAGAGTGGTAAGTAGTTGACTAAGAGTGGACCCACTGGCTGCAGCGAAGAGGTCCCGCCACTAACCCGAAAATCCTACTTGATTTCCCCTCCCAAAAATCAAAGGTTGAGCCTGTCTCAAATATCACAAGGACGCAAGGAAGAAAGTTCAGGCTCTCTTTGGGGGGGGTGGATCCGTGCTGATCCGAGAGATAATGTCGAGGCCCGGGGCTCCACTGAATTTCGACAAATATTTCGCTGACTGGTGATTAGGAATGGAGGAAGTTGTCGTTGATCTTTGGGTGGATCCGTGCTTGAAATATATGTCAAAATTCAAGATCTTTTCTAAATTCTTTCGAAATTAACAAATATATTGATACCCTTTCTAATAAATATGTTTTCTTAATAATCTTATCTTAATGAAATCAGATTTTCTAATTAGACTGTTTTCGCTTTATTCGCATGCATCCTTACTTAGTTTAGACTTGTCTTTCCCGTCCTAGCTACTTAAATTGTCGGACAATTTATTCAGGGTCCTACCGGGATTGTCAAACCGATGAGCCAGAACTCCAAATAACATGAGTACGTGAAAACAATGATAGAAAAATAAAATGACACAAAATAACACGTAAAAATATAACTGTCACGTGGTGATATCACGCGTCCTCGGATGTGGCGGCGATTGCATCATCATGGAAACTTCTAACGCCATGAATAGAAGAGGGAATATGACACTCTGGAATGGCTTGGATCTTGTTGTTCGCACGCCTGATCGTCCAAACTGATCCCTAGCACCGATTATGTTGGAACCAACTCTCCATCCACAACAACCAATTCTCCTACCAAAGCCCGATCCCTACCCATCCACCCACACATTGACTCTCCCACCAAGAATACCTCGATCTCCGTCGTCAAGGCCTTTATTTTCGTTGCAAACAACCTAAACCCACAACTCACAAATGCCCCCTTGGAGAATTATGGTTATTGCTTCCTACCAAAGACGACGACATTACCCTTGTTGATTTTGAGGTCACGAAGCTCGATGATGACACCACCAGGCCGGACTCCACTTTGAGGGCATGATCGAATTTGACAAGTGGAGTACTCATACGTATACGCGCAGACATATACGCATTCAGAAAACCACGTCTCGGCAAGCGGAGATCCAAGCCGTCTCAAATCATGACATTGTATCATGTAGTAAGGGAATTGTGGTAGTTAATATATGGAGGATGATGAGTATTAGATCTTATCTTGGAATCAAAACTAGAAATCTCTCCTTGGAAGACTTAAAGATTGCAATCTATTTTGGTGCATACCATCTTGATACATTAGAGCAAGACTTAAAGATTCAAGCAAGAGTTGATGTCACTATTTTGGGATGACCATTATTAAAAGATTTGATTCACCAAAAATTATTCCATTTGTTGGTAAGTTGGGGATGACTGATAAATTCTAGGAGAGTGGCCCTTTATTTTTATTTTAGGCTCATTATTTTATATATATACATATACGAGTGACAGTGCACGGGGAGCCCCCCCCCCCCCCCCCCCCCCCCGTGCCCTGTGCGACGGTACCCCGGTCATGACGGTACCTCAGCTTGACGGCGCTCACGCCGATTGCAATCCCTCGAGCGCACGGTCACACGCTAGTTGCCTCATTTTGTCGTGCGCTCGAGAAAATGCGAGTATCGTGAGTGTCGTCGAGCCGAGGTACTCCCGTCTATGCTCAGCTGCTCTCGCGCGCGAGCATCGCACAAAAACACTCATCGCGTGCATAACATTAATTTAATAAACATTAATTTAATAAATATTTTGATATATCAACGTTTTATATAAATTTTAATAAACTTTTTTATACTATATAACAAAATTTATGTAAAATTTAATAAAGTTTTAATTATATATGTTTAAATATTAATCAAAATGTTGATGGGACCCACCTCCACATCTCTCCTTCTTTCTCTTTCTCTCTCTTTCTCTCTTCAATTCCAAGAGTGTTGCCACTGTGAGGCCCCTATTCAGACCCCACAGCAAATCTGTATCAAAACTTATTTTCATATCATTTATGTCAGGATGTTCTAGAAGTAAGCATAGTGAATACAGAATAAAACACATAATAAAAACTTTTCTTTAAATTTTACTCATACCTTAATTCGATCTTTCTTATTTTGTTTTTCCTCTCTGGTCAACTTTGCATTCTTAGGAGCCTTCTGGAACTCTCACTTTCCTAAAAAAATGTGAAACCAACGGATTTAGTCATAAAGAATATGACTAAGCGAGTAACGTACCTCTTTAACTGTTGTACATGCAACCAAGAAACATCAGTATTAATATGCATAAGTTTTACATGGCAGTATCGAAAGAAACATCAGTAGTAATATGTATTCAATTCATTAGGTTCATCAAGTTCTTTTCAGCGAATTATCTATTCTTATGTTCTTTCACGTTCGTTTCATCGACTATTCTCTTCTTAGTCATTCAAGTTCATATTCATTCTTCGTTCGTATCGTTCGTATCAATAATAATTAATAAAATAACGACATGATTACGTTTCAAAATTTATTCATGTGATCTATCCATTCTTCTATTCCCATTCGATCTTCACACATTCTTTTTGTTCTTAACAGTCGTTTCGTTTCTTTTATTCGCAATCTTTTCATCATTTTTCAGATTCTTTCAGATGTAATTCACTTCATTTTTCATCATCAATCAGTATATTTCTCATAATCAATTCAGATTCCTCGTTTATCTTTAGTTTTATTAAATTAGGAAATCATAAGGGTTGTTGTCGATTATCCCTTCTTGGTCTTCAACGACCTCTTGGCCTTCAACGGTCTCTGGCTTTCAACGGTCTCTGGCCTTCAACGGCCTCTTCCATAGGGTATTCACGCCCCCCCTACGGACCTGGTTAACCCTTATTATTTCCGATGCATCGATGCATATTATCTTTTATTCGACTTTTATCTTTTCTTGTTGTTCTTATTCACGTACATACTGTCAATATTCGTATTCAATCTTCGTATATTCAAACATTCTCTCAGAATTTACTTCGTCGCTTAATTCTTGTTATTTCTGATTCAACCTCTTCTAGAAATTCTCATATTAATCAGTGATTCATAAATGTGAGCGATTTCAATTCATGTCCATGCACAATCACTAAAATACTTTCAGTATAAGAATCTAATCATGTGTGTACAACCCTCATTCTTCGAGGGTAGGACCACTCAGGGTCATGTAGGCAGAAGTCAAGGTCAAAGGGTCGACACAGAGGTCAACAGTTCGAGATACCAAGAGTTCGTCGAACGCAGCCTTCCAGAGTTCGTCGAATGCAGCCTCGATCGTAAGAGCAGGAATTTGGTAGTGCGAGGAGGAACCTGGCCGAGCGAGAAGGAAAGGCGCACCGGAGTTCGCAACCCGGCCGAGCGAGAAGGACATAGGCCTGGACATTCTCGCTTACAGGCGACTTACACCAACCAACTCGCCAGTTTAGGTCGAGGTCCTCACCTACTCGCCTGCTTGCCTTGGCTAAAAACTACCTCCAAGGGGATCAGGGATAGTCATCTGCTTCCTCTCCTTCAAGATTTGTCTATAAATAGACCCCCAGGGGTACCAGGAAGGGCACTTGTCAAAAAATCAGAGCATCACCCCCTTACAAGCGAGAATCCTCCCTAGCCGGTGTCTTCCTGATACTAAGCTCGGCCATTCGTGGTTTTGGAGGAGAAGACTCCTTTGAGCTTCTGGGTACGTGGTGGGACCTCCTTGTCGCAGCACCTGGGATTGTGTTCCCTCTAGTTCGTTCGTCGTAGCTAACCAAGACTTCTCGTTGGACCATTGGGCAAGTAGCCTCCGGCTGCATTGATCCGAATTTTGGAGCCAGGATTTTCCAGGCTTCAACACTTTGGTGCGGTGAGCGTGGATCGTAGTCAGAGAAAGAAAGTCTAGTTGAAGAAGCGAGATGGTCACAGTTAGCGACCACGAGGAGGTGGTAGGCAACCTGGCCAGAGGTGGCGAGTTCGTAACCTTGGCTGTTTTCGAGGAATTCGTGCGGCGGATAGAAGGCTCCATGCGAGCAGCTCTTCAACCTCGCATGGAAGGAACGACGACCTCGCCTCATCGCCCGGGTCCGTCCGAGGAAGGTGCTCACCCTCAGCGAGCAGGGAAGGAGCATGTCGAGGAGCTCGAGCGACCAAGGAGGCCGCAGTTCGGTCCGCAGGCGTCGCAAGGAGCTGGCGGAACTCGGTTCCACGAGGAGGAGGTGCAGGCGAGATACTTCAATACTCGCCAGGCTAGCGAGTATGGAGGAGATACTCGCCAAGATGAGGGTCGTCGCCAGATTGGGGGGGAGGAGCCCATTCTGTGAGGAGATCATCGTCGCGCCAGTGCCGGAGGGGTTCAGGGATCCCGCGATGAATTACTACTCGGGGAGGGATGACCCCCTCCGACACATCCAGTGGTTCGAGGATGTCGCCTCCATCCGGACCATGTCTGACGCCTTCAAGTGTAGGCTGTTCGCAATCTCCCTCCGAGGGAAGACAAGGGACTAGTTCCACCAGTTGCCAGCAGGTTCCATCTACTGCTTTGAGGACTTGTGCCGGGGGCTGACCATGCGGTTCGCCACGGCCAAGAAGCTGAAGAAGGAGGCCATGACCCTTTTCCATTTGGTGCAGGGGCCGAAGGAAACTTTGGGGGACTACATCGACCGCTTCCAGGAAGAGGTGTTAGACATCCAAGAGGTGGATGGTCGCACCTTGCAGCTGGCCCTAACTTTCGGCCTTCAGGAAGGGCTCTTCAAGTTGGAGCTCGGTAGGATCCCTCCCTACTCCTACGACAATCTCATCGAAATGGCCAACAAGTTCGTCCAGGGTGAGGCTTTCTAGCCAGGCTCACCCGAGTGACCAAGGAAGATAAGGAGGAGGAAGAGGAGAAGGCCCCCGAGAGGAGAAAGAAGGAAGAGCAAGGAGGGCAGAGAAGCGGAAGCCGGAGGGAAGAGGCAGGGAAGAGAGAAGAGAAAGAGAGCTCAGGAGGGAGGAGCCAAGAAGGAACGATGAGAGGAGGCTCATCGTAGCTCCAGAGCGTCGGGAGGAAGAGAGGCGCTACCAAGTCCCCGCTAACCGGACATCTTGAAAGCCGGTCAGGGGACCTCAGCGTCAGGAACGGGGAAGGAGATCCCCGGAAAGAAGACGCTTTGACAGATCGGAGGGGCGTCAGGAGAGAAGAAGGTAAGAAGCGATGGTGGTTGCCCGACGCGGCAATTGACAAGGCCGGAAGAACCGAAAGCAGAAGAGGTCGCAGGTAGAGGAGGTCCCCCTCTATTGTGACCTCCATCAGGTGGAGGGACACAGCACGATGGCCTGCCCAGACTTTTGGGAAGCCAGGAGAAGGCTGGCAGCAGGAGAGGTGGAAGGGGAGCAGCGGAGGATAGAAGCCCATGTCGAGCCGCCGATAGTTCAAGCCGTCGGCCGAAGGAGGAACGAAGATCGCGTCGACCACGGAGGTCGAGGAGACCTCGTCCAGGGAGGTAGAGAAGTCGGTGTGATCCATGGGGGAGCGGGGATAGGAGCTTCCCGCAAGGGGAGCCTCCATCAGATCTATCGGAGGAGTGTCTCCTCGACCTCGCAGGCACCGCCCCCGTTGGAGGAGATCACCTTCTCCGAAGAAGACATGCTGGGGAATGAGAATCCCTTTCATGATGTCCTCGTGATCCAAGCCGCCATGGAGGACTTCAACGTTGATCGAATTCTGATCGATAACGGTAGTTCCGTAAACGTCATCTTCAAGGATATGTTTAACGGGCAGGGCGTCGGAGCAGGAAGAGTTTGGGCGTCGGATGGTCCCCTCTTTGGCTTCTCCGGAGAGAAGAAAGAGGTGGAGGGAGGCGTAGATCTCCTTGTAACACTCGGTGACACCCCTCTCCAGTGTCGTTTCGTCATCGTTGACGCCCCGAGTTGCTACAAGGCCATCTTCGGGAGGCCACTTCTCAACACCTTCAAAGCCATCCCATCCTCCTACCATCAGTGCCTCAAGTACTGCCAAGGGGACGTCCAGGTAAGGATCAGGAGCGATCCAAGAGCCGCCCGCGAGTGCTACCTTAGCTCGGTTAGCACCATCAGCTGGATGGCTGACGTGGAGGAGTTTGAAAGGGAGACAGGAGGCGCGGCCCGGCTAGAGGCGTCCGAGGAGGTAGAAGAAATCGAGGTACTCTCCGCAACGGGAGTATCTGAGGGTCAGCGAGAAGATGGAGATGGCGACATGCCTGCAGGAGAACGTCGACATCTTCGCCTGGAGTGCTGCTGAGATGCCCGGGATCGACCCAGAGGTTGCTTGTCACCACCTCAATCTCGACCCCGCGGTGAAGCCCGTCAGCCAAAAGAAGAGGTCAAGTGCCACCGTGTTGGCCGGACCTATCCGAGAGGAAGTGAAGAAGCTGCTGGATGCGGGTTTTGTGTCAGAGATCCAGTACCCAGGCTGGGTCTCAAATGTTGTAATGGTAAAGAAAGTTGTGGGCAGCTGGAGGATGTGTGTAGACTTCTCTTTGTTAAATAAAAGCTGCCCGAAGGATTGTTATCTCTTGCCTAGAATCACCTCGCTGGTTGATTCAGCCATCGGTTTCCCTGTGATGAGCTTCCTTGATGCGTTTTCAGGATACCACCAGATCCTGATGTATCCCCCCGATTGTCGCGATGTGTCCTTCATCATGGGTGATGGCTGCTATAGCTACAAAATGATGCCCTTCGGGCTACAAAATGCAGGAGCAGCCTACCAGCGGATGATGGACATTGTCTTCAAAGAGCAGAAGGGGAGGAACCTGGAGGTGTATGTGGACGACCTCTTGATCAAAAGCAAGAGCGTACGGGAGCATATAGCGGATTTGGTGGAGACTTTTGCAACGCTAAGGAAGTTCAAGATGAGGCTCAATCCGGCGAAATGCGTGTTCGGAGCCGGGAGGGGAAAGTTTCTGGGGCATCTCATCACCCCGAAGGGAGTTGAGCTGAACCCTGATAAGGTCAAGGCAATCCTGGAGATGGTCTCGCCGAAGACCATGAAAGAAGTCCAAAGGCTGACAGGAAGGTTGGCGGGTCTCAGCCGCTTTCTGTCCAAGGCAGGAGAGAAGTGCTTTTCCTTTTTCAAGACGCTCCGCAAGAGCGAGAACTTCACATGGTCCGACGAGTGCGAGAAGGCGATCGGTAGGCTGAAGGAGCAGTTGACTCAGACACCTCTCCTTCAGAGCCCGAAAGAAGGCGAAGACCTACTCATCTACTTGGGAGTCGGGGTGGAAGCAGTAAGTTCCGTACTTGTCCGGGAAGAAGGAAAGAAGTAACTCCCCATTTATTATGTTAGTCAGCTGCTCAAGAAGGCGGAGTTGAAGCATCCAATCTTGGAGAAGCTTGTTTTCGCCTTGGTGGTGTCGGCGCGAAAGCTCCGGCCTTATTTCCAAGCTCACTCCATCTGGGTCGTAACTGACCATCCTCTCCGAAATATCTTAGAAGGGGTGGAGCATTCAGGGAGGCTGGCAAAGTGGTCGATAGAACTCAGCGAGTTCGATATTTCCTTCTCGCCCCGTGTGGCGATCAAAGCACAGGCGGTAGCGGATTTCTTAGCCGACTTCTCGGTAGAGGCGGAGCCGGGAGAGGAGGCTTCTACTCCCATCCCATGGAAGATGTTCGTGGACGGAGCCTCAGGCAAGAGCTCTGTGGGGGTGGGCATCATTCTAGTCAGCCCACAGGGAACTAGGATCGAGCAAGCAGTCGATATCCTCTTCCCTGTCACGAACAATCAGGCGGAATACGAGGCCATGGTAGCAGGCTTGCGCCTCGCAAAGGACCTGGGCATTCAAGACGTCATGGTTTTCATTGATTCGATGGTGGTCGCGTCTCAGATTCGGGGGGAGTTCGAAGTACGCGACACCATTCTGCAAAAGCACCTCGTAAAGGTGAAAGGATTGATTGGGGGCTTCCAATCTTTCTTCGTCGAGCATGTACCGAGAGAGGAGAATTCGATAGCGGATCGTCTGGCCAAATACGGGCCAAGAGCAGGAGGGACCATCACGGAGTTATTTCGACCATCCATTGAGGAAGGAGAGATGATGGAGATCGATCAGCGCCCCTCGTGGAGGGATCCGTTCGTGGCATTTCTGAACACCGGGCAGCTTCCTGTGGAGGAGGGGGATCAAAGGAAGTTTCGGTACAAGGCAGCGTATTATCTGCTGCAGGACGGGGAGCTGTATCGCAAGACCATCTCAGGCCCTCTGGCTAGATGTGTCTCTGAAGACGAAGTGCCTCGAGTGTTGGAAGAGATCCACTCGGGAGAGTGCGGAAGCTATTCTGGGACTCGCACTTTGGAGCAAAGGATCTTGAGGCATGGCTACTTCTGGCCCACCATCCGCAAGGATGTAGAGGCCTTATCAAAAAAGTGCCAGAAGTGACAGCTGTTTGCCCCTCTTCAATTGCAGCCGGCCCAGCAACTTCGTTCGATCACCGCCCTGTGGTCGTTCGCTATCTGGGGAATGGATTTGATAGGCCCCTTTCCTTCAGCTTCCGGCCAGAGGAAGTTCGTTCTCGTCATTATCGACTATTTCTCCAAGTGGATCGAGGCCAAGGCTCTGGCCAAGACCACCTCTCAAGTCGTGAAGAACTTCATCTGGGGGGAAATCGTCTGCAGATTCGGAATTCCCCTCGCTATCGTCACCGACAACGGTCCTCAGTTCGCCAGTTTGGAGCTGGAGGATTTTTGTAGGCAGCTCGGAACCGATCTCCAGTTCGCGTCAGTACATCATCCCAGGAGCAATGGACAAGTGGAGGCCGCCAACAAGCTAATCATCAACCTACTAAAGAAGAAAATCGAGAACCTAAGAGGTAATTAGGCGGAGCAGCTCCCCTCGTTGTTGTGGGATTTGAGAACCACTCCTAGCTCAGACACGGGGGAAACCCCGTTCAAACTCTCTCACGGGTCCGAAGCTCTCATTCCAGTAGAGTTCGAGGTCAGAAGTCCTAGGGTGATTGCAGCAGAAGACGGAAACGAAGAATGACGACTGGAGAATGAGGAAGCCTAGAAGCTATCCCTAGACTACATCGAAGAGCTCCGAGATCTAGCCTCGGCTCGGCAAGAGGAGATCAAGCGACGCATGGCGAGACATTTCGACAAGCACGTTCGTCTCAAGCACTTCCAAGCAGGTGATCTAGTCCTAAAGAAAGTTGACGCAGCTGGAAGATCGGCAGTCGTTGGAAAGCTCAACCCCAATTGGGAGGGACCCTTCATCATCCACGAATCACGCAACAGGAGGATATCACTTACAGAATCATGAAGGGGAGCTATTGGGGAATACATGGAGCGACGATGACCTGAAAAGGTTTTATCCCTAAGCAGGGACGTATCCCCTTCTCTCCTGTAAATTGATTGCTTATAAATAAATCCCCCTGGAACATGGGACGGCAGGAATTTCTCATTTCTATCATAGTAGCAAGCCTTTAAAAAGGAGAGCAGCAAAAGTCGACCTCCGAATCAGGTTGGGAAACGGGCCTCCGACTTGATTCTCGTAAAACCAAGAACGGATGATGGGACAGTGCCTCGGTTGTGCGTTCCCTTAAGTCCAAGCCTCTGCAATGACGGTCGAGATCAACTCCCCCCTTGCATGTTGGTCGCGGTTCCCACCGACTGCATTTCTCATCTGACTGGGGAGATTGTCAGGAAGAGGTCTGGACGCCGACCTCCCAATTTAACGAAGAGATGATCGACTTAACTGATCAGGGGACCCTTGAATAAAGGTGTTGTGTACCCTCGAGGGCTAAAAGCCCGTAATAAAGCAATTCGTTTCTGATTATTTCCTCTGATCGTGTGAGTTAATGTGCTTAAGTGTGCTTAACTTCTCATTTAATTATGGAGCAACAGGAAACAGGTTGGGTCGGCATTCAGCATCCAAGTAGGATGGAGACCCCGAGATGGTGTGTTCCTTTGGAACCTCCCCGACAGTCAATCCCTACTTGTCGATCTCTTCAACAGCACCAGCAATAGCAGTAGGATGGAGACCTCGGGACGGTATGTTCCTTTGGAACCTCCCCGGCTGCCAGTCCATACTTGACGTCATCCTTCAGCAACATCCAAGTAGGATGGAGACCTCGGGATGGTGTGTTCCATTGGAATCTCCCCGGCAGTCAATCCTTACTAGAAGATCTCTTCGACAGCCTCAACACCCCAGTAGGATGGAGACCTCGGGATGATGTGTCTACAGACTTCCCCGTCAGTCAGTCCCTACTCGAAGATCTCTTCATCAGCATCAACATCCCGATAGGATGAAGATTATCGGGAATGTTAGTCCCCTTGGAACCCCCGACCGTCTTTCCCTATCTAACATCTTTTTCAGTAGTCAAGGTGCGAGCAGGAAACTAACTTGCAAGGTTAAGAGTGAGGAACCATAAAGGTGAGCATCTATGAACGAAAAAGATTAAAGAAGCGAGTAGGGTGAGATAGTCGGCAGACCCCGACCTCATTCAAAGTCGCCTGGACCAGAATGACAGATAAGCGTATACGAGCGAACCTATGAGCCTAGCGACATCACAACAGTAGAAGAAAGATTTACAGAGGAAATAAATATCACTAACAGAATAAAGGTTATCTACCAAAAAATGTATATACTCGCAGAGCCGCGAGAAGCATCAAAATTGTTAAAAGAATATGAAAGTTCACTTGGGCGATGGAGCATAGTCTGACGAATTCGACTCATTCCCCTCCTCGTCATCTTCCTCCTCGCTCGCGTCAAGAATTTCGGAGAGGAGCCCCTCCGTCGTCAGTTTCTCCGCCCCCGGAACCAGCAAGCCCGCCACGGAGAGCTTCGCGAAGACCAAGTCACCGGCGGCGAGGGTTATCTCGCGTCGAAGAAACGAGATCTCCTGCGAGGTCATAAAAGATCCTTGCGGCCGGCGGGAAGGTCCGACCTCCGAGGAGGTATGGGCGGCCATCCTCGATTCCATCTCGGCATTACGAATCTGCGTCGCCTCCAGCAAGTCCTGGCTCGCCCGCAGATCCCACTCGAGCTTGGAGATCGTCTCAACCGCCACCAACTGCTCTTCCTGCAGATACGATAAGGATGGGTTACAAGGTGTAGAAGGAAAAGAGTAAGTCTTAAGCCCAGTTCACGTGGAATACCAAGGTCACCTCAAAACCTCTGCTGGACTCGGCCTTGTCCTCGGCAGCTCAGGCGCGCCTTAAGGCCTCCTCCTCGCGCTTCTCAGCATCCAGGATAAGCTTCCGATGTAGGGCGAGCTCCACTTCAGCGCCGAGGGGGTTCCGCGCGGTTTGGTGAAAAAGCTCTGAGGCGCGCAACATTGCTCGCGATCCCTGGTCGGCGAGAAAGCGAGGAGAAGCCTCCCGCAGCACCTTCGCATCATCGCGCCCGTACAGTCCAAACAGGATGCAAAAAGCATCGTCGTTCGGGACCTCGTCCTCGCTCCACGATGGCAGGCGAGTGCTCAGGGACACCTCGCTGCGCTCCCTGCTCCAGGCGATCAGCGGCTCGCCATCCAAGCCCTTGTTCAACGAACCCTGCCCAAAGTTTGGGTGGTTCTCGGGGACGCTGTCTTCCTCTTCGCGTGCCCGCTCCGCCGCCACACGTCGGGCGACTTCCTTTCTCTTCCTCTTCTTCGTCGCCGGGGGTTCGCCTTCGGCCGGCCATCCTGCAGCGCGAAGGATCTCGGTCGTGTTGCCGACCCCAGGAGGAATTCCTGACAGAGGAGACTCCTGCTCGCCTTCTTCTTCCTCGCCTTGTTGCATCGTCGCCGAAGCGGCCGCGGGAGATAAAGGAGGCGGGGTTTGGCCCCCCCACAGGAAGAGGCGCGGACGGTAGATGCTGGCAGCCTAGAAGAAAGGCGTTAGACAAAAAAGCCAAGATATAACCAATTTAAGCGGCGACTAAGAAATGTTACCCTCGTCAGGCTGCACGAAGGCGAGATGGTCGACGTTCTTGCGCCAGAAGACGATGTCGAATTTTTTATCCTTTAAGGCGAGGAATAGTTCCTCGCGATGACCTCTGAGCGAGGGAGTGGCGAGCGCCGCGGGTGGTCGTTGCTGAGGGCGATTGGGTATATGGCAGAAGTCGCCAGTGACGAAGATGAACTTCTCGTTCCACCGATGGATCTTGTTCGACGTCCCTGTCACCTTGCAGTGGTGGCTACCGAAGAAGATCACCCCGTACTTGGTCGCTCCCATGTAGAAGATCTTCCGGAAGACGTCGAGGTCAAATGCTATCTTCTCGCTGCGAAGAAAGCATAGGTAGCCGATGATGATCGCTACCCCGTTCGAATTAATCTGGGCGGTGACCCAGCCGTAGTACCTTAAGATCTGGCATAATTCGGGCCAGAGAGGAAGGCGCAGGCCGACCTCGAAGTGCGAGAGGGGAAAGACGAGCTTCCCCTCCGAGAAAGTGTTGATCCGCTCGCCGGAAGCGGGAAGGCCAACGCGGAAGCCTTGAGCGAGGTACTGATGAACGAACCTCTCCAGGTCGTCCGAGCGAGTGACGGCTTTCTTGAACTTATGCGCGACAAAGTTCTCGGCATAGTTCAAGCGACGGGTCTCAGCATCCAACGAAGGCGTCATTGTAACGAGTAAGAAGAAAGAAGCGAGCTAGTAATGCAATTAAAGAACTTCGAGAAAGCGCGCCGATTTTGGACCCCTACCGGCTACCCCCCTATTTATAGAAATCGGGTGGTGGGGGTCGCGATGTAAGCGCGTGCGAGGTGTCTACCTACTCGCCTATATCGAGGTCGCACAAGCGGAATGCAAGCGAGTTATTAACTACACTTCTCGCGCCTAAGCGGCGAACTGCAAAAACACAAGAAAGCCCTGCAGAAGATATAAGCAACACGGATGCGATCAAGCAGCATAGTTCAAAATTACAGCAAGCAAGTCAAGATTATTACAGATACACGCTGATTAATGTTCTTAAAAATACAAGGGAAAATGTGATACTAATTAACAGGAGGGTCGCCACGCATATCCGAGGTAGCACCAAACCGCCCGTTGAAGCCCAGTTGACGTGCGAAGGCCATCTGCTCATTCGCTCTCGCCAAATGTTCCTCGCTGAGCCGGATGTGCTCCTCCATGCGATTCAATGTCCCGAAGGACCCAATACTCGCCCGTAGGCCGCGCACGTCCGTCCTCAGCGACTCGTAACGCTGTTCTATGTACGCCATCCGGCACTCCAACTCGGTGACGAGATAATGCTTTCCTTCTGCCACCTCAAGCCGATGCTTGAATCCTTCGATGTTCGCAACGCGCCCTTCAAGCGAAGTTATTTGCCGATGAACCTCGTATGCGAGCAACCTTTCGACCTTTATCTCCATATCGAGGTAGGCCGAAGCCATCTTTGTCCTGAATTCACGAGTAGGAAGACCTAGCGCCTCGATAAAAGCTGATCCCGGAGACGTCGCACGGGCTGGAAGGCGGCGAGTTAGAAAAAGAGCCACATAAAGACAGCACGATGCAATGATCATACCTGCCCGCACAGGCGCCGCCCTCGGTTGATGGCGAGGAGAAGGTGATCGCCGAGGAGCGTCCCGACGAGGAGATTGAGATCGCCGAGGACTGAGCCTCCGCCGAGGAGATCTGCGAGGGGAAGGCGAGCGACGAGGAGTGTTATGCCGGCCCCCTGAACGGCCGCCCCGTCCATTATGAAATGACGGCGCCACGTCAGCCCGCCGAGGAAGCTGAGCTGTAGGCACTGCCGAGGAAGACCCTCCCCCTCCCATTCCTCCAGAATTCTGGCCGCTAGCTCGAAGGGCCTCCGACGAAGGTGATCTCCGCAAGATGGTAACCCTGGAGTTCTTTAGTAGCATCCGGGTTCCGCCTGTCGCGCGCTCGGGAATGGGGGATGACGGGCGAAGAGGTTCCCGCTCGGGGATGATCCCTGCGGGAAGGACCGGTGGAGGCGGTAGGTGCTCGGTACCTACGCGCTCTTCCACCGGAGACATCTGCGTATTCACTTCCGCGGGAGTACCACCTACAGAACGGCGTCGGTATCAACAAAAAGTTCACGCGAGAATCATAACGTCACGAGAAGCTGATTACCTTCACAGAGAGGATCCGGATGGATGTTCAGTAGTCCCTCCTCGGCAGTTGGCCGAGGAACTTCGTCACCCAACCCCTCGTCGTTCGACAGCAGGGGAGAGGGCTCGGGCGCAGAGGTCGTCGGATTGACCGGAGGCACCTCCTCGCCCGGTGGATCGGGGCGACGATCGGAGGACCCCGTCTTCATTTTGCGCGTATCCGAACCCTTCGTTTTCTTCATCAACTTCATCAGAAGCTTGGCCTTTGCAATTACCTCCTCGGTAGACAACATCTCGTCGAATGTGAAAAAGTGGCGTGCCAGGGAAGGACCATCCCCCTCTATTTATAGATTTCTAGGGACCCCCTACCGAGTAAGTTAGTATCCCGCCAGAAACTTCTCGTCGAATACGGTTGGATGATTCTTTCCGACTAACTATGTTGCTCGCAAAGAGCGGGGATTGTGTACAACCCTCATTCTCCGAGGGTAGGACCCACTCAGGGCCACGTAGGCAGAAGTCAAGGTCATAGGGTCAACGCAGAGGTCAACAGTTCGAGATACCAAGAGTTTGTCGAACGCAGCCTTCCAGAGTTCGTCAAACACAGCCTTCCAGAGTTCGTCGAACGCAGCCTCGATCGTACGAGCAGAAATTTGGTAGTGCGAGGAGGAACCTGGCCGAGCGAGAAGGAAAGGCGCACCGGAGTTCGCAACCCGGCCGAGCAAGAAGGACATAGGCCTGGACATTCTCGCCTACAGACGACTTACACCAACCAACTCGCCAGTTTAGGTCGAGGTCCTCACCTACTCGCTTGCCTTTGCCTTGGCTAAAAACTACCTCCAAGGGGATCAGGGATAGTCGTCTGCTTCCTCTCCTTCAAGATTTGTCTATAAATAGACCTTCATGGGTACCAGGAAGGGCACTTGTCAAAAAATCAGAGCTTCACCCCCCCCCCCCCCCCCCCCCCCCCCCCTTACAGGCGAGAATCCTCCCTAGCCGGTGTCTTCCTGGTACCAAGCTCGGTCATTCGTGGTTTTGGAGGAGAAGACTCCTTTGAGCTTCTGGGTACGTGGTGGGACCTCCCTGCCGCAGCACCTGGGGTTGTGTTCCCTCTAGTTCGTTCGTCGTAGCTAACCAAGACTTCTCGTTTGGCCATTGGGCAAGTAGCCTCCGGCTGCATTGATCCGAATTTTGGAGTCAGGATTTTCCAGGCTTCAACAATGTGTATATTCAAAAAAATTCAAAGCTATGCATAATTAAAGAAATAAGTACTCACCTTGCTTTTCCTTTTCCTTTTCCTTTGTAATTCTCTGAATTCCTATAAATACTACCATCTGGTATCACCCTTCTCGATCTCTGTTATTAATGTCGTATGAATTAAACATCTTTTAATAGGTACAACAGTGACTCTATCCGATGATTTAAACTCAAATCATATTCAATAACATTCACAAACATCTGTAAAATTTCTATTATGGATTGCTTAACATTTAGTCAACTCAGCAACACGAATAAACTTCCAGGATACAAATTTGTCATCGATCAACATTGATAACAATATACAACTTGAATATCAATACAATATCATGACATATCATCGTTCCCTTTGCTAATTCCAACCACAACATCCCTAAATAACAAGCACACATGGTGAACCATTAAAGAAATCCCATATGGTACATCACATCAAATACATTTATATATCAGCCAACGATATTTAATTTCCATCATCAACATTAATTAAATCCTCATAAAAATCTCCAATCCATTTTCTAATAATATGAACAGAATATAAGATTAAGATTCAATAACTCCACCAAAAGGGCAGCCGGCCATTTTTCTCATAACATAAACCCTAACCATAATAGTTGGCTGAACATAACTTCCCAAAACCACTAAACAAACTTCACAGAAATCCCCAAATTGAAAACATTTGCATTATTAATAACCAACTATCAATTGAAGAACAAGGAGAAAACACCCACTAAACGTTCAGTATACACATATTTCTCAAAATTATCATCCCAATTGAAGCTACAGCAAATCCTAAAATTATCACAATCAACCACTTGTAAAACCCCTTATACTTATAAACAGCTGATATCAATAACAGACGGCCATCACCAATAGATCCCCCACAAGACATCCAGTTTCAAATAATTATAAAAGAGGGAAGAAAGAAGGAGGGAAGAAAACCCTAACTTCATTTAAACCAAACTTATCCATCTAACTCAAAGTAATCTATCAGAAATATGAATTAGAAAATAATTGATTAAAGGAGTTCTTAAGAAGAGGGCTTACAGTGAGAACAAGAGAGTAAAATACTCGATCGGCCCTTGCATAGTCATGCACGACCAGCGACGAGCTCTACCGAGAGATCTCATGTAGAATCGAAGAGGAAAGAGGGACTATGGTTGATGGCGATGATGTCCCGCCATTTGCTCGTGTTGCTCGAGCCCGTTCGATTGATGGTGATGCGGTCCCGCCACTTGTTCGTGATGACGTTGTTGATGATGCGGAAGCTGTCCGCCACTTGGAGTTTGATGATTGTGATGGGCGCTGCCGCCAACTTGAGGATTCGGACGTTGCCGCGACAACCACCATCGACGTCGCGTCGGCATCTCTACTTCTTGGGATACATGCAAATATATGATTATAAATTATTTTCCAACTCTTGGGATAATATTTATAATTATATATTTTTATTTACGCATTTTATTTTCAGCATTGCTTTTAATTTGGGACTTTTGAATTTCAGCTTTTTTTGTTTTATTTTGATGGACTGCATTTAGCCATCTTATTATTGCTCTCCTCTTTCCCTCAAAGGAGCCGCCGGCCCTCTCTCTCCCCCCCTCCTCCTCTCTAGTTTGGCCGAACCCCTCTCTCTCTTTCTCTCCCTTGCAAAATCCGGCCACCACCAAGGCCGACCCTCCTCCCTCTTCCTCTCTTATTCCTCACTAGTTCGGCCACCCTCTCACCTAGGCCGGCCCCTGTCCTCTTATCTTTCCCCTTTCAAGAATCCGGCCTCTTTCATCCTCTAAAGTAAAGAGTGTTCGTGGTAACCGTTGGTGGCGTGAAACGACGAAGGCGAACGTGTTTGGCTTCTTTGGTTCATCTCCGGTGGGATTTCAAGGAGAAGGCGTTCAGATTTCAACGAGGGATTGAGGCACTGGATTTCAAGGAGAAGCCGTTCAGATTTCAACAAGGGATTGATGCACTCACAACGAGTGTGGGTAACGATTTCTTTCCACTCAAAAGATTTCTTTTCTTAGATTAGTTCTTGTGGTGGAAGATTTTGCGTGATTTCTCGAATCGTTTGATTTCTTGAGTTATTCTTAGAATCTTGCGTCTATCTTTATTTGTTTTCGAACCGTGAGGTTTGGCGAACCTTTGTTTGTTCTCGTTGGGGGAAATCAACCCTTTCCGAATCGATTTGTTTCGGTGGGTTTCCCTTTAGCACAGCGCATCGCTCGGTCGGATCGTGTGGGTCCCTTTAGCTTGAGCGAATAATGGCCTATAGCCCCTATTCAATCTCTAGCGGGTTAGCTATCCGTCGCTGGCGTAATAAAATTGATAAAATTGCAGGTAGTTTGCTGCGTTTCCCTTTTACGTGTATGGTATTCGTGGTTCGTTGGGTGGACTAGCTATTTTAGCCGTAGCGAGCGCGATCGTGGGTTGTAGCCTACATCAATGGTCGCTGTTGACGTCGTCTGGTACAGGAGAAGTCGTCGAGCGCTAGTTCTTCTTCGTTTGTCTCACGCTGCAGGAGGAGGATCTTCGTCGAGCCCTAGCGGAACGCTCAGCATCGGTTTGCCATGGATACGCACGAGAAAGGTCGTCGATGAGGAAGAAGAGGCATAGCCAGCCCTAGCTCCTCTCAGTCCGTCGCCTCCAGGCGGCAAGCGGAAAGTATCGGGAGAAAGGTCAGCGACAAGAAGAAAATAAAAGTATCGGGAAGAGGAGCGCGTATTATATCAATCCAAAGCCACCGCCTCACCCTTCATATCCTACTCTCTGCTGTAGCATCATAAACCGGCCAGCCCTATAATCCAATTATTTTACTATCCGCACACCCGAACCAAATTTCATCAACTTGTCTTATTATAGCAACATTACATGTATTATTGGCACACCAAGTTCAATAACCTTTTTATGTCATCTATTAAATCGATCTTTAACACTAGTCGTTCCATCGACACAATTGCGTGATATGCACGATAAATTGATTTATTTCTTTTTACTTATCAATTTTGGGTCGATTCATGTTTTGGGTCGTTACAGCCGCCCTCTCTCCCCTCCCCCCCCCCCCCCCTCTCTCTCTCTCTCCCTCTCTTAATTGTGGGCCCACTCCCTCTCTCCTCCTCTCTTTCTATCTCCTTATCAAACAGTGGTTATTATTTGGTTGGGCATTACACCGATAAGGGGATATCTTTATATATGGTATATATATATATATATAGAGAGAGAGAGCTCTTAGTATGAATACAAAAAAACCAATTTTTCATCTATGAATATTTAATGTCATTTAGAGAGCTAAATTACAGATTGAAGCCGTGCGGGATCAGCTGTGCCAGGACCTCAGGTGCTAACGGTGAGCCGTGGTGGACTGGCGACGGACAAAGGCGTCCCGTCATCTGACTTGTCTGTATTCTTCGGCGATTATGCCGCGAATTTCTTCGCGAGCGAGCCTTACAATTGCATGCTCGAAGCCTGCCACTTCCGGGAGGTGGTGGTGATGATGAGCTTCAGGTTCTCCGGCATGACGGGCTGGGCACGTTCAGTTGGCCGCGCTCGAGATCTCTTCTTCAAGAATGTGGTGCTCGCGAGCAAAGTGTTCGGCCGGAGCGCGACCCAGAGCTCGAGGAGGCAGACTGCCTTGCCCGGGAGCAGGATTAGGAGCTCGTGACGCTCTTATGTTCCTTACGAGCGTGAGTTTCTTGATTTGGTGTTATTCCATCTGGCGCATGCGTCCTTCCAATGCCGCAATGGAACCCCTAGATAAACCCCCTACTTGAACCCCTAATAAAAATCAAGACATTCTCTGCTCACCTTAATGTTCTCGTCGTAATAAAGCCCGAGAATAATCCTTAGATGAACAACTATATGAACCCCTAGATGAACCCCTGGATGAAACTCTAGATAAACGACTTAATGAACACTACACCATATCATGCATATGGTAGCGCTCAAAAACCGCTACTATATATCAAAAAATCGCTATTGTAGGGATACGGTAGCGGTTGCGCGTGTGTTGCATCTGCCGCCGTGGTCGTAGGGTATGGTAGGGATACGGTACACAAATACCTTGATTGCTCCAATAATGGATGGATGAGAAAATCAATGGTGAGTGAGATAAGAAATGATAAAATATACCTTTGTTAACAGTAGAAAAGATTCACTCTCTGCTCGGATGGAGGATGCCCTTGATGGCGAGCTTGTCTTGGTCCCTTTGCAGCCACGGAGCTGACGGCGAGGAGGGAGGAGAGGGGATCGACTCCTCCTTGCTCCAGGCCGACGGGGAGGAGGGAGGAGAGGGCTCGGGGTGCCGTTTTCCCTGCTCCAGGCCGACGGGGAGGAGGGGCGACGGGAGAGGGAGAGGCGACGGAAGAGAGGGAGGAGAGGGATCGGGGTGGGGCTGCTCTGTGCGACGAGAGGGAGAGGGAGAGGCGACGGGAGAGAGGGAGGAGAGGGATCAGGGTGGGGCTGTTCTGTGCGACGAGAGGGAGAGGGAGGGCTGCAGCCGTTTCACGCGATCTTGGGTCCGTTCGCTTCAAGGTTTTTGGAGATAAGGAATTGGTTTTTAGACAAAATCAAAACTTGTTGGCTTTGGTTTTGACTGAAAACCAATCTTGATGTTCGGCTACGAGATGACAAAACCAAAACCAATAGGTTTTTCGTTGTCCTCGACCTTCAGGCGAGAGAAAAAACTTTGACTGGATCTATGTGAGCGGCAGGTGGGACAACGCACCACCAGTGGCAGATCATGCTGCAAAGCAGCGCCGCGAAGAAGACGATCACAACCGGAATGTTCACTCGAACAAGAAGACGAAGACGCAGAGAAATACTTTGACGAGGAAGAAGAAGGCAGAGAGATACCTCGGCGGCGATGAAATCTCCGGCGGCAGAGCTCGACGGCGAGGGAGGAAGTTGTGGATCTCGCGACTGGTTCGGCGCCGTCCAAAACCTAGCAAAAACTGGGGGAATACATGGTTTTTGGGGCTAGGCCAATTTGAAAACCCATGGTTTTCCAGCAAAACCAAAACCAAAGGAATTCCATTGATCCGAACACCATAATTGGTTTTATTAATAGCCAAAACCAAAAACCAGGTCCATTTCCGATGAACCGAACGGACCCTTAGGGTTTTAGGTTTTATTCTAAACCTAGCAATGCACTATCCGCGGACCATAACCTATATTCGCACCCCATAATCTCTATTCGCACCTCAAAACCAATTTTAAATAAATCGAGGCATTACAAAATAAGCTAGAGCGTAAAAGTAATGCGGGAGAGCGCCTCTTCTGCCGCCAATTACTTGCGAGCTTTGAAATTACGAGATTCAAAATGAATTTTTTTGGGTGACTTCGATGAAAGGGGAGGTATTTGTTGGAGGATTCAGATTTATGTAAGAGCTTCTAAAAAGCCCAAAGGCCTCCCAAAAGAACTTTCTTTTAGCAATAAAAAAATCAATTAACCTGGAACTCTGGAAGGGTTTAACCCACAGGTCACGCCAAAGGCAAACTTAATCCGTAAGTGTATAGTAGCGTTTATTTATCTACAGTTGCGGTTATAAACGCTACTATAAATATCTTTTGGCAGCGTTTACTTAACCGCTACAAATTAAGTGTTACCATATGCATGATATGGTGTAGTGGAACTCTTAGACTATATATGAACTCCTAGATAAACCTATATAGGAAACCTTAGATGAACCCCTAGATAAACCTATAGATGAACCCCTTGATAAACCTATAGATGAACCCCATAGAGAAACCCCTAGATAAACCTCAATGAACCCCTAGATAAACCTCAATGAGCTCCTAGATAAACCCTTATACGAACCCCTATAAGAACCCATAGATAAACACCTAAATTAACACATAGATAAACCCATGTATAAACCTCAATGAACCCTTGATAAACATCTAGATAAACGCCTATAAGAACCTTTAGATAAACCCTTAGGTGAAATCGTAGATGAACTCCTAGATAATCTCCTAGGGGTTCATCTAGTGGTTCATCTAGTGGTTTATCTAAGGGGTTTTCTAGGGGTTCAGCTATGGTTCATTTAGGGGTTCGTCTAGGGGATCCAAGTGAAACCCCCAGATGAACCCCTAGATAAACCCATCACCGAACCCCTAGATAACCCCCTAGTCGAACAACTCGTTGAACTAATAGATGAAACCCTAGATAAACCCTTAGATGAGTTTATCCAGGGGTTCATCTAGGGGATTATCTAGAAGTTTATCTAGGGATTAATTTAGAGATTTATCTAGGGGTTTATCTATGAATTCATCTAGGGGTTTATTTAGGGTTTTATCTAGGTTCATCTAGGGGTTTATCTAGGTTCATTTAGGGGTTTATCTACGGATTTATCTCGGGGTTTATCTAGGGGTTCAAGTAGGGGATTCATCTAGGGGTTCCTCTAGGGGTTTATCTAGGGGTTCCTAATCCTGCTTCCATTGCGGCATTGGAAGGTCCGTGAAGACTTGAATGGAATGGGCTTGGAAATAAAGCCTTAATCTTTGCGCTGAAGTGACAAGCATCAGGGTCAACTTTTCAAGGATCGGATATCGAGTTTTCACATCCTTCAAGATCTTGCTCAAATAGTAGACCAGGAATTTTCTCTTTTTCTTTTCTCTGACTAACACTCAAGTGATTGCGTCAGAGCCAACTCCAAGATAGAGGAAAAAGTCTTCCCCTTCTCGTGGGCTTGGGATCAAAGGAGTTGATGTTAATTGCTTTTTGAGCAGATTAAAAACATCATCACACTTTTTTGTCCATTCGAAAATACTTTCTCCATGGAGAGTTCTAAATTATGGAGCATTCTTATCTCCCGAGCGAGAAATTTAGCGACTTAGGCATTCCATTCTTCTGCCTAGCTGTTGAACTTCTTTGGAGGGCCCTGGAGGTGCCATTTCCAGAATTTCCTTGACCTTGTCAGGATTTGGTTCCAACCCCTCCAGAGTGAGGAGATGTCCAATAAATTTTTATATGCTTCATCCGAAGACACATTTCAACGTGTTCAACCACATGTTGAAGGTTCGTGTGTTGCAAATGTCTCGACGAGATCATTAAGGTGAGCAGAGAATGTTTTGGTTTTTATTAGGAGGTCATCGACATAGACCTCTAAACCATGTTTCATTGCACCAACGAAAATGGAGCTAGGTTGAGTATCATCAAGGGTCTGTTTATTTCGACGGTTAGAGTTGGAGCATCGAGAATGTGAGTGCTAACAATTGAGGGGTGAGAAATGAAGATGGGTGGTTGTGATCTAAAAAAGACAAAGCAAAGAAATTACAAATCAGGCTGGGCTGCAATTACCGGAGGTAAGCTGTTTTTGGTGTGCTTATAACAGAACTCTTATAATTTACTATACAGAAGGGCTCGGGGGATCCGGCTAGGTTATTGGATTGGAACTCCGACTATCACCATGGAATCATCATTGGGAAGAAGCGATCCAGAACCAGAAGTGTGCCCTATTTGTCTGGAACCTCCGAAGCGAGAAGCCTATCTTGATCGCTGCTTCCGTAAGAATCGGGCTTATTTTCTTCGATTCCTTTTTCCGTGAATTCGAAATATCTGTTGAGAGAAATTACGGAAACCTGTGCCCTACTGTTACAGCTCTTAAATATGTTTTCTTTGATTATGTAAACGTACCTGTATGTCTATTTTAAATTTGAATTTACGTGTGGAGTGCGGCGGTTGTCCAGAAGGCGGGAGGAGTAACTCAGCCGTAGCAACTGCCTGTGGGTTGTATTTAGGCCTAAATCAAGGCCGATTTGTGTGCGGTTGATGTATGTGAAACTCTTATTATCCGTGTCATTTCTTTTCCCTTCATCCAGATAGTGAATGGTGCGCCATTGACGGAATTCCCTCTCTTTTTCTGCCTGCAATCTTATCTTAATCAGAAGCGTAACACCTACCAGTTTCAAGTTGAAGTAAACGTACTACTTGTGACGAATCTGTGTTTTTTTATTTGCATTTCAAGCATGAATGTTTGCTAAATTATTGATATTTGAACAGGGAATTGCATACTTTTGCTCGGGATTATGAACATCTGCCTTTAGTTTCGTATTAGGAAATTTTAGATCCTGATATGCTCTGAATCACCTCAACATATGCAAAATTTAAGTATTAGATATTAAAGAATATTTCACTTTCATGTTCATCTACTACAGATTCTTTATTCACAAGAGTCTCCCCATCACATCGCACCCATCTGGACAGAAATAAATTTTTGTCCCAATAGTCATGCTTTCCAATGCGTGTTAATTGAAGATACTCATAATGTTACTTCTACCTAGGGCGGGATCCATGAGTCAAAATCACTCCTCAACCATTTCCCGCCACTTGTTACGGAATGTTGATAAAATAGGGATCAGTTTGAGCCTGATAAACTAATAATCACAACCTGGAAGCTAGGTTGATTTATGCGTGTTGATATTCACACTGATATATTTTAAATGATTCGATATTGTGATAATAGTTTTATCTCATGTGTCCTAACAAAGTTGATACTCGTAGACTTGTAGTTATATCAAAGTGGGAATCAACAAAGGCAAGCATTATATTAACAGTTCATTTGGGGGAAATTGCTTCCTTGATTTTGATTCTATAATTACCTGACATCTTCATGTTATGCAAAATAAATGAGTGCAACAATGAACATAATGGATGATGAGATATTGATTTTATTTTTGCTTGATTTGACAATTTAATTCAACTTATCTTGATTTGACAATTTATTTCAACTTATCTTGATTTGACAATTTTATTCAACTTTAAGCCTTAGATAGTGTTGGAACCAGGAAAACCGATTCCAAATGTTCGGACCAACAAGTAGCCTGAGGTTACTGGTCCTGCGATCCAACTCTACCGAACCAGATGGCGAGAGCACAAGAAAGAGAGATGTATATAAAGTATAAACACACCCCAGGTTCTGCAGCGGGGAGGTCCCATCACGTACTTAGAAGTTAAGAAAAACTCCCCCTCCACAACTAAAAGGCTGAGCGAGGTACGAGGAAGACACCATTTGGAGAGTAGTAGACTTGGGGGGGGGGGTGTCAAGATTTCAAGAGGCCCTTTCCTGGTACCCCTGAGGTCCTATTTATAGACAAATCTTGGAGGAGGGGGTATGGATGCGAGAATGCCCTACCCATGCGATATACCCGCTATACGACTTAGAGTGGATCCCGCCTCCTTGGTGACTAAGAGGCAACTACTCGTCTATAGCAAATTGTGACGACTACTCGCCGGTACAAACAAGTTGTAAGGTATACTCGCCCTTGCTCTTTGAAGTTGACTTGACCTCTTCTGCTCGCGTGACCTAAATGGGTCCACCCTCGACGAATACGGGTTGTACAGATAGCATGATGAATCCATGCTAGGGCTCGACCTTGTGGTCTCGATAATTGGTGATGTGGTGAACTCGGCCTGGTGAATTTGGATTTCATTGAGCTAAGTCCCCGACTTGGAGGAGCGCAACTTTATTGAAGATGTAGGAGCCCTCATGTACTCAATTATTTGCGTTATAGAAGAAATGTGATGGACTGAACACCTCAATGTTAGATAAAGGGGGAACAACTACTTACCTTCGTATGTCGAGTTCAATGACGCATATAATTTAGCGTCAACTATCACCCATAGTCAATCATGCACTATTATTAATTTTAGCATCAACTATCACCCATAGTCACTCATGCACTATTTATTAATTTTAGTGTTAGGCGCTTTAATGACAATTTTGTTTCTCTGCTTCTTGCATGTTGCATCTCCTAAGATCATGGGTCAATTAAGCTTGTTAAGTGCCTTCCTCTCACACAAGTTGGTGAAGAAGCACCTGCAAGGCAAGATCTTCTCAATATCCATTGTTTCCTTTGGCCTCAACTTCTTCTTTAACTTTGTTGGTGGAGAGGCTGCTGTGAGAGATCTTCTCAATCACTATCGCCTCCTACTTATTTAGCTCTGATCCCACTTGTTTGCGGTTAAACCTGTGCTACGACAGAGATTGAATTCTTAAAGCTTTCATTAAACATACGAAAAATGGTGATTTTCGATGGCATGCTGGTCATGAATCTATTTGCGCCAAATGCACGTTGATATGATCGTCTCGCATTTGGCGCATTAGGATATTTCTTCATGGAGATGACCTCTCACAAGGATACTAAAGAGGTGCAACGACTGATAGGGAGACTTGTCGGTTTGAGTCTGTTCTTGTCAAAAGCTGGGGAGAAGTGTTCCCCTTTATTCAGAACACTCCGTGACAATCAGAAGTTCTAGCGGATCACCGAGTGCGAGTCAACATTCCAAAATTTTAAGCAACAGTTGATGCAAGCGCATCTACTTCAAAGGCCTCTGGAAGGAGAAGATCTCTTTCTCTACCTGGGAGTTTGAGTTGAGGCGGTTAGCTCCGTCTTTGTTCGAGAAGAAGGGAAGCTCCAGCTGCCTCTCTACTACGTGAGTAGAGTTCTTTGGACAGCTGAGCTACGCTATCCAATTTCGGAGAAGTTAGCATATGCTTTGAGTAGAGTTCTTCGGAAATGTGATTTGCGCCAAATGCACGTTCTTATAGCCTTCCTCTTGCAAAATGCACATTGATGTGGGGAATCTGGATAGGCTTCCCTTCCTAATGCACCAAATGTATGTTGGTATTATCATCTCGCCGTCTGACACAAATCTCACCCATGCCATGTCCCTATGCAAAGGAGTTACCAATTATTGATTAAAGAAAATTACAAGGGTTATACTTACGCTTGGCATTTGAAAAAAAGAAAAGAAAACTGGGATAAATTTGATAAATCAGTGTTAATCTTAGAGGTGCAATTTTGCTTCTAGTCCTCATAATGTATGCAAGTCCTATTTTACCTACATAGTCCGTTTTCTGAACGCCGATGATTGCTAAATGGCATTAGTGGAATAGCACATTCATGAGTTTGTTTACTTGAATCTTAAATACTCTATTTTTCCCCAACCCAAGTTTTAAATTTGTTGGTTTTATTTATTTCAGCTGTGCAAATATAATCAGGCTTTTTCAGGCCTGACCGCCTTGTTTTACTTGTTTCAAATTATTTTATAACAGATTCGTTTTGCTATCATTGCATCCTTCAGTGGTCCAAATTTGTTAAGAAAAAGTATTATCAAGCAGAATCCTCCATAAAGTGCCCTCTTTGCAAGGTTTGTCAATAGTTTTTTATATATCCTACAGGAATCAGTGTTGCATTACTGCAGTCAATTTATACTCACCATTATTGATTTGTTAGTTTTCTGTTCTAGGCTTTCTTCTTTAGATTTTCTTACGTTTTTTTAAATTATTTCCTGAAGCAGCACTTAACTGTTTCTATACTTTATTTCTTTCACATATTCGCCATGAACTTCATTGAGAGAATACTTCTTGGATGTACAAGCTCACAACTAACTTACGCAATATTTTTTGGTGGGGTCCCATGTATAAATTTGACCATAGTATGTTTCATATTTTTTTTGATTTCATGCAGTCTCAAACCTATTTTATTTTTTAAGGCTTAGACAATAATGCTTTATTATTTGATACTTCTTTTCGTGTTCCTGTTATAATGGTCCTTGCACACCTAAATTGCACTTTCTGGCTTTCCATTCTTCCTAAGTTGCTTCTAAACCATTTGTGGTTGAAGGCCCTGTTGGGACAGTCGAGCGCCTCAAAACTCGTCTTGTGGCTCGCAGGTTCACTCAACAATATGACTTCGACTATGACGGGACGTTCTCTAAAGTTGCTAAGTTGAATACCGTTCGGGTATTGATTTCCTTGGTCGTCTATCGACATTGACAGTTGCATTAATTTGATATTAATAATGCATTCCTTAATGACGATCTCACTGAGGCTGTCTACATGAAGCAACCACCTGATTATGAAACTACGGAGGAGTCTCTTGTCTGTCATCTCAATTCTCAAGAAATCTCTCTATGACCTCAAATAGTCCCCTCGGGCTTGGTTCGATAAGTCCATTCAGGTTGTTCGAGATTTCATCTTCATTCAGAGCTCGTCAGACTACTCCTTATTTACTCGTCACCACTCTCCAGGCACGATGATCCTACTTGTATATGTTCATGATATTCTCATCACGGGCGATGATCTGAATGGTATATCTATGATTAAGAAGTACTTGATCTCACATTTTCAGACCAAAGATTTGGGTTGCCTCCGATATTTCTTGGGTATTGAGGCAGCTCGTCGACCCGATGGACTCGTCTTGTCTTAATGAAAGTACTGTCTCGACATTCTTCATGATGCAAGCTACCCAAGCCTGTTGATACACCAATGGATGCCAACCATAAGCTCTGTGCTCACTCATCCAATTCTGATCTACTCTCTAATCTGGAGTACTATCGTCGTCTTGTTGGCAAACTTATATATCTGACTTTCACATGACCCGATATATTATTTGTTGTTGGGGAGATCAACCGCTTCATGCATGCTCTCCGTGTGTCCCACCTCCAGGCTGTCGAGCAAATCCTTTGGTATCTGAAGAATGCTCCGAGGCAAGGACTTGTGTATGAGCCCTCCTCTTCTCTATCATTAATTGCATATTTTGATGCAGACTATGTTGGATCCCTTGATGACCATCGATCTTCAAGTGGCTACTACACATATTTGGAGGACACCTGGTCACTTGGCGAAGCAAGAAACAGACAGTGGTGGCACGCTCATCAGCAGAGGCTAAGTATCGACCAATGACGTCTGCTGTTTTTGAACTTACGTGGTTAGGGAGTCTTTTTACTGATCTTGGTATAAAATTCTTTCTACGACCATTCTCTACTGTGATAGTCAAGCTGTCATCCATATCATCGAGAATCCCGTGTTTCTTGAATGCACCAGACATATCGAAGTCGATTGCCATTTCATCTGGGAAAAAGTTAAACTTCGTAAACTTGATTTGAGATTCGTACCTGTTGCCAAGCAAATTTCTGATGTCCTCACCAAGGCCTTTCTGCAGTAAATAGGATGCTAACGTTTAATCTTTAGTCAATGTAGCATAGTGCTGATTAGGGTTATTGTTGAGCCGCGTTCCTATTGAACTTGAATTACTGAATTCTGCTGGATTTGAATTCAGTTTCCAATTTAGTTCTGCAACATGTCCGTTGTTGAGCTTTGTCTTCCGATTTTTGGAAGGTTCTTTGAAATTGAGCAACTACCAGTTTTTGTTTTCTTAGTATTAAGCTATTCTAATTAGAAAGTATTTGCATTTTCCACCTGTAATTGTGGGAGTTTTTTTTAATATTCTAAATTAATGTGAAGTTGAATTAAAGCACTGTTTTCCAAATGTATGAAAAATGGTTAATTTAGGAATTTTCATCAAATAAATCTTTTCGTAACTCTTCTTTAACAGCTTTTAACATTGGACATTTTTAGTGACATTGCGTGCTTATTTAGGGCTGAACTTCTCTTACTGTTTTTTTTAATCTTTAATCAGGCTGAAAATTTGTCTATTGTTCATAGTTTTGATGGAGAGTCTTTTCTCCGATTTTATTTTAATGGGGATAGTCGGAATAGGTTTGTGGCATATTTAGTTCTTGTTTCTTTGCTATTTACTGTGATTTTTTTCACTGCCTTATTTTTAACATTCTTTTAACTGAGAAGTTGGCTGCTTTTGTGAAGTTTTTTTACAAGTAGCCATGAGTACAGGCTACAGTGCTACAGCTGTGAGCTAGGTAATCACTGACGTTCAATGTATTCCTTTCTCTTTTGTATTTCATACTTTTTACCTAATACGTTAACATTTGGATTGAAGGTGATATATTCAATGTTCAACAATATTGGAAGCATAATAGATACCGCCGGAAGAACATTTGGCTTCCAAATTGGCTGAGAAGGGAGATCCAAACTCTTATTAAGGTACAAGCAATCATTTTCTTCATTTTGGTTTTATGGAATCTGTGTTAAGTTCTGGAATGCTGTTTGGCATTTGTATGTATAAGTGTTCAATTGAAGTCATATGCCAAAAGGGTAAACTTGTGCACTCCTTATTTTAGTTCAAAATGAGGTATTGACATCTAAACCACTAGAAGTCATTCATATGGACCTATTTAGTCTTATTACTACTACTACTACTACATATATTGGTGGTAGAAAATATATGTGTAGGTAATGTCCCACCTGCTAGTTCACCTTCAACACCCCTAGGCTCAACACCACAAGCAGTTCCAATTGACAATAAGTTATGTTTTATGTAAATTTTGATTAATTTAGTCAAAACATATTTATTTTTCACTATTTAAAGTTCTATTTATAAATCTATTGATACTAGGAACCATGCGAATGATGATGTTGTGGGCTTGCATGTATGAACGAGTCCACCGTCCCCATGGGACGAGATTAAATGGCTCTTTGGAGAATTTCTTCTTGCCTCTCGCTCCTCTATGGATCCCAATCTTAGAATCGAGGTCTAGGAAAGGAAGTGTGAAGAGAGAGAAGTGATACAATTGGCTCTCACTTCACGGAAGTAGGCCAATGGACAAAGGTGGGTGTATGGCCCGCATTCGATAATATCAGAAATACAATATGTGGAGAATATAAACAATTGATTAACTCGCCATCCTCAGTAGATCAGCTCGCCGACCTGAGTAGATTAGCTTGTTGATCTCAGCAAATCACCTCACCGACCTTAGTCGACCAGCTCAGCAACCTCAACAGATCAGCTCGACGACCTCAGCAAATCAAATCACCAATCTCGTCAGGTCAACTCGACGAGCTCACATTGAGCTTGCATGGGGTTGGATTCCACCTTCTGACAACAAGGTACCCAATTGCCTGTCTATAAATATGACCCCATTTGAAGATTTGGCGACCTACTCTGCCTTCCCCCGAACTTGCACAACACTTGATTCAGCAGGTGGAGTTTCTATATACTCTTGCGTATGCGGTAGGACTTTGACAATGTAATACGACCCTCTTGTTAAGCAATGAAATAGTCTTTTGTTCTCTTCTTTGCTTCTTGCTTTAGTGGTTACTTGCGAACTAGTAGACCTTCGATTATACTAATAGTTACAAACTTTGCGAGTTGAAACCTTGACTCCTTGCGGGCCGAGATCCCGACTCCAACAATGGCGGAGCAACAACTCCTCTTGCGCTCCAGGAGAAACCGATCATTGCTGTTTAGGGTACAAAATTTCAATGTCTCTTTCATTTCATCCAGAGTTTAAATCGAACTAAACAAATAAGCAAAAAAGACCTACAATAAGTTATATTACCAAAATCAAAATGCTCGCTATATGTATCAGATGCTAGATATGTCTCTATCGGGTTCTCCAATGTGTTACTCCAAGTTTTATGTTGCATTGCTCTATCGGGGTGCTGATAGGTCTCTCCACGCTCCAATCCAATTCGAGGACACAGTCTTCTGTCGTTAGGGGTGCACATACAAAACTGAAACTGACTGAACCGAGCCAAACCAATCCAACCGAACTGATTTTTGGACCGAACCGACCGGTTCGATTCGGTTTCGGTTTGAGGTGTGTAAAAACCGAGGCTATTCGGGTTGGTTTTGGTTTGTAAAATGGGTAAACCGAAAAAATCGAACCGAAACGAGGTATGATTCACATGTTCTCCTCGACTCAAACTCACCGCCCTCACCAAAGTTGGTTGGTTATTATATTTTGATTAGCAAAATGTGTTTGGATGGAAGAATGGAGGATTTTGATGATCTATATCAGCACAAATTAGGCATGAAGTTGGATCCTGACAGGAATATGTATAATACTATGTTATCTGGTTATGCTAGGAGTGTAAATCATTCTATGGTCCTTCATTTGCAGGAAGAGATGAGTAAAAGAGGAATACCAGTTGATGTGATAAGCACCAATTTTAATATGAGAATGTACCAAATTTAATGTTAAGATCCAGTTTCCAGCAGTGAAGTTTATGCTGATAATTGATAATATCATGCATGTTCATGGTTCATGAACTTGTTTCTAGTGTTTTTATTATCAGAATTTGATACTAGAATACTAGGATACTTGGATTATGAGCTAAAGAAGGGTAGGAAAGATGATTCCCTCAATGTATGCTGTTACATTTGAGTACAAAGATTAATGCTTTGCCTTGAGTAAATAGAGGAGTCATGGAAATTTTGGTAGATTGCTTCTCTAGAAAAAACAGGTTTTTCCCTTAATTACTAATTTAAATCTATGTCCCTCTAGCATATCTGTGGATATATATATATATGTCGGAAAACCGAACCAAACGGTGTAGTTTCGGTTTGAAAACCGAGGCTATTCGGTTTGGATTCGGTTTCACCTAAAACCGAACTGAACCGAACCGAACCGAACCGTTTACAGACCTATCTGTCGTTGTGCCTATTGGGTGCCCAATAGATCTGTCGAGCTCCCATAGGTACACGAGTCCCCCTTTCACCAAAGGTTGTATATCTTCAATATCCACTAGTCCATAAGGGCCCCAAAAGACTAACAAACTGCTATTCAAGTTATAAAATTCTTATACGAGACACATAATTATTGTATACATACCACATGACACTCATATACATAATAATACATTCCTATATAAAAATGACCTTGCCCCCAATGTCATGGGAGAGAGAACTAGCTAAGATTCTTGGGGACCATCATCTAATGTCGTGGAACATGTAGTTCTTTGTTTGCGCATTGATGTGCAGGAGAATAGAGCTTCTTGCAACAGAAACAAAAGCGCTGACTGTGGAGCCGAGGTACTCATGATAGGACAGTCGTGGGGGTTGACAATTCTGTTTTGGTGTAAACATGTCAGGAGGGCGCGAAGGAGTAGGTGAAGGTCGGGAAGATGCTTGTGTGGTTTTCAGCAATGGATCTTTAAGTGGGGTGTGGAGGGAACAGTGTTGGGAAGTCGTAGGGTTAGAAAGACCGAAAGAGAGGGTTAGCCATTGTGGAAAATTCTGCTTTCCACAAACTAATTTGTTGCATTGCAGGAGAGAGGGTGGTAGGGTTATTCATGTGTAGATGTGCCAGGATATGAGGTTGGAGGTTATGCATAAAATAATCCAAGTAATACGTCATTACAAAGGTTAGGTGAATTATTGTCCAACTTCACAAAGTCATCAATATTTATGTCGAACGGGTGAGCCTGGTGGTCGACATATAAGCGTTTGAAGGCATTGTGGATTGTCAGATGTCATAATGGAGGATGATATCCATTATGTTTTTTCAACAATTGTCTTAACATAAAAGTTACTTCCATAGTTGATATCTCTGGTGTGAAACTGAATTGATTCTTGGAAATAGGTGTAAGTTTTCCCAGACTATATTTTGTAGCTCTTTATTTGCATGACGACAATTTTGATTCCTCTATAATTCCTACAATAATTTACATCTCATTTTCTCAGGTATGTTGATACTATGTGCTTATTTCATAGTCAGTTGATATCTTCATAGTTTTTATAATTCCATTTAAAGTACTTGTCAACCACTCCATTATAATATCTCCCATAAATGTTCATATCTTATCAGGTATCATCATGATATAAAGATTTTTGTATCTGCTTCAAAGGAAATTTCACTTCACTATTTTGAATTAATTTACAATATATCTTATTATGCTGTTCATTTGCTCTTCCAAAATACTTTCTTCTTTAAAACGCCAATTTAATAACATCTAAAAAACATTTTCATCCCTATTTGATGTCTTCTTTCTTTTGCTGAGATATTTTTTTCTTCACTTTTAATGCATCTAACTTGATTAGTCTTTAGATCTCTTGTATCTAGTTTTAGTTATTATCAACTTTTTATAAATCATAGCGTATCAGCCGGTCAGATTGGTCAGGCTGTGGCCTGAGCTCTTAGCTATAACTTTCCATCTTAAGAACTGCTCTTTTTAAGCTTTATGAAAGTTATAAACTATTAACTATTTTATTAATCGTGAAAATATACCTTTTGATTTACTCATTATACTCTCACTAAGACTTTAGCTTTCTTTTAATACTTATAAGTCTTGGTGGTATTCAATATTTTCATTCTTTAGAAGCACATTTATTCTCTTAGGAATTAGGATATTAGATCTATATTTAAGATTCATCTACTTAAGCATTCCATATCTCAAAGAAATATACTGATGGGGATCAATCGTGATTTATCTCATTGGTTTTGGGAAACAACGCTTATGATCACCATTTGAATGATTAAAGCCTGCGGATGCGATCATCTTATTTTTGTGGGTTTTTTCATATTTTTTGTAGCTATATTACGAGGGTCGAAATCCCTAATAGAATAGCTTTCAATCTTCAATCAAGCATTTCTTACTCTATCTCTGTCCTTATAGCCAGTTTAGCAAAGCCTCTTAATGATGTAAATTCACCGCTAAGACAACCTGCTTCGGCTACTGAGATCGATTGGTCTGGAGAGTTAGGTTAAATTATCCGATTGGACAATCTGAGCCATTAGATCCTCTTAACCTAAACCTCCCCTATATATACCCTCCTATGTTTTCCTAGGTAGCATTATTTCCTCTTTACACGACGCCACTCGGTCGTGTCTCCTCCTTGGTGCGACACTGAGGAGCCTGCGTCGTGCCAACGTCGTCGGTCCCAGCTTCAGGGGTGCTGACATACATCCGCCTCCTCCCTCACCTCCGGCGAACCATCTGCTAGCCCTACAACTCCATCCCACCAAGATCACACTCAGCCCAACCGCTTCCCGTCTAGGTCTCTACCCTTCTAGTTACCATTTGCTAGCCCGACAACCACCTCCCCATCCAAAACCACCTCCACAGCCTAAAGTGAGATCTCTCCTCCCTTCTTCGGTTGTCCCTAGCCCCCTCCGACCCCCAACAACTCTGCCTCGACCTCCACAGCCATTTTCCAACCCACATTTAGCCTGCCTCCACTTCCACAACCACGTTCCAGCCCACATTTAGCCCGCCTCTACCTCCAGCAACTCCAAATCCCCCATCCAGCCCTAGACCAACCTATCCTCAAGCCTCTAACCTCAGCCGACCCCCTTCCAGCCTCAAGGAGCCTTGGCCACCCTCCCTCCTTTGGAAGCTCTCGCCCAACAACTGTTGTTCCTCCGGAGTACCTGCACCACATCTGCAACCACCAGATTTCTACACCTACACCGACGTCCCTTTACTTGGTGAGTTCCACACTTATTTTCAAATTCATCTAGATTGCAAGGATACACCTTATTATTTGTAGTTATATTTTACTTAATTGATATTTTCAAATTCATCTGCAATGCATGGTAAAGTTTGCCTACATTTCACCCTTGTGGTGGGACCCTTCCCCGGACCCTCGCTGCGTGGGGATGCCTTTGTGCACCGGGCTGTCGATGTTGGCTAGATCTTCTTTCAATTAGACGTGTATTACCTATTCTCCATGCTATTTAATTCATATGTGCTCTTAATTAATTTGCAATTATCAAGTGTTTACTTGATATGAATAATTGTGATTAGTTGTGACCTAGTGTACGAGTTTTATGTTTTGCTATTTAATTAATTACGTGTTAGAATAATTGCAAGATCGAATCATTTGCATTATCACATTAGGGTTTATGGCGTGAGTATCCCGTTCACTGGATTGCGTGCTTGTACTCACATCTTCATTTCGGGGTTGAGCATAGTTCCACTGCATTTATTCGTGATTGTTTGCATTGCATATAAGGTTAGAGAATCGCGCATTCGCCGCCTATATATTTGTCCCGGATCATATACCTAGAATTGGTTTTGGTTACATGACATCATCTCAATGTTTTAAATTGATCAAAAGAGTGGATAGTTCAGTTAATTAGCTCATTTAAAACGTTACTCATTGGATGTCATCTTATTACTCCAAGAAATAGGTCTAACATCGGTTTCACGTAACATTTACCTCTTCGAAAGGGAATGATTTCATTAGAATAGGTTCCGAAGCTCGATCATCATCCTCACTTTGTTGAGAGAAAATATAATCTCTCTTTTGTAACCATCTTTACCCCGGGGGACTATGCTTCTTTGATTGGGACATAAAAAGGAAGACTTACATGTTCAATACAGTAAGAACTCTCTTCATATCAAGAAGAGAGGACAAACTCCAACAGTAGCGAATGAAGAAAGGCATAACTCAAAGAGCAAGCAAAAAGGAAAGGCAAGGCATCACTCGAAGAGCGAAGAAAGTAAAAGCATAACTCGAAGAGCGATAGTGAAGCAAGGAAGAGTTTATCCGATACTTCACCTCTTCTGGGCGTGCATGGCTTATCCTCACCTAATCGCCACTGGAAGTTCCGCTCCTATGCTTATTTGAGTCAGAGAAGAGAAAACCCCTATTCTTGAGTTTCGCTATTCGAGTTATGAATTGTTATCATAAATTAGTGGATGTGAGGAAGCTCAGGAGAGTATCACCGACTGTAGTGATTGCATATCTATTAAGTTGTGACCACTCTTTGTAGAAAAAAACTCTTCCTTGCCTTCTTCGAGTATGGAGTTATACCTCACTTCGTTCACTATTTTGGTTATGAGTTATCAGAGAGTTGTGTTTGCTTGTCTGAGGATACAACTAGCAAAAGAAACTCTTCCTTGAACACAATAAGTAAAAGAAACTCCAAATGGAGCCATTACTTTGCTTTGCTCTTCGAGTTCTAAGTGAGTCCTTACTTCGCTTCGGTTTATTCTTCGAGTTAGGAGTCATTACTTCACTTCGGTTTACTCTTCGAGTTAGCAAAAGAAACTCTTCCTTGAACACAATAAGTAAAAGAAACTCCAAATGGAGCCATTACTTTGCTTTACTCTTCGAGTTCTAAGTGAGTCCTTACTTCGCTTCGGTTTACTCTTCGAGTTAGGAGTTATGTATACGGGCTAGTCGTATCAAGATCTAAAATAAAGAACACGAGCTTGCATTGCATGAAATAAACGATACAATTGAGATATAAGCTTTTGCCAAGTACCTGGAGGCTGAGTCCTCCAAGGTATTCCCCTCTCCAAAGAGAGACCAAAAGATTAATACTCAAAAAATAAATCTCACTACATAAGGGGCTCTTTATATAGATGGAGGCCCCACTATAGGACAAGACACTACATGACAAGATAAGTATCAATACGTATCAGCACTCCCCTCCTAAAAAACAACCTTGTCCTCAAGGTGGAGGTCCGTATGGGTCTTCCGCAAGCGTCAAGGGATCAAAGTCCCCAAAGTTAGGACCGTCATCTTCAGATCCCACCAGCAAGCACAAGTCTTTGAAAGCACAGATGTGGGTGGTAGAGTACGGTTGCTAGCAGCGAAAGCAAAGGCCCTTGCGGTGAAGCTTGAGGCGCTGCTCGTGAGATAAGCGGTGGGGTCGTCGAGGCATTGGTGGAGGCGGGGCTGGCGGAACTTGCAGCGTCGGAGGAGGGCTTAGCAGCGGGGGCCCAGGAGGGGCAGGTGATCCAAGCGGGCAGGAGGCGGCGGGGATTTCAGCAGCAATGGCTTGTGGGGTGGCCGATCTGAGGAAGACGGCTGGGTGGTGTAAAGTTCCTCGTCGAGACACGGGAAAGAGTCGTCAGATTGTGGACCCGGAGGCGTGCCCGAAGGTGGGGTTGTAGACCCCCAAGGAATTATCCCCGGTAGTGGTCAAGGGATAGACCGAGCACGTGCGTGGAGACCTCGATGAACTCAATGTAAGTGTTCATGGTGCCGGACTGGCGCACAGAGCTGAGGCGCTCGTAGACATTGCCCGCCTGGCGGGTGTCATAGTGCCGGAGGAGTTCCTCCTTCAACGTGGGTCAGGAGAGGTCAGGAACCTGCTGGCGTGTCCAATGCACCCAATGGAGCGTCGAACCCTCCATATAGATGGTGGCTAGGTGGCTAGGAGAACCTTCTGGTTGGCAGGGGTGTACTGAAGGTCGAAGAACTGTTCGGCACGGGCGATCCAACAGAGAGGTCGTTGTCGTCGAACAAGGGAATCTCAGCGGGGTGGAGAAATCCCATGTAGCCCGGAACGAGTCGAGGGGGTTGCGGTAGTGGTGGTGGTGTGTGTGTGGAGGGGGGGGGGTATCGCCGTGGCAACAAGCTCTCTAAGGAGGAGAGTGAGATCCTCGAACCGGGCTTCAAGTTGATCCATGCGATGAGAGTCAGCGGAGGCAATGAAAAAGGCGTTCTCGTCGGCGTGGAGGGCAATTGAACGAGTCACGATGAAACGACGGCTGGGCGTAGCGGCGAGAAGCACTGAGATGTTGCAGGAGCCGCAGGAAGGGAGGCCGGACACGGTCGTGGCCCAAGGCGGCTGGAGAAGGTCGTCAGAGCGGCGTTAGAGGGCAGAAGTGTTGGTGGGCCGCTAGAGGCCGAAGGACTTGCTGGAGTCGTTGGACGATGGGGAGGGTCGATGGTCGTTGGAATCGGCGGGCTCTGGCGAAGTCGCTAGGAGCAGGAGAGACATCGGGCTCTGGAATTGACTGCTGGGCAGATTGACGGTGAGGGAGTCGTCGAAGGCTCGGAAGTGACGATTGTGCCGAGTAGCCGAAGGCGAGGGAGTCCGTCAAAGTCACTGTAGTCGTCGCAGGCGATGTAGAGAAGGGAGAACGGTGATGAGGCGCGGTCTGCATGCGAAAGAGTGGGTCAGGGCTGCGGAAGTTGCGACGCGCGAAGAAGCAGGAGGTTGTGAAGTCCCGTGAGCGAGAGAAGCTTTCGACGATTGAATCTGCAGGGATAGTGCGACGAGGGAGTTAGGGTTCACAGATGAACCCTAAGTTCGCGGCAGTTCGGACCAAATTATATGAGTCAGCCGTATCTGCACCACTCCAGATCTCGTCTCCCCGCTTCGATTCCATATCCTCCTGCAGCTTCTTCACCAACGGTGACTCCAACACCCCACATACGACCCCATTAAGATCGACGACTTCATACAACCACTGTTCCGACCTTCTCGCGCCATCCATCCGGGCATCTCCTTTCTATCCACAACCCCGATCTGCACCCCTAGTCGGCGCCCTGCTTCTCGTAGGCACTGGAGGACCCCTGCTGCTCTTTCGCCTTCTCCTTGTTATGCCAAAGCCTTAACAAACGACAAAAACTCATGTGGAGGCCCTAGAACACGCCTTCACCACCATCAACTCTCGCCTTAAGGTCCAAGCCGAGTAGTTCGCGTCGATTATGACACTGCTCCATAACCTCCAAACCAACCAACACTCCTAGCCTAACATCGCCTTTGCCGTGGGATTCCCCAACACAATGTCCCATGAAGAACCTGCCTTGGCGGGATTCAATCCTCCGCCTTCCCCCCGCTTCGACATCCCCACATTCAACGGGACCGACCCCCTGGGTAGGATTGCCCCGTTGAGCAGTATTTTGATATTCACCAAGCCCCCCAGGCTCAAAAGGTCTCCACGGCCCTTATTGTCAACGTGATCGAACGCCTTTGCGGGGTCCGCCGGGCGAGCTCCATTGAGTCTTTCGCGGATGCATTTATCCAGTTGGTCACCCACGTTCCTGGTCTTCCATCTAGCCACTACTTGAGCTATTTTATGCATAACTTACAGTCTCCCATCCAAGCTCGCCTCCGCAACCCTCCAGCCATATACCGTCAACCAAGCCATGGACCTCTCCTTACTCTTGGAGGCCGAATTCCTTGCGAACTTCGTGGACCCGCATTCCACCTCCACTCACACCGAGCCCCCTACCACCCGTACTTTGCTCACGCTCCTAAACCTCCAACACCCCCACCACCTCTTCCTCTCCCACTCCTCGTGCCTCCACACAACCATCGTCCTTTCCCCACTCACCATCTTTCCAACAAAGAGTATCACGACTTGCGAAGTAAGGGTTTATGCTTCCGTTGCAAACAACAACCGTACTCCCCTACTCATGACTGTCATGTTAAAGAGTTACACGCCATCATCGGTGATGATTTGGATGAGCTCAACATCGCCGACTTGGAGGCCCTCGCAATCCCTGACGTGCCACCAAATCAAGTCTCGAGCACCTCAGCGGCGGCCAAACCGCGGGCACACCACTACTAGTCGGAGAGTGACATCTCGACCTTGGGGTCAAGGTCGATTTTCAGGCAGGATATATTGTTACGCACACGCGACGAAGATGACCTGGAGCATTTTATTTTGTTTTGAGCATTGTGTTTTTTATTTAGTAGGGGTATTATGGTAATGTGTGAGTGAGCCCCCCTCCCTATATAAGGATCATGCTTGGAAGTATTAGGCATCTTTGATCATATAGGGTTTTGGATCTCTCATTTGGGGAGGGACTTCAAGGATGATGAACTCGCCTCTTGAGATTAGACACGAGTATCCCTCGTGATTTGTATCAAGTTTGTGAAATCTATTGCAGTCAAATTTTTGAGTGGTAACGTATAACCAATTGGTTTTGGATTAGATGCATAAGTTCTAGATGATATTAGAGAGCAAGCTAATCACTAGAGTAAAAAAATATTAGTTCACATGTTAAAGATCAAAGACCCTGCACATGAGGGGGCTCTTGGGAATATAGTCTCTCATAAAAAAACTCATGTAGCATTGTGCACTTATGTAGATCTTGGGCACCTTCATTTATCACCAATTGTTTTTAAGTTGGATGCATAGATTCTAGCAATCTTAATTGATTACTAGGAGTACATTACTTAAATATGTAGAATAATGTAAGGATGTCTTAGAATATTCTTGCGCATGTGGTTGAACTCTTTTTGTTTTCTATGCAATCAAACAACTGCCTCAGACCAACACCACCCTCACTTTCAAGAATTGAGACGCCGCTTGAACAGTGAGGGAGTCTGCTTTTTAGTGCCATCGCCTTCTTGAACCCACAAAGGGCACTTGGATTGCATTCTTTCACATTGCTATTTCCATGTTTTTTTAATTTTCCTTTGGTGGCTCCATGATGCAATTGAATATTTATATTGTTCATCTAATTGTAGCCTTTCCCATTCTTCATTTCTTTAAATAGCATGCTTAAATGTCAATTCAATGGGCTGAAGATCGTTCGTGAAGTATTAGTCTCATCAGCTTTCTTTCTGAATTTATTATTTATGCTTGAAATATGTATATTGATTCTGAATGCATTATTTGGTACAACTTTTGTATAGGAAGAAGATGTTGGCATCATCGTCCATCATGTTCATGGTGTGATAGAAGCTTTTTTTAGAAGGTAATTGATATATTTCCTAGAAAAGGCAAACAATTTTCAACTGTTCATTCTTCACAAATTGGCAGCTATTTTTCATCCCAACATATAATTTTGTAGTATCTGGTGATTTAAGAACATAAAATGGATATTGGAATTGGAATTGAGACCTGTCCAATTCCGACATAGTTAGAAATGAATTGTCACTGCCATAAAATGAATTGTATGTAATTTGGTATGATTTTCAATTCCTTTATTTTATCACGGAACAATGAAATTATAATTATTCCCTCCAATTCCAATTTCAAGGCCTCAATTCCGTCCAGTCGAACGAACCCTTTTTGAAGTTTTCATTGGAATTGGATCTCAAATTTTAATTCCAAAGTTCCAATTATGTCCAACCGAACAAACCTTTTTAGGGTCTGAGGTTTTTTATTCATAAGTATGTTATGCGCATCCAAGTTGTTCTTTGGAGCTTCCCAAAATTTCTTCTCGGAATGAATTAATAATGTGTTGAGGATATACTGGAGAAAAAAAACAAATTACTGGAAAGTAATTTAGTAAGTGGAGTCATAAAGAAGAATCCAAGGATAACACATTCTGATAGAGAAGACTCGTAAATTAGATGATATGTTCCCAAAATGTTACTGGGTTGCCTGTAATGGAGAGGAATGCCTCCATTAATTGCTGTAAATTCAGGTCAAGATTCCATTGGTGTGAGGTTATTCAATACTTGTTTTATATGAATGTATATTCAGCTTGTTATTCTTAAATCATTGAGCCATTGATTGTAGAATATCCTGGATACACATGATTTGTGATCCATGTTTTTTTATTAATATATTATCCATTCTTCTTTTTTTAAAACATGTATCCATTTTCTGTTTTAGAGAAAATGCAATGTTAGATTAGATGTTTGTTGACATGCTTACGGACCTCAAGAGGGTGAACTTATTCAAATAAGATGCAACTTGTAAGGCCCTTTCTTCAACCTGATTAATGATTTTTTTTAGGAGGGCAAAAATATGATCTCAGGGTTAGATTACATAATTTCTTATATGTATCTACCATCAAGTGAGAGAAGTTACATTTATTTAATTTATATATTTATCATCTGGAACACACCTATTCTAAAATATAAGAGAAGATAATAAATGGTTGAGATCAAGCGATGATTGAGAAAAAAAATTATGGGCAGATAAAGAGGAGTTAGGTTAAGAGACTTGAAGAATTAAGAGGCACCGTAATGGTGAAATTATATAATTAACTCTGCTCAAAAACACTTCAGGGGTGCTGCCCCCAACCCCCCGCTCAGGGATCCGCAAAAAGCAGTGGATTAATCATCAGTATGATCAGACTTCACATCTCTAACAATACTTATTTCCATAATTCCTCAATTATAATTCTTTAGGCTTTATTTATAGCCTTCATACACAGTACAAATATCTAAGCATGACTTAATTACCATCAAATTACAAATATACCCCTAATATGGGTACGGACCCATAACATTTCTCGTGCACCAATCAATCTTTCATCATTAAAAAAATTGTAGTCATGTCTAGTTCTTCAATTTTATATCCCAAACTAAACTCCACTGATGAAGAACAACATAAATTCAATGTGATTGCAACAAATTGCAGTACTTGCACCTATATCAGTAAATATTTGTAAAACACAATCTAAAAGTAGCCTTTGGAGTTGTGATATATACAATTCTAGTGTGTTGATATGGTCGTAGATTTATTTTGTGTCTTTGTATTTACTAAACTGTATTTTGTCTTTATTTTTTTATTTTTGCGCCTCACTACCTCAGGCGCATGCCTGCGCCTAGGCTCCAGGACCCTTTTGCGCCTTGGTGCGCTTTGCGCCTTCAATAACTTAGATCCCAGAATATGTTAGGTATTATTTTCTTTTGCTTAGCTCAGGCCCATACTGGAATCTCACGATTATATTCCTTTATGAGGTGGTCTATGAGAACTTTTCAATATGTCACTTATTCTGGAAGACTCCCATTTTAGTACGATTAACGTAGTTAGTAAAACCAGCTGATGCCAGTCCTAAGCCCGGATGAAAAATGATGAGGGTTGTGTTAGGTAGACGACCGGCGTAAAATGTAGTCACCCTTATGAATATGAATCTTTTGAGAAATTGTGCTAAAAGATAGGGCGCAATAGCGACAAAGGATCCATATAGCCGACCCCACTATGGTGGGCTAAATTTAAGGCTTGAGTGTTGTTGTTGTTGTAACGTAGTTAATAATTGAACTCTCTTTAAGGCATGACACATTTTTGAGGATTAAGTTAGTATTTTATATAGTCTAGAAACTTTTCCTCCATTTCCGTTTTGAAATTTAGTTCAATATTTGCACCCATTTTCCCTTGAAGTCTGTCATCCTAGAAGTATGTTAGGAATCTCTCCTAATCTAGATTTCACAGCCTCGGTGCACTCTGCCCTTATCAAATTTAGGATGTCACACATGTTGTAAAAGAAGTTACTTAAATGTGCCGAAATAAAGCCAATTTCATGACTCAAGCATAATAATGCCTACACAATCATGAGTTATTAGTAAATACCAAATTTTTATGTATGATATGACATGTAGATACCTAATGAATATATGAAAATCGATAATATTAAAATTAGGACATTGTTATTAGCAAACCTGGTTACGCTATTAGCAAACCATGGGTATTAGCAAACCATGGTTATTAACAAACCATATATTTTGAAAATGGCTATTAGCAAACATTTTTGTTATTAGCAAACCATCAATAAATTTTAAAAAATAGCCAACATCAAAACCCTTCTCCATTCCCAAAAAAGTGTCAAAAATAGCCAACATTTCTTGCCTTTCATTGTCCAAAAAATATATTCTCCATAATGCAAACATCAAAACCCTTATCCATTCCAAAAAAAGTGTCAAAAATAGCCAACATTTCTTGCTTTTCATTGTCCAAAAAATACATTCTCCATAATCCAAACATCAAAACTCTTCTCCATTCCAAAAAAAGTGTTGGATATCCTGCATAAAAATCATTCCAAATATTATCAAAATGAAGTAGAAATTTGAAAAATCATTTCAAATATTAGCATATGACTCACCTTTGTGCTTTAGCATTGGAAGCGTGAAGCATAGATGCTCTCCCATGAACTTGAAATTGGATGATGATACCTACTCCAAGGATGGTAGATTTGCGGTAGTAGACATCCATCTTTCATGCTTAACCCCACAAAGTGATTGTTATTAATAAATCCGATGAAAATTACCTTGTGTGTTGGAGGTACCGGTGAATCCAATGGGAAAAAAGTTATACTTTGAGCCTTTGATACTAGAACAACTCCAACATTGTAGCATGATGATATAATCAAACCCATGCCCGGCATGGACATCCACTTTTCTAACGGTGCGGGTACGGTAACACAATCTAGGGAATAAAGTAATTCTTTGCACCTTGAGTTGCCCAAAATCTGACCATAAAGAGGTTCTTTTGTAATAATCTCATTAGAAAGGTCTCTTCTTACTTTAATCCATCCTTCCGAAATGTTCAAAGCTTCCGCAATAACATGATATCCGCAATGTCCATCGGAGGCCGCATTGAAAACATCTACCACATTAGTTGCTATTTGTGGTGGTAGTTGGCGTCGTACCCGGTCATAGAATTTATTTGTTTGTGTTGTTTGACACCTAGATGACTTCTTCAAATTTTTCAACATATATGGAGCATCCAACAAAACATGCTCAAAGTGTGAAGGCTCACGTTTTGTACTCTTTAAATCTTCTTTAAACTTCTTTGTACTTCCTTTTGGTCTTCCCTTTGACTTGCTCGGCATGTATGGCTCTAATGTGAGACTTGAGCCCGGATCCATAATTTCGCGTAATTTTCTCTTCATCTCCAATTGTTGATGTTGAGAGGTGTTTTGATACCTTCTTATGATACCCTCAATCTCAATGTCTAAGTCATATTTCTCGCTATTTTCATGTTGCTTTGCTTGTTTAAACTCATCTTCCATGTCTTCTAAACTCAATTGTCTCCAATGTTTATGAATTAACCATAAGGGATATGCCTTGTTTTGAGTGATATAAACACTTAACTCATGAGCACAAGGTAATCCTAATGTGTTCCGGGTTGTGTGTATGCATTGTTCTTCACGCGGACACTCATTGCTAGTTAATTTTTTTCCCTCTTGCTTCATAATAAACAATGCATTTAGTGAGACACGCCCAACAAGATTTGAATATAATATACTCTTGAACTCATTACTCAACTGTATTGAACTATGACCAAATGCCCTTCTAATTTCTGTATGTTGCAGTGTAATCATCTGATCAAAAGCCCTCCAAACTGTGCTCAACCAATAGATACTTCAAGAAATTTTTTCAAGTGATTGTGTCCACCCTCTACACGATTTGTTGTGGAGTTCCCCAAATGAAGGTATTTGTCAATCCATGCTGACACAAAGTACTCCTTATAAGGTTTCACCCATGTACCACTAACATATGCCACAACTTTGGGGTAATTTGCTGAATATGATGATATAATAGCATTGTAGCGCATATGAAATTCATTTTCTGTTCTAGCATCTACCAACCGTTGCCATACCCCAAGAAATTTTTCACATTCTTTGCCTTCTTTGAAATACTTACAATTTGCCAAAACATTTCTATGCACGTGCACTTGACATAAAATATGCTTCGAAGTAGGAAACACATATTTTATGGCATTCAACAATGCCAATTCTCTATCAGTTACAAGCACAAGTGGTAATGCATTTTGATCTAATATGGATTTGAATTGTTCAAGTGCCCACTTATAACTGTCCTCAGTTTCATTTGACAAGAACACAAAGGCTGAGAAAAATGATTGTTGAGTTGATGTCATCCCAACAATGGATAATAGCGGCATTTTATATCTATTCGTTTTGTATGTGCAATCAAGCAAGAAGACATTGGTAAACATTTTGCATAATTTAATCGATGTCGGATGTGCAAAAAACAAACTCTCCAGCATGTGCTTCCCATCATTCACCCTACTGAAACTAACATATCCACTTTCAGTTATACAATTATATAGAAATTGTATGGGTGTACCACCTTGTAATTCCTTCTTGTGAAATTTGAACCTCTCGTTGTATATAGTTCTCATGACCGTTTTGTTTCCAACATTTCTCTTTTTAAGAGTAGACAATATTTTCCGTGGTTTTACATTAGAAGCATACATATCTTGGACTATTTTTTGTTCTTCACTATCTAATTTTCCGGTAAATGCATGTGCTTCTAAGTGTACCATGTCATGATTGTGTGCTCCACAATTTACTGCAAGTTTCCACCCATCACTGAAGGCTTCTTTTTGACCAATAAGTAGGAATGGGCAACCACATCGTTTTGAGGTGGTCTTCCTTATATTCTTTTTTACCCATCCTTTTTTACATTGATTAGCACGATAAAATCCGGCTCTGTCACAACTCAGCATTACACGTGGTCTAGCTCTAGCACCGCACAATTTATCAGAACCTTTTATGGTAATTGCAAAACTAAGACGTTTGACCACATTCCGCACCCAATCAACTAACTCATCACGGGATGAAAAAATAGTTTCAGTTTGAAAGTGAACTCCAAAATTTACCTGTAAACTAATATCATGTGCAATACCTACTTAGAGACCATATAAGCAAAAACATTTTTTAAAAATAAAAAACAATTATACCTTAATACGGTAGAATTTGCGCATTCTGCCTCATCCTCCATGATGCTAGCTTGATCAACAAATCACACTGAAAAAGAAAACAACAAGTTTGAATACTGATGTGAACTGATTTGTTTTTTTTTTAGAAAAAATTATAATTGGAAAATTACGGTGCCGGTTATGAATTTAGTTTAGCAAAATGAACCCGAGAGGGAGGGTTTTGAGCTAGTTAAAATCTTTATTTGATACGACGTGCTTATACGAGTGGCGGAGAATTCTAACGCGAGTTTGTTCACGCCGCAAGCGGATTTCGGCTACTAACTGCCAGAATCGCGATGGATAAAATTCACGATAGCGGAAAGTGAGGGAGCATGAGCGGCAATTTTGTAGATCACTTAAAATGTAATTGCATAAATTTTATCCTAATAGTTGGGGAGCAGGTTTCAATACCTTTGCTTTTCTCTCCGTTGTTTCAGGCCGGAGCGGTACAGTTGACCGGGGCGGACTAGAATGGTGGCTGGACAGGACTTGGTGGTGGCAGGGGATCGTGGGTCTGGCTGGAAGGTGTGTGGAAGGGCTGAGTAGGACGGGGAACAAATGTCGTGGAGGTGGACGTCAGGTTTTGCGCAGGCTCACGGGAGCGAGCTCGCTGGTGGTGGACGACAGGGAGGATCGGTGGTTTTCAGGTGGCCGGGAGGAGAGGAACTGGTAAGGAGTACGAGAATGTCCGACGCAGGAGACGGCGATACTCAAACAGCAACTGCGGCGACCTCGGTGAAATCAGCGGCGGCGCTCCCTGATTCAACAAGGTTCGGCGGCGGCGGCCCAGGCCGGACGAGGGCGGTGGCGGCGTTCTGGACGGATGAAAGGTAGCTGCTGGCGCAGGCCGCTGGATCGACGTGAAACGGAAGGTGCTTCCGTTCACGCCAATTTCCAGTCTGCTGTATTGGGAGAAAAAAGGTTTATTTAAAGGCAAAATAAAGGTAACTGTAGCCGGCTGGAAAGGTGTAGTAAACAGTCCATTAAATGGGGGAGTTGGAAAATCAGAATTAAATGGGGGAGTTGGAAAATCAAGAGGTTTTAAGAGAGAAACTCCAAAGAGATAAATGGGTAGTATAAATTGGAGGTAACGGAAATGAATTGAATTCTCTCCCCAACCAATTAATTTCAGAATAGTCATATTCTGAAATTAATTATGCAATTTAATATTTATGCAATTTCATATTGAATCAAATTGAACCAATTACCGTCATACCCTCTCACTCACCGTTAACGGACCAATTTATTTAAGGTCCTATTGGTTGGTCAGACCAACAGGCCGCTAACAAACATTAAAGTGACGATCATACAAAATATGACGAACATTCAACAATTACTTTGACGAACAAGCAAACAAAATGCGACGGACAAATCACATGAACAAACAAACAAGAAAACACAAGAACAAACAAACAAGTAAATGAGGGAATTAAAGGGATGCGCCCTTGGACACATCAATTCCCCCGGAGTTGAAAGGACTTGACTTCGTCGAGTCACAGCAAAGCCCTGCAATGGAAAGATCGGGACGAAGACGACGAAGCTCCGCAGCACTAATCCATGAACTGTCAGAAATGTGCCTACCTTTCCATGACACAAGGTAGCGCTGATATGCGCCTGTACGCGTCTGAAATTCTCGAACATCCAAAACCTGCTCAATCTCCTCCGTGATAGGTGTGGAAGGAGTCAAAGTGGGATGTGGGCTGGTGGTGGGTAAGGAAGGGGATGGACCAAAGGAGGAATTGGGAGGCTCGCCAAAGAAAGGCACAAGGTCGGCAACATTAAAGATAGGAGAGGTACCAAAGTCAGCGGGTAAATCTAAAAGATAGGCATTTGAACCAAGGCGTTTCTGTACTCGAAAAGGGCCAAACCTTCGTTGACGCAGTTTGTGATAGGTGCCCACGGGAAACCGCTCCTTCCTGAAAAAAGCAAGGACCCAATCTCCTTCTGAGAAATATAATTCTCGGCTATGTTCATCAGCCATAGCTTTATATTTCTCAGAAGATGCTCGCAAACAATTAGCAATAAATTTATGCAACGATTTTAAGTGATCAATGTAAGAGAGAGCATCAAAAGAGGTTCTTTCAAAAGAAGGAAGGGCATGTCGATCAAGTAGAAGAGGAATCGGGTAGCCATAGACCACCTCAAAAGGAGACTTGGTGGTAGAGCGATTCTTTGAGCTATTGTATGCGAATTCAGCTTGCGGAATGACCAAATCCCACTGCGTCGGATGTTCTCCTGCCAAACACCTAAGAAAATCGCCCAAACTTCGATTCACTACCTCAGTTTGCCCATCCGTCTGGGGATGATAAGCACTGCTAAATTCTAACTTGGTCCCTAATTTTCCCCATAACGTTTTCCAAAAATAACTCATGAATCGAGTGTCACGATCAGAGGTAAAAGTGTGGGGAATCCCGTGTAAGCGTACAATTTCACGGAAGAAAATATTAGCGACGTGGGTAGTATCCGAAGTTTTTTCACAAGGAATAAAATGAGCCATTTTTGAGAATCTGTCAACGACTACAAAAATCGAATCTACCTTTCTTTTGGTTCGAGGTAATCCCACCACAAAATCCATGGAGACTTCATCCCATGGTCTTTCTGGAATGGCTAAGGGCGTGTACAATCCGGTGTTTTGCGCATGACCTTTGAACAACTGACAAGTATTACAGGTGCGAATCAGGTTGACAATATCTTCCTTCATTCTAGGCCAATAGTAGCGAGTACCAGCAAGATCTAAAAGCTTAGCTTGACCAACATGACCCCCTAAACCGGAGGAGTGTAACTCACTAAGTAGGGTAGACCGAAGTGGGCCTTCACAAATACATAAGCGGGTTCCCCTAAATAAAAATCCTTCGTTCAGAACATATGTCGTCGTAGGGTCGGTCCCGGTAGCTTGGCATGAAGCCCAAATCTCACTGAAATAAGGATCAGAAGAATAAAGTTCCTTCTGTGAGTCTAAATCGATGATATGCGGCTGTAATGTAACTAAAACATGAGTTCTACGACTAAGTGCGTCGGCGACCCTATTGGAAACACCAGGCTTGTGTTTTAGGTGGAAAGTAAACTCTTGGAGATATGCCGCCCATTTGGCATGACGGCGGACCTCCTTCTGCGAATTCAGATAACGTAAGGCTTCATGGTCGGAATTTAGTATGAACTCTCGTTGAATTAAATAATGCCGCCAGTGGCGAAGAGCTTGAACAATAGCATAAAACTCAAGATCGTAAGTGGAATAACGAGTTTTTGCCTCATTCAATTTTTCACTAAAAAAGGCAACGGGACGCCCCTCTTGACTTAAAACAGCTCCAATCCCAATAATCGAGGCGTCACAATCTACCTCAAATATCTTATCAAAATCTGGAAGCGCCAGTACGGGTGCACTAGTAAGCTTAGCTTTCACAAGAGAAAAAGCACGCTCGGCTTCCGCGGTCCAAACGAAATGACCCTTCTTAAGACAATCAGTCACATGGGAAATAAGGGTGCTAAAGTTTCGAATAAACCGGCGATAAAAAGAGGCTAATCCATGGAAACCTCGAGCCTCGGTGATGGTTTTAGGACTCATCCAAGAATTAATAGCTTGAACCTTTTCAGGATCGACTTTGATACCCTCGGAAGAGACAATATACCCCAAAAAGGTCAAACTATTGGTCAAAAATGTGCACTTCTTGAGATTCACGTATAGCTTGTTCTCCAAAAGGATTTGGAGGACCTGCCGAAGATGATCTAAATGTTGGTCGGCATCCGTGCTATATATAAGGATGTCGAAATAAACAACCACGCAAACTCCTATCAAAGGCCGAAGAACTTGGTGCATAAGACGCATGAAAGTGCTCGGGGCATTGGAGAGGCCAAAGGGCATCACAAGCCATTCGTAAAGTCCTTCTCTAGTTTTGAAGGCGGTTTTCCATTCATCTCCAGGACGGATCCGGATTTGATGGTAGCCGCTCTTAAGATCTATTTTTGAGAAAACCTGGGATCCGCTAAGCATATCGAGCATATCATCCAATCGGGGAATCGGAAATCTATACTTGATAGTAATTTTATTTATTGCGCGGCTATCCACACACATGCGCCATGTCCCGTCTTTCTTGGGGACAAGAAGGGCAGGAACGGCGCAAGGACTCATGCTTTCTCTGATATGGCCCTTCTTGATCAAATCGGTGACCTGTCGGTGTAACTCTTCGTGCTCCTTAGGACTCATACGATAGTGTGGGAGATGAGGGAGGCTAACTCCGGGAATGAGATCGATACAGTGTTGTATATCCCTCATGGGCGGGAGATGATCCGGAAGCTCCTCGGGCATAATGCCAGCAAACTCAGTAATCAGTGGGCGGACTCTATCAGGAATCTCCGTGGACTCTAGTCGGAAATCTAGACCGGCTAAGATGTAAATAACACCACTTTTCCTCATTTCATCCTGGAATTGGGTCCCAGAAAGTAGCATCTGCGCTGAGGGAAACGAAATCGCAGCTATGGGAGATGACGAACTACTACCTGGCGAAGAGGACTCTATAGCTTTTGGCAAAGGCCCGTTCTTCTGGGGAAGAAGGACGATCTTGCGCCCTCCGCGTTCAAAAGCATAGGAGTTCCTCGCTCCATCATGAACCACTCGCCTATCAAACTGCCACGGCCGGCCGAACAAGATGTGACAAACTTCTAACGACGCGACGTGACACCAAACAGAATCCTGGTACGAACTGCCAATGGAAAACTCAACTAGACACTGGTGCGTAACGGGTATAGTCATAGAACTAGTAACCCATGATAAACTATATGGTTTTCCTAGAGGCTGTGTCTTAAGTTTGAGTTTTTCAACCATACGCTGAGACACAAAATTTTCCATACTACCACTATCGATAATGACGGAACAAAATTGTCCCTGAATGCGTGCGGTGGTGCGGAAAATGTTATGCCTCAACCAATCATCCTCCCCGGAAATTTTCGGGGTGAGAAGGCTATGCTGCATGACGCAAACTAAATGTTCAGCATACTCTCCTTCGACCTCTACCTCGTCGTCGACTAAGGAATCTGGTTGGGAATCTGTAAGAAAGACTCCATACTCGGGTTCACGACCTTCTTCTTCCGTCTCGGCTACCGCTACAAACTGCCTACGTGGGCACTCGGAGGATTTGTGTCCAAGTTCCATACACTTAAAACAACGAAAACCCCCAGTGTTGGGTCGAGAACCACTAGGCTCCCTACCCTTGAAGGCGACATGAGGTGTAGTAGAAATATTAGTGGACCCCGAAGGATGAGTGGCTATTGGAGTTTTAGACGCTGTGCTTTGTGTTGTAACACTAGACGCCCTATCAAAATTCCGAGGCGTTGTAGCTTTCTTTTGTAACACCGCTTCTATTCGTCGGGCCCTACTAGAGACCTCTTCTAAGTTCTTGAAGTCGTGAAGCTCCAATTGCTCACGAATAGCGTAACGGAGACCGTCGAGATACCGGGCAACCGTCATATCATCTTCTTCCCGGACATCTAACCTAGACTGGAGGGTAAGGTACTCGTTGGTATATTCATCCACCGAGAGTCTATCCTGCCGAATATTGTGAAATTTTCGGTGAAGGTTCTGGAGGAAATCCGGGGGAACATACCTTTTTCGCATTTGGTTTCTAAAGTCGGCCCAGGTGGTGATTGGTTCTAATCCTAATGTGAACCTAGTGCGCTCTACCTGACCCCACCAGACTAGTGCTGGACCCTTGAGCCTAAGGACGGCATACTCGACTTGGCGATTAAGTGGCGTCTGTTTCCAGGCCATAAACCGCTGCATACGCTCACACCAATCAAGGCAACCTTCGGGATCTACTCGTCCCTCGAAATCGCCTACGTCAAATTTGACGCCCGAATCCCAACGAGGAAGATCTCGTGGTTCAGGACGTGGAGGCAAAAGATCAGGAGGTTGAGGGATTGCGCCCTCTTCAGGGTTTGGTGGAGGGGCCAGATTTAATCCTAGGTGTCTAGCGGCCTCAAGATTATTGACTGACGCCCGTAACCCATTCATGACTTGTGTGAGAGCGCCCATTTGGGTAGTGAGTGTTTCGACCATTTGCATGAGGTTTCCCATGCGTTGGTTCACGTCCTCGACGCTCGCCTCAATTTTGTCCACCCGACCTTCCATTTTTTTTTCTTATAAGTTTTTTTTTTAAATAAAAATGAAAAGAATTTTTTTTTTCTCTTTAAAAAAAAGAACAGATTTTTTTTTGTTTTAAAAAAAACACAAATAAGATAATTAGAAAATTTTGTTTTTTTTTTTTGAAAAAAAGGAGGATCGGCGATTCACGCTAGAAGCGAATCAACCTGCTTTGATACCAAACTGATGTGAACTGATTTGTTTTTTTTTAGAAAAAATTATAATTGGAAAATTACGGTGCCGGTTATGAATTTAGTTTAGCAAAATGAACCCGAGAGGGAGGGTTTTGAGCTAGTTAAAATCTTTATTTGATACGACGTGCTTATACGAGTGGCGGAGAATTCTAACGCGAGTTTGTTCACGCCGCAAGCGGATTTCGGCTACTAACTGCCAGAATCGCGATGGATAAAATTCACGATAGCGGAAAGTGAGGGAGCATGAGCGGCAATTTTGTAGATCACTTAAAATGTAATTGCATAAATTTTATCCTAATAGTTGGGGAGCAGGTTTCAATACCTTTGCTTTTCTCTCCGTTGTTTCAGGCCGGAGCGGTACAGTTGACCGGGGCGGACTGGACTGGTGGCTGGACAGGACTTGGTGGTGGCAGGGGATCGTGGGTCTGGCTGGAAGGTGTGTGGAAGGGCTGAGTAGGACGGGGAACAAATGTCGTGGAGGTGGACGTCAGGTTTTGCGCAGGCTCACGGGAGCGAGCTCGCTGGTGGTGGACGACAGGGAGGATCGGTGGTTTTCAGGTGGCCGGGAGGAGAGGAACTGGTAAGGAGTACGAGAATGTCCGACGCAGGAGACGGCGATACTCAAACAGCAACTGCGGCGACCTCGGTGAAATCAGCGGCGGCGCTCCCTGATTCAACGAGGTTCGGCGGCGGCGGCCCAGGCCGGACGAGGGCGGTGGCGGCGTTCTGGACGGATGAAAGGTAGCTGCTGGCGCAGGCCGCTGGATCGACGTGAAACGGAAGGTGCTTCCGTTCACGCCAATTTCCAGTCTGCTGTATTGGGAGAAAAAAGGTTTATTTAAAGGCAAAATAAAGGTAACTGTAGCCGGCTGGAAAGGTGTAGTAAACAGTCCATTAAATGGGGGAGTTGGAAAATCAGAATTAAATGGGGGAGTTGGAAAATCAAGAGGTTTTAAGAGAGAAACTCCAAAGAGATAAATGGGTAGTATAAATTGGAGGTAACGGAAATGAATTGAATTCTCTCCCCAACCAATTAATTTCAGAATAGTCATATTCTGAAATTAATTATGCAATTTAATATTTATGCAATTTCATATTGAATCAAATTGAACCAATTACCGTCATACCCTCTCACTCACCGTTAACGGACCAATTTATTTAAGGTCCTATTGGTTGGTCAGACCAACAGGCCGCTAACAAACATTAAAGTGACGATCATACAAAATATGACGAACATTCAACAATTACTTTGACGAACAAGCAAACAAAATGCGACGGACAAAGCACATGAACAAACAAACAAGAAAACACAAGAACAAACAAACAAGTAAACGAGGGAATTAAAGGGATGCGCCCTTGGACACATCAAATACCCTTGCTGCTACAAACACATTACACAAACACATTGCACAAACACACTGCTGCTATGCTTCTACAGATCTAATACGAAGCTAATGAGAAACTAATGATAATATTTTGCTAATACTGATCTAATACAGATCTAATCAGGCACGCACGCGATCCATCCAAGGTTTAGCTGCTTAAAAATCCATAAGCTATGCATTTTATATCGTTTATTAACGGAATGAAAACGATGAAGCTCAATCCTCCATTGCAGATCAGTACCTGAACGGGAACGAAGGGCGTCGGACACGAGGTCGAAGGGCGTCGTCGTCGACGACGGGAACGGCGTCGGACACGAGGACGAAGGGCGGCGGCGTCGACGGGAACGGCGTTGTAATAGAGACCAGGACACGAGGACGAACGGCGTGGGCGGCGGCGTCGACGGGAACGGGATCGCACGAGGGAGGGAGCGGAATAGGGTTTTCGCGAATGAGGAAGGCAGCGCGGCGCGGATCGGGAGTTGGAGTTCCGAAAAAACCTAAATAATGGTTTGCTAATAGAGGTCTTTTAGAATTGAAAAAATAGACTAAATTGACTTAAACCCGTTTTTTTTGGTTTGCTAATAGCGAATCTCGGTTTGCTATTAACAACGTCCTTAATATGGTAAACTTTTTCTTTCATTATTAGGTTATTGAACCTCGATTTGTCCGAGGTCTGCGATCATGCATTACTTGCTAATTCGAGGGCTTGAGCGTTCTAGAGGGGTTAACTTGGAGAGAGAGAGTGAGAGATCAAGAGAAAGAGATGATGTAAACCGATAAATGACACTTGAATTTAAAATAATAAATCCGGGATCTATTTCAAATTATGCGGTGCAAACGGAACTTCCACGAACAATAATTTGCGATCTTCAACCTAGGTTTCGTAGGACTCATGCAAGACCCTAGCAATTGATCATACTTATCACTGCAAATTAATTCATCCACAAGAGAATGTAATGAAAAGAAAAGAACAAAGGGTTTTCCAAATTAACGACAAAAAAGGTATTAATGAGGATTAGGGCAAGCAAGCTCTGAATTAGGTGATCTTTAAAATTTAAGCATTTAATTAGACCAAACAAAATAGGAACAAAAAAGAGGGAGAGGCTACCATAGGCTCAAACGCAACTTAGATCCAATCCCTTGGCTGTAAGGAATGTGGTTCAAATATTACTGGAAGGGGTGCAGTCAGCCGCGGGCATCCGGAACGGCGGGGAGGGAGTCGTCACTGGCCGGAGTCGGCCCGGAGAGGCAGAAGGTGGAGTTTTGGGCGTTGGTCGACGTAGAATGTGAGATTTCCGGCAACAGGGTCGGCAGGAACGACCGTCAGCTCGATCAATCGCAAGGATGGTTGTTCCCGTCGTAGAAGAGACAGAAATAACGGGGAAGGCACGCAACGAGGTCGCCGGCGTCCCAGGATGGCGTCGGACGGCGGCTGGGAGACTGGCGGAGCGGAACTAGGGCGAGGGAGGAATGAATATCGGATGGACTTTCCCGAAGCAGAGAAAAGAGTTTCTCTGTTCGGAATTTTGTCCAAGCTGCTTGCTTTGGAGAGGGAATCAACTTTTAATAAGAGACTAGTCTTTATGTTTTTGGTAAGAATTTCTTTAGGTATTTCTTTTGATAAAAGGTAAAAAGGAAAGGGATTTTTAAAACAAGACTCAAATATGGGTATTTCCAATCTTTCCATCTTATTAGATTAATTTTGAAAATAGAATTTGACTTTAATTTCAATGTTGACTAAATTAAAATATTGCTTAATTTTAATAGATCGATTTGAGTGCTTGTCGTAATTATCATTATGCATAATTTTGACGGATCTTTTTATTCAGGGATTTATTGGACGATCTCCCCAATAAGCTGCCACAACGAGCGCGGGCGATGTGTGCGAAATAAAACAAGCAAGTATAGATACAAAATAACGTGCGCAAAAATAAAGCTAGGTGATACATGTGAAAATTAATTAAAGAAATAAGACGATTATGTGATGCGGGTTGCATCAAGAGAGAAGATACAAAATAACAATGTGCTTCCAAAGTGGCAGGGGCTGGTGGACCACCCTCCCTTGGTGAGGTTTGCCCTGTGGTTCAGGAGCATCCCAGACGCAAGCCATGTTTATAGGGACAGATGTTGTTTAGCTTCATGGCAGTGCATGCAGACACACAAACAAGGACTAAGACTAACACCTACCCTAAATTCTGATGTAATGCAACTATATGATTCATCATGCAATAATATTCGACACTACGTAACATTAAATAAATTGAGTTCAAACTTAAATATGAATGACAGTTGATTGCAAAATTTTTAATTCAAAGTTATAGGTAATAATTGCAAAGTAATGAGAGCACAAAGCAATCAAAGATAGAGCGAATGTGTTATACACGTTGAATAAAAGAGTGAGATAAATGCAAAGTAGAATATCACTAAGTTATACAACAATATCCATACAATATAAATGAAATGAAAACAACCACAAAACTCACTGAGTAATTAGGAAGGAGACAAACGGGAATTGAAGGTGGGATGAGGTGCGACCAATTGTGGTGACAGGGGAAGAAGTGTTTGTGGTTTATTGACGGAGGGAAGGGATGTTGGGTGGTGTTTGGGTAGGATAGGAGCTCGGAGTTGTAATTGGTATGGCCTCCGGTATGTAATGCCATCTAATATGTTGGGGATGAGGGATGGATTGGGAGCTCTATAGGGGTCAATATATATGTACTATACCAGGCATCGTTGGGATGGGTACTCGACAAGTTGAGTGAATGTTACAGGCAAAGCCATATCGTGTCGCCGGAGAGGTGGCCGGAGATGGAGATGAGGGGATATTATGAAGCTGGAACCGCGAGTACTTAAGCTGGTATGCTCGAAGAGAGAAACCACAAGCAATGGCCTGATTGAGGGTTCTTGATAATGGATCTGCTAGGTCGTGAGTTGACACGCTCTGGCCGTGAACCTCAAATAGTTCGATGCAATATCTTTTTGACAAACTTTAAGAGACATTGAATCTACTCTCTAGCATCTCGGTACAAAGCTCAAATCAAAATCTGGAATCAATTGCATTGTGCTCCTCAATCATATATTTTTCATGCAATATGACCTTTAACTACAACAAATCAGCTGCAAAAAAAGTTTAATAATTTTTTTGCAACTATCGTAATTTTTTTTAAATTCTAAGACATTTATGTTCAAAATTATTTTAAATAGTAAAATTAAAAACTGAAAACCGAACTGAGTAGACCGACCAAAAAGCTGAATTAAATCGACACAAATCGAACTGAGTAAACTGACCAAAAAACTGAATTAAACCGACACAATGGTTTGGTTTCAGTTTGTGTCCAAAATGACCTAAACCGAACCGCTGCACCCCTACATATAACTAATCAAGGTGCTAAGTCATGTAGGATACCGGAAGATGCTTCTCTTTTAGCTTCTGCTTCATATAGAAATAGGCCGTTAATTCTCCCACTATATATACGTTCTAGGGTAGTCCCGTAAATCTTATTGTGGATATGAGTCTCATCCTTGCAAAATCAAACTCAATGCTAATTGGACATCTCATATCAATCAAAATAATGATCCATATATAGAATCTAATCATCAAATCCCTTTGGATCTAACTAACCATCAAAGGATGGCGCATCAATCCAGACTCTTTGTAATGTCATCATTTATAGGGTGACCTTTTTGAGCTTATTGTAATCATCGTTGCACTCGTCCCCTCCATAATCAAATCTTGTTGGAGGGTCCACATGATCCCTATGCAAAGAGACCCCGTACGAAAATGGCTTTCCTGATGATATAGAGATATGCCCTGAGGATCTCCTAATTGCTTAGGAGGGGGAGTCAGGCAGGTTCTTGCTAACAAGGGGTGACATGTCCCAAACTCTTAGGGGATTCTTACTCATCGACTCTAGCGGTTAACATTCCTAATTGGGTGTTAAGACCGTCTTAGCGAATGTCTATGCGACCAGTCCGATCTAGTAGGAATTTTTGAAAATCGTAGCTCACCATCTCGATATTAGAATTAGTCGCTTGGGCCACATATTTATTAGGACTTGCTATGGATAACCTATAGACTATACCATTAAATAGCATGAACTAATCTCTGAGCCCGGACCTCTAATACCAGATATGATGCAGGACAAAGCTATAGGGACTGATTCTAATCTAACTCCAATTGGAGACGATGTGCGGAGGCGTGAGGAGGGTTGCTGGAGGTGGTCAGGGTTGTGGCAGGGGTGTTGAGCGAATAGGCGGCGTTTGGAGGCTTCAACCACCCCCAGACTAGAAAATGCGAGTTTCTATCAGCTGTCTTGTCTCGTTATTGAGCAGGCTTCAGCAGCAGCCTCAACTCTCGATATCCAAGTACTGATCGCTCGACACATAAATATGGGTTAGGGAATTAGGTTAAATGTCGCGAAGAGCCTGGATCCCCCTTAACCCAGAACTCAAAATACAACTTAAAAAGTACATAAAAATCATGAAAACTTGAGGGTTTTCAAAAAACCAGTCTACATGAACCATTATTTCAACCTCAGGGATTTAGGTGGTTATTACGAGCCTAGCCCGTAGCGTCGTCGGAGATAGCGGTGGAGGTGGAAATATAAGGGGAGACAAGCTCAACCCGCGGAGAATGTGAGGGGAGAGGAAGAAGGGGAGTCACGCTAAACCCTAACCCTAGAAATATGAGGAGGAGAGAGGAATAGAACATTCATATTTCATTCATAACTAATACAATGACTCAATGGGTCTATTTAAAGACTTACAAGTGGCATGAGTGTAAATACCCTAAAATTAATGTAGATGCGCGAAATACTTAAACATTACTCTAATTAGTCATAACTACAACTCGACTCGAACACTCGAAATATCATGCATAAAGACACAAATGAAATAATGCGTAACCGGCGACGGATGGTGGGGACCCATAATAGTGATAATTACCCTTGATATAACAACTATAAGCAGAAGCAGAAAGCCAGCAGCCCCAAATACGTGGGATAAAGCTAACGACGACGATGAAGGCCGACTTCTATAAATCCGGCCAAACCTTTATTAATTTGATTTAATTCTTTTCTTATTGCAGTAATAAAGGAGATAATATAACGCTTAACCCTGAGAAAAGGCGGGAAATGTTCAGAGCACTGCTCATTGATGCTGCCAGGCCATTTTTGCATGCAAGAACGGAACGTTTTGCTGATGAGTTGGAGCTTTTCTTGTCTTCGGGTCTGAATATTGATGCATATGATGAAGTTTACATGCATCATTTAGAGAATTATAGCTCATCCGAAGCAAGCGGTCAAGGTCAAGCAGCAGGCTGAGATCAAAATCAACGGCTTCTTCTTGGCCTATTTTGTAAGTGCCTGAATCTCCTATAAATTATGAAGTTTTCTCAACTCATTTCATGTTAATTTCAATTCCTGTGTGTTTTCAATGAGTTCCCTTTTTTTGTGGACCGGTGCATTAGTTTTGCATTATATTGTTGTTGTTATAAAAGTGATATTAAAACTTTTCTATTCATTTTACATTTAAAAAGGGTAGCCTGGTGCACTTTTGCATCCCCGCGCAGCGAGGGTCCGGGGAAGAGTCCCACCACAAGGGTGAATGTAGGCAAACCTTACCCTGCATTTTTGCAAGAGGCTGCTTCTAGGACTCGAACACGTGACCTCCTCAAGGTCACACAACAACACCTCAACCGGTGCGCCAAGGCTCCCCTTCTATTCATTTGACATTAATTTTATTTTTAAATTGAGGAGCAAAATTAAAAATAATTCGCAAGAACTTCAGTGGTTGTTAATGTCATACTTAGTGTGCAGAATCCAATCAAAACAGGGTGTGTTGTAGAAGATCTAACATTGCAATTATTTTTAAGGTTTTGCATTTTACTTTATTTCATGTTTTTCAAATTTTCATTTGGATTATTTTTACTTAGTGGGGTAATTGCATGCATATGTGTGTTGAGTTAGAATGTTAGATACTTTTATTCTTACATTCAGTGCATTGTAAGACTAAGGGTCCGTTTGGCACTGCGGCGGCGATTGTGAACGAACCGTCGTCCGTTTGGCGCGACATTTTTGCTCCGGTGAGTTTGGACAAAAACACCACCGTCATGAATTATATGCTTGACATAACAATGGTTATGACCGCTACGAATAAAAATAATAATAATTTAAACATAAAAATGGGTGCAGTTCCTTAGGTGAGGCTTGAAGCGTGCAAATGAATTTGAAGTGGATACTTGGATTTGAGCTCAAATTAAGTAGGTAATTGTATTTCTAATATTTGAGTATTGATTCCTCTCTAGATTTGAGCACTTATTGCTTTGATTTTTGTATTCATATTACTTCATATAATGAATTAATGTTGAATTTATCATACTGGACCATCTCACATGATTTCCTTATGGCTATATCTTCTTAAAGATTGATAATTGTCTACATATTGATCCATTTAAGGTTTGATTGATTATTGAGTATCAATTTGTTATGGGCTTGCCCGTCGCATGTTGATTATCTTGTCGGAGAGGTGGCGTGGGTGGCGGAGATACAAGGGAGCCGAGCTCCACCTAATTAGAGGAAGAGGAGAGCTTTTATCAACTTTAGCTCTAACTTGAGGGAGGAGAAGAAGAGAAACCAAGAGATAAACTAAATAAGACAATCCATTGCTTGTCATTTCCTTAGCCCCAAGGACTTTTAAATAGAAGTTGCATGACCGGAGGACAAAAAACATTCTTACTCGAACATAAACGATGCAATATGCATAGCGACTCTAAATAATTACCTTGACATGACACATAACAAAACATACATTAAGATTATCATTTCTTCATTTTATTTACTTTGAATGAAGGCTTGAAAGTTTGATTGATTGTAATCGAGTCTAATTGATCGCGTGTTGATCAAGACCTTGTATGCTTGAAGTTGATTCATTCTATGATTGAAATTCCTCAATGTATTGGGGTAATAAAGTTATGCATGATCAATGTCAATATTAGTGAATTATGGTTTTATGGAGCCCCCTTATGGTACTACTTAGGGGTTAATGCAATTAATTGTGAATGGTTATATTTTTTGTGCCTACTCATACCCTCATTTAATGAGATGCTAGGTCATGGGATAAACTTTATCCTTAATATTTATTCAATTACTCATTGTGAAATGCTTTTATGTAGTGAAATTATTGTTTATTACTCTTGTTGCAACACTAAGCTATTTGATATGCCTCCTCATTACTAGAAAATATATTATCATCATGATTTAGGCCTATGATGTGACTTTGATGATTAGCACACATCACATTTTTTACTTAGAATTTATTAAAACTTAATATTATGATATATCAATTGATTTTCATAACACGCGCTCCGGATTGATGTTGTTTTACAGGAAAGGCCTCGATGCGTGGACTTAAGGCTCTGTTTGGGGCGGCGTCGGGCTTCCGGTGCTCTTGGAGCGAACGCCACCGCCGGTGTAGTTTCCGTTTGTTTTTCCGCCTTCCCCGCCCTTTCCAGCCGCCGTCCCCTACGAACGGAGATCAAAGTTTAGTCATTGGTTATCTATTCATGTATTTTGATGATGACTTATAATGCGAGATGATGTACTCGCATAATTTGTTATGTTGTTTGATGTTTAAAGGCTCATTTGTATTGTTATTATTATGTATACATGTTAGATGCTAATGCTTACTCTAATATAACATGATATATCTGCCAATGCTGAGATTTTTAATGAGAACTGCTGATTGTGTTAAATTACCAACATTTTAAAAAAAACATGGCTGGATTTCTAAGTCCAAACAATTGAATGAGAAAAGCTTCTCTCATGATTATGGTAGGCTTTTGTCGCCCCTCTTTTTTGAAGGCCCGCCTCAGTTTCAGAAAGTAGGATGAAGGAGATCACATTACGACCACGGTTGTTGCGGACTTGAACAAGCCCTCGTAGACCCATGGATCACATTACGACCACGGTTGTTCGCGAGCGGCGTGTGCTTGCGCATGCCTGATGTTATCTTTAAAGGACGTTAGGAGCCAGAGAATTGCATGGTGGGCTGACGGCACTTCAAAAGTAGTGCAATCATCCGGGCATCCGTGATCGTTAGACTAGGTCAGCATGTATTGCATCCATCCGAAGTTAAAAAAAAAACTTCAATCAGCAGAATTGAGGTTTACAAAAACCACCCTTGGGAGTTGGCATAATTACAGGTTGCACCCCTCTGTTTCTTTGAAATCACAAAAATCTATTGTGCAAGTTTTCGTTTCATAACAAGCATGTACAAATATACACCCTTGGACTAACAAGTAAGGTTTATGTAAATTCAAAAGATAGAAATGTTCAATACTCAATTAATAGTATATATATATATATTAATAGCTTTAAAGAATGCATTAAGAACCTGTATAAGCTTTATCACATATAAAGTCTGAAAATCCAGTACAGAAAAAACCAACATTCTTTGAAATAACACCAGTGAATTTACCCCATGCATTTAATTTACATTGTATGCCAAATACAGTAAAGAAAATCCTAAATTGAAAAAAAAATCATTAGAAATATTCAATTTAATTCAGAAATAAATCCATCTGCATTTTGTTTTATGGAATAAATCCCTACAAATTGATAAAAAGAAAAAATAAATAAATAAAAGCCAGTACAGATTGGTGCCGACGGCTATTTACTCTCGGTCGAGCACTACTATTGCCTGAGGCTGCCAACCTCTTGGTCAAGCACTCTGAATGTCTTCGATCTTCGAAGTGGAGGTCACGTGTTTGAATCCTCGCAAAAGGAAAAAAGACAGACGAAAATTCAATCACGAACCAAGAGGTTGGGCTATAAGTATGTATCACCGTGCTCGCTCTTATCCATCGAAGAAGCTTTCGGAGAGGAGTTCATCCAAACGACACCCGCCTTTTTTCTAGCGGATTGTCGCGGTACCACAATGCGGGTGAAAGTCGAGTGAAACGAAGCCCAACTAAAGGTCGACGCAAAGATACGAGAGGACACCAGATGCTCGTCTCTTGGTTCTCTCGCTCACCTTTCCCTTCTCCACCAGAAGCTTCTTCAATCCAGGGCAGCCCGAAATGACAGTCGCTATGCCCGAAGATGTTACGGATGGGCAGTAAACCATGTGGCAGGCCTCGAGTCTGGTGCATCCTTTCACCAAGTGCGCCAAACCGACGTCGCTTATTAGTCGACAATGAGATAGCACGATCTCTCTCAGCATTGGGCACCCTTTACCGAGCTCAGCGAGAGCAATGTCCCCCAGATTCTGTGGAAAAAATTGATGCATGATTATTCTTTGGTGATAAAAACACCCCTAAACCCTAAACCCCTAAATTTGCAAGGGGCTTTATGAGCGTTTTAAAGCTACATCATTTCTGATTATGCCCAACTGTATGTAGGAAACTAAAAGGGTTTCATAGTTTTGTAAATGGAAACATGTTTTAAAGAATAATAATTTGGTTTTCACTCATTTTTAGTGTAAAAATGAAATCAATACATTAGAGATGAGAATTTTAATGGAGTTTGAAATCATCAACTTGATTGCTAACTATGTCCAATCAAATGATGGAGTTCATATGTTCATTTTTGAACTTTAACATTTTAAGGACCCAAAGAGAAAAAAATATGAGGTAGAAACTGCATTTTTCTGATTTTAGGCTAAATTAGGGTATACCTATAAGGTCATGAGAGTACCAACTTTCTCCTAAAACTTAAAATATATACCTTTAAAAAATTCTATCAATTTGGCACAAAACTTTCCGTATAATTTATGCTCCGCTTGGCACGGCATTTTTGCGCCTATGAGTTTAGACATGCTAAAAGAAGAATTCGTGAATGTATCATATGATAGTTCATATCCAAAAATCTCAGAGGCTTCTCAGGAATCTACTTGCTTCTCATCAATCTACCAAAGTTGCAGCTGGAACGTCGGGAAGGGGAGGGAGACGGCGGAGGTCTCAGAGACGGCGAGAAGCAGTTCGTCAGAGCTGGTGGTGGCAGTGGAGGGAGGCGCGTGGGCGTTTAAGAGTTCGATCCGTCGGGTAGGTCGCGAGATGAGATGAGGGTGTGCACATACAACACCGATTTAATGGTGTTTAATTTTTGCTTTGGGTGTGCACATAGCCGATTGCATTATCAAACGTACATTAGCGTGCAGTAGCCCTAAATCTAAAACCCAAAACCCTAAAATGGCATTTTCTGCTTTTATACAGTTTATTTTTCCTCACAAGAGTTGAATCAAAAGCATTAAAACTGCTCTTAAAGTTAAAGAAAACTAAAACAAACAGCATTATCAAAAGTGCATTAGCGTGTGTGGAAGAGAGAGAGAAAAAGAGAGACCGACCTGGAGAACGCTTATATCAAGACAAACAAGATCCTGACAGCCTCTAGCAATTGCTGTAATCCCAACATTTGTGATCTGATGGCATCCGCTTACATTCAAATGTTGGAGGGGGCAACCCTTGCCGATTGCAATGAGCGCTTCATCTCCAACCCTAAATAGTTTAAAAAATAGGATTGTTATTAATTCAATTTAGAAAAAGGGAATAACTTTAGAGAATCACTAAGCATCAGAGAAACGTGAGTGCTACCTTTAAAAAAATTGGCAGCATAATTATCGCACAAAAGTAATGAAAGGAGTCAAGAAATATGAAACGCATTTTATTTATTGGGCATACCAAACAATATATAACCATGTCCCTTGACCAACCATAACTGTCAGAAATGACCAATGAGCATTATATCTATTAGAATCTAAGCATCCAGCTCAAAATCAATTAGTTGTAGGTGGAGGGGCCCACAATCTATATTAAGTGAACAGAGCTATAGGCGTATCTCGATGTAGGACTATATTCTCAGCAAGCTCCCTCACGTGTCGGATTTTTGGCCTCTAACACATGATTTTTTTAACGAGCGACGTGGAAGCGAGTCGTCGTGCTTACTTCGGCTTTGATAGCATGCTAGAACTTATGCATACAATCTAAAACCAATTGGTTATAAATAAATGGACCTTTGGAGGTGTGAATAATAAAGATTGTATGGAAAACATTGAATAGATCTTGCAGGGAGCGAAGAGGCGGTTCCAAAAAATCTAATTTAGTAAGCAGTGAGAGTTTGCAACAATTTGAGAGTAAAGTTAATCGGGATGTAAAGATTTTTGTAACATGATGTAAGGTTTGATGAAGTGAGGCGTCCCACAGAGAAAAGATCACCGAAAGAGATCTGATCAACAGTGGAGGTCTAGTCTGAGTAGCAGGGGTACAAGTTCTAAGAGTCATGAATGACTGCGATAACAATAATATCATAGTGAGGTGAATAAAGTCGCAAGGCAATGATGAGGTGACATGCTACAAAAGATGGACAAATAGAGGAGATTTGAAGCTTGAGAAGATGCGACTAAGTAGCAATGGGCAAGCCCATGATCTTTCGGTCTTTGAGCTAAATTATGGAGCAAAGGCTCCAGGAAAAGAATATACCCACGCTGCAAGTAAAGACAAGCTTAACTAAGGTATCAGATGCATCAATCCAATAGAAAACGCACAGGAAAAATTATAAAATCCTATAATAAGAAATAAAATACAATCAGCGAAAAAGATGACATCAAGTTGATGGGAATTATAGATCATTTTAGGTTGTGGTCGTGAGGGTCATGGAATTGAGGAAAAATTCAAGGATGACGTCAAAGTGAAAATGAATCAAGAGAGAGATCAGACAAGAAGCAACTGAAAGAGTTGAAGGTCACATAACACTAGAGCCACAGGTAGGGGTTGAAAGATCTTACCCCAATGTCCCAACAAGGCCATAAAAGTTCTGGCGAAGATAGGTCAACAATGATAAGGCCTAGCTAACCGTGCCAAAAGGTGTCTAACGCCAATATATCTGGTTAAAATCAAGGTTTGTATTGGATTTCAAGGTGGTTTTAAGGAGAACTGATGAGATGCAGAGGACATCGATGATGCTAGAGTAATGGGATACAATTGCCTAAGATGCTGAATTGGTTAAAAAATCGAGGATGAAAAATACGAAGGGAAACAAACAATGACAAAACTGAGTGATCGGATAACAGGTAAAAGGAGAAATACGTCAGAAGGTGGAAGTAAATGGGGAAAAGAAAATTAAGGAATGTGACAAAGAAAGATATGTAGAACATGCTTGAACAGGTCAGAAAAGCAATCAGTATTCAGTAGTGAATGGAAGCAAAGACATGAGCAGTGACAGAGGAAACAACATAGGGTGGCATCGAAGGCTGCAAAAGGGCAGAGAAATGCAAGTTCCAATAGTGGGGGATGAGGATCAGCCATAATGCGTGATACACATCAATCCCAACTCGGAGAGTCTCGAGTCAAAACCTTAATATTTTTATACCTTTAGGTAGGAGAAGAGAAGATTGAGAGAATATCTCACTTATGATGTTGGGTCGTCTAATAGTTATCACGCCAAAAAAACATAAAGCTCTTAAGAAATACGTTGCTACTAAATTCATATTTGTCTGTGAAAGAGTTCTTAGAAAACTAGTACTGAAATATGGCGCAGGTTGGGGAGAACCATGGACTATGTATAAGGGAACTTATATTGATATGAAATAACTAGGTTACAGGGCTGTTCTAAGATCCATGAGAATAAATCTTAGAGGAAAAAGCAAAAGATGAGAATATATATATATGGCATTAATCTAACAAGTTTTAGGTTTAAAAAATATTTGAAGAAATAAATTTTAGGAGTCAATATTGCAGGCAATTGAGGATTTATTCCTTTAACATTCTATTTCACATGGCATTTATTAAGAGAAGAAAAACACTAATTAATTCTACGAAATTCCCATTCCTTGACACTTCACATGGCAAAATAAAAAACAGAGAAATCTATTCCATGTTTCTATAGAGCCAGCTGACAACCTACTACTTCCAGCCTGTCGATCCACGATACCCAGCCACGTGAGTGCCTTGCTAGACCTTGCCGCCACCGACTGCGCTCTGGGCTCCGACGATTCATCTTTGTAGACTCCGCCCGTGACCGTTCCTTTATTGTCCCCCTCCGTCAGTTTCAAACTCGCTGCCTAGATCCGACGCATCCTAAAACCTATCCATCTCCGGTTTCCTTAGCTGCCTAGATCCGACGCATCCTAAAACCTATCCAAACTCGCTGCCTAGATCCGACGCATCCTAAAACCTATCCATCTCCGGTTTTATGACCGCATCCTAAAACCTATGATATGGCTCCGACCATTTCTTGCCTTCTCCAACCTTCGGACATCCGTTTCTTTCCGCCAGCAACCACCAGAGCCCATTCAAGCCTTCCCCATCATCTTCCTCTTTAGCCTAGCTCCGAGCCATATCCGATCCCCCACTCCATTCCATAGTTAGTCCAAAGATTCCACAAAGCCGATCCAAATCCCAATTATAATATATATTTAGTGCATTTCAAGTCGTCTTTATTGTACTAATCCCAAATGGGGGTAGTTTGGTCTTTTTCCCTTTTTAGGTCTTCTCTCACTCAAGTATATGTATGAGTGAGGGCTCTTTTGAATTAATTACGAAAGCTTTATTTCTCTCGACTTGGTAGCAGAGGGAAACCTAATCCCGTGCGCCGATCTCGCGTGACTCCCGTTCGTCTCCTGCTTCTTCGTTTCGATCGTTCGCCTCACAGTTTCATTGTTTCGATTGATCGATCGTATTGGTCTGAGCGGATCTTCGTGCACGACCCGCCGATGCGGTCGTCTAGCGGAGCCGACGCCGCTGTCGGTTGCTGAGGAGAACGATGCCGCCGTTCTCTAGTGAAGCCGCCGCTCACCGTCGCTCCTTTTCTGCTCTTGCTACCGCCGCCGGTCCCCTGTGACGCCGTTTTTCATCTCTGATGTTCCCTGCCGCCGTGTCGACGATTTCTGGTGCTCCCTGCCACTGCTATCCGCCGATTTCTGACTTCTGCTGCTTCCTGCCACCGATTTATGCTGCTACCCGCCGATTTATGCTCCCTGCCGCCGATTTCTGCTGCATCCTCATGCTTTGAGGCTGCTGCCTCTAATGGATCCTGCTGCTTGATCTCATGTCTCTCTTCTTCGCCAATATGGGTGATCCCGATTCTTCTACATCTTCTCCGGGTGTGATCCAGTCTCAGATGAGTGACCCTCAGCGGCCTCATGGCCACTCCAGCTCCTTGAAGATTACCACAGTTCCCTTGGATGACATGAATTACCGTGAATGGTCTCGCGCTGCCCAACATGTCATTCGCAGCCAACAAATGTTTGGGTATATTGATGGGACGATTAAGGAGCCCCCCAAGATCGATCCCTCCTGGAAGCGTTGGTATTCTGACAACTCTCTAGTTGTCTCCTGGCTCCTCCATTCGATGTCTCCTAAGGTCTACCAGAGCTATATATTGATGGACTCGACATTCGAGGTCTGGACGCGTGCTCGCGAAACGTACTCTCAGATTGGCAGTTCCACACAGGTTTATGAGCTCACTTGCTGCATTTTGGAGTTGAGGCAAGGATCGATGACCGTTTCATCATTCTTCTCGAAGTTCGAGCGCCTTTATCAAGTGCTGGACTACTTTGCGCATTTAACTCCTGCGTGTACTGCTGACGCAGTTCAGTTAAAGTAAAAGGAGGATCACTTCCGTCTCCATGTCTTCTTGATGGGCTTGAACATGGAGTTTGATATGGGGCAGACACATGTCCTCCACCGCTCTCCTCTTCCCTCTCTTCGGGAGGCATTCAGTATGGTTCTGGGTGATGAAGACCGCCGCAAGTCCCTCAGTGTTATGGCTCCTTCTGATCGCTCTGCCCTGACTTGTGTTGATCGAGGTCTTATTCCCACTCCTGGATCTTCTGTGCCCACCTGTGATTACTGTGGTCGAAGGGGACACTCTCGGGAGGTATGTTTCAAACTTCATCCGCATCTGGCACCTCCTGGACGTGGTCGTGGATCTGGCCGCGGAGGTCATAGACACAGTGGCTACCGTTCTCATGATGCTGCTGACACTACAGATGTCTATGATTAGTCCCAGTATTCCGCTTCAGCCTCTCTTACAGCTCAGGAATTGGATGCCTTTCGTCGCCTGCTACACTCTCAGTCCGATTCTGTCACCGGAGGTTCTACTTCCCTTGCCACCATTGTTATGCCCAGTGCTCATGCAGTCACCTCCTCACCTTCAGAATGGGTGCTCGACTCCTTTATCTGGTAAGGACAAAGTTATTCCTGCTAACGGTTATTTGTCCTCTATTGCAGGCAAAGACAATATCTCATGTTCTCCGTCTATTTCTCTTTCCTCCGTTTTTCATGTTCCCTCCTTTCCACGCAATTTACTCTCCATCAACAATATTACTAAATCTTTCAACTGCTCGGTAACTTTTTTTTCCTGATTCTTGTGTCTTTCAGGAACTGGGTACGAAGCGGAACATTGGCAGTGGTAGGAACCGCGGCGGCTTGTACTACCTGGACACCCAGCTTCCCTCTCAGGCTCTTTCTAGTTCCACTGTTACTGCTGATGATGTTCGCCGCTGACATCTGCGTCTTGGACATCCGTCCTCCGTTTATCTGCAAAATTATTTCCCGCTTTTTTATCTTTTCTTCAGAACTTTGCTTGCGATATTTGCGACATACTTCTTCACATCCTTTTTCCCCTAGTAGTATCCCGTTTGTTGTTATTCATTCTGATGTTTGAGGTCCGTCCCCTCGTTTTATCTCTATCTGGTTTTCGATGGTTTGTCATTTGTATTGATTGTTTCTCTCGCACTACTTGGTTTATCTGTTGAAAAAGAAAAATGAAAATTTTCTTTGCTTTCAAGCGTTTCATAAAATGGTGAAAACCCAATTTGATACCTATATTCGTGTTCTTAAAAGTGATAAGGGGGGGGGGGGGGGGGGGGGGGGGGGGGGGGGGGGGGGGGGGGGGGGGGGAGTATGACGATCGTGGTGCCTTTGGTTCTTACCTCACCACTCACGGTATCATCCACCAAAAAACGTGTTCACACCTCTACTCAAAACGGAGTGTCCGAACGTAAAAATCGGCACCTCCTTGAGGTTGCTCGCGGTCTCCTAGCCACTATGCATCTTCCTAAATCCTATTGGGTTGAGGCGGTTCTTACAGCTGCTCACCTTATCAACCGTCTTCCTTCTCGTGTACTTTCTTTTACTACTCCTCTAGCTCGTCTATCCACCTCCGGCGTGGTTCATACTTCCCATTTGACACCACGTGTCTTTGGGTGTGTCTGTTTCGTACATGCTCACCAACCCCATCATGACAAACTTTACCCTCGGGCTTAACGTTGTGTCTTCCTTGGCTATTCCTCTACGACCAAATGATATCGCTATTATCACCCCCTTCTTGGCGTATGTTCTGTACCATGGATGTCACCTTTCGGGAGGGGGAATCCTAATTTCTGCCTTCGACTCACCTTTTTCGTCAGGGGGAGTAGTGGTGATACGGATGTTACTCCTGCTCCCCTTCCTTCTATTCCCCTTCAGCTTCCCATTCCGGTACCCATAGCCCCTATCCCGGTACTGGACTCCTCTACTATGGTTTCTCCTTTTCCCCACGTATACCACCGTCATTCAGGTACACAAGCCACTACAGTTCCACCTCTACCAGTGCTAACTTCAGACTCAGATTCTGATGATGCTGATCTGCATATCCCTTTTGCATTGCTGAAGAAAGGTAAAGTTACTTGTACGCAACATCCTATTTCTAATCACGTGGCTTACCATCATCTTACCCCGCTTCATCAGGCTTTTGTTTGGTCTCTTTCCCTAGTCGTTATTCCTAAGACATGGCAGGAAGCTTCGGGGATACCTGCTTGGGCACAAGCAATGCAAGATGAGATGTCTGCCTTGGACAAAAAACACACATGAGATGTTTCCTCTCTACCTCCAGAAAAGAAAGCTACAGGGTTCCCGATGGGTCTTCTCTGTTAAGAAGGACCAAGATGGCAAGGTGGAATGGTACAAAGCACGTATGGTCGCTCAAGGATACACTCAAACTCAGGGACTTGATTACCAGGAGACCTTTGCTCCAGTAGCAAAGATGGACTCCATTCAGGTGTTGTTATCAAGTGCTGCTTGCCTGGACTGGGACCTCCATCAACTGGACGTGAAGAATGCGTTCCTCCATGGTGAGCTTGACGAAGAGGTATACATGAAGTTCTGATGTAGGCCGCCAGTAGGGTTTGAAAATTACGTTACTTCACGTAATCAATTTTAATTTTGAAAGAAGGCTGAGCGGGCCAAACCAAATTTGTACGCGAACACCTTTGACGTTAAACTTTGCTAAGCCGTATATTCCGCGCGTTTCTGAGTTGGCCCGAAGCGAGACCCGTGCACCCACAAGCAATTTACACAAGAAATAAATTATGAAATAGCGCTAATAGTAATAATTAGAATGTTCAGGGCAAGCTTATTAATATTTAGTTGAATTGCATAAAATTAAGCTGATGTAAGGAGCAAATAAGAAGGGATGGAGTTACCCAAGCGTGCATACGCAAAACTACGGCGAGGTGGTAGGCTACTTCCAACTCAGTTGCACAGAGAGTGGAAAACACTTGTCATGATCTTCCCGTGGTTGCTGGACTGGAAGACGATAGACACGTCGGCCCCCCAAGCGAAAGAGAAAAGTAACAGGGGACTAAGTTGCTAGAGAGGTTGTTGGCGTCGACAGTACCCAGTGGTGGAACAGGGACAGATGACTCCCGTCGGTGATCCTCAAAGGAGGGGAAACAGAGGGACGTCCGTCTGGCAGAGAGGACTCCCACGACAGAAACAACGCGAGTGGACAGGGCGTCGCTAGTTTCTGCGGGAGGCGTCGTCGGGCTTAAGCAGAGACGACGACTGTTGGAATTTGTCCGGCGTCGGCGTCTGGGACCAGGGCGTGGAGCAAATGGTGGCAGTGACAGGGCCGGCCGGCAACTCAGAGAAACAGAAAGGTTTCTCTGAAAAATCCGGCTCCCCTTTTTTTCCTCATGGTTGGATTTTTTTTATAGACAACTCATTAACTTCCAAAATTTGTTTTCCAATCAAGTCCTTTCCAAACTTTTTCACAAGGCAACAATTGCAAAATATTTCTTTCTAGATTTTCATCATTTCTTCATATGGCAACAATTATTATTTTCAAATATTTTTTGTCCAAATATTCTTTTGTATGATTTGTCTTGATATGATTCAGATATCTTTACGAGTTAGATTTATGCGTCCTTAAAGATTTTAAGTTTGCCTCTTACGTCCTAACTACTAAAATTACCAGACCTTTTATTCAGGATCTCATCGGGTGATCAAACCGATGAGCTGGAATTCAAATACATCGATGCATACGAAAATTGACAGAAAATAAAATAGCGAATACAAATAATATAATCAGTGCGTGATGAAATCATGCGTCCTCGGATGCGGCGATGGTTGCATCAATTCCCCTAGGGTTGACAGAGCTCGACCCTGGCGAGAATTTGCAAAAGATGGTAACATAGAGATCGAACGTCGCCACTGGTGCTAAATCGGGTGGTATGCCTGGGGCCTCGATAGGTGGCTCGAAGCGTGTCTGAATTTGAAATGGACCCAACCTCCTTTGCAGTAGGTTTCTATCATATGTCCTCGAAGTAAATCTCTGCTTCCTGCAATAAGCAAAAACACTCAATCTCCCTTTGAAATGTACAACACATGACGATAACGACCGACCATGAGTTTATAATTTTTAAAGGTTGCTCGAAAATTATTAGCTTTAATCTTATACAATCAAAGGAGGGGAAATGGCGGGACTTCCGTCTGGCAGAGAGGACTCCCGCGATAGAAACAACGCGAGTGAACAGGGCGTCACTAGTTTCTGCGGGAGGCGTCGTGCGGCTTAAGCAGAGACGACGTGGAATTTGTCTGGCGTCGGCGTCTGGGACCAGGGCGTGGAGCAGATGGTGGCAGTGACAGGGCCGACCGGCAACTCAGAGAAACAGGAAGGTTTCTCTGAAAAATCCGGCTCCCCTTTTCTTCCTCATGGTTGGATTTTTTTTTATAGACAACTCATTAACTTCCAAAATTTGTTTTCCAATCAAGTCCTTTCCAAACTTTTTCACAAGGCAACAATTGCAAAATATTTCTTTCTAGATTTTCTTCATTTCTTCATATGGCAACAATTATTATTTTCAATTTTTGTCCAAATTTTCTTTTGTATGATTTGTCTTGATATGATTCAGATATCTTTACGAGTTAGATTTATGCGTCCTTAAATATTTTAAGTTTGCCTCTTACGTCCTAACTACTAAAATTACCAGACCTTTTATTCAGAATCTCATCGGGTGATCAAACCGATGAGCTGGAATTCAAATACATCGATGCATACGAAAATTGACAGAAAATAAAATAGCGAATAAAAATAATATAATCAGTGCGTGATGAAATCATGCGTCCTCGGATGCGGCGATGGTTGCATCAATTCCCCTAGGGTTGACAGAGCTCGACCCCGACGAGAATTTGCAAAAGCTGGTAACATAGAGATCGAATGTCGCCGCTAGTGCTAAATCAGGTGGTATGCCTGGCGCCTCGATAGGTTGCTCGAAGTGTGTCTGAATTTGAAATGGACCCAACCTCCTTTGCAGTAGGTTTCTATATGTCCTCGAAGTAAATCTCTGCTTCCTGCAATAAGAAAACACTCAATCTCCCTTTGAAATGTACAACACACGACGATAACGACCGACCATGAGTTTATAATTTTCAAAGGTTGCTCGCAAATTATTAGATTTAATCTTATACAATTCTTTCAAATAATTAATATGAGTTTGCGCATCAAATGAAATATGTTCATGGAACGGGAGGGGGTGTAGGTCAAATAGAGAATGGGGTATAAAGAACCCATGGATAATCTCGAAAGGAGATTTATTAGGGAAGCGATATTTAGAATTATTAAATGCGAGTTTTGCTTGGAAGCTATAAGATCTCATTGGTTTAGATTCGCCCCAGTCAAATACTTAAGAAAATCTCCCAAACCCCTATTAACAACCTCGTTCTGTTCATCTGTCAGATAATGATAAGTGCTACAAAACTCGAATTGGGTTCCCTTTCGACCCCTTAGCACGTTCCAAAATTTTGACATAAAACAGTTAATATATTGTCGCCACTCCGCGAATTCTCCCATGCCCAAAAGATGGTGTGGCGAAATAAAGGTGTGATCCCTAAATATGAAGTCGACATAGTGAGGTGTGGGGACTCGAGTGGGTGATACTTCAACAATTGTTAAAGATGGAACCGAGTCTCAATCATGTGGGGTGAGTGACACATCTGTATCGCAATTTATTTCATAAGGTGGGGGCTCCAAAAGTGCAGTAAGTAGTAGTGTAGTGGAGGTATCGAAAGGTAAACTAGAATTCGTAGAGGTCCTCTCGCGTGCCCTTGGGATAAGACAGTTCTTCTGGGGAAGAACAACAATCTTGTGCTCGTTGTGCTCGAAGGAATGAGAGTTCCTCGTGCTGTCATGCATGACATGTCAGTCATACTGTCAAGATCTCCCTAATAGGATGTGACAGACATCCATGGTGCCGACATGACAACACTTTATCCGAATATGTGCTCCCTATAGAAAACTCTACGAGACAATAGTGGGTAACGTGCATAGTCAAATGACTATTGACTCTGGATAGGTTATACGGTTGTTCTAACGGATGCATCTCAAGCCCTAAGGTCTCGACCATACGTTGAGAAACAAAATTCTCCATACTCCCACTATCGATGATAATGGAACAGAATTGTCCCTGGATGCGTGCAGTAGTGCGAAAAATATCGTGCCTCCTATGATCGTCCTCAGTAGGCTCGCTAGGGGTGATCAGGCTATCGCGTAAGACACAGACTAAGTGTTCAGCGTGTTCACCTTCCACTTTTATGACGTCCTCAGACTCGTGCTCAAGCTCAGGGTGAGACTCATTGACGTAAACTCCACACTCAAGCTCTCGTCCATCAGTGGAATCAATAACAACGACAAAGTGGCGTCGCGGACACTCAGACGATTTGTGCCCTGACTCCATGCACTTGAAGCATAGAAATACTCCAGTGTTGGGCTTAGCCCCAATAATCTCTTTACCCTTGGAGGGGTCAGTGGATGAAGTTGAAGTCCCGACAGTGATGGGTGGGTGAGAGGCATCTAAGGCCCTAGTAGTGGTGGTAGTGTTGACGCTCGATGTGGATCTTTCAGTAGACCTAACTCCGGATGTCCGCTTCTGTGACGACTCTACTCTTCGTGCGCGACTCGAGATTTCTCCTAAGTTCTTATAATTAAAAAGCTCTACTTGGTCTCTAATAGAATAGCATAGCCCGTTCAGATAATGTGATACGGTCATGTCATCATCCTCTCTGAGGTCGAGACGAGACTGCAACACTGGAAACTCGTTCGTATACTCATCCACCAATAATTTGTCTTGTCGTAGGTTGTGGAACCTACGGTAGAAGGTCTGCAAATAATCGGGTGGAACGTATCGTTTCCGAAGTTGTGTTTTAAACTCTGCCCATGAGGTGATCGGAGGCATGTCGAATTAAATCTAGATCGCTCGAGTTGTCCCCACCAAACTAGGGCGGACCCTTTTAGTCTAACCGTGGCATACTTAACTTACCTAGCTTGGGGCAATTGCTTCCAAGCCAAGAAACAGTCCATCCGATCACACCAGTCTAAACAACCCTCGGGTTCTAAGTGTCCCTCAACATCACCAACGTCCAATTTGACTCCTATGTCCCAACGGGGCTGGTTACGTGGTTCGAGTTCGGGAGCGGGGTGTGCAAGTTCTAGTGGCCTAGGGTAGAATCTACTTCAACCACTAGGGCAGGTGCTCGATTTAAGTGCAAAGTGGCTTTTATGGTGTTAGTCGATGTGCGTAATCCGTTCACGACGTGCCCGAGAGTACCCATGTTGGTGGTGAGATTGTCGACCACTTTCATTAAGTCGCGCATACTTGAGCCAAATCCCCTACGCTATTTCTAAATGATCGACTCGCTTTTCTATTTTAAAATAAGTTGATTTTAATTTTCTCAGAAAATTTTAATTGATTTTTATTAAATAATAATAATAATAAGTTAGGATTCTTTTATATTTTAAAAGCGAGAGAATACCCGAGTGGGTAGAAAAGGATTTTTTTTTTAAATTCAAATTAAAATAAATTTTGAAATAAAGATTTAAATTAAAAGTACATTTAATAAAACATTTTTTCTAAATAGATTATAAAAAGTTTTTAAAATAAAATTGTTTTCTAATCAAGTCTTTTCTAAACTTTTTCACAAGGCAGCAACAACAACAACAGAACCCATATAACAACAACAACTTTTTCACAAGGCAGCAATTGCAAAATATTTCTTAATTTCTTCATATGGCAACAAATATTATTTTCAAATATTTTTTGTCCAAATATTCTTTTGTATGATTTGTCTTGACATGATTCAGATATCTTTACGAGTTAGATTTATGCGTCCTTAAATATTTTAAGTTTGCCTCTTACGTCCTAACTACTAAAATTACCAGACCTTTTTATTTAGGATTTCATCGGGTGGTCAAATCGATGGGTCGGAATTCAAATGCATCGATGCATAAGGAAATTGACAAAAAATAAAATAGTGAATAAACACTATAATCGGTGCGTGATGAAATCACGCGTCCTCGGATGCAGCGATGGGTGCATCAAGTTCCCTCCTGGTTTTGTGAAGAAAGGAGCTGAAGGGCTTGTCTGCCGCCAAAGAAAATCCTTATATGACCTGAAGCAATCACCTAGGGCCTGGTTCAGGAGATTTCTCATGGCTATGCTCAAGTTTGGGTACAAGCAAGCTCAATCTGACCATACCATGTTTATCCGGAGACATGAACAGAGGATTGTGGTTCTCATTGTCTACGTGGATGACATCGTGATTACTGGAAATGACACAGAGGAGATTGCTAATCTTACAACCTTTCTGTCTACTAAATTTGAAGTGAAAGACTTGGGAAGATTATGATACTTCCTGGGTATCGAGGTAGTTAGATCTGAGCAGGGTATCTTCATATCCCAACGAAAGTATATATGGATCTCCTAAAGGCATGCTAGTTTGTGTTCCTGCGAACACCCCTATGGAGGAAAATCACAGGATCGAGGAAGATGGCGATGGTGATCACACTGATGTATCACGTTATCAACGATTGGTTGGGAAACTTATATATCTATCCCACACACGCCCTGATATTACGTTTGCGGTCAGTATCCTTAGCAGATATATGCATTCACCCAGGATCAGACATCAAGAAGCTGTGTATCGCGTGCTACGGTATTTGAAGAAAGCCCATGGTCGTGGTTTCCTATTCTCCAAGAACAACAACTTGAAGATTGAAATTTTTACTGATGCTGACTAGGCTGGATGCTGTGATGACAGAAAGTCCACCACAGGATACTGTTCCTTTGTTGGTGGAAACCTTGTGATGTGGCGTAGCAAGAAGCAGAATGTGGTGGCTAGATCAAGTGCAGAGGCAGAATATCGTGCTATGTCTCAATGTCTATGGTTGCGTACTATGTTACAAGATCTGGGTTTCTCTGAGACAACCCCTTTCTCCTTCTTCTGTGACAATAAGACAACTATCAGTATCACTCATAACCCAGTTCAACATGACAAAACATGTTGAGGTTGATCGACACTTTATCAAAGATCACTTGGATAAAAAGACGGTGGTCACACCTTTTGTTCATTCCAAAGATCAGCTGGTCGATGTGTTTACCAAAAGCTTGGGGTGTGATGTGTTCATCGATGATATTCAAAAGCTTGGGATGACCGACATCTTCCGCCCGACTTGAGCGGGAGAGTTGTTATATATATTTAGTGCATTCCAAGTCATTTTTATTGTACTAATCCCAGATTGGGGTAGTTTGGTCTTTTTCCCTTTTTAGGTCTTCCCTCACTCAAGTATATGTATGAGTGAGGGCTCTCTTGAATTAATCACGAAAGCTTTATTTCTCTCGACTATCCCTTTAGCCATATTCCCGACAAAGATTGGTTTTGATGTCACCCTCGCGATCTGAAGGCATACCTCGACGCGGGACAAATCAACAGGTGGCAGACACGTGATGCTCTAGATCTAAATGAAGACCAATGCAAATGGATCAACGACAAACCCTAACATGAAGATGCGGAAAATGCGAACACACAATCCGATGAGCAGGTTGTCACATCATAAATCCTAATGCTATACAAATGCAAATGATTCAATCATGCAATTAATTTCCTACATGCAACTAATTAAATAACTAAACATAAAAATTCATGCATTAGATCACTGTTAATCACAAGCATCCAAATCAAATAAACATGTGGCAAAATAATTGAGAGTACATAAAAATTAAATAGCGGGGAGAATAAGGAAATACATAACTAATGAAAGAACATCTAGCCAATGTTGAGTAAAATGTTACTAGAATTACAAATATGCATTTGTACAATGTACATAAATTTGGAAATAAACGCGGAACTTACCAAGTAAAAGGGCGTTGATGTAAGGGCGGATATCCAGAGATTATAAGAGTGACGATGCCGATCCGGAAGTCTCACAGGCATTGCACGGTGGTTATTGGGGTAGTTTATGGGTTGGAGGGGGTTGTTTAGTGGGTGGGAATGGAAGATGTCGGGTGGAGGTTTGGTTAGGGTGATATTATAGTAGAAAGAGATCGGGTATGGTCCATAAAGACGTAGGGAATCAACTGAAGGTTGGAGTGCTGGAGGTGGTGCGGTTTGGAGTAGTGATGCTAGACGGAAGGAATGATGGGCTAGGAAAGAGGATTTGTAGCCACAACAGGAATGGTAGATCAGTAGGCCGGAGGCTGATTGGGGGCGGGATGGGTGAGGCCATCGGTGGCAGGGGCGTTGGAGGCTATCAAGACAGTGGTCTTGGGCTGCTGAAGGGAGGAACGACGGCTAAAGGATGGGGGAAGGTCATTGTAGACGAGGGAGGAGGCATATGGGGGAGCAACACCAACGGAAGGAACTGACAACATTGGCACCGCACAGGACCCTCAGCTTGTAACTTAATAGCTAAAGAGAGGGAGCTTTAAGTTAATTGTATATGATGGCTCTAATAGTTCGATTGCATATGATGGCTCTCAATTGTGGGCTCTGATAGTCCGTTCGATGATCCAAAGATGTCGATAATGAAAAATCACTCAAATGAGATGTGATCGATCTCCGTCATACCTCTTACCGCTCTCTAGCTCATTTCTTGTTAATATAATACTATGTTTTTATTTACTTTGATCTTTAAAGCATACCTTGCCCTAAATTCTATTTATGCCTATTTCTCGTAAATTTGAAAATCAGTTGCTCTTCCTTTTAATTTTCATGCCCATGAAATTGTTATTTCATGTTTAGTCATTGTTGAATGTTAGTTCGTGTATGCACGTCATACTAAGCTCTGAGTTAGTTATCTCGATTATTCACTCGCCGAGTCGAACATGCTTACTTTAATTTAATTAGATAGCAAAATTAATTTAATATTAAAATCTCTATTTCCGGTTAGATCATATATGGAGGAAGTGACAAATGCGAATCAAACTAATGACCACGCTAACTACATCTTTCAGGATGTTGAATCTGATTTGTATGACAAGGGTTGGGGAGAAGCGTGGCCATGTATTATGTGTAAGAAAATTTAAGTAAAATAACGAGGAATACGCATGTTTGCTTCATCTTTGATATTTCAGGGAGCCAAGTGTCACGGGCTTTGCGTGTTTTTCTGTCTTTATTATCGTTGTCTGTTATTATTTATGTAGTGGTTGAGAGTGTCATTGTTAGGAGTTAGCAATTATGAGTCTTGTAAGCCTATTTAAAGGCAAGCGTGTTTGTATGAAAAATCAAATAAGAAGTTATCTACTCCTCGTCCCCCTTAATGAGATTGTGGTAGCTCTCTCCACCCGAGCACACCCTGCTTAGGAAGTCGTGGTTCCTGTTCCACTGTATCCTTTGCCACCGTCATCCCTGCCTCCGGCCATCCTCCAGCAACACCACCGCTGTTATGGGAGAAATTCATAACAACTTGGTATCAGAGCGTTCCTACCTCCGGCACCACATTTCTCCCCCCATATTCCGCTGCCAAAAGCCCTTTCCACTCTGGTTCTCGACAGCGACCCCACTGTCTTTTGCCGAACTTCCAAGGGCCGACAACTCTTCGGCGTTCCACGAAGTCGGCATCCACGTTCAATATCACGTATTCAGTGTTCCGACGACTCCGTCTACGGCGACCAATTCACTCCAGTCGACATCGCGCTCGCAGGTCTCTTGCGCCTCGCCAGCGCACGCAGAATTGACGATGCTTCACCCCCTCGACCAGCCGCCCCCTGTGTGCGCTCCTAGACGACAATGCCCTTGTTCTAGGCATTGAAACCCAGCCGCCAACCGTCAAAGCCCCGTCTCCTGCGGTTTTCAGCAGGCAATCACTGGAAAGCCCTAATCCCCCGGATCGACGACGCCTTCTTGCCGCATGAGCTTACGAGCCCGCCAATACCTGGTCGAGTTCGCTTTCGGTACACGCTTTTACATCAACGTGCACACCTTCACGTTTCGAGCAGCACGCCATTCTTGCTGTTTCAAGCAACACACCATTTCTGTTGTTTCAAGTAGCACGCCCATGCATCAATGCCCATGTCTCTTGTGGACCCATTCCAGCCGCATGCCTCACTTTTCTGGACCTATATTAATTAACAGGACTTTAATTGAGTCAATCCTTATTATTAAAAAAAGGGCGAGAAAGAGAGAAGAGTGTTCTTTTGGAATCCTCATAGGGAAGCGTCGCGGCTCTCCCGACAACTCAAATATTCCAACCGCTTCGGGGGATTCGAGTCGACCCGTTACTTGTTCCTTCGCTCGTTCCAACATGGGGGCTCCCTAGACTAAATGACTCAGCTTATTGCACTGACGCAGACACTCGTCGCGAACCAAGCTGACGCGGATAGACAACACCAAGAAACTCTTGCCTCCATTCAGACCAGGCTCAACGGTCTCACGCTAGTCATCCAAGTTATTACAGTGTCGGCCCAAGATCAGACCAGTAGCAATCAGGGGCCTCTACTACCCTCGCTACACAATGCGTCGCCACCTTGTGTACGACAAGAAACTCACGTCAATCTCCGTTACACTGAGTTGGAATTTCCCACTTATGATGGGAAGACAGATCCCATGGGTTGGCTCACACGGTGCGAGCAATTCTTTGGATACCAACACACACCGGTAGAGGAATAGATTCGTTTGACATTCTTCCACCTTCTCAACTCAGCTTTGGTTCAATCGTCTCCTCGTCGACCAACCAAGACTGATTTGGGAGGACTTCAAGCGGTTCTGCAACTTGCAATTATGTCCTCCCATCTGCAGTAACCCTTTGATGCACCATGACATTATGGCAGATAGGATCTGTGGACACTTATCTGGAGCAATTTCAACTTCTTCTAGCGCACATCACGATCACCCCAGAGATGCAGGTGGCAATCTTCACAGTTGGGCTTCGCGAACAACTGCGGCTGGACGTCGAATTTAAGGCTCCTCAGAACTTGGTGACTGTTATGAGTTTAGCCAGATTGTGCGAACAATGACTTCAGCTGGATCGGGGTACTTATATACTTCCAGGCGCAGGGACTCGGGACGGACAACCCAAAGGTACCCACACACCAACTATCCGTCGGCTGTCTCGAGTGGAAATGTTTGATCGGCGCGCAAAGGGGCTATGCTTTAATTGTGATGAGCAGTAACACGTAGCCATCGTTGCAAGAAGCTCTTTTATGTGATCATGGAGGACTCTGATGACGAGGGAATTGGGTGATGTTGGCACCTGTTTCGATCTCCATTGAGCTTGAGGTCAAACTCATTTTGAATTGGGTGATGTTGGCACCTGTTTCGATCTCCATTGAGCTTTGCGTGTTGTCTTGTCTTTATTATTGTCCTTTATTATTGTCCTTTATTATTGTCTTTTATTATCGTTGTCCGTTATTATTTATGCAATGATTTATTTATGTAGTGGTTGAGAGTGTCATGGTTAGGAGTTGGGAGTTAACAACTAGAAGTCTTGTGTCTTGTAAGCCTATTTAAAGGCATGTGTGTTTGTATGAAGAATCAAGCAAGAAGTTATCTATTCCTCGCCACCCTTAATGAGATTGTGGTAGCTCTCTCCTCTCGAGCACACCCCGCTTAGGCAACCACAGTTACGGCTTCACTGTATCATTCGCCGCCGTCATCCCCGTCTCTAGCCATCCTCCGGCAACACTACTGTTACAGGAGAAGCCCATAACGCCAAGCAGGAGGTATATTGTGATTCTTTTGTCATTTATTTTGCGAGTAACTACAGTTGGCTAAATACTTACTGGGTAGTACATGCTAAATGGCTGGTGCTGAGTAATCACTTGTTGAATACATGACACCAGATATTTCTCCTGTTATGAGGATGGAGGTCGATTTCTAGTATATTGAAAAATTAACCTTGTTGCACCATGCATGTTGCAGCCGTATATTGTTGGCAGGTCATTATCATGTGGTGGCAGTCAATAGGGTGACATGTTCCCGAGGGGCTATTTTAGGTATACAGCAATATAGCATATTAACAACATAACCGGGAAATATCAACAAAAAGCTAAATATGCTAATAATATAAATGACAACATAAGTCAAATATGCCAACATAAACAATTATAGTAGACGCAATGATATAAAACAAGAACAATAAAACGTAATAAAATTTGCGATATAAACAACTATTTGAAAGATCGTAAAGATCATGCACTGATAAAATAAAATGCATAAACAAGGTTGGTAGAGGATATTCACCCATCACAAAAGCGAAGGCTCAAGTCTGTCAAAAATCTACAATTTTCACCAACAGAAATGACACCCTGATCTCCAACCTTGAAAAATAAGAAAATGAAGACATCATTCGATGTTTAAAACTGAACAAAAATTATGTTAGTTGGCTGTTGAGACCACACATGTTGAAATAACACATGCTCAAGTGAAATTATACCAAGAAAGTGAAAATGTAATATTCTATTTCTACTTCTGAAGGTTGACTACAGAGACTACAACACATGATTCAGCTTGTGCTTGGGTTAGATTCTTATAAATTTGAATATGTCATGGATTATTAGTATGCTTTATAGAAAGCACTACAGAGTTAAGCCGCCAATGCTTAAGATGCTTGAATCTGAACTAGTGGTCACAAATTTTAGGAATCGGTATAGAATGGAGGGAGAAAATAAGCCAGCAATGGCATGCATTCTATCAAGAGCGAATCACCTACTACAGGTGGGTAGGACTTTTCTTCATTGATATTTGTGAAAACATGAGTGTAAGCGACAATGAACACAGATATAAGCATTTCTGTGGGATTATGTTTATTAGAGACGCTAAGCTCCTAACAGTTGCTGGCTGCAAGGGAGCTGATGAATTGGCTCTTACAGATCATAATCAGAGGGTCGATAAGCTATAAAGGTAGCTAACATTCTGAGATTGTCAAAATCTGAAATATTTGTCAAACTAAATGCAGGAGAAGTTCCAAAGGGAATCCAGGAGACGTTGCATATAATGGTAAAATTTTGGAATCATGAAGTTTAGATTATCATTGTGTTTTTTATTATTTGGATAATTTCTCTCCCTTATATGCTCTGAAGGGTCTTCTACATTGTTGGAGTTTCAAGAATCCCTTGCCTCTTACTTATGACTGCTCCTTTTGTGTAGGAAAAACAGGTATGGATCCGGCTGATCTCCATCGAAGCACAAGTGAATGTAGATTAAAAATAAAGGTGAACAGGGCATGATGATCTTTTCCTTGGAAAACCATGATGGTTTCAAAAGCATTTCTGCCATGCCTGTGTGCTAGTGAATGGAGTATAAACTTTTCAAAAATCATTCACATAGATAACATATAATATGCGAACCAAATCTTTTCAATCAAAGATGAAATGAAGATAGTATACTGTAACAGTGAACAGTTATTCAGGAATCCATAGTATACTGTAAATGAAGATAGCATGGTTATGTGCACATAAATCAAAATGGATTCTTGGGTCTGCCCTCTCTGATGTCTTTGGCTTTGATTTGAGGGCATGATTCCGCAGCAAATGCGACGGTACAGGGGGCCACTATTTCAGTGGTACTTTGTGAGCAACCACTTTGTGCATTTATTGTCAAAGGTTAGGTCTTTCTCCTCTGAGAGAAGCCACTTTGTGCATAGTGCCAAAGGTTAGGTCTGTTTCCAATCTTCCCCCGCCCATACCCCCAATGATTGGGGACTATATGGGTTCTGTTGTTGTTGTTGTTTGTTGGATTTGTTTTCAACCGTCTCTGTACTCATGTATGATACAGTTCAAACTTAAGAGTAGCCAAGAGTAGTTTGATCTTTAGAACAAAAATACCTGGTAGCAACGACGAATGTGAAGTTTCTTTAGGTTTTTGCAACCTTTAGCTATACTACAAAGACCATCATCATCTATATTTGAGCAGTCCACCAAGTCAAGATCCTGTAAATGTAAGCAGCCTCTGCTAATCTCCAGAAGAGCACTATTCCTAATCCTTGGACAGTACAAGAGTACTAATTCCTGAAGTTCCCTATTAATTATGATCGAGAAGAGTACAATGTTAATTTTAGTGCTTAAATATAAATATAATTTTTTACAGAAATAAATAATACTAAACTTAATGGATATTTATTACAACATGTTTTGCTTAGATAAGCAAATTATCAAATATACACAAGCTGATATATAAAGCATCATGTGGTCAAGCCAACCAGACATTTCTATTAGGAGCATGCCAGTAAAGGATCTCCCTCCAGTTACAACTAGCCTTCACACACGATGTTTAAAGAAAAAGCAATGAGTACAAGTTTGAACCACTTACAATATAATTGAAGGATTTGATCTTGTTACTGATCATTTGAAATGGAAGTAAGCAAATATTGTATTGTTAATTAGTTGAGAGTGCAAAGATATTAAACAGGTACTCCTCTAGACTTCGGGACCCAATTTGATTGAGATTGAAGGCTTCTGTTATGATTTAGATTGTTGAATATGGAGATCAGGATTTAATGAACTTCTCATTGGATTTTGTAATACATTAAATATATTTTTAAGTGAAGCATGTGCCAAGCCTTTTTTTCGAAGGCTTGGAGCTCTCAAGTCAAAATTAGGTCGTCTTCAATCGCTGCTTCTCGGATCAGCCGCCCCTCGCTTCTGGGAAGGAACCTCAGCGCACAATTGGAGTACTCGTAGAATACCTTATTTCCACTACCAGCCCTCGTCGACTACTCTCATGCATCGTCGGCGACTTAGCGACAGTAGGCATCGTCGTGCATTTTAGCGCAGATCGACAACCAACTTGTTTGATTCTCGTGGGAAGAGGATTGAAGTTTTATCTCCCTCAGCCAACAGAGGTCGGAATCCTCGCCGGTTGGAGTTCTATTACCCTGGTGAATCATCAATTCTATCGTGAAGAGCAGAAGGGCGATTTTGTCCCATTTTAACAACAAATTTCTTTGTTCCTTAGCATGAACAGTCGACAGCCTCTTAACCGCTCAAAATCAATCTCCTTTGATTTGATCTCCCACTTTTATGGCTAGATGAGATTGTCTTCCTCCTCTCCGATGTTAGTTTCTTTTTTTCTTGTACTAGATGTTAGTTTCTTTTTTTCCAAGGATGAAAGCGTATTTGTTACCTCTAGTACAAGAACATCATATGTGGTGTGCAATATGTTTGTCTTAAAATATGACGTGTAAGGAATCTTATCCTGTACGATAAGATATATTATATGTTGAGTGTCGAAGAAGTCAAGTGAGGAATCTTATCCTGTACGATAAAACATAAAGTTATTCTGGCGCGTCGTAGAAGTCAAGAAAGGAATAACTTGCGGCGGAAGAAAAGAATCTTATCACTGATGATAAGGTAGCGTGTGATGTAAGTTGTCCCCTTGAGGACTACTATAAATATGGGTCAGTTGTAATGGTTTGGGACATCTCAGTCTTGGCCAATATTTCTAAGTAATAAAGTTTGAGTGTTCTGCTTGTGTTCTAATATCTTCTTGTGTTCTTATTCTCCTGTTCTTCCCCCATCTCGTATCCATCCTGTGTGGTTGTACCTTTCTCTGTGAGTTGAAATCTTGGTATCAGAGCTAGGTTGTCATGGAAGCTTAAAAAACTTCCATTTATTTCTCCTGATGATCCGAAGGTGTTCGTGATATGTTCATGATGGTATTGGCGTGATTTGTTCATGCTGGCTTGCATTTGGTTGATGATAGAAAGTATGCTCTATGGCTGCCCTTTCCAAGGGATCCTCCACATCAAAAACCTTAAACCAGAACCTGAGGCGAATTCTTGTTGTGATTAGGAGTTATGGCCCTAGAGGCTGCTAAGGAGTGCGGTTGTGGGTATATGCTCAGATTATCACAAGAATTAGCGACGGTTATATCATTCGGTATGATGGCAAGTCACCTTAACACTAAAGGGGATTCTTGAGAAGTAAGGACTCTTACATCTATGAAAAATCCAAATCATGTTACCGTTCCTCTTCTTTCTCTTATCCTCATAATTCCTTTAGTTCACCCTCTATATCAAAAAATTCTGATCCACTCTATAAGGTCGATTACCTCTCCGAAGATAGTCGAATCCGGGTACCTGACTTTCCCTTGTTAAATCCATACAAGACCTTCACTAAGAAGCACCATCCTGTTTCTCGAGTTTTCAGGCAAGCTCTCACTTTCAGCAAGTTACTCAATGCAAAGGAACTTGTCTTAGCCTCAAGGCTAGAACAAACACCCATCCCTGCTACGGAAGCAGAACAGATCTTCCCTATACGACTGGATGAGGCATTGCCAGGACAATGGAGAGCTCATGGTTATTCCCATATCCATTTTGGAGCAGTTAGAATGGCTCTCACTTTGTACGCTAGGAAAGGCCTCCCAGTAGTTGCTAGATTAACTCTACCGGACACAAGGTTTCAGCGATACGGCCATGCATGTATTGCAACTATTCAGACTACCCTGAATGTTGACACTGTATTTGTAACGTTGTTTCCAAACTTCAACCTGAGGCTTGATGATCCGCTCATCTATAACAACCAAGGTTGCAGATGTCGGATGTCGGGGACACGTCGGTTTGGGTTTTCGTGTCGGTTTTTTATATATCGGGGGATATATCGGGAATATTTCATATATCGGGTTTTAATATTTAATTAATTATATATATAATTAAATATTATTTTTGGTATACATGCCACAATTCTAACTATTTTACAACTTATTGAACTTCTAAATATTAAAAGCTATATGAAACATTTAACATACAAATCAACCACAACCAGCGAGGATGAAGCTACCAGAGAAGCAACCACAACCAGCAAGGCAGCAGGGGCAAAAAGGCAGCAAAGCAAAATAAGTTTTTTTTAAAAATAAAATATCGGATATATCGCCGTTTTATTGGGCCGATATATCGGTTACAACCGATATATCGGCCCGTTTTTTCCAAAACGTTACGACCAAAAAGAAAATCGGTAACGTGGCGTTTTAGGTCCCAAACCTTTATGTCGGCCGACATGTCGGACATGTCGGCCGATATCTACAACAGTGATAACAACCTTAAAGTTCAGCTTCAGATTGTCGGGGCACCCCAAGTTGCGGGAACATATGCTGCTACGCTCCACTATCAAATAACTTATCGGGCTCAAAATCATTCTTTCGACTTATCCCTTCCTCAAGACACTGATGAAGCCCTCTACCTGGAGATAGATGCCCGTGCAGGCTCCTCGTGTGTTCATGTCCCAAGCAACTTCCAAACGATGAGCATATTAGACTTCTTCCTGAATCATGAGTGACACACTATGAGAAGATGCGGAGCGATAATCAGCTGATTCACTCTGTAAAATCTTCCTTTATAAGAAAAAAGGACGGCGCGGTGGAAATCATGTTCAACAGAGAAGACTCCTCTTCCAGCACGTCCCCCATCTTCACCTCGGAGATAAACATGATTGAAGATAAAAGATTTGGTCTCGATGCGCCCATCCTTTCTTTCAGATCCGATGGACTACATGTCTATCAATTCAAAGACGAAGATGTTCATCTGTTCTTTGACGTTTGCTCTTGTGCCAAATGTGGAGCAGATCAATGTAACGATGATGATTCTGATAATGATGACTCACTTAGAAAGAAAAGAAACAAACGGAAGTCGACATAGCGACTGCTTAAGGAGCGCTACGAAAAGGGGGATCCAAAAATCGGATTGCTTGGCGAGCCGTCTGACAAATTTGACTATTATGTTCTATATTCGAAAGAACCAGAAATCAACATGTTCCAGCCAACATCCTATCATGAAGAATTCCCTCCAACCGAGTTTGATGAAGATAGAACTTCTCATGCTTGGAAGATAAAAAATCCGAGCACAAAAAATCCTGACGGAACAACGAAGCATGTAAGTCATGCTGAGGCCACATTGAATTGGCAATCTGAAAATGCAATGATACAAAACAAAGTCTTGAAGCAAATAGTGACAAGCCAACAAACGATAGAGAAAAGGCTCGATCACGGGCTTTCAACAATCACCAGAGTCACGATGCAGCTGCAAGAGGAGATAACAGCTGTGCATCATGAATTACTCCAGTTGGTTAGTACTGTCTCTTTCAATTCACCAATTCTGGCTCAAAAAGAGGCGAAGTTAAAGAGTTTAAAAACCCAACCTCATTCTATTCAAACCCAAAAGTCATATCATTCCCCAGGATATTATGAAGCCTCATCTTACTCCTCTTATTTACCTCCACTCTCAACGTATTCCCAACCACTATCAACTTTCTCCCCGTTTGACCACAATCCTTTCAATAGTGCGGCATTCCTCGCAAGGGCGCGCTATGAAGCACCCCAATCTTCAAAAAGAAAACCAGAAAAATCACCATCCAAAGAATCTTCCCCTCAAGAGTTGCCTACAATGCAACCGTCTTCCCAACTTATGGTTGAAAATCCTATATCCTCATTATTGAAGCAGATAGCAACAAATCCACAACCTTCAGAGCAACCACCATCCCTAGAAGAGAAGTGTCCTGAAGATTCAGATGATGAAAGCATGTCCCTCGACATTCTAATGGCTGACCCACCTACAGAAGATCCAACTGTAGGTGGGTCAGCCATTAGTTGGGAAGACGGTTGGATCTTCTGTAGGTGGGTCAGAGCAACTGTAGTCATCTTCAACAGTTCAACCATAAGTTCAGAGCAATTGTAGTCATTTTCAACAGTTGGATCTTTTGTAGGTGGGCCAGCCATTAGAATGTCGAAGGACATGCTTTCATCATCTGAATCTTCAGGGCACTTCTCTTCTAGGGATGGTGATTGCTCTGAAGGCTGTGGCTGTGTTGCTATCTGCTCCGGTAATGAGGATATAGGATTTTCAACCATAAGTTAGGGAAGACGGTTGCATTGTAGGCAACTCTTGAGGGAAAGATTCTATGGATGGTGACTTTTCTGATTTTCTTTTTGAAGATTGGAGTGCTTCATAGCACGCCCTTGGGAGGAATGTCGCACTATTGAAAGGATTGTGGTCAAAAGGGGAGAAAGTTGATAGTGGTTGGGAATACGTTGGAAGTGGAGGTAAATAAGAGAAGAAAGATGAGACTTCATAATATCCCGGGGAATGACATGACTTTTGAGTTTGAATAAAATAAAGTTGGGCTTTTAAACTCTTTAACTCGGCCTCTTTTTGAGCCAGAATTGATGAATTGAATGAGACAGTACTAACGAACTGGAGTAATTCATGATGCACGACTGTTATCTCCTCTTGCAGCTGCATCGTGACTCTGGTGATTGTTAAAAGCCCGTGGTCGAGCCTTTTCACTATCGTTTGATGGCTTGCCACTATTTGCTTCAAGACTTTGTTTTGTGTCATTGCATTTTCAGATTGTCAATTCAATGTGGCCTCAGCATGACTTACATGCTTCGTTGTTCCGTCAGGATTTTTTGTGCTCAGATTTTTTATCTTCCAAGCATGTGAGGTTTTATCTTCATCAAACTCGGTTGGAGGGAATTCTTCATGAGAGAATGTTGGCTGGAACATGTTGATTTCTGGTTTTTTAGAATAAAGAACATAATAATTGAATTTGCCAGACGACTCGCCAAGCAATCCGATTTTTGGATCCCCTTTTCGTAGCGCTCCTTAAGCAGTCGTTGTGTCGACTTCCGTTTGTTTCTTTTCTTTCTAAGTGAGTCATCATTATCGGAATCATCATCGTTACATTGATCTGCTCCACATTTGGCACAAGAGCAGACGTCAAAGAACTGATGACCATCTTCGTCTTTGAATTGATAGACAGGTAGTCCATCCGATCTGAAAGAAAGGATGGGCGCATCGAGACCGAATCCTTTATCTTCAATCATGTTTATCTCCGAGGTGAAGATGGGGGACGTGCTGGAAGAGAAGTCTTCTCCGTTGAACATGATTTCCACCGCGCCGTCCCTTTTTCTTATAAAGGAAGATTTTACAGAGTGAATCGGCTGATTACGCTCCACATCTTCTCATAGTGTGTGACCCATGATTCGGGAAGAAGTTTAATAAGCTCATCGTTTGGAAGTTGCTTTGGGACATGAGCACACGAGGAGCATGCACGGGCATCTATCTCCAGGTAGAGGGCTTCATCAGTGTCTTGAGGAAGAGATAAGTCGAAAGAAAGATTTTGAACCCGATAAGCCATTTGATAATGGAGCGTAGCAGCATATGTTCCCGCAACTTGGGGTGCCCCGACAATCTGAAGCTGAACTTTAAGGTTGTTGTAGATGAGCGGATCATCAAGCCTCAGGTTGAAGTTTGGAAACAACGTTACAAATACAGTGCCAACATTCAGGGTAGTCTGAATAGTTGCAATACATGCATGGTCTTATTGCTGAAACTTTGTGTCCAGTAGAGCTAATCTAGCAACTACCGGGAGGCCTTTCATAGCGTGCAAAGTGAGCCATTTTAGCTGCTCCAAAATGGATATGGGAATAACCCTGGGCTCTCCATTGCCCTGACAGTGCCTCATCCAGTCGTATAGGGAAGATTTGTTCTGCTTCCGTAGCAGGGATGAGTACTTGTTCTAGCCTTGAGGCTAAGACAAGTTCCTTTGCAGTGAGTAACTTGCTATAAGTGAGAGCTTGCCTGAAAACTCGAGAAACAGGATGGTGCTTCTTAGGTTAGGTCTTGTATGGATTTAACAAGGGAAGGCCAATTACCCGAATTCGACTATCTTCGGAGAGGTAATCGACCTTATAGAGTGGATCAGAATTCTTTGATATAGAGGGTGAACTAAAGAAATTACGAGGATAAGAGAAAGAAGAGAAACGGGTAACAGGATTTGGATTTGCCATAGATGTAAGAGTCCTTACTTCTCAAGAATCCCCTTTGGTGTTAAGGTGACTTGCTATCATACCGAATGATACAACCGTCGCTAATTCTTGTGATAATCTGAGCATATACCCACAGTCGCACTCCTTAGCATCCTCTAGGGCCAACACTCCTAATCACAATAAGAATGCGCCTCAGGTTCTGGTTTAAGGTTTCTGATGTGGAGGATCCCTTGGAAAGGGCAGCCACAGAGCATACTTTCTATCATCAACCAAATGCAAGCCAACATGAACAAATCACGCCAATACCATCATGAACATAACACGAACACCTTCAGATCATCAGGAGAAATAAATGGAAGTTTTTTAAGCTTCCATGACAACCTAGCTCTGATACCAAGATTTCAACTCACAGAGAGAGGTATAACCACACAAGAGGGATACGAGATGGGGGAAGAACAGGAGAATAAGAACACAAGAAGATATTAGAACACAAGCAGAAAACTCAAACTTTATTACTTAGAAATATTGGTCAAGACTGAGATGTCCCAAACCATTACAACTGACCCATATTTATAGTAGTCCTCAAGGGGACAACTTACATCACACGCTACCTTATCATCAGTGATAAAATTCTTTTCTTCCGCCGCAAGTTATTCCTTTCTTGACTTCTAAGACACGCCAGAATAACTGTCTTATCGTACAGGATAAGATTCCTCACTTGACTTCCACGACACTCAACATATAATATATCTTATTGTACAGGAGAAGATTCCTTACACTTTACACGTCATATTTTAAGACAAATATATTACACACCACACATATGATGTTCTTGTACTAGAGGTAACAAATACCCTAGGAGAAAGGAGACGTCTTCTACAGTTTTAATGGTTCATTTATCTTGTAATTCAGGGACTTTGGAGGAACGAGGAAGGAGAAGTATATTGCAGTTATGTGGTAGATCGGAGAGAAAATACTTCATGATGCCATATAACTTAGGAGAATCATGCCTCCGCATCTACATTTTAGGGGTCAAAACGTCCAGGTAAGAAATTCTCTTACTCTTGGTTAGTATCACAAGGCAATAAAATTAAGTTAGATACACACAACTTTACACATAGGCACAATTTTTATCAAGTTTGTCTTAAATATTGCAATGCATTTCAACTTAAGTATAATATTCATATGCAATAGTAAATCTCATGAAGTTATTAAGTGAATGTTATTGAAGAAAACTTTATTACTCTGGTACGTTTAAAATGATGAAAAAATCATTATGTGCAATATATGTATTGAAAGATGTAGCCACGAAATAACTCAGAATGTAAATATGAATTGAATGATCAATCCTTAGACTAGTGGGCCTATGCGGGTGTCTCCATTAGTTGAGTGTGACCACTGGATGCATAGATTGTCAGGGGGGCATGGGAGGTTCTTTCTCTCATGATTGATGAACACACGTCATACCCATATGACACGGTGGATCATATAAGCCTCAAATAGGGGTCGACAAATTCTTCCATATATGGAATTAATTTGATATGAATCCGTGGCTCGCGCTAGGGACGTATCGGAGCATTGTTAGTTGCCACTGGGGACTCAAATCACATGGTGTGTTTAATAAATTATGAAATTAAAAATCAAGAACATGAATGTAAACGTTCTTAGATATGAGCAGAAACTCATAATTTAGGTATTTTAGTAATTATATGAAATTGAAGTCTAGAACCTGAAAACATGTTTTAGAAAAGGTAAACTATGTTATTCTTATATTCTATTTCATATTCAGGCATGCATAATTACCATGTTTAGAAATCTTGTTCCCTAGTTTTAGCTATTGCATGTTTAGATTCTCTTGCATGTTCTAACTATGTTTTATTAGTGTTACTGGGAGGAAAATATTTCTTACTCCCCAGTGAGCTGACCCCATTTTCGGACTCTTCTTTTCAGGAAACACATGTCGGGAGAATAGCTTAGGGTGAACTTACGATGGTGTTATGCGGTTTTAATTAGTGTCTTTCCCTTTAGAACATTGTATCCATTTTAATTAGTGTCTTTCCCTTTAGAACATTGTATCCATTTTAATTAGTGTCTTTCCCTTTAGAACAGTGTATCCGTTTGGATTGACTCTTTATTTAGTATGAACTCAATTGTTTTAGACTTCATTTTTGATTCATGTATTCATATTTGATCACATTAACTTTTCTAGTTGACTCTGTGATTCAGACATTAAGGTATTAGTATAATTTTAGCTACAATTTATTATTTTTGTTGTATGCTTTAATTATTTCTGTTATGTATAAATTTTATTAATGTTGCTTAGTTGCTTCATATCACGAGTGTTAGTCGGGCTTTTGAAATGTTGTTAGCTAGGTAGGGTGTTACAACCACCCTCAAAGACACTCCCCTCCCTCACAGACCACCCACAAAGACACTCCCCTCCCTCATCAGACCACCTTCAAAGACGCTCCTCTCCCTCATCAGACCGCCCTCAAAGACGCTCCTCTCCCTCGACACTCCCCTCCCTCATCAAACCGTCCTCATCAGATTCAGGATATTACAAGCCCACCAACTTTCGTATGGTCCATCCTTAAATCACAAATCGTACTGCAGGAGGTCTGGCTCTGATACCATTTGTAACGACCCAACTCTCACAATATCATAAGTGCTACCCGCTTTGGCTCATCCTAGCCCATACAGATCTGAATCCCACGATTTGGCTTGTTATCCATAGGTGGCAAACGAGTACTTCCTAGTAGTTCACCATCCCAGGATTACTCCCACCAGAGCACGCTTAACTATGGACTTTTCAACATAACTCCACCACTTGCTCTGAAAAGGCGCATCTGATATTTAGGGTTCTAAATTATTACTTAAGCCCAATAAAATTTTCTTTAATTCAAATGTGAGATTTGGTTCATTCCAGCACCTCCGTTAATCTAGAAGTCTATCATCCTAGAAGCCCACCAGAAAGCAACTTTATCTGGGCTTCACCACCCCAAAGACACTCTACGCACTCATCAAACTGCCCTCATCAAATTCATGATATTACACCTAATACCTCTTTGATGTCAAAAGATTAACGTATCTTGTTCATACAATACTCCGGATATAAATACAAATATTACAAAAATGAAGAAACAAAATAAAACGAGACGATGAGAAATAACAAAAATGATACCAAAATAAGAATGAAATAACTAAAAGGATGCGGAGTATTTACGCCCTCGCATTATGGGATCTCCTCCCATATATGTGCCCACAAATTGCCGTGACAAACACCGAGAAATTCCTCCATCGTTTAATAAGCCACGTAATCACAATGGAATCCTTAATTTATTAAAGAAAGCACATGCTTAAACTTTAGGCTTATTTAAAAATAAGAAATAAATTTGATAAAGCAAAAAAATATTGGTACGGGATATAAACTATTGCTGCTCATATTTCCCAAGATTAAGCCTCCTAATCTCTAAACCTTAAATATCTTACGCTTATCTAAGGAAATTTCATAAAATAGTACACTAAGTTTGCTCCTTTATGCTAATGATAGCATCATAGAAATTACATGCATAAAATACATTTGATAGTGAATGTGATCCATATTGTAATGTTGCTCAGATAAAGCCCCCCCCCCCCCCCCCCCCCCCCCCATGTATCTTAAAATTTCAATTTCATAAAATAAAGAACATTCTTGAAAATAACAGTTTGGTAATCAAAAATTCAAAATAACAAATAGCTCAGGTTAGATCCTTAACATGATTAAAGAGGGGACACCTTAATACTAATGATTTAGTGAGTATAAACACATGCAAATAGACATACATAAAGGTATGCATACAACAACACATAATAAAGATAGCTGTCAATAAGGTAGACCATGAGCATTTCGAAGGACAAAAAACATACGGGCAAGATTTTCCGATGGTCTCAACACCAAATGTTTCAATGTGGTGGCAGCCATTAATCTCCAAGCGTGTCAACTTGGGACAGCCACGGGCAACTGATTCAAGACCTAAATCACTGATGTAATAGCAGTCACTGAGAGTGAGACCTCTCAAGTTTTTGCACCCACTACCAATTGCAGAAAGACCTCTGAAGAATCCAAAAGCAAAATATTTATTAGCAACAGAAGAAAAAATCAACAATTGATGAAATAAAAAAAAATTCATAAACTGCAATAATGATGTCAAGATGGAACAACTTGAAAAAAACAATCAAGATAGGATTAAAGAATCCACAAGCAAATTCTCTCCATTACATAAGGGCTTAGAAAATTTCAGAAGAAAGGAAATACCATGAAAACATAATACCATTTATTCAACCTAAATAAAAGAATAAATTGAAATCAACAAATGTACTTTAAAAGAATATGCCTGATTGTGTCAAAAGAATGATAGTAAATGACTAAGTAAATTGATCAATTGTTTAAATTATCCCATACATTAAAATTGGTTCATTTTCTTATCACTTTGCACCAGTTCTGAGCATTTTCTTTCTGCAAACCAAACTGTATAATTTGATGACTCAAAAGTCAAAACTGATCAATTGCATTAGACAATCTAGATCAATAAAGAATTCTGTCTTATGTCAACAAAAACCAAAATCAAAAGTATTTTATAAAATTACCCAATGTTACATTTGGATAAGAGAATAACCCAATATTTCAACCAATCCATTCCTGAGAATTCTCTATTAATGCACATACGGCCTGCTCAAATTGTTAGTGCAAGAGTACCGAGTTAATGAGCAATAGATACAACCAAAACTGTGTAGCTAACCACCCACCAAGGGTTCCCTTTCTTCAAATTTATAGAAAAAGTGTTGCATTAAGCCGAACGTAAAGGCCCACCTCTATGGCCCCACATTGTGGTTTGGAGTTAAGGTGTCACTCCTCCCACCTATAAATTTGTGTATGTGTACTTGTATTCTTTTTACAAGAAGTAATAAAATTATTACGTCGTTCTCTCATAATTTTGCATGGTATCAGAGCAATACGATTCCTGAAGTAAAACTCTCAATGATTAAACTCCCCCTCTCACCGATTGAGCTCTCACTTCCACTTCCAGTAAAATCAGCTCGCCACCTTTACATACTGGCTTGAGCCCACTGCGCTCGCCGACATCATATTCTGAGCTCGCCGAACCACCCAGTGCTAGCCAAATTCTTTCATTGCTCCATCGCCCAAAATTGCCCCTCCCCCCCCTTTTATAGACTCACGACCAGCTAGTCTCCTCACCGCAGAGCTCGCTGGCGCCTACTCCCCAGCACCGGGTCTCGCCGACTTCTCCAGCCGCAGAGCTCGCCGATTCATCCAGCGCATGGTCTCGACGAGGCCTGCTCTCCTCCAATACCGCAACTCGACACCTCCAACACCAGAGCATGCCACATTCTCCAATCCAAATCTCGCCTCCTCCTCCAAGAGTTGATCTCACCGACACCTGCAAACTTGTGCTCTTCGTCTCTTCCTTAAGACTAGAGCTCGTCGACTCTTCCAACTGCAGAGCTCATCGACCTTCAATCCAGATCTCAGTGATTCCTTCTATCAAGAGTTCGCCGAACTCGTTGCTTGAGCTCTCCCGTGCCCAGTAACTCTTCCAACTACAGAGCTCGCCGACCTTCAATCCATATCTCAACAACTCCTATCCAGGGCTCGCCGAACTCATGGCTTGAGCTCGCCCGAGCTCTCCCGTGTTGTTGAAGCTCGTCAGGACTACTGTCCGCAGCTTGAGCTCATCCTTGTCACCAAGCTTGTTGTTTGAACTCACATCTCCCACCAAGCCTCTTGGCTTTCCATATATTTATAACATGGGGGCGAATGCTACATCCGCCTCATCAACCATTCCGACCACACTCCCTCCGACTCCCATATATGAAGTTCGAGACGAATTAAAAATTACCATTGTCTCACGCATTGGGAAAAAATTTGTTGGGTGGGTCCACTCGGTGTGTTGAGACTCCAGACTAAGGGTTTCCTTCATCATCTAACTTGCGACTCCCAGTTGAGCCCACCGAGCAATGGCTCTGGGATGACGGCCGAATTCAGTCCTGGATTCTAAACTACATAGACTGTGAGCCATATCGAGTGATTATGCACCAAGAAACTGCAAAGGTTGTGTGAGATGAACTTAAGTCCTGCTACTCTAGGAAGGATAACCTTCAACACCTATTTGATCTTTTTCGGGACCTCCAAACTGCTGAACCTGATTCGGATGGTGACCTGACGTCGCTCATGATGCAATATAAGACCCTTATCGAGGTCTGGATTCAACACCAACCTCTGAATCTGAATTTTGCTCCCCAAAGGACTCAGAATGAATTGTTGGCATATCGATGATGGCACGATTACCACCTTATCTCTACAGTGTCTGTGCCAACATCTTATTCTCTTCAAAGATTCCATCTTTATTTGATGTTTGTTCCATGGTTATAAAGGTGACTCCACCCACCGATGTGTCCTAACTCCTCCTGCCATACTCCAACATTTTGCTGAAGCTCGCCCCCAACTACCGAGCACCATGGAGGTCGCAATGGGTCTCAACGTGGTGGGCGTGATGGACGAAATCATCCCAAGGGGAAAATCACTCGCATGTGTACCCATTGTGATCGAACCAACCATATTGAAGCAACTTGTTACAAAAAACATCAGTTCCCGCAACAACCGACAAACTGTAACATTTAAAGAGGAAATCTTATCCTATCACACATGCAAGATAACATAAGCTGTTCATATGATTCTTTAGAAAAATATTACTGAATAATATACCTGTAAACTTAGTATTAATACGCAGTGATTCCATACCCCATGAACACAAAAAGCCGACTACTACAACAACTTTTATTATCATAAAACATGTTTCATACACAAAAGATTACAATATTTAATTAACACTATTACAACTTACAACTTGGCCTGTAGGCCACAAAACTTTTACGATAATATACATACTTCTGCTTGGGGTCTTGAAAGATTATATCATCACGAATTTCAGGGGCATCTCCTAAGCCCTGGAAAAATGATAGAATGAAAGGGTGCACATAACACATACCCAACGAGAAATTCTTCTTATTCTAACTTCTATAATATTCTAGGATTACGTCTTCATGTTTATTTCTTCTTAATTTTACATTAAGCTTTTCTTTTTATTAAATTCTTACTTGCATTTTATGGCTTAAATATTTCTTAAAACATTTCTCATAATTTCATGTTTGGTGAAATGCCTTAGAAGTAAAATCCAAGATTAACCCTTGCGGTTAAATGAGAGCTCTATTATCTTTAGCATGATTTCTAAACTATGGTAAGGTGACCATTACCTCTTTGCTGGGCAATAGCTATGGTGGGTAAAAAGCCTCACCGCCCGAGGGTTTAATCCCTCTAAAAAAACAGTCATAACATGCTATGAACTATGGTGGAACTCCACCTAACTTTGACATGGTATAACCACGTCCTTATGGATTTACTTCTAAGTGTCTTCACCGGTAAGCTTATCTTGTACTTAACACTCTTATGTTATTAATATTTAATCACATTTAAGAGGCTATTTGTTGATTGCTTATTATAGTGTAAGCAAAAGAGTCTTTAACAATTTACACAACATTTATATTGCTGGTTGTCCTTTCTATATCTTATGTAATTATCAAAAACATGATTTTAAGGCATTTTTGAGACTTATGATACTTCCAAACAGCAATAAAAGTTGCTGGTTGGGTTTTAATTGCATGAGTACTTCATAATATTTTGCTATTGCTGGTTGGCTTACAAAATATACATTTAACACTTCAATATTAGTATAATAGGTTTTTAAGTCTTAGAAAACTTCCCAACAGCAATAGGGTTACTAATTGGCCTTCTTAATGTGGGAAATCACTTTTAGCAACCTATTTCAAGCTTAGGGAATTGCCAAACAGAAATAGTATTTGCTGATTGGAATCTTTATTATAGGTTTTTGATTATTTTATTTGTAATTTAAATACTCATTGCTGATTGGCTTTTTAAGTTGATGTTTACATCATCACAAAAGCTTCATATACCTATCAAAAAGGCTTCTTATACATAAAATGTTCTCCAACAGTAAAAAGTTTGCTGATTGGACTTTAAAAGTATGTGTATTTCACAATATTTAGGTCCTTTATGGGTTATTTGGTAACTAACAACACTATATATAGTTAGTTGACTCTTATAACAGTTGAAAATAAGTTGAAAATAATTATGATGTAGTTTTTTTTATGTTATTTTATTTTTTTGATGCTATATATATGTATGCCCGGTTTAGGGCAAGATTACGATCCTATTATCCCGTTCGACTTGGTATCAGAGCAAGGAAACTTCCGCCGCTCGTCTGCTCGCGTCCCCGCGCCGCTCGACTGCTCGCGTCCCCGCTCGACCGCTCGTCTGCTCGCGTCGTCTGCTCGACGTCGTGCTCCGATCTCCTGCGTCCCTCCGCCAGCAAGGCTCGCCTCCGCTCGCACTTCTCCCGTCGCCAGATGCGTTAGTCGACGCTCTCTCCAGTCGGCCGACGCTTCTTCTCCACCTCCGCCTTCGCTTTCGGCTTGCCGTTTTGTCCTCCATGGGGGCTGCCGGAGAAGCCCCTCTTCCATCCTCGGGTGCTCTCTTCGTTTTTCAGATTTAGTTTGCACCCGTCGGATGTTCTCTCATTTCTCTTGAGCTCTTCCGTTTTTTTTTCTCTATGGGAGATCCTTCCAGCCCAGATCCTTCCACTCTTTCTCCCTCGTCCCAATCCGGTGCTCTTCCCGGCTCTTTGGCCCCTCCATCTTCGGCTCTTCCGGTTGATGCTTTGCATCGTTCCTCGGGTGATCCTCCTCGGAGTCATGGCCAGTCTTTGAAGATTACTACAGTCGCCTTGGATGGCACAAATTACCTGGAATGGTCTAGGGCGGCCCAACATGCGATTCGCAGCCACCAGTTGTATGGTCTTATTGATGGTACTATTGTTGAGCCATCACGTTCCGATCCCTCATGGCGCAAACGGGATGCGGACAATTCGTTGGTCGTCTCGTGGCTGCTTCATTCGATGTCCCCTCAGGTGTATCGAAGCTATATGTTGTTGGACTCCGCATATGATATTTGGACGAGAGCCCGTGATACTTACTCCCAGGCAAGCAGTTCGATGCAGGTATGTGAGCTCACTCGCCGTGTTCTGGAATTGCGACAGGGGACTTTGACCGTTGCCGCCTACTACTCTGAGTTTGAGCGTCTTTATCAGGAGTTGGACTTCTTTAGTACCTTTACTGCTGCTTGTACGGTTGATGCGGTGGCACTTCAGAAGGATAAAGACCGTTTCCGTGTTCATGTCTTCCTTATGGGCCTTAGCATGGAGTTTGATGTTGTTCGTCTGCACATCCTCCATCGTGAGCCCCTTCCCTCCCTTCGGGAGGCATTCAGCATGCTCCTCAGTGATGAGAATCGCCGTCGCACTCTTGGTTCTGCTACCGATCACTCTGCGCTGGCAAGTATGACTCGTGGTCCTTCCCCTGTTTGTAGTCATTGCGGGAAGACAGGCCATGTCAAAAGCTCTTGTTTTCGTTTGCACCCGCACCTTGCTCCAAGTGGTCGGGGCTCTGGTACCCGCGGTAGAGGAGGGTACCGTGGTGGTGGTGGTGGTCGCCTCTCTGATAGCCGCTCTCAGTCTTCTGCTCACTCTACTGCCGTTCTGGATGATACTTCTGGAGGCCTGTCTACCGCTGAGTTAGAGGCCTTCCGACGCCTGTTGCGCTCTCACACTGACTCTACTCCTGCTTCCTCCCATGCTGCTGTTGCCACTTCAGGTCTGTCCAGTGCTCATGCCGTGTCTTCCACACCCTCCGAGTGGATAATCGACTCAGGTGCGACCGACCACATGACTGGCTCTGCCTCAGGTTTTACCTCCTATACTCCCCTTTCTGGTCGTGATAAGGTTATTGCTGCCAATGGCTCCCTCTCTGCCATTGCCGGTAAAGGGACAGTTTCATGTTCTCCTGACCTATCACTTTCCTCTGTCTTACATGTTCCTTCTTTTCCCAGAAATTTACTCTTTATTAGTCACTTGACTAACTCCTTACACTGTTCTGTGACATTCTTTCCTGATGTTTGTGTTTTTCAGGATCTGGCTACGAGGCGGACACTTGGCAGTGGTAGGAATGTCGGCGGCCTGTACTTGCTGAACCAGTCTTCTCCCAGTGCCCTATCTTCCACCAGATCTCCGACTCTTGATGACCTTCGACGATGGCATCAGCGCCTTGGCCACCCTTCTCCTTTATATCTTACTAAATTGTTTCCTGCTTTTTATCATTTACTTCCGTCTTTTTCTTGTGATGCTTGTGAGCAATCTAAACATGTACGGTGTCGTTCTACTCATTTGTCTGTCCCTAGTCTGTATCCATTTGATGTTATTCACTCTGATGTTTGGGGTCCATCCCCTGTTCTCTCTTTATCTGGATTTAGATGGTTTGTGACGTTTATTGATTGCTACTCTCGCACTACTTGGCTTTATATGCTTAAAAAGAAAAGTGACGTTCTTTCTTGCTTTCAAAATTTTCATAAGATGGTGGTCCAACAATTTGGAGGCACAATACGTGTGTTACGTAGTGATAATGGTGGGGAATATGACGATCGCGGTGTCTTTGGGGCTTATCTTGCGGACCATGGTATAATTCATCAAACTACATGTGTCCACACCTCCACTCAAAATGGGGTGGCCGAACGGAAGAATCGGCAGTTGCTGGAGGTGGCCCGGTGCTTACTTCTTTCTATGCACCTCCCTAAATCCTATTGGGGGATGCTGTTCTTACCTCCGCACATCTCATTAACCGCCTTCCGTCCCGTGCTCTCTCGTTTGCTACGCCTCTCTCTCGCCTAGAACAAAAACACATTGTCCACACCTCTCATCTTCCCCCTCGTATCTTCGGCTCCGTGTGTTTTGTTCATGTCCATACCCCGCATCGTGATAAACTTGACGCGCGGTCCCTTCGATGTGTTTTTGTTGGTTATTCTTCTACCACCAAAGGGTATCGATGTTATCACCCTCCGACACGTCGGTATTATTGTACTGTCGATGTCACCTTTCGTGAGGGGGAGTCGTACTTTGGTCCTCGTCAGGGGGAGATGATTAGTACAGGTGCCGAGATGACCGACTCCCCGCTTCCGATTTGCGCTACTCCTCCTTCTGTTCCTGCTTCTCCACCTGATCCCGTTCCGCCACCTGCTCCTGTTCCTTCTACCTCCGCTCCTCCGATCATATATACATACTCCCGTCGTCCCACGACTGTTGAGCATGTGCAGACTGAAGATGTCCCGCCAGTTCCGGTGAATGCCTCCAACCCAGATTCTGATGACGACCTCCATATTCCTCTTGCCCGTCTTATAGGTAAGAAGGGTAGCACTAAACATCTCATTGCCAACTACATTCGTTATGATCACCTTTCTCAGGCACATCAAGCCTTTGTTTCTTCTCTCTCATCTATTGATATCCCTAAGACATGGCAGGAGGCTGCTCAGATACCTGAATGGAAAGCGGCAATGGAGGAGGAATTGCGTGCCCTGGACAAGAATAAAACATGGCAGCTGGTGAGCCTTCCTCCAGGGAAGCGAACGGTCGGATCCCGTTGGGTATTCACAGTCAAACAAAACCAAGATGGTGTTGTGGAGCGATATAAAGCTCGTTTGGTGACTCAGGGATATACCCAGGCCCAGGGCATTGACTACCAGGAGACCTTTGCTCCTGTTGCTAAGATGAACTCAATCCGTGTTCTTTTTTCTGTTGTTGCAAGTCGTAGATGGGAACTACTTCAGCTAGATGTCAAGAATGCCTTTTTGAATGGTGATCTGGAGGAGGAGGTATACATGGATACTCCTCCGGGCTCTGTTATCAAAGGGTCCAAGGGGAAGGTGTGCCGAGTTCTAAAATCTCTGTACGGCTTGAAACAGTCTCCGAGAGCGTGGTTTGGGCGTTTTTACAAGTTCATGCTTCAACTTGGGTACACTCAAAGTCATGCTGACCACACACTCTTTATTAAGAGAAAAGGTGCCCAGGTCTCTATTCTTATTGTGTATGTGGACGACATCATCATTACCGGGGATCACATGGAGGAGATCATTTACTTGAAGGAACAACTGGGCAAGGAATTTGAAGTTAAAGACCTGGGAAAGCTGAAATATTTCTTGGGAATTGAAGTGGCAAGGTCTCAACAAGGGATCTTCATCTCCCAAAGAAAGTATACTCTAGATCTTCTTGAAGAGACTGGGATGCTTGGGTGCGCACCCGTGGACACCCCCATTGAGGCTAATCACAAAATTGATGCAGATGCTAGTGGAGAGAAGGTGGATGTCTCAAAATACCAACGTTTGGTTGGACGACTCATATACCTGTCCCATACTCGCCCTGACATTACGTATGCTGTGGGGGTCCTAAGTAGGTATATGCATTCTCCTTCCATTCGTCATCAGCAGACGGCCTTTAGAGTGCTACGGTATCTCAAAAAGGCACCCGGCCGTGGGATCCTTTTCAAGAACGGCAAATCTTTAGAAGTTGAAGTGTTTACCGATGCTGATTGGGCTGGTAGCCAAGATGACAGAAAATCAACTACTAGGTACTGCACTTTTGTGGGAGGCAACCTCGTTTCGTGGAGGAGCAAGAAGCAAAATGTGGTAGCTCGATCAAGTGCAGAGGCAGAGTATAGGGCAATGGCACAAGGTGTTTGTGAAGGATTGTGGTTGAGGACTCTCCTTCGGGACATTGGCCTTCAGGGGAACAATCCTATCATGATCTACTGCGACAACAAAGCCGCCATCAGTATTGCGCACAATCCCGTGCAACATGATAGAACCAAACATGTGGAAGTTGATAGACATTTCATCAAGGATCATCTAGACAAAGGGAATATCTGCACTCCCTTTGTGAACTCATCTGATCAGCTTGCGGACGTCTTCACCAAGGGTTTATACGGCGACAACTTCAAGGACAACACAAACAAGTTGGGAATGATCAATATATATTCCCAACTTGAGGGGGAGAGTTGAAAATAATTATGATGTAGTTTTTTTATGTTATTTTATTTTTTTGATGCTATATATATGTATGCCCGGTTTAGGGCAAGATTACGATCCTATTATCCCGTTCGACTATAACTTGTGTATTTCCTTTTGATATTGAGTTTACTAGATTTTCATGACTTGCAAACTTTGAACAGCAATAAGGTATGTAATCAATGCTAGCAACGTAGAACTACAAAATAAAAGATCCTACACATACGATGGAAACTCTTTTATGTTACGCATTTTTATGACAACGACATATTAATAAAGATATACAAGATTGTCATAAACATTCATATTCAACATTACTAACATATTGACATTAGGATATATAATTTTTATATCTCATGTTTATCAAAGGAAGAACTCAAAAATCTTGTGTTCTTATACTTCTCTTATACTACTAAACATTGGAAGAATAAAGTGAAGAGAAACTTTCATATTTTCATCACTCAATAACTTTGGAACCCTTAGGGTAAATAATTTATCAACTCAAAACAATGGATTCTTTTATGTAGAAGTAAGAAATATTTTCATCACTCTCAAAACAGGTAGTGGGCATTAACCGCGAATGATTGGAAGGTGGCACGATTGAAGCGGATAGCAGAGAAGGTCAGCCATGCGGATGGCACATTCTCGAGGTTGCAAGATCTCTCATGTTTCAAATGTAGATACCCAAGTATTGACACTTCGATATAACCACTGCGTGTTATTTAATTAATCGCATGTCGTCGACCATCTTGAATTTTGCATCTCGTTTCTTCATCATGTTTCCATCTACACCTCCCTTTCCCATAACTCGTAAAGTTTTTTAGTGTGTACTTTTGTTCATCATCTTGGCCCTCCTATGGACAAATTGACACTACGTGCGACTAAACATATATTTGTTGGATACTCTCGCATACAAAAGGGATGTGTGTTATTCTCTCACTGATCAGAAAATAGTAATATTCGTTGATGTCACTTTCCTCGACGATCAACCCTTTTACTCACCGACTCACTGTCCCACTTCTTCTTCATTTCAAACTAAAACCGACATGAACCCGACATCCGTCATCTGCAAGACTACAACCTTGTCGAGGATCAAGTACTTGTCATAGCATATCTCGCGGCAGATATATCGACGAGAGTATTAAAAAAAATTCTTTTAAGCGCTCGAGCAGTAATATTTTCTTTTGTGCTTCATTGCGTGCATCTCTCTGAGCCTAAATTCAACGTCTTTCTCTTCTCACTCACATTTGGTGTTCTCTATGTCGTTTACTGTCGTCAACACCCCTTTTTGTGTAATTTATAAACATATATTATGTGTATATATGTTTATTGTGTAATTTATAAACATACATTATGTGTATATATGTTTGTTGTTTCATAGCATATCTCGCGGCAGATATATCGACGAGAGTATTAAAAAAAATCTTTTCTTTTAAGCGCCCGAGCAGTAATATTTTCTTTTGTGCTTCATTGTGTGCATCTCTCTGAGCCTAAATTCAACGTCTTTCTCTTCTCACTCACATTTGGTGTTCTCTATGTCGTTGACTGTCGTCAACACCCCCTTTTTGTGTAATTTATAAACATATATTATGTGTATATATGTTTATTGTGTAATTTATAAACATACATTATGTGTATATATGTTTGTTGTGTAATTTATAACCATACATTATGCGTGCAATTGTACATATTTACAAAAAAAAAATGTATATATATGATTAAATTTATTTAAATATTAAAATCCAACATCGTAAATATCCCCGATATATCCCAGCAATCTAGCATCCGACATTTCAAACTCAAACCACATGAACCCGACATCTGCAACCTTGCATGTACTACCGACATCACCTCCTTCTCCTCCTCTAAACGTGTACACTTGTCGTCATCCTCGTACAGATGCCCTGGGAAAGTCGCCCCTATTGATGACGTTCCTCGACCAGTTGATCCACCTGCAACTCCCACCAAGGGCGCACTCCCATATACAGCTCATCCGCTCTCTCACTATGTATCCTTTCACCGCTTATCTCCATAACTTCATAGGTTTGCAGCCTCCATATATTTTATTTCCACCTCCACTTTTGTACAAGAGGCTCTTCAGCATCCAGGGTGGCGAGCCGCGACGAATGATGAAATGGATGCACTATGAGCAAATCGCATGTGGGACCTTGTTTCTCTTCCTCCGGTACAATCCCGCATGGGATGTAAATGGGTCTTCACAGTTAAGCATCGTCTTGATGGGACGGTTGAGAGCCTCAAAGCCTGTCTTGCGGCTCATGGTTTCACTCAACAATATGGCATCGACTATGAGGAAACATTCTTTCCAGTAACTAAGCTTAATACAATATGGGTACTGATCTCCTTGGCAGTCGATTGGCATTGGCAGTTGCACCAACCCAATATCAAGAATGTATTTCTTAATAGCGACTTAACTGAGATTGCTTAAATGCAGCAACATTTGGGATATAAGAACACGGGAGAGTCTCTTGTCTGCCGCCTCAAAAAAGTTATCTCCGACCTAAAGCAGTCCTCTCGAGCTTGGTTTTGACAAATTTAATCAAGTCATTCGGATTTCAGATTCACTCGGAGCTCTGGGCTTCTCATTATTTATACGTTGTCGCCAAGTGGGGGCGGTGATCTTTCTTGTGTAAGTTGATGATATTATCATCACGGGTGATGATCTGAATGGTATCTTGATGATTAAGTAACACTTTGCCTCAGACTTTCAGACCAAGGATTTGGGGCGCCTCCGATACTTCTTAGGTATTTAGGTCGCTCGCCAACCTAATGGGCTTGTTTTATCTCAATGAAAGTACTGCATAGATCTTTTAAAGGATGTCGGCTACTTGGGTTGCAAACCACAAGTTATGTGCCCACGAATCTGACTCTGATCCTCTTCTACCTAACCTGGAGCACTATTGTCACCTAGTTGACAAGCTTATCTATCTGACTATCACACGGCCGAATATCTCATTCGTTGTTAGAGTGGTTAGCTATCATATACATGGTCCTTGGACGCCCCACCTTCACGCAATCGAGTGGATCCTCTGGTATCTGAAGAAAGCTCCGGGCCAAGGGCTAGTGTATAAGCCATCCTCTTCCCTCTCGTTGATTGTCTATGAGGATTATGTAGGCTCCCTCGATGATCGTCGGTCTACAAGTGGTTATTGCACATATTTTGAAGGGTAACTGATCACTTGGCAGAGTAAGAAGTAAATGGTTGTGGTACGCTCATCTGGCATCTGCGGAGGTTGAGTATCATTCGATGACCTCTCCCTTCTTGAACTCACTTGGGTGGAGTCTTCTGATAGATCTTGGTATATCTCTCCCTTATCCCGCCATCATATACTGTGATAATCAAGCAGTCTCCATATCACCGAGAATCTAGTGTTCTATGAATGCACCAAGCATATTAAAGTCGATTGTTACTTCATCAGGGAAAAAGTTCAACTCAACAAAATTGATCTTCGACATGTTCCCGTTGATGATCAAATCTCGGATGTCTTCACCAAGACCTTACCTCGTCCACTCTATCGATAGTTCATTTCCAAGCTTGGCGCCAACATTCTGTACACTCTAACTTGCGGGGGAGTATAGAAGAAGTGTTGTGTTAAGCCCAATATAAAGGCCCACCTCTCTGGCCTGGATAATCTTGTATAGTTTAATCCCACATTATGGCTTGGAGTTCAGGTGTCACTCCTCCCATCTATAAATATGTGTACATGTAGTTGCATTCTTTTTAAGAGAAGTAAAAATTATTACATCATTGCTCTCGTAATTTTACAAAATCAAACTGTATAACTAATGAATCTACTAACCAAGACTGTTCAATTGCATAAGAAATCTTAGATCATTAAAAAAAATCAGTCCTATGTAAGAGAAAATTGGTCGGGAGTATTTTATAGGCTCAACAAATCCACGACCCCCAAATAAAAAGGCACTCCTTCTTAAATAGATAGTGCACACTGGTAAGGGTGTGTTTGAGAGGTGGTCACGACAACCGTGGGAACGTCAAAATCCTGAACGTGACTGGTTCCTTTAGGAACGGTCATGTTTGTGGCGAAAAATGCATTTCCACGCCTACGACGATCCACCAAACGCCTGAATGCTGGCACCCAAACAAGTGGGTAAGCCCCATGTTAGTATTATGGAAAACACATCGTGCGGAAATTAGTCTCAAACAGCCTAAATGTATTATGTTTTTTCTCAAGCTTAAATGAAAGCATGCAAAATGTAGAATTAGCAAACAAAGTTTTCAAAAAAAAGATAGATGCAAAGGAAAAACAATCAGAAAACATAAATTCCCAGTTGACCACTTTACCTACAAAAATATGGCTTGTAGCAGACAAAACCCACGTTATCCATACTTATCCATTGCTTGTACCGAAAAAATTGCCCAAAGTAGAGAAAAATGGACTAATTTAAAAGGATGAAGAGAATTGCCTGTCTGTAAACCTTTGGAAATTATATAAAGCCAGCAACTCCAAGGATAAACAAAAAGAACCCACAGCTTCCAAAGCTTCATCAGTAATGTTAATGCAGAGCAACTTTAAACCCTTCAAAGATCTGCAACCTTGGGCAACTAATATTAACCCCTTATTCATTACCATTTCCGAGTCCAGTGACAAGGTCTCAAGGCATGAACAGTGGGATGCCACAGATTCTAAGGAGACGTCAGTAATCCAAGCACAAGCTGCAATTCCCAGAGACTTCAATGATCTCCCGCATTGTTGGGTCAAACTAACCAAGCCCGTGTCAGTCAAACCTTCACAAAACCGCAGATTCAAATCTTGAAGTTTACAATATTGGCCAATAGCAATAAGACCTTGATCTCCAATATAGCAACCCTGAGAAATCAGAAGTCTTTTTACAACAGGCAATCAAAAAGATTAAACACATCATCATCTCAAATTAAGTAATGACAAAAAGATACATAAATAGAAAAAGAATAATATTCACCCTGGAAATAACTTTTGATGTTCAGCATAAGAGCAGAAAATATATCATTTTTTATAACAGTTTCTGCATACAAATATACAATCTTTAATCAAATTTAATTTTTAAAACGATTTAACAGAAGTTGTAGACAATTTGTTCACATGATATTGGCAGTCTATTGGTTCAAAGCAAGATCTCTCCTGCTGTACAGACCCCCTTTTCCCATAGAAAGAGCATAAATATTCTTCCTTCTCTTATTCATGTGAATGACTGTGCAGAGTAACCACTTAAAGCTTTAAATAAAAGCTATGTGAATTTTTTGGATGGGGTATTGGAGACACAGATAGAGAGGGAAAGGAAGCACTCCACTTTCCCATACAGACTGGTCAACATTGTAAAACCTGCAACCAGGGAAAAGGAATTTAATCTTTTCATCCATTAGAGTTATTGAGATAAACTATAAGCCCTACAATGATGAACAAATTCAAAATTCTTCATCATCAATAGTCATCTCAACACTTTGGGATTGGCTTTATCAATCCTCTTTTTCAACTGATCCACACTTTGGGATTGGCTTTATCAATCCTCTTTTTCCAGCATTGTTAGCTGCATACACGCATAGGTGTCATGGTGGATCCGGGGAGAAACCCGGTTTGCATATATGTTCATTGTAGACATCATTAATTATATTGCTCAATATAGAGAACATGTTTGATGTCTGTGACACCTACATGGTATCACTTGATATGATATGATTGTTCATATTGCTTTATTCACATACAAAGTGCTGCTTGCAGGGTTATGGAATTCCACTAGGTCTGTTGGGGCGGCCGGGAGGAGTTGTGTTGTTACGCAATTTGTCGTCAGCTCATATCTGACCCTCATTTTCTATCTAATGTGCTTTGGTTGCAGGGTATGGATCGAGAGTGGGTTCCCGCTAGCTTGCACTTTGTTTCTTTTATTCCGACCTGCGTGTCGATGTTGTTTGTGTTGTTTGTCTATATTGTTAAAGGCGCGCCTAAGGCTAAAGGCTCAGAGATTCGTGTCTTTGTGCGTCTTTGGAACATAAAAGGAGTGCATAAGTGCAATTTCTGTGGTAAATATTTTTTTGCAAAATAAAGAAATAAATACTGTAAGAACTCAATAATTTTTGCATGATTTAGTGTTTGTGAAACATAATCGAGCGTTGAGACTTAGATATAACATAAGTGACCACATTGATTCTATTTTTTACGATATGTAAATAATAGTAATGAATGATTAATGGGTAAAATAGATGAATAATCTGATAAAGAAGATGAACTAATGTTTGATGTTGATTATTTAAAATGAATGTGGTTGCGTCTTGCCTTCGTCAGGCGCGCACTTGTGCCTTGAGCCTTGCACCCTTAGTTATTAAAGGCGCAAGGCGCACCAAAGTGCAAAGGGGTCTTGGAGCCTAGGCTCAAGGCGCAGACGCGCGCCTAACGAAGGCAAGGTGCAACCATATTCAGTTTAAATAATCAGCATCAAACATCACTTCATCTTCTTAATCAGATTTTTCATCTATTCTACTCATTAATAATTCATTACTATCATTTATATCTCTTAAGAAATAAAATCAATGTGATCACTTGCATCGAATCTAAGTTTCAATGCTCGATTATGTTTCACAAACACTAAATCATGCAAAAAAAATTGCACTTAGACGTGTCTTTTATGATCCAAAGGCGCAAAAAAGGCATACGAAAGCGCAAACCTCTGAGCCTGGTGAGCCTTAGGCGCACCTTTAACAACTAGTCTTGCGCCTAAGCTCTAAGACCCCTTTGCGCCTTGGTGCGCCTTGCGTCTTTAGTAACTAAGGTGTTTGCACTCAATTGGACATTTTGATGTATAGTCCATAAGACCTTGAACTTGATATATTAATTAGAATGTGAACATGCGCTTTATCTATAAGTTCTTTTCTTGTGAGATGATGAATCTTTGATGATAGTATGATTTGAAGTTATTTTTTATACCACTTTTAATATCTAGTTTGTGATGGTTGTATGGTGTGGGGCCCGACCGGACCCATATGATACAGTTATTACAGATGAGGTGTTACAACCACTCCAAAATCCAAACCAAGGCTCTTATGGAGGGAATAGGGAGGAAAAAAGAGAATATTTGGGGAAAAGTGGTTTCAAGTTTGGGGGTGGGCAAAAAATCTCACAGAAGGTTCGATCAAGACTATCAAGATGGATAGATTCATTTAAGTACTTTTATGCATACAATAACTAAAATAGATGGTATTTACTCTTTAACAATCTAATTAAGCTGTATATGAATATTGAATTACAATCAAGATGCAGTGATGCTAAAATTACGAAATATTTTTGAAATAATGTTAGACTCCTAATTAAGTGTAAAAATATAATTTTGAAATAAAAACACCTAATTTAATTGCATTGCATGATTAATATAATTAGTTGCTCATGGCGTCATATTTTTCTAGAAACAAGGTTATGGTATTATTTTATTTATTATGTGATAAAATTAAAAAATAAGCGATCGAATGCAAATATTTGTTAGAAAAGTCCATGTAAAGGCTCATTTGGAGCTCATTTATTTTCTTATTTCTCTCCTATCTTTAGTCTCACATTGTGTATAATGAACTCCTCTCTCTTTCTCCCTCCTATGTATTTGTATTCATACATTGTATTTAAGATATAGAAGAGAATAAACAAGGTTCTGCTTTTGTTTACATGGTATCAGAGCCTTCGGTCCAAACCTGCGGTCTCCCTTTTTGTTAACCGCCAGCCCCCCCCCCCCCCTGCGAGCTCCTCGTCCTTGCGGTCTCCCATTTCTGTGACCGCAAACCCCCCTGCGAGCTCTGTTGCTCTTCTCTCCGTCCCGCTTCATCTTATTATTATCTCTCTTATAGCCTCCTCCCTTTTGACAAGTGGGCCCCGCTCTTCCTGATCGCTCCGCTCCTGTGGGGTCTCCCGCTGCGCTGCTCGCGACCTCTCCCTCACCCTATCCCTCTCCTTCTCATCGTTGTCTCCCTCTGCTCGCGCCGAGGTGCTCGTGCGATCTCCAAGCAGCTACCAGCGGCCTCCCTTCCTGCAACCTCCTCCTGTCCAGCGGCCTCCTCTCCAGCCAATGTTTTGAATATCGGATGTCGGTGCATATCGGATTGAGTTTTTAAATGTCAGAAGTCGGAGACATGTCAGGGATATTTTAAAATATCGGATTTCCATGTTTTATAAATAAATTTTTTCTTTTTATGTATACTAACTATAATTATATGTTATAAAAATAGAAAAATAATATAACAAATAAATAAAAAATGAGCTATTTATATTACAAAATAAAATCGAATAGTATCTAAAATAAAATATTATTAACAAATACAAAATGATACACTGTAAAATATATTTAATAGTATACAATAATTTTATTTTGATAACAATAAGTTTATTGCAAATAAATCACATTTTTAATATATGTATTAAATATTTTCACATTTTTTGTAATATGAAATTAAAAATTGTGAAACAAATATACAAAATTGGTTGTAAGAATAAAACGTTAAAAAAATCGAAACAATAAGTTTAATAGATTTAAACATACATAATATAATATTCATAAGCGATTTAAACATATACTGTTAGTCTGTTAATATAACATAAAATAAAATAATGGACGATATATTTAAAAGTCATGTCGGCCGATATATCGGAAAAAATCAGACATGTCGGCCTATATTTTACAAAAGGACATAATCTATTTTTTTTTAGAAAAACATATCGTTTTGCCCTAAAAAATGACATGTCGGGAGACATGTCGGGCATGTTGGAGGACATTTAAAACAATGTATCCAACGGCCTCCTCTCTAGCAACTACCAGTGATCTCCTCAGTAGATAACCGCACCAGCGTGTCTTCTCAGCAGCTAACCGCACCAGCGATCTCCTCAGCAGCGGCCTCCTCTCTAGCAGCTACCATCGGCCTCCTCTCCCTGCTGCCCCGTAGTTTTCGGTCTACTGCAGCCCGCTGCCCAGCCTTGCCGACCTCTCTGCTCCTGCCACTGAATCCAAATGGGTTCCTACAGTGATCCCTCCGAGCATCCCGATGGGATGACCGCTTCCTCTCATATAGCCCGCTTGCTTCCCACTCCTGAACTACGCGACGAGCTAAGAATCACCACCATCTCCCTGACTGGGAAGAAAAACTTCGTCGAATGGGTACACTCTGTCAGACGGGTTCTTCAGTCCAAGGGACTTCTGTCTCATCTCACTAAGGAGCCCCCGTCTGATCCTACTGATGACTGGCTGCGTAACGATGGTCGTGTTCAGACATGGCTTCTCAACTCACTTGATGACGAACCTTACCGCATGGCCATGTATCACGAGACGGCCAATGCAATGTGGGAGGAGCTCCACTCCTTGTACTCCGGCAAGGGCAGTCTTCAGCACTTGTATGACATCATTACCGAGCTTCAAACCCTTGACACTGGCGGGGAGGCCGACTTAACCTCATTTGTTGCTCGGGCTAAGACGGTCGTGTTCAGACATGGCTTCTCAACTCACTTGATGGCGAACCTTACCGCATGGCCAGGTATCATGAGACGGCCAAGGCAATGTGGGAGGAGCTTCACTCCTTGTACTCCGGCAAGGACAGTCTTCAGCACTTGTATGACATCATTACCGAGCTTCAAACCCTTGACACTGGCGGGGCGACCGACTTAACCTCATTTGTTGCTTGGGCTAAGACTCTTGTTGAAGCCTGGATCCAACATCAGCCCTCTACTACGGATCTAGCAGCTCAACGTGCTCAAAAAGAGGTTGTGTGTATTGCCATGATAATGGCTCGTGTCCCGCTTCACCTTCAGAGTATTCGGGCGCATATCATTTCGTCTGCTACAACCCCATCATCATCTCATGTATGCTCCATGTTGCTCAAAGTTTCACCGCCTCCGGATACTATTGGACCTCCCTCACCGGTCCTTCTCCAGCACTCGTCTGCACCATTACTACCTCTCCCTCCCGCTACTCGTGGAGGACGTTCAGGCTCTCGGTGCGGGGGTCGCGGAGGCCGGCCACGTCCTAAGTGTTCATTCTGCGGAAAGGATGGACATCTTGAGGCGACCTGCTACCGCAAACATGGTCCTCCTCCTCATCTGACTGCTCATATTACCACTGACAATCCCTCTGCCACTCGTGCTGATCTTGAAGCGGTTCGCCTCCAGCTCCAACAACTTCATAGGATGCTCCGCCACCCACCCGCCTCTGTCGCCTCCATCTCCAATGAAGGTATCACATGTCTCTCCACTAGTCCGCGCTGGATAGTGGATTCAGGTGCTACCCACCATATCACCTCGCTGAAACCACATCAATACTTGGATGTTCCTCATCCTAAGTGCATCACAGTAGCCAATGGCGACACCGTCCCTGTCTCCGGCTCTGCTGATATCCCTCTCAATTTTTCTATCTCTCTCCGCTCGGCTCTTCATGTTCCGGGCTACCCGTTCAATTTACTTTCTGTTAGCCGCCTCACTACCGATTTGGATTGCTCAGTAACATTCACTTCTTCCTCTTTTCTGATGCAGGATCGACGGACGCAGAGTATCAATGGTAAGGGATGACTGCAAAACGGACTCTACCTCCTTGATGTTTCTCTTACCATCCTCTCCTCAGTCTCCTCCGTTGATTGGCATCGGCGTCTTAGGCATGCCCCACTTCCAGTCCTTCAGAAGGCTCTTCCATAGATCTCTGTTTCTGCTTTTAAATGTGAATCATGTATTTTGGGAAAACAACATCGTTCCTCTTTTCCTCTTTTCCTCTTTTCCTCCTCATTGTACTCGGAGCTCTGCTCCTTTTATTTTAATACATTCCGATGTTTGGGGCCCGTACAAATTTACTAGTATCTCTGGTTATCGTTATTTCATCACCTTCATTGATGATTATTCTCGCACAACTTGGTTATATTTACTCTGTGATCGCTGCGAGTTTCCCCGTGTATTACGGGCTTTCGTTCTTGAGATTCGCACGCAGTTTTCCGAAAACATAAAAACTCTTCGGACAGATAATGCTCGTGAATATAGTAGTCATGAATTTGCTAATCTCTGCTCTGAATTTGGGATCATTCACCAGATGTCGTGTGCCTATACCCCCCAACAAAACGGCGTTGTTGAACGGAAAAATAGACATCTGTTCGATGTTGCTCGGACTCTCATGATCCACATGCAGGTACTCAAAGCCTATTGGAACTTTGAAGATTTTCCTTCGCTTCGGAAGATAGTTTTCTAAGTGAGTTGGGAATCCATCAAGCTACGAAAGGCGACTCAAGAATCTCATTTTTGTTCCCAGAAAAATACTTAGTCTCTCGAGAGGCGGCATGTTACCCTCGAGGTTTTCTTTCTCTACCATTGTAACGAGCAGCGGCCTGTCGCGCTCGAGTTCTCAGCTTTCAATTGTAACGAACCAAAAGATAGTGGAATTTGGTCGGCACAGCTCCGACCGCATGGTTTTTCACCCTTTCCGAGTTTTCCACGATAAAAAGTGTTCTTGTCATTTAGTAATTCTCTCATTGACTGTTTGCGCGCTAGGCTCGCTCGCGAGCTAAGGTGGTTCAATTCGACCGGTCTACCAGAGCATCGAGCGGCCCACAACAGTTTGGCGTCGTCTGTGGGAAAGTGTTCCCCCAAACTCTACAAAGACTTTGAAGACAGTATCCACAACACGACGATACTCGTGACAAGCATCAATGGCAAGGAAAGCTACCCGCACTACTGAAGGATCGGTCCCTAGAGGACACGTCGATCCAGCTCCTTCCCAGTCGCTCATCCACGCGCCTCTCGTGAGAGAAGACACACACACCAATTGCGACATTGGAGGGACGCATGCGCCAGATGGAAGAGCACCAAACTGAGATGCTCGTGCTCCGAAGGAACAGAGGGGCGCCGCGAGCTCCTAATCCTGCCCCCGAGCAAGGCAGCCCGCCTCCGCCAACTCCGGATCGCGCTCCGGCCGATCGCTTCGCTCACGAGCACCACATACCTGAAGAAGAGTTCTCCAACGCGGCCAGCTCAAAGCCCCCAGTCCGTCATGTCGGAGATGTTGAAATTGTTGAAGTTTGAAGTTGGCGGTCTTGGAGGTGACCGCGCGGTCTGGTCTAACCGCACGGTCTTGTGGTCTCCTTCTGCGGTCTGACCTATTCAGTCTAGCCGCAGCTTATTCGGCGTGACCGCCGTTCTCTCTGTCCAAGGTTGCCGAGGTGAGGCCGCGCGGTCTGATTTGTGTGACTGCGTGGCGAGCAGGTTTCAGTAAGGTGAGGTCGCGCGGTCTGGTTCGTGAGACCGCGCGGCGAGCTGTTATTCTGTTCTGTGCGGGTTAAGCTGTTGACCGCACAGGGTTGTTGTTATGGTATCCGGCGGTCCGGTCTGGTGACTGTCCGGGTTCTTGTTGGTGCGCGCGGACTAAGGTTCTTTTAGTCGTGCGGTCTCCCCTTTGTGTTCGCGGTCTCTGGAGGAGGTCTCGTATATGCGAACACTGGTGGTGGGCGTCATGATCATGCGGGATGTCATTATCGCGCGGCTTCTTGAAGGAGTGGCGATCTCCTGGTCAGGTTGAAGTCGGCGAGCTCACTAAGCGCAGAGCGATCTTCTGCTGATCGCGCGGGTAGACCGATCTCAGGTCGCGCGGTCAGGGCGGTGACTCTATCTCATAGGGTGGTGACTGGATCTGGTCTCACGCCTATAAATAGGAGCCACTGTAGCAGCAAAATCAATCACACCAAGTGTAAGCTGAGCTCGTGCCTAGAACTTGCGGTCTCTTTTTTGTGACCGCTCGGTTTGCTGATTGAATTTCCTTTGTGCAGCTTCTGCGGATTGTGCGGACAGCAGCGGTCACCTCTTCTTCTAAAGTGTCCGGGCGGTCTTGCGGCTTGCAGTGTGGGTTGCTGGAGTTCAGGAGAATCAGTGGAGTTCGGGAGGTCGCGGAGGTTCAATTGGTGTTGTTCAAGTCGCCGACAGTCTGTTCGCGCGGTCTCCTTTTCTAGTCGCGCGAACACCCAGGTCGCGCGGTCAGGCGGTCTCAGTGTTCAGACCGCCAGTTATCTTTCTTCAACTCTGTATTTTTCTTTTTGGTTTGTGTACTGGCGAAATTATGTCTCGTCATGTATACCTCGCTCTGTAATGAAGATTTCTGCTGTTATCAATAAAGATTGCTTTGTTTCATGTGCTTCTGGTTGTTGGCTGTAACTTTAAGTTGTACAATTCCTGCTCACTCCTAGATCTACGGAAATTTTCACATGGTATCAGAGCTAGGTTGGAGTGGATAGAGCAGTGAACAACTTAAAGTTGTCGTCGCCTTTGTGAAGAAGGAACCAATGGTAGAGCCATGGAAGCAAGAGGTCTTGGAATTGAGATGCTTACGTCGACTAACTTTAAGAAGTGGAAGTCGTGCATGCAGAGTTATCTTCTGGGTGAGGACCTCTGAGAGGTAGTTGGAGGAGATAGTACGGAGGAAGTTGTCCCAGCTGGGGATAATGGTCATAAGGTGAGGAATTGGAGGAGGATTAATGCGAAAGTAGAGTTCACTCTGAAAAGGGCAATATCACCTGACCTATTCGATCACATCTTAGGGTGTGGATCGGCTGCCGAGATCTGGAGAGCCCTGAACGGGCTGTTTAACAAAAAAAATGTAGCGAGGCTACAATTTCTGGAAAATGAGCTGGCTAGGTCGGCTCAGGGAGAACTATCTATTTCTACGTTTCTCCTAAAGATGAAGAACCTGTGCGCTGAGATCTCAGCACTGGATCCTGATGAGCCAATTTCTGAGGCGAAGCTGAAGAGGCACATCATCCACGGCTTGCGGAAGGAGTATGTTGCCTTTGTGACGTCGGTGCAGGGTTGGGCAAATCAGCCGTCTCTGTTGGAGCTGGAGAATCTGCTTGCGTCGCAGGAGAGCCTGGCAAGGAAGATGGCGGGGGTGTCAGTGTCTGGGGGAGAAGACGAGGTTCTCTTCACAGGGAAGAAGAAGAAATGGGATAAGAAGAAGAAGACCGTTGAAGGCAATGTGCCTTCAACTTCTGGACAGCAGGAGAGGGGCTATGCTCCCAAGGCTGAAGGGAAGAGGAAGGGAGAAGGACCCAAATGCTTTAGATGCGGAAAGTTTGGTCACATCAGGAAGGATTGCTGGGTGAATCTTCAGTCAGGGCATGCTGCTGCAGGGAAGGAGGAAGCTGAGGCCAGACAAAATGATGGAGGATGGGGAGGAGCCTTCTCGGCTTCTGTCGGAGCTGCGACTCCTATAACCTATCAGGAGGACTGGATCGTGCACTCGGGGTGTGGTCATCACCTCACCGGGGACGAGTCGAAGCTTTCTTCAGCGCAGCCTTACTCAGGTAATGATGACATCATAACTGCTGATAATACTGTGCATGCTGTCGAGAAGGTGGGGGTTGTTTCCTTGGGCAGTGATAGGGGGCCACTAACGTTGAAGAGTGTCTATCATATGCCCGGAATGAGGAAAAACCTCTTCTCCGTGACCAATGCAGTAGACGCTGGGTATCACTTTCTGTTCGGTCCAACAGAAGTGAGGTTTCTTCGAAACGTTGAGGCGGTAAAGGCTGATATCGTTCATGTCGGGAGAATGGCAAAAGACTTGTTCGTTTTATCGACAAGTTCTTATGTTGACAAGATGAGGACGAATGATAGTGTCGTTATATGACATGAGAGGTTGGGGCATGTATGGATGGATAAGCTGAAGGCTATGGCGATAAAAGGTCTAGTCAAGGGCCTGCCTAGTCTATCTTCCTACGGTGATGGTCATGTTTGCGCGGGATGTCAGTTCGGCAAGTCTCATCGACTACCGTTTGATAAGTCGCAGACAAGGAGTTGTGTGCCGTTGGAGTGTATCCACGGTGACTTGATGAGACTGACTGCTACCCCAAGCCTCGGAGGCAGCAGGTATATGCTGGTGTTGATCGACGATTACACCAGATATGTCTGGGTTTATTTTCTGAAGGAGAAGGCGGAGGCGTTTGCCAAGTTTGTAGAGTTCAAGGAGCTAGTGGAGGGTCGGCTAGGCCTGCGGATAAAGAAGCTGAGAACTGATAACGGGGGGGGGGGGAGTTCACCTCTGGTGAGTTCTCTAGTTTTTGCAGGAAGGCGGGCATCCGGAGGGAGCTTACTTGTGCGCATACTCCACAACAAAACGGAGTTGCAGAGCGAAAGAAAATCTAAACGTCGTTCTCTCTGTACTCAAAGCCTATTTGTCATCAAGCATGCTCCTGATGGGACAATTGATCGCCTGAAAGCCCGACTGGTGGCTCGTGGCTTTACCCAACAACAAGGTCTCGATTATGAGGAAACATTCTCTCCAGTTACCAAAATCAACACAGTTCGTGTCCTCCTCTCTGTGGTTGTGCATCGCCAATGGCCCTTACATTAACTGGATATCAAGAATACATTTTTAAATGGTGACCTACAAGAAACAGTCTACATGCAACAACCTCCTGGGTTTGAGACCACGGGGGAGTCCCGAGTTTGCACCTTAAGAAGTCAATCTATGGTCTCAAACAATCCCCTCGGGCATGGTTTGACAGGTTCAGTAAGGCTATTCGGGAAGTTGGCTTTACTCGGAGCTCGGCAGACTTCTCTCTGTTCACTCGACATCGAACAACAGAAACAGTTCTTCTGTTGGTATATGTTGACAACATCCTAATCACTGGAAATGATTCAAAGGGAATACAAGCGGTCAAACAACACCATAGCTCTATCTTTCAAACAAAAGATCTGGGGAACCTTCGATACTTCCTTGGTCTTGAGATCGCGAGACGTCCTGATGGACTTGTCCGCTCTTAGTGAAAGTACTGTCTCGATATTCTTCAGGATGCTGGCTACTCTGGATGCAAGCCGATTAACACTCTTATGGATGTAAATCATTATTATTGACGACTTATTGGAAAACTGATTTACTTAACGGTCACAAGACCAGATATGTCCTTTTTTGTTGGGGTTGTCAGACGGTTTATGCATTCCCCTCGAATGTCTCATCTTCAGGCTGTCGAAAGCATCCTAAGATATCTAAAAACAGCCCCTGGTCAAGGGCAGGTATAGAAAACCTTGTCTTCCACTCCAATTTTGGTTGCGTATTCTGATGCAGATTATGCTGGTTCCCTGGATGATCGACGGTCTACCAGTGGATTTTGTACCTACTTTGGGTCACCTTGTTACCTGAGTACCTGACGTAGTAAGAAACAAGTTGTGGTTGCTCGATCTTCAGCTGAAGCAAAATACCGTTCGATGGCATCAGTTGTCTCTGAACTCACATAGCTTGAAAGTCTCCTCGCTGATCTAGGAGTGAAACTTCCCTCACCGACTGTCTTACTATGTGACAGTGAAGCTGCTATACACATAGCTAAGAACCCGATCTTCCACGAAAGAACGAAACACATCGAAGTGGACTGTCACTTCATCCGGGAGAAAGTTCAAATGAAGAAGTTAGAATTAAAGCATGTTCCGGGTACTGACCAAGTTGCTGATATTCTCACCAAGGTCTTACCAAGTACCCTATTTTATTAATTCCTGTCCAAGCTGGGTGCCTACGACTTGTACGCTCCAGCTTGCGGGACAGTGTTAGAAAAGTCCATGTAAAGGCCCATTTGGAGCCCATTTATTTTCTTGTTTCTCTCCCTTCTTTAATCTCACATTGTGTATAAGGAACTCCTCTCTATTTCTCCCTCCTATATATTTGTATTCATACATTGTATTTAAGATATAGAAGAGAATATACAAGGTTTTGCTTTTGTCTACAATATTAAACTCTAAAGTTAATAAATTAAATTAATAAAATGGTGCTTATGAAAGTAGTAAGGGGTGAGCCAAGATCCCAAACAAAAGAATGTGATTCTTAACTGAACCATTGCTTAAACAACTGACCGGACACGTACATTACATGGCTAGCTAGCTAGTAAGATGAAGAGTTTGTTAGTTAAAGATGATAATATAATATGGATTGGATAATAGTTCTAAGATAGATGTAGACTTCAGGTCAGGGCACTTACATCCAAGTCTATAGCTGAGGTTGATGGCACTCAAACCTTGGTGTAAGGTTGATGATGAAATCTAAATTATGCTGTGAAACTTACACCCAAACTAGCATTGAAATTGAAACCTAAGTAATCTTAGTGATACTGGAACAAAGGTATTAACAGAAGACTTACAGTTGAGGATGAAACCTAAGTATATAGTGGAACTCAAACCCAAGTTATGGATGACGCAGAAACCTAAGTACATATTGGAACTCAAACCCAAGTTATGGATGCCGTAGAAACCTAATTAACCTTACTGGGACTCAAACCCAAATTAAGATTGGCGTTGAAACATAAGCACATTAGTGACACTCACACTCATATTAAGGTTGAGATTGAAATCTAAGTGGCTTAGTGGCACTGAATTCAATAAATAGGTCAAGGTTGAAACCTAAGTTACCTTAGGTCAAGGTTGAAACCTAAGTTACCTTAGGTCAAGGTTGAAACCTAAGTTACCTTAGGTCAAGGTTGAAACCTAAGTTACCTTAGGTCAAGGTTGAAACCTAAGTTACCTTAGTAGTAGTGAACCTAGATAGAGTTGAGACTAAAACCTAACATTCAAACTGAGGTAGATTTCAAATCCAAAATAAGGTTGAGGCTGTGACCTAAACAGTCAAACTAAATATTAAGTGTAGTGCAGAGTTGAGCTAAATAGGTTAAAAAAGAACAGTAATGATAAAAAATAGTTATTAAATTAACCAAGGAATAATGACATTGAAATCATAATACTGATTTTCTATAGTTACTAAATCAACTGATATGACCTGTATTTTTTATGATATATTTGTGGTTTTGATCATATTGTGTCATGTGTGAGTAAAGAGACTAACAACCTACTCTGAACTTTTAGGTACATCGTACACAAGATAGACTATACTGAAGTTAGGACTAAGGAATTTGGAGCGAATGATGTTTAAATTTTATCATTGTACTTCTACTCATGAAAAGAAAAAGGAAAGGTGTATCATGTACTTTGTTTTCGTTGATAATATTAAAGTTATATTTTCGAGAAATATCCTTGTGATATGGTCATTCATCTCATTATTCATACCCATCTCGCTAAATTGAGTTTAAGCATCATAGTGTGACACAAACCTTCAAAAACATATCTTCCACCATGATGATGGATGCACAATGTGTACAAAGAAACCATAGCATGCTTGCATAAAATCTCTGGTATCAGAAGATATAAGCTGAAGTTACTGGCAAATACACCCCATACTTCGAATTGTAAGGAATATATGACAGTATCTTGTAATAGAAGTTGTAGTATGCTTACAGCTATTAGCAACTAATTTATTTCAAAGCTCCCTTCATCATCAACTTACACCAAACATTTTAATCAAAAATTGGCTCTTTTCTACAAACTAATAGCTTGGACTTTTTTGCAACTTACATAGTATAGAAAATATACCATGGAAAGTTTTAAAACTGTATCCCTTCATTTCTTGTCCAGTGTTGTTTGGCAAGAATATACATCCTTGAACTAGCAAAAATTGAGTACAAAAACAGTAATTTATGACAATATTAGAGCAACATTTACAAGTAGATAACTTAACTGGTGACTCAAAACCAATTATCTTTACCAAATAAAACAAAATTTTAAGAACCATAAAGATAAGTTAAAGGACATAAAATACACCTCTAAATCAAGGGATTTTAGAAACTTGCAGTTCTCAGCTATACTTCGCAATCCTGTCGATGTGAGATTTGAACACCAGATTAGACGTAGCTTTTGGAGTGCCTTGCAACCATTGGCAATAGAAGACAAGCCAACATCCGTAAGACAGAAGTCCTCAAAATCTCTTTCCTCGATCTCAGTGTTTCTGATGAGATGATGAGCATCTACAGTTAAACTTGTATGTCTCCTTTTCTGCAGCAACAGAATTAAGGACCTTAAAGGGCGAATTTCTAAAGGATGCTAAAGGTAAAAACAAACTATATAAATAAATGGTAACTAAATTATGTTTTGTGGCATTGAACATTGAACAATAAAATGTGTTCAATCATGTACTCAATGAAATTAGGAATTCATTTCATGCAATCTTTTTTACAAGATTGTATTTTATACAGATTTCTTCCTCTAATTCAAATCAAGGCTTTCTTTAGCGTGCAATGCTCATAGAAAAAAAACAAGTTTTAATATGCCATCAAACTTTAAATTAATATCAAAGTAACATACATTTACAAGTAAATATAAGTATATACAACCCAGGAGTTAGATGGAAAGTCAAGAGAAGGTTTGATAGGAATATTTTTGCAAGACCCGCAAAAATTGGTTGACAATTATAACCCCAATCATCCAGGAACATTATTATAAGCAAAAAGCTTGCAATTATTGCTGGCTTTTAAACAGAAGCAAAAAAGTATGAAGTTGTTTGTTGCAAGTATTTATAATACATATATTTTATGTATGAAGAGTAAAGTCAACACAATGAACTTTGAGTTCTTGGTGTCATTTGGATGGCTAAGAAAGTAAAGGGAAATCATTTTGGATATGAAGTTCAGAGTATATTCAACAAAGAATATGGTAATCTTGCCACTTTTTATATTTATCCAAAAATGTAGGAATAATTGATACAATAAACCCTTAAACCTGCAGATTTTTGACCAAGATGCCGGTGGGAGGAGCTCAGTTTCAAAGACACACAAAGGTCGAGGGTTAGAGATGACAATGTACTGTGTTTGTTGATGAAGGGATTATCTCAAAAGCAGGCATAGTTCTCGGGAGGTCGAAACCTAGGGCTTCAAGAAGGTAAGGCTTTGGTAGCAAGGTGTGGCTTAGGCAACAAAGGACTGTTCTAAAGATGTTATACATGTGATAGATTTATGGAGAAGATGGCTAGGTTATCAGCATTAAGAAGAAAGGTGTAGTTAGTAAAAATAAGGGAACGCGATGTAATTAGAATTCGCTCAATATTTTTGAGTGATGTAGTTGTTGGAATATTTTCTTCTATATTCCTATATTAATATACAAAGTGATATATTTTCGTTTTTTAAAACCTTTAACAGAAACAGCAGATCTATATATATATATATATGAATAGCAATATTAATGAAATTGCATGAAGAGGATGAGAAGTAAAATAGAGTAATATATAGTTCAGAATCGAGCCTGAGTAAGGCGTGTGGTCACTGCCCTAAAGAAGTTGCACCACCCTCCGGCAGGGCTTTCAACCGATGCTCACTCCTCCAAGGTACAACACCCGACTAGATCCCGAAACTCCGATGTGCGCGGACACCGAAGAAGCACAGAGCACCCGAACAACCACTTGATGAAGCAAATGTAAAGAAGAGGAATCACGTAGAAGATCGTTAAAACAGAGAGAGCAGAAGAGCATATGAGAGCGATCGTTCTTTCTGAGAAGAACGACAATATATAAAGACAGAAAATCTCCGGAAAAGGAGGATCTTGAAAACGGCAATATTAAAACCATAATAAGTATTGATGGTTATAATTGGAAGACACATAATCGGGAAGGGAAAACGTTGAATATTTCCAACGTAAATAATGGCGAGAAACACGCGTAAAAGAGCGGTTAAGAAAACGCGTAAAACGGCAGAACGCGTTGAAATCAATTCGACGTTACGTCGAGAACATGTCGACGCAAGGAGCTTGCTTCGAGTTCTACTCGACGCGATTCCATTCGACGCAAGTCGGGTGCGTCGAATTCCATTCGACGCCACTCCAACTCCAGCGGGCTTGTCGACGCAAGTCGACGCAAGGAGCTTGCTTCGAGTTCTACTCGACGCGATTCCATTCGACGCAAAGCGGGTGCGTCGAATTCCATTCGACGCCACTCCAACTCCAGCAGGCTTGTCGACGCAAGTCGAAATCTATTCGACGCAGCTCCGATTTTTATTCGACGCAACTCCGAGTAAAAGCTCTGAAACTATTTTGTACAAAAAATACAATTCAATTCAATTATTCCCCAAATCCAAATCCGGATCCGGATCCGGATCCGGATCCGGTCCGGTGCGGTGCGTGCGCGCGCGCGCACGTGTGGTTCATAATTTCTCCTTATGTTCTTTTGAACAAATAAGAATGAGTGAAAACATATATATACCCTCTAGCTAGAAAACAAATGAGCATGGTGGGACTAATGGGTTCATCCTTTCATTCATGAAAGGTTTCCCTCCAAATTATTTGGGTTCCCTCGAATTTGGTTTTGGAGCTTTTCATCAAATATGAATAGCCAAACACCAAACACCATACAGGGCTCCAAAGAATATTTATGAAATAAATGTTTTATAAATAAAATTTCTAACAATCCCCCACAAAAGCGAAAAACTAAAATGCGAACCTAATAAGTATGATATTACTAATAATAAATAAAATCAAATACAAATTTGCTTCATCAAGTTGTATCTATTGTAATGGGTATAGGTGGAATGGTTACCTTGAACCTACACTTAGTACTTATTTCCTCTACCGAAGAGTATAATATGTCAGAGACTTTGAATTATAAACTTTGGACTGGTAAGTTAGATAAGTACACAAAAGATTGGTTGTTCTTGGGTTATGGCGGTGGGCGCGTTAATGGCCATGCGTATTCCTTGATTTTTCATGGGAGTTATTTTGGGTTCAGCCCGGATCTCAAAGTTGCGGCCTCACAACAACCCCCACATAGGTGGTGCCTCAAGAGATATTTCGTAACTAATATCTCGCAAAGATATATGTCTTTGACGACCATTAAGAACTTTTAACGTTCATCCTAAACTGTTACGTAGAGCACAACATCATAGGAATGGGGAGAAGGTTTTCTCAACCTTTTAAATTTGTGCTCCCAACTACGCTACATCAACGGCTTCGTTTCTACCACATTGAACCCACTTCATGGGATCTCCAATCACATGAGTTGGGTATCCACCGTTGACAGCAAATTATGTGGGCTTAAGCCTCATTCCCCTCGATGACAACAATATCTCCCTTCGGGATAATCCCTTGGTAAGATTATCAGCCAGATTCAATTCTGACTTTACGTAATTTAGTGATATCACTTCTTTTCTTCTTTGCTTCACGGACTTGTACCCGATTCTCATGAACTTATTCATTTTTGCATTAGTGTTATTTGAAGCAATTAAATCAATCACAGATTTATTATCACAATGCAAAGAAATAGCAGGTATAGGTTTTCTAACTAAAGGAACTTCAGGAGTAAATTCTTAAGCCATTCGGCTTCGGCACACGTAGTGTCTAAAGCTATCAGCTCGGATTCCATGGTACTTCTTGAAATCACAGTTTGTTTTGTAGATGCCCATGAAATGGCGGCTCCTCCAAGGAGGAAAACATATCCGGTAATAGACTTAACGTCTAAGGAATCAGTTACACAATTGGCATCTGAATATCCTTCTAAAACTTCGGGATAACCCGTATACACTAAGTTATAGTCTAAAGTTCCGCGAAGGTATTTAAATATTCTAGTTAAGGCTATCCAGTGATCATCACTTGGATTACTAGTATATCTACTAAGCCTGCCTACAGCATATGAAATATCGGGTCTAGTGCGATTAGCAATATAAAGCAGTGACCCTATCATTTGTGCATACCTATGTTGGTCGATAGGTTCACCTAAATTCTTACATAACTTAATGCTAGCGTCATAAGGAGTAGAAGCAGGTGTGGAATCAAATAGATTGAATTTATGTAACATTTTCTCAATCGAGTGAGAAAGAGATAATGAAACATTGGAATCTGATTTCGCTAATTTCATTCCCAAAATGACATTAACTTCTCCTAAATCTTTCATATCAAATTTAGATGACAAATTGTTTTTAGTGTTATTAACAATTTTAATTGAGCTTCCAAAGATTAAAATGTCATCTACATAGAGACAAAATCACATATTCATTTTCTTCTTGTTTTGCATAAATGCATTTGTCATATTCATTAGATATAAATCCAAATGATAATACTACGGAGTCAAATTTTTGGTGCCATTATTTTGGTGCTTGTTTGAGACCATACAGAGATTTAATTAATTTACATACTTTGGTTTCTTGTCCTTTAACTACAAAACCTTCGGGTTGAGACATATAGACTTCTTCATCTAAGTCTCCATGCGAGAAAGCGGTTTTTACGTCCATTTGATGAATAATTAATTTATGGATCGAAGCTAAGGCTACTAGAATGCGAAGAGATGTAATCCTAGCTACGGGAGCATAGGTATCCAAATAATTTATCCCTTGTTTTTGCGCATAGCCTTTAGCAACAAGGCGAGCCTTATATTTTTCTATGGAACCGTCAGGATTTAATTTCTTCCTAAAGATCCATCTACAACCTATGACTTTGGTACCGGTAGGAAGATCAGTTAGAATCCAGGTTTTGTTTTCTAGAATAGAATTAATTTCGGCATTTATGGCTTCTTTCCAAAAAGGAGAGTCAGATGATGTCATAGCTTCCTCATATGAATTTGGATCTCCTTCAACTAGGTAAGTGAAGTAATCCTCTCCAAATGTTCTTTCGGTTCTAACCCTTTTGCTTCTTCTAGGTTCACCAATTTCTAATGGATCTATAGAAGAGGAAGGTTGAATTGAGCTAGAAGAAGGTTGAAATGTGTTGTCTATTTTATATGAGAATTTATCTTCGAAATAAACGCATCTCTGGCTTCTATTATAGTATTGTTTGATATTTCACTAATTAGAGAGTTGGTGATAAGAAACATGTTAGCATTACTATCGGAAGCATAACCTATAAAGATATAATCTAATGTTTTAGGTCCTATTTTCTTTCTTTTAGGTTCAGGAATTGCTACCTTAGCCAAACACCCTCACACTCGAAGAATTAGGAGGTTAGGTTTCCTTAATTTAAATAATTCAAAAGGAGTTTTGTCATTATGTTTTGAAGGAATTCTATTCAAGATGAAAAAGGAGGTGAGCAACGCTTCACCCCAAAGATTTTCTGGGGCACCAGACTCGGCTAACATGGCATTGACCATGTTCATCAAGGTCCGATTTTTGCGTTCAGCTACACCATTCGATTGAGGAGAATATGGAGCAGTCACTTGATGAATAATCCCATATTCTTGGCAAAACTGGGTTAGTTCATTCGAAGTGTATTCTCCACCTCGGTCAGATCTGAGGATTTTGATTTTCTACTTCCGCTTTGAAAATCTTAAAATATGAGAAGACTTCATCTTTAGTTTTTAATAAATATATGTAACAAAATTTAGTGAAATCATCAATAAAAGTTACAAAATATTTATTTCCACCTCTACTAGGTTGGCTGTTTGAGTCACACACATCCGAGTGAATTAGCTCTAAAGGTTTTGAAGTTCTTTTCACTGTTTTAAAAGATTTTCTAAAAAATTTAGATTGTACACATATTTCACATCTAGAACTTGGCGCAGTATTAAATTTCGTAATTAAATTTAAAGACATCATTCTTTTCATAGAATTTGAATTTACATGTCCCAACCTAGCATGCCAAAAATCTGAATTTGAGTATGAAACAGAAGAAGATGAAATCTGATTTATTTCTAAATCAGCAACATTTAATTTAAATAAACCATCACATATATATCCTTTACCAATAAAAACATCATTAAATGTTATTACAACTTTATTTGACTCTAAGACAATTTTATAACTCTTCTTCACTAGCAGGGATCCACTCACAAGATTCTTCCTAACTCTCGGCACATAAAGCACATCTTGCAAGGCTAGTGTCTTCCCGGATGTTAACCTAAGATCCACTCGCCCGCGTCCAAGTATTTGTGCCGAAGAAGCATCTCCTAAGATCACGCTTCCTCCACTGATGTCCTGAAAGGTGGCAAAGCAGGAACGATCAAAACAGGTATGAACATTTGCTCCGGAATCAAGCCACCAATCTGATGAACAAGTGAGAAGTTAGGTTGATCCGGTGCTTGGATCATGTTGGCCTGAGGCTTGTCTCCACGAGACTTGCCAATCACGGGTTCTGTCTTTTTGTAGAAGCAGTTGGTAGACAGATGGTTTGTGCGGCCGCAGATGAAACACCATTTTCCTTTACCTGGGTTTTGGGTTGAAGGACCAGGATTTGGATGATTTGGTTTCTGATGGCAGGAACCTGGACGGAAAGGCTTCTTATGGATCTTGCCTTTGCCTTTGAAGTGATGGTTGGAGGAAGGATTGCCATGAGATTCGGTTAGATTAACTTTAGGAGCATGGTCTTTGGGAGCTTTAGAACTATTAGACTTATGTTCCTCCTCTATGCGGATAGCATTTTGGATTTGAACGTAAGTAAGGTTTGATTGATCATGCCTTAGTCGAGTGCTAAAGCCGGACCAGGAATCAGGAAGTGCATCAATGAGACATGCCACTAAATAATTTTCGGAAAGAATTGAGCCATCAGCTCGGATCTTGGACAACATCTCATCAAGTTGATGGAGTTGAGGATTTATGGGCTTGGAGGCATCAAGCTTGAATTTGTGGAGGTTAGAAACGTTGTAACGTTCTATACCCGCATTGTCTAGATTATAACGTGCTTCAAGAGCATACCACAAATCCTTGGCTGTACGATATTGAAGGAAGACATCGTAAAGGCTATCAGACAAAGCACTTAGAATTCGGTTACGACAATGATATTCAACATCTACCGGATCTCTATAAGGGAGACGTCTTACGTAGGTTCTAGTGGTGTTTGCAGTTGAAGATGAGGACGATGGTAGAGTCGAAGCAACTGCATTTGCAGCGCTATGGATTTCAGTTTCTGTAGGAAGGGCATCGAAGATGACAGACAAAAGACCTAGGGTATTTAACCAATATTCGACCTGTGCTTGCCAACGACGAAAACCGCTACCATTAAATTTCTCCGGTTTAATCCCGGCAGAATCCTCAGATCTAGATGTCATTACAGATTTCTGGAATTTATAAAACATATAGTAAATAACAGTGCATGTAAACAATAAAACAGAGATAATCAATTTGATTATTTAATTTTATTTATTCTGTTGATGTGGAACTACAACTTCTTTAGATTGTTGGAATATTTTCTTATATATTCCTATATTAATATACAAAGTGATATATTTTCTTTTTTTAAAAACTTTAACAGAAACAGCAGATCTATATATATATATATATATATATGAATAGCAATATTAATGAAATTGCATGAAGAGGATGAGAAATAAAATAGAGTAATATATAGTTCAGAATCGAGCCTGGGTAAGGCGTGTGGTCACTGCCCTAAAGAAGTTGCACCACCCTCCGGCAGGGCTTTCAACCGATGCTCACTCCTCCAAGGTACAACACCCGACTAGATCCCGAAACTCCGATGTGCGCGGACACCGAAGAAGCACAGAGCACCCGAACAACCACTTGATGAAGCAAATGTAAAGAAGAGGAATCACGTAGAAGATCGTTAAAACAGAGAGAGCAGAAGAGCATATGAGAGCGATCGTTCTTTCTGAGAAGAACGCCAATATATAAAGACAGAAAATCTCCGGAAAAGGAGGATCTTAAAAACGGCAATATTAAAACCATAATAAATATTGATGGTTATAATTGGAAGACACATAATCGGGAAGGGAAAACGTTGAATATTTCCAACGTAAATAATGGCGAGAAACACGCGTAAAAGAGCTGTTAAGAAAACGCATAAAACGGCAGAACGCGTTGAAATCAATTCGACGTTACGTCGAGAACATGTCGACGCAAGTCGACGCAAGGAGCTTGCTTCGAGTTCTACTCGACGCGATTCCATTCGACGCAAGTCGGGTGCGTCGAATTCCATTCGACGCCACTCCAACTCCAGCGGGCTTGTCGACGCAAGTCGACGCAAGGAGCTTGCTTCGAGTTCTACTCGACGCGATTCCATTCGACGCAAAGCGGGTGCGTCGAATTCCATTCGACGCCACTCCAACTCCAGCGGGCTTGTCGACGCAAGTCGAAATCTATTCGACGCAGCTCCGATTTCTATTCGACGCAACTCCGAGTAAAAGCTCTGAAACTATTTTGTACAAAAAATACAATTCAATTCAATTATTCCCCAAATTCAAATCCAAATCCGGATCCGGATCCGGTCCGGTCCGGTGCGGTGCGTGCGCGCGCGCGCGTGTGGTTCATAGTTTCTCCTTATGTTCTTTTGAACAAATAAGAATGAGTGAAAACATATATATACCCTCTAGCTAGAAAACAAATGAGCATGGTGGGACTAATGGGTTCATCCTTTCATTCATGAAAGGTTTCCCTCCAAATTATTTGGGTTCCCTCCAATTTGGTTTTGGAGCTTTTCATCAAATATGAATAGTCAAACACCAAACACCATACAAGGCTCCAAAGAACATTTATGAAATAAATGTTTTATAAATAAAATTTCTAACAGTAGTCGGCCAAAAAAATAAAAAATTTGGTGTTGCAATTACACTATAAATTTTGTTGGTTCTAAACTATTAGTGCTACCTCATTGCATCACAATACCCTTCAACTAAATCCAACAACGTGTAACTAAATTTCCAAATAGAGAAACTCTCATGTAATTGTTACACTGCTAAACACAAAACAATCATTCTAAATAATCATTGGCATTGCTCTTGTCCCAAATTTAAGGTCCTTGCCTGGTGCTACATGAGCTTTTCAACCAAATCTGTTGGCACAACTATCCAAATTACCTTTCAATCCAGCCCATTATCTTCTAATACGATTAACAACTTCATATACTACACCCAGGAATGGCAATACAGAAAATGACTACGATTGAAAACCTTCTGCACACAATTACACTATAATTTTGATGTTCATCTTAACTTACAATGCATAATAGATGGATGTCAACCCTAACGAAAAAGGCTAATAAGAAATATCATTTCATCAAAAAAGCGTGGACTGAAAAGATACTGGATTACCGAACGAGAGCGCAGAGGAGAGAACATCCGGCGGACGGGAGACACGGGAAGGCGCTCGTCGATGTAGACATTGCGTAAGCCGGAGAAGCGGCTGATTAGGAGGGAAACCAGCTGGTCTGCGGGGCCTGAGGCCCCGAGACGGATGGTCAGTCGGAAGCTCCGGTCGATGGATAGCCACCGGCGACAGACGAGGGAGAAGGCATCGCAGTCGGATTTTGAGTCCGCCAAGCGAAAGAATATGCAGGCGAGGAGATCAGCCGGAAGCTTCGTATTGATCAGATCGGAGCCTCTCATGGAGAGAAACGGAGTTCGTCGGTGAGGCGGAGAGAGCAGCGGAGAGGATTTAGGGGCGAGGAGATGCACTCCAAAGAAGAAGCAAGCCCGCAAAAAAATTTTTAGTTCAGTCTAGACTTTCTTTCTCTAGAAATAGTACATAAAATGTTATATTGAGTCTTGGTCCTAATAATCAAATTTGATTTGCAAATAGTTAAATTTTACTCTGCTTATAGCAATTCGCAAAAAAAAATAGAAATGAAGGGATGACTGTGGTCTCAAAAAAGATCAAAATGATATTTTGGCAGTGACGGTAAAAATTGGATGGTTACCAAACGATTTCTTTTGCGTTGCCGATGAATGAGATGTCATTAAATATTGAAATATCAAAATGCTAAAAATATTCGTGTACATCGTTTTCTGAAGTTCATTCGCAAGGAGCAATCTCACTTGTGCTCAAATTTCTCTCATATCTAAAACTTGACTGACAACTCGATATCCATAGTGGCCATCACCAAGCTCCTTTGGTGTTCCGCCTGAGGTGAGAAAGGAGAAAATTTTAGAAGGGGCTCCATTGTCCACCGGATAGAAGAATCCGGACCGTAAAATGTATACTATCAGTATGATGACCTCAATTTAGTATCATGATACACTTCTTTTGAGTCCAAATTGATAGTATCCATTTCACAGTCCAGATTAATTCGTGGTTGATCCGACGGATTCACTAATCTCATCTTTTTATATTTTTCTTTAATAAAAAAACACAGGTGATCGTTAAGCAAACCTATTTTGGACATGTGCAAACTTATATTAAGCGCAAATCGAAAAATTTCTCCCCCAAAAAGAAGACAAAAGTAATGATATTTAATATTTATAATCAACATAGCTCAGAGATTATACAAAGCTTGCTCATGAGAAAAAAAAACTTATTTAGAATAAATATATTTCACTTGTTCTTGAGCTAAAAGTCAACTCCGAGCATTCTGATTCTCTGTGCATAAACCCTGCTGCTTGTTCTGTTCTCCCGCAAATTGCAAGAAGAAGACTTTCAGATTCCTCGCACAGCTCTATGGGCAATGAAGATCTTCTCTAGGTCAGCTGCCGCCGGCAAAAAAAACTCCTTTGCGGTTTCCGGTGACCACCGAATATGCGTCTCCCCGCCGCCGGCGCTTCTAAGTTTTCTGGGCGCGGGCGGGCAAGTTGTAGGATCCGGTATCCTGCACTCTGCCGCTGTCGGCGTCCGGCACGCTCCCTCTTGCCATTCGTCCGCCTCCGCCGCCGCCGCCGCCGCCGCATAAGGAGGAGCCATGGAGATTGAAGAGGGGAGTTCGGGAGAGTTGGGGGATTGAGGGGCGAAAGTTGATGGCGGCGTGTATTTGTAACGATGGTTTAGCCGCCGCCGGAGTTGACGGTCAAACCGCGTATGACGGTCAAGAGTTGACCGGTGGAACCCATGGCAAGTGAAGCTTTGTCGGTGGTATATTGGGAAAGTACGAATCTTAAAGTCCATTTTGTACAACCACGTGCTGTAAATGTTATAGGGAATTTTTTTTTTTTATATTATAAACTTATAACTTATAAGAGGCTTAAGTTGGAAATATTAATTTTGGCCATAGGGGCCCGCTACGCTGAGAGATGTCACCTCCAAAGACATCTCAAATGTCGCAAATGACATCTCAAAATTCGAATATGTCCGGACGGCTCCGGACACAAAAATTTCCCATTATTGTGAAAGCAGTGATGATAAAAAAAATAGAGAGTTGATATTAGCAGTCCAATTCTCGCTATTCGCACCTCAAAAATTGTAAAAATCCTAATTATATTTGCAGTCTAATCTCGCTAATCGCACCTCATCGAATAACCTCCTCTCTATCTCTTTCCGTTGCCTAAACCCTAACTGTAGTTCTATCGGTCGCGTCGTTTTCCCCCTTTTAGATTCACCTTCAAAAAAGAAGGAAATTATTCGGCAAAAATCCCCAAAAAGTAATTAGATTTCTGGTTAGAGGAAGGTTTGCATGTAATTTAACTTGGTTTAGAGTTAATTCCTCTATGCATAACTTGTTTTCGGGATTTAGGGTTTAGGGTTTAAATTGTTTTTAAATTGTTTGAATTTTTAAGATGTTTCTCTAGGCTTCTGGTACTTAATAAATCAACAAAGTGTTTCGCTTATTTGGGATGAGAGCTGGGCGCAAATATAATTTTGGACTACAAATAAAATTTATGGACTACAAATAGTGATGGACTGCGAATAGCTAGTTCCGTACTGCTAATATCAACTCTCTAAAAATACAATAATGCTTTGAATGGACGCAATTACGAAAGAAATTTTCGTCCACAACTCGGACCTAGAAAACCGTCCGGGACCAATGACATATAAGAGAAAGGCCCTATATTGTGGGGCCCACGGTGCACAGTAAATCTGTGCACTTGGGCCCCACTATTTTGCCTTTTTTTTCGTTGGCGTCCCGGACAAATCTTTTCGTCCGAGTGCCGGAGGAAAAAAAATTAAGGCCGGTGTTAACCGCACTGCAGTTTTTGCTAAGCGCACTGCTTAAAGTTTAATATTTAGGGTTTTTTAATCGGCTAACCGCACTAACGCCTCACGCATTGCACTTCATCTTCCCCAAATCGCGATTCCGCCGCCTCCTATCGCGATCTTCTGCTTGCGATCCGCCGCCCTCCACTCGCGATCCATCTTCCAGCGATCCGCCGCCGTCGTCTGATTCTCCGGCGCCGTCGTCCATTTCTGCGATCCGCCGCCGTCCATTTCCACGTTTCAGCGCCTGTAAAAAACTAAAAGGGCGTCGTCGTCACTTCATCTTCCAGCGATCCGCCGCCGCCGTCGTCCATTTCTGTGAGTTTGCTCCTGCGTCCTCCATTTTTGCTCCTGCGTCCTCCATTTTTGCTCCTGCGTCGTCCATTTCTGCAAGCTTGATTTGATAAATTTTATGTATTTTGATACTATTTTATGTTGTTTTGTTTCATTTTAATGAAATTCTACTCATAGTATCTTTTTTTTTCATTTTTATGGGCTACTTCAATATTGCATAAGTTTTACATCTCTAAAAAGACCAAAAAAATCAAAAAGATATTGGTGTGTAAATAAAAAATATGCTTGCGGATAGCCAATTCGCAATATGATGCTTGCGGATAGTCGTTAGTGCGGATAGCCAAAACTGTAGTGCTAATATCAGCGCCCAAAATTAATCAGCGATCGAACTCCATGCGACGACTTACGTTAAATATTCGTTCAATTAAAAAAAATTCCCATAGGATGACTTTACGACGAATTTACTTTATTAGCTGATTCTAATTTGTAGCGAACATTTGAAGTAATATAATGTGCATGTATTGTTATTAAGTGGGTGGACTTATGAATGCAGTAATTATAGGATGGCCGGATTTATTTTATTTTTAGTGTAAAGTATTTATGACATCTTTATATTGTAGAGGAAAGATATTTCATCCCGTAAATTTTATAACCGAGACATTTGACCCCTCACAAATTCTTTTGACAAGGGGTCAAGTGTCTCTGTTATGAGTCTGCAATGCCCCCCAATTTTCGGGGATCATTTTTTGTAGAAAATGAGTCCGAAATTTTTTTGATGAATGTATATCTTTGGGTGTGCGAGCTCATTTAGGCGAGTTGTTTTGGCTTGCGCCAGGGGCGGTTCCAGGAAGTTCAATCGGGGGGAGGGGCAGACATTGTCTTTCTCCAACCAATTTTTTTTTTAATGTCTCCACCTTATCGGAGCCGTTTCTCCCTCATTCGGTCACCATTTTTGACGTGTAAGTAGTCAAAATTCACTGCCTCGAAGAGAGGAATCCAAATCCACTATCTATTTTTGCAAAATGTTTTTTTTTTTTTGGGGGGGGGGGGGAGGGGGGGAGTTTGTCTTTTGGGCGGATTTAGTTAAGATTGTCGTCCTTGACACATCCTCCACTCGCAGGAGGCATTTTCTCATCACTACGTTGGCGAGCTTGATGCTTGGTATTAGTACCGAAGGTCGTGGCTAGGGGTGCAACTCGGATCAGTTCGGTTCGGTCCCACCCAAAACCAAGAACCGACCCATGTATGTTCGGTTCCAAACTTTTGGAACCGGAACCGACTCACGGTCCTAAAGTATAGAACCGGATCCGAACCGCTTGCTTCGGTTTGGTTCCGATTCGGTTCTCGGTTCTACCTGTCTCAAAAGAATTAAAAAAATGTCTCTTTCAACTCATGATTATTTGTAATACAACTACCAATGTCTCAAAATAATTGTATCATTATTCTCTATAATATTGAAGTCATACAACTACATGAGTACAATACCTATTCTCTTTAGTCATACGACTATATTCTCAATTATTTTCTCGTATCAAGTGATATGACTATAATAGTTGTTTCAAAATATTTTTTTTTTAGCATTGATATTCGGTTCTCATGTCGGTTTTGGGTACCCGACCCTTGGAACCAGGAACCGAACCAAATTGTCGGTTCTGGTATTATGAGAACCGGACCCGAACCGAGCCTATTTGGAACCGACCCAAATCATTCGGTTCGGTTCGGTTCCGGTCCGGTTCTCGGTTCTTCTGTTATTTTTGCACACCCCTAGTCGTGGCCCTAACTTTCGTAGCCTCACTTCAGGAGATCTGTATTAATAGAGCAAAAAAGTAGCTACGGTAATCTTAAATATGCAATAGATACATGTGCACAAGTACAATCTTGCGGCTTACTGTTTAAAAGCAAAAAACTGGAAGAAGCAAAAAATGGAGACTGATGATGGATGAAATGCGGGTTGTACGTGCTCTTCTAGGGGAAAAAATCCCCTGCTCGGTACCTCTGGCCCATCCGTGCCTGGGTACGGTGTTGCCCTCTACTGGATTGTTAGCCTGAGGTTCGTGCTGGTTCAGGACTTGATTTAGTAAAAACCTTCTGAGGATGCCTTATCTGACAAGACGCTCGATTTCCTCCTTCAACCGGTTGCAGCCTTCAGTATTGTGTCCATGCCCGTGATGGAAGTCGCAATACTGTGACTGGTTTCCTCTGTTCAGTGCAAGCGGCTCGAGACTGCGAAGCACGTTGCTATCACGGATGGCAAGGAGAACGTTAGTTCTGGTAGTGTTCAGGGGAGTGTAATCCTGATGCTGACGAGATCCTCGGTCTCAGTTGGAGTTGTCGCGATGCTTGTTGTTCTATTGGGAACCGACTGCGGTGGCGGCTCCTCCCTCTTCCTCTCCGAGCTCCCCTCGAACTGTTAGCGGTGTGCTTCAATTGCCTCATCAGCTGCAATCTGGGCCTCGACACGGTGAACGAGATCTGTGTAGATAGACACAGTTTCTCGCATTAGTGCATAGTGGAAGCCACCGGGGCGGAGCCCTACAAGAAAAACTCCTTGTAGAAGCTCGGGGTCTACCCCTGGAATTTGTCGCGCCTAAGTAGTGAAGCGGCGGAAGAAATCCTTGAGGGTCTCTCCCTCGCTCTAGCGTATTCCTGAAAGGTGGGAGGGGTCCCAGAGTGTTCTGTGGTTGGCGATGAATTGGTCGGTGAATCGCTGAGTTAGTTCCGCAAAATGATTGAAGACTCCTTCTCTCAGAGAGTAGAATCAAGTGCGTGTTTGTCCCTTTAGTGTTGTCGGAAACACTTGACACAACAGTTGGTCAGTGGCGTTGTAAATCCTCATGATGGTGGTGAAGTGGTTGACGTGTTCTACCGGATCGTCCATTCCGTCGAACGTCTCGATGTTCGGGAGCTTGAAGTCGTGCGGGATCGGATGAGCCAGGACCTCAGGCGTTAACAGTGAGCGGTGATGACGAGGGCGGCGGGCCAAAGCGGCGCGCTGCCCGGCTTGTTCTCGTTCTTCAGTGATTTTGTCGTGAATTTTTCGTGAGTGAGCCTTCCAATTGCATGCTCGAAGCCTGCCGCTTCCGGGCGGTGGTGGTGATGAGCTTCAGGTTCTCCGACATGGCGGGCTGGGGGCGTTGAGCTGGCCGCGTTGGAGAACTCTTCTCCAGGTATGTGGTTCTCGTGAGCGAAGCGCTCGGCTGGAGCGCGATCCGGAGTTGGCGGAGGCGGACTGCCTTGCTCGGGGGCAGGATTAGGAGCTCGCGGCGCCCCTCTGTTCCTTAGGAGCACGAGCATCTCAGTTTGGTGCTCTTCCATCTAGCGCATGCGTCCCTCCAATGCTGCAATTGGTGTGTTTGCGTCTTCTCTCGCGAGAGGCGCGTGGATGAGCGAGTGGGAAGGAGCTGGATCGACGTGCCCCTAGGGACCGATCCTACAGTAGTGCGGGTAGCTTTCCTTGCCATTGATGCTTGTCACGAGTATCGTCGTGTTGTGGATACTGTCTTCAAAGTCTTTGTAGAGTTTGGAGGAACACTTCCCCACAGACGGCGCCAAACTGTTGTGGGCCGCTAGACGCTCTGGTAGCACGGTCGAATTGAACCACCTTAGCTCACGAGCGAGCCGAGCACGCAAAAGTCAATGAGAGAATTACTAAATGACAAGAAAACTTTTTATCGTGGAAAACTCGAAAAGGGTGAAAACAACGCGGTCGGAGCTGTGTCGATCAAATTCTACTATCTTTTGGTTCGTTACAATTGAAAGCTGAGAACTCGAGCGCGACATGTCGCTGCTCGTTACAATGGTAGAGAAAGAAAACCTCGAGGGTAACATGCCACCTCTCGAGAGACTAAGTATTTTTCTGGGAACGAAAATGAGATTCTTGAGTCGCCTTTCGTAGCTTGATGGATTCCCAACTCGCTTAGAAAACTATCTTCCGAAGCAAAGGAAAATTTTCAGAGGAACGAGGAGACTTTCGAAGGCTCGAATGAGATTTTTGAAGTTTCGAAAGAGATCTTCAAGCGCCGAAGGAGAATTCCAAGGAAACCTTCAAAGGAGCTCTCTCGGGCGTAGAAGATTAGGTGTCTTGAAATGAAGGCTCTGGGCTCCTTTTATAGCCTTGGGCGAGGGTAGCCCGGTAATTTCGCCGCTGTAACCACCTGACGGGCGAATCACGCTGGTCGATTTGGAGCACACGAATCGTCACTTTTTGGATATTCCCGTCTTGCCCCCCCCCCCCCCCCCCCCCCGGGCAGTTCGGTCAGCTTGGACAACTTCGTTGATGGCGTTGAGCGAAGTGAACTGGACCTGCAATCTAGAAAATTGGGAAAGGTTAACTGTCGCGCGTGTCGTGAACGTGGAAGCGTTTTGAGCGCGCAACGAACACGGAAGCGTTCTGAGCGCGCAACGAGCACGGAAGCGTTCTGAGCGCGCAACGAGCACGGAAGCGTTCTGAGCGCGCAACGAGCACGGAAGCGTTCTGAGCGCGCAACGAGCACAGAAGCGTCTGAGCGCGCAACGAACACGGAAGCGTTCTGACAGCGCGGCGAACGTGGAAGTGTTTTGAGCGTGCGACGAACGTGGAAGCATTTTGAGCGCGCGGCGAGCGCGGAAGCGTTTTGAGCGCGCGGCGAGCGCGGATACGTTCTAAGCGCGTGTTGAACGCGGAGGCGTTCCGTGCGCGTGGTGAGCTTGGAGGAGTTCCGTGCGCGTGGTGAGCACGGAGGAGTTCTGAGCGCGTGGTGAGCACTTGAGGGCGTTCTGCGCGTGTCGTGAATGTGGACTTAGGAGGTGGACGCGGTGTGAGCGTGTCGTTCATCAAGTCTTGCACGGTTAAGGAGGCGCGACCTGCACTGTGCGGCGGGTGTCGCGCTGCGGAGGCATGCATTGCGCCGCGCCGGAGTGGTGCGGGTTAGGGGAGGCACGCGCGCGGCCCTGGCCGTAACTGAGAGGTGCAGCTTTGGCCGCACCTGGCTGGTGAGGCCTTGGTCGCACCTGGCTGGTGAGGTGCGGCCTAGGCGGCACCTTGGAGGTGCGGCCTAGGCCGCACCTGGGAGGTGCGACCTTGGCCAATCCTTGGAGGTGCGGCCATGGCCGCACCTCCATGGCCGCACCTTCCGGGTGCGGCCATGGTCGGTACGGCGCGGCGGGTCCGGTCGGCGTCGTGTTGGGTAGGCGCAGTGGGCGGCCGGCGAGGTGCGGGCGAGGCCGGCAGCGAGGCCGGCGGCGAGGCTGGCGGCGGTGAGGAGAAAGAGAGAGTGGGTTGAATGGAGGAGAGAGAGAAAAGGAAGTTACGTGCATGAAGAAGAAAGAGAAAAGGTGGGGGTTGTGGTTACCCCCATGATGGGGTGTGGGGTGTGTTTACCCCCATGGGGGTGCGGTTAGCACGTACGCGTGCGCTCCAAAGTCTGTTTGGAGGTCAAAATGGACTTGGAATTACGCGAGAATGGACCAGTTGGAATTGTATCAGCGAGCTGGTCGAGGTCGCGGTGAAAAATCACAGGTTCGACCAAGTCTGTTTTGGGGAACCCCATCAATAATAATACTCGATATTCACGTTAGCGCCACATCACCGTCCTAGGACCGCCACGTCGTCTAAAATCGTTAAAAACTTAACGTGTGTCAGTCTATGGACCTATTTCAAACATTGCCTAAAGTTTTGAGACCAATATTAGAAAAATAATAGTTCAAAGACCTATTTCAAATTTAGGTCTCGATAACAATTTTACAATTGACTTTATAAACAGCTATGACCGCTCTAATTTGTCCCAGCCAACTTGATAGCCGAATCCGACTAGCTCCTACATCCTCATACCTTATCTGTATCCGTCTATTACTCAACCAGCCATCCCCCTGGAACCACCTCCCCTCAAGCCTCTGAGCGTACGTTGTGATTATCGAGAATGACATATGATCGCGATTATCGAGGATGACATATGATCGCGATTATCGAGGATGACATATGATCGCGATTATCGAGGATGACATATGATCGCTCATCGTCTCCGCCAAACATAATCCTCAACCCTATTTATAAACACGGGTTACCAATTCGGTTTAATTACTCTTGGAGCTCATTCTAGAGAACTAGAAGACCAAAGAAGCCTAGCCCAAGGATAGGAAAAGAAGAAAGCCCTGGAGTAGACCTAGCTTCATATTGTCAGCAAGAATTCATTGTTTCCTTCATGTGTTACAGTTGTTGCTAACAAGAACCATTGAGGAAAGAAGATCAGGCTTCAGTCAGAATATGAACAATTTAAGATCTTCATGAAGAAATACTAATTAAGGTTGTGTGCATCACCCAACTTGGTGGACCTTTTAAGAAAGAATGACCACCTGAAAATAGCAATTATAGAAAGTATGAAGCTTCACTTAGTGGTACTTTGATGCAGCGCGTGGAGACGTTGGATATCTAGCAGCCGGAACGATATGAATACGGGGGCACGCGACACGACGGGGGAGCGACTCATTCGGGACTATTTGCGGAAATGATGTCACGGCCAGAGGACTGCGTATTAGTCTACAAACTCAGATCTACTCTTATGTTCACTTATATATCTTCGTATTTGTTACGTAATTCTTCGTTTGGTGTGGTTTCCCTCTGGTATATATAGACGGCTTGTATCTTGACCAGAATGTGACCCAGTGTCTAGTCAGCATACCCTGAAAGTTCTCTCATGTTCCTAGCATCAAATGGTAGCAGGTGTCATCACAACAACCCAAATAGGTACTAGGTGGAGGAGTGTCTTAACCACTACTAGAAGGAGCTCACAAACACAAATGCTAGCCCGTTTGAATAGCTCATTAAAGACTCCGTTTGTTTGGACATTTTTTCTCCATTGCTTTCTTCAAAAAACGCAAATGCTAGCCCGTTTGAATAGCTTCCATTTTGACCACCGACGTCATTTTATGTCTGATTTCAACAAGAGGGAGAGATCTCCGTTCAATGCCATTGTTTTATCTTCATCTCCAACCGCCACCACCCAAACAGAGCCTAAAATAACTCCACGAAGAGATCTCGGCAGATCAGCTCGACAATTTGCTCTCACATAGTCGAGTCATCATTGATCAAGTCGCATACGTCGTGCTGTTACTGTGCTACGATGCTTGGTACAAAAAAAGTCATCACTGCACGTAAATAGGTTTGGTAATGTTTGAGGTTGCTCTCGCATAAAGCGAATTGCTCTTGAGTTGTGCTATATATAGAGAAATCTATGCAAGTTTGGTAATGTTTGAGGTTGCCATCACTCTCATATAAATAGACTAGTTGATCTGCTAGTGGGTCCCTTGGAGGATAAAAATAGTTGAAGATATCTTGAATTAACTTAAACTGGGAGTTAAGACATTAGTTCTTTGAGCTGCAAGGCATTTCGATCGAACTACAATATATTTTCTACAAGCGAAAAGTTAATGCTAAATAAAAACAACTTCCTTGCATCCTAGAAGGAATTATATTGCATCTTGTGCTAATTTAGGTGAGGAGATCCTAATTCAAGAGTCTTTTCTTCTATATGCACCACAATTCTGGCATTTCCTAGTAAGTTTGAACGAAAACGCAAAAGGTTCAGCAAATAGATATTTTTCTCAAACTCGACCCTTGCTAGGCTCTGTTTGGGATGGTGGCGGCGGCTGTAAAAAAGTTCCCACCACCACCGTTGCTTTGCAGGTGTTTGGTTCCCTTGTGATGGGAAAAGTGTTTGTGTCAAAAAAGTGTTTTCAGGACTTTTTGGAAAGCAGCGAACCCTCCTACTTTCGGAAAAAGCTAAAAGGAGCTTTCCGTGTTTTCATGTTTTTCTTCTCGTAGCTCTACACCTCAATTCTCCTTCTACTTTTTTCCTGCCGCCACAGTCATCCCAAACAGAGTCTTAGTCTTCACAATCACAAATGCCACATAACATTGAGAGAGATAGAGGAAGCGGAGAGAGAACACTCGAGAACTCGTGGTGATGACAAGGGAGAGGAGGCATGGCAAGACTTTGAGATACATCACATACACGACCTTCCTAGAATCTTCTCCACGCTCCGCCGGTATATCTACAAGACCCATATCTTCTAGAATGCTCCGCGAGCCTAGATTCTTCCATGAACTGACCCCTACTACAAGACTCCAGAATCAAAGCTTCCAACAACTACAAAATCTCCGGAATTCATCGCCATCTTCAAAAATGCGTCGTGGGCAAGTCATGAACCCGTAGTCCGTGACAGAAGCAACGCATTAGCAAATGAGTAAATGACACGCCAACGAGCAAAACATAACCGAATATATTAAATTCTACACCATCACTTCTTAACCAACAATCAGTTCATCCCAAATAAAGAGCACAATCAATGAATGAGCACAACATCTACAGGCTAAAAAGAAAAACCCATTATGCTACATGAATGAACCCCTTCAGGAGTAAAAAAATATAAATTCAACATGGAACTACTTACAGCAAGGAGGTACTATATTTATTGTACCGTTAAGATCCAAAAAAATTGAAATTCACAAAGAATGGCAGGTTACCTTGGATCCCCAGAACATGATTTCCTTGATGAGGATTATCTCCGATTTCGAAGAACAACATGAAATCTACAAAGCAAGGGGTCACAAAATCTCAGAACTTTGGCTGGGAGTCTCATCCCTCGCCAGCATATAACGATTGTATCCAGAAGGAGAGAACAGCTGGCCTGAGCTGCTGCTGCTCATAGATTTCTCGATATCTTCCTTGTTCGCGGTAAAAGAGAGAGGACGGTCTGGAATCGCCGGCACGGCGATGTCGCTCTCCAGAATCTTCACGACCTGATCCATGGTCGGGCGGGCATGCAGCTGAGGATGCGAACACAGCACGGCGACAAGAACATATCTTTCCAGCACATCATTAGTCCCCATTTCATCCATCTCTTTCGCAATGACCTCTAATGGCCGCCCTTCCCTCACCAGGGACCAAGCCCAGTCAGTCAGAAGCCAGTTTTCTCCATCTTCAGTTGTCTTGAATGCCTTCTTCCCACTCAAAAGCTCAAGCATCACAACTCCATAGCTATAGACATCGCTCTTCTCCGTCAGCTGGCCGAAGAGGGCGTATTCGGGGGCGACATACCCCAAAGTTCCGGCAACTCTCGTGCTGACGTGAGAGGCTCCTTCGGGGGCGAATTTGGCGAGGCCGAAATCAGCCACCATGGCGTCGAAATTCTCGTCGAGAAGAATGTTGCTGGCCTTTATGTCCCGGTGGATGATCGCCGGCTGCACGCCGTAGTGCAGATACGCAAGCCCCCTCGCCATCCCGACGGCGATCTTCTGCCTAGCAGGCCAGCTCAACGTGCTCCCTCCGAAGGCGAAGAGATGATCGTGGAGGCTGCCGTTGGGAATGAGATCGCAGACGATGATCCTCTGATGCCCTTCCATGGATGTGGTGGCCGTGCAGTAGCCTCTGAGGGAGACGAGATTGACGTGGCGGACGCTGGCGATCATCTCCACCTCGTGGGCGAAGATAGCGTCGCCGCCGGCGGAGCAGTTCTTGAATCGCTTGACGGCGACCACGGTGTTATCTTCGAGGACGCCTTTGTATACGTTGCCGTAGCCTCCCCGCCCGATTATGTTCTCGCGGGAGAAATTTCCGGTGGCGGCACGGATATCGTCGAAGCTTAATTTGATAAGATTAGTGCTGGCGCCGATCTGGGGATCCTTCTGGGGTTTCGCAAGCGACCGGCTCCACTTCGTTCGCCGCCTCCGTCGGCGATAAAGGAAACACCAGATGGATAAGACTCCGATGAGTATCAGGGCTGCCGCGCCTCCAGCGATTCCGGCGGGTAGGGCGGCGCCGGAGGCGCCGCCTCCGTGTCCAGAAGAGGATGATGGAGGCTGCAGAAGAAATAGGCAAAAAGCAGTGGAGGAATCGCCTGGTCCGAAGCGATTGGTGGCTGCGGCGTAGATGAAGGGGTAGTTGGCGCAATCGGTCACATTGGAGATATCAGGGCCAGGGAGATAGGATGTTTTAACGCGATTTATCGTGGTGGTGCAGGAAGTGCAGAGGGAAGAAGTGAGCTGCCGGTTACAGGAGGTGTTGAGGTCGGCTAGGGCTTGGGATGGTAGGGCGGCGGAGAAGGCGGCGCGGGATGAGATGTTCATGCAGGGGAGGGAGATGGAGAGAGTGGAGAAGTTGCAGGATGAGGGGAGGGAGATGGAAAAGGGAGACATCGCTGTGGAGAGTGCAGACCAGCAGGACGAGGAAGAAGAGGAGGGGGGGACGAAGAGGTTGGAGGTGAGGAGGTACTGGGATTCGACGAGGTGGAGAATCTGGAGCGAGAATGCGCAGAGGTCGGAGGGAGGCGAGGCGGCGGCGGCGGCGGCGGAGATGTAAGGTTTGGCGATGGAGAAGTCGAGGGGACATACGGTGGTGGTTTGTGAGAGGATTAAGGACGGGAGGAAGAGGAGGATGGGGATAAGGAGGTTGAGTGGGTTCATCTCAGGGAAGATGGTGGAGAGTTACAGTTGAGAAAGAGAGAGAGAGAGAGAGAGAGAGAGAAAGAGAGAGAGAGAGAGAGAGAGAGAGAGAAGGAGAAGGTGGAGTTGGGAGCTTGGAAGCTTCGTGGATGTGGGTTGAGTGGAGGAAAATCTGACTAGAGAAGAAGGCTCTCCGCCGGCTTGGAGGTTTAGGCGACCGCCGGAATTGTTGAGTGTAAAGAAAAATCGTAGAGCCTTATTAGGAAGGGAAGAGGATGAACACGTAATGTAGCTCTATTAAAGAAAACAATTTTGGTACACGTAATCTAGCATCTTTTCCGTGCATGTTTAAATAGTTTTTACCTGATGGGGCTCACCCTCCTTATTTTTGAAACTGCAAAATTTCCCTCGCTCGCTCTCTCCTTTCCCCCTCGACGCTGGAACGTCATCGCCATTATTAGGGTTTTCTCACACAGCAGAAGTTCCGTGGTCGCTCCCTCCTGGTTCGAAAATCTAACATTTTCTCAGCTAAGTTTTCACATTTTTCGCAAGCCAGTGTTCTTCCGTCTAACTTTTTGTCATGTCCTCATCATTCATCTGCAGTTGTTGTTAACACTCTCAAGGTTTAACAAATCAGAACGAAACGCCAAACCCCCTAATTAATCATGCAGCAAGCGTACGAGAAACCAGTGGTTGATAGTTTTGGCAATGTGAGTCTTTAATCTTTCTTTTCTTGTAATGATCAACTTTCATTCGAGATAGGAATAGAAAATCTGCACTAAAAAGTGTTTTCCTAGCTATTTTTTGGTATTATAGTTGGAATAGAAGTAACATTATTGCTAATTAATACTGTAATTTATCTTTTACAACTGAAATTGTAGCAATATTTACTGCCTTTTACAACTGAAATTGTAGCAATGTTTACTGTCTTTTACAACTGAAATTGTAATGTTTACTGTCCTTTACAACTGGAATTGTAATGTTTACTGTTTTTTACAACTGGAATTGTTTTTTCTAATTGACAGAAAGGGACAGTAACATTCCCAACTGTACACAATGAGGAGGAAGCATGTGCTATGTACTGTGACTATACTCATAAAACTGGATTTAGTGTTAGAAAGCAGCATATTATTTATTGAACACATACGAGGATTATTAAAGGACGAGGTTATAGTTGCGCTAAAGTTGGTCTAAAGGTTTCAAAACCGATGATTGACAAACAAAAAAAGTACCATAAATTGGATACTCGCACAGGTTGGTTAGCTTGCATACACTTCAATGCCGACAAAGAAGGTAAAAATTAGGAGGTTACGAAGTTCGTTGAGGAACATAATCACCCACTTGCATCCAAAAATGACACGCATTTGTTGAGGTCTCATCGCAGCATATCTAATGTCCAAGCTAGCCTTTTGAAGAATATGACCGGTGTGGGTATTAGAACAATCGATGCATACAATTTCCTTGCAGATGAAGTAGGTGGTGTTGAAAATGTAGGGTTTTGTAAGACTGACGCTTATAATTTTGTCAAACGAGAAAGAAAAGCTCTAATAGATAGTGAAGTTGCTAGAAGCTTGTCCAAAATATTGAAGGAACGACAATCCGATGACAATATATTCTCTTATGATATCCAAACAGATGAAATAAATAGGCTTATTGGTTTTTTTTTTTATTGACGGGCAGAGTAAAATCGATTATGATTGTTTCGGTGACGTTATCATTTTCGATACAACGTATCGATTAAACAAGTACAATTTGGCATGTGCGTCATTTATTGTTGTTAACCACCATTGGCAGAATATTTTTGTAGGTGGGGCTTTTATAGCATCAGAGAACATTAAGTCTGTTTGTTGGGTGTTCGAGACATTCTTGAGGTTTGTTGGTGGAAAACAACCCACCACGATATTTACTTATCAAGACCAGGCGATGGTCGTTGCCATTGAGAGAACTTTACCTGGAACTCGACATCGGTTGTGTCAATGGCATATCTCAAAGAAAGCGTCGTCAAAGGTACCTACATTTAATTATGATAAATCTATTAGATCTCTTTTCTGCCATTGCATGAGTAAATGTGATAGTGAGATTGAATTTGAGAAGTGTTGGACTGATATGGTAACAAGAGGAAACTTGGATGATAACAGATGGCTGTGAGACTTATATAAGGTTAGAATGAAATGGCCGACCGCTTTCAATAAAGAGAGCTTAGATCTTGGCATATTATCGACACAAAGAAGTGAATCGGCCAATAATATTTTGCAAGGATGTTCTAAAGCAACCAGTTCATTGGTTGAATGTTTTCTTGGGTTGGATAAATTGACCTCAAGTTGGCGTCGATCCGAACATGATGAAGACTTCTGATGCAAACATGGTAGTATAACTTTAAGATTTGTGAATTGTTTACCACTCAAACAAATTTCAAAGATTTACACTCGTAAGAGTTTTACATGTTTGAGCAAGCATATATGGATGGTGCTCTTGGTGTTTGTGTTGTAGAGGAATCAAGGATTAGTGACACTCATATCTTGTATGTTACACGACATTTTGACAGAGCCGAGGATGTTAAACAATGGTTTGTTACAGTTGATTCAACCAATTATGATGCCGATTGTTCATGCAGGGGTTTTCAGACCAAGAGAATGCTATATAAACATATATTAAGGGTTTATATGCAGCGTCGAACTTTTCTTGAATAAAGCTTTTCAGCTGCCCGACGACTTCGTCTATATACCCTCTTAACCTCTCCTCCAGCTTATTCTCCTTCCTCTCCTTCTCCTCCCTCTTATTCTTATTCTTCCTTTCCTCCTTCTCCTTCCCCTCCTTTTCCTCCCCTTTCTCCTCCTTCTCCTTCTTCCCCTCCCTCACCCTCTTCTTAGCCTACTTATCCCTCTTCTCCTCCCTCACCCTCTTCTTCTCCTCCTTCTCCTCCTTCTCCCTCTTCTCCTCCCTCACCCTCTTCTTCTCCTCCTTCTCCCTCTTCTCCTCCCTTTTCTCCTCCCTCACCTTCCTCTTCTCCTCCCCACTTCTACTATCACCCTCAAAATCTGAGGACTCCTCCCCATCTTTTTCTCCTAGTAAATCTTGTTCCTCAACTGATATATACACAAAAGCCCTCCTAACCTGCATACCAAAAAACACCAAATGTAACGTGTATACGGATCTATTAATACAACAAATAATAAAGTAAAACTTACGGCGCCAGGCTTCGACAGCTTAGCACGTAGTTTTGAGCATTGAGTAGCACTAACAGTGAGCTTCGAGGACCATCGATGCAAGCAGGGTCTTGCTAACTCAGACATTGCCGCTGTTATAGACGTTTGCTCAAAAAACCATATCTGCAACAAGTTATACAAGAGCAATTAAAATAATATTTTATTTTACAAAGTTAAATAATATGTGTAAATTTCTTACCACTAAGACGACAGAACATCCCTCAAGGTAACCCAAATTTGTCACCCCCCTCAGTATTAGCAATCCGGCTCATATGATCAAAATGAGAATGGAGAAACTTGTGTACGGTCTTCGGCCAATTGAACTCTGGAAACACATCTAACCCTTCGAAATCCATAATACGCGTAGGGACTTTCAGTCCTTTAAGAGGGAAAAACAAAACCGCCAAGACATACTTAATCAAGGCATGCACTCTCCTAAGCTCTAAGGTTGGTGAGTTCTCCTCAACTGTGAGGTCAGCCAGCTCCTTCACTAAGTCCTTATGCATGCAGTTCGCAAGGGAGTTCTCTCAAAATGAAATTCCCTTCCGCGGTTTGGAAGGCCCAGAATAAGTGCAACATGATTAACAGACAGTTTAACGTAAAATTTACCTAATAAAAATGAATTTCTCTTTGTAGAATATGATCTCAAAATATAATATAAAAAGAATATTCTGTTGAATATCAGGCATATTCAACAATTGTAAAACAGCAATATTTTCTAAAGCATCTTTCGACTCCTCAGATATAACATACAACAAGGGTGTTGCATATTTTTTGAATGTTTTGATACCGCATCGGCTATACAGATAACTGGATCCAGGCATATCTGCAATTAGCAAATTAATATGGTTTACAACTGTAAATATCAAAAAATATAAGATCAAATGTCACAACTGGAATGAACTATTGTACAATTGGAATGAATATTTCTACAACTGGAATGAACCTTATTACTACTGGAATGAACTTTATTACGACTGGAAATCAGGTGTTATAACTGGAATGAACATTATTACTCACAAGTTACTACTGATAATCTGGAATTAAAATTGAAAAATAACATGAATAATGGATCAAAATTAACTGGAATATACTGAAAAATTTGATTTTATAACTGGAATAAATGTTTTTAGAACTGGAAACGACAAAGTCTATAACTGGAAAATATAGTTTACGACTGGAAAACGTGATTAATAACTAGAAACTACATTTTTACGACTAAAAAATATATTTTCTAATTTGAATCTAACAGAAATCAGAAGAATAGTTAAAAAATAAGTGGATTTACCTTGATGCAACCGGAATGGGGAAAAGAGAAGAAAACCCTAGTAAATTTCAGTAATGGCGACTTCCTGTGCGACCTAAAATCTGGAGCTAATTCCCGTCGTGGAGCTGGCGGAATGGGTGAAACGGGCGGACGCAAAACAAGGATTTCAAGCCCTAGCAATGGAGAAACAAATGAAAACAAACAGCGTCGGGGAAGAGGGAAGGGAGAGCGAAAGGGCAGGAAAAGTTTCCGAGGTTTCGAAATTTTGCAGTTTCAAAAATAAGGAGGGTGGGCCCCATCAGGTAAAGGCTATTTAAACATGCATGGGAGGATGCTACATTACGTGTACCAAAAAATTTTCCCCACGGGACTCATCCGATCTCTTCACTATCTCATTCTTTTATATTTTTGTTTAATCAAAAAATTCTACATTATTAGATCATGTGACCTTCGTTTAAAGTCCCAAACGGAGAGAATCGTGATCCGGGAGAACTATGGGTGAAATTTTTTCCGTCCAATTTGCTATCGGACCGTCAGTAATTCGCGATGTCTGGACAAATTTTAACAAAACATGATTTTCGACCGAATATTAATTTTTAAAATAATTATTTGATGAATAAATATGATCTTAAAATGTTTGTAAAAAATTAGTAATTAATATTATGTAAAAGTTTCTCTGAAAAACAATGCATTTTGTAATAAAAAAATAATTTAAGTTTGGACAAAAACATTAATCATAGAATGCATGTTTGGCGTAACGACGGTTCACAATCACCGCGTTCACGACCTCCATGGTCGTGCCAAATGGAGTCTAAGTTCTTAATATTATATTATAAATATTTAATTTTGATATTTTGTAATTTTTGAATATTAATGTCAAAATTAAATATTTAAAGTGTAACATAAAAAACCTCAGCCGATACTTAATGCTTATGAAATTAATATTTACAAAAAATAAATATTTCGAGTTTGTATATATATAGACAAGCACCAGTGGAGTGGGCGTAGATTCTCTGACGAGTTGTATTTGTGGCGGCAATATTTTGTATCCTCTTAACAACTCTTAATTATATTTTAATTATTTTTTTGTCTTTTACTTTTTATAATTATACTTTTAATTTATGAATTTGATCATAATAATATAAAACAAATACTTAAAATAGCTTTACCTATTTTTGCGTAATATTAAAAAAAACTAAATTAAGAAAATCAAATTTATATATTTTACAAATTCGTAAATAAAATTTTAACTTTATAAAATGAGTAATGGAAAGTTTATATTTCACCTAGAGATTTTCAAAAAAATTGGGCCCAGGGGGCCGGCCCGAAAAAAGCCCGGCGAGGCCCAAGCCCGCGCAAAGCCCGTTTGGGCCCGGGCCGGGCTTAGGGGGCCTAATTGGGCTCCCATATTAGGCAAATGCCCGGGGCGGGCAAAGCTCGGTTTACCGGGCTCTTGAAAAGCCCGATTTGACAGCAACAAGCTGCCATGGCAGCCATAAGGCCGGACACGGCCCGGCCTGGCCCGACCTTGGGGGCCTTGGCAGACCCCCATTTGGAGGGAAAGGCCGAGCCCGATTAAGACTAGGCCTGGGCCGGGCCCGATAGGCCCAGGCCTGGCAGGCTTTTTGGACACGCCTAAATTTCACCTGAGGTTTTCTTTATTAATAATGTAGATATATAATTTATAATTTATCAACTATTTATAATCTATAATTATTAAAAGCAAATTGATTGATGTTGTTGCATTTTTGTGAGTAATCAAGTTGTTAGAATATTAAGTGCATGTATGCCCATTTTTTTTAGAATACTAATTTATCAATCATTCTTTAGTCATACCAATTATCAAACCATCAAAAAAATCTATAGCCTTTTTATGCTCGAATTTAGGGAGAAAAATTTGGTGCGTCCGACATATCTTTCTTACCGTGCCCACATAAATAATGTCTTTTTTCGCAACAGGTCCCACAACATGTTTTTCTCTAAGGTTTTATAAAAAAAAGTCATCTCTCCTACTCCGTCTGGACGCAGCTCTTTTTCCTCATTTCAGCACTCACTCATCCCTCCATTAGCGACTGTAAGAGGGTTCTTCTTCCTCATTCTTTCATTGTAGTTCCGCTTCTTACCTTAGAACGAAAAATAGAAGAGCAGTAGATTATGCAACCCGCCTCTGAAATATTCGTCGATAATTTTGGCAATGTAAGTTATTAACCTCATGTAGTAGCATTGTCATTACATGCATGCGTATTTCCAATTTGGATGCACCTATTTTTTTGGACATATTGTTGGTGCAAAATTTGTCACTCAACTTTCACACTCAACGAACATTTCTGGGGACTTGGAGAACGAGATCGAGAACCGCAAACAATCGCTTACTAACCCGAGGCGAACACGTGCAGAACGCAGAAAAAAAGGATGTCGCTGGCAGCGGCGGACACCAAACTTACCACAGCGGTGAATGCCTCTTTTGCTGCGGGCTATGTAATTTCACAAGGAGTATTATAAGCTATTACAGGAGAATGTGCTGGAAAAAGAAGGCAACCGAGTGGCAGACACTTGTAACCGCACCTACGACATGGTAGACTCTGGCCCAAGGTCTGTCTCCCTCCAAGCACCCCTGACCCTCTATTTATACTAGAGGGTAGTCTTCCTGGCCGGGTGGGGGCATTTAATGTTGTATATAATGCTCCGCCTCTCGTGGAAACTGAAGCGTCGGTTGCGGAAGAAAAAAAAGAGGGCGCGCGGGCACGAGAAGCCGTAACCGCGCACACTTTGCTTGTTGAGGGTTCCATGCGAACTCTGGAGGGTGTCCGCCGCAACTTCTCTAGGCCGCTGGCTAGATGGTGCGGGCTCTTTGGCGATGAACCTGCGTGCGCCCTTGCTAAAGAAAACGATTCTGGAAGGAGTCCGGTGGGCACTCCGGAGTGTACGCCCGGGACTTTTGGGTGTGCGTCTGAGACCGTCGGGATGGGCGATGGCCGAGGCCGCAGAATTTTGGTTAACCCATAATTTTCAAAATTTACTTTTTAATGAAATAGCCGTAAATGTTTGTATGAATATTGCATAAAATGTTTTTCAATTTAGAATCTTTCGGTTCAAGTAACCTCACATGCACTCAAAAAAGCCCGGGTGCACACCGAATTCTCTCTCATATGCACATTTTTTTTTAAAAACCGCCTGTCTTCGAGAGTGCGCGTCCGTGCGCCCAAGTGCACACGGAACCGCATGTCTTAAGTTTTGTACCCGAGAGCATGCGTGCATACTCACAAACATGCTTCAAAACTTTAAAAACATGCAAAATTTGTCATAAAAATATTTTCTACTTTCTTATAGTTTTTTATTTAAATTTAAATTTAAATTTTATATTGATAATAATTATATATGTATTTTATACAAAGCCCTAGATGTATCCCCTCCAAAATATCTCTACTCACACACTAAACTCCTCCATGCTTGTCGCCATTGACGCTGATCCAGCCCTTGGCGACTGATCTCGCCTTTGGCCCCAAGCTTCGTTGGCATTCCAGACCACCAGTCCCACTCCGCCTTGCACACGCACATCGAAAGGCGTCAAGGCGTAGTGAATTTGATAGACTTTTTTAGAAATACACGACAGTGATGCTCGTTGTTCCCCCGGACGCTCAAGCAACATTGCGTCACTAAAATTGTAATACCTCTTCCAGTTTAACACCATATATCAAAAACCCGACCAAAGTCCGGAATATTATATAAACTAGAAAATGCATTTAAATGATATATTTGGGATGTTGCAAGAACTCAGTCTACTATAGATGTATGGAACCTTGATATCTCAATCAAATGAGTAAATGAATGAACTTTTTGCCTAATAAAGCATGTAAAAAAACACAATTCCTTCTGTAAATACATATCAAAGGATGCATACATTACATTATTATCTAACATTTTGGAAGCATTTTATATAATGTAAAGCTCATTGAAAACTTATCTTCAAGGATCATTTTTAAAGAATACAATTTCCTTTTTGTAGGCACATATCAAATAATGCATACATTACATTCTTATGTTACATTTTGGAAGCTTTTCACCATATAATGCATATTTTCCTTCCAGGATTTCTCTATTGATATGAGGAAGAGTATTTTTCGAACAAACGCGGGTATTTTGAAGCGGCCTCGGAGGAAAAGCTTCTAGGAAGCAGCCTGTGCAGCTTCAATTGTGTTCGCACCATTATCCGCCTTCCTCTCTTTTGAATCTTTTCTGCGTGATTTCTGGCTCTGTTGCTCGTTGTTCTTCACCATTACTGGCTGGAACTGCATCATGTGAAGGAATGTCAGGTAGGTTGCATATGAAGTTCGATGCTGGTGCATGATTCATTGTTTGCGAAAAACTCATGTTTGCTTTGATAACTACTCATGCCCAGATTTTCGGTAAGTAAATGAGCAGAGCTTGAACAAGATTCCAACTTGTTTACAGAACGAGCCAAAGACGAAGAATTACCCATTACATTATGCTTCACCAAATATGTTAAAGTATTATATATATATATAAATAATTACCCAAACCTCCCCTGTAAGTTAGTATAATTACTGAGAGCATCCCTCTTAGTTTCGAAATTACAAAAATCTCCCCTTAAGTTTTCATTGCATTACAAAAACCTCCCCTTAAGTTTTCAGTGCATTACATCCATGAACAAAAATATCCCCCCTGGACACATGTTCACAGAGGGAGGTATTTTTGTGCATGGATGTTATGAAATGAAAACTTCAGGGGAGGTTTTTGTAATGAAATGAAAACTTAAGGGGAGATTTTTGTAATTTTGAAAGAGGGATGGTCTCAGTAATTTAGCAAAGTTAGAGGGGAGGTCCTGGTAAATGGCCCTATATATATATATTGGAATAATTACCTAAACTTACCCGGAAAGTTAGCATAATACCAGGTTGCACTGCTCTTACTTTTTAAGTTTCAAAAATCTCGTGTAAGTTTACATTTCATAACATTCATGCACAAAAAGACCCCCCCCCCCCCCCCCCCCCCCCCCCCCCGAAAAATTACTCTAAGGGGATATTTTTTGTGTGGATGTTATGAAATGTAAATTTACAGGGGAGGTTTTTGTAATTTCAAATGTAAGAGTGGTGCAACCTGTAATTTATCAAACTTAGAGGGACTGTGATGAATTATAATATGGCTTTTATGTAAATATCTGGAATGACATCTTTGTAATATTATAATATGGCTTTTATGTAAATATCTGGAATGACATCTTTGTAATTTCTTTTTTTAGTCAGTTGTAAACTCTCTATATATAACAAATGATCTCTCCCTTGTAAAAGCTAAGCAGATTAATAAAAAGTTATCATCAAGGTTGGATCGAGAGTTTGTTATAAGAAGTTTTCCTCAAGTAGTTAACAACCATCAAAATTAACATGGCATCAGAGCAGCGATTCTTCATCAGAATCTTTTGAAGATAGCAGATCAATCCCGAAGTCAATACGATCGATCTTGAGGCCAATACTGTTGGGAAAAACCCCTTTTGATTTAACTTAACAAATTAACTCTGAGTGATTTTACTTTTTAGGTTTATTACCCACATTGTATAGTAAGTGTAATCTGGTCATTAGATATCTTAGGATGTCTCACTCAACTTAGAGTGTCAGGGCCAAGTCAAAACAACACAAATCAAGTTGAGATAAGATTTGCGTCGAATACAAGTCGACGCAACTTTGAATTGATATCGCCGCAACTCTAAGTTGTTGTCGAAGCAGATCATTCAGCCTGTCGAAGTATAAGTTAAGTCGACGCAACGTTTAAAGGATCTCGTCGCAGAAGGAAGACCCAGTCGAAGCAATCTGAGAAGCCGACGCAACTTCGACTTCAACTCGACGCAGAAGATGAAGGTCAAGTCCAAGTCTTCAACTCGACGGTTACGTCGATAAGTAATCGACGCAACGTCGACATTTGAGTTCAACCAGAGCTAAGGAACAATTCGAAGCTACTTCTAAAAGAACTCAGAAGTGCGCAAATATGAAGGAAGATGAAATCGACGCAGCGTCGAATACAGTCAGAAAAAAGAATTCTTTCCAGTTGTCTTTCTAATACATTTTCAGAAGGTCCACCATACTGAAGACAGTTGTCCAACGACTAATTTGTTGCCAATAAAGGAAAGGAGTATTCGAGAAGAGCAAAAGTTTTCATGGAATGAAATAGAATGTGATAGACGGGTCGGGAACAAAACAAGAAAAGAAATCAAGTATCCAATAAGAATACCTTCTCAGGTCTGTCAAAAACAAGAAAGAAATTCAAATCCAATGATGAACAATAAGTAGGCTGAGAAGAGAAGAAAGGGCAGAGCATTCATTATATTATTTTCTCTCTCTGTCGATTGGGGTTGCTTCTTCTTCCTCCTTCAACCCTAAGAGATACAGACAGAAATCAAGTGCTCACTCTGCACAGGAAAGATACATGGCTGCTTTTCTTTTACATCATACAACAGCCAGATTACAAGAAGGATAAACAGAGAAGGATCAAATCAAATAACCCTTGCAATCATCACCATCATAAGCAAAGGTTTATCATTTCTGATCCTGTGAAAGAAAGAAGCAGCAGAAGTGCTTCTGAAGAATTCTGAGAACAGAATTCTAATCTTCTCATCCTTACTTTCTTATTTCTATTTTCATCAACTGTAAAAGAGTTTTAAGAATCCCTCTTCCAAAGGATTCAGTGGTTCAAGATCTCCTTATCAAAAGATCTGAGTAGTTCAAGATCTCCTTATCAAAAGATCCAAGTGGTTCAAGATCTCCTTATCAAAAGATCTGAGTGGTTCAAGATCTCCTTATCAAAAGATCTTTAGTTCTAAGAGTTTCCTTATCAAAAGACTCAGACGCATGTTGTGCAATCCTATCAGGGAGGTAGAAGAGAGGACTACCCACATTTTGGGGAACCTCTATAAAAATCCTCGTGTCTTTGCTGTGAATTTCTGTGCTGTCCCATTTACTTTTACTGTGTTCATTTTCAGCAAACCTTATTTTATTTATTCTGTCTTTGGTTTTGCTGTGTACATAATATCTTAGTATTTTTTATTGTATGCATAGTTAGGATAGAAAATTTTTTAAATCTTTATTCACCCCCCTCTAGAGAATTCTCAGAGGCACACTGTGCGCTTTCAATTGGTATAAGAGGGAGGTTGATCATCAAAAGGTTAACACCTTGATCAAAAGATTTCCTACTCTCATTTATTCATTTTCAAATTAATTAAAACTATTTTTATATAAAAATGAGTTCTAAGGATTATGCATCAACAAGACCTCCAGTGTGCAATCTGAATAAGTTTACACTCTGGAAGACCAGAATAAAGTTATATATGAACTCTATTGATGAGGACATTTTGATGTTATCATTTCAGGTCCTCCAGCCCCATACAAGAAGGATGTCAGTGAAGCTTATACACAGGAACCTGTACCCAGGGCTGAGTGGACAGAGACTGAAAAGAAGCAGAAGACATGTGATGTCAAAACTATGAACATTCTGGTATCCACCATGTCAGATGACATCTTCCAGAAGGTAGCTGACTGTCAATCAGCCAAAGAGATCTGAGAATCTCTCTCCAGAATGGTAGAAGGAAGTTCTGATGAAAGAAAGGACAAGAAGTCCCTTCTCATATCCCAATATGAGAACTTTCAAACGAAAGCTGATGAATCTGTTGCTGAGATGTATGACAGATTCAGTATCATTGTAAATGAGCTGAAGAGTCTGGACAAGGAGATATCATTGACAGAAATAAATGATAAGATCCTCATGTGCTTCCCTAGCTCATGGGATTCAAGGATCTGGGTCATCAGAGAGTCCAGATGTCATAGAGAAATCTCAATCGAGGCTTTGCTAGGAAAGCTTAAGTCATATGAGATGCTTCTGAAGAACAGTGCTGAATCAGAGGAAAGGGAGATAACTCCATCTCCTATACAAAGGAACCTTGCTCTGAAAGCTACTGAAGGAGAGCCCTCCACTCCTGAAGATGAAGGGTCTGTTTGGGACAGCTCTGGCGGATTGAAAAGCTGCTGTCCGGATAGAGCTGTTTTAAAATAGCTCTCTGGGGAGCAGTTTTGAAAAGTTGCAGAGTGTTTGGGTGTTCTGTGCAGAAGTGCGCTTTGAAGAGCGATTTTCTAATTTAGCTGTTTGGAGAAACAACTTTTGGAAGCTGTTTTTTTAGAACTTAAAATACATAAAGTTTTAAACGTGGAGAATAATAAAAAACAACCGATAACAATAGTCTTTTACATAATGCTATCAACGCGCCCCGTATATTTCTTCGGCAATGCTATCTCGTACTGTAGACATCTGTTCAGCTCCAGCAGCATCACCCATATCGCTTCCAATATCATCCTCCGCCGCAGGGTCTTCATCCTCTGAGGGAGCGAAAGAAGACTCATCAGCATCACAAACATTAAACTCAGGGTCCCAGCGAGAAGGATGTCTACGAATGAAGTTATGTAAGGCCATTGTGGCCAACACTATGGACCTCTGTTTCTTGAAGCTATACTGTGGCATTTTGCTCAAAATGTGCCACTTCTTCTTCCACACTCCAAACGTTCGCTCAATAACACTGCGAAGAGATGAATGCGCCCTATTGAAATGTTCTTGCCTTCCTTGAACAGGCCGACTCCCACGAGCAAAGTCTGCCAAGTGATATCTTGTATCCGGATACGGTTTCAAATAACCCATCTTTAACGGGTATCCAGCATCTACTAAATAATATTTACCTGCATTTATTTTGTATGTTAAACAAGCAAACATTAGGGGATATTTGAAGGATTTGAATGAATCTAAAAATATTGATTAGTATACCTTGTGGGGGATGCGGAAAATGCAATCTATCGTCTGCCAATGCACGTGCAAAGATGCGACTATCATGAGCAGATCCCTCCCATCCAGCCAGGGCAAATACAAAACACATGTTAAAATCACAGACTGCCATTACATTTTGCGTCGTAGTGCCGTGACGTCCTATGTATCTGACTTGATCTTCTACGGGTATCCTCGCATCTACATGTGTACCGTCAATTGCACCAACACAATTCTTGAAGAATGGCATGTAACGAGCATCATACCTTATCTCAGCCGGAATATCTCTGAACTGACGGTCTATAGGCTTTATAACATCAATTGAGAGTAACAAAAGAGATCTAAGACATTTCGAAAAATATCTACTAATTGTTTCGGTCGAGTGCTGGAATCGCTCTTTCGCCAATCTAATGGAACCTCCTTGTGCTAAGATATACAATGTCATCCCTAGGACTTCTCTTGACGACGTCCGTTGTGACCCTTGAAGTTCATGATCTACCTCTAGTTTATGAAGTAAATCTATGAAAATGCGTTTCGACATCCTAAATGCATCATGAATCCTATCTGGATGTCCTTCTAGTAACTCTTTAATCCATTTATCACCTGTTTGGGTAGATGTCATGCATGGTCGTGTGTCACGAACATGATAATTCATCCTCTCGATCGATGACATAACTACACGACAGTACTCTATATATTGCATCCGCTCCGGCGAAAGACTTGTTGAATCCCCGGAATCCTCAGGGGAGGAGTCATGCTCTTCCATTGTAGTACCTGCATTTAAAGTATCACATAACATTTATCATAATCTATGTGAAGAAAATACCAAAACAACTAATATAAATTCGAGGTCCAATGTTAGTCAACATGAGGTACATATCAGAAGTAGAATGATCCCATTTATTTTTCATTTGCATTCGATCGTAGCTTTTCCCGGTTCGTTCTTTAAACCCTGCAATCAAATTTTTCCACCCTTCTTTGCTAAAGTGGGTGGTAGGCCGATTCCCCAAACCAATCTCTTTTATGCAGAGATCACAAAATAACATCACCTCGCTAGACTCCCAACTCGCTACGATTCCTCCTTTTGGTTTACCCATTACACTATTAATAAGTAATGCAATTTTAGAAGCTTTATCTACTAAAACAAACATACACACATCCTAAAATAAACACATGCACACAAACACACACACACACACATTCAACACACAAACACCATACACACACACACATACACACACACACACATTCAACAACAAATACACACACACACACACACATCCAACACATACACCATACACACACACTCATCCAACAACAAACACACACATCCATCCAAAACACAACAACAAACACACACATCCATCCAAACACACAACACACACACACACATCCATCCAAAACACAACACACACACACACACTCATCCAACACACAAACACATACACACACACATCCAACAACATACACACACACACACATCCAACAATAAATACATACACACACACAACCAACACAAATACATACACACACACACATTCAAGAACAAATACACACACACACACACATCCAACACATACACCATACACACACACTCATCCAACAACAAACACACACATCCATCCAAAACACAACAACAAACACACACATCCATCCAAAACACAACACACACACACACACATCCATCCAAAACACAACACACACACACACACTCATCCAACACACAAACACATACACACACACATCCAACAACATACACACACACATCCAACAACATACACACACACACACATCCAACAATAAATACATACACACACACAACCAACACAAATACATACACACACACACATTCAAGAACAAATACACACACACACATCCAACACATACACCATACACACACACTCATCCAACAACAAACACACACATCCATCCAAAACACAACAACAAACACACACATCCATCCAAAACACAACACACACACACACATCCATCCAAAACACAACACACACACACTCATCCAACACACAAACACATACACACACACATCCAACAACATACACACACACACACATCCAACAATAAATACATACACACACAACCAACACAAATACATACACACACACACATTCAACAACAAATACACACACACACACATCCAACACATACACCATAAACACACACTCATCCAACAACAAACACACAAAGAAGATCCAAAACACAACACACACACATCACACATCACACACATTCAAAAACAAACATAAAACATACACATCACACACACTCATCCAACACATACACACACACACACATTCATCACACATACACACAAACACACACAAACACACATTCAACACACACAAATCACATAACCATACAAAAATAAAACACACACAAACACACACAAACATACAACACACACAAACACAAATCACACATACAAACATACATCCACAAATCAAAGCAGTCCACAAAGAAGATCAGGATCTACTGAACGCACATATAACCCTAGTAAATGCAAGATCCACTTAGGATCTGACCAATCTGATCAGCACTCCAAGGAAAAAAATGAAAAATATGAGAACATACCGCCGACTCTCCGTCGCTGTCGATCCAGTCGTCGGAGAAGGTGGAGAAGATCTGCTATCGCCGGAGAGGTGGAGAAGGTTGTCGATCCAGTCGTCGGAGAAGGTGGAGAAGATCTGCTGTCGCCGTCGCCGGAGAGGTGGAGAAGGCTGTCGATCCAGTCGTCGGAGAAGGGGAAGAGGATCTTCTATCGCCGGAGAGATGGAGAAGGCTGTCGATCCAGTCGTCGGAGAAGGGGAAGAGGATCTGCTGTCGCCGGAGAGGTGGAGAAGGCTGTCGATCCAGTCGTCGGAGAAGGGGAAGAGGAGTGCGCGCAGGGAGAAGGGTTAGGGCGCGGGCTCGTCGAGGGATATCTGCAGAGCGCGGCTTTTTCCTCTCCACGGGAGCGATTACGGGAGAGCTGAAACGCGAGGGGAGGCCAGCTTCCGCAAAATGCTTTGAAGAGCGATTTCTTATCCGCGATTTTTAGAGAGCTGCCAATCCAAACAGCCTTTTTTCAGCTCCAGCGGATGGAATATAGCTTTTCCATCCGCTGGAGCTGTCCCAAACAGACCCGAAATGTTCAGTCTCCTAGCAAGGAGATTCAGAAAATGGGTCAAGACAGAAGACTCAAGGAGAAGAGAAAGGAGCTCAAAACCCAGATATGATAAGACACCAAAGAAGGAGATAATCTGCTTCTCCTGCAACAAGTCAGGGCACATTGCTCCTGAGTGTCTACAGGAACAAAGGGTTAGAAGCAGCAACAAGGATGAAAAGGAGTCTTTCAAGGGGAAAGACAAGAAGAAAGCTAGGGGTTTTATTGTTGAAACCTGGAGTGACTCTGAAGAAGAATCAAGCTCCTTTTCATCAGAGAGTGATGAAGAAAAAGAAGCTGAAGCAGCCTGCATGATGGCACTGGGAATATCTTCAGATGATGAAGATGATCAGGTATCTATTTTTGATGAATTTGATTTCAAAAATTGTTTTAAAGAATTCTGTAATGATTTTCTTAATATACAAAAAGAAATAGAAACATCTAGGGTAGAACTAGAAAACCTAAAGAAAGATGAATTATATTTGAGAAATCAAGATTTAATAAATGAAATAAACAATAAGGAATCAGAACTAATTAACATCAGAAATGAGAATCTAGAATTAAAGGGAGAGCTGACAAATCCAAAAGCCTTTGAGGACTTTCTCAATGGGAGGAGTCAGAAGCTCAAAAATATCACACAAAATCTCTCCATGAGCTTTAAGCATCTAGTTCTAGGAGCAGACCCATGCACTGACACTGAAATCACGAGTATACCAGCCTGGAAAAATTCAGTTAGATTTATTAGACCTAGTGATTATCAACAAAGTGAGAGGAGTGAATTAACTGAGAATCAAGATAACAATAATCCTGATAAAATCATTGTATTCAATATAGCAAACTCTAATAGTGAAAAGGGAAATGCTAAGAAAATTAATCCAGACAAGCCTAAAAATCTAAATCAAAATGTTAAAGTCAAAAATAAAATAATTAGACATTCTGCTGATCTACTATATTGTGATTCCTTCTATGCACATTTTCAGTATTAAGGTAATAAACATAGGTTTGGTAAACCAATCCTCTACCATCCAAAAAGAATAACCATGAAAGACCATTCTATTCTTTCATTGAACCTTACAATGGTAAAAGCAAAGGGCCCAAGGTAACCTGGGTTCCCTCTAATATTTGAGCTGATTGTGCAGGATTAGGCAGGATCTCTCTTAGGAGAGAATGGAAGAGAACTATGGTCTAACAAAGACCCAAATCCAACAAGGGAGTGATTTCTACTGAGAATCTTCCTATTATCCTCTTTAGGTCATGAAAATAATAATATAAATACTATTTTCAATAAAAATATTGCTGGGAAAAACAGCAAGAAATTTCTAAGAAAATAGAACTATTTATTCAGAGTTGCGTCGAATAGAATTCGACGTACCGTCTAATTCTACTCGACGCTTGCTTCGAAAGCAGGCTTGAAACAGACAAGTCGAGTTGCGTCGAATAGAATTCGACGCACCGTCTAATTCAATTCGACGCGAGCGTTGATAGACGTCTGTATCTGACAATTCCAATGGTATTCGACGTGGCTTCGGTAGCATATCGACGCATGCGTCGAAATAATAGTTGCTCGTCAAATTCGAAGATGCGTAGAGTTCTACTCGACGCAACGTCGACATAACAAGCGCGCGCAGTTTCACTTCTAGAAGCTGCTTCGACATCTTTTGACGCGCTAACTATTAATCTTTATCGACGGTGCTTCGAATAAAACCCTAAGTTGCGACGAATCATCTTCTTTTAAGCAACTTATACGTCGAATTGATTACACTTTCGAATTTTCTCTCTCTTGCTATTGTGCTCTCCTCTTCTCCAGTTCTCTCGTGCTCGTGTCTCTCTCTTTCTCTTCTCTCTTCTTTGCAGGTACTTCACACAAGAGACAATGGCCCCTCCTAAGATTAACTCTGGATTTGATGTGGATGTGGATTCCTTCAACGCAGCATCAAATAAATTTAAGGCCATCCTTGGACTGTTTCAGACTGCTGGGTTAACAAAGTTAATCTCCACCAGATGCAAGATACTGGATGTAGAGCTGACAGAGCTCAAGGAAAATATTCGTCTAGGAGAGGATGGATCCTTCAATGGGAATATATCTGGAACTGATATAAGCATTACAGAAGAAGTACTATCTCAGACCTTTGATCTACTGACAGGTGATGAGTCTGATGAGTTAACAGGGGAAGAGACTAAGCAAGTTTAAGAGATTATGCAGTTCAGGAAAGAGAAGACCAACAATCTGAAGAAGATTGATCTTGCAGAAGAGTACAGGTTTCTTGCTGACATAGTGGGAAAGGTGTTGCTCTGCAAAATCTCTGCCTATGATGTCATTCCAAAGCAGCAGCTGCAAATCATGAGTATTCTAGTTCTGAAGAAGAAAATAAACTGGGGGAGATGTCTCCTGAATATGATTGGGCACAAATATGCCCACAAAGAAAATGTATACATGAGGATCATGAGTCAGGTGCTTTTTCACCATTATCCAATGGTGTGCAAGTCCAAGGGAGTGCACATTCCTCCTGGAAAAAGGATCAACATTGGAATCTTCTCCAAATGGACCAGGCAGATCCTCAAGCCTGGTCAAACTGTACCTTCACCTCCTCTCTCTTCAGCACCACAGGACATGGAGACAACTATACCAGATCTTCCAACCCAAAATAATCCACCATCACAACAAGGTGTCATTCCAGAGCAAAACTTCCAATCCACCCCATCTACTACAGTCCCAGAGCCAACACCTCACATTCCTCTCCAACCACAGCAACAAACATCCACTTTACTTCCAGACAATCAGTCTGTTCCATCTCCACCACCAGCTTATATTTCTCCAGAAACCTACCAAACTCTTTCCCCTGCCTACCAAGATCCTCCTGAACTGAATGAGAACCTCACACCTCCACCTGCCTCTACCTCCCATCTTACACCTTCATTTGACATTGAGCAAGCAATCTCTAAAGCTGTAGGGATGGCTTCAAGCACCTTTGCAGATCTACTGGCCACTCAAGCAAGAAGGTTTAATAAAAAATACTCTCAGATAGAGAGTGAATTGATTGATTCAAGAAGGTCTTTCCTGGGTCTCAAAGAATGTATATCCTCCTCCATGGTCACTAAAGAGTTCTTAACCTCCCTTGCCAGCAAGGTTAAGAAGGGGGAGAAATTTTAGGAGGAGGAAAGGCCTGATCAAAAGATGAGTGGCCATGAAAAGGGCAAGGATGTTGAAGTTCCTGAAAAAGTAACTATCTTTCAAAATGCAAATGTCCAGGGGGAGCCTCAAGAGAAGCCTCAAGAGAATCCTCAAGGGAATCTGGAAGAGGAAGTGATGGCTGAGGATGCAGCACTGAATCAGGGGGAGCCTCTCTCAATCCCTCAAGATAATACTGTACCAAATCAGGGGGAGCTTCCTACAATATCTCAGAAAGCAGCTGGAGAATTACATGTAGAAAATCAGGGGGAGCTCCTTGTAGATGATATTCTTCTGGATGAGGTTGCAACAATTGCTAAGGAAGCTGCTCAGGATGCTGAGGAGAATGCTCAATCTCAAAGGGAGCTTTCTGAAGATGATGAAATCAATAAAGTAGTAGATAGGAATCCTGAAAAAGAAAATGAACCACTTACCTTTACCCCAAGGAAGGTAACTCCAAAAGTGTTTTCAAGAAAAATGAAAACTCCTGAGAAGGGATAATGAATCTCAGGTATTCTGTCCCATACTATACTCTCTAAGGAAAAACAAACAGAATGTGGTGTGGTGAACAATATAATTAACTTGACAATATATGAAATAGTCTGTGATTTCATTCTGCCATATGTTATTGTCTATGTTGTCTTGTATGTATTTGTGCTTATGTCAAAGTATATGTAAAACCACTTTAAAACAATCTGTAAAATTTGTTAAGATAAATATGAGGAGATTGTTGGGAAAAACCTCTTTTGATTTAACTTAACAAATTAATTATGAGTGATTTTACTTTCTAGGTTTATTACCCACATTGTATAGTAAGTGTAATCTGGTCATTAGATGTCTTAGGATGTCTCACTCAACTTAGAGTGTTAGGGCTAAGTCAAAGTAATCACAAATCAAGTTGAGATAAGACTTGCTGTTGAAACCGGCAACCGGTCTCTTGAGTTCGGACCAACTGGGGGTGTAGCCCGCACCTACTTATCCCTCACTTACGCTCTTGACTGTGGATGAAGAACTAGGAACGGACCCAAGGCTGTAGAGAGGAGGTCCCGCCACACACCCGGAAGATCTTAGAGAGTTTCCCCTCCCAAACCAATGCTCAGTCGGGCAACTTGGAGGGCACTAGCAGCCAACCAAAAACTAGCCTGGAGGAGAGAGCTCAAAAGATCTGGTCCCCTCCAAGGTGCCCTTAAGGGTCTATTTATAGATTTTATAGGCTGGTTTGCAAATAGCATGAATCCGCCTTTTGGTTTTGCTAATCGCACCCCAAATTGGTTTGTCAACAGCTTAACTCTGCTGTTCTGAAGGGCTATTGGCAGCCCACGAAGGGTATCAAGGTAATTTCCCCCTCAAAGCCTTCTGGGTGAGTGGTCCGTGAAGGCACCACTCGTCAGGCTTCTCGCGCACTAGATTCCACCGGGTGGTCCGTGGAGGCACCACTCGCCTAATACCTGGCCTGCTTGGCGAGTGGGGCTCCGCCCACACTCGTCTGGCCTCCTGCGCACTCGCCTTTCGAAACGGGCGAGTGTCTTGGGATGGGACTCGCACTCGCCCGGAGGCTCCCCTGCCTCTTCTGGCCTGGGCGAGTGCTCTGCTTGACATAGATCTTGCCTCTTGACCCCTTTTGGACCTGGGGACCCACTCGGCGAATACGGGGCTGTACACTTGTGTCGAATACAAGTCGAGGCAACTTCAAATTGATATCGACGCAACTCTGAGTTGTTGTCGAAGCAGATCATTCAGCCTGTCGAAGTATAACTTAAGTTGACGCAACGTTTAAAGGATCTCGTCGCAGATGGAAGACCCAGTCGAAGCTATCTGAGAAGTCGACGCAACTTCGACTTCAACTCGACGCAGTAGATGAAGGTCAAGTTCAAGTCTTCAACTCGACGGTTACGTCGATAAGTAATCGACGCAACGTCGACATCTGAGTTCAACCAGAGCTAAGGAGTAATTCGAAGCTACTTCTAAAAGAACTCAGAGGTGCGTCGATATGAAGAAAGATGAAGTCGGCGCAGCGTCGAATACAGTCAGAAAAATGAATTCTTTTCAGCAGTCTTTCTAACACCTTTTCAGAAGGTCCATCAGACTGAAGACAGTTGTCCAACGGCTAATTTGTTGCCAATAAAAGAAAGGAGTATTCGAGAAGAGCAAAAGCTTTCTTGGAATGAAATAGAATGTGATAAACGGGTCGGGAACAAACCAAGAAAAGAAATCAAGTATCCAATAAGAATACCTTCTCAGGTTTGTCCAAAACAAGAAAGAAATTCAAATCCAATGATGGACAATAAGTAGGCTGAGAAGAGAAGAAAGGGCAACACATTCATTACATTATTTTCTCTCTCTGTCGATTGGGGTTACTTCTTCTTCTTCTTCCTCCTTCAACCCTAAGAGATACAGACAGAAATCAAGTGCTCACTCTGCACAGTAAAGATACAAGGTTGTTTCTTCTACATCATACATCAGTCAGATTACAAGAAAGATAAACAGAGAAGGATCAAATCAAATAACCCTTGCAATCATCTCACTATCATAAGAAATGGTTCATCATTTCTGGTCCTGTGAAAGAAAAAAGCAGCAGAAGTGCTTCTGAAGAATTCTGAGAACAGAATTCTAATCTTCTTCTCCTTACTTTCTTCTTTCTATTTTTATCAACTGTAAAAGAGTTTTAAGAATCCCTCTTCCAAAGGATTCAGTGGTTCAAGATCTCCTTATCAAAAGATCTGAGTGGTTCAAGATCTCCTTATCAAAAGATCTTTGGTTCTAAGAGTCTCCTTATCAAAAGACTCAGGCACAGGTTGTGCAATCCTACCAGGGAGGTAGAAGAGATGACTACCCACATTTTGGGGAACCTCTATAAAAATCCTTGTGTCTTTGCTGTGAATTTCTGTGCTGTCTCATTTACTTTTACTGTGTTCATTTTCAGCAAACCTTATTTGATTTATTCTGCCTTTGGTTTTGCTGTGTGTATAATACCTTAGTATTTTTTTATTGTATGCATAGTTTGGATAGAAAATTCTTTAAATCTCTATTCACCCCCTCTAGAGAATTCTCAGAGACACACTGTGCACTTTCAAATACGAAATCAATAGATCCAAGAACAACGATGGTGATACCTAATTCCTTGAATCTCCTGAACTCTGACACACCGGGGATGATGCTCGCCAATCAGTCTTTGGAAGGCGCATCCAATTACATACCATGGCGACGTTCCATGGAGATTGCGCTTGGATGCAAAAACAAACTAGGGTTTGTCAATGGCACTTCGTCAAGGCCTCACGAAGGAGATGATCTTATTCAGAGATGGGATCAAGTAAACAACATGGTAATCTCTTGGATTATCAGTGTTGTTTCCAAAGAAATCGGTAATTCCATTTTGCACGAAAGAACTGTTGCAGACATATGGCAAAATCTACAACTTCATTTTTCTACCAACACGGGATCCATGATCTATAGTATCCGAAGAGCTATCTCTTCTTACAGTCAGAATGGATTGAAAATCGAATCGTATTATACTAAGATCAAACAGCTATGGGATGAGTTAGAATCCATGACACCCATTCCTGTTTGTAAATCTACGACTCAATGTGAAGTGATGAATGCCTGGAAGGATCAACAAGAGGAGCAACGATTAATGCAGTTCTTGATGGGTCTCAATGATCTATATAAACCGGTGAGAGGACAAATCTTGCTAATGAAACCATTACCAAGCATTGAAGATGCTTACTCCATGATTCAGCAAGAAGAAAGGCAGATGAATTCTTCTCAATTCATGCCCATGGACGATGTTGGTGCTGCTCTCATGGCAGAAAAACAAATTTCTCCCCCACCTTTTCCTACTACAAATGTCAATTACAGAAATTCTTCAACTCAGTCATGGAATGCCAAGAAAAATATGTGGTGTGAGCATTGTCAAATAGGAGGGCATACAAAAGCAAAATGCTTCAAAATACATGGGTATCCTCCTAATTAGAGGTTCAAGGGGAAGAAAGGGGCTGATAATTTGCACAGAACTCAAACACATAGTAGAATATGGAGGCTGTAATAATCCAAATTCTAATGCTCCTAGTATTTCCATTCATGATGTTGCTGATCGCCCACAACTCACAAAGGATCAAATACAACTGCTTGGTCTTCTTTCCAGTCAATCCACACCTATAGATTTTACTCACCGTCTAGCAGGTATGAGCTCCTGTTTCTCTCTAACTCATCAGGCAAACAATTGGATCATTGATAGTGGTGCAACGGATCATATCACCCATTGCTTTCATTTACTCACAAGCATCAAACAGTTATCCCCGCCGCAAAAGGTTCACCTGCCAGATGGCTCTACATCGCCCATTACACACTCTGGAGATATACGCATTAGTTCAACCATCACGTTACATAATGTGTTGTTTGTCCCCAATTTCAAACATAACCTACTTTCTGTTAGTAGATTCACAGCTGATTCTAACTGCAATCTATTTTTCAACTCTGAATATTGCGTTATGCAGGACCATTTGCCGAAGACAAAAGTGGAAATTGGTAAGAAGGTCAACCGCTATATTGTCTTGCTCATGCTCCCTCCTCTTCAACGTCAACCTCTATACAAAGCCATGCCGCAACTTTCCAAATACTACTCAGTTATGACACCATAGATTAGGTCATGCTTCCATTGATAAACTCAGACATTTATCTCACAATATATCTGATTTACATGCTCATTCTATGTTGCAATGTAATATTTTCCCACTTGCCAAACAAACAAGGCTACCTTTCAATAAAAGTGATAGTTTTTGTCACAAAATTTTTGATTTAGTTCATTGTGATGTGTGGGGTCCTTACAAAAGTCCTACTCATTTTGGCTTCAAGTATTTTTTTAACTATATTTGATCAATTTTCAAGAAATACATGGACTTATCTCATCACATCCAAAAGTGAAGTACCTTCCCTCAAATCATTTTTCTTTCTCATTCAAAACCAGTTTCACACCTCCATCAAAATCTTACGAACAGATAATGGCTCAGAATTTTTCAACCACGCACTTAAACAATTCTTTCTAGATCATGGTGTTATACACCAAAGCAGCGTCTCCTACACTCCTCAGCAAAACGGCATAGTTGAACGCAAGCACCGTCACATTCTTGAGATTGCAAGGGCACTATGTTTTCAAGCTTCTTTACCTAGTCTTTTGGGGAGAATGTGTTCTCACGGCTACACATATTATAAACAAACTACCCTCAAGTGTGCTCCACATGAAATCCTTTTCCGAACTCCTCCCATTTATAACCATCTAAAAGTTTTTGGTTGCCTCGGCTTTGCCTCCACCAATTCACACAACTGTGATAAATTTGCACCCCGTGCTACTAAATGCATTTTTATTGGCTACCCTATGGGCCAAAAAGGATACAAGTTGTTTGATCTACAAACCCATAACATATTTGTTAGCCGTGATGTGCAATTTGTTGAAACTAATTTTCCTTTTTATAATCATTCTCCTTCCCAATCCAGCGTTTTACCATTCCCAACAGATTCTGATGAATTAGATCTTCCTAATATCTCTCCACCTTGCCTCATCACTAGCACTCCTTCAATAGCTCATAATGACCTTCCTTCAAATTTATCCAGCATGCATTCACCTTCATGCATTACTGACCTCTCATTTTCTACTCCATTGCCAATCACTTCTTCCTCACAACCCAGAAAAACTACACGTTCCATTATCAAACCTAAATGGCATAATGACTATATATGCTCATCCATCTCCACTGCCTCCCACCTTGCTTCTTCAGATGGTTCGATTTCCTCTTCAATAAAGGAGCCTAGCACTTATGCAGAGGTTTATTCAAACTTGAACTGGCAACATGCCATGAAGGCTGAAATACAAGCCTTAGAAGAAAACAAGACTTGGGTGATCACCAATCTTCCCCCCGGCAGACATGTCGTAGGTTGCAAATGGATTTACAAACTAAAATACAAACCTGATGGATCTGTAGATCGATACAAGGCGTGCTTAGTCGCCAAAGGATATACTCAAACGGAAGGACTTGATTACCAGGACACGTTTGCACCGGTGGCAAAAATAACCACAATTCGAGCTCTTCTCGTTGTTGCTGTCTCTAAAGGGTGGTTTCTACATCAACTTGATCTTAATAACGCTTTCTTACATGGAGATCTCCTTGAAGAAGTATACATGTGTTTGCCACCGGGTTTTGCCCCTCCAACAGACCAGAACATCAATACTCCTGTTTGCCGTCTTCTCAAGTCCATTTATGGTTTCAAGCAATCCTCCAGACAGTGGTTTGCCAAGTTCTCCACCACATTAATCTCTCTTGGCTTCAAACAATCCCTATGTGATCATTCCCTTTTTACCAGAGTACATGAAGATCACTTTGTTGCTATTTTAGTTTACGTAGATGATATCATTCTTGTAACGGTCCAGGCCCGCCAACACGGGACCCAGCTGGACCGCCGGCACCCTCCCGGCCCAGGCCCGCCAACACGGGACCCAGCTGGCACCGGAAGGGTTCAGCCTAACCAGATGGTCTGCAGCTCAATTGGTGATGAGAAGTGAAAGTACTCCATAGTTAAGCGTGCTCGGGCTGGAGTAGTCACGGGATGGGTGACCTCCTGGGAAGTCCACGCGCTGCCGCTTAACAGGCTCAATTCTCATCAAAGGGGGACTGTGGTCTCCAACAACCCACTGTGCCCTGTGGTGAGACAGAGAGGGGTTGGGGTGCATGGTCTGCAGACCATCTGGTTAGGCTGAACCCTTCCGGTGCCAGCTGGGTCCCGTGTTGGCGGGCCTGGGCCGGGAGGGTGCCGGCGGTCCAGCTGGGTCCCGTGTTGGCGGGTCTGGACCGTTACAATTCTTACAGGTACTCATCAATACGACATTACTGCCTTAACTTCTCTTTTGAATAAACAATTCAAGCTCAAAGATTTAGGGTCCTTGGCGTATTTCCTAGGGCTGGAAATTCGTCGAACAGATGTCGACCTTTATCTACATCAACAAAAATATGCTCGTGATATTGTTGTTGATGCTAGCTTGAGTTCAGCTAAACCCAGTTCCATTCCTATTGAACAGAACCACCATTTATCTGACAATGATGGAGAGTTACTTGCTGATCCTACAATTTATCGAAGATTGATAGGAAGATTAATATACCTCACAGTATCTAGACCTGATCTTGCATATTCTGTTCACATATTAAGCCAGTTCATGTCAACCCCGCGACAACCTCATCTACACATGGCACAAAAAGTTCTGCGATACGTCAAGGGTACTCTTGGGCAGGGACTTCATTTCCCTGCTGCCTCTAACATGCAACTATCCGCTTTTTGTGATGCTGATTGGGCGTCTTGTCCCATGACCAGAAGATCTATTACAGGCTTCTGTATTATGCTCGGAAATTCGCTTATTTCTTGGAAATCCAAAAAACAACCAACTGTTTCTAAGTCCTCTGCTGAATCAGAATACCGAGCCATGGCATCTGTTTGCTGCGAGCTCACCTGGCTTGTCAACTTACTACGTGATTTACAACTCCGGAATATCCTTCCTATTCCTCTGGCCTGCGACAACCAGGCTGCGCTTCACATTGTCTCCAATCCTGTTTAACATGAACGGACGAAACATATTGAGCTAGATTGTCACTTGGTTCGCAAAAAGCTTGCTTCTGGTATGATCATCACTCATTATCTTCCCACACGACTTCAGGTTGCTGATCTTTTTACCAAAGCACTGAGCCATTCCCAATTTCAATTCCTATTAAGCAAGTTAGGCATTTGTACGACCGTCCAACTTCCAACTTGAGCGGGGATGATGAATTATAATATGGCTTTTATGTAAATATCTGGAATGGCATCTTTGTAATTTCTTTTTTTAGTCAGTTGTAAACTCTCTATATAACAGAGGATCTCTCCCTTGTAAAAGCTAAGCAGATTAATAAAAAGTTATCATCAAGGTTGGATCGAGAGTTTGTTCTAAGAAGTTTTCCTCAAGTAGTTAACAACCATCAAAATTAACAGACAGTCCCTGTAAATGCAACACACACATACATAGCCGGCACGGTGTTCCTTTCGTCAACAAATCACTATTTCTTGGCAATCCCGCCAAAATTTCGTCAGTAAAAGGATACCGAAGCTGCGAGTCCACACCCCATCACCCTATTTTGCTTCGTTATCACCCAGGTAGTTCTCACCCGATCATATTCTTATGCGAGTTAATCAACAACATGCTGGATATGAGCCATGATTTTCAAGGTGAGAAGGGTGTAGGTACAGAGAAAGTATCGGAAACAGGTCCATTCCGATTGGCTGTCCCAGGAGAGGTTTTCAATCAAATAGGAGAGATCAATATCTCATTTTGGGGTGCTTTTGCGCCTTTTCTTCTTTAGGGAATAGATTCAATAGGGACTAGAGAAATCAATCCTAACTATATAGCATCACACCATTACACCATTTGAAGTTTTTTTTTTATAATAGTACAGATAGATATACGTTCACTTTAGTCATGCATTTTAGTATTAAAACCATTTAAAATTTATGAATATTAAAGGATAATATTCAATGAAAATCACAACACAAACAAATGTAATGGCCATCAAAACTAAAACAATCAGGCATCTGATGGCCATTGTCTGTGCTATGTGTTTCTGTTGAACTCAATAATCAAGATTGTTTAGCTCAACAGCAAACTCGAGTTCATTTAAGTTTAGCTCAAAAGATCAACAAACCGAGCCGGAAAAAAAAAACCGTAACACAGATTATTTTTGATCATTTAAACCTCTAAGAACTGACCTGGTAAATGGAATAGATGATATTTCTGCGAATTTGCGCCATCATGTCGAGGAAGAGATTGTATGCTTCGAGCTTATATTCAATGAGCGGATCTCGCTGAGCGTAACCCCTCAGGCCAACAGCTTGCTGGACAAATTTTATTGCCTGAAGATGCTCTTTCCATAGCCTATCAATGTTGCTCAAAACTAGGAACCTCTCAGCTTCCTTCATCAAACCCGGTGCCTGCTTCTCCACCATTTCCTGAATTTGAACTTCAAATTTATTTTCTGATTGATGAAAACAATGACGAAGTCAAGCAGGGCGGAAAAAATAAAGTTTTTTGTGAACTCTTGACTCTTAATTTGTTAGGAAGAGAAGTATATGGTATAGGTCGGAGTGTTCACGAATCAAATCGATTTAGATATCACTTCAATCAAATCTAAATCTCAAATATATTGTAGGTATTCAAATTCGGATTTCAATTCATTTGAATAGTTGTATTAATATTCAGATTTGGAATGGTGTTAAAATGTAGTATTTGAAAAAAGATTATTAGAATCATAAATGAGGTACAGAGATAAAACTAAGCAAATTACTACAAAATTCATCGGTGTAGTATCATGCATTGGATTCCTATTCTTTCACATAATGAGATATAAGGTACTTCATCCAAAGGAATTTCAACTTGAAATAAATGTTTTCACCAAATGAGTATATTTTTTTGCTTGGAAATAGGGTAACTGGATGAAATATTTTATACATGGGTAAGATATCTAAGTGTCGATCGAAATAGTTATTCTGTATGACGTACCTTATATCCAGGAGTTCAACAACAAGAGTGTGCCAATTGATGATTTGTAAAGGGACAAAGCCAGTATCCAAGTTGTTGCGGGTCGCCCGATGCTCCGCGTACCGGTCGAGATGGACCGTCTTAGCTCGAGAGCGAGCCGGACGCCGCACACAGTCAAAGTAGAGAACTGACAGCTGACAAGAAGACTTTTTAGCGTGGCAAACCCAGAATGGGTGAAAAACCACGTGGTCAGATCGGTGCCGACCAAACTGCACTATATCTTAGTGTGTTACAAGTAGAAGAATGTGAGAGGGTGGCAGGTCACGGCTCGTCGCAAGGGGTGAGAGAAGAAAGAGAAAGGGAAAATCTATAAGTCCCCAAAGAGGAATCCCCAAAGGGGAAGGAGATCTTCAAGGGAGTCTTCGAGCACCGAAGGAGAACTCCGAAAGATCTTCGAAGGAGCTCTCTCGGGTGATGAAGGTCAGGTCCCCTTTGAATGAGGGCTCTGAGCTCCTTTTATAGTTTTTGACAGGGCGGCTTGGTAATTGCGTTGTTGTAACCACCATAACTACCGAACGGCTGAATCACGTTCCTTGATCTGGAGCACACGGATCACCACTTTTGCAGATATGACAGTTCTGCCCCCCTGGAACTTTGGCGCGCTAGGAGGCGATGGAAGCTTCGGAGTGCTCTGAGGCGACAGGAGCTTCGGCGTGCTCGGAGGCGACGGGAGCTTCGGCGTGCTCGGAGGCGACGGAAGCTTCGACGTGCTCGGAGGCCACGGAAGCTTTGGCGTGCTCGAAGGCGACGGGAGCTTTGGCGTGCTAGGAGGCGAAGAGAGCTTTGGCGTGCTCGGAGGCGACAAGAGCTTTGGCGTGCTCGGAGGCGACGAGAGCTTTGGCGTGCTCGGAGGCGACGAGAGAATTGGCGTGCTCAGAGGCGATGAGAGCTTTGGCGTGCTCGGAGGCAACGGGAGCTTTGGCGTGCTCGGAAGCGACGGGATCTTTGGCGTGCTCGGAAGAGGCGGGGCTCTGAGCTCGGAGGACGGAGCTGGATGAGTTCTTCGAGCTGTCTTCGAGGGGACCTTTGAGGAGCGAAGGAGATCTTCGAGGCTCCGAAAGAATTTTCAAAGGCTGGAGGGGATCTTCGAGTCATCTTCAAAAGCCGAAGGAGATCTTTGAACCGTCTTCAAGGAATCTTCAAACTCCGAAGGAGATCTTCGAGCGCCGAAGGAGATCTTCGAAGGGATCTTCAAGCGCTGAAAGAGAACTCAAGGAGATCTTTGAAGGAAGACTCTGGAGCTCTCTCAGGCGTAGAAGACCAGATCCTCTAAAATGAGGGCTCTAGGTCCTTTTTATAGATTTTGAGAGGGGCATTTTGATAATTACGCCGCTAGGTAGTTTTTTTATCCGCACACCTATGAGCATAAATTTGGCTATGCACCCCCATGATGGGGGATTTCACTATTCGCATACCCATGATGAGGATTTTACTATTTGCACTCATGATGAGGGATTTTACTATTCGCACACCCATGATGGGGATTTTACTATCCGCACACTCATGATGGAGAATTTTACTATTCGCGCACCCATGATGGGGATTTTACTATTCGCACACCCATGATGGGGGTTTTTGCTATTTTCACACCCATGATTGGGAGGCGATGGCGGCGAGCGAGGAGCGCGGCGGCGGGCAAGGAGCGCGGTCGTGGGCGATGAGCGTGACAGTGAGCGTGTGGGAGGCGACGAGAGCGGCGCGCCAGAGCACGTAGAGGGACGCCCCTGTGAACGGGAGGGAGGCCTCCGCGCGCTGGTGCGCTGGGGAGGCGCTCTCACGCACGGGAAGGAGTCCCACACGCGTTGGCGCACGCAGGAGGACCCTGCGCACTAGTGCGTGCGGGAGGCGCTCCCGCGCACTGGTGCACGCGGGAGGGAGCCCCCCCCCCCCCCCCCCCCCCCCCGCGCTGGTGCGCGCGGGAGGGAGGCCCCCGACGCGCTGGTGCGCGCGGGAGGGGTTCCTGCGCGCCGAAGGCCGCCTCCGCACGCCCGTGCAAGCAAGGGGCTGCTTCCATGTTCTGGCGCGCACGGGATTGTAATCCCGCACGCTGGTGTGCACGGGGGGTTGCGCCCGCGTGTTGGGAGCCACTCCAGCGTGCGAGGTGTTCTGTCGTCCGTTTGGGATACCAAACAGACTCAGAATTGAGCTAGAATAGGCCCGTTGGAATTGTATCGGCGAGCCGGTCGAGGTCACCACAAAAATCTTCGGTTCGACCGAACCTATTTTAGGGAACCCCATCACAAGTAATAGTTGACATGCCACCAATTTAAATGTGGATTATTTGGGAAACAAGAATTGTCCATATTAGACTATATTGTTCTGCATGCATACGAAAAGCAACAGCTACAAATTCATAAACCTGTAAAAAATTGTATAAAATAACAGATTCAACCTCACCTTTCGTATAATCTTTCAACTTTAAAGAAGTGGAGACTGATGGATATTTCCTGTCCTTACATCCATCCAACTCGATGAGAAGTTGGTTGGGTGGTGCGCAGGTAGCAATCCCTCATCCGACAGTACAGGGCGGAGCCCTCAACTCGATATTTAGGGTATTCTGGTCTTTTTTAAGTAGTTCTAGAACTTCTCCATGCAAAGAACACTCTCTTGTAATCGTGTATCACAACAACAATAAAAAACAATAATAACCCCTAGAGCAGCCTTCTTTTGGAGTAGGAGATTCCAAATCAGGTAAAAATTGTTTTCTTCACTTTTTTGCAATTTTAATTATTGGTTTTTCTCTCTAATGAGCAATCTATTCTGAAAATTAACACCATTAACAGAAAAATATTTAAAACAGGAATAGCAACTCATTGCTAATGTGGTCACCAATGGGGTCAAAGGACAGCATGTCAAAAGGTCAACCTCCACCAGTTCAATTAAATATCAAGTGATAAAAGCCAATTACCAGTTTTAAAGGTTATTTGTTAGATTGATCTACATACAATTAGTAACAAAACATGAAGGAAACATTGAACATTCCGTATGTGAGAGATATGGCAGTCCAACATACAGCTTTCTGGAAGTAGGCATTGCGTCCTTGTGAACGAAGAAATTCCTGCAATTCCTCACAGCTTGAGCACTTATTTTTAAGTAACTCTGGGGTCAAATCATTCAGCAGAAAGCAGTACCTGAAAATTTCATATTAATGAAATTCAAATTAACATTAAAATTGAGGTATTTTGGTGTACGTTTTTTTTGGCATATTACATACTTCTAATGTTTGACCAACGGTAAGGATGTTTAAGGAGAGAGAGATGGGGGTCGAGGGAGAGAGAGCTTAGAATTAGTAGAATAAGATTTGATATTATATATGCAATTCCAAAAGGGGTGATAATAATATTATCAATCAATTAGTAGAAGAATAAATGAAGTGTGATATATTTTAAGTTCATATGTTAAGCAGAAAAATAAAGATACAGATGAGGGTGGTTGATACAGATAAGTGGCATGGGATACTAGGCACTAAGATGATATAATGGAGACCTAAAAGAAGCATTTTATAGAACTACAATTAGGATCCAAGTTTGAGCAATAAAAAGACATTGATAGCCAAGTTTGGAGTGGTGAAAAATGAAAAAAAAAAGATAAGTGTGTAGAAAAACAATAAATTGTGGAATATCTACATTGGACGAATGATTTCAGTGACACCTATTCATAATAAGGTAATTGAAAGTAGAATTGGTAATTAGGTGGTCGAGAAGTGTACAACAAAGTGTAGATATTGTACTTCATTATATTGGTAGATGAAATTAAGGCTCAAGTATTTGAAAAAAAAGGGCCTAACATAACAAATATGAAGTACAAAATAATTTGTCAAGAATAAATTTAACACGGCATATGACACAACAAAAATTAATGGAAAATAAGGATTTATAAGCCATTCCCCAAATAGTTGGGATAAAGCTAATGATGATGTGGTGTTTTGAAAGTGATAAAATCCAACAACAAAGTTTCATAGTATAAACTCAACAAGACATCCCTCCAAATATAAGTAGATTAGAAGAAGCGTGAAATATTCCTTACTGCTGAAGTTTGGCAACGAGTTTCTCAAGTTCCCAACTTTCATTTGGAGTATCGAGGCCAACATTTGCCTATAACATTAAAAAAAAGAATCATACAGGGGTTAAAATGATCAAATGAATGGTGCTGATCATATATTGAATTATATGCTACCAATTCCATTACCTCTAAGATGTCGTCCATAGTCCGCTCAGCGTATTCTATAATGAGCGACTGGAGGTCACCGGATTCTAATGCCCGCCTTCTTTCAGTGTAAATGCGATCCCTTTGACTATTCAAGACTTCATCATATTCAAATAACTGCTTCCTTATATCAAAGAAATAGTTTTCAACCTTTCTCTGAGCTTCATCTAAGGCCTTTGTCAGCATTTGTGATTCAATTGGAAGGTCTTCAATTCTGAAAGCTCTCATCAAGCCCTACATTTTGGTTTCACAGTGCTGTTATAAGGTGCTCCGATGAAAAAAATCCAGGAAAATATATTCACTTTGGATGTATATTGAAAGACTACACAGATATTGTAACGCCCCGGTCTACTGTGGGTGCAATACAGGTCTGCTGATCAGTGACCCCAACCCCTCTCCACGGATATGATTGGCTGCATCCGCTAATTCCAATGGCGGGTTGTTGAGGCCGGGGCTTGAACCCCAAACCTCCTAGATAAGGCAGCTCTAAACTGGTCTTCATCACCAACTGAGATGCACTTTTTATGTAACGCCTCGTTCTATTGTGGGTGCGCAACAGGTCTGCAGACCAGTGACCCCAATCCCTCTCCACGGATCTGATTGGCCGCAGCCGCTAATTCCAATGACGGGTTGTTGAGGCCGGGGCTTGAACCCCAGACCTCCTAGATAAGGCAACTCTAAACTGGTCCTCATTACCAACTGAGCTGCACTTTTTTATGTAACGCCTCGTTCTACTGTGGGTGCGCAACATGTCTGCAGACCAGTGATCCCAACCCCTCTCCACGGATCTGATCGCCCCCGGCCTCAACAACCCGCCATTGGAATTAGCGGCTGCGATCAATCAGATCCATGGAGAGGGGTTGGGGTCACTGGTCTGCAGACCTGTATCGCACCCACAGTAGACCGGGGCATTACAGATATTATATTATATAATAATAGGCTATTAATATGATTATAAATAATGCATTAATTAATATAAGAATTTATCATTAGTAACAATATTATATAGTAGTAAGGAAAATAACTATATATATTATATTCATGCACATTCTTAAATAATTATACAAATTTATGTTAATAAGGAAATAAATTAAATTATTAAATCAAATATTGAATAAATACATAAACATAGAACCACAACCGTGCATGGGTCGCTTCATTCGTAGCACATTATGAAGACAATATTTGTTCACCGCTCGAAATCCCCGGAAATGTGTACGACTAAAAATGATATATATTGCAGGTGAGATATTGAACGAAAGCTAAGTACTATCGCAGTATTTAAAATTATAATCTGGATAACAATACAATAGGAAGATAAGAATAAAATGAGCTAAAACCTGTATTCTGTCTCCACCAAATATTCGAAATATGTTATCTTCAAGGCTGAGAAAGAACCTTGAGCTTCCCGGATCCCCTTGCCTACCACTTCGGCCACGGAGCTGTTAATTGGAGATGATAAGAAGCTACTATATGAATTTCATAAGAATTAAGTACACAAGAAGGTATACTTAATCGAAAGAAAAAAAAAAGTAAAGCAAAAGCAAAGGGGCCTTGATAGAACAATTAAAAGGGCAGCCCGGTGCACAAAGCCTGCCCACGCAGCGAGGGTCCGGGGAAGGGTCCCACCACAAGGGTGAAATGTAGGCAAACCTTACCTTGCATTTTTGCAAGAGGCTGCTTCCAGAACAAATGAAGTACAATAATCATCATTATCCCTATCCAAACTATTTGGAGCCAGCTTGATGAAACTTGACTCTATTCAGCTGTAGTGAATCAAAAATGTGACCTCGCATTTCACCAATAAAGAATTTCAACACTTCATTTTTGAAATAAAAAATCTTATCCAATCATTTTAAATTATAATTTTAGTATCTTTGTATTTTTTATTTCATGTATCTTACTTATATCACTATTAAAGATTTAGATGGGAAAAACCTTAAACAAATTTCAATTTTCAAAACTTAAAATCCCTTCAATATTTCATATTTAGTTGTGTCTCTAAATTTAAATTCCACTGTCAATTTACACAACTTTGGATTGCTAAAATTCAGTTTTTGAAATTGTTACAAGTTCTAAATAAATAAAGCTCATGTACTTAGGCCTATTAGTCCTCTCTCCTCTTAAGCCCCTTCTTTAGTCCAACATCTCGAGTTGTATTTAGCTCTCTCTCCCTCTCTATGAAAGGAGACTCATTGTACAATGTAATAGGGAATTTTTTATGAGAATAATAAAATATTGGCCCTTTTTATTCTCAATTTTCACATGATATCAGAGGCATTCAAATCCTAAAGTTTTTTTTCGGTTGAATCTCTTGCTCCCGTCGCAAGCCTAAGCCCTCAATTCCCATTGCCCGCTCGCGCAGTCTCTCGGCCTCCGGCTGCTCGCGCGCTGTCTGGCGGCTTCTTCTTGGAGCCTGCTCCTCTGTTTGCTCCTCTGCGTCTCTCTCCTTTCCCCGACCCCTCCTGTTGCTTTTATAGAACGCTTCCGCTGCATACCAGGACCCACCTCCACTTCTGCTCGCGCGACCTGCATGCCTGTTGCTTTTGATGTTCGCACAGCTTCTGCTCGCGCACAACGTCTGCTCGCATAGAGCTTCTGCTCGCGCGGCCGGTTCGCCCGCTCGCAGCTCCTGTGAACGTCGTCTCCCTAAGGTCGCTCCTCCTGCTTCGTTCGCACAGCTCGCTGCTTCTCATGAGCCGTTGTTCCCCCGCAAAGCTCGCTTGTTCGCACAGCTCGCCATTTCACAAACTTCGCCTATTCGCAAAGCCAGATCTTTCTGCCCACTGGTCTCTGTGTCCGCTACTCAAGTCTGCGCTCCTCAGCCCGCTTGCTTGCCCAGCTTTGCTCGCAGCTAATCAACCATGTCGTTGTTGTGAGCCGACAGCTCCTATGCTCGCCTCCTGGGAAGCTCGTGTGTCCTCCACTTCTTCTTGGCCGCGCTCGACTCTGATCGCGTCTCCTTTGCCCGCAGGACATCTTCTGACCGCGTCTGACTTTAAGACCGCAACCCTCTGCTGACTCATGTGGTCTCTCTTGATTGCGACCTCTCCATTGCCGCGGCGACGATCTGTGACCTCTCTTTGAGCCCGCTGAAGCTGATCCAGCGTGCATTCTCTGTCGGTTGCTACCTATCTTCCTTAGTTTGCCGCTTCTTGGTGTTGTGCTCGCCACAGTGCTGCGACATTCGTGCCTCACCCGATCTGTTCGTGACATGGTTCAACAGTAGGCAAACTTAATCAAGTTTAGGCCTTGTTTGGGACGACGGAAGCCACCAATCAAGATCTGTGGATGCAGGACCGCAGCCGCGGTCCAGTGTTCGCGGTTGAAATCCATGGGTATTCCGAGGATTTTCCATGTACGTGGCCGGCAGAATGCCCAATAGCAGCGGCATTTAGCCGGATCCATGCCGAGAGAATTTGTAGCCCCAAAAAAAGTCTTAATTTGAAGTGTGCAAACCTTGGATCTGTTTCACTTATTAAAATTCTTACATGAGCAATTCTTCAAATTATATAATCCTGTATGCAAAATACATGAGAAAAAACGATAGAACCAAAAGAAATATTCATGACAAATGTTATGCTTCCTATAAAGTTAACCAAACAGAAGGTTGTAACCTGATTATCAATTCGCCGCGATTCATGCCGTTCTGTCCCCACCACATGAAGTCCTCCCGCTTGGATGACCTAGATTATGTAAGAACATCAATAGTTATTATCTAACCATGTCCATAACAAATCACAATCTATTGATTATGATGGCAAACCTTCTTTCTTTCCTCTTCAGTGTAGACCCTATATTCTTCTGCAATTTTCAAGAATGCATTCCTCAACTGGGCAAAGACTTCATCTTTCATAGGGCCCTGCAGCGTACTTTGCATGAAGAATATCATCAACCAACACTTCTAGTTAAGAATATCAATTTTCTATAGGGCATCCATTTCTTCGGTGAACTGGTAAGATAGTAATTTTAGTTTAATATTAAATCATAGATTGGATTCTCCATGCCTGCTTCCACAATTAAAAGAAAATTGATGAATTTAATATAATATTGGATAACAAACTCAAAATAAAAAATTGGATGGCAAAGAAGGTAGAAGTTGAGTTGAAGTTCAAGAGCAAGTACTTTCTTTCATTTTCATCAAGATTTATTTGTCTATGTTCTTTTTTCTTTGGCTGTCCAATGATCAAATAGATTGAACCATTTACATAAGCGCATAACCTTATTATCATCATCATTGGACTGGCATTATGAATCCTCGAGTTCCATTCCCTTGTGTTGAGTGTAGTTTGAGGTGTTAAACATATTCTTCGCAAATCATTTTGAACAATTTTTATCATGTTAGTATCGCTCTAACACTTTTGCCTAACCCGACAACATTAAGGCTCTGTTTGGTTCGACAGCAGTGCAGGGAAAGTTGTGGTGGGAAGCAATGGTGGGAAAATGAGTTGTTTTACAGAGTGATGGGAAAATTGATTAAACTGTTTGGAAGAACTGTGTTTGTAGTATTGTTTGTGTACGAAAAACTTAAGCTTGTATATATTTCATGTATAAAATACAATGAGAGAATACATATTTATAGGAGAGAGAGAAGGGTGAAAGATCTATACACAATGTGGGACTAAAGGGAAGGAGGAATACAATATTGGGCTATAACAAATGGGCCACTTATATGGATCTTTCTAACACTCCCCCGCAAGCTGGAGCGTACAAATCGTAAGCGCCAAGCTTGAATAGGCACTGATGGAAGAGAGTACCGGACAGGGCCTTTGTGAGGACATCCGCAACCTGTTCAGTACCAGGAACATGCTTCAGTTCGAGCTTCTTCATTTGAACATTCTCCCTAATGAAATGACAGTCTACCTCAATATGCTTTGTTCTCTCATGGAAGACAGGATTTTTGGCAATATGTATAGCAACTTGACTATCACAGAAGGGGATGGCGGGTGAGGGAAGCCTTATACCAAGATCTGTAAGGAGGCTTTCTAGCCAAGTGAGTTCTGAAACTACAGATGTCATTGCCCGGTATTCTGCTTCAGCTGAGGAACGCGCAACTACCGCTTGTTTCTTGCTTCGCCAGGTGATCAAGAGTCCTCCGAAGTACGTGCAAAAACCACTGGTTGATCGACGATCATCTATGGACCCAGCATAATCAGCATCTGAGTACGCCACCAGTGTTGGAGTTGATGATGAGGTTTTGTAAACTAGGCCTTGACCAGGAGCTGTTTTGAGGTATCAGAGGATTCGTTCAACAGCCTGAAGATGAGAGCTCCGAGGGGCATGCATGTACCGACTGACAATACCCATAGCGAAGGAGATGTCTGGCCTTGTTACCGTTAGGTAAATCAATTTTCCAACCAGGCGGCGATAGTATTCCGGATTTTGTAACAAAAGATCGGAGTCGGAAGACTGAGCACACATCTTATGATTTACATCCATTGGAGTGTTAATCGGTTTACAACCGGAGTAGCCTGCATCCTGAAGAAGATCGAGGCAGTATTTGCGTTGAGAGAGGACAAGTCCATCCGGTCGTCTGGCAATCTCTAGACCTAGGAAGTAGTGAAAGTGCCCCAGATCTTTGGTTTGAAATGCAGAGTTAAGATGTTGTTTGACCGCTTGTATACCTTTCGAGTCATCTCCAGAGATTATGATATCATCCACGTAGACCAACAGAAGAACAGTCCCCGTAGACCGGTGGCAAGTGAACAACGAGAAGTCTGCCGTGCTCCGAGTAAAGCCAATTTCTCTAAGAGCCTTGCTGAACTTGTCAAACCAGTTCCGAGGGGATTGTTTGAGGTCATAGAGTGATTTGAAAAGATGACATACCATAGACTCCCCCGTGGTCTCAAACCCGGGAGGTTGCTCCATGTAAACAGTTTCGTTGAGATCACCGTTCAGAAAGGCGTTTTTCACATCCAGTTGAAGTAAGGGCCATCGACGATGTACCGCCACAGAGAGAAGTACACGAACCGTGTTGAGTTTGGCCACAGGAGAGAAAGTCTCTTCATAGTCAATGCCTTGTTGTTGGGTGTAGCCACGAGCGACCAATCGAGTTTTTAGCCTTTCAATTGTTCCATCAGGAGCATGCTTGATGACATAGACCCATTTGCACCCAACCGGTTTCTGACCCGGAGGGCGGGGTACCAGACTCCATGTCTGGTTGGCCCAGAGAGCGGTCATTTCCTCCTCCATGGCGGCACACCAGCCAGGATGTTGCAGAGCCTCCTGCGCAGAGTTAGGAATAGAAACGAAGGATAATGAAGTAGCAAGAGTTTTAAGAGGAGGAGAGAGACGATGTAGGGAGACATAGTTCGCCATAGGATGAGCGGTGGAGTCTGTTACCGGATCAGCAGGGCGCGGAGTACCCGAGGTAGAGGCCGACTGCGTAGGAGCACCGTACGGAGGAGCCCGACGAGAGTAGACATGGATAAGGGGCGGCCTAAAGGGACCAGGAGCAGGGGTTGGTGGTGGAAGAGCTTGTAACGGAGGTATGTTAACAGGTATGACAGGTCTCATGATGGACTGTGGAAGAGGAGGTGGTACAGACTTGGGTGTCGGACCAGAGAAGAACGGCTGATTTTCCCAGAAGGTAACATCAGCCGAAACCGAGATTTTTCGGGTGGTAGGATTATAGCAGACGTAGCCTTTTTGAGTACGTGAATAGCCGACAAATATATGCTTAGCCGCCCTGGGATCCAGCTTATCCATGGATGGGCCCATGATGTGGACATAGCAGGTACATCCGAAGATTCGAGGTGTAAGGGGGAAAGCCGGAGCCGAGGGAAAGAGAAGACTGAACGGAGTGGAATGGTGGAGGACAGAGGAGGGAAGACGGTTAATAAGGAAGCATGCAGTGGAGACCGCAAAGTTCCAGTAGACTTTGGGTACGTTCATGTGAAACATGATAAAGCGGGCAACATCAAGTAAGTGTCGGTTCTTCCGTTCGGCAACACCATTCTGTTGTGGGGTGTAAGGACATGAAGTCTGGTGGACAATCCCGAATTCAGAGCATAAATTTGCAAAGTTATTGCTGGTGTATTCGCGAGCATTATCAGTACATAGCGTTTTGATGATAGTTGAGAATTGTGTGCGGGTTTGAAGGATAAAGGCCCGAAAGACACGAGGAAGCTCGGAGCGATCGCGGAGTAAGTATAGCCATGTTGTTCGAGAATAATCATCAATAAATGTAATGAAGTATCGATAACCCGAGATACTAGGAACTTTATAGGGACCCCACACATCAGAATGCAGTAATTCAAAAGGAGCAGAGCTCCGAGTACAATGTGCTGAAAAAGAAGAACGTGGTTGTTTGCCAAAAATACATGAATCGCACTGGAAAGCAGGAAGAGATACATCGGGAAGTGCCTTCTGGAGGACTGGAAGCGGGGAATGCCCAAGACGTCGATGCCAATCAGCAGAGGAGACAGATGAGAGGACAGTGGGATAGTCGTCGAGAAGGTAGAGCCCGTTACGCAGTTGTCCTTTACCAATGGTAGTCCGCGTCCGCCGATCCTGTATCAGAAAAGAAGAGGAGGTAAATATGACGGAGCAATCGAGATCAGTAATAAGACGGCTAACAGAAAGTAAGTTGAACAAGGAGCCCGGGACATGAAGAGCCGAGCGGAGAGAGAGTGAGGAGTTAAGAGATAGGTCAACCGAGCCGGAGACAGGAACGGTCGCCCCTTTGGCCACGGTGATACACTTCGGATGAGGAGTAGCCGAATACTTAGGTGGGCGTAGCGAGGTGATGTGATGAGTGGCGCCAGAGTCCACTATCCAACGTGGACTGGTGGAGAGACAGGTGATACCTGTATTGGATACGGAGGCGACGGAGGCAGAGGAGGACATCCGCTCTTGAAGTTGTTGGAATTGTAGGCGGAGCGCCTCAAGATCAGTGCGGGAGGCAGACGAGCTGTCATCTGCAACAATTGCAGTCGGACGAGGAGGATGACCATTCTTCTGGTAGCAGGTTGCCTCAAAATGTCCGTCTCGCCCACAGAAGGTACATTTTGGTCGAGATCGACCGCCGCGCCCCCTTCCCCGAGAGCCCGAGCGTCCACTACGAGCAGATGGAGGTAGTGGAAGTAAAGGGACATTTGTCCGTTGGAGAAGAGCTGGGGAGGGTGGTGGTAGAGCATCCGGAGGTGCAGAGACTCGGAGGAGCATTCAACACACATCTGAGAGAGAAGGAGTAGTGGCGGAGGCGAGAACTTGAGCCCGAATGCTTTGCAGATGTGGTGGAACACGAGCCATGATCATGGCAATGCAGACTGCTTCCTTCTGAGCCCGTTGAGCAGCGGGATCATTGGTAAAGGGCTGAAGCTGGATCCAGGCTTCAGCCAAAGTCTTGGCCCAAGCAACAAATGAGGTCATGTCGGCAGCCCCGGCCGCATCTAAAGTCTGGAGATCTGTGATGATGTCGTAGAGGTGTTGGAGGCTGTCTTTGCCTGAGTACAAGGAATGGAGCTCATCCCACATAGCTTTGGCAGTCTCGTGATACATGGCCATTTGGTATGGCTCGCCATCCAGAGAGTTGAGGAGCCAAGTCTGCACTCGGCCGTCATTCCGGAGCCATTCCTCCGTAGGAGGTGATGGAGGTGCCTGAGTAAGATGTTGCAGAAGGCCTTTGGACTGAAGGACCCGGCGGACCGAGTGCACCCACTGAATGAATTTTTTCTTCCCAGAGAGGGATATAGTGGTTATCCGCAGCTCGTCCCGGAGATCGGACGAGGAGTTCAGACGGGCTGCGGGAGAAGGGGCAGGCAGCTCAGTTGAATCAACCGAGGAAGGCATCTGGCATGAATTGGAGGCCGCACGAACTGGAGGCAGATTTTAGGAGGCCGCACGAGCAGGAGACCGCACGAACAGGAGGCTGCATGGCCGTCTGAAAGAGGCCGCACAAACTGGAGGTAGACCGCAGGAGCGTAGCTGCTAGAGGAGGTCGCTGGAAACGATCGCAGAGGAAAAACGCGAGGAAGCCGCGTGAGAGCCTGTACGAGACCACGGGAGGAGACCGTTGAAGAGGAAGCTCGCAGATACACAGTCGCTTGGTGAGAAGAATTCCCTGGAGGCCTGGGGAGGTAGCAACGGGCTGAGTGAGATCGCATCGGTCTGAGAGAGGTCGCAGCGGCTATAGAGATCGCAGCGGCTAGAGATCGCAGGAGGCGCAGACCGCGCGAGTCAGACCGCGCAAGAGAGAGCGGCAAGCAGGGACAGGGGCCGCAGCGGGGAAGAAGAGAACGCGCGGTTATAATGCAAGAAGAAACCGTGAGCAGAGGCCGTGAGTATGAGAACTCGAGCGGCAACACAGACCGACCAAAGAGACCGCGCGAGAAAGGAAGAGGTCGCAGCGACTTAGGAGGAGAGGCGGGGCCCACAAATGCAGCGGGGAAGCCTATAAGAAGGCCCTGAGAAGAGAGGAAGTGTGACATCCTGAAATTATCGTCACATCAAGTAAGTCCTTTATGTACTAATTTGCTATGTATTAAATTCATCATAATCTGCTATATATTTTATGGTATGATAATACGTTCTTTTAAAACTTAAGAAGTTTTAGAAATATGAAGTTATAAGAAATTAAATTGAAAGATATGTAAATATATGCATGAAAAGGTTAGTAATTTAAAACCTAATAAAACCGAAAACTAAAAAATAACACTCTCCCATATAAACCAACCCCCCCCCCCCCCCCAGCCGGTCCAAGTCATTACAAATCCTGTCGGTTCACGCTAGGGCAGGCCACGCAATGGAGCAGACGACGACACATTTCCGCGCCCGTCGTTTGCGTGGAAGGCTCCCTGCGCTCCTGTCCATACTCGTCGACGCCTGGAAGCAGTTGCAGAAGCGGCGGCCGACTAGCTCCAGCCCTCTCACGATGATATAAGGCGTCCAGCTCCTTCTGGGTTCAGTTCTTAGACAAAATCCGTGAGCCTCCTTCTAACCCTAACCAGATTTCGAAACCCTCTTGGCTTCCTCTTGCCTCCAAGCTCTCTTGCATGGATTCTAGGGCTTATACAAGGAGAGGAAGGACCTCCATTGCTAATGAGGTGAGAGTTCTTCTTACTCTATTTTTCTTTATGTTTTAGGAACCCATATGAAACCTAAATTTAGAGAACAGATGAACCTTTCTTTTCATGTTGTTCTTCCATGTTGGATTTATTATATGAAACATAGCATGATTTGACCTAATTTCGAAAATAGGTTTAGGAATGTTATATGGAACCTAACATTGGTGCTTCTAAGTTGATTCTTTTTGTGTACTTTCATTCCTAAGAGAATTTATTCATGAAATAAGAATGGGAATGTTGTGCACCTTAGTTTTGTCCCTTATGCAAAATCATAAGATTTGTTCTTATGTTGTTCTTATGTAAAAACATTGTATGTATATATATAATACCACTGTATGTTAAATGTCACGCAAGTTATAACATATGAAGGACATGATAATGTTTCGAAAGTTTCAGGAAAATTGTTGTTATAACTATTAATGTGACTTCATGATATGATATTCCAAGGCTTTATAAATTGTTTAGAACAATTATGTATCCTAAATGAAGTCTTCTTATGATACGTCTTATACATTATGAATGATAGGATAATGTTTAGAACCATTAACTAGGTGTTTAAAAGCTTTAAAATGATTAATAAGCAAACATTATTGCTGTTTGGTATTTCCCTAAGCTGAAAACAATATATTTCCTACGAGACGAAAGCTAATTAGTCACCCTATTGCTGTTTAGGGAATGTCTAAGTATTAAAAACCTATTATACGTAAATGTTGAAGTATTAAATGCATAATTATGAAGTAACCATGCAATTACAAGTCTTCCAATGTAATATTAAAATATAACGGCTGTATAAAATATTAAAAAGCCTCCAAAAGCTACTTTTGTCCACGTTACTACGAAATCAGCAAACAACAACTTAAAAATGTTTAAGAAGAAGTAAGCGTACTGGTGAATGCACTTAGAAATAAGTCCATAATTTTGGTGGAAGTCCGCCATCTTTTATAGCATGTTATGACTGCATAGGAGGGGTTAACCCTCGGGCGGTGAGTTTTCTTTTTTTTTTACTCACCATAGTTGAGGCCCAGCAAAGAGGCAAGGATCACCTTGCCATAGTTTAGAAATCATGCTAAAGAAAATAGAGCTCTTATTTAACCGCAAGGGTTAAATATTTGGATTTTACTCCTAAGATATTTCACCAGGAACGAAGATATAAATAATATGTTCACTCAGATATATCAAGAAAGGACCTACTAGAAATGAAAGTAAAAAGCTTAACTTAAAATTTAAAGGAAAAATAAAATAAAAATGTAATCCTAAAACATTTTAGAAGTTAGACTAAGAAGTATTTCTCATTGGGTATGTGTTATACTCACTCTTTCATTCTACCATTTTTCAGGGCTTAGGAGATGTCCCTGAAGCTCTTGAAGATATAAATGTTCCAAGACCCCAAGTGGAAGTATGTGTTTATGGTTTTTGGCCTACGGGCTAAGTTACAAAGTTGTAGTAGTGTTATGTTAAGAACTGTAATCGTTTGCTTATCATATTGTATCTTATGACAAATGAAGAAATAAATGTTTAGTAATTGGCTCTTTGTGTTCATGGGGTATGGTTTCATTGTGTGCTAAGTTTATTTTAGTCATCAATAATCGGACAAAGAATAATTTATTTTGATCTAATACAATAAGAGTGAGAAAGGCACTCCAGATGTTACAGGAAGGAGGTGGTTGGACGGAGATCTCTCACGGGATGAGATCGCAGAGAGGCTGCGGTTAGGAATATTGGAGACCGCAAAAAAAGAGGCCGCGCACGGTTGGGAGGTCAGAAAGTTTGGAGTGCGGTCAGGAATTTTAGTGACCGTAAAAAATGAATCGCTGGCTTTGATACCATGTACGAAAAGCTTAAGCTTGTATATATTTCATGTATAAAATACAATGAGAGAATACATATTTATAGGAGAGAGAGAGAAGGGTGAAAGATTTATACACAATGTGGGACTAAAAGGAAGGAGGAATACAATATTGGGCTATAACAAATGGGCCTTTCTAACAGTTTGAAATAGGGAAACAAGTTTACCTGTTTGATAGAATAGATGTGCAGTAGCTACTATGAAAATAAATCTGTTTTAAAATAATAAAAATACATGATATATGAAATATTTCCGGTCCTTATATAGAACATAAACGATATCCAAATTATAAATATCACAACAATACAAATAGAAATAAGATTCCATGGCATCACTACCTATACATTTGTGATTGTTTGCATATGATTAATTTTTAACCACATCATCTAGAATCTTATGAAACTAGGTTAACAGTTATTCCTTGCAGGATATGTCTATGGTAAAGTCTAATTTGTAGAGAAAGTGAGCTGCTACTTATAGGACTCTGCCACATATATACACAAGTTCAACTTCACAACAGCTTCGGTCAAGTTAAAATTTATGTCGAATCAAATCAAACAGATTAATTGGAAAGCAAAACACCCACATGATGGAGGTTGGGGGAAGAAGATAGAAAAATCAATCACTACAGAGGATCCAGATCCATTGATGTGAATCAAAGCAGTAACAATACAAAGAAGTAGGAGAGGAAGAAGAATACCCCAGCTGATGCGAGCTTGAAGGAGCTCAGCAGCTGCGACCTTGGAGAAAGGAGATCCAATGATGCTAGCTTCAAGTAAATCGGCAGAATGGAGAATACCCCAGTGACTGATGGGAGCTTGACGCGAGAGTAGAAGCGAGCTATCACGCTTGACGGGCTCCTTCCTAATCTCTGCTGGAATCGACTCTCATGGCTGGTGTCGAGGATGGGAACGGAAGGAATCAGTGGTCTCTAGCGCCGAGGAGGGCAAGGGAGGGATCGAGGATGGACGAAAATGGGAGGATTCGCTAGGTCGAGGAGTCGGACTGAAGGGAAGTTCTCGCTAACATCGTGCAATTTTGAGATTGCAGAATCAACGATGAGTTGGCGAAAACGCTAAAAACAACGCTCGGGCCACGGTGGATTTTGGCACTGTAACCGGTAAAATGGGTGTTTGGCAGGGCAGCAGTAAAAGCAGCGACACACTGGAGGTGTGCCACTCCGCCAAACCGACAGTAATATTATCTACTCATCTAATAGGTGCAGTTTTCTACCTTTTATTGCACTTGTCAAACCACCAAAGTCAAGTTTTAATAATTTTAACTTTTGACTGTTTCTCCTCCATAATCACTCCATTTAATCATTTACCATTACTACTTTGTCATACATCCATTTTAATATTCCTTATGGCTCTTTTGGTTGCTTATAATTTGAACACATATTTATAAAATTATGAAATTTATTAAATTTACTATTTGGTGGGATGTAATTTTGAAACACAAATGTTGAATTCAAACTCCATAAATCTTCAAAAAAACTCCCGCACAGATGATTGTTTAATTCACAAATAAAATGAGTGAAAAATCATCATTTTCAAAAACATGATTTCTACCTTCAATCAAACAAATGTGCCTTTAACAACAAAGCATAAGTTTGGATTCTCAGATTTTGAACTTAAAAGAAAATTGATGAAATTAACAGAATCATAGCAAATAAAGGATCCCAGCTGGCAAAAGAGGTAAGAATTGTGTTGAAGTTCAGGGGACAATTCTCTTCATACATTTCCATTGAAATAATTGAGATAATTTTTCTTAATTCTTTTTTCTTTGGATGACAAATGATTATAGGACAATTCAATAAATAGTACAGAAAAAACTATTAATACACGTTAGTAGAATTAAATGAAATTTAGAATAATATGACTATTGTTAAGCTTCTAGGAAAGAACCGTAGCTGCAAACATTAGTTGAGTATAAGATCTCTACGATAATGGGTAGAATAATCAATCTTTGGGATAATAAAAAATTGTTAGGCATCTTGAAAATCAGGGAGAATGCAAACATTTGTGGATACAAAGATAGATGCATCACCGTTTTAATCATAGCGACTAGAGAATCAAACTAAGCACATTAATGGATACAAATCATGTTGTACACATGCATCACCGTTCTTGGAGGCTGGAACCTCCTAAGAACTCCTCTCCTAGAGAGTTTACAAGATTTCCAAAGGCATTAACCCTAAGACACATCTACACTCTCTTATATTGGGAGTGAATAAATTACTAAATTACCCAAGTTCTATTTAAAAGATAAGTTACATAATGGCGAAATACAAATTAAAAAATAAAATTAATAAAGGGAAAATTGAGAGACGACTCCGAGTTTTCAGTAGCCATGAGGGAGGTTGTGCAACAATGTGCATTTGTATCACATAATATGTAGAAAATTCATTCTGCTTTTGCTATTTAAACTAAGCAAACATCTAATATACCCAATGTGTTCAATCAAATAAATGGAATCAAGCCAACACTCTAACCTTTTCACAACAATAAGAGAGTCTCTCTTCTGCTTCAAGCTCAGTTAGTAATCTCTGCCCCCACATTTTAACTGCGAATTCCACTGCATCCTTTGCTAACGATGCTGTGACACTAGATAATTCACACGGAAATAGGCTTTCCTTAACCTGTAAATGTCAATGGCATGAAATGATCTAAAATAGCATACAGCCAGCTAACTCTCAATATTAATGCTAAATGAAGTGTTGATGCACCTTCCAAGTCTTCCTTGGTGGAAGTTTCTTCACGGAAACAAAAGCTCCTCCAACCGGATTCACAACTCTGCAGGTATGATGCCCTATAAGAATAATAATAGTAACAGCAGAAGAACAAGCATCCATCACAAGAACTGGAACATTACAAGCCATGCATATTCAGCATTGACTTTTAAAGGCTTATAGCAAACATAATTTAGCATATCCAGAAGAAGCATATCTAAATAGGCTGTGAATTTGGCTCAATGATCAAAGGTTGTTCAAAAATTAGATCTAGTTGATAAAGATTGGAGCGAAGTCAAAGAACCAATTAAAGAAACAAGCCCAACCCTGATTTAAATTGAATTGGGTCGAGTCTGCACTAGATCAAGTTAGCTCAAACAGATCGAAATGTATGTGTGTTTGTATGAATTCACACACATATATATTTTGTACTGCTTATATTTGAATTAATGTGCATAGCTTATATTATATATAGGAATCTGTAGATGAATAAGTGCATGTATAAATGTTTTCGTAAGATTTTTCTTATGAAACAATAAAATTTATCAAAATAAAAAAGGGCTTGAACTGATATAGGATCAAGCCACATTAACCAAACTTGGTGGTGTTGCGGGCTCGCCGTAGAATGTCGGTAGAGTTGCTGGAGGATGGCCGGAGGCGGGGATGATGGTGGAGGAGGTTAGTGTGGAGCCGGAACTGCGGCTACCTAGGCGGGGTGTACTCCACAGAGAGCTACCAAAACCTCTTGAAGATAAAGAGAAAATGATTAATACTTGCATATCAATCCAAGACCCAAGGGATCCCTTAAATAGAGTTACAAAGGGCATAAACGTAAATAAGTCATCACACTTCGACTTACATAAAAATATAACATAAACGACAACCAATAACAAAACATAATGAAAGAGAACATAAAAGCCATGCTGGCTCGATTAAAGACAATATAATAATTGTGCGTCGGTCAGACATTTTCGCATGAGGCAACTGACGGATATGTGATGTTTGGGCATCCTCTGTAATACCTCGCCGCGCTTAAGCCTAAAATTTGCTATTAATTTTACATAAAAACTTGAGTCATTTTAATTATGTCGTCGCGCTCAAGAATTTTAAAATAATGCACAAATTAACGCAAGTGGATATTGAATGTGAAATCAAAATAAAATTTACAAAGACTCCCCGATGATGAATAAATGAGGTGGCTGAGAATTATGAGGATTTCGTGCGCAATTTTACTTTATTAAGTTATCATAATAAATTTTGAGTTTATATAATGTAGCTATTGAGTTATTATTTATAGTAAAGTATTTAAATTATTGGGGACTATATGGGTTCTGTTGTTGTTGTTGTTGTTGTTGGCTGTGTTATAAAAGCATTTGAGTAAAGTATTTTGAGAGTATTTGCATTTACTGTGTTGGTTGATTAAATGGTTGATTGAAGTATAAGTATATAACTATATATATCAAATGTTAAGGCTGTGTATAATAACTGTTTTATTTTAATAAGCCGGCTGATATGAGCCTAAGGTTTATAATTTTAAAGGCTGGATTAATGGTGTATCTAATGAGCCTAAGGTTTAATTGTTATTACTTGATAACCAGTTGTACGATGCACCTAAGTTTATATGTAAGGTTGGATTAATGTTATAGCCGGCTGGATTAAAATGAGGCTAAATCGGTGGGGGGAATTTCTGGATTTGGGGGAAAAGACCCCCTTGACCCTCAATGGATTCCACGTTCCTGTGAGTTTTACCATTGATTAAAGGCAGTGTTGCGAGGGAAAAGGGCTCTATCGGCATTTTGGCGTATTTTGAGTTGAAATTAAAGCAGGCTCGACATTTCTCTTCGATTCCATTCTCTTTCTCCTGTGTGCCGGCTGAACGAAGGGATTAGGGATTCTCGATCTCTCACCCTCTCCATCTTCTTCTCCTTTCTCTTCACTCACTGCCGAGTCTTGTGTTGATGCGCCCTAGAAATGGGCTGATAGAGCAAAGTGTCGAGCCCTGGCTGTTTCATTTTGACAACATGGGAGATTTTGGGAGTTCATTTTTGAGGTAATGAGCATAAACCTCTTGATTTCTTACGATAATCTTCTAAGAGGCAGAAGAAAAATCAATTGAAAAAGAAAAAGAATAGAATGCATGCATTAATAAGAAGGCATTGTTAAGGGTTAACCCTTTGTAGGGGGTGTGAATCGACCTGCCAAAGGAAGCAATTGATTCAGGTTCCCATATGAATTTCTACGCTTGTTGATAGCCCTGATTCAAAGATATAAGCACATGAAATGATAACTACTGATCACTACTGATGACAACTGATAACTACTGCTAGGTAAATACGAATGAAAGACCAAGATACCCTTAACTAGGTCGCATGAATGAAAGAAAAGCAAAAGAAAAGAACATAACAGAATGATAAAAAGGGATATGAGATAAATAAGATAATGTATTTAAAGGAAATTAAAAGAAAGATATGTGTTAGGTAAATATGAATGTACTGAACGAAGAATGAAATCATTGCAAATGTTAGTTTTTGTCCCTTTCCTTTCATGTTCAAGATATGTCTTTCTTACACAGTTCTTTTATTACTTAATTTTCTATTTCAAGCTTCTTACATAGCCTTTTGATATATGCTAGATTATTATTTATGATGCTAACATTTCTTTCGTTTGCAAGGGGCCTAAAGAGGTAAGATCTCATTTAGTAATGTTTATGACTAACTCTTTATATTATAATATTTTTAGGAACATGAAAAGGACGAAGGAGAGATTACCGGTAAGCCTTCATAAGAAGGACAACGGAAGATGATAGAAGACAAATATCATCTATGGGTTCAAGTTATCACAGGGATGTTGGAGAAGCTTGACGAGTACAACAAAGGCAGAGAGACCCTTAGTTTTCGATTAGAGTTTATGGAGAGCCTAGTTTTAGATTTATAGTAGCTATGATGTACTGCCCTACTTTTGTATCTTGTATTTACGGGCATGTTTGAGTAGATATGTTTATGATGATGTCATTTGAAACTTTTGATATATTATATTATAGTTTATGCCTCTTTACATTCTACAGCGCTCAGTCCTTTGATCATGTAACTTGAAATTTTTGATATATTATAATTTATGCCTCTTTATATTATATAGTGCTCAATCCTTTGAGATTAAAATTAGATAAATATTTATGTCTTAACTGCATAATAATAAAAAATCAAGTATGAAATTATATTAAGTCCAAATGAAGAAATGAAATAGTTAATTATGGCGGTTTAGACGGGCGGTTATATCCTCGGGTCGTCCGTCCTGAGTCCATCTGTCTATGGTTATATAGGCCTCCTGACCCATCTAAAGTTGACGTTCGACAACTGGCTAAACTCACGACAGCCATTAATTCCCGAAGGGCCTCAAATTCGACGTCCAATCCATAAAGATGGCAATCTGCATCTCTGGGGGTATTGTAATGTGATCCGGAAGAATATGAAATTGTTCCAGATATGCATCAATCGACCCTGTCTCGCGTAATGTCGTGGGGCGCCAAGAGGGTTGCTGGGAATTGGAGGGCCAAATTGCATGTTGCCGACACTTTTAAGTCAAGCCAGATCATCCCAGGATTATCGGTATGCAAACGTGCGAACCATAGCCGAGTGGCATCAAGTAGGTGGAAGGATGCCAGACTTATCCATTCTGATGTCGGTGTTTGCTGACGGCTAAAAACCTGTTTGCACCGGGTGAGTCATTCTCATAATAAGTTGAGAATGCTAACTTGGTGTAACGCGACAAAGAATTGATGTCGGTGTTTGCTCATGTGCGGGAACGGAGGTGACTGGAAGAGCGGTTGTGAGATTATTTAGCCGCTTGGAGAGGGCAACAATGGTTTCCTGATGACGTGGCTCGATTTCTATATGGCGTAGGTCCGCTGCAGTTTGATTTGCCATGAGGGCTTGCATCAAGGTCATAAACTAACTCAGTTGATCTGACGAGTTTTCCCTGTTGCGAAAGTAAGAAACAAAGCGAATTACAGGTCACCTTGATTTTGCTGGAACGAGCAGAACTGGCATGCTCGAACTTCGTGTGCCACGTGAACCGCAGAGCTTCCCTATATTGACGTTAATTAATAAAGCCCCCAAATCGGATTGTCTCTTGAATTAATTATTCATAATAGATTAATTATATAAAGCATGCAAAATCAACACTGTAGCAAGCTTAATTACAGAAATGTGATATCTTAAGCTGCAAGCAACGTGCACATGGCTCAAAATAATGAATTCGTGGGGTGGCATGTGCGACTCCTTCTGGCATGGGCATCCAAAAATAGATAGAGTGACATCAGTTCCGGGCTCGAGGTGAAGGACTGCTCGCTGAAAAAATGATGAAGGACGCACTTAGGAAGGAACGACGCGTACTCTGGCACGGGAGGGCGACAATTGAATCATGCGGGTGCGCGGGAAAGTGTCATAAATCACACACACAAGTAACTAGGCATGTTCGAAGAAGGTGATGATGTCGGATGATGTCGACGAAGCACGCAGGCTATTGAGAGACGCTACTGTAGGAGAAAATAATGAAAGCTCTTATCTCCAAATGAGGAGACAAACCAATTAAATAGACATAAAGATTATTACAGGCTAACGGCAGACCAGACCAATAAGTATAAATACAAATATACAACAATAACTCCAATACTCCCCCTCAAGGTGGAGCAAAGATGTCAATCATGCCCAGCTTGGAAGAGAGCAAATCTGAACGAGTAGGACCAAGGGCCTTAGTGAAGGCATGAGCAAGTTGGTCGGCCGAAGGATCATAAGTAGGAAGGACGGTCCCAGTACGAACGTGATCACGAAGGAAGTGAACATCCATCTCGATGTGCTTGGTGCGCTCATGAAGCACCGAATCCTGAGTGAGAAAAAGAGCTGACTTATTGTCACAGTAGAGAATCGAGCCAGTGGTCAGGGATAGACCAAGTTCAGTCAGCAGCGATCGAAGCCAAATCAACAAGTGTGCCATGGCACGGTATTCGGACTCAACGGACGAACGCGATACAATGTGTTGTTTCTTACTCCGCCATGAGACAAGATGATCACCATGAAACACACAGAGGCCGGTAGTAGAGCGCCGATCAGTCAAAGAACCGGCGAAATCAGCATCAGTGAAGCAGGAGAGACTGGAGACACTGTCAGCCCGATAGAATAGCCCAAGACCAGGAGCATGCTTGAGATAGCGAAGAACACGCCGAGCGGCCTCTAGATGAGCAGTCCTAGGAGAATGCATAAACTGACTCAGAACGCCTACTGAGAAACTGATGTCTGGCCTCGTATTTGTCAAGTATATCAGGCGGCCAACCAGCCGCTGGTACTGAGAAGAGTCTGGTAGAGGATCACCAGATTCGGCATGAAGACGATGATTGGTATCCATACGCGTACGGATAGGACGACAGCCTAGGAGACCAGAATCCCGGAGGAGATCTAAGGTGTACTTTCGCTGGGATATGGAGATGCCCTGTCGGGAGCGAGCTACTTCAATCCCAAGGAAATAACGGAGAGATCCAAGATCTTTCACCACAAAGGCGGAGCGGAGAGTAGCTTTCACCTCAGAAATACCAGCAGAGTCATCCCCAGTAAGAATAATGTCGTCAACATAGACCAAGACAATGACACGACGGCCCTCTGGCGTGGCGCGAACAAAGCAAGTGTGATTCGCATGACACTGAGTGAAGCCTATCTGAAGGATAACAGTGCTGAACCGATCAAACCAGGCACGCGGTGATTGCTTCAGGACGTACAAGAATTTGTGCAGACGACAAACCTTGCACAAATACTCCCCCTGAAGGGCAAATCCCGGTGGAGGAGCCATATAAACCTCCTCCTGTAAGGTTCCATGGAGGAAAGCATTCTTGACGTCGAGCTGGTAGAGTGGCCATGCCCGGGACGCCGCAAGGGAGAGCGGAAGACGAACACTAGTCAGCTTGGCCACTGGAGCAAACGTGGCCCCAAACTCATCAGGAGCCTGAGTAAATCCCTTAGCCACCAAGCGAGCCTTGTAGCGATCAATCGAACCATCAGCACCATACTTCACAGTATAGACCCATTTGCACCCAACGGTGCGTTTCCCGGGTGGCAGAGGAACAAGAGACCACGTCCCGGTATGACGAAGAGCAGACATCTCTTCCTCCATGGCCCGAACCCACCGCGAATCAAGGAGAGCCTCAGCAGTCGAAGCAGGGATTCGAACCGAATCAGCAGCAGCCACAAAAACCTGGTAAGAGGGAGAGAACCGCTGGTAGGAAACAACACTAGCCAGCGGGTGCTCAATAACAGAAGAACGAACACAAGCACGGTGGCCCTTTCGCAAGGCAATAGGTAAATCATCAGAAGTAGTAGAGGGAGGAGGCTCAAGAGAGGTACCTGCAACCGAAAGGAGCAATGGAGCCGGAACTGAGAGAGAAATGGGAGTAACAGGTGGTGTGGGCGCGCGGCGGCGAGTGTAAGTAAGTAGGACAGGCGGAGGTGATGGAGGTGAGACGACGGGGACGATCGGGACAGGTTGCACAATAGTAGGGGGTCCGGGGTAGTCGAGGGAGAGGGAAAGAAGGGTACCTCCTCGTGAAACGTCACATCACGAGAGTGGATGATACGACGGAAACGGGGATCATAACAGCGATACCCCTTAGTGGTAGTCGAGTAGCCGAGAAAGAGACAACGGACAGCCCGATCGTCGAGTTTTGTCCGGGAAGGACGTCGATCCTGGACAAAACACACGCAGCCAAAGACCCGAAGAGGGATGGGAAAAGCAGAGGCGGAAGGGTGGACAAGACTGTAGGGAGCAATACCGCCAAGGGGCGGGATGGAGTTCGATTGATAAGAAAGGCCGCGGTAAGGAGAGCAGCACTCCAGTAGGACTTAGGAACATGCATGCCTCGAAGAAGGCATCGAACAGTGTCCAACAGGTGACGGTTTTTGCGTTCGGCCACGCCATTTTGCTCGGGGGTGGCCGGACACGAAAACTGGTGGAGGGTGCCTTCAGTGCGAAGAAACATGTCAAAGTAGCGTGAGGTGTATTCACCTCCACTGTCAGAGCGAAGAATGTGAACAGACTTGCCATGTTGTGTCTGTATCATAGCAGTAAAGTGAATGTAAACAGAAAGAACATCAGATTTACGTTTCAGAAGATAAACCCATAAGCAGCGAGAATAGTCATCAATAAAAGTGACAAAATACGAAAATTCATCAAAAGAAACAATAGGGGCAGGGCCCCAAACATTAGAATGTATCAACTCAAAACAAGAAGTAGCACGACTAACAGAAGATACATAGGTACTGCGAGTGTGTTTTGACAATTCGCAAACATCACAATGAAAAGGAAAAGAGAAAGACACATCAGGGCAAACAGATAACATCCGAGGAGGGCTAGCATGACCGAGGCGGGCATGCCAAAGCAAACTCGATGACGAAGCAGAAGCAGCAGTGGTGGTGGTAGCAGCAGTGGGGGGAGGCATCACCAGATGGTACATCCCATTCTTCTCAATCCCCGTACCAAAAGTCATCCTGGATCGCAGGTCCTGAAAAACACAATGATCAGGATAGAAAGTGGCTGAGCAGTTCAACGCACGAGTAATACTACTAACTAATAAAAGGTTGAGAGCCATGTGAGGTACAAGAAGAACAGAGTCAAGGGAAAGAGAGGAAGAGAGAGAGACGGTGCCCTGGCTGAGGACAGGAGTAAACGAGCCATCAGCAAGGCGCACATCCCGGTGGGAGCAAGGAGCAACCTGGCGCAGGAGGGAAGACGTACCAGTCATATGGTCGGTGGCACCAGAATCAATCACCCAGGGTGACGAACCCTGGTCAACCGTGGTCGCAGAGCAAGCAAACGGAGTACCTGAGGATGAAGAGCTAGGAGAGGCAGAGGCAGCAGTGGAGGTCTGAGATTGCTGGAACTGCTGAAACTGGGCCAACAGGTGACTGAAATCCGAAGGAGTGACTCCCGAGGGACGCTCGACGGTATCAAAAGACTCGGCAGTAGCAACGGTAGAGCGCGAAGCACCAGACGAAGTACGATCAGAACCCCGGAGGTGTGGGTAAAGCTGATAGCAACGACTGCGGTCATGATAGAGACGCCCACAATGAGAACAAGGGCCAGACGGACCCGTAGAGCCACGGCCACCGGAGGAGCCACGTCCCCCAGACTGTGTAGAAGAACCACGACCTCCACGGCTCCGAGAGCCAGAAGCGGGAGGACGAGAAGAAGCTGCAAGGGCCATCTGCTCAGTAGGGAGCGAGGAAGTAGTACGCGCGCCGGAGAGGCATGAGTGACGCTGCATGCGTTTCTCATGCTCAGAGACAATGGAGTAGGCCTCAAGGAGATTTGGCAAAGGAGACATGCCCACAATCTGAGCACGAGTGGACTCATACTCGGGGCGAAGCCCCATCAAGAACTGGTAGGTCTCCCGACGCTGTCGCTGTTGCCGGATAAGGGTGACATCCGCGGGAGATTGCAGGGCACTAAGAGGCTCCAGATCGTTGAGTTCCAGAAAACGATCCTAAAGGTAGGTGAAGTACTCCTGAACAGACCGCTCCCCCTGAGTAGCGGAAGCAATATCCTAAAAGACACCAAAAATCTGGGCATCAACACGTGTATGCCCGAAGGTGCGCTGAAGGGCGGACCAAAGTTCGGCGATGTCTTCAAAACGCATGAACTGGCCGAAGATACGAGGCTCCATCGAGCACTGGATCCAGCCAAGAACCATGAATTTCTCCGTGGACCACTTGACCAAATCATCTTTCTTGTCGTCGGGAGGCTTGGGAGGGCCGCCAGTCAACAAAGAAAGTTTATTTCGACCAGCAAGGGCCACCTTCATCGATGTAGCCCAAGAAGAATAGTTTCGCTCATCCAGAAGGATGCTAGTAATCCGCCTCGAGGAGGATTTGTAGGTGTCCGTAGAAGCCATGAACCAAGAGGAAAGGAACACCGAGATTAAAGAAACATCGAGATCCCTCCCACAAAGGAGAACGAGGATCGAAAAGAAAAACAGTGCAGGAACCGGAAGAAGTGCTGGAACAAGCGGGAAGCGCTGGAACGCCGATCACAGGATCGCTGGAACGTCGGGGCCGCGCGGGATGCCGATTGGGATGCCGATCTGGAACGCTGGAACGCGCGGGATGTCGATCGCTGGAACGCCGATCGCAAGCGGGAACCGAGCGGGAAGGAGATCGCGAACGCGGGAAGATGAACTCGACTCGATGCGGGAAGTCGATCTCGATGCAGGAAGAAGCAGCGGCGGTAGAACGGGATGCCGGGGCCGAACGGGATGCCGATGCCGAGCGGGATGCAGAGCGAACGCCGAGCGGGAACCTGGGTATCCTCTGATACCATGTAGGAGAAAATAATGAAAGCTCTTATCTCCAAATGAGGAGACAAACCAATTAAATAGACATAAAGATTATTACAGGCTAACGACAGACCAGACCAATAAGTATAAATACAAATATACAACAATAACTCCAATAGCTACACGACGATGTCCGACCGCTCCTCAAGGAGGAAGACGATGGCTCTACGCTCGATAGACGCAGGCGCTGGATCTACGGCCTCAACTCGTCCATGGTCATAGAGGAAGATCCACTGAGGCGTTGGATCTGCGAAGCTGAAGACGGAACAGAGGAAGATCCACCGAGAGGAAGAGCCTCAATGCGGGAGAGAGAGAGAACACTGTTGGCGATCTTGGTTCCATGCTTCACTAGCGCGTCACTCCAGCAAGGGGTTAAATAAGATGTGTAGATTGTGCACCGTGTGGGGGATCCATGGACAGCGGTCGATGGAGACCAAAACAATGTCGGGTATGTGGTGTGCAGAAGAGCGAAGGAGGATCGAAGGGCTCTGATACCAAGTTGCTGCGGGCACACCATAGAAGGTCGATAGAGTTGCAGAAGGATGGCAGGAGGCATAGATGATGGTGAAGAAGGATATTGTGGAGCCGAAACCGCGGTTGCCTAGCCGGGGTGTGCTTGAGAGAGAGCTACCAAAACCTCTTGAAGACAAAGGGAGAATGATTAATACATGCATACCAATCCAAGACCCAAATGGTCCCTTAAATAGAGTTACAAAGGACATAAATGTAAATAAATCATAACACTTGGACTTACATAAAAATCCGACATAAACGACAATGAATAACAAAACACAATGAAAGACAACATAAAAGCCCGACTGACTCAATTAAAGACAAGATAATAACTGGGCGTGAAGCCCATAACAGGTGACTCAGCATTAAACCGAATGACATTGAGCCGATCTGAAGCCTCAATTTGAATTGGATGAAGACTAGATGTTTAACTGCTCTATATCTAGACAAAGCGATCTATATGTACCTTGTACAAGGTTTGAGCAGAAATTGGATTAAGGAAATGAAGGCTAATTTGTATTTACTCTCCACACGGAGTAAAAAACTGAATGACAAAGAAATATGGTAGGAGTCATGTTTGATATAGTTAATCTAAGTATCCCACTGAACTTTGGTTAAATACCCAAAATATTTGGGAAGAATATGAACTTCTATATGATAGTAGTTATTTTTTTTTAAAGATTGTCTTACCTTGGCATTAAAAGCTCTCGGAGCTTTAACCTGGCCATGAATTCTGCATTACCTCCAAGAATTATATCTGTGCCACGACCTGCCATGTTAGTTGCAATAGTTACTGCGCCGAAACGTCCACTTTGTGCTACTATTTCTGCTTCCCTCTCTACATTCTCCGGTTTTGCATTAAGGACCTTCAAAAATAAAGGCAATAATAAGATAAAAATGAAATTAAGAAGTACAAGGTTTTTTATGTAAAATGAATTATACAATCTAAGCATATTCCTAATACAATCTACGCATATTCATGGACATTTGCTCATTGTCCTTTTTGAACAGTAGAATTAATAACTATATATATATATTAGTGTTGAGAATAATCTAACATCGACAAACTAACAAATTTTATGCACTTAATATAGATGTCGGGCCTCTCCACCTCCAAACAATTGGCTTTAGGTTGGATGTTTGGATTCTAACTGTTGGAACCAAGAAATTCCTAGTTCACAAAGTTCGGATCAAAGTGTGACCAAAGACTACTGGTCTAGCGGTCGACCCGAACAAACCACAACTGGAAGAAATCAGAGAACCGAGAACAAACACTGAAAGGCCTATAAACAGGACCCGTGTGCTACAGCGAGGAGGTCCCGCCACACACCTGGAAGTTTATAAGAACTTCCCCTCCTAAGCCAATGCTGAACTCGGCACAAGGAGGGCACAAACTGGTCAGGTGGGAACCGGGGGGGGGGGGGGGGGGGGGGGGGTCAATGTGTCTTCAACTGGTGCCTTGGGGTCCTATTTATAGGCAATCCAAGATGGTACATGGTCTGCGAATAGCCTCCCCCGCCTTTGCTGAGATACTGGGTACCTAATACCTGGGCAACCTCGTCTTCGGCAGCCCCTAAAGGAGGCAAGCTGATTGTTGTCACTTTAGGCGAGGTCACCTAAGGTAGACTTCTTCTGGATAGGCTCGCTGGAATTGGAGTTGTTTGAGAAGAAAGCTCGCCAGCGAGCTGGACTCTATCTCGACGAATTCCCTCTCCTGGCGAGGCGATCTCTTTGGCGAATTCAGAAGGAACTAGCTGGCTGGTTTGCTATCAATGGCCTCCCAGTGAGCTCGTTGGCGAGCTAAGCTTCAATCTGGCGAGCTCGTTGACGAGCTGATTGCTAAAGAGGTGAGCTCCTAACGAACTCCGACTGTCTTTGGTGACATTACACCTCTTGGACAATGGTCAACCTTCTGTGGTCCTGGGGTCTATGATTAGGCTTGAGCTCACCTTGTCGAATACGGGTTGTACACAATCTCCGCTCTTTGCGAGCTCGCCTGGAGCTCGGAAAGAACCATCCAACCCTTATTCGGCAAGCTGCAAACTACCGAGCTGAGAGGTGTCGGTCTTCCTTCCCCTATAAATAAAGACTGAGATTTCTAAAACTTTACACCTTCGGTCATGGTTGTTGACAAGAAAGACACCTCGCCAGCGGACAAGAAGACAACCACCTTGCCCGCCGAGGTGAAAGGATCTATGTACGTCGGGTCGAACTCAGTTCTGGCCTCTGAGGCTTTAGATGCTACTAACTTCCACGCTCGTTGTGAAGCAATCCCTTCTCGCAACTTCGTTAAGCGTGCTAAGAAGGAAGGTATAAGAGAAAGAAGTTGGTCGAGGCCAGGGCACTAAAGGCCCTAAGCCTAGGCGGGGTTGAGTTCCTAGTGGAGGGAGGAGAGCCTCTAGCAAAGAAGGTCGCGCTCTCCACCACTCCAGATTCGCTCCCGGACCCACATTCGGAGCTTGCTGACGAGGTGAGCTCGAGTTCGCACTTGGTCTATCGCGGTTTGGACCGTCCTTGTTTCTAACCTCCTCCATTAATTTGTCCTTTCAGGGCGCCTTTGGGTCCATCACGGGCATGACCCTAGGCGACTATCATATTGTCACTCCCTCGTGAAGAAGGAACGACGAGGTTCCTTTGGGCGAGGCGGGGACTGTCCTCGCCGCCTCACTTGGTGAGTAGGATTCTTCGTTCAAAAAATAAATTCGTTGTTTCTTGGCCGACGACTGGATTGTCTGCAGCTTGCACCCCTAGCAAGGTCCCAGAGACTGCGCCTTTGCCCGCGAAGAGTCTTCCGGCGACTCCGACGGGTGCGAGGCTCCATAAGCCTCCTGCTGATGATATGGCCAAGGAGATAACTCTGAACTCGAAGCATACTCACTTCTTGAAGGAGCTCAAGGCCACCACGACTCTGCCCGTAGCGAGCGAGCAACAATCTCAAGGGCCGCTCGAGATCGCCATGCCTATGAAGAGCATCGTCGCCGCGACCTTGGTCGTTGTCACCCCTACCGAGGTGCGTTTGCCACCAGCTCCTCGCGGCTCGCATCCGGCGTGGACTCCTTGGCTATCGGTGTCGAGCCCTATCTTGGCGCCGCGGCCGACTTCTTTGTGGTCTCCTAATGTCACGCCCACTTCCACCTCGCCTACCGCCAAGCCCTCGTCCCGCGGGAAGGGTCCAGAGGTGGGGCCTCGCTCGAAGCGTGGCGAGTCCAGCGGGCTTTGCCGCCACCATGACTCGCGAGAATACCGTCATGGTCGCGAGGACAAAAGACCTCGCTGCCGCTCTCCTCACGTGAAAAGGGAGAGCCCACATCACCGTCGTGATAAGGTTCTCCCCGCTTATATTTTCTTTATCGAGCAGGTATCACTCAGAAAAGGGATTTAACAAATCCTACATCTTACAGGTTCGGCTCCTCCCATGGAGTCGCCTCGTCGCCGTCCAACCTCGCCATCCAGCGAGTTCTTTGCCGACCCGAGTGACTCCTTCGGCGTGGATAGGGCTCGCTCCCTCGCTCTGCTCGCTTGATATGATATGCAATTGAAGGCGTTGGAAGCGAGCGAGCTTAAACGCCATCTGATCGCGATGGAGTCTCAGTTGTCGCTTGTGGAGGAGTTCACACCTCGGCTCGAAAGTGCCGAGCGCAAGTATTTTGATATTCAGAACTTGGAGTTGCGAATGGCCGAGGTGGAGCACAAAATGAGGCAGCTAGAGAACGACATCCACAACCTTTCCAGGAGTGTGGGCCTCCCCGGGGCCGTAGTGACCGACCACATCCGGAGAACTAAAGAAATCATTTGCCATCACACGGAAGGCCTTCATAAGGCCCAGGAGGAGTTGTGGGCTGCGCGTGAGGTCGGCTCGTGGTCCACGCATGTAACCGCCTCGCAGCTCTGTAACCCTTACGCTAGGGCACAAAACATAGGGAGCGTAAGGTTTTCGTTGAGTAGAAGACCTCACCATACTGCGAGCTTGAAAATTCTCGCTTTCGTACCGCAGGCTCGCCTCGTAAGGTCGTCATTTAACCTCGGTCTCGCAATGTCGGTGGTCCACTGTTACGCGCACGCGCCCCCTTTTTATTATTGCTTTTCTTTTAAATGTATTAGGTTGTTGTGAGCCCCCCCCCCCCCCCCCCCTCCCTATATAAGGAGGTGGTTTGGGGAGTTAGACTATCTTTGGATCTATTGTCTTTTAGGCTCTCATTAGAGAGAAGCTCTTTGAAGGAACCAGCCTCCGAGAGTTGGTCGGAGCTTGCTTTTGATTGTATCCGTTGTTTCATTAATTCAAGCAATCTCCTTCTTGTTCGTATTATTTGGTCTGACCTGCCCGGCCGCCCGCTCTAAACCGCCGGTTAGCTCCAGTCCGTCTCGCCGTTCGACTACGACATCCAGCGCGAAGATCCAGCGCCTGCTTTGACCAAAGAGTCTTCTCGCCGACGATCCAGTCCGTCTCGCCGCTGATCCAGTCCGTCTCGCACGATCCAGTCCGTCTTTGAAGCGGGCACGTCTTCTCGCCGACGGTCCAGTCCATCTCGTCGACGATCCGGTCTGGTTAACGCCTGCTTCGACGATCCATCACCTGCTTCGACGATCCGGTCCGGTTAGCGCCTGCTACGATCGATCCAGCGCCTGCTTCGATCGATCCAGCGCTTGCTTCGATCGATCCAGCGCCTGCTTCGATCGATCCAGCGCCTGCTTCGATCGATCCAGCGCCTGCTTCGACGATCGATTCAGCGCCTGCTTCTCCAACGGCGGTTCCGCCCTAAACCGACCTTGATCGGCACCATCTGCTCCGTCTCCAGGCCATCGCCGTTGCGCCCATCCTGCTTCCCACTTCCCGCCGCCAGCTCGCACCTATCCGCCCTCTCCGACACTCTCCGGCTACATCTATCCCTTGTGCATCCTCATATGCCAAAGGGGAGGATGAAATCCCGCGTGGAAGCCCTCGAACACTCCCTCACCACCATCAACTCTCGTCCCGAGGCACAGGCCGAGCGGTTCGCCTCGATTATGACCATGCTCCAGAACTTGTAGCCCAGCCAGCACATCGGGCCTCCTACCACCTCTGTTGTGGGATCCCCCAGCACCGTGATCCCCGATACACCCGCATTGGTGGATTTACCTACTCCACTGTACCGTGGACCTGACATCCCTCCATTCAACAGGACTGACCCCCTCGGGTGGATTGCCCGCGCGGAACAGTTCTTCGACATTCACCAGACCCCTCCGACACAACGGGTCTCCACAACACTTATCGGCATGGAAGGGTCTGCCCTCCATTGGGTCCGTTGGCTCCGCCAGACCTCTCCCGACCTCACATGGACAGCTTTCACCGAGGCCCTCATACAGCGGTATGACGATCGCTACTCCGGCCCCATGATCGAGCGACTTTGCGGGGTCCGTCACACCGGCTCCATTGACACGTACATTGATGTCTTCGTGGAATTGGTCACCCATGTTCTCGGTCTCCCACCAGACCATTATTTGGGGTTCTTCATGAACGGCTTGCAACCCCACTTCCACTCCCGCCTCCGCACCCTCAAACCGTCAACGGTCCACCAAGCCATCAACCTCTCCCCCCTTGTGGAGGCGGAATTCCTCGCGACGTACGGCGACATTCCTTCTCCATCACCTCCCTCCAGGCATCCCTCCCAACCATATTTCTCGACCCATCCTAAACCTCAACCTCCGTCACCTCCTCTACCCCGGCCACCAATTAGGGGTCCACCCAACACTCAGCATATCCCTACACACCGCCTGTCCAACCAGGAGTACAACGACTTACGGAGCAAGGGTTTGTGCTTCTGCTGCAAGCAACCCTACTCTCCTGGTCATGCGTGCTCGGTGAAGGAGTGTCGGGTCCTCATCGGCGACGACGTGGTCGCGCTCTCCGCCGCCGACTTTGACGCCCTGCTGCTCTCGGACGGACTACCGGACGACGCCCTGGGCACATCGACGACATCCCAACCGCGAGCATATCACTACTGAACGGCGGGCGGCGCTCCGACCTTGGGGTCAAGGTCGCTTTTCTGACATGATGTATTGTTACGCGCACGCGTTCTCTTTTTATTATTGCTTTTCTTTTAAATGTATTAGGTTGTTGTGAGCCCCCCTCCCTATATAAGGTGGTTTTGGGAGTTAGACTATCTTTGGATCTATTGTCCTTTGGGTTCTCATTAGAGTGAAGCTCTTTGGAGGAACCAGCCTCCGAGAGTTGGCCGGAGCTTGCTCCGGATTGTATCCGTTGTTTTATTAATCCAAGCAATCTCCTACTTGTTCGTATTACCCACCCATATAAATAGAGGGCCCTGATTGAATGAAATGCGTTGTTTCTTCTACTTAGCTTTCATAAGCGACGTGAGTGTGCGAGTTCGTATCCTGTTCGCCACTCCCCTCATCTTCTTTAGTAGAAATGGGCAAGCGCAGCAAGGAAATAGAGGGCCGCCTTCACTGTGTGGCTAACTTCGCAGTGATCACCTTCCCTAAGTCTATAACTGTTCTTCATGAGATCGCGACCTTCCGCACTCATCACTTGCCTCCCGAGTATCAAGCTCGGCGAGATGATGAGGACGAGCATATTAACACTTTCTTTACCGACGAGCTCGTCTTCCCGCTAGCCCACTTTGAGATGGGTCTTCGCCTCCCTCTTTGGACGGAGGTTCGGCGGGTATTAATTCATTTCGTCCTCGTCCCCACGCAGATAAACCCCAACGGAATCGCAAACACCATGACCTTGATTTGTTTCCTCTGCGAGGCTGGAGTAACTTTTGACTTCGCCGTCTTCAGGCGACTTCAGACAATGAAGGAGACTCCTAAAGGGGTCGCCTATTTCAGCGGCAACTTGGTGAAGGTGAAGGAGACGCAGAATAAAGTGCATCGATGGACTGAACGATTTGTCATCGTGCGAGGCCCCTTTGGCTCGCTTCCTTTCCGGCCCATCCAGCGGAAAGTGGCAATATATAGGGCACCTCGCCTTCTGAAGGCGTCAAAGCCCGTATACACGTCGCTTTATCAAAAACAAATTGACGTCATCCAATTAAGGCGACGTGTGGACAAACTCCCATACATAAGCCGGGATAAAGGTATATGTGAGTTCTTTCCAACTCGCTCTTAAGTCGGCGACCTGAAAATTGTGTTTAACGGCTTCGCTACTTGCTGCAGGCCTTTGATCCCTTCCTGTCGGGGTAAATATCGGCGAGGTCGAGCCCTCGCGTTCGAGGCAAGCTTCCAATCCTCCCCCTGCAACCACCGAGATGATCGTGTTTGATAACGAGCAACCGCGTGACCAAAAAGGCAAGAGTCTTGCGAAGTCGGCGGCGGGCTCTGCTAGTCCGCCAAAGAAGCGCACAAAAGTTGTTGCGCATCGAGCCCTCGCCGAGGAGGCCTCAAAACCAGACGCTGACGACCCCGGGGCTCATTTCAACTTTGGGCATGGCAGTGAGGGGTTGACATTGTCGGCGAGCCCTGCTCGCGTGGGATGAGAAGCAGAACCAGGTGTCCTTAAGCACATTTCTGCCATACTGAGTTGGGGACGAAGAACCTGACGAGGACGCGTTCAACGTCCTGCATGCCCTTTACGGGCGGGACGACGCCGAGGAGCTCTCTCATGCCACCTCACGTTTCCTCGTGTGGCAGTCTTCTCGCTCTGTCTTGAGGACAGTCGAGCTGACTCACTCCTTGGCGAGGAAACACCTGCGATGCGTCGAAGCACTGCGCGAAACCAAGAAGTCCTTTGATGCCGCTGAGAAAAACGCAGCCGAGGCTGCGAAGAAGCTAACCAAGGTCGAAATTGGTCGTGGCAGAGGTCGAGCTCGCCGACCTCCGGAAGGCGTCGTCGGTACGAGACGTTACCAATGTAAATTCGGTTTATCACTCTTTCTTCACCTCGCCGGCGAGGTAAATTCTAACCTGACTTCCTTCGGGACGAGATTGAATCTCTGAAGCTCCAGCTCGCCACTGTGCAGCCGCAAATCGTCGTGTCGCCTGCTTCGCCAACCTTGTCAAAGGATAAGGAGCTTCTGTAATACTCGCGTGCCGACCTGAGGATGAGGCAGCGCCTGTATGTTCGTGATGGTGGCGAGCTGATGCTTACTCACCTACGGATATTAAACAAGTTGTTCGACGGGACGAGCGAGTAATCGTCGAGTCCCTCCTCCCTGAGATGTTCGACGTCGCGCTCGGAAAGACCTCCTCTAGCGAGTATGACTCAGACTCGAGCTCGTCCCCTCCTCCTAGGGGCGAGGCCAGCGGCTCTAGAGGCGAGCACTCTCATCGCTCCAATTCAGCTTCTTCATCAGGCGGCAAGTCCATCGACTCGCAGCGCACTACGGACAGATCGCCCGTGAATATTGAGTAGCCATCTCGGCGAAGCGAGGCGAGGTGGGAACGCGAGACGAGGCGACGGCGCGTGGTGAGCTCAGGGAGGTTGATGCCCCTTTTAATTTTTTTTTAAATTTTTTAAAATGTAAAACACAAATGAAAAAAGAATAGAAAGATACAATCTTTTGTCTAGCCTTTTCGTATACTTTCGTTTATTCTTGTCAAATTGTTATCGGAGTGTAAGAACTCGCTTAGGCTCATAGGACGAAGAGAGCGGGAGTGTGTTTAGGCTCATAGGACAAAGATCTTCTTATGAAGAAATTCCTACCAATAGGAGATTCAGCGCTCGATAGGTCAGACAGCCAGTACGAAGGCGTGGACTTACGGAAACTCTCCTACTCGAGGCTTCAACATCATTTGAGGGGTCAGACGGCCAGCACGAAGGCATGAACTTGTGGAGACGGTCAACACGAAGGTGTGGACTTACAAAGACTCTCCTACTCGAGGCTTCAACATCACTCAAGGGGTTAGACGGACAGCACAAGGCGCGGACTTACAGAGACTCTCCTACTCGAGGCTTCAACATCACTCCAGGGGTCAGACGGTCAACACGAAGGCGTGAACACACTGAGACTCTTCTACTTAAGGCTTCAACATCACTCAAGGGGTCAGACGGCCAGCACGAAGGAGTTGACTTACGGAGACTCTCCTACTCGAGGCTTCAACATCACTTGAGCGGTCAGACGGTCAGCACGAATGCGTGGACTTACGGAGACTCTCCTACTTGAGGCTTCAACATCACTATCACCGAGAGAAAACATACATCGTTAGGCAGCATGTCATTTGACAATACTTGAAAACCTGGGTCGAAATCAAACACTCGTGATATCGACCTTATTTTTAATTAACGCTAATGTGAACTGTGTCAAATTGACTTGCCCAAAGCGTCAACGTTTACCCAGCCGCATATATTTTTGTGAGTTATTAGGTGTCAGATATATTTTTCTCGAGTTGTTCTTCTGAAGCTGTTGGGGGCTCATTCTCTTATAAGACCTTACTAGATGATGGCTCCGTCCTCCCTTCTAGTAACCGATAGTCGGGTAGATAGGATGAGCGCGCGCGCGCGGGGGGGGGGGGGGGGGGGGGGGGGGGGGTCAGTCAGCATACAACAGGGGAGTTAACCTCGGCCGATATTGCAGAGGCGTGGACTAATGGAGACTCTCGGAGCCCAAAGCGTCACCTAGTTACTCGAGTAAGGGTTACGAGTGGCGAGATGGAGACTCGAGATCTAAAACGCTTGCGGAGATCGAACGCTCCTTGACATGGCATTGAAATGTTACGCAAATATATTTCTGTTTGGAAAAGCTAAGGAGACATATAGAAGTGGTAAAACTATGATATACAAAATTACCATGACTTGTCCTCTTCCCAATACCCGTCTGGGGTGGTCAGGTCAGGAGTAAAACCTTTTCAGGTAATCTCCGCTCTAGGGGTTCCCGAGTGCCTCGTCTTCTTGGTTTTGTAGGCGGTATCCTCCAGTCTTTAAGGCCTCTAAGACTATAAACGGACCTTCCCAATTGGGGTTGAGCTTCCCAACGGCTGCAACCTGGCTGCGGCCTCAACTTTCTTCAGGACCAGATCTCCTTTCTGAATCTGCTTGATCATGATGTGTTTGTCGAAGTACTTTGTCATTCTTTGTTTAACCTCTTCTTGTCTTGTCGTGGCGAGGTCCCGGAACTCTTCCACAGAGTCCAGCGAGATCTTCAAAGCTTCCTCGTTCTCGAGTCGTCACTTCTCGCCACCGTCTTCGGCTTTAACCACTCTGGGACTGACGACCTCAAACTCGACTGGAATGAGAGATTCTGACTCATGAGATAAAGTAAAAGGAATCTCCCCTGTAGATGAATTCGGAGTGGTCCTCAATGCCCACAAGACCGAGAGGAGTTGTTCCACCCAATTGCCCTGAAGGTTTTCAACTTTTTTCTTCAAGAGGTTGAGAATGAGCTTGTTGGTAGTCTCTACCTGGTCGTTACTTCAGGGATGATGAACCGAAGCGTAGGTCAGTCCATATCTGTCTGCAGAACTCTTCTCGCTCGGTGCTAGCGAACTGAGGGTCATTGTCCGTGACAATGGCATGGGGTATGCCGAATCTGCATATGATATCTCCCCAAAGGAAGTTCCGCACCACTTGGGGCGTATTCTTTGCCAACGTCTTCGCCTCAATCCACTTGGTGAAGTAGTCAATCATCACCTGGATGACTCTTGACCGCTAGCTTGGAGAAAAGGTCCTACCAGGTCCATTTCCCAAATGACGAATGGCCACAGAGAGGTGATAGTTCTTAACCGCCGAGCCGGTAGCAAATGCAATGGAGCAAGGAGCTAACACTTCTGGCAACGCCGAGCGAAGCTCTTCGCATCCTTTCGAATCGTTGGCCAGAAGTAGCCCTGCATCAAGACTCTTTTCTCCAACGTATGACTCCCTGAGTGACTGTCGCACTCGCCAGAGTGTATCTCCTCCAGAACTAGGGGAACCACGGCCTCTGAGAGGCACCGAGCCAAAGGACCAGAAATGTTCCTATGATACAACTCTCTATCATGGAGCATGTAGTAGGCTGACTTGTATTGGAAGCGCCACTTGTATTCTATTGTTGTCGGGAGCTCTCTGGTGGTGAGGTAGACAATGAATGGATCCATCCAGGAGGGATGTTGTTCGATGTCCATCAACTCTCCTTCTTCAATGGATGGTCTGAACAATTCGATTAGTGCTCCTCCGGTGCTCGAACCGTACTTGGCTAACCGGTCTGTCGCACTATTCTTCTCTCTTGGCACATGTTGCACGAAGAAGGATCGAAAGGTGTCAATCATCCCTTTGACCTTCATGAGGTACTGTTGCAGGATAGGCGCTCTAACCTCGAACTCCCCACAGATCTGGGATGCCACCACCAGCGAGTCTGTGTGAGCTCGGATGTCCTGAACTCCCAGTTCTTTGGCCAAGCGGAGGCCCGCAATAACTGTCTCGTACTCGGCCTGATTGTTGGTGACCGGGAATATGATCTTCATTGCTTGCTCGATTCTTGTTCTTTGCGGGCTCACCAAGGCGATCCCCACTCCAAGGGAATCCTTTCCTGAAACTTCATCCACAAACATCTTCCAGGGGACGTATTCTTCTGTCGCTCCTTCCGGGGAGAAATCCGTCAGGAAGTCTGCGACGGCTTACGCTTTGATGGTCATCTGAGGCACATAGATTATGTCAAACTCGCTAAGCTCAACGGACCACTTAACGAGCCGAAGCGAATGCTCTACGTTTTCCAAAACAGTTCTCAGGGAGTGATCAATCACCACCCAGATGGTATGAGCCTAGAAGTACGCCCTCAATCTCTTGCCGAAAAAGGAGGGCGAAAGCTAGCTTCTCCAAAATTGGGTAGCGTAGCTCCGCTTGACGAAGGACTCTACTCGCATAGTAGATCGGCAACTAGCGCTTCCCTTCCTCTCTACCCAAGACCGAGCTAACCGCCTCGGCTCCAACTCCCAGGTAGAGGAAGAGGTCTTCTCCTTCGCGAGGGGCCTGAAGCAAAGGGGCTTGCATCAACTGCTGCTTGAGGGTTTGAAAGGTTGACTCGCACTCGACGGTCCACTCAAACCTATGATTGCTACATAAGGTTCTAAAGAAAGGGGAGCATTTCTCCCCGACCTTGGACAAGAACAGACTCAGGTCGACGAGTCTCCCGGTCAGACGTTGTACCCCCTTGGTGTCTCTGGGAGAGGTCATTTCCATGATAGTTTTCACCTTGTCGAAATTAGGCTCCACTCTTGCAGGAGTTAGGAGGTGTCCTAAGAACTTTCCCCGCTAGCTCTGAAGACGCACTTAGCAGGGTTAAGTCTCATTTTGTACTTCCGCAGCGTTGCGAAAGTCTTTGTCGGGTCCTTAAGATGTCCTGGGACGTTCTTGCTCTTAATCATGAGGTAATCGATATAGACTTCCATGTTTCACACTTTCTGATCTTTGAAAACCTGATCCATCATCTTCTGGTAAGTTACCGCCGTGTTCTTCAAACCAAACGATATCATTTTGTAGCAGTAGCACCCATCTGGTTATGAAGAAGACGTCTTTGAAGTCGAGGGGATGCATACGGATCTGGTGATATCCTGAAAATGCATCAATAAAACTCATCACAGGGAAACCGCCGACTGAGCCAACCAACGCGTCGATTCGAAACAAAGGATGACAATCTTTGGGGCATGTTTTATTTAACAAAGAAAAATCAATACACATGCGCCACTTCTCTGTTGCTTTCTTCATTATCACAACATTAGAGACTCAGCCTTGATATTGGATCTCTGATAAAAATCCCGCCTCCAGCAGTTTCTACACCTCTTCGCAGATGGGCTCGGTCAAAGAGGTGGTTGCAGCTCTTTTCTTCTGTCTAATTGGGCGAACATCCGGATCGAGGTCGAGACGATGACGCGCTACGTCAGCATCGATGTCGGGCATGTATGTCACGCTCTAGGCGAAACGTCGACGTTCTCCTGCAGACAAGTCACGATCTTCTACTTATCTTCCTCCGTCAGCTCTCCACTGATCTTCACGCTCCTGGGCCTCCCTCCCACAGTAACCAAGTCGATCTCCTGCACTTCCTCGGCCATTATTAGGCGTGCCATCCCTTCCAGCACCCTGTCGACTTCTTCAGCATCCTCCCTCCAGTCGATGGTGTTGACGGCATGTAGGTAGCACTCTCTGGCTATTTTCAGGTCGCTCTTGATCCAAATATGCACCCCTCCCTAATTATACTTCAGACATTGATGAAATGAAGAGGGTACATATTTGAAAGCGTTGATGAGCGGCCTCCCAAAGATCGCATAGTAACTGCTCGGGGCGTCCACAATGACGAACCGACAATGCTTGGGCGTGCCCCCGAGGGTCACCAGCAGCTCCGCTCCTTCTACTTCCTTCCTCTCCCTAGAGAATCTGAAGAGTGGGTCATCCGAGGTCGTCACCCTCTTAGCTTCCACTGCCATCGCGTCAAATGGCATTTTGAAGATGACGTTGACCGAGCTTCCATTGTCAACCAAGATTCGAGCAACCGTAAAGTTCTCAATTGCTGTCTGGATGATGAGGGCGTCGTGGAATGGATTCTCGTTCTCCGGCATATCCTCCGATGAGAACGTGATCCCCCCAATCGGAGGAGGACTTTGCGAAGTCGAAGTGATGCTCCTCTTGTAGATGTTGTGTAGGCTCCCCTTGTGTAGATGTTGTGTAGGCTCCCCTTGCGAGAAGCCTCCACGCCCACCCCTTCATGGATGGAGTTGATACCTCCTCGAGTCCCAACATCGACTCGTTCTTAGCACCCTCCCTGAGCGGGGGCCGGGGCAAGAGTGCCCCCGACCGCCGCATTTTGCTGCTGATCACCCCGCCCTGCTTCCGGGGCTCTTCCTGCTCATACCATCCTTCTCATCTCCAGGAACATTGGGCATACCAAAGTGGCAAGCCCTTCCACCTAGTGGAAATCGCAGTATAGAACTATGTTCCCTACCCGCGGCTCCTGATTCTGGATCCTCCTCTGCTGCTGACGGGTCGGGCGAGCAATCGTCATTGTCTCCCGAGGAGGGGATCTGACGGGTCTCCTGACCTCCTGACGCCTTTCCGGCGCGTTGAAGCGGGCCTGACGCTCAGAAGAACGACGTGGACCAGAACCAAACGGACGAGGCCCTCCTCCTACTGGCCTCCAGGGAGGTCTATTCATGGGGGCTTGAAACCTCCTCTCGGGTTCCCTACGCTCCGGCATAGCTCCCGGCCTTTTGAACTCTCTGCCCTGCATACGGGCCTCTTCCCGCTTCCTACTTACTCCAGAGGTCCTCGGCTCATCTGACTTCGTTAGCCTTGTCAGCGAAGCTAAGAAGTTCTTGTTGGTGGATTCCGCCTGAATGAACCGCCTTGCGCGGTCGATCAGATCTTCAAACGAGACAGGGGGATCTCGGTCCACCTCCATCTTAAACAACCCCTCCTGCAGGCCGAACGTAAGTGCCAGCTGGATGGTATAACTATCCACCTCCAGGATCTGCAAGACCACCTCCTGGAAACGGTCGATATAATTCCCCAACGACTCGATGGGTCCCTGCCTGAGGAGGAAGAGAGTGGTTGGTACCTTTTTCCTCTTTTTCGACGTCGCAAAACGCAATATCAGCCCTCGGCGCAGATCCTCGAAGCAGTAGATGGAACCTGAGGGTAATTGGTGAAACAAGTCCCTTGCCTTCCCCTTGAATGTAATCGCAAAAAACATGCACTTAAAAGCATCAGTCATAGTGTGAATGAAAACTACGTTATCGAACCACTGCATGTGTTGAATGGGGTCATCCTTCCCCGTATAGTAGCTGAGTACGGGCTTGCGAAACCCCTCCGGTACTGGCGCGCTCAACACCTCCTCGCAAAATGGACTCCCTGACCCAATTTGCCGAGCTGTTTGTGGGCGAGTTGAATCATCCTCGCGAAAACGAAGAGCTCGCGGGGTGACGCATTGGCTTCGCTCATTAAAATAAGAGGTCGCTCCTCTTCCGAAAAGGTAGCGACCCCTTGCCATGTATCCTAGACCGCTTGACATCTCTTGTCGAGGTGATGACCGACGGCAAAGCCGTTGCGACCTCGGCACCTGACGTGAGAAGAGCTCGCAGCGTCTCCATCATTCCTTGCCCGAACTCCAAGAGGTCAGCTTGCGTGACGAACTCACTTGGAGCTCGCGGGTTGCTAATCTCCGACTTCCTTACATCGTTGTCCGTCATTAGATCTCACACTAAAGCTTCTTCCTTCGGTCATGGTTCACGCTCACCGCACCAAAAATGTTGGAACCAAGAAATTCCTAGTTCACAAAGTTCAGACCAAAGGGAGACCAAAGGCTACTGGTCTAGCGATCGACCCGAGCAAACCATAACTGGAAGAAATCAGAGAACTAAGAACAAACACTGAACGGCCTATAAACAGGACCCGTATAATGTAGCGAGGAGGTCCCGCCACACACCCAGAAGTTTATAAGAACTTCCCCTCCTAAACTAATGTTGAGCTCGGCACAAGGAAGACACAAACTGGTCAGGTGGAAACCTTGGGGGGGGGGGGGGGGGGGGGGTCAACGTGCCTTCAACTGGTGTCTTGGGGTCCTATGTATAGGCAATTCAAAGGGGGTACATGGTCTGCGAATAGTCGCTCCCGCCTTTGCTGAGATACTGGGTACCTGATACCGAGGCAACCTCGTCTTCGATAGCCCCTAAAGGAGGTGAGTTGATTGATGTCACTTTAGGCGAGGTCGCCTGAGGTAGGCTTCCTCTGGATAGGCTCGTTGGAACCTGGGCAGTTTGAGAAGAGAGCGAGCTGGCGAGCTGGACTCTATCTCGACGAATTCCCTAGCGATTTGAGCTCTGGCGAGGCGCTCTCTGGCGAGTTTGGAAGGAACTCGTTGGTTAGTTTGTTATCAATGGTCGTCTGGTGAGCTCGCTGGCGAGCTAAGCTTCAGCATGGCGAGCTCGCTGACAAGCCGGTTGCTAAAGAGGCGAGCTCCTAACAAACTCCGACTATCTTTGGTGGCATTACTCCTCTTAGACAATGGTCAACCTTCTGAGGTCCTAGGGCCGACCCCATCGAAACAGGTTGTACATCCACAAACTATTGTCATCTTTACCTTACAAGGGATTATCATCAGAATTATAGCAACTATACATGAAGCTTAAAGATGGTTCTCCAAAATCTCTTGGCTGCAAACGATCATGAAGAATAATAAATTTAGAGATGAAATTTAAGCACATGCTATATTATTCGTTGTCACATGCAATTGGAGAAAACCTCACCTCATGAGGAATTTCAGCTTCGTTTAACTGTTTTGACAAAGCATCACTCTGCTCAACACTAGTTGTACCAACAAGCACAGGGCGACCAGTCTTGTTCATCCGTGATATCTCTACCACAACAGCACGCCATTTACCGGTAGTTGCCCTAAAAACGACATCTGACTCATCCTACAAAAGAAAAATATAGAGAGAGAGAGAGAAATGAGTTAGGTCACAGATAGAACACGGATAAGTTTAAATGATTTAATTAAGCTTTGAGGCTTCTAATCCCTTTCCAATATATATGGTTATAAGCAGTGACTTTAGGAGATAATTTGCCCTTCAATAAATTTTTAGAGAGGTCTAATCCTAGAGAAGTCTATGTACCTTACCAAGTTAATAGAAACAACATAAAAACTCGTGTATTATAAGAATCTGTACAGTCCATAAAAATATCATAACTTTATCATATAAATATGCCTATACTTGAGACCTCAACTCGGGAGTCCATAAACAAGGGCATAACCTCCCTTCTATTTATCCAAATTAAATTGAAATCTCTAAAAGGTCAATACCTTTCTTATCATTGGTTTATTTGTAGGAACGATTGAGACTTTCAGCTTGTATATACTCTCAAATTCTGCACTCTCAGTGGCTGCAGTGCCTGTCATGCCGCAAAGCTTGGGAAACTGTAGTTGAACAAGAGAACATGTAACTGATGCTGATATTGGGAATAATATGTAACCAGCTGGTCGTATTCAAAAATACAACACAAACTGGCTAAATATTATCTTAATGACTATCCTAGTGTCCAAAAATACTTGAAAATTTTTGATGAAAGCATATTTATAGACATTTGAAGTTGGTTAGACATAATGATTATAACTTTGTAATTGAAAAAAAAATTTAAGTTTGCTTGAAACAGTGAACAATTGGATTTCACATAACCTGAAGAAAGAAATTTTGGTAGCTGATGGATGCTAGTGTAATAGTTTCATTCTGTATTGGCAAGCCTTCTTTTGCTTCAACTGCCTGATGAAGTCCATCACTCCATCTTCTGCCCTGCCAAAGAAGTAGCAAATGATACGCATAATTTTCTTGCACCTAATAAAAGACTACAAAAATGGTGTGTTATGGGCCACCCGCAGCAGCTACCAGGGGTGGGGATGGAGGCGGAGATACAAGGGGGCCGAACTCAACCCATGGAGAATGCGGGGAGAAGGAAGGAGGGGGAACGGAGCTCAGCACTAACCCTAACCATAGAAGGAGGAGAGGAAAAGAACTACAGAGAAGGAGAGACTTTTCATAATTTCTTCCATAAATTCATACATGACTCAAGGGGTTTATTTATAGACTTACAATGGCAGGAGCGTAAATAATCCCAATATGAAAGAGGTGCACATTACTTAAAAATTTAAGACTCGGACTGACTCGACTTGACTTGATACGACTTGACTCATACAACTCGAACTTGATACATAAAGACTCATAATAAAAATATGCGTAAAATAACCGCTAATAGATAATTGACGATGTGGGACCCTAACATTCCACCCATCCTTCAAATCAAGTTTGTCCTCAAGCTCGAACGAGGCTTACACAGCGTGGTCATCTGGCTCTTTGATTTCCCGCCAGAACAAGTCCCGGTAATGTGTCGCTGTAGCGGAGACTACATCGAGTGGCAGGTCGTCATCGTGCACACAGATGTCATAAAAGACTGCAAGAATCTGACGTGGCAGAGGCACTTGTTGGGGAAAGAATACCGAACATATCTAGAGTCGGGGCGAGTGTACACTATGGACAGTCAAGGGCAGCGAAAGACCGTGATGTATGTGAGTTGCGGTGATCGAATGTGGCGGCAGAAGACGGGGAGCAGTCGCCAGGAGTGGCTCTAGAGCTGACAAAGCAAGTGGTCGGAGCAAAGGCTGTGGAATGGAGACTGTGGGGACTAATGGTGGCGGCACCACCATTTCGCTTGGAGGCGAAGATGTCGGTTGTGTGAACTGTCGGGAGGGTACAACTAGGGGCGATGGTAGAGCAATAGGAATTGTGGAGAGCAGTAGAGCTTCTTCGGGCGTTGATGGGATAGATGGCTACTCTAGTGGGATCGATGGTTGTTCCCGTGGGATCGATGGTTGCTCCGGTGGGATCGTGCCTCCGAAGTAGACTCTGTCAATGTTGGCGGTGAGTCGTGAATGCGCGACGTCATATGACGCCGACATCTCCAATAACTTCGGGAACATCGAGCGGAGGCTCATTTGCTCTTCAGAGCTCGTCATCATGGAGCGGTAATTAATTTAATCCAATTTTGGTTAACTAAGTAATCAATTAATCTAATGAAGGTTTATATAACTTATTTCTCCCCCACTTAGTCGGCTTAGGAAGTGAGACTGTGGCTAGACTTCGCTGGGCTCGAGGCTATCAGGAGCAGTTTTCGATGCCTGTGAAAGGGCGTGGAGGGGATTGTAGGCACAGATTGACATAAAGTGGTGGGTCTCGAAAGGAGTGGGCGACGAGCTGGTTGAATCGATAGAGGGAGGTTGACAATGTCGATAAGGCTTCGTCTTCTGCAAAGGATTCGGTATGTGATGGATCGACAGTGGAAAGTCGGCGAGTTCGACCCACGTCGACGAAAAGGAGCCTGGAAGGCGGCGATCTTTGAGTACGAGTGATGCATCTTCACGATGTCGTATCTCCTTCACAAGTGTAACGCCCCGTCCAAACGGGATAGACCCGCAGGAAGCAGGGATGTCGGCTTCTACAGGAGAGTCGGATGGCCTCTGGGAGAGATGATGGTTGAGGTGTGCTAGGTGCGCCTGTTGCTGAGCTCGTAAATGCATCGGACGATGATGAGGCATGTGTGTACACTGCACCTTCTACACGAATGAATGACAGAGCATTATTGGAGACTTTCGATAAACAGTGGGGCCAAGGAGAATGGCTCTGATACTAAGTTGTTATGGACCAACCCGCAACAATGATCGGGGTGGGGTGGGGGTGGAGGCAGAGATATAAGGGAGCCAAGCTCAACCAACGGAGAATGTGAGAAGTAAGGAGAGGGAGCAGAGCTCAACCCTAACACTAACCCTAGAAGGAGGAGAGAAAAAGAGCTAGAGAGAAGGAGAGACTTTTCATAATTTCTTTCGTAACTTCATACATGACCCAAGGGGTTTATTTAGACTTACAATGGCAGGAGCATAAATAAACCCAATGAAAGAGTTGTGCACAACACTTACAACATTAAGACTTAGACTGACTTGACTGGACTTGATACGTTTCGACTCATACAACTTGAACTCGATACATAAAGACTCATAATAAAAAACATGCGTAAAATAACCACTAATAGATAACTAACGATATAGAACCCTAACATGGTGAAGCTTAAAAAAACAAATATAATTCAAGAAAAGAAATCATGCATGTAGAAAGAAGGACAAAAAAGGGTGAAGCCAAGGCAAGGAGCACTTGCTAATGTAGGGCTCAATGAGGGATTATGTTACACCGTTTTTTCCCACCGCGTATTTCCCACCGATGTAACCGGGACAAATAGATCCCGCCGCAGATAGTTGGATGGTTCTTGGAAACAAAATAACTAAATATTAAACATTTCTAAATACTTTGAAGGAGTATGGTGGGTGGGAGAAAGGAGTCCTGGAAAGAGAGAAGATGTCTGATAACTAGCCCACCAGAAGAGGGGCTAAGGAGAAGAAGAGGAAGAGAGGATCATTGCTCAACCCTAACTTTAACTAGGAGAGGAGGAGGAGGAAAGAACTAAGAGAGAGATTTAAAATTCTTTCATTGACTGTCCTCATTAATGATCCTAGAGTCCTTATATATAATTACAAAATGGCAGAGTTGTAACAAGTCCGACCACTTAGACTTGCATAAAATACTCAAAATACTCAAAGACACAATTTCTATCGACTAATAACATAATGACTTTATACAACATGCATAAAATATTTAGAGGATAATTAGTGTGGGCTCATAACATCTCATACGCCCTTCAAATCGAGCTTGACCTAAAGCTCGAACAAGGCTCAAACACTTAGATCAGTTGGCTCCTTAATTTCCCTCCAGAACAACACCTTGTAGCGCGTCGCTATAGTGGAGGCTGCATCAAGCAGCAAGCCTTCATTGTGCTCACAGATGTCACAAATAATTGTGATGTTGTCGGAGGGGCGTAGCTAACATGGCGAAGTGATCAAAGAAGAGATTATAGAGCGATTGTTGGGTGAGTAGTGGAGGGTTCCCTTATGTAAGGCCGGCTGAGAAGAGTTGTTGTGAGGCCAGTTGGAGAAGAAGTATATGACTGTCCGGAGGAGGTGTAACTGAGAGTGTTTGTTGTAGAAGAACTGCAAGGGTCGACGAGTTCACTAATTGTTGTGGCGTCACTGTCAGGCTCAGCAAAGAAGGTGTCTGTTGTGTGGACTGTGGGGAGGGAACAACTAGAAGTGATAGTGGGGCGACGAAACTACGGAGTGGTGGGGATTCTTCCGACAATGGTTGGATCAATGGTTGCTTTGGCGAAAAGTGTCCCCGAATTGTCTGATCATTGCCAGTCTGTCAATGTTGGTAATGAGTCATGAAATCGTGACCTGGTGCAATGCCGACATCTCCAATAACTTCACGAACACCGAACGAATGGCATATTGTTATCCCGTGCTCAATTTCATACCAATAGAATCGAATAATAGCAAATTAATCAATATCTTAATTCAATACAGGATTAATCCATTAATTAATCAAGAAATGAATTAATCCATCCAGTCATTCTGCGACTAAGTCCTTAATGGCGTGTGCGGCTCCTTCTAGTGTAAGGATCAAAAAAGAAAGAAAGTGCAATAGACGCTTGCAGTTATGGGCTCGAGGAGCAGGACTACTAGACTTTCTCTAGGAAAAAGATGAAGGTTGCAAGTAGGAAGGAGCGTCTGGTAGTCGAGCTCGAGATCTAGTAGATGTGGTAAAAGTGGACGCACGAGAAGTTACGACTGAAAGGACGCTCGCTGGAATACACATGAGGAAAAGAAGTAGATGATCGTGTGCATACTAGAAGGAAGGCTCTCACAGGGCTGCACAGAGGGTGCGATCCCGCGGGCGCTTTACGGGCACTTCAGGACAGGATGCTCAGCCAGTTTCCGTCATTGGAGCAGTGACAACTCAAAATTGGTCACCTAGAATGATGAGGAAGACGACGCTCGCAGGTGAGTTGGACGTCGTAGGAACTTGTAAAAGTTCTCGGCGAGGCGATCTCAAGATGTTGCGGCTGCCTGCTTTGGGGTTGACGGGCTCTCCCATAGGGATGCAATGGCCAACGACCAGCTTTGGGACCTCGATGCTTCTTGGGCTCCTGGTGGTGACTGGAACCACAAAAAGACACGGTCAGTGGGGAAATGGGTGATTGGTGGGCAGTTGAAGGTGAAGGAGGAGCAATGGCTCTGATACCAAGTTGTTATGTGCTTATTTTGGAGAAGGCAGATATGCAGGGGACATCGAGAATACAAGGAAGCTGAGCTCACCCGAAGAGGAACGAAGGGGAAGAAGAGGAAGAGGAGAGATTTGCTCAACCCTAGCCCTAACTTGGAGAGGAGGAGAAAAGAACTAAGAGAGAGTTAAGATTCTTTCATTGTTTTCCCTCATTCATAACCCTATGGGTCCTTATATAGAATTACAAAACGGCATACTTGTAATAACTAATAAGTACGAACACTTGGGCTTACATAAAACACTCAAAACTATTAAAAGACACTTAGGACTTCTAACAACTAATAACATAGTGACTTGATACAACATACATAAAATTTTAAGGAATAACAGGTGTAGCCCATAACAGAGCTCAAAGCTATTCACAATACAATTTAGCAAATGTTGGATTTAAAATAAAATAAAATTAAAACCTCAAGGACCCACATCAGGAATATGAAATCTTAAGAACCACGGGAAAAGAGCCTACACCACAAGGGAAAAATATTTTAAAATAGTCCAGACAAGTAATATTCATAAACAAAAATAATCTCTTTTTATCAGAATCTACAAAAAAAATCATCAAGGCCTATATAGCATCACTGAAGGCCCATAAGCTGGAAGACTTACTTGCATAACTCGACCAGTGAATTCGTCCACAATCAAAACTTCCTTTCCACGAACGATGTAGTTAACATCCCTAAGGAAGAGTTCCTTTGCTTTGATAGCATTAGTAATATACGAAGCCCACTGTGCTCGAGGATCATATAGATCTTTTACATCCAGAATTTCCTCAGCGTCCTCATAACCCTGCTCGGTGAGTAGAACAGTTTTCTGCTTCTCATCAACCTGAAATAAAATCATTCAGCAAATGAGAACCATGAAGAGTTTAGATTTTAGAATACTGACCAGGTATATATTTATTCTTTCTGATCAACGTAAGTTAATGCTGATTTTACAGTTCAAGCTAATATGATATCTACAAGAAATAATGTAAGAAATTTATCGGTAATACTTAAGAGAAACAAAATATTGCATCGTTTTCTAGATCATAATGACTTTATACTGCATACAGTATAATGTATATCTCTCTCGAAAACTGCAGCAATTTTTGATGCTTTGTAGTAACTGTCACTTGGTTTCTCTGCTGGACCTGAGATGATGAGTGGTGTTCTTGCTTCATCGATGAGAATAGAATCAACCTCATCAATCACACAGTAATTAAATCTTCTCAGGACTAGATCGTCAACAGACTGTAAATGAAGAAAAAATACAAGCATTATTTGAGAAAAGCTAAAGCAATGAATTCTTCAAGAAAATAATGTGGAAAAATTTTAATAATATGATACATATAGTTTTCACCTTGTCAACCGCATATATCACTCCATTTGGGAGAGTTGTGGCGTTTGAGCACAATCAGTGTGAAACTGTTGTATAAACGCAGCAATAGCGGTTTACGTTCATGACAATTGTTTTGGCACAAATTTCACTTTTCGAGCATTCACGGCCGCTAAAGGTTGACCACACCGACACGATTGTGGCGGTGTTTTGGCCAAAAATGTCATTGTGGGGAAATAGCGTTCGTGACTGCACATATCCAAATGCTACCTGTGTTTTTTATAACTGCGTTCACAACCGCCACCACTCTCCCACCGCTCTACCAAATAGGGGCATAGTTAGCATAAGTGTAATGATGGTGATGATGATGAGCATAGATTGTGGTGGAATAGCAGCAACATAAAGCTGAATAGATATTGAAAGAATACTTTCCATAGCTAGATTGTCCCTTAGATAATCAAAGCCAAGTTCACTATTTGTGACATATGTTATGTCACACAAGTAGTTTTCCCTTCTTTGCTCGCTTGACATATTTTCTGCAATATAACCCATCATTACATGAGAAAAGCCCAATATTGAGCAGCTAACCATAAGTAAAAGAAGAGAATGGAAATAAGTGGAATGCTTCATAATTTGGGTAATGGTGCAGGTCCAGGTCCCTAAAGTTTAGACCACACTTCACATAGGTCCGCTTTATTTAAAACTCTTCATTTTGGTCCCTCGCATACAAGAGTCTTCAGGAAGGTCCTTTCATCAACATAACTTTAATTTGAGAGACAGATAAAATTACCATTACATTTACCCATTATTTTCTCTCTTATGATTCTAAGAAAGAGGGTCTTCTAGTCATTAAACTCCCTACCACTCAATCTAAGTAAAAAGATGCCACATAAGCTAAATTAACTGAAAATTTACATTGTAAGCAAAAAAACATCTCCATAAAGACTGAAAATCGAGATGGGGGCCATAATGAAGTCTAACAATGTGCTAGAGAACTAAATGAATGGTATTAAAAAACATGGACCCACGTGAAGTGTGCTCCACCTGAAATACGTGGTAAATATTTTTCCAAAAAATCATTTCTCAAAGGTTATTGAAGTCATTAGAAAAATACAGTTTGAATGACTACAAGGATGTGACATACGTTGGATTAGGCCAACCTGCAGTCCCAGAAATCGAGGAACCTGGCCAACCCATTCACAATCACGCCTGGCAAGGTAATCGTTTACAGTAACTACATGAACTCCTTTCCCAGTCAATGCATTTAAGTAAGCTGGCAAAACCTCCACAAGGGTTTTTCCTTCTCCTGTCTTCATTTCTGCTATCTCTCCCTTATGTAGAACCATTCCACCTGCAATGGAAATATTTAACATGACATTCTCTCACACAACTGTAGTTGAAAGCCAACAGAGAGATATGAATGCAGAAAATGTAGGGGGGTACTGAAAGAAGAAGCTTTTGGCTATAAAAAGGTGTTTAGCACAAACTAACATGCACGAATAAAAACTGATAAAATATGATAATTAGATTCACTGAAGTACCTATCAACTGAACATCAAAAGGACGAAGCCCCAAAACCCTTTTTGATGCTTCTCTTACAACAGCAAATGCTTCCTGACAATAAAAGGCAGAAAATCTTCATCAATAAGTAACAATATGAACTACGAGATAAATAAAGGGTTGTGAACAGTATTATATCCTAGACTCAATACCATCCGTACAAATAACATGTACAATTAGGATAAAGAAAATTGAATTATGATTAGAAAGCAGTAAATTAGGAACACACGGTAGCTTTATCCCAATTAACTGAGGTTGAATTTATGAACCAGGACTTTCCATTCCTCCATGCCAAGTGTTCGATTAAGAATTAAACTTAAACTACTCAAATCATCTAGAACAACTTTCATATATTTAACTTGATCCAACTCTTCTACTGCATAAACATTCAACATACTCTATCTATTTGTATAATTGATAGATTCTCTAACCTTCATTGTACATGCACAAATTACATAAGTTTATTATATAATATCTTATATTCAATATATGTCAGTCATTGCTCCAATATAATCACCCGTTTATTTAACTTTTCTAGCTTTGTCACACATCCACCTTAGTATTCTCATAAATGTCACACTCAACTTAGATAGTCAACAATTTGTTAAAGCCATACTCAACAGTGTAGGATAAATTGCGAGTTTATAAATTTTACCTTTAAATCTTCATTATATTCTTTTATAGCATAGTACTGTTGAGACACTTCTTTATTGTTAAATGTTAACTACTCAACCTTAACTCTAAGGTTACATTCTAAGGTACTTAAACTCATATCCCGCTACTCAACCTTGTTGATAGCCCTGAACCAAGGAAATGTGCACAGGTTAAAATTATTATGATAATGAAAGAGCAAGTTACCCTTAACTTTGTCATATGAATGATGGAAAGATAAAAAGAAGAAGTTACCCTTAACTTTGTCATATGAATGATAGAAAGATAAGAAGAAGATAAAGAATGAATATGAATATGTGATAAGTAAAATAAAGAACTAAAAGAAAGACAAGTAGCAAGTAGTATGGATATACAAATGTATTGATCCTAAAGTAAATCTATTGCTAATGTTAGTAGCATGTTTCCTTTTCATTAGTGCTTACTACGTGTCATTCTCATTCTCTTATGTAGATTTTTACTTGCTAGCTCTTTACTTGTTATACACCTCCTACTATTTAATGCTAACATTTTTTTTTTATTTTGCAAGGAACAAAAGAGGTAAGATCTCACTTAGTCATTTTTATGGCTAACTTTTTATATTTTTACATTTTTAGGATCAGAAAAGACAAGGAAGAAATTACCAGTAAATTGTCAGAAGAAGAACGTCGGCAAATAAAGGAGAAAAATACCGAATTTGGGTCCAGGTCATCACATGAGTACTGGAGAAGATGGACGAGCTCAACAAATGAAAAGAAGACTCTTAGTCATAGGTTAAGGTTTATAGTCAATTGTCATAGAGGCTAGTAGTAAGGAGTGGAGTCTAGTTTGATCTATGTAGTAGTTATGATGTGATGCCCTGCTTTTTGTACTTTATAGTTAAGGGCATGTATATGTAGATGCTCTTATGATATTGTATCCAGAACTCTTTGATATTTTATAATGTCAGTTTATGTCCCTTTACATTCTGCAGTGCTCGGTCCTTTGAGATAATTATAAACATTTATATTCCTGTTGCGTATCATTACGTTTAGAGTAGTTTTTAAGAAAATTATGTTAGTTCCTGTCATTCAAGAAGTTAACATGTTTTTAATTATGGCGGTCTAGACGGGCTGTTAAACCTTCAGTCCACCCCAGTCAACCGAAAGGTTGGCACGGCGACTATCTACATGGAGGTCCCTGCATTCTATGGGGTGCGTTGGACGCACCAAAATATTTTGTATCTCTCCTGTCTCATACTTAAGGAGTAACTTCCCCGCCACTATAACATCGTTAAGCAACACATATGGGTGTCTTAGATCCGTTTGTCAATCTAAAACCGTTACGGCCTACATCTTTGAATTCATCGAGGTCGCCGCGCAAAACAACGGCCTCTCCCCGGACCATTACCTAGGGTACTTCTTCGTAGGTAAGCAACCCCACCTTCGCACGCGACTTTGTGTCCACAACGCATCTACTCTGTCCCGCGCTATAGAGCAAGCTCGTTGCACCGACGAGGACTCTACGTGACCCAACTTCCCTCCTCTACTCATGCACCCCACCAGTTGTTGCCCACCGAAACCTCAGCCACCAATCTATCAATCAAATCTCTGGCATCCACCTAGAACTCGGTCAATCGGTCTGCCACCTCCTCCGTCGGTTACACCACCACCTCTGTCAGTTCCACCACTTACGATACCCGCACCACCAAGAGCTTATCTTACTAGGAGTACCTCGAGCTCCACTAGAAGGGTATTTATTTCGTTGCCAGCAGTCGTACTCACCAACACACAAATGAGCTCTCAAGGACTTGTGCTTGTTGATCGGTGCCGAAAACGATGAATCCCAACTACTTGAATGCTCTCGAACTAGACACCGCAAAAGATTCTCAAGACTCATTTTAACCGCCTCAGTCTACCCATCAGTCTGAGGGTGGTATGGGACGAGAATTCCAACATCATAATCGTTGCATGCCAGATCGTCTTCCAAAAATAATTCATGAACTTGACATCACGATCCAAAACTATGATCTTAGGTAGACCATGTAACCTAAACATGTCCCTCACAAACAGTGACAAAATGTGACGTGTGAGCAGTCTTGCTAAAAGAAATAAAGTGGATCATCTTAGAAAGTGCATCCAATAGCACAGCAATTAAACTATAGTGTACAACTCTCTATCATAATTCGAGTACTTTTGAATGTCGCTCTTTGATTTCAGTATGACTTTTGAGGTTACATGCAACTCATCTGGCATTGACATTTGCGGAGTACTGAGCTATGAAGGTCGTCAACTTCTCTTTGATCTCTTCAAAATCCCTAGTGGTTGTCTTGGTCCACTGAAAACCACCCTTACGAAAGCAACTCGTAAAGGGTGTCATAGCCGTACACATTCTTATCATGGCGACGCCTAGGCGTCCAGTCGGCCGATTGAAAACAAGGCGAAGGCCGCCTTATTTTTTTTAAAAATTAGGGGTATAGACAGCGGTTTATATATAAACCGCTGTCTATACTCTCATAGACAGCGGTTTATATATAAACCGTTGTCTATTGTAACATTCCGTGTACAATAGACAGCGGTTTATATATAAATCGCTGTCTATTGTACAAATAGACAGCGGTTTATATATAAACCGCTGTCTATTTGTACAATAGACAGCGGTTTATATATAAACCGATGTATATTGTACACGGAATGTTACAATAGACAGCGGTTTATATATAAACCGCTGTCGAATAGGGATATAAACGAAAGAATTTACCCCGTCTTTTTACTTTTTACCGTCGCTGGATCGTTTGCTGCTCTGTGCGAAAACCCTAAAGGCGATTTCTCCTCGACAAGTCGACATCTTCCTTAGGTTCGTTTTTACGATTTTTTTCTTGCTCTTCTAATTTCTAAGTTGGAATGGTATAATTTCTAAGTTGAATGGTATACTTTCTAATTTGAATAATCATTTCATAATTCATATTTTCCTACTTCCTAGTTCCTAGTTCCTACTGCTTCTATAGTTCTGTATTTATATGTGTGATTGACTTAATGTGTGGTAGACTAGTATTACCTCAATATCATTGCGGTTTTGTATGAATTTTGTTTAGGCTGCGTTCGTTTCGCGGGTTTTGAAGGAAGGAATTGGTTTTGGGTTTCCCAATTCCATTCACTGGTGTTCGTTTGGTAATTTATTGGAGGGAATTGATTTTCCTACAAAGCCTACCGGTTTGGATCCGTTAAGAATTTAGCCTAAGGTGAAAACCCACCCTTTTCCATAGGTTTTGGGGGAATTTTCTCTCTCCTACTAATCATGTGTCATCACTCTCTCCCTATAGCATTATATCTATTATTTTAAAAAATTCGGATATTTATATAGTATTATTTATGACATTACATATGTTAATATTTTTTGTTAACTAATTAATTACGCCTTAATTGTATATTATATTTCATTAATATTTCGTGTTTTAACTATTTCAAAAAAATAATTATTATTTAGAGCAATCTTATAAGCACCAATTATATATTATTCTTTCAAAGAAATATTTAATATTTTTAAAAAACTATTTATATAGTATTCTTTCATGTTTTAACTTTTTCAAAAAAAAAATCATTATTTAGAGCACAAATTATAATAATTATATTATGGTTATCATGTTAATTAAATGTTTTCGTTATGTTTAGGTATATGTATATATTTAATATCAATTCCAATGTTTGAATTCTATCATATAGCCGAACAAAAAAATTGATAGATTCAATTTCTGTCATTGAAAATCATCCTGCAAACGAACAACAAAATTGAGTTTTGACCCAAAATCAAAACCTATGAGCTTTTGGTTTTGGACCAAAACCAATTCCTTTCAATTAAAACCTACGAAACGAACGCAGCCTTAGGTTTTTTGGATGGTTTAGGTTTTTTTAGGGCTTTCTTATTACAGGAAAATGACAGATAAAGGATCCTCATCAAAGTCAACAAGAGGCTTCACTAAAATGATGGGATTGAATAAGCTTAGAGCAGAGGGGAAGAAGATTTTTATTTCTGTTAATGATGTTGGCCACATTATTCAGGGCCTGAGTGTAATAAATTGATGAGTCTAATTGGTTCTCTTGTGAGGATGTATGTTCCAATCACATGTGCTAGATGGAAGGAAGTTGATAAAGAAATTAAAGATCGAATATGGGAAAAAGTAAATGTACGTAATTTTGTTATTAGCGATTACATATAAGTGTTTTTTTAGTTATTTATTAATATTATTGTCTATTATTTTCAGAATTATTTTGATAATGTTGATGGTGTTCGTCATGAATTGATGAAAAGCATGGGTGAAAGTTGGCGGTCGTGGAAATCTAAACTTTATGTCCATTACATAAAGGATGTTGATTTGGAGCATCGTTACAATGTTCCAGTCAAGTATAATTTTATACCTCTTGAAGATTGGAAAATTTTTGTTGACAATCGCACCACTCCGGAAGCTATGGTTATGTGTTCTTATTTCTTAAAAAACTCAATGTTTTATTGCATCTATAACTTTGTAAGCATTATACTCTAAGTATTAACAAATATTTATTTGTGTAGGAGAAAAGTAAACTTAACACAGAGAGAGCAAAAGCACAAAAGTCGTTTCATACTACTTCCAGAATGGGTTATTCTGGATTAGAAAAAAGGATGGTATTAGTATTTACTATTTAGTTCTCTACTTCTCTCTTGTATATTTTGTTTTAAAATGTGTTTTTTCAATAATTTAAATGATAATTTATTTGCATTTTATTATCAAGATTGAACAAGGTGCAAATGCACCAATTTCACGTGCGGAGCTATGGAAAGTCGGTCACAAAAGAAAGACTGGTGAATACATTAGTCAGGATGCAGCTGATTTGGCAGCTAAAATTGTATGTTTAAATTATCATTTCATCATTTGTAAATTTTCATTTCATCAATCATCGTTTGCATTAATATTTATTGATTTCACTTAGGATGAGGTCTCGAGCCAAGAGTTTGCTGCAAGTGTAACAGAGTCACAGGTAAGAGATGACATCCTTGCATCTATTTTAGGAAAGGAACATCCGGGCAGAGTAAGAGCTGAGGAAAAACATCTCGATGATACTTGGAAATTTCAAGATGCTTTCAATGATGTTATTGCAAGACTAGTGCCCGATCAACAATTGCAAGACAAGATTGCAGAGCAGGGCACTAACTATAAAGTATCTCGAAATAGTTTTGGAAAGCTTATGGCAATTAGGCAACGAACCACCTTAAATCCAAGTGAGTATTGATTACGTTTTTATTTTTTCTTAAACTACTTATATGTTATACTAATTTATTTTTGTCTTAAATAAATAGTGGATTGGTGGGGTCCACATGGAGGACCGAATGTTGACTTTACAAAGGTAGCATTGCGCATTCTTCTAGTTGTGAGCGCAACTGGAGTACTTTTGAGTTTGTAAGTATACACAAATTTAATTTAAAATTGAACTTGTTTTATCCACTAACAAATAACAAGTTTGCAACTATCTCGATTCAGATTCACACAAAGAAAAGAAATAGATTGGAGCATCAAAGGCTTAATGATCTTGTATACATCCAATACAATCGTCGTCTACAAGCACGATTCCAAGAAAGACGTGAAAAAGGAAGAAATTACAACCCTTTAGTGCTTGATGAGCTAAATTGGAATGGTGAGTGGATGATGAACAAACCGGAGGAAGCTTTAGTTTATGATGATGATGATCTCACATGGGAAACAGTAGAGAGAGCTATTGGGACTGGGGCTCGAAATTTACGAAGTGGTGCTCAAGCTAATCTTGAACAAATATTTGAAGGGGATGAAGATCTAGATCATTTTAGCGTTGCAAATGATGATGAAGATCTTGTTGATAATTAAAGGCAAATGCCGAGTACCTCAAACCAACTAAGCTCATGCAATGCCAATGACGATTTACTAGATGATGATTCTATTTGATCTAAAAAATTATTAATGCTACATTGCTACTGTGTATCAGTGTATGATGTTGATGATAATATTTTGGTATTGAGTGAAATGGTTGCGAATCTTGTGATTGTCAATTTGACATTATATATATTGATTCTAAAATCTGAATGTTATTTCTATTTGATTCTGAATGTTATAATGCTGAATGAAAAAAAACTGTGTATCTGAATGTTGAATGACTTCTGGAGTTCTGGCTTCTGGGAGTAATGAAAATTCTCTTTCAGTCTTTTAAAAAAAAATGGGACTATAGACAGCGGTTATTTCAATAACCGCTGTCTATAGTCCCCTGGCAGTGACTATAGACAGCGGTTATTTCAATAACCGCTGTCTATAGTCACTGGCAGGGGACTATAGACAGCGGTTATTGAAATAACCGCTGTCTATAGTACTATAGACATTTAATGCTAGGCGAGCCCCGACCGCCTTGACGCTTTGTACTATAGACAGCGGTTATTTAAATAACCGTTGTCTATAGTCCCCTGCCAGTGACTATAGACAGCGGTTATTGAAATAACCGCTGTCTATATTCTTCATTTGTTTAAAAAAAAAAATTAAATGTCGCCTAGCATTTGCTCGCCTTATTGTCGCCTAGGCGTCCTGATGCAGGACGGCGCGTAGGGTTGCGCGCCTGTCGGCTATTTCTAGGAAACCCTAAATGCATGTAATTAAAAATTTAAATTGAGCGGGCGTTGCACGAACCTTAAGAAATTAGGCAATTAGATTTTTTTTTTTTTTGTAAAGCATAAAATTACTATTTTATGTTTAAAATGAATTTTCTTAAAATCTGGTTCAATTCTAAATCCGGGGAAGGAAGTTCGCAACTTTCGTTTCGTTCCCCCTGTTGTAGCAAACGGAAATCGTGAACTCCAAATACGTTTCCGTTTGGAGCTTTCGACGTAGCGTTCGCTGACAAAATCCTGGGCGAAAACCCACAATGAATCCAATATCCTAAAGAGAAAATTTAGATGCACACAAAGGAAAAGAAAGGAACAAGTTACCCCCGGAAAGAGGCGTCTTTCCGCAATCGAAGTCGACGGCGATCCCGCGAGGAATTCCTCGTCACCTCCAATCTCCCGCTCCGTGGACGGCCGCTATCGCACAAGGGCACTACGGGATAAATTCACTCACTCTCACACTAAAGTGGTTCCACGAAATCTCAAACACTCACTAATGTGAGGAGGCCACAAACTAAACAACCTAAAACTCACTATCTCATACGAAAGTGGTTCCACGTAATCTCTAACACAAGAAAAATAACTCCTTTCATCCAATCTCACGACAGCAACACCACTTTCTACAGCAACCTAAATTCCACTGTTTGATAGTCAAATCCTTACACAGGAAATCAAACAGTATTCTACTTTCTCTAAATCAAATGTTCAAACAGTAACATTAAAGTACTATTCATCATCTTCCCATATAGACAACAGCAGCCCCAAGCCAAACTCTCATCAGCTGTTGATTTCTAACAGGAAATACAAAATGAACAACCACTCGTAACAGCCCAAATCTTCTCACGGAAGCAAAATGCAGCAATAACAAATCAAAAACAACCGTATATCCCCTACAGAACTCCTAACAGGAACAGTAATTAACTCACAATAGTCCGATTCCTCTCACGAAAGCAAGCACAGCCTTCATTCTTCTAGTTTTTCTTTTTCTCCACCTTAGATTTTCGAGCTCCTCCATTTTTATCCTCCAAGCAGGAAACTGTAGCCGACCAAAGCAACTACCCGGGTTGCGTGGATGGTGGGGAAGGAGCGCAGATGTCGGGTAGGCGAATCGTGGCTTGGCGGCGGTTGGAGATGTCGTCGTGGGGGCCTTGAAGCGGGCAGCCGTCGAAGTCGGGAAGATGCGACTTGCGAGCCCTATTGCGCGAAGAGGACAGTGGACCGGCTTTGTGTGGGAGAGGGCTGACCCGGCTGCTTCTAATGCACACACACATAGCGACATACATTTACATATATATATATATCTCAATTTATATATAGATATATATACATATATTGCACACAAAATATAATAATACAAATACATAAAATGCACACAAAATGACAAAATTAAAATGCCATAAATTAGGGCCGGTAAGGGTCCGGACGGTTGCGGCGTCGGGTACTTTGGCGTCGACCTACTCGGGGCTGGTCTCCACCAGCTCTCCCCCTCTCGAAATCACTCATCATTGGTGAGTGCTCTGAGCGGTAGTGTTGTAGAAGATCGGCATCCATGCGCTGTAACTCCTCAGCCAAGACCCAGCTGGTCTCGGTCTCTGGTCTGCCATGCCAACGAACCAAGTATCTCTGAAAACCACCATCAGTAGTGGTCACTGTCTCATCATCTAATATCTGCTCGGGAACCAAGATCTGTCGCGGAAGTCTGTCAGCGGCTCTGGGAACAGGTATGAAGGAATCACCTGGTGCCTCATGCTCGTCCTGAAAACTGTCAGTGGACAAGGGTAGAACTGCAGATGGTGTGTCAGTAACTGAATGAGTGTCGGTATGTCCCGAATGTGGCTCCTCACTAGCACCTCCCAACCCAGAAGCAACAAAAGGAGGAGAAGGCAATGGAAAATCTAAAGATTCATGCGGGTAATCGTGGAATAAAGTCAGATCGGCTACGTTGAAAACCGGATTTGCACCCCAATCGGAAGGCATCTCAAGTTCATACGCATTTTGCACAATCCGCTTGACCACTCTAAAGGGTCCAGTTCTACGGTCAGCTAGCTTCTTTACGGTACCCAAAGGTAGCCGTTCCGGATTTAGCCGAACCATCACCAAGTCATCCACTTTGAAACTAATAGCTCTTTTATGCTTGTTAGCTTGAGTTGCGTATAAATCATAAGTACTATGCAATTTCCGCTCAATTTCTTTATGCAAATCATGCAAATGCAATGCATAGTCGTGTGCAAACTGGCTAGTCCTAAAAGTGGGTGGTAGTGGGGCTAAATCTAGCGGCACTCGTGCAGTGTGACCATGAACAACCTCATTGGGAGATAAACCCGTAGATCTATTCTTCAAATTATTATAGGCCAATTGAGCGTGGGGAAGAATTAGATCCCAATTCCCCTGGTGATCTCCTACCAAACAGCGCAGTAAATTTCCTAAACTCCTATTAACAACCTCAGTTTGACCGTCGGTCTGTGGATGATAGGCGGTCGAAAATAGAAGTTTAGTGCCTAATAGTCTCCAGAGTGACTTCCAAAAGTAACTGGTGAACTTGACATCTCGATCGGTAACTGTCTTGGGTATCCCTCGGTGCGCGACAACCTCTTTATAATAAATTCTGGCAACATGAGAGGCGTCGTCGGCTTCGTTGCAGGGAATGAAATATGCCATTTTTGAAAACCGATCGACCACTACAAGAATGGAATCGTGCTTCCTAAAAGTGCGCGGCAATCCAAGCACAAAATCCATGCTAACATCATCCCAAGGAATACTGGGCACCGGTAAAGGTGTATATAATCCAGCGGGCTGTTTATTGCCCTTCGCTACCTGACAAGTGCGGCAGCTACTGACAATCTGGGCGATAACCCGCTTCATCCCGGGCCAATAGAATCGCTCCTCTACTAAGGCTACCGTCTTATCTCGTCCAAAGTGTCCACCTAAACCTTCGCCGTGTAATTCCCATACAATGAAATTTCGCAACGAGGTGCGGGGAATACACAGACGGGTTCCACGAAACAAATATCCGTCTCGGATGAGGTAATCTGTCTCATCGTGAAAAGGATCAGAGCGTATCGCATCATAAATTCCGCTAAAATCAGGACAACTAGAATAGTCATCTTTGATACGCTCAAATCCAATCACCTGAGTGCGCATCTGTGATAATACAAGGGTGACTCGACTAAGGGCGTCGGCAACCCGATTCTCCGTTCCCTTACAGTGCTTGAGAACGAAGGTGTACTCCTGCAAATATGATACCCACTTAGCCTGTCGAGGGTTCAACTTTTGCTGCGAATTGATATAACGCAACGCCTGATGATCGGAGTGGAGGACAAACTCCTTGGGCAACAAATAGTGCCTCCAGTGACGCAACGTCTGCACAATCGCATAGAATTCGCGCTCGTAATTGGAATAATTCAGCTTCGGGCCTGAAAGCTTTTCACTAAAAAATCCAACGGGGTGACCCTCTTGACTAAGTACACCTCCTATCCCAACCCCAGAGGCATCGCAGGATACCTCGAACACGTGACTAAAATCAGGGAGTCTCAAAACAGGTGCAGTGGACATCTTATCTTTGATGATCTCAAAGGCTCTAGCTGTCGATGACGTCCACTTGAAATTTCCCTTTTTCGTACACTCAGTGACTGGCGCCATAATAGAACTAAAGTTCTTTATGAATCGACGATAAAAGGTGGCTAGCCCATGAAAACTACAGACATCGTGAATGTTCTGAGGTGTAGGCCACTCACGAATCGCTCGAACCTTTTCGGGGTCCATAGTGATGCCAGCGGAGCTCACTATATATCCCAAAAAAATAACAGACTCAGCCATAAAAACGCATTTCTTCAAATTGATGTATAGTCGCTCGGCTCGCAGGAGCTCGAAAATAGTACGTAGGTGAGTCAAATGCTCACTCTCAGTCTGACTATATATCAAAATGTCGTCGAAATAAACTACTACGAACTTCCCAATGTAAGGCCTGAAGACATGGGTCATCATCCGAGCGAAAGTACTAGGGGCATTGGACAACCCAAAGGGCATCACAAGCCACTCATAAAGTCCATCCTTCGACTTGAAGGCGGTCTTCCACTCGTTTCCCTCGCGTATACGGATCTGATGATAACCACTACGAAGGTCGATCTTAGAGAAGATCGTAGCCCCAGTCAACATGTCCAACATATCATCCAGTCGGGGTATCGGGAATCGGTATTTCAATGTGATCTTGTTGACAGCACGACTGTCAACGCACATACGCCAAGTACCATCCTTTTTCGGGGCAAGGAGGGCAGGCACCGCACAAGGGCTAAGGCTATGACGAATAAAGCCCCTATCTAATAACTCTCCAATCTGCTTCTGCAGCTCCTCGTGGGCGGCAGGATTCAATCGATAATGCGGTAGATGAGGGAGGGAAGTTCCAGGAACAAGGTCTATCGCATGCTGAATACACCTCATGGGAGGTAACTCAGCCGGAAGCTCATCAGGGTGTAGGTCATGGAACTCCTCTAAGAGTCTCCTAGCAGGTATAGGAGTCGACTCATATACCTCTGATAAATCAGATGCCTGTAAAACCACTAAGGCATACATAAATCCACCGTCAAAACTCTCTCGATGGAACTCAGTACCTCGTATAATGCTAATAGTCTTCTTCCTTTCAGTGGGAGGAAGAGATTCTTTCGCACTACTACTCGCGCGGAATGGGGGTGCTTTGGGTCGCACCGGGGTCAACACTACTCTCTTTCCGTCCAGTAGAAAGGAGCAAGTGTTGGACCTGCCATGTATGGTGACATCTCGGTCGTATAACCAAGGTCGCCCAAGCAATACGTGGCACACATCCATAGGCATTACGTCACACCAGATCTTATCGGAATACGTTCCGATAGTGATGGGCACTAAACATCTCCTAGTCACCGATAGTGTAGTCTTGGTAACCCAAGCTACCTGAAATGGGGATGGGTGCGGCTCAGCAGTGAGTCTCATGCGGGCTAGAGCTGTCTCAGCTATCACATTCATACAACTCCCGTTATCCACTACTAAACGACACACTTTCTCCCCAGCCTTAAAATAGGCCTGGAAGATATTCGTCCGCCAATAATCGGGTGACTCTTGTGGTGTAGATAGCATGCATCTCACCACTAGAACGCCGGGATCTATCTCCTCATCACTAGGCGTACCGTACACTTCGTCGTTCAAAACGTGTGAGTCCCTCTCGACTCCAGCTTCTTCTACATACTCATCCTCCTCAGTCACCTCATGAATAACCAACGTGCCTTTCCTCTTGGGACAATCCCTCGAAATATGGCCCATCTGCTGGCACTCATAACATCGGATCTGTGAAGGGGTCACAGTTCCCATGGGGGACTTCCTATTCTGATCTCTGGTGTAGGTCGAGGTAGGCTTCGACGCACTCTCCTTACCTTTATGTTCTTCTTTTTTGTAAGAAGTGTTCGTTTTAGGTTGAGATTTGAACCGGGAGGTTCTCTTCTGGTGCTCTTCGATATCGATGGCGATAGATATGATCTCAGGGAGAGAATAATGGCCATATCGAATCAACTCATCTCGGATCTCAGACCGTAGCCCACACTTAAATTTGGATAATGTGTCACGTGGGTGTTCTAATACATTGCACCTAATCATAAGATCCTTCATCTCAGCTAAATAATCAGAAACTGACTTGGACCCTTGACGTAAAGACGTCAGCTCGTCTCGTAGACGGGACTGGTAATGCTGGGGAATGTACTGCTCCTCTAATATGGCCTTCATGTGGGGCCAAAGTGTAATGGGAGGGCGTCCATTCCTCTCTAAACTACGCTCTTCACCTATCCAAAAGATCTACGATCGTCCAGTCAATCTCATTTTGGCGAACTGAACCTTTTGGTCCTCCGTCATACGATACCAGTCAAAATAAGTCTCAATATCAATAATCCAATCTGAAAAAACTTTGGGATCCATAGAACCATCATAAAGTGGTGGATCAAGTTTCACAACTCGTGTGAGATCCGGTCGCCTATCCCGGGGAGGATAGTCGTATTCATCATCGTAAGGATCACGATAGTCTCGACGTCGTGGGGGCGGCGGTCGATGCCACTCTCTAGGGCGATCATCACGATGCATGGCCGGTATATGTCGATGATGGTCTCGAGGACGCTCCTCTCTCGCTACGTCATAATGTGGTCTCTCCTGATAATTATCTCGCATGCCTAATATAGGCCCTCGTTGGGGTTCAGGAAAATTCCTTGGAAAATTCCCACCCTGATCACGCGCAAACTCGTGCCTATCTATGGGGTTCCGACCCTCTTCCTCAAATAGAGGATTTCTCCTAAGTGTAGACCTTTCTCCATAGTGTGGAGGGGCTTCGTACTGTGGACGAACAGAATGCTCATCTCGAATTGGAGGCGACATTGGAACTCGAGGAGGTACTTCTAAACTATTCATCCTAACACTAAGGTTTTCAAACCCTTCTCTCACTTGATAAATACTCTCGGTTAACGCTGCCATTTGGTGGGCGAAAGGTAGAAACCACTGGGGCGGTTCCATCCCTTCGTTCACTCGACTCGCTTGGCCGCGTTCAATTCGACGCATCTCCGAATTTACCTCTTGAGGGTGTTCAGGTGGAGTGTGATGTGGTGAACTCATGCTCACTAACCTACCACTACGCAGTTGCATGCAAACAAACAATTAAGATGGATGATTATGCTAAAAAAAAATTAAATTAAAAACTTCTTTTTTGAAAAATTTTAAAATGTTATGCGGGGTTCCTATTCTACGCAGGGCGGATTTCGAAACTTAGAAAAATTTCGGAACCTGGCTCTGATACCAAAATTGATGCAGGACGGCGCGTAGGGTTTGCGCGCCTGTCGGCTATTTCTAGGAAACCCTAAATGCATGTAATTAAATATTTAAATTGAGCGGGCGTTGCACGAACCTTAAGAAATTAGGCAATTAGATTTTTTTTTGTAAAGCATAAAATTACTATTTTATGTTTAAAATGAATTTTTTTAAAATCTGGTTCAATTCTAAATCCGGGGAAGGAAGTTCGCAACTTTCGTTTCGTTCCCCCTGTTGTAGCAAACGGAAATCGTGAACTCCAAATACGTTTCCGTTTGGAGTCTTCGACGTAGCGTTCGCTGACAAAATCCTGGGCGAAAACCCACAATGAATCCAATATCCTAAAGAGAAAATTTAGATGCACACAAAGGAAAAGAAAGGAACAAGTTACCCCCGGAAAGAGGCGTCTTTCCGCAATCGAAGTCGACGGCGATCCCGCGAGGAATTCCTCGTCACCTCCGATCTCCCGCTCCGTGGACGGCCGCTATCGCACAAGGGCACTACGGGATAAATTCACTCACTCTCACACTAAAGTGGTTCCACGAAATCTCAAACACTCACTAATGTGAGGAGGCCACAAACTAAACAACCTAAAACTCACTATCTCATACGAAAGTGGTTCCACGTAATCTCTAACACAAGAAAAATAACTCCTTTCATCCAATCTCACGGCAGCAACACCATTTTCTACAGCAACCTAAATTCCACTGTTTGATAGTCAAACCCTTACACAGGAAATCAAACAGTATTCTACTTTCTCTAAATCAAATGTTCAAACAGTAACATTAAAGTACTATTCATCATCTTCCCATATAACAGCAGCCCCAAGCCAAACTCTCATCAACTGTTGATTTCTAACAGGAAATACAAAATGAACAACCACTCGTAACAGCCCAAATCTTCTCATGGAAGCAAAATGCAGCAATAACAAATCAAAAACAACCGTATATCCCCTACAGAACTCCTAACAGGAACAGTAATTAACTCACAATAGTCCGATTCCTCTCACGGAAGCAAGCACAGCCTTCATTCTTCCAGTTTTTCTTTTTCTCCACCTTAGATTTTCGAGCTCCTCCATTTTTATCCTCCAAGCAGGAAACTGTAGCCGACCAAAGCAACTACCCGGGTTGCGTGGATGGTGGGGAAGGAGCGCAGACGTCGGGTAGGCGAATCGTGGCTTGGCGGCGGTTGGAGATGTCGTCGTGGGGGCCTTGAAGCGGGCAGCCGTCGAAGTCGGGAAGATGCGACTTGCGAGCCCTATTGCGCGAAGAGGACAGTGGACCGACTTTGTGTGGGAGAGGGCTGACCCGGCTGCTTCTAATGCACACACACATAGTGACATACATTTACATATATATATATATATATATCTCAATTTATATATAGATATATATATATATATATTGCACACAAAATATAATAATACAAATACATAAAATGCACACAAAATGACAAAATTAAAATGTCATAAATTAGGGTCGGTAAGGGTCCGGACGGTTGCGGCGTCGGGTACTTTGGCGTCGACCTACTCGGGGCTGGTCTCCACCACGTCCGCCTTGTCGCCAAAGCGTCAAGGAGGTCGGGGCTCGCCTTGGTACGCCTTGACGCCAAGATAAGAATGGTCGTACAAAATCCCTTGATAAACCTCTAATAGAAGGTGACGAGTCCATGAAAACTACGAGTCTCATTAATAGTCGTGGGTACTGGCCACTCACGAAGGGACTTGACACAAGGTCGACGGACACTCCAAACGCGAATACCATGAATCCCAGAAAATGAACCAACTTCAACATACAGATACAGTTCTTCAGATTGACAAATAACATCTCTTTGTGGAGGATGTCAGAGAGAAATTGTAAATGAAGACGGTGGTGAGAGTGGGTATGGATGTATATCAGAATGTCGTCGAAGTAGACGACTAGAAACTTGCCCATGTTGGGCCGAAGAACCTGGGCCATGACTCTCGTGAAGGTGATTGGGGCATTCGAAAGCCCAAATTGCATGACCAGTCACTCATAAAGACTGTCTTTGATCTTAAATGTTGTCCTCCACTCATCCCCTTCTCAGACCTGAATCTGGTGGTAGTAACCACTAGAGGTCAATTTTCAAAAAGATTTGTGCACCGGACATCGTATCTAGGAGGTCATCAATTAAAGGAATGGGGAAGCAATACTTCAGTGTAATCTTGCTTATCGCTATGTTATCGATGCACACACGCCAGTTGTCATCCTTGTTAGGGATAAGAATGGCGGGGATTGAGCACGGACTCAATCTCTCGCTAATAAATTATTTCCTAAGCAAATCACCAATATGCCGCTTGAGCTCAACGTGCTCATTGAGATTCATGCAATAATGTGGGAGGTTTGGTAACAAAGCTCCCAAAATAAATTCAATAGCGCGTTGAATATCCCGCAAGGACGGCAACTCGTCAGGGATAATGTCACTAAACTCATCAAGGATGCGACGGGATGAGGCTCAAGGGTGTCGGTGGGGCTCTCAAATGCCAAGGTGGCGACCACTACATAAGCGATGTTGCTGAATTTTTTTGGGCTCACTCATCAAATTGTTAATTAAAAGTGCTCTGAAACGATAATCAATGGAAAGAACATTCATCCCACAATGGCAAATGATGAGATAAATGATTCAACATTAAAAAAATTTGATGCCATGAGAGTCTTCATCCCTCCAACTATACTGAAGCTATTTTCACCTTCAGTGGTTTCGAAGTCTCATCAATCTAAAAGAAGTGCTCATATCTATAAATTTAACTCTTGACATCGTCGCCATTGAACTCGAGAAACTCAACACTAGGGCATTTCGTTGGTATCACCGCGAGTTCCAAATTTGGATATTGGCTCTGCTTTTGCACCGTCACAACGATCCATCAATAAGTTCATCATCATTTATCATAATCCATCATATGCTCTCGTTTGACTTTCATTCCTTTTTTGCGGAGAACGCCCAAGGCCTCAAACGATCCTTGCAATTGATCCACCTTAACATTGGAGATCATGCAATCGAGTGTTCTCCGCAATTGTCATCGACGAAGAAAATTTGGCGCGAGGTCATTCATTTCTTGCAGAGAACGCCCAAGGACCCCAAACGATCCCTACAACTGATCTACCTAGCATTGGAGAATATGTGATTGAGTATTCTTGGCAATCGTCATGGCGGAAGGAAATTTGGGGAGAGGAATTAGCTCTGATACAACTGCTGAAATCTCTTGCTATGAGTCAAACACTATTGCAGATCAAAGAAGGAAAAAGAGAACAAATCAAAGACAAAACAAATCCTAAGGAACTCCGACCGATCTTGAACGGAGAATGCAAGAGTCTTCCGCTGGAAGAGATCTGATACAGCAATCCAGTTGAGAGTTTTCTAATGCCTTATGCCTCCTATTAATTCACAGAGTCAATAATACTACTTATGCCATTGTTAGTCATTCGAGTGCTGCAGCTCCCGCCTAGCCTGCCAGTTCAATACGCATTGACCGTAACAAAATATTAATACTATAATGCTTCTAGAAATATGTGGTGCCTGAATGTAGGATTTGTTTAACACGGCGCTGAAACTCAATTCCAGTCACTACCAACTGATGCTTGCAAAAGTGGAGAAACAGAAAGCTCAAAAATCAAAAGATGATCGAAAACTTTACATCGAGAAAGATTTCCCACTTACGGGCAAAAGCGAATCCATCGACTCGCCGTTCTTCGCTCGTTCCTTGAGAACCGAAGTCCTCCCCCGCAATTCCGAATCCGAGAGCCTCTTCATCTCCGGCTCCAACCCATTGATCAACCCAACTGAATCCGAGAACCTCTTCTTCGTCCTCTCTCCCGTGTCCGTCCCCTTGAAGATCCCCCCTAGAAGACCGCTCAGGGAAGCAGCTACCGGAGCCACCCTACTCGCCGCGTCGTCTTTACTCCGGCGAGGTTTCCAGCCAAAATAGCAAGCGCCGAGTTCGGTTTTCGCGGGAAAGACTCTCGGAGTTAGAAGGGTTCTGCGGGATGAGGGGGTGAGCTTTAGTAAAGGAGTGGGAATTGGGGAAGAGGTCATGTTTTTGTGCATGAGATCAATGGAGATAAGGATTCCGAAATGAGGAAGAAATCTGGTGAAAGATTTGGAGATTCAATTCTGATGCGCGAGTAATCTGAAGCTCGCTGCAGCAGCAGCATTTCTGCCGACTGGAACCATTATCTGGAGGGAAAACGAGAGGAGCTGAGAATGGAGTAACGTGGATAAGACGATTATTTGGAAGATGAGATGAACGATTTTGGCTCTCCTCCAAATCAAAAATTTTCAGTCTCGAAATTGAAATTTTTGAGTCTATTATGGCTCTGCTCGAAATCGAAATTTTTGAGTTGATTTTGGCTCTGCCGAAATTGAAATTTTCGAGTAGATTTTGGCTCTGCTCGAAATCAAAATTTTCGAGTTGAATTCGGGTCGAAATTGAAATCGATTTCGAGTCGAGTCGACTCGGCTCGAAATGGCTCGATTCCGAGCTGGCTCGAAATCGAATCGAGCCGACTCAAAATCGAATCAATCTGGCTCGAAATTGAGCAATTTTTCTCTTTACTCATAGTTAGCTAGAAATTAAATTGGGAAACATCTAAAATTAGCAAATGAAACACTTAAAGCCTTCAATATTTTTATTTAGGTTTAAAATTTAGTATTTTTAATTTTAAAATAATAATATATTAATAAATACATAATTTTTTTAATTAATTCGCGTTGATTCAAATCATATTTCGAGCGATTCAGGGCTGGCTCGAAATCGACTCGAAATCAAATTCGAGTCCAATTGAATCGACTTAAATTGAGTCGAATCAATTGTAACCGATTCCGATTCGGCCCAATATTCGAGCAATTTTTGAGCGACTTTCGAGTTTCGAATAATATGCTCAGTCTTAATGGAGAGTAGACTCATCTGCACAAGTAAATTTTAGGTACGTGTGAGCTGAACATCTTACCCTAGCAAAAATAAAGTCGTATTTGGAAATCAAAAATATGGTCTTATTTTTGTCCAGATTTTTATCTGAATCGTAGATCGCGCGGGTGAAATTAATCTCACGCGGTAGATCGCGCTGCGTTACCCCTGCCTACGATTTGGCCCATCGTCAAGAGCTAAGAATGGGGGAGATCTCATCACAAAGATGAAATTTAGGTAAACTTTACTCTATTTTTTTCAACGCCTCAATCGATGCGCCATTTGTCAGCTCATTCGCTCGATCAAAATTGTCACTTGTAGAAAATGCAGACTTTAAAGTTACGTTGCTAGCTTTGATAGTTAGTATATGGGTCATTAATGTTGACGCCTGGAAAATCCCGGCTCCAAAATTCGGATCAATGCAGCCCGAGGTTATTGATCCTGCGGTCCAACTCCACGGCTCGGGTAGCTAAAATAGGAGAGAGAAAGTGGCTATAAGCACACCTCAGGTGCTCCAGCAGGGAGGTCCCACCACGTACTCGGAAGTTTGGGAGAAACTTCCCCTCCGCAACCAAAAGCTGGGCGAGGTACTAGACGGACATGGATTTGGCGAGTATCCAGCTTGGGGGGACCTCGACCACTTCCAAAAAGTGTCATTTCTAGTACCCCTGGGGGGCTATTTATAGAGAAATCCTGGGGGGGGTCCAGGCGAGGATACTGCCTCTGCTCGCGAGTTACAAGGGCTACTCGCCCATACTCGCGAGATACTCGCCCATACTCGCGAGATACTCGCCCATACTCGCGAGATACTCACCCAAGCTCGCCTCTACTCGGCCCTTGCTCGCCATACTCGCCCCTTGCTCGCCATACTCGCTCCTTGCTCGCCAAGCCCGCGTCTTGCTCGCCATACTCGCCCCTTGCTCGCCATACTCGCCCCTTGCTCGCCATACTCGCCCCTTGCTCGCCATACTCGCCCCTTGCTCGCCATACTCGCCCCATTGCTCGCCATACTCGCCCCTTGCTCCTGCTGGCTGAGTTGCCTTGTGTCTTGGACTGCCAGCTTCTGTGCTGACCTTTTGACCTTGACTTCAGCCTACGTGGCTTTGAATGTGCCTACCCTCGGAGAATGAGGGTTGTACATATAAGTGTTGATGCCAGGAAAATCCTGACCTCAAGATTCGGACCGATGCAGCTGGAGGCTACTCGCACAGCAGTCCAACGAGATGATTTGACTGGCAACAACGACGAAGCTAGAAGAGCAACTAACAGGACCCCAGGTGCTGCGGCAGGGAGGTCCCACCACGTACCCAGAAGCTCGAGAGAGTCTTCCCCTCCGAAACCAAAGTGGTCGAGCTTGGTACAGGGAAGGCACCGACTTGGCTGAAAGCAAGGGTGACGGGCTCGAGAGTTCGGGAATCAGGGTCCAAAAGCTCAAGTCCAGGTGCCAATCCAAGTACCCCTGGGGTCCTATTTATAGGAAAACCAAAGGGTAGGGGGCTTTTTATAGCCCAGCCCCCAACCCGGCGACTATGGGTTACTCGGCGAGTACCATGCCATAGTCGCCCATCTGACAAGTATTGGGTGCTGCTCGCACACGTCGGGCCAATACTCGCCCAGGGCTTCTGCTGCTTCCTGCGCGCGACGAGTTCCTCTGGTCGATACTCGCCTACCTGGCGACTATCACATGCATACTCGCCAGGGTCTCTTCTGCTTCTGCTTTGGAAAGTCAGTCTCTGTGTTGACCCTTTGACCTTTGACTTCTGCCTACGTGGCCTTGGGGGGGGTCCACCCTCGGAGAATGAGGGTTGTACACAATCCCCGCTCTTTGCGAGTAACGCAGTTGCTCGGAAAGAATCATCCAACCTTCATTCGACGAGATTGCCCGCTGGCGACTATTGGATTATACTCGCCATCTCGTTGGCCAACGCTCGAGCTCTATAAATAGAGGGGCAGGGGTCTCTGGTGGCACGTCTTTTCTGAACTCGCCCAAGATGGCGCGCGACTATGCTGCAGAGGCTAAGGCGGCCATGGATGGTCTTGTGGTCCTGTTTGATGGTCCTCCGCTCCCTCCACGCCTAGGTCCCGAGGTTGAAGACTTCCTCGCTACTAAGAAGAGGAAGAGGCTGGCGAAGAAGGAGAAGAAGAAGGGGAAGAAGAAGGTTGTTGAAGACGATTCCGCCGCCCCTTTGGGCGACCAACATCAGCAGCTGCTGGACAAGTTGGGGTTGTCCAACGGGGACGGCTCGCCGGTCCCTGATCCTCCTGCTCCAAAGGTCGCCGAGGAGGCGAGCATGCCTGGGACCTCGACCCAGAATCAACCGGAGAATCCCGCTCTTGCGCGAGGTGGGAGCTACCTACTCGCCACCTTCTTTGATTGGCCTCGACTTGGTCCGTTTTACTAAATGTTTCTTCTATGCTCGCAGATTCGTCTACCATCGGTGCTCAGGAGGAGCCTCTGGCCGTACCTCCTCTGAGATCGTCGCCCATGATCTCGCCTAGGGGCGGTGGGCGCTCGGCGCGAGTTCTCCACAGCTCATTGAGGGAGAAGAGACCGATGAGCGAGCAAAGGGCTCCTCTGGCGGGCAGCGTGCTTCCACCACCACCGCCTCTTGAATCTCCGGGGTTGGCGAGCAGCTCGCAGATGCCCGCGGGTGGGCTTCCGCCACCTCCTCCTTTTCCTCCTCCCGTCACGACTCAGGGCGAGCAGCGCCCTTCGACTTCTACCGCTCCTTACACTCACCAGGGCGAATCCTCGCGCCGTGGTGGGAATGAGGGCCCTTCAGGATTCTTTCCTCCGATGGGTGGGGAGGGCGACCATCTGATAGTCGCGGGAACGCGCCTCCTAGCCGGGGTCATACCGCTGGGTCCCATCCTGCTCGGCGAGGCGATCACCACCACAGCGCGTCTCCTAAGCGAGGCAGGGGCTCTCCTCGCCGTCACTCTCACAGTCCTCGGCCAGGTACTTTGGTCGCTGTTTTTGATAGTCGCCACTATCTTCACTCTGTTCCTTTCGTCGTCAAAGCTCTGACACTCTTACCTTTTTTGCAGCTAGCGCTCGTACTCCCATAGGAGCCTTGATCGACGCCGTCGGGCTTCCTTCTCGCGAGTACCAGGAGAGGGCCACTCGCGCGATCCTGGATCTGGAGGCGAAGCTAGAGCGCCTGGCGGTCAGCGAGCCTCATCGCCGCCTGACTGATATGGAGTCGCGGGTTGAGCGCCTGGCGAGCACTGACGCTCATCGTCGCTTGACCGAGCTGGAGGTGCGAGTATCACGGCTGGAAGAGTTCGATACTCGCCTGGCTGGTGCAGAATCTCGCCTTCACACTGTCAGCGACCTGGAGCGTCGAGTTGCGAGGCTCGAGCATCGCCAGCAGCTGCATCATGACGAGATGGTGGGGATGCGCTCGAGCATGGGTTCGGTCGGTCGGCTGGCGAGGATTGAAGACCAGCTGCGGCAAGGAGAGGACGCGATGACCGTAGCCTTCGAGCATTTCAAGCGAGCTCGCAGCTTAGGCTGGGTTGGGCGACATCCTCAGCCTCCGGATCCTCGGGCGAATCTTCAGGCGCCTCCCTAGATGTTGTCTTCTTTCTCTTCTTCTTTCTATACTATGTCGCCCTTGGCGAGCATTCCTGTAACTCTGAACTATTTCTCATTGATGTAATATTATTTCGGCGAGTATTGGAAACTCGTCTTTTATTACTTGCTCTGCTTTCTTTTTCCGTGATGGATTTGTTGTCAGATTTTTTCTATCTTCTTTAATGTTGGCGAGTAGTATCTGCATGTCGCATGTGCCTGGCGAGCTTCTTTTATGCTTCTTCTTGCAGGTCTTCGCGCTTTGGAAGTCGGCACCTTGCTGACGCGCGTTGCTGAGTTGGCGACTTTAACTTAATACTCGTCGGCCACCCCTTATTCCTAATCGCGTCGTCGTGCTCGATAAGCCAAGCTACCCTACTACTATAAATAGGGGGGTGGGTAAGTATTTATTACGCTTTCGGCGATCTTCTGACTCACACGCGAGTATCTTCCGTCCTCTTCTCCTCTTCTCGCTTTCTCCGATACTCGCCTTTCTTCCCCCCTCTCCTCCAAGATGTCCGACGAGGCGACCATCCGGCGTGCCAATCACGCCAAGAACTTTGCGGCGACCACCTTCAAGAAGTCCATCACGACCGAGAAGGACTCAGAGCTTTTCTCGGCGAAGTACATCCCGCCAGGGTTTGTCGCTCGGCTTCCTCGCCAGGGCGAGCGCCTAAACACTGTCCTGACCACCGAGCGGGTGTTCCCTACTCGCCACTTCGAGGTGGGCTTGCGACTACCATTGTGGACGGAGTTCAGCCAGATACTCCGTTACTTTGGGATAGTCCCTGCCCAGATCAACCCTAATGGGGTGGCGATGATCGTGGGGTTCCTCTGCTACTTGCGCGACCATGGGATCGCCTTCGATCTTTCTGTCTTCAAGCGAATATTTCACTTCATGGGGACAAGTGAGGGCGTCGTCTTCTTGTGCAGCCATGTCTGCAGGCTGGTCGGCACGGCGAAGAAGAACCATCGTTGGGGAGAGCGACTAGTCGTCATCAATGGCGACTTCCAAGCAATCCCCGACAGGTCCTTCCAGCCGCCGGAGAGCGTCTTCGGGGCTTCTTTCCTAAGCGAGGGTGGCGAGAAACTGCTTGAATCCTTCAAGAATCGCCGCCTTGATGTGGTATTCTGGAGGAGGCGAGTAGACGAACTCGCTGAGGTGTTCCAGGGCGAAGGTAACCTACTGCGCGAGTATTCGTAATACTCGTTCTTCATCTTCGATTTGGCGACTAACTGGAGATATCTCTCTTTTTGTTGCAGCAGTCCACGTTCTGCCACGCGAGCTTCTCCCCGTGGCGGCGAAGGCGATGTCTTCCACACAAGGAGGTGCGGGGACCTCTGCTCGCGGGGATGGGGTCTACTCGCCCATCGACTTGTCGCCAGGAGGCGATGAGTCAACGATCGTCGGCGACGTTTCTGGGTCTTCGAAGAAGCGGAAGAAGAAGGAGGTCACCCACAGGGACCTTGGCAAGAAGGCGGGCATTTCTGAGGCTGGCGAGCCTTACGCCCACCCGAACTTCAACCTCGGCGGGCGTGGCGAGGATGCCTATGGTCGCCCCTTGGTGACCTGGTCGTAGAGCGCCCACGTGGTGTCTCTAAGCTCCAACCTCCCGCCCTGGTCGGAGGACTGGGAGGACAAGGGAGAGGGCTTCGATGTGCTCCACGCCATCTACGGTCGCGAAGATGCGGAGAGACTGCAGGAGGAGTCTTCTGAGTATCTGGCTCACCAGACCTCGCGATCTCTACTGCGATCTGCCGAGCTGGCCCATTCGACAGCAAGGCGATTGCTCGAGTATAAGGGGGTGATCAAAACCCAGAGTAAGAAGATGATCGCCATGGGGCTCAAAGAGAAGGAGCATGAGGTACTCGCCTCGCTTCTATACTCGCTTCTGGGATACTCGCCACTTTGCAGAATAGTTTGTTTACCTTCCGCGTCTTCTCGTTTTTGCAGGTCGCCGAGGTGGAGATGGCGAAGAAGACCTCCTAGCTGGAAAAGGAGCTGGACGACACCCGAATGGCCTTGGAGGCCGCCCAAGTTTGCATCGCTGAGCTGGAAACTCGGCCTGCCGAGCAACAGCCAGCGGTGGCGGGCCCCTCCAGGGTCGGCAAGCAGATTAGGATACTTGGCGACGATATGCCTCACATTCGTCGGGAGATCGCGCGAGCAACGGGGACTATCATCCTAAGCCAACTGAAGGCGGACGACCTTCTGAAGCCGGCGGCGATGGAGCTGACAGTGGTGGACCTCATCCCGGCGCTGCTCGCCGAGGAGTCCACCTCTCCCTTGCGAGCATCTTCCCAGCTGTCCAGTGACTCCGAGGATGATGATTCCGAGGACGAGGATGATGATGATGGTGACGATGATCCAGATGCTGATATTGATGGCGAGGATGACGCCTAATCGCCTGGGCACCCTTTTTTGCTCGTCCGGCGACCTTTTGTAAACCCCTTGAAGATTATTTTGTAACTTATACCAAATATATAAATGAAAAAGGACAAGATTTTTCTCGCCTGTTTCTTCTGCCTTGCTTCCTGTCTTGAATGTCGCTTAAGCTCCTAGGCTCGAGGCGAGATTGAGTGCTCGCTAGGCTCTTAGGATCGGGGCGAGATTGAGTGCTCGCACCTGCATACTCGCACCTGCATGCTCGCATGTGTATACTCGCCCATCTGGCGAGTATTACCTACATACTCGCCTTCTCAACGGTACCTTCTGATTGAGTCGAGTCGTGAGGGGCACTTGGAGGGTCCCGAGGGACACATGCTCTCAAGGCCTTGCCTTGTACCTGGTGAAGAGTTCATTAGAATCACTTAATAATAATGAACTTTTTAAGGGGAAAGAGATAGGGAATGACAGTCGGGGAGGCCTGGAGGGACACATCTTCCCGAGGCCTCCATCCTACTTGGATACCGGATGTCGACGAAGAATGTCGTCAAGTAGGGAATGGCAATCGGGGAGGTCCAAGGGGACACACCGTCCCGAGGTTTCCATCCTACTTGGATGCCAGAATGTCTCCATTCTTTGGTCGATCGGATCGGTTTTGCCCTTTCCTAAGTTGGGATGTCGGCTTCCAGACTTTCCCCTGGTAATCTCTCCAGTCGGACGAGAAGTGTGGTCGGCGGGAACCGCGGCCAACGTGCAAGGGGGGAGTTGATCTCTGCCGTCATTGCAGAGGTTTGGACTTAAGGGAACGCACATCCGAGGCACTGTCCCATCATCCGTTCTGAGTTTTTATGAGGGTCAAGTCGGAGGCTCGTCTTCCAACTTGCGGCGTCGAATGTTGATGCAGGATGACGTCAAGCAGGGAGTGGCAGTCGGGGAGGTCCAAGGGGACATACCATCCCGAGGCCTCCATCCTACTTGGATGCTGGATGTGGATCAAACCTGCTTCCTGTTGCTCAATAATTTAGCAGGGAGTTAAGCACACTTAAGCACACCAACTCGCATGATCAGACACAACAATTTAGGAAACAAATTGCTTTGCTGCGAGCTTTCAGCCCTCGAGGGTACACGACACCTTTATTCAAGGGTCCCCTGAGCTAGTTAAATCGATCATCTCTTCGCCGAATCGGGAGGTCGGCGTCCAGACTTTCTCCTGGTAATCTCTCCAGTCGGACGAGAAGTGCGGTCGGTGGGAACCGCGGTCAACGTGCAAGGGGGGAGCTGATCTCGGCCGTCATTGCAGAGGCTTGGACTTAAGGGAACGCACACCCGATATAACAGTCCTGGCCCAAGCCCATCCGGGTCACTGGCAACCCCAGGAACTGCCGGCACCGACGGCTCAGGCCCATTCTGGGACGGCCTAACCAAGCCCATCCGGGTCACCGGCCCCGTCCTAGGACACTATACCGCCGGTTCAGCCTGACCACAACTGGTCAACAACAAGCCTGCAGGCCGTACACCCCAACCCCTCTTTGGCCTGCCACAGGGCACAGTGGATTGTTGGAGGGGGGGCACGAACCCACACCCTCCCTTTGATGAGAATTGAGCCAGTTAAGCGGCAGCGTGTGGACTTCCCAGGAGGTCACCCATCCCGTGACTACTCCAGCCCGAGCACGCTTAACTACGGAGTACTTTCACTTCTCATCAAAGGGAGGGTGTAGTTGGTGATGAGAAGTGAAAGTACTCCGTAGTTAAGCGTGCTCGGGCTGGAGTAGTCACGGGATGGGTGACCCCCTGGGAAGTCCACGCGCTGCCAAAGGGTGACGGGCAGGGAGGTCCCACCACGTACCCAGAAGCTCGAGAGAGTCTTCCCCTCCGAAACCAAAGTGGCCGAGCTTGGTACAGGGAAGGCACCGACTTGGCTGAAAGCAAGGGTGACGGGCTCGAGAGTTCGGGAATCGGGGTCCAAAAGCTCAAATCCAGGTGCCAATCCAAGTACCCATGGGGTCCTATTTATAGGAAAACCAAAGGGTAGGGGGACTTTTTATAGCCCAGCCCCCAACCGGGCGACTATGGGTTACTCGGCGAGTACCATGCCATAGTCGCCCATCTGGCGAGTATTGGGTGCTGCTCGCACACGCCGGGCCAATAATCGCTCAGGGCTTCTGCTGCTTCCTGCGCGCGACGAGTTCCTCTGGCCGATACTCGCCTACCTGGCGACTATCACCTGCATACTCGCCAGGGTCTCTTCTGCTTCTGCTTTGGAAAGCGGGTCTCTGTGTTGACCCTTTGACCTTTGACTTCTGCCTACGTGGCCTTGGGGGGTCCACCCTCGGAGAATGAGGGTTGTACAATTAAGGTCGAAAAAGATATATTTTTATTTTATCATTGTAAATGATTAAAACTTTGCTTTTCATTGTGAAATCTCGAAATTATATTCTAGTGTATAATGCTAACTCAACTCGAAATTATATTTGTGATTTTTTACAAAAAACTATTTGGTAAATTATATTTTTGAGTGCACCATTTGTTTGAGTTTGCATCATTTATTCTCGTTATTGTGAGACAAATAATTGATTATAATAATTAGGGTTGAGGGTCGTTTAGCTCTCCCACGAACCGGAGGAATTGGACGGTCTTAGCTCGAGAGTGAGTCAAGCGCGCGAACAGTCAGAAAGAGAACCAGCAGTAGAACAACGAGACGTTTTACGTGGAACCCCGAAAAGGAAAGAAAATATGGGGCAGGATGCCTGGCTCTGACAAAATTCACTAGTTGTGGGCGGTTACAACAGTTAGAGTTCTCTGGAGGGTGACAGGTCGCCGCTCTTTTTATAAGTATCTCGAGGAAAAATCAAAGTCATCGGCAGTGCTCATGGAGCAGTGTAACATAAATGTTGCAAGCAGAGCGAACGCTGAGCAGGAGAGCAAGCAGGAAACCAAGTCTTCGCCGAAAAACTTCTGAGCTATGTTTTCTCCCCTTTTTTGTCCCATTGAAAATGAAGACATGTGCGTCTTTTATATTTTTGTGGGGACGCACTAGTAATTGCGCTCTTCTGGATTTTGAACTGGCGAATAGGAGTGCACAATTTCGATCACCTGGATAACCAATTTTCAGAAAATGACGTCATGCCACTTAGGCAGCCCAGGCATTCTGGGCAGCCCGGGCGAACTTGTCGGCAAGACGCCAACGACGGGGGAGAGAGCGGTGCGCGAGAAGAAGAGAGGGCACGCATGTGGGGCATGAGCGCGCATGCGCTCGCGCTCCCCGAAAGGGCGTGCACAAGGGTTTCTGTCGTTGGTCTTGCTTTGGCTGCGGAGAGGCTTCGCACGGTCGAGGCAACCCGTGTAAGACCCCTTTTTTTTACTTGGGTCTTACCGCCCAGAACCGCCGTCTTGCGATGACACCAACTCACAGGTAGGTCGACAATACAAGACGCACATCCTGCCGGCTATTTCTTTCAACCATGCCAACCACAATTCATCAAAGTGAGAAGTACAATATGCATTTCAATACAAGTCCACAATCACAAATAAATATCAAATTCATAAGTAAGGTCCACAAAATGAGATAATTGAAAAGGTAAGGGTCCATGCCCAGTAGATAAATATCCTCATTACAAAATCACTCGCGAAAGCAAAGTAAACCTTTAATCACTCACATCCGTCCGTGGTAGTATCGTGGTTAGCTGCAGTAGTTCCTCACGCTCTGTTTCCCTGATCTGTTGCTGTTGTTGTTGCTCCATGCGCTCTTGGTTGTTATGCCACATTCGACCGTTAGTCAAAAAGACTAAGCGGTTTCGTCCACCCCCCACCCCCCACCCCCCACCCCCCATGACTCCTAGGCACCGGGCGGGAGGACGAGGAGAAAATGTATACAAAGCAGAGTAGCAAAGCAGGTGACATATAGCTCCCACTCACATAGTATGTGTAAAAAAATGTGCAGCTATTCTAGCAGTTCTACTAACAAGTATTTTAAAGCTATACTAGCAGTTCAACTATGTAAAAACTGAGAAGTAAAGTGCAATAAAAAAAACTCTGATAAAAGAGCAATAAGTAAAGAGCAGTAAAATAAATAAACGCAGATAACTACCGTCATAGAAAAAAATAACTTAACTTATAAGAATGCACATACAAACTTATAAGTTAAGGTTCAGGTTGCTTAAGTAACTCATCATATAAAAAGAGTTCATACTAATTTTATATGATGAGGATCTTGTTGTATACAATGTCGTGTATGATATGCAATGTAATGCTTATGCTATGATTTCACACAAGTGCTAGCTCAGCTTCTAGGCAACGTCTCCCAGATCTATAAATAGGGGTCAATCCCCCTGCGGAGTATATCAGAGAGAAACAGAGACTTGAGCGGTCTCAATTTGGCGGTCTCTGTTAGAGCGAACTCGAATGAGTTCGGCAAGCGACTTAGAGCAGGTTTCTTGAGTGTGGGAGAACGCGAGCTAGCGCGGGCGCTAGGAGGTAGCGCATGCGGTAGTGGTTGAAGCGGTCTAGCGGTCTGCAACTGGCGGTCTCGTCTGTGGAGTGTGCGAGCAGCGAGCCTGCGGTCTGAGTGCTAGCGCGGGCGCTAGGAGGTAGCGTAGGCGCTAGTGGAGAGGAGGAGAAGTGGAACCTGTCCGCGACCAGTTGTGTTTTCCTTATTTTCGACTGTTGTAAATCAAGTTGTAAGCAACTTGTATTCAGTCCTGTCTTTTGTAATTGTTGTAACTATTTGTCAAGCAATAAAGAGGTGTTTTTGTTCATTCTTGGTGTGCTTGTCTCGATGTTCCATTGATCTTGAAAACTTCACATGGTATCAGAGGGAGGTTGGAATGAGCAGCCAAGATGGACGACGGAGGAGGTTATGCGAGAGGTCTTGGCATTGTTGCTTACTCAGACAAACTTCAAGAAATGGAAGTCGTGTATGAAGAGCTACCTTCTTGGAGAGGACCTATGGGAGGTCGTTGGTGGAGAAGAGCAAGAGGAAGTTGTAGCTGCTGATGGTAATGCTCAAGCTGTGAGAGCTTGGAGGAAGACAAACGCCAAAATAGAGTTCACCATGTAGAGGGCTATTGCTCCTGACCTGTTCGACTACATCATGGGTTGCAAGTCAGCATTTGAGATCTGGAAAGCCCTCGATGGGCTATTCAGCGAGAAGAATGTAGCTCGGCTACAATTTCTGGAGAATGAGTTGGCGTGGTCCACTCAAGGAGAGTTGTCGATATCCAGCTTCTTCTTGAAGGTGAAGAACCTGTGTGCGGAGATTTCGGTCTTGGATCCTGATGAGCCGATCTATGAGGCGAAGATGAAGAGGTACATACTCTGAGGCCTACGAAAGGAGTATGTTTCGTTTATTACCTCAGTGCAAGGATGAGTTGCTCAGCGCTCCTTACTCGAGCTAGAGAATCTGTTGTCGTCACAGGAGAGCTTGGCGAAGCAGATGGCAGGAGTGTCTATCTCAGGGGGAGATAACGAGGTATTGTTCTCAGGAAAGAAGAAGTCCTGGGACAATAAGAAGAAGAACTTCGGAGATGGACCGTCAGCATCCTCTCAAGGAGATAGAGGGAAGTTCCTTCCTGCTCGTGATGAGAGGGGGAGAACTTTTTGTTATGCCTGTAAGAAGTACGAGCACATGACAAAGGATTGTCGGTCAAATATGAAGGCCGATCACGTTGCTGAGAAGGAAGGAGACCACTGGAGAGATAGAGCGAGAGGTGGAGGTCACCAGGGAGGTGAGGGCGGAGATAACTGCTTACTGGCTGAGATGACGACAACGCCTGTCGATGTACGTCTTAGCCTCCATCAATTTTGAGAACGACTGGATTGTGAATTCCGATTGCGGGCACCATCTCACTAGAGATGTGTCTAAGTTTGCCTCTCTGAAGGCATGTGGAGGAACGAATGTCATCAGGACTGCAGATGATACGATGCATCCAGTTGAGCAAGAAGGGATTGTATCCCTTGGAAGTGAAGAGAAGCTTGTGACACTGAAGAGTGTGTATCATGTACCGGGCATGAAGAATAATCTATTCTCGGTTGCAGACGTAGTGGATGCAGCACATCACATGATGTTTGGATCGAAGGAAGTGAAGTTTCTAAATAACATGTCTTCTGTTGATGCTGATATCACGCTCACCGGGAGGAGGGTGAAGGATTTGTATGTTTTATCTGCAAATGTCTATGTGGATAAGCTGCAGAACAATGACAGCGCTGTGATCTGGCATGAGAGGCTAGGTCATGTGGGAATGGACAAGTTGAAGATGATGGCTGCAAAGGGCCTGGTGAATGACCATGTGTGCGAGGGCTGTCAATATGGAAAGTCACATCGACTTTCGTTTGATAAGTCGGAGACCAGGTGTAAGACACATCTTGAGTGCGTACATACTGATGTGATAGCGTCGTGCGCCACCCTTACTTATGGAGTAAATAGGTATGCGCTGGTTCTGGTGGATGACTACACCCGCTACACGTGGGTATACTTTCTGAGGGAGAAGTCAGAAGTGTTTGTGAAGTTCCAGGAGTGGAAGGAACTAGTGGAGGGGAGGTTGAACCTGAGGGTGAAGAAGCTGAGGAGTGATAATGGGGGGGGGGGGGGAGTTTACCTCTAATGAGTTTGCTTCTTTCTGCAGGAAATTCGGCACTCGACGAGAGCTCTCTTGCACTCATAGCCCTCAGCAAAATGGGGTCGCAGAGAGGAAGATCTGCCGTCTGGTGGAGACAACCAGGATTTGGCTACATGCTAAAGGGATTCCCAAGTCCTTGTGGGCGGAGGGAATGACGTATGCAATCCACGTGATCAACCGGCTACCTCTGAGTCCTAACAGGATATGTCTCTGTAATTTTATAAGGGTTGTAGTCTAAATCACCTAGAGGGGGGTGAATAGGTCTATTTTGATTTTTACTTGTTTTATTTAGATGTTAAGATTATTCTAAACAAGTAATCAACCACACAGAAAACACACAATCATTTATAGTGGTTCCCCAAGACAGTGTGTCTATGCGTAGTCCACTTTCCCCCTTCACCCTTCTAACAGTGTGTTAGACAGAGCCAACTCCTCCAATCTCAGCTCCAAGAGCTTACAACACAGATCCCTCAGGATCTCTCAGGTTTTCCCAAACCCTACCTCAGGCTCAGCAGCCCTACCTCAGATCTGCCACTGATCCTACAACTCAGACCACAGCAGGTCCTACAATCTCAGACCTAAACAGTCCTACCTCAGAGGAATCCACCTCCTACAACTCAGACCTCTTCCAGGTCCTACCTCAGAGGAATCCACCTCCTACAGCTCAGGCAATAATGCCCTACAACTCAGGCTAAACAGCCCTACAAGCTCAGGCCTTCAGCCCTACAAACTCAGGCCAACAAGCCCTACAATCTCAGGCAAATAGCCCTACAAATTCAAGAAATAGCCCTACAAAGTCAGGCAATAGCCCTACAGTAAAAGAGTATTTGAAGCTTGCTACAACAGACAGCAGAGTGTAGAAGTCTTCTGTAGTTCCTGCACAGCTTGTGCTATAATGTAGCTAAAGATGTTGATGACAACTACAAACTGATCTTCCTCTTCAGATGAAGGATGGAAGATCACCTTGCTCCTTCTTATAAAGGAGCTATCTTTCTCTCTCAGTTTCTTCTTCCTTGTTCAGTGAGCAGGAGGAGAATGTTGAGAACCGGGCCGTCAATGGAATAGTGAATATGTTGGTTCTCTGTCGGCCCCTTCAAAAGTGTCATAACTCTTTCTTTTATACACCCTTGATCTTCAACGGCTCTCAGCCGTCCCTCTGAGTAGTATGGGAGAGACTGGTGGTCCCCACAATGTCTTTCTACAGCTTGCGCCAAGGGCAGAACACGCAATCCGCGTTCGACGAACTCGCCATACTGCGTTCGACGAACTATGTTCTGCGTTTGACGAACTCGCCATACTCTGCGTTCGACAAACTTCATTCTTCGTTCGATGAACACGCTAAGTTTCAGCGCTTGCTTTTGTCCCGTCTCTACGTTCGACGAACTGAGTTCTGCGTTCGACGAACACGTCAAGTCTCAGTTGTTTCTTCTGTCTCGTCTCAGCGTTCGACGAACTGAGTTCTGCGTTCGACGAACACGCCAAGTTTCTTCTATCTTCAGCTCAGCTTGCCCAGATGCCTTCTCAGCGGCTCCTGGTCTTGTCTCAGCGGATCCGCTGAGACATTGAGCTCGTCTCAGCGGATTTGACCCTTCGTCTCAGCGGTTCTGCTGAGACAATTCTTCATCTCTTAGGAGTTGATTTCTCCTGATCTAAGTGCATGATTGGCCCTTTCTCTTGAGTTACCTGAGCCTGTATTTCTTGCATAAATATGGCTTTATCAAATACAACTTTGTACTTAGCATTGAGTGTGACCCTTCTTCAAATCATGGGAATTTGAGGGCAAATTCCCAACAATCTCCCCCTATTCGAAGAGGGCAAAACACCTTCCAATGCTAAGTAGCAACTTAATTAAAAATATGTCATATCACTAAAATTTGTTAAGTAAGAATAATTATGCCATTTCATGACACCTGCAGATAGAGTAGATTTCTGTTGACATTAACAGTTTCTTATCTATACCAATTATCATTAGATACATATGTCAACTACTCATAAAGACACATCACATTTATGTCTATTACATGATGACTCGGCATTTCTTCATTACTATATGTACTTAACACAGGATACTGGAAGTAAAATCACAGTTGTTCAAGTGCAACATACATATATAAACATCAAATGACAGAATAATTTTTAGGAGATAAAGTGTCATTTCATTCAAATATTCAAAACAGACATATATTTTCAGTTCAAGACATATTGTTACATCCAACAACTTAAGGTGCTCCTAAAAATAAAGTTTTCTTGGATGGTCCCTGAGAAGAGTTTTCTCATTCTTCTTCAGATTTTCTCTTCCTAGCTTCAGCAACAACCTTCAGCTTTTCCTTCTCTTTGAAGTATAGGAATGGCTTGGGAAGATATCTTGGGGGAATCCTTATGGGAGTTTCCCTTCTCACCAGATTTTCTTTGAGAATTCTTTCCCTTAGAGATTCCCTCTCTAGATGCTTGATCCATTCAGTAGATGAGTAGACATGGTCAATATTCATGAGTGGATTGTCATGGCTGACCCAGGTGTTGACTACAATTGTATCCAATTTCATATTATCATCCTCATAGAGTGGATCATTTATTCTTTCCATCCTCTTCTGGGCCATATTTTCTTCAGTAGTCTGAATGCCCTCTTTCCTTCTCCTCTTTGATTCCCTCTCATCTTGAATCTGTTCAGATTGACTCTGAAAATCAAAATCTTCAGGTTTGTTTGGGTTCAGAACAGGAAGATTTAAGGCAATCTTGGTTCCTTGTAACACATTTATACTTGTGATTTTATGATCATCATTTACCTTCTTAACCACAGTGAGAAGTTTTTCATGAATTGCATTTGATGCATTGTTGACCTCTTCCACCACTTTCTTGTAGGCTGCTTCCTGGTTAATGAGTAGCAGTTGATGGGCATTCTCCAGGTTGGTGTTTATCCTTATGTGAGCCCATTTAAGTTTTGCACTTAGCTTGGCAACTTTTTCCTCCCCCCTTTTGCCTTCTTCAAATATCTTTTTCTCAATTTCAGAGTGTTGATCAATTATGGATTGGGAGAGTGATTGGAAAGTACTATCCACATCCTTCATAATGTTTTCCTTTGCCTTGTCAATGTGGGACATGACATGGCTGCTGGTTGTGTGAGCCACTTGTACTATTCTGACAACTGCTTTCTCCCAGACATTTTCATTCTTGTAAAGTTGATGTTTTACATATGTAATGTCTTTTGCGGAGTCCCCTTGTTTGTCTGCAATCTGCTTCAGTACAGTGTGTTGGGCAGCAACAGTGTCTTTGGTCATCTCAAACCATCTGGTCATTTGTTGGAGGATATGAGCAGATGTTGTTGTGACATCATGAATCTGGGTATTCAGCTCAGTCCTTACTGCAGCCACCCTTGATTCCATTCTTTGCTCACTATCTTGGATCTCCTGAGTCAATGCTGCTCTTGTAACATTTAACTCATCCCTTATTTGAGCAGTGGCACCTTGAACCTTTTCTGCAACATGCTCTTTCATGGACAACATCTGACCCTCAATGATGGATTGTATTGAGTTTAGCAGGTCAGATGTGACCAGCACAACTGATGGCCTTTCCTGGGCCACCTCTTTCTCCACCACCTCTTCAACCTCATTGTTTGCCTTCTCCACTGCAGGTTCTTGTTGTAACATCCCCCAGACAGCTAGACCCCCCAGGTGAATGTGTCATGACAAGGTCATGACAAGGCCTTGGTAGTGTAGAAACCCCTTTAACTTAGGCAAATTAGGGTTGAAAGTGCCTTGGACTGCAATTAGCAATTTCCAATTACCAAGCTTAGGGTTGGACTTTAGGGCTTCATCTTGACCATGTGACCCCACCTTAGTATCCCTAACCCTTTAAGGGTCCCCTTAGGGCATCAGGAGCACATTGGGGTCAACCAAAGAGGCCAAATTGACCAAGTCAACCCTAACCCTAAAGTGGTCAAAGTAGCCAGATTAGAGTCAATTAACCCTCACCATGCCAAATTGACCACTCATCTAGGTCTAGAATATCATGAGAGACCTAGTGGACCTAAAAGCCCCATCATGGGACCCCCAATGGTGCAAATTGACCAAAATGCCCCTTTAGGTCAAAAATGACAATTCTTCACAAAGTGCCCTAATTGACCATCACCATGTTAAATTGACCCTACCCTTAGGGTTACCATGTCATAGGGGACCCAGTGGACCAAAAAGCCCCATGACTGGGTCAACCCTAGGGCTCAATTTGACCAAAGTCAACTTAGCCTGTTTTGGTCAAATCAGCTTAAATTGGGTCAACCAAGACTCATGTGACCAAATTGACCCCACCACTAGTTTCTAAACCTAATTTGGAGTTCAATGGACCCAAAAGCCCTATCATAGGGTCACCCAATTGGTCAATTGGACCAAAAGTCAAAATTGCCCAATTTAGGTCAAACCTCTTGAACCTAGTCCAATCCCTTTGGGCTAAGCCCAAATTGATCATTTGACCAGCCTAGTAGACTGATATTAAACATGAGAGAGAGGGAAAATCGGCCATGGTGAGTAGGAGAGAGAAAAACCCAATTTTGGAGGAGAGAGGAGGTGGTATTCATGGCCATTAAGGTGTTACACCCCTTGGTATCCCTTCATTACTCTTCCATTCATCTTCTCTGATGAATTTGAGAAGATTCCAGCAGTTCCCAGGAGTTATTGGGGGGTGGGGGAGTGAATAGGGTCGGCCAAGGGAGGGAGACCAAGAGGCCATTAATGGCTTTCTTGGTTAAAGCCTCCCTCCCCCTCAATTGAACCCCCCTTCATCTTCACAACCATCAGAGGAGTGGAACCCCTCATTTTCCCGAAAGTTTAGAGCCCCCTATGCACAAGAAGCCATGGCACCCAAAGCTTGGAGAAGGAAAATGGTGGCCGGCGATTGGAGCCACCAAAACCCCCAAACAAGGTCCGATCCTCCTCCTCCTTACTCGTGCTAGCATCTTAGATCGAATTAGGTGAGAAATAGGGCTCAAAAGAGCCCGATCGGAGAGTTGAAAATCCAGATTTTCCATGGAAATTCGCCCCCTTGAGTTCGCCGGAGACCGCCCCTCCGGCGGCCGTGCCGCCGCCCGACGATAGCCCCCACCTCGACGGAGGTGGTGGCGGTGGTGGCCGGCCAGGGAGGTGGCTGGGTGGCCGGGAAATCCACTTGGAATAGCTACAGGAAGTGGCGTTTTTTGTTGGCTGGTTTCGGCAAATTGGAGAAGATGAACAGTATTCTAGTTTATTTTAATGTTTTATTTAATTGTTTTTATTCTTATTATTAGGTAGTGAATGGTTTTAAATTTTAAAAATATATAGAGCCCCCTACTGAAAAAGTGCCCAACATGAAAGTTGTAGGCCTTGACCCCTAGGATCATACAAAATTGGGTTCACCCCATTTGGAGTCCTGGTTTGACCTCAGCACCCATTCTAGTGCAAAGTTTGACTGAACTTTGAATGGGTGCCCACACCAAACCACTTGTCCAAATGACTTGAGATTTGGACCAGTGGTGAGTCATACCTAGGGCTATGTAATATCCAAAAATCAGAATTTTTGGAGAAACTTTTCCTAAAGTTTTTGTAGAAATTTAATAATCCTTAAATAAATTATTTGGAGGGTCAAATGACCTCCAATCTCCACCAAATTTTGGTGGGGTGTTATTAGGGTCATGATAAACCCCTGGTTAAAATCTCAACTCATTTGGAGTTCTTTTGATTAGGTAATCATTAGGCCAAAGATTTGTCCATTTAGGGGAAATTTGTGAATAAGGGCTATTTGGGACATTTCATGGTCAAACCACCTCCAATTGGAGTGGGATTTTGGCCACTGCCCTAATATCACCCAAATCACCACCAAGGGAGGTATGGGGCCATGGGGAGTTGGTTTGCCCTAGGGCTTGGGGTTGGAGCACCTTGGGGTGCATTTAGTCAAGTAGAGATCCATTGGCCAAATAGGTCCATAGAAGCTTGAGTCTTCTTGGAAAGGTCAGTGGGATCAATTTGAGACCCCATGAGGAAGATTGGTGAGCATTGGAGTTGATTTGCTCAAGGTCATAGGGTTGATCCCTATGGGGTGGAATTTGGGGTTGTGAAGGACATAGGAGAGTTTGTCCTTGGAGAGGGGTGTGTTGGACTCCTCTGACCTTTATAGGTGATATAACACCCTCACAAGAAGTTTGGGTGGATTTGGAGAAGTTTAGACCCTAACCCTAGGTTAAACCCTAATGGGGTGCAATTAGAGGTTAATGAAGGGAGTGGGGTCAAACATTATTGGTTTGACCTAAGATTTTGTATGGTAGGTCCTAGTGACCAGAGGAGCCTCCCTTGTGAATTTGAAGAGGTTTGGAGTTGTCAAACCTAGGTAATAAACCCTTGGGTAGATTTGTAAATAATTAGGGTTTTGGGTTTTAGGGAGAAATATTACTTAATGGTTTACCATTTTCTGTCACAAACTTGGTTTTAATGCTATTGATCTCTGGAAGAATCTGTTAGACCATGAGAAGACTTTTTGGGGTTCAAAGTGTAATATTTCACATTGTAGACAATTTTTGGGAGGATCAATTTTAGGGTGTTAAATTACTCTAATTGCATGAAACTTTGCAGGATGTCTTTTCATACCAATATGTACCCACTGTAATTTTCTAATAATTTATGGATTAATATTTTTGGTATCTCTAGTTCATTTTGGAATTATTTACAAATATATCCTTTGAGGAAATTACAAATGTAACTTCTGTGTTATGTGGTCAAACTTGGTAGAACTGAATATTTTAGTATGATTCACCACTTTATGAATTTTCATAAGATTGAGAGTCCATATGAGGGTACCTCCTTTGGAATTTATTGGTAATAAATGAGTTTTGGAATTTTTAAAAATAGTAAATCTTGCAGTATTTCCCTAAGATTTCATGACTACCGATTAATAGGTACTTTTGATTTATGTAAAAATTGGGAGGGGGCATTGGAAGTCAGAAAAGTGCACTTGTAGTTCAAACCCTAGGAAGTTGTCCTTGGGAAAAATGGTTTTAAATATTAATAATATGGGGAAAATTATGGAACTCTGGAATGGATCTTAAACCAGTGACATGGACCCCCAGTGAGAATATTAGGTCATAGAGTCGATTAATTAATGTACTTCCCTTCATGAGGATCAAAACGTTAAGGGTGGTCTGCGTTTAGTAAATTGACAGTTTTGGAGTTACAGGCCAATTTGCAATACATTGTTTGGAGATGTGGGAATTGAATGGTGATTGTATGGTATGAGAGGACCCTTGGAGAGATTTAAGGTTGATGAGTTCTGGGATGGTGGGGTGCCTCCCTTGGGGTAGGTCATCTTGGGATTTGGCGAAAGATCGTCTTTTCCCCTAAGTGTCTTAAAGCACTTAGGTTTAGACCAGGTGAAATGTTAAGAGGGTTTCTTAAGGGTAGTAACTAATAAAATTAAGTGTCTTGGGAGTGGGAACTTTGGGGTGTCATCCCATAGTGGTTCCTAGTACCGTAGCGAGCCCCTCACAGGGTAACCCTCGGGAAGTCCAAGACTAACCCTAACTCATAGGAGTAAGACATTGTACAAGATTAACTAATAACACACTCATCCATACCCTGTGGTTTCAGAAGTTTAGTTGGATTGGTTGTCCGAGCGGTGGGCTCGGTGGCTGTTGCAGCAGACTAGTTAGTCTGGTGAGCTTATGGCTCAGAAGGTTATTGATGACGGGCAGGTTAGCCCGGGGAGCTTTTGGCTCGGAAGGTTTTGATGACGGGCAGGTTAGCCCGGGGAGCTTTAGGCTCGGAAGGTTATTGATGGCGGGCAGGTTAGCCCCGGGGAACTCATGGCTCAGAGATAGGAAGTAGAACATGTTGCATGTGCACTGAAAGTGGTGGGTCTTCGGTATTGGACGGTCGTTCACACCGACGTCGATACGTTGACTCGGCGAGTGTGGTTTTACACTTAGCCTTGATAGTCTGGCGGTCCAGTCAGCAAGAGTACGCAGACGCTCTGCGGGTATAGTGGAGGCGTACAATAGGTCTAGGTTGGGTAGTGTGAATACCAACCTAGAGGTGGGCGAGGCCCAACCCACCGCTTCCGTTTGCCACTACGGGAGTATCCTGGGAGTCTAGCTCGCTCCAAAAAGAGGGAACTAAAGGTCTATGCGCATAGAGTCGAAGTGTGTGTGTTGCACTTGTATGATCATGGCATAACAGCATACCTGCATAACATAGCATAAACATTGCATTCAACCCCTGACACCTATCGTATAAATTGGTATGGGACTTTTTATACGATAGGCCCTGCTAAACGACCCCTTGGTCTATAGGTTTGTATGGGCATTCCTATAAATCAATGGTTATTATTATATTACCTTACCTGTCTATTTACATACAGCTTTTCTATACTTTACTTGCTCCTTACTATGCTTATTTACTGCTTCATATATATACACATGTGTAGAGTAGAATCATTTTATGTACCACTGTCACCTGCTTGTTTCCACTCTGCCTTTGGTCCTCCTTTTCACTCCTCCCCGCTCGGTGCCTAGGAGCCACGGGTTTAGGGGCGGGGGATTGTTGACTTAGTCTTTTTGACTAACGGTCGGTGGACCATATCATTTTAGGAAATCGAGGAGACGCAGCAGCACCAGAGGCCGGAGCAGACGGAGGCGGGCCAGTCTAGTACAGGAGCACAGGATTCAGGATCTGTGAGTGATTAGTAGTTAGCTTCCGCGAGTGATCTTGTAGTGAGGAAATGATGTACAGGGCAAGAGCCCCTTTTATTATTTGTAACCCTTGTTTCTTTATTCAGTTAATATACGTGGACATTTGCCTTTAAGGTTTATAATTCATGTGATTCTGTGGACTTGTCTTCTCTTTATTGTACTTTTCTTCGTGATCGATTTGGCCGGCAGGATCGGCGTTTTGTAGTGGCGACCTTCCCGAGTGAAGGTGTCACCGCAAAACGGCGGTTCTGGGCCTAAGACCCGGTGGTTTTTGCAAAAAAAAAAGGGGGTCTTACAAGTGGTATCAGAGGCAAACCTCGATCCGAAGAAAAGAAGTCCACAAAACCCTGGGCCACCCCGCACGAGCTTAGTTTGAGGACAAACTAGCAGCGGAAGCAGTGGTGTGCCCATATGGGAATCACATTGAAAAAGGTCCACTTTTAACTGAATCTTCTTAGTCAAATCTCTTTACGAGTGTCAAGTTTTCTTTGTAGCCTGTGGCGAACCCTGCCCCCAGCAGGGAATACCTCCAGCTACAAAGATCTCTTTAGGTAGTATTTTAGTCAATGAGTTAGACTCAACCCCACTAGGACACGTGACTTACTAGGACAATTTATACCGTGACCTAGTCCGAAATAGATCGTATTTATGGCTTTTGGTGAAAGTACGAGGCTACCCCAAAAAAAAAGGCTAGAGAAAGAGAGATTGGCACATAAGCATAATGGTATGAGACTCATAGGCTCAATCATCGTATTTGTGACAAGATTATATTAAGACAACCACCGCGACAAACACCGAGGGTCGGATTAGAATTCAAGTTTAGAAGATACCTGTTAGGGATTGGATGACATTTTGACCCTGATAAGGTTGTCGTAGAAGGTACCTGCAAGAGCCCAAGTTGTGGAATTCACCATTAAGCCCCAAGATAGAACCCCAAGTCTAAGGTTGTATGCCCTAAGAATTGTTTGCATGTTTGGGATAAATATAACTTGGTGATATTGAAGACACTTCGCCCAAAGATAGATAGAGGCTAATCTTTTGTTTATTGGGGGCTTGTCCTTTGTTTATTGGGGCTTACCTTTTGTTTATTGGGCAAATTAGTGACGGACTTAGATTTCCCTTAGAAATTTTTTTTTATGTCATGAACACTATGATTTTGAAGTCGATCTTACTCGATGTTACTTGGAAGAAGGTGAGATGGTGTAACAATATGTTTGGAATGATGATCAGTAGGAATTACCAGGACAATGGTTAGACATCATTTGGGTCGGACAACAACTTGCCCTTAGTTGAATCATTGGAAATGTAAAGTCGCCAGGATTAATCATTTAAGGATGTCGATGTCCTAGGATAGAAGTTAAGGGCGGAGATTATATCTTACAAGTTGTAGTTGAAGTTCTTGTGACTTCAAGCTTTCGGAAGTGATTAACTCATGTCTTGTTAAAAATCATGCCCCGACATGGTTGAAAAATTTTGTCTACAATAATAATGCTTAGACCTTGGGAGCTTTGATGATAAATAACCAGAGATCTTAGACGATGACTTGTTAGATTTGGAATATAATGTTTGATTTCACTATGGTAAGAATGATCTAAGTTTATCTCGCTTTAGACCATTTGAGAGTGATCAAGACTAGCATAAGTGGAAGTGACAGGACTTTGGAGAAAGGAACGTGATAATATTTTCTTGATAAAATTGAATTGTGAAAAACCCCAAGGTGTCAAAATTTTGTCGTTATGAATAGAATTTCATGAAGAAAGCGATTGAGAGTCATCTTATCATCGTGATTGGTTAGCATATACTCATAAAAGTTCACAGGTGCACCCCCATTAATATTTAAGGATGGGATTGGGACGCTAAACGATTTGATTAGATCCGTCAATAGTAAGAACTAGAAAAGTTGTAAATTGGAAATGATTGGTTATGCGGACGTACCTGAAAGAGTAAGAATGTGAACGTGAGAAGAAAACTTTAGGGGCATAAGAGTCTGCCCAGGTTAGAGTGGAAGTTCGAGGATAGATTGACCAAGGTAGCTAGGTCACCCCGGTCAGGATAGATGATATGGCGGTGCGGGTCTTGCGGCGCAAAAGATTCCAGAGATTAAGATATGTGGTAAAAATTAGGGTCAGGAGGAGCACAACTTGGAGCCACTAGAGCTGGTGTAGCGGAGATAGTCGGAGCTCTTCGAGCCAGGAATAACTTAAATTCTTAGGGGATGTTACGTTCAGTCACTCGCGGTGAAAACCCCGCAAGCCTAACCTGAATTTCGAGGACGAAATTATTTTTTTTGTTTATTGGGATTTGTAACATCCCCCAGACAGCTAGACCCCCCAGGTGAATGTGTCATGACAAGGTCATGACAAGGCCTTGGTAGTGTAGAAACCCCTTTAACTTAGGCAAATTAGGGTTGAAAGTGCCTTGGACTGCAATTAGCAATTTCCAATTACCAAGCTTAGGGTTGGACTTTATGGCTTCATCTTGACCATGTGACCCCACCTTAGTATCCCTAACCCTTTAAGGGTCCCCTTAGGGCATCAGGAGCACATTGGGGTCAACCAAAGAGGCCAAATTGACCAAGTCAACCCTAACCCTAAAGTGGTCAAAGTAGCCAGATTAGAGTCAATTAACCCTCACCATGCCAAATTGACCACTCATCTAGGTCTAGAATATCATGAGAGACCTAGTGGACCTAAAAGCCCTATCATGGGACCCCCAAAGGTGCAAATTGACCAAAATGCCCCTTTAGGTCAAAAATGACAATTCTTCACAAAGTGCCCTAATTGACCATCACCATGTTAAATTGACCCTACCCTTAGGGTTACCATGTCATAAGGGACCCAGTGGACCAAAAAGCCCCATGACTGGGTCAACCCTAGGGCTCAATTTGACCAAAGTCAACTTAGCCTGTTTTGGTCAAATCAGCTTAAATTGGGTCAACCAAGACTCATGTGACCAAATTGACCCCACCACTAGTTTCTAAACCTAATTTGGAGTTCAATAGACCCAAAAGCCCTATCATAGGGTCACCCAATTGGTCAATTGGACCAAAAGTCAAAATTGCCCAATTTAGGTCAAACCTCTTGAACCTAGCCCAATCCCTTTGGGCTAAGCCCAAATTGATCATTTGACCAGCCTAGTAGACTGATATTAAACATGAGAGAGAGGGAAAATCGTCCATGGTGAGTAGGAGAGAGAAAAACCCAATTTTGGAGGAGAGAGGAGGTGGTATTCATGGTCATTAAGGTGTTACACCCCTTGGTATCCCTCCATTACTCTTCCATTCATCTTCTCTGATGAATTTGAGAAGATTCCAGCAGTTCCCAGGAGTTATTGGGGGGTGGGGGAGTGAATAGGGTCGGCCAAGGGAGGGAGACCAAGAGGCCATTAATGGCTTTCTTGGTTAAAGCCTCCCTCCCCCTCAATTGAACCCCCCTTCATCTTCACAACCATCAGAGGAGTGGAACCCCTCATTTTCCCGAAAGTTTAGAGCCCCCTATGCACAAGAAGCCATGGCACCCAAAGCTTGGAGAAGGAAAATGGTGGCCGGCGATTGGAGCCACCAAAACCCCCAAACAAGGTCCGATCCTCCTCCTCCTTACTCGTGCTAGCATCTTAGATCGAATTAGGTGAGAAATCGGGCTCAAAAGAGCCCGATCGGAGAGTTGAAAATCCAGATTTTCCATGGAAATTCGCCCCCTTGAGTTCGCCGGAGACCGCCCCTCCGGCGGCCGTGCCGCCGCCCGGCGATAGCCCCCACCTCGACGGAGGTGGTGGCGGTGGTGGCCGGCCAGGGAGGTGGCTGGGTGGCCGGGAAATCCACTTGGAATAGCTACAGGAAGTGGCATTTTTTGTTGGCTGGTTTCGGCAAATTGGAGAAGATGAACAGTATTCTAGTTTATTTTAATGTTTTATTTAATTGTTTTTATTCTTATTATTAGGTAGTGAATGGTTTTAAATTTTAAAAATATATAGAGCCCCCTACTGAAAAAGTGCCCAACATGAAAGTTGTAGGCCTTGACCCCTAGGATCATACAAAATTGGGTTCACCCCATTTGGAGTCCTGGTTTGACCTCAGCACCCATTCTAGTGCAAAGTTTGACTGAACTTTGAATGGGTGCCCACACCAAACCACTTGTCCAAATGACTTGAGATTTGGACCAGTGGTGAGTCATACCTAGGGCTATGTAATATCCAAAAAGCAGAATTTTTGGAGAAACTTTTCCTAAAGTTTTTGTAGAAATTTAATAATCCTTACATAAATTATTTGGAGGGTCAAATGACCTCCAATCTCCACCAAATTTTGGTGGGGTGTTATTAGGGTCATGATAAACCCCTGGTTAAAATCTCAACTCATTTGGAGTTCTTTTGATTAGGTAATCATTAGGCCAAAGATTTGTCCATTTAGGGGAAATTTGTGAATAAGGGCTATTTGGGACATTTCATGGTCAAACCACCTCCAATTGGAGTGGGATTTTGGCCACTACCCTAATATCACCCAAATCACCACCAAGGGAGGTATGGGGCCATGGGGAGTTGGTTTGCCCTAGGGCTTGGGGTTGGAGCACCTTGGGGTGCATTTAGTCAAGTAGAGATCCATTGGCCAAATAGGTCCATAGAAGCTTGAGTCTTCTTGGAAAGGTCAGTGGGATCAATTTGAGACCCCATGAGGAAGATTGGTGAGCATTGGAGTTGATTTGCTCAAGGTCATAGGGTTGATCCCTATGGGGTGGAATTTGGGGTTGTGAAGGACATAGGAGAGTTTGTCCTTGGAGAGGGGTGTGTTGGACTCCTCTGACCTTTATAGGTGATATAACACCCTCACAAGAAGTTTGGGTGGATTTGGAGAAGTTTAGACCCTAACCCTAGGTTAAACCCTAATGGGGTGCAATTAGAGGTCAATGAAGGGAGTGGGGTCAAACATTATTGGTTTGACCTAAGATTTTGTATGGTAGGTCCTAGTGACCAGAGGAGCCTCCCTTGTGAATTTGAAGAGGTTTGGAGTTGTCAAACCTAGGTAATAAACCCTTGGGTAGATTTGTAAATAATTAGGGTTTTGGGTTTTAGGGAGAAATATTACTTAATGGTTTACCATTTTCTGTCACAAACTTGGTTTTAATTCTATTGATCTCTGGAAGAATCTGTTAGACCATGAGAAGACTTTTTGGGGTTCAAAGTGTAATATTTCACATTGTAGACAATTTTTGGGAGGATCAATTTTAGGGTGTTAAATTACTGTAATTGCATGAAACTTTGCAGGATGTCTTTTCATACCAATATGTACCCACTGTAATTTTCTCATAATTTATGGATTAATATTTTTGGTATCTCTAGTTCATTTTGGAATTATTTACAAATATATCCATTGAGGAATTTACAAATGTAACCTCTGTGTTATGTGGTCAAACTTGGTAAACCTGAATATTTTAGTAGGAGACACCTTTGTATAAATTTTCATAAGGTTTAGAGATCATATGAGGGTACCTCCTTTGGAATTTATTGGTAATAAATGAGTTTTGGAATTTGTAAAAATAGTAAATCTTGCAGTATTTCCCTAAGATTTCATGACTACTGATTAATAGGTACTTTTGATTTATGTAAAAATTGGGAGGGGCATTAGAAGTCAGAAAAGTGCACTTGTAGTTCAAACCCTAGGAAGTTGTCCTTGGGAAAAATGGTTTTAAATATTAATAATATGGGGAAAATTATGGAACTCTGGAATGGATCTTAAACCAGTGACATGGACCCCCAGTGAGAATATTAGGTCATAGGGTCGATTAATTAATGTACTTCCCTTCATGAGGATCAAAACGTTAAGGGTGGTCTGCGTTTAGTAAATTGACAGTTTTGGAGTTACAGGCCAATTTGCAATACATTGTTTGGAGATGTGGGAATTGAATGGTGATTGTATGGTATGAGAGGACCCTTGGAGAGATTTAAGGTTGATGAGTTCTGGGATGGTGGGGTGCCTCCCTTGGGGTAGGTCATCTTGGGATTTGGCGAAAGATCGTCTTTTCCCCTAAGTGTCTTAAAGCACTTAGGTTTAGACCAGGTGAAATGTTAAGAGGGTTTCTTAAGGGTAGTAACTAATAAAATTAAGTGTCTTGGGAGTGGGAACTTTGGGGTGTCATCCCATAGTGGTTCCTAGTACCGTAGCGAGCCCCTCACAGGGTAACCCTCGGGAAGTCCAAGACTAACCCTAACTCATAGGAGTAAGACATTGTACAAGATTAACTAATAACACACTCATCCATACCCTGTGGTTTCAGAAGTTTAGTTGGATTGGTTGTCCGAGCGGTGGGCTCGGTGGCTGTTGCAGCAGACTAGTTAGTCTGGTGAGCTTATGGCTCAGAAGGTTATTGATGACGGGCAGGTTAGCCCGGGGAGCTTTTGGCTCGGAAGGTTTTGATGACGGGCAGGTTAGCCCGGGGAGCTTTAGGCTCGGAAGGTTATTGATGGCGGGCAGGTTAGCCCCGGGGAACTCATGGCTCAGAGATAGGAAGTAGAACATGTTGCATGTGCACTGAAAGTGGTGGGTCTTCGGTATTGGACGGTCGTTCACACCGACGTCGATACGTTGACTCGGCGAGTGTGGTTTTACACTTAGCCTTGATAGTCTGGCGGTCCAGTCAGCAAGAGTACGCAGACGCTCTGCGGGTATAGTGGAGGCGTACAATAGGTCTAGGTTGGGTAGTGTGAATACCAACCTAGAGGTGGGCGAGGCCCAACCCACCGCTTCCGTTTGCCACTACGGGAGTATCCTGGGAGTCTAGCTTGCTCCAAAAAGAGGGAACTAAAGGTCTATGCGCATAGAGTCGAAGTGTGTGTGTTGCACTTGTATGATCATGGCATAACAGCATACCTGCATAACATAGCATAAACATTGCATTCAACCCCTGACACCTATCGTATAAATTAGTATGGGACTTTTTATACGATAGGCCCTGCTAAACGACCCCTTGGTCTATAGGTTTGTATGGGCATTCCTATAAATCAATGGTTATTATTATATTACCTTACCTGTCTATTTACATACAGCTTTTCTATACTTTACTTGCTCCTTACTATGCTTATTTACTGCTTCATATATATATACACATGTGTAGAGTAGAATCATTTTATGTACCACTGTCACCTGCTTGTTTCCACTCTGCCTTTGGTCCTCCTTTTCACTCCTCCCCGCTCGGTGCCTAGGAGCCACGGGTTTAGGGCGGGGGATTGATGACTTAGTCTTTTTGACTAACGGTCGGTGGACCATATCATTTTAGGAAATCGAGGAGACGCAGCAGCACCAGAGGCCGGAGCAGACGGAGGCGGGCCAGTCTAGTACAGGAGCACAGGATTCAGGATCTGTGAGTGATTAGTAGTTAGCTTCCGCGAGTGATCTTGTAGTGAGGAAATGATGTACAGGGCAAGAGCCCCTTTTATTATTTGTAACCCTTGTCTCTTTATTCAGTTAATATACGTGGACATTTGCCTTTAAGGTTTATAATTCATGTGATTCTGTGGACTTGTCTTCTCTTTATTGTACTTTTCTTCGTGATCGATTTGGCCGGCAGGATCGGCGTTTTGTAGTGGCGACCTTCCCGAGTGAAGGTGTCACCGCAAAACGGCGGTTCTGGGCCTAAGACCCGGTGGTTTTTGCAAAAAAAAAAATGGGGTCTTACACTTGTCTTGGAATCTCTTCAGAAGAGGGTAGAACTTTCATGGTGTCAGTTACCCTGATGACCTCTTCTACACTCTGAGCATTTGCTCCTTTAGCATCTGGTCTGTGCTCCCCCTCACTAGCACACCCACCTCCTTCTCCATAGAGTGAGCTATGCTCCCTCTCACTTAGGGCATCCATATATGGAGAAATCTGTCTAGGAGAATCTGAAAAGAGAGTGATGAGTTAGTTAGACACCTAGTCTTATCTATAGTTTGAGGGGTTATGACTAACTATGATCCTTGTTTACCATGGATAGGTGAATTCATTGATTCACCCTCAGCTTGTGGAACAGCTGGATCAATATTAATCTGAGTTGGCTCGGAAGGAAATTCTGCCCTTCCTTGGGGTTCATCATCCACACATGTCCTGGGGACATCTTCATCCTTCCTGGAGGTTTCAGCACCTACTTCTTCACTCTTCTTTGCCTTTTTCTTCTCCTTCATCTCAACCACCATAGAGGGTTGGCTCATGGGGAGGACTCTTGTTGACCTGTCCAATGTCTTGATATCCAATCTCTTTAAGTAGTGGATATATTGACACCTTTGATGGAGGAGAAATGGCTAGGATATGCCTTCAGTAGGTAAAGTGATAGGATTCTTCCTAGGTTAGGGGCCTGCAGACATTGCTTCATTCTTTGATAAAGAACATTTCCCCAACAAGTTCTTTTCTTCATGATGATTCTTATAACCAGCTCAAACATTTGTTGAGAAATGGTGTCATGAGAGCCTGTTTTACATAGAAGAGCTTTTCCTACTATGTCACATAACAACTTCCCCTTTTGATTGAAGAATTTCTTTTTCAGAGATGAGGTCTGGAGATCACTGTGTTCACACCAGCTTAGGGCTTGCTCCTTGTCAGTGTCTGACACCCCCTCTTCTGCCACACTAGGTAATTGCAGTACCTTTTCTAGCCTCTTAAGGGACAACTTCACCCTCAACTTGCCAATTTTCGAAGATATGCCATTCTTAGAAGATGACTGCTTGGCATTCGCATAAAACTCTAGCACTTCAAGCTTGAATATCTGAGAGGGTTCAGATAGCAAGAACTCTAGACCAACTTCAGTGACGAGAGAGATGACACTTAGAATCTCTGGAGAGGCATGGAGAAAGCCATCCCTCACCAACTCATATCCCTCAAGCAATTCCTTCACGATCTTGGGCGCCATTTGTCGAAGAGGGGAGCGCTGGGACGAAGGGTGTGTGAAGTCGACTCGACGACGCAAGTGAATGTGAAAGGTCATTTAACACGGGCGACTATTTATATAGTAGGTCCGAGTGTTAACCTAATCGACTCAGCGGATCAGCTGAGAAGGTTCATCTAAAATTTCAACCTAGGGCTGAGTTCGTAGAACTCAAGGCTGAGTTCGTCGAACACAGACTAAGTTTATCTAAAACTTCAACATAAGACTGAGTTTGTCGAACTCAAACTCGACGTTCGTCGAACCCAGGAAGGAGTTCGTCGAACCCAGACTTTTCCCAGCAGTTTAAGTGCAATTTGAAGCTCAACTGAAGCAGATTGTTCTGGTTAAGCTGATCATTCTAGTTTTAAAATTAATAGAGATAGCATTGGATGTTGAATTCACAATAGTTATTCCTACTTTCAAATCAATAATGAGGAGAGTTACTTACCTTAAGGTTGTAATCCTCTAGCTTGTGTTGAATTCACAATGGTTGTGCACAACAGCTTCTTGCAACAATGTATTCAGACCCAGCAGAGGATATGACCACACTGGTCTGTTTATTGCTGCACCATGATGTCAACCTTCTTCCTGTCATGTGCCTTGAGCACTTACTGTCCAAGTACCAAATTTGGTTGAGATTGGTACTTGGACTAACCTGCAAAAATGTTTAGTTATTCTTAGGAGCCCGACTAGCTTTGGGTCCTAGGAACTTGTTAGCATGATGAAATGACCTTACTCTAGCTACACCCTTTGCAGGAAGGCCCATCTTTGCACATAGCACATTAGGGTTGTGCCAACAGTCTATGACAAAGTGTCCCACCTTACCACAGTACCAACATTCATGAATGTTTTATCTCCTCTTCTGAACATTTCTTGAGAAATTAACACTGTTCCTGTGTTCAGGAGGGGAGACAGCTGCAGTCTTCCTGTTTCTCCTAGCAATGATTTGACTGAATGTTAATCTATGTGCTGTCTTGATGCTTTTTGTCCTGATGGCATCAGCCTGCTTTGGCTTGGCAGCCATACAAGATCTGATTGCATCTGACACTGAGCAACAAGCCCTGTCAATAGATTTGACAGCAGGAATTTTCTTTGCTGAAGTAAATTTGGAAGAGCTTGCACCCTGATTCTTGAATGAGGGGGCTGAGATTCCAAATACAAAAGGTCCATGTTGGACCAATTGAATTTCCTCATGGGAAGCCTTCATGGAACTCAATCTCATTCCCTTTCTTCCACTATGAGAAGGATTGTTTTCCTTCCTATAGTTACTTCCATTCTTCCAGTGACCATACATGCTTTCATGGTCATACCTGTTGGAAGGAAGTAATACCTTTTGAAAGGTGGTATGAGGCTTAGCCTTACCCTTGCTCTTTTCTCCACTCCCTTCTCCTACATCCATCTTGTTGAATCCTAATCCTCTCCTATTGGATTGGGAAGAGAAGGATTCAATAATATGGAGCACAGATTTAGGCTTGGAGAATTGAGTCACTAGGCTTCTTTCTTTCACAAGCTTTTCCTCAAGGTCCTTGATGACCTTGTTCTTCAGAGATATGGTGCTCAGATGAGAGATAGTTATCCCCTTCAGATGGCTAATTTCCCTATACATCTGATTCATCTTGGTAGAAGATTCACTGCATTCTTGTTTTTTCATCTTAAGGGAATCAATCTCTTGGGCTTGCCTCTTGGCAAACTTTTTGCTCCTTTTCAGGGCTTCCAAGAGAGAACCATATCTGTCAATCAATTGATTGACATCCGCTTCAACTTCTGAGTCACTTCCATCAATTGATGAAGGTCCTGCAGATTCTGGGCTAATCTCAGAAGAGGATGAAGAATGAATTAATACCTATTCATTTTCTGAGATGTTCTGACTGTCCTCCTCATCAGTGATGGCCATTAGGCCTAGCTGAACATTGTCTTCTTCATCCTCCTCTATATCACTATCTGAGTATGATAGAGGGGCCTTAATTCCAACCTTGGCAGCTGGGTAATTTTCATCATCTTCTGCAGCAAACAGCCCAATGTAGGCCTCTTCTTCATTATCTGAATCTGATGTTGAGGAATCAGATTCACTCCAGCTTCTTTCTTTCTTTGCTAGGAGGGATTTTTCACCCTTCCTGTCTTTTTGGTGATGATGCTTCTTATCACCATTCTCTTTTCTTTTGGCTGGACAGTCAGCTATGACATGTCTAGGTTTGCTGCAGCTATAACATATTATGTTATTAGAAACATGTTTACTAAGTTTGGAATCATACCTGACACCCTTTGGGTGCTGTCTTTCAGATTTCCTGCTATCTTTCTTGTAGTGTGATGATGAAGAGGGCATGTTCTTCCATTGCTTCTTCTTCATCATCTTCTTGAACTGTCTTGAAAAGGCAGCAAACTCTTCATCAGAGGAAGAGCTATCTTAGGTGCTGATTTCAGGTCCAACACTTCTCCTTGGAGGAGACATCATCCTGCCCTTGCTTCTCTTGGAGTTGTCAGCTTTGAGAGCTACAGATTTCTCCCTTGCCTGAGTCCTTGTTGAGGTGTCCTCTTCCATTCTTGCAGACAGCTGCATCTCATAGGAGAGCAACTTTCCAAACAGTGTGTGAGTGGGGGTCTCACCAAGCTTGGCCACTTCTCTGATTGCATAGATTTTTGTGTCCCAGTCCCTTGTTAGAGGTCTAAGGAACTTATCATTCAGCTCATAGTTGGTGAATACTCTCCCATAGGTTCTCAGCTCATTGACTATTCTGAAGAACCTCTTATAGCACATGGAGATGCTCTCCTGGCTCTGCTGCCTGAAGGCTTCATACTCTTGGTTAAGGAGTGACTTTCTATCATCCCTTACTTCAGTTGTTCCTTCCATATATACTACTAATGTGTCCCACATTTCCTTGGCAGTAGTGGAGTGTACCAAGTTTTGAAATGTGGAATCATCAATAGCATTCACTATGATGTTCTGGGCTCTTTTGTCCATGGTGAACAATTCAAGTTCATCCTTGGTCAAGTCTTTGAATGCCTTGGCCACTCTTCTTGTTGGATCTATATCAGAGGCAGTGTGGAAGGTAAAAGGTCCTTCTTCAACTGTAATGAAAATCCTTGGATCAAATGCTTTCATAAACAGTCTGATCCTTTGCTTCCATATGCCAAAGTTTTCTTCGCTACATATGGGCAACTTCATGGATCCCATTTCCTTCTTCAATCCAGAGGAGGCATTGGATTGTGATTTGACTATTCCTTAATAGGATCTGGTCAGACAGTTATGCCCTTCTTGACCAACCTCCCTCTGATACCACTTGTAAGTTTATAAAGGTTGTAGTCTAAATCACCTAGAGGGGGGTGAATAGGTCTCTTTTGATTTTTACTTATTTTATTTACAAATTTAAGATTATTCTAAACAAGTACTCAACCACACAGAAAATACACAATCATTTATAGTGGTTCCCCAAGACAGTGTGTCTATGGGTAGTCCACTTTCCCCCTTCACCCTTCTAACAGTGTATTAGACATGACCAACTCCTCCAATCTCAGCTCCAAGAGCTTACAACACAGATCCCTCAGGATCTCTCAGATTTTCCCAAACCCTACCTCAGGCTCAGCAGCCCTACCTCAAATCAGCCACTGATCCTACAACTCAGACCACAGCAGGTCCTACAATCTCAGGCCTAAACAGCCCTACCTCAGAGGAATCCACCTCCTATAACTCAGACCTCTTCCAGGTCCTACCTCATAGGAATCCACCTCCTACAGCTCAGGCAATAATACCCTACAACTCAGGCTAAACAGCCCTACAAGCTCAGGCCTTCAGCCCTACAAACTCAGGTCAACAAGCCCTACAATCTCAGGCAAATAACACTACAAACTCAGGCAATAACCCTACAGTAAAAGAGTATTTGAAGCTTACTACAACAGACAGCAGAGTGTAGAAGTCTTCTGTAGTTCCTGCACAGCTTGTGCTATCTTGTAGCTGGAGATGTTGATGGCAGCTACAAACTAGTCTTCCTCTTCAGATGAAGGATGGAAGATCACCTTGCTCCTTCTTATAAAGGAGCTATCTTTCTCTCTCAGTTTCTTCTTCCTTGTTCAGTGAGCAGGAGGAGAATGTTGAGAACTGGGTCGTCAATGGAATAGTGAATATGTTGGTTCTATGTCGGCCCTTCAAAAGTGCCCTAACTCTTTCTTTTATACACCCTTGATCTTCAACGGCTCTCAGCTGTCCTTCTGAGTAGTATGGGAGAGACTGGTGGTCCACACAATGTCTTTCTACAGCTTGCGCCAAGGGCAGAACACGCAATCTGCGTTCGACAAACTCGTCATACTGCGTTCGACGAACTATGTTCTGCTTTCGACGAACTCGCCATACTATGCGTTCGACGAACTCGCCATACTGCGTTCGACGAACTATGTTCTGCGTTCGACGAACTCGCCATACTGTGCATTCGACGAACTCCATTCTTCGTTCGATGAACAGGCTAAGTTTCAGCGCTTGCTTCTGTCCCGTCTCTACGTTCGACGAACTGAGTTCAGCGTTCGACGAACACACCAAGTCTCAGTTGTTTCTTCTGTCTCGTCTCAGCGTTCGATGAACTGAGTTCTGCGTTCGACGAACTGAGTTCTGCGTTCGACGAACTGAGTTCTGCGTTCGACGAACACGCCAAGTTTCTTCTATCTTCAGCTCAGCTTGCTCAGATGCCTTCTCAGCGGCTCCTGGTCTTGTCTCAGCGGATCCGCTGAGACATTGAGCTCGTCTCAGCAGATTTGACCCTTCATCTCAGCGGTTCTGCTGAGACAATTCTTCATCTCTTAGGAGTTGATTTCTCCTGATCTAAGGGCATGATTGGCCCTTTCTCTTGAGTTACCTGAGCCTGTATTTCTTGCACAAATATGTCTTTATCAAATACAACTCTGTACTTAGCATTGAGTGTGACCCCTCTTCAAATCAAGGGAATTTGAGGGCAAATTCCCAACAGTCTCCACACTAGCTCATGTTTGGGGTGAAGCCAAATGTGGGTCACATGAGAGTTTTTGGTTTTACCTATTTCGTGCACGTCCCGGATGCTCAGAGAACCAAGTTGGAGCCGAAAGCACGGAAGTGTGTCTTCATCGGCTATGATGAGCGGAAGAAGGGTTGGAAGTGCATGGATCCGCAGACCCACAAATTCGTCGTCTCGCGCAATGCGGTGCTTGACGAACTGATCTCGTATCAGGGAGTCTCCTCTGTGGTGTTGTCGAAGAGTGAAGGATCAAGCATGAGAGAAGAGAGAGAGTCACTGAGGACTCTACTGTTGAGTTAGAGTTATCTCCAAGTGCACCATCGCCAGCTAGCTCAGGGGGAGCTTCGAGTTTGAGAAACAGGGGGGCTAGTGCTCCAAGAGATGATGGGAGAAGAGTTGTAGATGAGGAGTCTACCGGAGTGGTAGAGAGTGGTCAAGCCTTGAGGAGGTCGAAGCGGACCATCGTTCCGCCTTCTCGCTATAAGGGGGAACTTCGTAAGTTTGGTCTCTTGCTTCTTCGCAGGACCACTCGACGAGAGGGAACCTGCCCGCTTTGAAGATGTTGTTGGCACCAAGGAGTGGGACGTGGCTATGAATGAAGAGATGGAAGCCTTGAAGAAGAATGAGACATGAGACCTTGTTCCCATGGTGGAGAGAATCAAACCTGTCACCTGCAAATGAGTGTACACAGTTAAGAAGAGAGCTGACGGAGGAGTAAAGTGGTACAAGGCTAGGCTTGTCGCTCGGGGTTTCTCGCAAACCTATGGAGAGTAATACGAGGAGACGTTTAGTCCCGTGGCGAAGATGACGTCGGTGAGGACGATCATTGCTCTGGCAGCGTGCCGAGGGTGGAAGTTGTGGCAACTTGATGTGAAGAATGCATTCTTGTATGGAGAGATTGACAAGAACATATTCATGGTGCAACCACTTGGATACCTATCCAAGTCACAACCACATCATGTGTGCAAGTTGAAGAAGGTCCTCTACGTGTTGAAACAGGCGTCGAGAGCCTGGTATGGGAAGATTGCGGAGTACCAACAGTTTTGTGGTTATGATGTCTCAGACTCAGACTCTAGCATGTTTGTGAAGAAGAGTGAAGATCTTCATGTGCTGGTGTTGTTGTATATCGACGACATGATCGTCACCGGGAACAATAATGAGGAGGTCGTGATGCTGAGACAACAACTATCCATTCACTTTGAGATGAAGGATCTCGGTGAACTACACCATTTCCTTGGACTTCAAGTAGAGAAGAGAAGATGCGTACTGTTCGTTTACCAGAGGACTTACGCTGAGAAGATCGTCGAGAGATTCAGCACGAAGGAGGGGAAGAGCAGCTTTGTTCCACTGGAGGTTGGGCTGAAGCTTCGGAAGGAAGAAGGGAGGATTCTTCCTGAATCGAAGGTCTTCCGGGCACTGATGGGAAGTCTAATCTACCTGACTATTACAAGGTCTGACGTCGTCTTTGTCGTCGGCCGAGTGGGTCGATACATGCAGGAGCCGCGGAAGCCTCATCTGGAGGCAACAAAAGGGATTCTGAAGTATGTGAAGGGGACCCTTGAGATGGGGTTGATCTATGGAGAGAAGGCTGACTTCAAGCTGCATTGGTACACATATGCACACTACGGAGGTGACGCTGAAGATCGCAAGTCAACATCAGGTTACGTGTTTCTATGTGAAGCTGTTGCTATCTCGTGGTGTAGCAAGAAGCATAATTCTATCTCTCTTTCCACCACTGAAGCTGAGTTCAAGGCGTCGTGCTTAGCAACTCAAGAGCGTGTCTGGCTGAGGAGGCTGGTGGAAGATGTGGAAGAGAAGGTCAGTGGACCTACAGTTCTTCACGGTGACAACGAGAGCACTTTGAAACTGGTAACCAACCCAGTGTGTCATGCAAGAACAAAGTATATAGAGATCGAGCATCACTTCATCAGAGAGAAAGTGTTGGGTGGCTTGATCGCGGTGGAGCATATGCAAAGCGAAGACAACATTGCGAATATATTCACAAAGCCCCTTTCTGCGAGGCTGTTCAGGAAGCTTCGCTCGCTGCTCGGAGTTGTTGACGAAGCTCACTTCAAAGGGGAGTGTTAGAGTTTTGAAGTGAGCTAGCACAGGCGCTAGCGCTAGCACCGACACTAGCTCAGCTTCTAGGCAGCGTCTCCCGGATCTATAAATAGGGGGTCAATCCCCCGCAGAGTATATCAGAGAGAAATAGAGACTTGAGGGGTCTCAATTTGGCGGTCTCAATTAGAGCGAACTCAAAGTGAGTTCGGCAAGCGACCTAGAGCAGGTTTCTTGAGTGTGGGAGACCGCGAGCTAGCACGGGCGCTAGGAGGTAGCGCATGCGGTAGTGGTTGAAGCGGTCTGGCGGTCTGCAACTGGCGGTCTCGTCTGTGGAGTGTACGAGCAGCGAGCTCGCGGCCTGAGTGCTAGCATAGACGCTAGGAGGTAGCGCGGGCGCTAGTGGAGAGGAGGAGAAGTGGACCCTGTCCGCGACCAGTTGTGTTTTCCTTATTTTCGACTGTTGTAAATCAAGTTGTATGCAACTTGTATTCAGTCCCGTCTCTTATAATTGCTATAACTATTTGTCAAGCAATAAATATGTGTTTTTGTTCATTCTTGGTGTGCTTGTCTCAGTGTTCCATTGATCTTGAGAGCAACTAAAGAGATGCTTGTCTCAGTGTGCATCGTTAAGGAATTGGAGAGCAACTATGAGGTGACGGGGGTTAGAGGAAGAGAGGGAAGCGTCGCAGAGCTTTGCTCATACCCAGACCCAGTGGATGACAAAAGAATTAAGTTGCGGCGGAGAATCACTACTAATTCAACTATGTTTGAAGTCCTTGTGGAATCCTACTCATGATTTTAGCCTAAATCTTCCACTTCATGTACCTAAAAAAGTTGTTGAACATGATCAACATAAATCCTACCTTGAATCCCACATAGCCCTTATTAGGACCTTATTTTGGCGTGTTCGTTTCAGTGATTTTAGGACAAGAAAGTTGAATAAATTGTGCATGAGCGTGAAAGGCTGAAACCACCATGTAGCTTCACAAAACTGTTAAATTTAGTAGTGCAAGAAGGTCGGATGACTCCGTCATTAAATTGGGTGACCAAGATATTTCTCGCAGTGGGTGCTTTAAATATCTGGGATCGATAATTCAAAAAGATGGAGGTGTAGATAAAAATGTGGTACATAGAATCCAAGCAGGTTGGTTAAAGTGGAGAGGCACGTCTGGGATCTTACGTGATCGTAAAGTACAATTAAAACTTGAAGGCAAGTTTTACCGTACTGCAATTAGACCAGCAATGCTCTACGGTTCCGAGTGTTGGGCAGTGAATGGTGTACATGAGCAAAAATGGGAGTTGCGGAGATGAGAATGCTTAGGTGGGTGTGTGATCACACGAGACTGGATAAAATTAGGAATGAATGTTGCGGGTCGCGCACGGCTCTTCCGCGGTCCGGTCTAAATCGACCGCCTTAGCTCGAGAGTCGAGCCGGCGCGTGCAAACAGTCAATGTTGACGGCAATGGACAAGGAGGCTTTTTACCGTGGAAAACCCCAAGGCGGGGTGAAAAACCACGTCGTCGGAGCTGTGCCGACCAAACTTCACTATTTTGCTGGTGGTTACAACCTTTTGAGAGATAGAGGGCGACAGGCCGCGCCTCTTTACAATTTTGAGTGTGAGGGAGAGAGATGTTCGGAGGGCGACAGGCCACCTCTCGCGATACTGAGCAACTTGGGAAAATTCTCTAAGTCCTGGACTCTTCAGCCTCTGAGATTGACTCCTCCAGGATCGAGGCTTCACTTGCGCTCTAAGCTTTGCCTTGGGCGGGAGTCTCGAGGTGCACTGGGAGAGTGCGAGCCTTTGGGAAGAGTGCACACGTTGAGGGTGTGCACGTTGGAGCGGAGTGTGGGCGGTGTTCACTTCGGCGGAACGAGCGGCGCTCACTTCCGCGGAACGGAGGAGGCACGTAGGAGGATTTCCTGGTGGCAGAGTTCCTGTAGAGAGAGAAAGAGAGAGAGAGAGATTTCCCAAGAGAGAGAGAGTCTGATCCAAATGAAGACCCCTGGGGTCCTATTTATAGGATTCCAGGGTAGTTATGGTGGTTACGGGGTGCGGATAGCGCCTATTATTTAAATAATCAATTAAATAAATAGGAAAATAGAAAGATCGGACGGTCCACATGCGTCCCTTCCATGATCGGGCGGTTTGGTAACCGCCGGGTGGTTACCTCGCCGGAGCGGCGGCGCCGGCCACCGCCGGACTCCCAAAAATGGGCGGCGGTGGCGGCGACCTTCTTCCTCGCGGGGAAGAAGGACCGACCGCCACCCTCCCTAAAGGAGGGAGGGGCGGCCGACCTCCTCCCTCGAGGAGGGAGGGGCGGCCGGCCCCCTCGAGAAAGGGGCGGCCGACCTCCTCCCTCGAAGAGGGAGGGGCGGCCGGCCGGGCCGACCCCCTCCAAGGAGGGGGCGGCCGGCCTCCTCCCTCGAAGAGGGAGGGGCGGCCGGCCGGGCCGACCCCCTCCAAGGAGGGGGCGGCCGGCCTCCTCCCTCGAAGAGGGAGGGGCGGCCAGCCGGGCCGACCCCCTCCATAGAGGGGGTGGCCGGCCTCCTCCCTCGAAGGGGGAGGGGCGGCCGGCCGGGCCAACCCCCTCCAAGGAGGGGGTGGCCGGCCCCCTCCCTTGAAGAGGGCGGGGCGGCCGGCCGGGCCGAACCCCTCCAAAGAGGGGGTGGCCGGCCTCCTCCCTCGAAGAGGGAGGGGCGGCCGGCTTCCTCCCTTGAGGAGGGAGGGGCGGCCGGCCCCCTCGAGGACGGGGGCGGCCGGCCCCCGCAAGGGGGGTGGCGGCCGGCCCCCTCTCGAGAGAGAGGAGGCGGCGGTTAGCCCGGGTTGGGCTCGGCGGTTGGCTCTTCGGGAGCGGTTACGCGTAGTGGGCGGTTACGCCGAGTGGCGGTTACGCCGTAGTGGGCGGTTACGCCGAGTGGCGGTTACGCCGAGCGGCGGTTATGCGAGGTGGGGTTGACTGTTTGACCGCCACGTTGGAGATAGCGGGGAAGCGATTTGACCGGCCATGATGGAGAAGGTGGAGTTAGTGGGGGTTTGAAAACCGCCCACTAACCATCCTAAACCGGTCTACAAATACGAGTACGCATCACTTCTCATTTTGTTCATTCCTTTTTTAGTTCCTATGGGGATAGTTCATGGGCAACGAAGTTCATGGATACGGTTACATCCAATGAACTGCCTTCAAAGGATGTTATAGAGCACAATCAACTTGAAGATCTTCCAAATGTAATCATTGGAAATTTCCTACTGACTATCAATGTATTCGTAGTCCGAGTAGTTGAAAAAGAAATTGAGCCTGAATCAGAGAAAATATCAATGAAAATGTTGAAGCAAAAGTGATTATAAGGGATGTGGTAAAAGCTATCTTCAAGGAATAAGGAATTGTTACCATTTCTCTAGGAACCATGAAACCATCAACAATGATCTTAAATGCAAATTCATTTGTATTTCTGTCTTCTTGCATGATATCACTATTAATTTGTACAATTTGAGGAAGTTGCAAGGATAATATTTGTGTCAATTTTATGTGTTGTTCCATTCTTTACACTTTATATGAAAAATCAATTTAATACCCTTGTAAATTTATTTTATCAAATTGGAGGAAATTATTGGGAAACATACCTTAAGTTGATGAGATTAGTTAAGCCAAGTGATATTGATATATTCCTTAAATGATGTATATGAAATTGCTTAGTTATATCTCTATACTATAAAGAAAAGAGCTCCAAAGATGGTGTTGCTTTTGCTATGACATAAATGATGTTGTGGAAATCCCCAATGATTTGATAAGACAAAATCAAATGATAATAATGGTATATAGAAAATCCTCAAAAAAATTTAAGAGAACAAAATTATTTCATATTAATGTTTTATGATTTTAAGAAAAAATGATATAGATTTAAGATTTTAAAATTATTTTTAAAAAAATCATTTTTAATAAAATCAGCTTTTGGCACTTTGCACCCTAGAATTAGGTGTCATTGGCACTTCGCACCCTATTATTCAATTTTTGGCACTTTGCACCCTTGAAAACCATTATTTGAGCACTTTGCACCCTCTCCCCTATTTTCTTATTTCTTCTATATTTATTAAATCTAGATGGAGGGGTATTTTTGTCCTCCATCAGTTTTTACCTTTATCCATTTGATTTAATTCGTATTTCCTTTTTATAGTTATCTGCACATCAAACTTTTTTTTTGACAGAAATTGAAAAAATGGTCTTATTAAATGCGCAGTTTTTATCTTTTCATCACGACCTCATCAGAAATTTTATGTATTATTCAAAAATTTTCTTGAAATTTGGTCACTTTTTGAATGTTTTTATCAATGGGCAGCGTGAAAATGCAGGAACTCAACGTGAAAACAAAAGTTAGAAACAATAAATTATGTAAACTCAATATTGGACTAAAATACATTGCATAAAATGGAACAGTAAAATGCTGATTACTAGCATTTAATTTTGAGCGTTTAAACCTTTTCCCCGTATCTCATGAGCGTTTAAACCTTTTCCCCTATTTATGCTGATTAAATTGCATATAATTTTATTTCTGAGATCAATATATTATGCAAAAAATCTTAAAAATTAAACCTCGGCATAAAATGGAACAGTAAAATGCATTTCAACACCTTCTCAATGCTTCCAAAGCTTCCAAACATACATATTCAAGTGGTGCAACATACCAAAATAACTAAATACTAATAAAAGTTATACATTGCATATTAGAAGATAACAAAGACACTCCGGTCTACGATTATCAAGTGGCTATGATCATATATATCCAGTATAATCTCCATAATCATCCGGCTCACCTGCAAAGAACACAAGAGTAAGTTTAGAAATTAAGCAAGAAATGGATAGGTTGAAATATTTTTAACAAATTAATGATTGAGTACCAACAAATGTCGAATGTGATAACCCACTTAATCCTTCATTCTCAGCAACAACATCTGCATCTACAGTTGAACATGCAACCTTTTTCTTCACCTAATTTGACATAGCATTTTGGAACAAAACTCATTGGCTCTCAACATCCAAACCATTCTATGTCATGCAAAAACAAAAGGAACATAACTCAAAAAGTTTATAAATTGCTGAAAATGAGCTAAAAATTCAACAAATTGCAGTCACTTATAAAGCAATTACTGTTGTCATTAACATCAACATTTTGGAACAGAACTCATTGAGAAGAAACATGAAATTAAAATACAATCAAAATGGTTAGCCCTAAAATCAATTGGAACAGAACTCATTGAGTCGCTGCCATTAACAGAAATGAGCAAAAAATGCTATCAAAAGTCATGAACAATGCAATTACTGCTTCTCACTTTCATAAATGAGCAAAAAAATTCATATAACACAACAAAATCCACAGACCAAGATTTTACCCTAAAGCTTGAAAAAATTTTCATCAAAAATGGTAATGTGTGGCTTCTAAAGCAAAGAGCAACTACTGAACGACCTAGCAAGGGTGAATGGTGCCTGAAATTGGAGATCTCGTCGTGAAACCACGACCTAGAAATGGCGAAGAAGAGCTGGGCCTGGAGAGGAGTTCGGCGACAGTGCACGGGAACAATCGGCGGCCTGGAGAGGAGTTCGGCGGGCTGGAGATGGATCGAGCGGCGGCCTCAAGCAAGAGCGATCGTCGGGCTGGAGAGGATTAACGCCCTAGCAGCTCTTCACGGGATAGTGTTAATACTTTAGAATACCAAAAATACCCTCACATATATTCTTAAACTAATTTATTTTATCCAAAAAATGAGATAATAAATGAATGAGGGTGCAAACTGCTACAAAGAGGGGTTTAGAGGGTACAAAGTGCCAAAATTTAAATATTAGAGTGCAAAGTGCCAGAGAGATGCAATTCAAGGGTGCAAAATGCCAAATTTCCGATTAATCAAGTAATTTCCGATAAAATTTCTGGTCGTCCGCATTTTGTATCTTCCGCTCTTAAAACCCTAAAATTTATCGCTGAATATGCGCCGCGCGAGTGTGCTCCATCCTCCGATTCCTCCCTCTCGCTGTTGCGTTAGTAATTCTCGCGATCTTCTCTCTCGCGATCTTCCCTCTCGCGATCTTCCCTCATCCAGGCGGCGTCCATCCTCCCTCATCCAGGCGGCGTCGATTCTCCCTCGTCAACCTTCGACAGGTATTCTTTGTTAAGTAGTCTCTCTATTTTCAACTTTTTAAGGTATTCTTTGTTAAGTACTCTCAGTACCCCCTCTCCGATCTAGCCGATTTTACTCCAACACACGGATAGCGATAACCTCCCCTTCGGGCACGGTTTCAGGGGTGAGGACGGGGTCATGAACAACATTTTGTGGCCATTGCATTCACGACCACTACAGCAGCGTCAAATGGACCCTTAGTTTATTTAATATCATCACTTAGCCACCCTTCACCAACTCACAGTTCCAACACAATGCCGTTTCATTCTCGCATTTCACATTCACTAGAAATTCAGGGCAATAAAATTATCCATAGAGAGAGAGAAAGGTTGAATTGCTGAAAGCCCAGCATTTTGGAGTAGAACAACACAAAGAACCTGCATGTATTCTATCATTAATTGCTATTTCTGCATGTATAACCATTAACCTGCATGTATTCCATCATAAGCATATAAGATGCAACGGGAGACAAGATTCTGTAGTTTTTCCTTATTCCAGTCTATCGTTCTTTGATCTGCTGTGATAAGAATATTCCTATACTTGATCTCCACCAGTGATCAGTTTTGTTCCCCACTAGTGATACTGTTGTTGAACATAAAAATGAACTTTAATTCCTCTCTAATATATGAGTCATATTTTTAAGACGATGAGGGTATTCTTCTACTTGAAACTGTTACCCTTAATAAATTCTATATTATTGTTGATACTTAAGTTTTGTACTGTTGTTTATATATCATTAGCATGTAGAAATATATATTAGTTCATTGTATTAGTTTCAGTCCATCATGTGAACAAGAATTGTGAATTTTAAGTATGAAAGTATTGGTGACTTGGTGTGAGATGATCTCTTTCATCTAGAATTAACAATCTATATATTCAACATAGTATAAGTGTGTATTTTTGTTTCAATGTTTAGCATCTACGTTGTCATTAACTACTTAGATTTATGTGCATCTGAATCCTGCCAAGGAGGCTTTGAACTTTATTATTACTAATAACATGATAGATGTTACATAAAAACATGATAGATGTATATTTACATTTTACATACATAATATTAATATTTATATATTGTAGTTTTAAAACCCGACATTTTCAAATGTCTCCGACATCCGACATTTAAAAACTCAATCTGATATGTACCCGACATCCGACATTTAACAATTCAAAGATTACGTAATCTCTAAGGGTCCGTTCGGCACGCAGGTATTGACTTTGGTCAGAAAACCAATATCTGCAGAAGTTGGCTTTGTGCAGAAAATCAATTCTGCTGTTTGGTTGCAGGATGACATTCAACGAACAAAATTGGAATTGATACCTAAAAGTTGTTCGGCTGCGCAAATGAACTGACTTTCTGAAATTGAATTTTTTAGAATTTTTAATTTTTAAAATTTAACCATTAAATCAAAGTACTAATAATAATTGAAGTTCATAAACATTGCAAACAACAAAATTCATAAGCATTGCCCATAAATAAAAGTACATAAATAGCAAATGATTTAGATAAAAAGTCCATCGCCCATAAGTAAAAACACCAAACCAGCGATTAAACTGCATTCGTAGCCATGCGCCCTTCAACTTGTCAGGCAGTCTCTTGAATATGTCACGCTCAACACTATCATGACGCAATATATCTATGGCTCTGAGTAAATCATGATCTTCTAAATCAGTCATCTGAGTAAGTGCGATATAGATGTCATCAACATCGCTAGTAGACATGGTCCCCACTGCACCTTGCACGGAGTCAGCCAATTTTTCTATGGTCACTGCTACTGCGTCATTTCCTACTGCTCGCTTTCTCTTCCTTCTACTGCTTCCTTCTCCTTCCACTCTACTCTGCTCCTGTGTATTAGTAGTTTTTTCTGCAATAGACTCCGCTTCTATCTCCTTTGTCGCCTCTGTTGCTGTCGTAGCATGACTACTAGTCGCTCTATTAGTCCCGCATCACACAACCAAATCTGATCAATTCACAATAACTTTATCTTTATAATGCCTCACAGAAGGATGAGCCTGCAATGATACAAATAAAATAATGCAATAATATCATTTACACTGAGTTTGTAAATATACCAATCAATATAAAATAATTTATCTTCACATAATTTCCCCGTACTTGTCCACATTTTTCATGTTCCTTTCCCAATCCCATCCAAACCCTGACGTGTACAACATCGCGCTGACCTCGACGTAGTACTTGTTCCTAGTTTTGAGACGAGCTGTTAACTTCTCCTTGCTTGTTTCAACGCCACAAATATCTTTTAGCGCGGTAATAGCAACTGTCAAAGCCACGCTCTTCCACTCGTTCGAAATTTTATGGCCTAAACTGTGCTGTTCCAACAATGCATTCGAAAGAGTAATGTCCATTTCAGATGTCCAATGCATGTACGACCGCTCGGTCCTACCGTCAACCTTTGTTGAACTCTTCTCCATAATATATGAACTAATGAAAAATTAGCATGAACAAATATTAACATGAAAAAGATGAGAATATTATCATTAATAACAATATAAAAATTAACATGAAGCAGATATGAGCATGAAAAAGACTAGAATAATATCATTAAAAGCAATAGAAACTTTAACATAAAAAAACTAAACTAATGTTTGGTTGAAAAGATCACCGAAGGGTTATATTAAATGTCAATATAAAATATAGTTCAATGACGACTATGATATTCGTTGAACATATTTATTGCTAGAGTGTCCCTAAAGTTTGTCCAATCTTGCATCGCCTGGATTGCACTAACGGTCTACGTAATCATAGAACTCTTCTCCTGGGTTTGGCTCCAGTATTTCTCAGTCAACCTCGTCCAGCATTTGCGCATCACATTTTAATTTCTTCTCCACTAAAAAATTGTGTAAGATGCAACATGCGTTTATGATCTGGACCTGCATTAAAAAATATATTTAGATTGGCTTTCGTATAAAATAACAATCAACAAGTATGACGTCGCATACCTGAACATTAATGTTAAAGAACGATGGCTGTCGTAGAATAGCCCATCATTTCTTCAATAACCCAAATGTTCTCTCTATGACATTTCTTTCTTTAGCATGTCATAGATTAAATAGCTCTTTCTAGTTTGTTGGGTATTGCCCTGATGTGACCACTCCTTCAAGTGATAACGCGTGGATCGATATGGGGCAAGAAACCTCGGACCATTCGTATAGCCGACATTTACAAAGTAGTACTTTCCTAGGTAGTGCAAAAATTAAATTAATATACATGTATGTATTACTTATGCTTGAAAGGATAAATTGGCTAATTTTATCATTTGGAACTTCGAAGCGATTGTGTCGCTCCAAAGCATCTCGTAATACTCTAGAATCAGATGTTGAACCTTCCCAGCCAGGCAATACAAGTAGAAATTTCATGTCGCTGTCACAACACCGAGTACGTTTGTTGTGATAGCCTGTTTCCGATTGCGATATCTACCCTGATCTTCAACCGGAACAATCACTTCAACATGTGTTCCACCTAATGCACCAACACAGTCCACAAACCATCTCGACCTTGGTTCTGCTCTGGATTCAGGCAATTTGATATAGTCCTTTGAAAGTTGTAAAACCCCCCAAAGAACAATATTGAAGTGTCTGCTAACAGTATCAATCAAACGCATATATGTATGTCCAACATCTCGAAACTTTTTGTTATGCCCAAATACGTATAAAAATAAACCAATCGCTTCCTTGGTCGAAACAGATTGTGTGTCACGGACATAGCCTTTTGCACGTAGAATATTACACATCTCATTCAACGGTGCTTTACCCATACGTAATTGGTTGAAGCAATTTACCTTTTTTTCCATCAAATAAGCGTGTTAATAAAATATTACGGAGGGCATCTTTATCTGCAATATATGTAGGATGCCTAGGAATTTAATTCAATACAGCTACAGTTGCCCCTAGAGTTGCTGCGACTGATGACGATATGATGATATCTCTCCTACGTTTCTTGTGCAACTCATTATTATCCATTGCCCCTAGAGTCGAAATGAATGAATATGAAACCACAATAATTCAAAACAATTATTAGCAAACTAATAAGTGGCATTGTCTAAACGTTCAAGAATTTTTTTATCTAAAAAAACATATGTATTCTGAGGGCCAACAATGATAAAACAAAATGAATTCAGTAAACTAATTACAGAAAACAGGGAGCTAACACCTCACTGATTTTAGTAAACTAATGACCATAAAATGAATTCAAAATTAATTAAAGAATGACCATTTCATTTATTCCATATATTTACCTACGCAAAATAATCTTGTTCATTGCAAACAAAGTGGAGAACCACTTATGTATGCACATTACTAAATATTGACAGTGCACAAAATGCAGATCAGGAAGAAAATGGGGAAGAGAAGATACTAAGCTGTTCATATCTAAAAATGGGAGAAGAAAATCGAGGACAATGCTTCGGCGAACAGAAGCAGCATCCGCGAGGAGCCTCAATGACGGACAATGCTTCGGCGTGGTTCGCTGGAGAGGTTGTGATCTAAGTCACGAATTCGGGAAAAAAAATTGTAAACGCCGACCAGCAAAAAAACAGATCTATGATTTGGGTGAAGTAAATGGCGTGATCTATGGCTTATTTCAGATGAGAAAACCAGTAGAAACAACAAAGTACACTCATATGGAAAAGGAGGAAGAAGAAGAAGAAAAGAAAGAAGAAGAGGATGAAGAAGACAAAGAAGAAGAAGAAGAGGAAGAAGCGGCGGAGAATGAGGAGAAAGATGGATCCGAAGCAAAACCTGTAGATGCAGAGATCGGGGCCGGCAGTCGCGGTGCGGGCTTCGCGGAAAAGCAACAGGCGAGCGTCTAGGGCAAATTCGGGCAAAACCTGCGTCGATGGCGAAGTTTTGGGGAATTAAAAAGTTAGGTTAAGGCCAAAATCGATGGAATTTCTGTTCAAAGCCAATACCGCATAAAATTAGCATGCCGAACATGAGAATTGACTTTCTGGAACCCAAAGCCAATTCCAGAAAGCCAATACCTGCACGCCGAACGAACCGTAAAAGAAGCTGATGGTCGAATGATATTCAAATCTTGATTAATATAAATTTAATATCACGATTTTATATAACATAGACCAAAAGTGATCACTTTTTAAAATTTGAAAATGTATTTGTTAACCCATTGCAGGTTGTTACATAGTAACCAACCTTCCTCTTAGCTCCTCCTCCGCCGCCTTCGCAACTCAAATCCGCTAGACAACATTATTGCACTTCCATTGCCAATGCATGATTCCCCAAGTTGATTCTTTTGCAATGGATTTACACGACACCTCCTCCAAGGAGTTTTTTGTGGCCTACACAAGATACTATGGCACCGCTTCAACTCTGACGCCAACAGGTCAATTTCCAAACTCCCATTTCGACTTTGTTGGGACCTCTTACACCCGCTCTTCGCCGCATTACACAAATGAACTGCTGAGACTCCAAATGCTAAGCGATAGGGCCATGTGAAACTGAAACTATATATTTATTGACTATCGACCATGAATTTTGACTCGGACGCAAGGTTCTTCGACTAGGGCGACATCTACTTCAAGTGATGCAATGAGGACAAGGAAGAAGAAGCTAAAGATGTCGTCTTCATTCGTGGAGGAGCAACATCACCGGAAGAGCATGCTACGATGCCTGACCAGCTGCTCCTCACTGGATAATGTTGTAGAGGATGAAATCATCGACACTGAGTGGTTTTACATTAGCTCCTTAGCAAAGTACTTCATAGACATCAGTGGGTTGCTGTTGAAGGCTTATCCTATCCCGCAAGCCTTTTTGGTTCTCAGGCAGAGCGCGGCTTGCCATGTCGTCTTGCAATTGAACATGACATGACTATATGTTAGGAATCGAGGCCATGGTTTATTCAGGTGGGAAGCAGAGTCATGGAGTTTTGATCGACCGACGTCATCTTCCCCATAACCGAGGTCGTGAACAAGATCAAAGTTTCGTTCCATCATTTCAATTGCCTTGGCGCTGCAAGGCCAAGTTTGCCGGCGCCAGTGGCAGTTCAGGCTAATCCTGATCCTCCTGCTTTGCGGCTATCAGTTCTGTCCCTCCCCGTGATCAAGAATTCAGTTCTCATTGAGACTATTTGAATTTCAACCAACCAACGAAAAAGTTCAATTTGTCAAATTTTGCTATAAATAACGACGTTGTCCCTTCCCAACCATTTAAGCTGGAATCCGTCGATGTCCATCGACAAATTTCTGATGACACGAAGAACAAGAAATTCTTCGGGGCTACCACATCTCGTGGAACTATGTAAGTAACAAAGAGAGCATGTTCTCCTTCTTCGCTCCGACGAGCAAAATAGGGAGAAGCATGGCGGTGAAGCCGGAGGAGCCTGCACGGAAGCGCGGCCACAAGCCATCTAACATCCGGGAGAAACTGCTCAACCATGCAGAGACCGAGTGAATGCGTAGCGAGAAAGGGAAACAGGGTCTCTATGCTCTTAAAGCAATCACCCCTAAAGTTTTGAAATTGTGAACAAATGTGGTTCTAGACAACGTCTCTCACATCAATTATCAGAGTTCAAAGCTTCGAGCGCTTGAGAGTAACAAAGTGGGGCAGTAGTCCAAGCTCGAGACCTCGTGCTGGAAGGAGACGGGAGTCCTTTCCGGTCACTACCCCTGTCGTTGTTGATAACAACACTAGAGCATGAACTCGAGGTAACCCGACAGAGAGGTCGTGGTGAAACTTCAGGGCGTGGAGGTTGACAATGGTTCAGATCCAGTGTCAGCGGGGGAACCACCCGACGAGGAGGCTGACAGAGACATTAAAAGATTTGGACCTCGAGATCCACCACGCTACCATCTCGACCATTGAGGATTTGATGATTCTCCAAGCAAGGAGTCAAGATGTCGAGCAACGATCCCAGGGAGGAGCATCTCAGCGCTCTCCCGCTTCGCAGATCCGGTGCCCGAACGGTAGGTTGATAAGTTCTTTTTTCCACCATTAAATATTACCATCATAGTTAATTTCCTCTTCATAAGACAATAAAATCATTTCTTATTACCATCGTAGTTAAGTTTCTCTTCATGAAACAATAGAATTACTTTTCGTCTTTATCGCTTCTGCATGCGAGACTCAGTAGGTCCCTCTTTTTCGTAGGTTTGAACCAAGCATTGAATTTTTTTAAATTTTAAATTTGTTCAGTTGTGTAGAACCAAGCATTGATTAAAAATTAGTTATCTGCACAGTTATACCGTACTTCAACAATTAAAATGATGATTTTTATTAGCTATGACACCTGACATATTTATTGTTCTTTATATGTTTATTATTTGACCAGAATGGAAGAAGCTAGCTTCATTGCATGGCTAAGGGGAAGGAAAATGTCACATACATACAAATTTTCTAATGTCAGTATGACATGGTTTGCGAGTTAAAATTGTTGCATCGGAATGGGAATTGGTATTTTAGCGTTAAAATTAGTTCTGTACCTAAGGCTTATAAAATTAGACCTAAAGTTGAACTCCGACAGGACTGTTCCGACCGATCAGATATTTAAATTTTGCTTTCAACGGTTCAACTTCAGGTCCAATTTTAAAAACCTTAGGTACAAAAATAATTCCAATGCTCAAATACCAATTCCCATTTTGATGGAACAATTCCAACTCGCGAACCATAACAATAGAAATTTTGTATGTCTGTGGAATTTCCCTTCCCTCTGGCCATGTAATGAAGATAGCTTCTTTCTTCAGGTCAAATACTAAACATATAAAGAACCATTAATAGGCCATGTTCTATAGTTGCCCCGTCATGGCTAATAAAAATGATCATTTTACTTGCTGAAGTACGCTATAACTGTGCAAATAATTAATTTTAATCAATGCTTGGTTATACCCATATAAAAAAATTCAATGCTTGGTCCCACATGTAGTTGCAGCAGAGACAAGAAGTAATTTTATTGTCTTATGTAGAGGAAATCATCTACGATGGTAATAAGAAATAATTTTATTTTGTCTTATGAAGAGGAAATTAACTACGATGGTAATATTTAATGGTGGAATGAAGAACTTATCAGTCTACTGTTCGGGCGCTGAATCTGCGAAGCGGGAGAGAGCTGAGCTGCTCTTCCCTGCGATCGTCACTCGACATCTTGACCCTTGCTTGGAGAATCATCAAATTCTCAACGATCGAGATGGTGGCTTGGTGGATCTCGTGGTCCAAATCTTCTAATGTCTCCATCAGCCTCGCCGTCGGGTGGCTCCCCTGTTGGCACCGGATCTGAATCATTGCCAGCCTCCATGCCTTGAAGTTTCAACACGACCTCTCCGCCGGGTCACCTCGAGTTCATGCTCCGGTACCGTTATCGACAACGGCGGGGGTAGTGGCCGAGAGGGACCCTCGTCGCCTTCCAGCATGAGGATCTCGATCTTGGACTACTGCCCCACTTTGTCACTCTCCACCGCTCGAAGCTTTGTGCTCAGATAATTGATGTGAGAGATGACGTTGTCTAGAACTGCCTCCGTTCTCAATTTCAAAAATTTAGGGACGATTGCTTTAAAAGCTTGGAGACTCTGCCTCCCTTTCTCGCTACGCATTCGCTTGGCCTCCGCATGGTTGAGCGGTTCCTCCCGGTTGTTGGATGGCTTGCAGTCGCGCTTCCGTGCAGGCTCCTCCAGATTCACCGCCATGTTGCTCCCTCCTTCACTTCCTGGAGCATAGGAGAAGGAGAACATGCCCTCTTTGTTACTTCCCCGTGACGTGGTGGCCCTGATAGATTTCTTATTTTTCGTGTCATCAGGGATTTGTCGACGAATATCAACAGAATCCAGCTTGATCGGTTGGGAAGGGCCGACGCCGTTATTTATTAGAAAATCTGATAAATTGAACTTTTGTCATTGGTTGGTTGGAATCCAATTAGGAGTCTCAGTGAGAACTTAATTCTTGATCTTTGGGAGGGACGAAACTGATAGACGCAATGCCAGAGGATCGGGATCATCCAGAATTTGCCATTGGCAACGACAGACTTGGTCCTGCAGCGTCAAGAAATCAAAATGATGACACAAACTTTGATCTTGTTCACGATCTCAGTTATGAGGAAGATGTCGTCTGTCGATCCAAGTTCCACGACTCCGCTTCCCACTGGGACATAGACCATGGTCTTGATTCCTAACATATGGGTATGCCATGTTCGATTGCAAAACGACATGACAAACCACTCTCTATTTGAGAGCCAAAATGGTTGGAGGAATATATAAGCCTTCCCCAGCAGCCCCCCGCCGTCTATGAAGTAATTTACTCAGGAACTAATGTAAAACCACTTGGTGTTGCTGATTCATCCTTTACATCATCGTCAGGTGAGAAGCAGCCGGTCAGGTATCGTAACATGTTTTTCCTGTGATGTTGCTCCTCCACAAATGAAGATGACATATTTAGTTTCTCCCTCTTGTCCTCATTGCATCACTTGAAGTAGTTGTCGCCCCAGTCGAAGAACCTTGTGCGGAGCCGAATTTCATGGCCGATTGCCAATAAATAACATAGTTCCAGCTTTCCGTGGCCCCATCGATTAACATTTGGAGTCTCAACGGTTCATCTGTGTAATGCTACGGAGGGCAAGTGGAAGAGGTTCCGACAATGTCGGAGTGGGATCTTGGAAATTAATCTTCCGGCGTCAGAGTCGAAGCGGGCCTTGGTGTCTTGTGTAGGCCATGAAGAACTCCTTGGAGGAGGTGCCGTGTAAGTCCATTGCACAAGAGGCAACTTCGGGAATCACGCATTGGCAGTGGAAGTGCAATGGTGCTGGCTAGCGGATTTGAGTCGCGAAGGTGGCAGAGGAGGAGCTTAGAAGAAGGTGGGTTACTCACATAACGGCCTGCGATGTGTTAACAAATACATTCTCAATTTTAAAAAATCATTTACAAATTTTAAAAAGCATCATCTTTGGTCTATGCTATATAGAATCATGATGTTAAATTATATTAATCACGATTTGAATGTCATTCGACCATCATCTTCTTTTAGAGATTACATGATATTTGAATTGTCATTCGACTATCAGCTTCAATAAGAGATTACTTCATTTTTTTTTGTTTCCTTGTAACTCTTTTATCTGCTGTCTGATTTTTCGTTAATGTGAAATAAATATTGTCCTCTCCAAACTTTTTGAGGATTTTTTATATATCACTATATTCATTTGAATTTGTCTCATCAAATCATGAGAGATTTTCCACAGCAAATCAGCAATATTTATGGCATAGCAAATTAACACCATCCTTGGAGCTCTTTCTTTATAGTATAGAGGTATAACAAAGCCCTTTCATATACATCATTTAAGCCACAAACCTATATCCTTGGCTTAACTTATTTGTCAACTTAAGGTATGTTCTCCAATAATCTTCTCCTATTTGATAAGCTAGATTTACATGGATATTAAATTGATTTTCGTATAAAGTCTAAAGAATGGAACAACACATGAAATTGACCATCCTTGGGGTTAACAGAAAAAATCTATTTTCACACAAAAAATATCCTTGCAACTTCCTCAAAATTTACAAAGTAAAGAAAAATACTAGTGAATCTTGCAAGAAGACAAAAATAAGAAATACAAATAAATTTGTATTTATGAGCATTGTTGATGGTTCGTCCTTTGATCTTGGTGGAATAATATGCCAAGAAATTTTCTTAGTTCCTAGAGAAATAGGAATAATTCCTTATTCCTTGTAGGTCTATGAGGTGTTAGTCTAATCCAGGGGCGGATTGGCTTGGGCTCCAACACTATGAACTTAACCTTATATTAGAGGAGGAAGAGGACATCACCAAGGCCAAAAATATCTTATCATCCTTAGGACTGATGTATCTATATCTTGATATAAACAAGTTTTCCTCAATAAATTATATCTGGATAAATCTTAAGGATTTATTACTCCCATTTCTTTCTCTTTTTGCTATTTAGTTTTTTATTGGGGGTAAATTTACACCTCTTGTGCTAAATTACAACTGTTTTTAAGAGCTATATGACATCCAGAGCATGAATGTTTATCTCGTTGTAGTTATTTTCTTCCAACTTTACTTTCTTTGAGGTCTTCTAGTTTGCCTGCCATACTATTAATAATGAGTGTAGTTCTGTTTTGTTTTGTGGTTAGTGCTTCTTCGTAGCATATTGAGATTAAGTTTTAGTTTGAGGAAGCATGTCTACACTGGTAAATTAGTAGTAGAATCGTTCCCTCCATGTTCCACAAGTTGGATTTTTTTTTCAAGTACTCCTGCAGAGAATTCAAAAGAACCACATTATTACATGTTTTACGTGTTCTTTATGGTTGTGGTGACATGTTCAACTGAACCCAACATATCCTATTAGTCTATGCAGTAATTACTGATATCAACCTTGGCAAGGTGGTAGTGCTTCTTCGCAGCATATTGAGATTTAGGCTTCATTTGGTAGGGCATTTTCACGCCGGTGTGGGAGCAACCGCCGCCGCAAGGCGGAAAAAACAAACGCCCGCCGTGCGCGCACGACGGAGTCTGCTCCCGCAGCCTTTGCAAAACGGCGCTGAAAGGAGTGTCTCCAACCCCGCCTCCCTACCTCTGTCTCCAACCGCCGCCCCATCTCCAACCCCGCCGGATTCCCGCCGCTGAACCAAATGAGGCCTTAAGTTTTAGTTTGAGGAAGCATGTCTACACTGGTTAATTAGTAGTAGAATCGTTCCCTCCTTGTTCCAGAAGTTAGATTTTATTTTTGCAAGTACTCCTGCAGAGAATTCAAAAGAACCACATTATTCCATGTTTTACGAGTTCTTTATGGTTGCGGTGACATGTTCAACTGAACCCTAGTCTGTATGCAGTATTTACTGATATCAACCTTGTCAAGATGGTAATTATGCATTAACCCCTTAAGCTGACTCTATTTCAGCCCATTCAATAGCTCCGGTAATCAAAGCTACAGCTCTTTTCCTGCCATCTCACTCTGCTCTATTTTGTTTGATAAATCCTTAAGATGTTCGCTTTTCTGTTCTTTGTCGACTGGTTTTGTGAGCTTAAGCTTTTTTATCACTGACATGAATAAATGCCTTTATTGTTGTTACTAGTAGAAATTTGTATGATGACTCCTTAAGAAATGAAACAAGGGAACACACTCTCTAGTTAGATATATTAATTTTATAACTCATTAATTCCACTTCCATATCACGCCTGAAATCAATAACCTGCAATGGGTCTCATGGCTAATGAAATATACGTATAGATTTGAATTTCTATTCAACACCTTTTATACCTTTCGACTAATAGATACTTCACTTTACTCAGGATAAGATGCAGAACTAACTCCATTTATTGTTTTACATAGTTTGATGCATATGTAAGTACCATGCCTTGGTGTTTAGAAGAAGCTTCAAGCAATTATTCTAAATGGTCCCCATCACATAGCTCAATTTTGCATCATAATGTACATCATTCTTCAAAATACTACTTATAACTTGAGATGTCATCAAAATACATATTAAAAAGAATAAAGAAAAAACATTAATCCATCATCAAACACACTCTTACATAATGCCTAAATTTTGATCACCGCTAGATACCTATTTTTTCTTGTCCGCCATAATGATTTCTACACCATAAAATGTTAGTTATAAAGTGGTGAATTTCCAAGAATGCCAATGGATATTTTAACCATTTAAAGCAATACTGACGGGGATCACCCACCGGATGTTAGTAATACTGATGAGGATCACCCACCAGATGTGGCTCGCCGCAAGGTGGGCCCCACATTCGTGTATTTCCGCAGGAGGACTTGACCAGATTGTCCGGATCTACGATCTGATTCCAAGGATGTGTTCAAATTTTTGTTTACATATTTTTTCAAATATTACTTTATTATTTTCAGTCATCATTTAGTGAGATTGGATACTTGACAGTCTCAGTCAATCGTAGTCGTTGATGTCAGGGTGCCCTAATGTTGTTTCTTATAAATATGAGCAAGGGGGAAGCCACCGTTTCATTGTTGATATTGGAGAAGAACTCCAGGGATTCGGCGATCCTCTCACTGTGATGATTACGTGAGGCCCTAGGTGACGACACCTAGGTTTGTTCTTGTATTCCCTTGCACCCTGCACCATTACCACCCAAACTCCTTCCCACGCCTCCACAAAAAATCGTTAGATTTCTCTCCCAAGAAAAAAAACCACGCTACAGTCCATCTAACTCACTTAACTCATCCCCAAAACCCACGCCAAAGCTGCTACCCAAACTTCCATGTCCCTCCCAGAAGCCCACGCCTAGGTTGCTATCGAAACTCCTGTTCCCTCTCCTGTAACTCACTCAGCCCTCCACCGAAGCCTTCAAATTCCCTCTCCCAGTAATTCACGCCTAAGCCTATACAAAATCTCTCATTCGCTCTCCCGTGACTCACACCCAACCATCCACTCAAGCCCTCAAATTCCCCTCCCAGTCATTTTCCACACCCAGTACCCCTGGATCCATTTCCAGAATCCACCCCACACTCGGCCCTTTGATTCCAGCAACCGATCCACCCCTCTCTGACCTCCGAACAACCACCAACCCACCTCTAGTCACTGAATCTCCCTTCCCACTACAACGACCCTTATTCTGTGAGTGTTTTATTGTTGTATCTTGTATGGAACTTTATTTTCAATATTACAATATGGTGTTATGAACTCATATTCCTTTGGGATCTATAGTATTGTGGAATTTTGTTTTGAGACATCTTATGGTTTGCACGAGCTATTTGTCCCATGCTCTCGCTTTGGCCCTCGCCGCGGAGGAAAGTCAAAGCATGCTTGCTTAAAGGAATTATTTGCCCTGCTTAAAATTATCTGCGCGAGATTTAATCTTTTATTACCCTGTTGTAATTTTGCCTTTGAATCTTGTTTTGTGTTATGTAGTTAAAGGGGACTAGAGTCGTTCCTGCACTTCACGTAAGGATCACATTTTAGTTGCGCACCCACTTAGCCTACCCTACATCAAATACCTTTTAACAGTTTCTTTTACTGTTGTGAATCATACTTTTCTGTTTATTAGCTTTGGAACCTTTTATGGTTGCAAGACACTGATTCCAAGAGAAATATAATTCATAAAAAGTCTAACCCAAATTTATGATGAGGATAAAGTAGTAATAGTTGAGATAATTGTCTCGGCCTTATTTCAAGGCAGAATTTATCTGCCAACCCTAAATATTTTCCGCAATTAAGAAATTTTACATCGATTTTATGATTTTCTCAGCAATTCACGCTCTTCACATTTTAGTCGCGCACCCACTTAGCCTACCCTACATCAAATACCTTTTACAGTTTTTTTTACTTCTGTGAATCATACTTTTCTGTTTATTAGCTTTGGAACCTCTTACGGTTGCTTGATACTGATTCCAAGAGAAATATAATTCATAAAAAGTCTAACCGAAATCTATGATGAGGATAAAGTAGTAATAATTGAGATAATTTACTCGTCCTTATTTCAAGGGAGAATTTATCTGCCAACCCTAACTATTTTCCTCAATTAAGAAATTTTACATCAATTTTATGATTTTCTCAGCAATTCACGCTCTTCATTATTAATTCTTCTTTTTTTCATTCGCAGGCAGATAACTATTTGTTCCCTAGCTATCTATCAGCACGATGGTTCAATACAATTTCAAAAAGATCACAGTCGTTCCTCCGGGGAAGGAATTTGTGGATATCATCCTTTCGAGAACTCAACGCCAAACTCCAACTGTTGTTCACAAGGGATATGCCATTTCACGTCTTCGTCAATTTTACATGAGGAAAGTGCGATTCACCCAGCAGAACCTTCACGAGAAGCTATCTACTATCATCGATGAATTTCCGAGGTTAGATGACATTCATCCATTCTATGGGGAACTCCTTAATGTCCTCTACAACAAGGACCACTACAAGCTCGCACTTGGTCAGGTCAATACTGCGAGGAACATTATTGGAAAGATTGCAAAGGAATACGTGAGGGCGCTCAAATATGGCGACTCTCTTTATAGATGCAAATGTTTGAAGGTGGCTGCTATTGGCAGGATGTGCACAGTGATAAGGAGGATTGGCCCCAGTTTAGCTTACTTGGAGGAGATTAGGAAGCATATGGCTAGGCTTCCTTCCATCGACCCCAATACTCGCACCATCTTGATATGTGGATACCCAAATGTGGGCAAGAGTTCGTTCATAAATAAAATTACGAGGGCCGATGTGGATGTCCAGCCGTACGCTTTCACCACGAAATCCCTCTTTGTTGGGCACACAGATTACAAGTACCTAAGGTATCAGGTCATCGACACTCCTGGGATTCTGGATCGGCCTTTTGAGGATCGAAATATTATCGAAATGTGCAGCATCACCGCGCTGGCGCACCTTAAATCCACAGTTCTCTTCTTCCTCGACATCTCTGGATCGTGCGGCTACAGCATCCTACAGCAAGCCGCACTGTTTCATAGCATCAAGTCACTCTTCATGAATAAGCCTCTTATCATCGTCTGTAACAAGATTGATTTGCATCCGTTGGATAGTCTTTCGGAGGAAGACATGAAGTTGGTCATGGAGATGAAGTCGGAGGCCATGAAAACTGTCGCGGCACAAGGCGGGGAGCCCAATGATGAAGGGGTTCTGTTGACCATGAGCACCTTGACCGATGAAGGGGTTATCGCCGTTAAGAATTCTGCTTGCGAGAGGTTGCTGAATCAGAGGGTGGTGACGAAGATGAAATCCAAGAAGATTAACGATTGCTTGAACCGGTTCCATGTTGCGATCCCCAAGCCTCGTGATAACAAAGAACGTCCGCCTTGCATTCCTCAAGCGGTTCTTGATGCCCGAGCGAAGGAGAACCCTAAGATGGAGAAGCGGAAACTCGAAAGGGATCTCGAGGACGAGAACGGCGGGGCTGGCGTGTACTCTGCCAGTCTCAAGAAACATTATATTTTGGCCAACGATGACTGGAAGGACGACGTTTTACCCGAGATCTTAGACGGGCATAATGTGTACGATTTCGTGGATCCCGACATCCTGCAGCGGCTGGAAGAGCTGGAGAGGGAGGAGGGACTCCGTCTGGAAGCAGAGTCGAATGAAGTGGAATTTGAAATGGATGGGACGGAGCTGACGCCCGAGGAGCGCGAAGCTCTTGCGGAAATTCGAAAGAGGAAGAGCTCGCTCATTCAAGAGCACAGAATAAAGAAGAGCACCGCCGAGAGTCGCCCCATTATTCCTAGAAAGTTTGATAAGGATCGGAAGTTCACGACAAGTAGAATGGGAAGGCAGCTCTCGGGCTTGGGACTGGACCCAAGCGCTGCCGTCGACCGTGCGCGGAGCAGGTCTCTCTCTCGGAAGGGACGCAAGAGGGAGAGATCGTTGGCGGCAGACGGCGAAGAAGCCATGGATATTGACGGCGAACACAAGAGCAAGAAGCTGCGGACGAGGTCGAGGTCACGCTCTCGACTTCCGGTGGAAGTCACACCTGGAGAAGGATTCAAGGACTCCGCCCAGAAAGTTAGTGCGATCAAGATCAAAAGGAAGTCTGAGAAGAGTAGAAACAAGGCGGCTCGGAGGGGAGAGTCGGATCGAGTCATTCCCACTCTTAAACCCAAGCATCTGTTCTCTGGAAAACGTTCAAGTGGAAAGACACAGAGGCGCTGAGGAGCTGGTAATATTCTCTACTTGATTATATTCCTGTGTTGATAGTGATGATGAGTTTTATGTATGATTATTGTTTTAAAAATAAGTGCAGGTATTTATGCTTGGAGCACTCTTTGGAGGAGGAAGAGCTGTAGGAAGGATTAAGGTTATGTAATCATCACTTTGCATCAGGATTGCCATTTTCTACACATTTTTTTGTTTTATTATGCGCCGGACGTCGTTTGTTACAGTTTTGGGGAGAGATTTTTGCCTCTTATGTTGTTTCGCTTGACATTTTGCTTCACTGTTCTGTTTACTCTCTTCTCCAAATTCTGCTATATATATATATATATATATATGTATGTGTGTACTATTAATTACCCAAAAATCCCCCGTGAGTTAGCAAAATTATAGGTTGCACCCCTCTATATTTTGAAATTACAGAAATACCCCTTGGAGCTCCCCTTTCAGGGGAGTATTTCTGTGCGTGTATGTTTTGAAATGTAAGCTTAAAAGGGAGCACAAAGCATCCCCGCAGAGCGAGGGTCCGGGGAAGGGTCCCACCACAAGGGTGAAATGTAGGCAAATCTTACCATGCATTTTTTTTGCACAAGTCTGCTTCCAGGACTCGAACTCGTGACCTCAAGGTCGCACGACAAACACCTCAACCGGTGCAACACCTCAACTTAGAAGGGAGGTTTTTATAATTTCAAAAAAATAGAGTGCAACCTGTAATTTCGCAAACTCATAGAGGTGATCCTGGTAAACACGCGCGTGCGTGTGTGTGTGCGTGTCATGTATTGAAACTATATTGAGTTGTTAGTTTGTCGCTATTATTGTTGATATAGAGGGCCCATAGACATTTCACTAGTTGAATAGAAATGTCGTGTTGTCATGCACGCACGCAACCGCTCGAGCGAGCATGAGGGTCTGGCAGATATTATAGTGGTTGGCAGAACCTGAGGGTGACATGATTTCCATCCTCAGTTGTTTACCAATGTAATATGTTTTGTGCCTACATATGATTTGGAGGTATGATTTTTTGTGCCAACTTTCATTACAAGTTGATTTATTAGTGTATTTTCTTCAGCTAAAATCTATATCCACCTCTTACCCTGCTGGGTCATTGTTTCTTTTTCCTCTTGGTCTCAATTGTTTAGGCACATATATAGCTTCTCCAGTATTTCAATCCTATGTATTATTTGTTAGTTGGGAAAAAAATGTCATGAAAATTTCAAACGCAGGTAAATTACCACCACTGTGTTTACTACCACAGATTCACACAGTCCCTACTCAAACACCAAAGCTGTCCCAGGCATAATAAGACTTTGCTCATTGTAAGAGTGGAATGTTGGTCATTAAGGGTGGTAATACTGCTTATATCATATATACTCTTATTTTTCGTGTCTTTTTTTTTCGTGAGGTGATAGTTTTTCGGAAAATCTTTCACTACTGTATGTGCTGCTGAACTATGGGTTGACATGATTGGTGTAAATTTACATTGACTTTGTTGTTTGTTGAAGATTCTACTTTGAAAAAAAGGACACTTTTTATATGCAACTTCACAATTTTCTTGGCGATTTTTAAAAACTCTACAACTTTGCAATTTTCTCTCATATGCTAGTCTTCCTTGATCTTGATACATGAGGTAACTGTGTAAAATTGTGGTAGTAAATGTAACGGTGGAATTTACATGACAGCTTTTTGTGGCTAAAATTTCTTTTTTGAATATGGGGATGTTCATGTTCAATAAAATTCGATCAAACCCGCATGAATAAATCGAACCCGCATGAGGTGTTAGTCTAAACCAGGCTATCACCTAGTTGGCAGGGCCGTAGGCTCTCTCCGTGGCAGGTTTCAAAGGCAGTTAGCCCCGAGCAAACTCGCTGACCAAGCTCTCACCTAGCTGGCAGGGCCGTAGGCTCACTCAGTGGCAGAAAAGTTTTAAAGGTAGTTAGTCCCGAGCAGACCCGCTGACCAGACTCTCACCTAGCTGGCAGAGCCGTATGTTCACTCGGTGGTGACCCATGAGGAAGGCAAGGTAAGAAAGAAAAATCCAATAAGGGGAAGATTGACACAAGGTAAGTCTCAGTATAAAGTAGGCGAATGATGTCCATTATAAAGGACACTCGCCGGTGAATGGTATCAATCGAGAAGGGCATTCCCCGGCGAATGCGACATGGGGTACTAGCCAGCCCCAAGGGATACAAGAATCGAGCGAGACGAAATGGGTTCTCGACGTAGTTATGCTCCCGGCAGAAATCAACGCAACCACCTAAGTTCTAAAAGGGCATTAACGCGTGCGAAAGGGTTGTGACCGTGTGGCGCGCCTGTGCGGCGAGAGCGTCTGGGTCACGACCCAGGACTAAGGGACGACGGTACGCGAATGAGCAATTGATGCACAAGTATTCGGGAGAGTGTATGAGAGCACACAAGCGCGCGAACTATTAGCGAATGACAACAAGTAAAGCAGAGAGAAAAATCACAGAAACGGAGAAGCAAAAACCTTTTCATTTCATTTCATTTATAAAGGGTTTACAAGTAAGAGGGAAGGTCTCACATTACAACTTTAAACAGAAAAAGGCAGATCTTCACTTATCGGCCTTCTCGCTGGAGGATCCGCTGCTCGCGCTAGGAGAAGGTAGGCCGCCGAACTTCAGCCCAGGATCAACTTCATCTGTTGGGTCGCTCTGCTGAGGGAAGAGCTCAGGTAGCACGTGACGAGCCAGGATCCTTTCGCCCTCTTCCTTCAGGAGCCCGACTCTTCGAAGCACCTTCAGCGCATGCTTCGCTGCCCCTTGGGCAGTCTCCTCCATCAACTCTTCGAGCTCGACATTAGAATAATAATGCCGAATGCCCCTCTCCGTGAGAGGCTGCGTGCGCAGCAACGACGTCTCGCAGCTTTTTGTTCTCAGCTTCCAGCTCCTGGATCCGTTCCTCGAGGATGCCCGCTCGCACAAGCAAGGTGTCATAGTTGGCTACATCCTGCAAGAAGAAAAAGAAGATTAGCACGGGGAAAAAGAAGCAAGGAATCACGAGAGCTTAAATTACTACGGAGAGCTTTGCTCACCTCTTGGCCTGGACGGCTGACGAGAAGGTCTTCAACGGTCGCCAGCTGCCGCTTCACGGCCAAGACCTCGGCGGAGGCGAGAGCGTGCGTCCTTTCGACCTCGGCTAGGTTTCGCGCAAGGGTCATGCTACGATGCGAGGACATGTGGGTCAACTCGAGAGACGTAACAGAGCCCGCGAGCCCTCATGCGTGAGTGTCTGGGTGGACTCGGTATCATAGATGGTGGCATCCTCTCGGCTGTAAAGCGCGAAAGAAAGGCCATAGGCCTCGCCGCTGGTGGTATCCTTCTCCAACCAGGATGGGAGGAGAGTGGAGATGGAGACCCGGTTGGCCTTCCGGTCTCACTGGAGAAGGGGCCCGCCGGCTGCATCCACATACTTCTCGCCGAGGGAAAAGTTTTGATGCCCTCTCGGCAATGGCCCCGAGGAAGACTCTGTCGGCGCGCTGGCGGTCTTGGCCGCTGTGTCCGTCGCGACAGGAGCACTCTAACCAGGGGTCTCGCCCGCGACCGCCTTTCCCTTGGCGGTTGAAGAAGGCTTGGGCCGCTTGGAAGAGGAGCTGGTGGCCGCGTCGGGCTTCCGCTTCTGTCCGCTGGGCTTCGCGGGAGCCGAATCTTTGCGGCAGGCCTCGGCGGCGGACCGCGTGAGAGCAAGGGCGGCGTCGGGGGCGGTCTCCACGCCCGCATTCGGCGGATGGAGGGGGAGGTCTCGAATCCCTGCATCAAGAGAATCAAGTAAGGAAAAATAAAGCGGATAAGCGAGAGCTAGGGTTGAATTAGTTCGCCTTACCCTCTCCTGGCTGGACTGGCGCGAGCGAGCTGACATGCTTCCGCAGGTACACGACGTCCATGTCATGTTTCTGGATGAACGCGTGGAGCTTGGCCTCATAACCTCCCAGCGTTGGAGGCCTATAGGTCGACTCGTCCTCCTGCACTGGCGCGAGGAAGGTGTTTTCGAAGCTCCCGGTCACAAAGACGAACCGCCGAACCCAGTCGTGGTTCTTGTTGGCGGTACCGGTGACCTTGAGCGGGTTCTGTCCGGAGAAGAAGGCCACCCCGCTCTTCGCCCGGAAATTGAAGAGCTTGCGGAAGACGGGGAGGGAAAATTCGACCCCCTCCTCTCACAGGTAGCAGGCGAATGCTACCAGCATCGCGATGGAGTTGGGGTTTAGCTGCGCGGGAACTACACTGAAGTAGCGGAAGGTCTGGCGCAGCTCGGGCCAGAGGGGGAGGCGGAGTCCCACCTCGAAATGCTCTAGGGGGATGACGAGAGTGTCGGGCGAGAGTTGGTTGATGTGGTCGCGATCTCCAGGGCGGCGCGCGGTGAACCCCGGCGGGATGTAATCGACAATTGTCGTGGTGAAGTCCTCTTCAGACAGGTCGCAGGTGGCGAAATCGTGGTTGAGGAACGATTGGGTGCACTTGCTCCTGCCATCGGGTTTGGGGGCCTTCACGCGTGTTGAAACCAAGACTTGAGAACAAGACTTAGTCTCTGTGAAGTTCGGGCCCTCAACAAGTTGAGAGGTGACCTCACACTTACTCCTCCCAAGGGGGAGCTCTAGGCTATGGGGCTAAGGAACTAGGAACAAGGCCAAGGGCTTAGCGAGGAGGTCCCATCACACACCCGGAAGATCTTAGAGCGCTTCCCCTCCCAAGCCAATGCTAAGCTTGGGCACCCTTTCGAGGCTCTCCTCACCCACTAGAGAAATTTGGGGAGAGAGATAGCCAAAAGAGATATCCTCTCCAAATGGTGCCCCCTTGGTCCTATTTATAGGATTTTGAACTTGGTCTGCAAATAACCACAATCTGTCCTACGAGATTACCAAAATACCCTCAAGATTGGCCTGCCAATAGCCAAAACCCGTCATTCCAAGGCGCTAAATGCAGACCACCCCCTCTCTTCGGGGCTGGGGCGAGGCGAGCTGGAAGGGTGTCTCCCTCCTGAGCTCGCCCCCTGCTGGGATCTCGCCCCCCCTTGATGGGGGCGGGGGCGAGAGGAGCTCACCCCCTCCTTCTAAGATCTCCCCCCCCCCCCCTGCCGGGGGCGAGAGGAGCTCGCCCCCCATACTGGGGGCGGGGGGCGAGAGGAGCTCGCCCCCCTTGCCAGGGGCGGGGGCGAGAGGAGCTCACCCCCTCCTGCTGGGATCTCGCCCCCCATGCTGGGGGCGGGGGGGGGGGGGGGGGGGGGAGAGGAGCTCACCCCCCCTGCCGGGGGCGGGGGCGAGAGGAGCTCACCCCTCCTGCTGGGATCTCGCCCCCCATGCTGGGGGCGGGGGGCGAGATGAGTTCGCCCCCCTTGCCGGGGGCGGGGGGGGGGGGGGGGGGGGGGGGGGGGGGGGCGAGAGGAGCTCGCCCCCCTTGTCGGGGGCGGGGGCGGGGGCGAGAGGAGCGCCCCTCCTGCTGGGATCCCGCCTCCCATGCTGGGGGGGGGGGGGGGGGGGCGAGAGGAGCTCGCCCCGCCCTTGCCGGGGGCGGGGGCGGGGGCGAGTCCTCTCGCCCCCCCTGCTGGGATCCCGCTCCTCTCTTCCTGGCCTGGAGCTTGCTGGAAAACGATGTCAAAAATACCTCATGGGTCCCGGGGGCCCACTCGGCGAATACATGGTTGTACAACGCGAAAGGAAAGTGGCAGAAAAAATTTGGAGAGAGGTGCGAGTGCGAGTGCAAAAGCAAGAGAGGAAGAAGGAATGAAAGTGATAAATGCGGTAGGTGAGGCTAACTATTTATAGAAAAGTAAGGAAATTAAGACCATTCCGAGGCGTGGGGGTGCGGATAGCAACCACGCTACCTCCGACGCCTCGGGATTCGAGCCAGTCCCACCTCTGTCCCACTCGCCGCTGAGTGGCAAGGGTCGTGCGCAGAGTTCTGCTGAAGGGCGAAAACAATATAAAGCAAAGCAGGCGAAAACAATATAAAGCAAAGCAAGATCGAAACATTAAACTCACCACTCGACGAAACGGAAAGAAAATTGCGCGAAATAAAAGCACGATTATCTTCTAAAGCACAGTATTGTTTACATTACAAAGCCGATCTCATCATGCATTACATATGTCTATTGCGAGAGGTGATGGGATGCAGGGGACGAGTGCAGGCAGACTCAGTATTGAATCCATTGCCATCGACCCCGACCTCGCCTCCCCGTCCTTTGTGGCACTCGCGGGTAGTGGTACGCACTTACGACCGTGAGCTCTTGATTGACCAGGCGCATCTGATCCCTAGCCCGCGCGATGTGCCTCCCGGGGGAAGTCCCCTCGCAACCACCTCCCTGCCGCTCCATCACGCCCACGAGATGTGCGTAATCCCGCTCAAGAGCGCTCAGCCTGCACTCGAAGACCATCTGGTGCCCGTCCGTCTGGCTGGCTAGGTCTCGGTGCATCCAGATCAGCTTGCCAAGGACCTCTGTCATCCTTTCCTTCATCGTCTTGGGATTTGCAGGATCACCAAGAAAATCCGAGAGGTCGCTGGGAGAAGGGGGCGGAGAGACCGCCTCATCTTCGAACCGTGGGTCCATCGGTGAGGCCTCCAGGTAGGCTGCGGGAGTGAAAGTTAGTCTTTTCCAAGTTATTCGAGTAAATTCGAGCCAAATAAGGTAACTAACCAGGTACATATTCTTCGACGGGGGACCGGCGAGAGGTGCTAGGCTGCTCTACGAATGGTTGGCTGGGGGATGAAGCGATTTACCCTTTCCAGGGCGATGAAGTACCTGGTTGGCGGCGACGGAAGTAATGGCCAAGTCCACGACGGGAGAGTTGTGTTCGGGGTCCTTGCCCGCTGAGCGCTCCCGCTCCAGTGAGGGGGAAGTTACGACAATCTCGGGGGCAGGAGAGTTGCGCGGAGTGAAGGATAACCCCGTGGTCCCAAAGGTGAGGGCTGCGGGAACCAGGGTGAAAAAATTGGCGAAAGACAAAAGGTATGCGAGAAGGCAATAAAGGGCTTACTAAGCGTAGGCGCGGTTCCGCCAGAAGCAGCTAGGAGGGAGGGCTCCTGAGCCAATGGGACGCCTCTGAGGGCAGGTGGGGGTATGTCGACATCCGCCGGGTTGGTCCCGAGGCCGCCTCCCGTCACCTGCAGATTTTGCGAGTGGTCGAAATGGTTAGGGTATCGCGTCACCGCGGTTAGCTTCAAAGCGTGTTGGATTATATTACCTCGGCAGTATTATTGGGAGGGTTGATAGAAAGGGCGGAGCCTCCGACGCGGACTCCCTCGCTGTCAGGTCCCGCTGGATCGCCCTGGCCCTCTTTGATTGGTAAGGCTTGGAGGGATCCCTCTTCGACGAGAGCTAGGGGGCGTATCGAGCAGACCTGGGAGCAGTCCCCCCTGCGCAGCGGCGAGACGCTCCATCAACCCTTGCGAAAGCGGTCTCGGTGTCGGCCTCATGAACGTCATTGAGATGACGAGAGCTCAGAGGTGGAAAAAGGGGAACAGTAATTGGAGGACAGAGACTCTCAGGGCAGCAACCTGATATATATATATATAGCAGAAGGGAGGGACCCACAAAAAAGATTCCCTCCAGGTCAGCAAAACACTCGTCGAATACTGGGGGTTGGACTTTTCTTTCCGAGCATAGAACTCACTCGCAAAGAGCGGGGATTGTGTATAACCCCGTATTCGCCGAGTGAGTCATCAGGTCCTAAAAGGTCAAAAGGCAAGATATAGGTCAAGAATAGCACTCACCAAGGTCAGGAGAGGCAGGGGAGCCTCAGGGCGAGTGCTAAACTCATCCGCAAGACATTCGCTCGCTTAGGAGTGTGAATGCACAGAAGGCCAGACGAGTGAGGGTGAAACCCCACTCGGCAAGCGGGCCAAGTATCAGGCAAGTGGTGCCCCCACGGACCACTCGCCCAGTGGAATCTAGTGTGCGAGAGGCCTGGCGAGTGGTGCCTTCACGGACCGCTCACCCAGAATACTTTAGTGGGGAAATGACCTTGATACCCTTTGTGGGCTGCCAATAGCCCTTCAGAACAACGGAGTTAGGCTGTTAGCAGACTAATTTGGCGTGCGATTAGTAAAACCAAAAGGCGAATTTATTCAAAGTTCTTCATCCACAGTCAAGAGTTCAAGTGAGGGATAAGTAGGTGTAGGCTACACCCCCTGTGGGTCCGAACTCAAGAGACCGGTTGACGGTTTCAATAGCCGGGTCGTCAGACATCCTACGCTCCAGGTACTCCATTCTGATTCAAACCCTCCCTCAATATCCCACACTCCGACATCAGAACTTCTTAAGGACTTAGGCAGTAGGACGGAGTCCGAGGGACTCGGGAATACCATGGAGTTCCTCCATGTTTTGTGCATCTCCATCTTCCAAACCACAGCAAAAATGTCGACTCCACTTCCCTCACATGCAAACCCAGCTCCGGTACTCCTTTCTCTCTCTCTCTTCTAGGTTCAAAACCACAACGACTGCAAACCCTACCCTCTTTTCATCTCCTCCCCTATCCCCTTTTCTAACTCCTCCTGGTTTAAACATAGCCCCCGACCTCTTTCTTTTGACATCCCTAGCACATCAACAATCTACTCCATCTCCACCGAGCTCTCTCCCAACAGAACCCGACCACTGGGCCTCAGCAACAGACTATCTTTTGTTCCCGATCCCCGATGTTATTGTGATTTTGAGCTCATTCATATCATTCACTTGTAACTTTGGTGAAATACGATTGCACTTTTGATGTTTGGTCAAATAAAAATAACAATGAAGGGAAGGGATTCAATGTCATCAGAACTCATTTTTGAATGATGAGTTTTTTTCTTGCATGTTAAGGTTCATTAAACTTATGATAATCTAATGATGTTCAGTCAAGCAGTTGCATCGATCATTCAGACTTAAAACTCTTTATTTAACTTTCTCTGTTGAATCCAAAATGGCACCTCCACGATCTACTCGAGGAAATAGGGAGAAAAGGAGGCCGCGAGTAGCTGGTTACTTGAGTCGCGAGTGAAGAGGGGAGAAGAAGAGAAGGCTGCTAGCTTGCAGCGAGGCCAGACTTCGCCCGCCGCGGCAAATGCCACTCCTGCGACGGGCTTTCCCTTTATTTAATAATCTGTATTACAGCTCATGGTGTTTAGTACATGGAAATAGAATGAGCACAAGAGAGTTGCGGGTAAGAAAAGAGTAAGCCGCGCGGGCTGTTTGCCGAGGTCGCTCGGCCTGGTCGCAGAGGTCGCTCGGCCTGGTCGCAGAGGCCGCCCGGTCTGTTCGCCGAGGCCGCCCGGACAGGTCGCCGAGGCCGCCCGGACAGGTCGCCCGGACAGGTCGCCCGGGCAGGTCGCAACTCGGTGCGGTTTGACTGTTTCTAGCCGCCGGTTTTGTCCCCCCACCTGCCTGTCTTTGTTCATGGTCGAGGGTCCTATTTATAGGCTCTGGGTCGATGTCGTCACCTCCGGTGAGCCGGTGACCGGATCCCTACCCGCGCGGTCTGAACAATGGAGACCGCCACCTTGGGCGGACTGAAGGAGGAGGCCGCCCGGCTTGGGCGGTCTGATGAAGGAGGCCGCCCGGTTTGGGTGGTCTGAAGGAGGAAACCGCCTACCCGCGCGGTCTAAAGGAGGAGGCCTCCCGCCTTGGGCGGTCTGAAGAAGGAGGCCGCCCGCCCTGGGCGGTCTGAAGTAGGAGGCCGCCCGCCTTGGGCGGTCTGAAGTAGGAGGCCGCCCGCCTTGGGCGGTCTGAAGAAGGAGGCTGCCTGCCCTGGGCGGTCTGAAGGAGGAGACCGCCTACCCGCGCGGTCTAAAGGAGGAGGCCGCCCCTGCTGGGCGGCCTGAGGAAGAAGTCCGCCCCTGCTGGGCGGATAGGAGATCCCTAGCCGCATGACCTGTAGGAGAAACGCAAAAAAATCTCCTCGAAAAGGATCGCCAATTTCTGGGTCAACATTCTCAGTTACATACGACGCTTCAATGATAAACCCTTTCACAGTAATTTGGGCCTACCTTGATTTTTTGTGACTATTCATTGACAACAAATAAGAATTGAGGTGATTGCATCTGATTGTGCAATGATAATCAACAAGAGATTATTTTTATATTATGCAATTGTACTTTTTCTAGTATTGTTATCTATCAATATTGTGTATTTGGTTAATTTTGTGCTACTAGAAATCTTGTTTTTATTTCATGCACAAAGGTTTATTTGCACTGCGGTACCCTGTGCTCCTGCCACTATTTAGATTCTATGATTGAGAGCTATAGTAAAACCAAAACTTAGAAAAATCCTATTCTTTTCTCTCTTAAAGTAATGATTACTATTTTATCAGCATTATTTGATAATGATTATTATTTTAGCTAAGCTAAATATTTTATTCGATTTAAAGACATTAATTATCCATGATTAAAATTCTTGCAAAAACTTGTGCCTGAAAATCATCCTACAGCCGAACAGAAAAATTGAGAGTTTTCAATTCCCATGCCTGAAAACTATTCTTCAAAGTTCAAACGTACACAATAATTGAATGTGACTTAAAACCAAAACCTTTGAGTTTTTAGTTTTGGACCAAAATCAATTCCTTTCAATCAAAACTTACGGAACGAATGCAGCCTAAGATATTTTCAGCATCAGATTGTGCTCGTAATATTATCGGCAACTAACACCAAGGCTTTGTTTGTTTCGGTGTTTTCGCCGGGCGTTTGGAGCAAACGACGCTGGACGGCGGGTAAACAAATGGGTGCCGGCGGCGTTTGCTCCGTTTGCACCCGCCGGACAGCTGAAAAGCCCCACAAAATCTCCGTTTCAATCCCCGCCTCCCCCCTACAGTTCCAAAGCAGCGTTTCCGCCCGCCGTTTCAGTCCGCCGCCGCCTAAACAAATAAAGCCTAATACGGTCGGTTCGGTTCACATCTTCTGGTCAGTGGTTTTGATTTTCACGATTAATAAATCATTTCCATAGAATCGGGAGGCAGGAATTGACTTTCATTAACACCTAGCCCCAATTCTTATCTCAAACCCTGATTTTCACGGAAGTGTTCCCGCAGCCCTCATATCGCGTCTTCCTCTTCCCGTCGCGCAGTGCCTGCGGTCGATTTCGCCGGCGGTGAGGTAAGTCCTCCTCTTCTCCATTCTTTTTCCTGTTCATCTTCCTCTTCATCTCCTTCATCTTCCTCTTCATTACTCTGCAGTGACGGTCCTCCTTGGAAGGATCCTGCTCATCTACTTCTCACCGGGGGTTTTGTTGATCCGTCTCCAGGCTCTTCTTCTTGGAAGGATCCGGCTCAGGTTAGTCCTCCTTGACTGACATTAGTGTGGTTTTCGCGATCTATCTCATTTTCCCCTTCTTCTTCGCCTGATGTTGGCGTGGTTTTTCTTGGAAGGTCCGGTTCAGATCTTCTTCCCAGTGAGGCTGTTTATTCCCGGAGGTTGCCAGTCAAGTATATTTCTTATCCTCCTTTCTCAGTTTTTTGTTTATTTCCAGATCTTCCTATTTCCTATTTCTTCCGATTTCAAGTTTTTTCCAGACCTTCTTCCTCCCAGTGGTTTAGGATGAGCCTGCACATTTTATGTAGTCCTATTTTGTGTTTTAGGCTTCCTTGGGTTTATTCTCCAGGTATAACATTTTCTGTTTTAGGCTCTAGGAAACCAAGCCTCTATTTTGTGTTCTAGGCTTCCTTGGGTTTTTAATTTCGTGTTGTTTATTGGAACATTTCATGGTTGATGGATCTTTAGTTCATGTTGTTGTTATGTTTATGCTACTACGAAACATTTGGAAAATTTCAGTGTTTTAAAATTTGTGTTGTTGTTAAACCTCCAATTTTTATATTTTTAAATATATTTTTTAAGTTTCATTCAATTCCTGTGGATGAATTCCATCCTGCATCCGAACAACAGAATTGTCTAATTCCAATTCTTGCAGCTCAAAACCTTCCTGCAGCCGAACATCATAATTGGAATTCAGGAAAACCAAAACCTGTTGGTTTTGATTTTTACTAAATTCCAATTCTTCAAAACCAAAACCAGCGATCCGAACGGACCCTGTTAGGGTTCGTTCGTTTGGACGGAATTGGAATTTTGGAAATGGAATTGGCTCTTAATTCCATTTCCGGCGTTCGTTTGGATGGATAGCTGCTCAGAATTGAAATTTATTCCAATTCCACGGGTTTTAACCTTAGGCCATTTCTCTCCCCTTGAATTCAGACCTCGACACCTCTTCTTTCCCGGTTCCGTTCTAGGCAATGCGCGCACGCTCTCCATCCGCGAGCTAGGTCATCGGCGCTCCCTCTTTTTACTCCGCCGAAACTTCCCGATCCATCTCCGGTAGCTCTTCTCTGGCGAATTTTTTTTTTTCGTTTTTCATTTTTTTCGCTGCTGTTACACTTCTTCCGATTTTGTCTTTTGGTATGCTTTTCCGGATATATTTGTTGTGAGTGAATTGATTTGGTGAATGTGTGCTCTTCCGTATCTGTGTTTTTTATTTGATCTATGTGGTGTTCCAGATGCATGTGTGAGTGAATCAAGAACATTTTGATTTATGTGGTGTTCCAGATCTCTGTGTATGTGTAATTTTTTTGGTGAATGACTGAATATGTATGTGTGTGTGTATGTGTTAATTTTTTTTGATGTGTGAATGTGTATGTGTGTGTGGATGTGAATGTGTGAATATGTATGTGTGGATGTGAAGGAAAAAGTGTGTAATGTGTTGATTTATTTTGATGAATGTGTGAATGTGTATGCATGTGTGGATGTGTATGCGTGTGTGGATGTGAATGTATGTGTGTGTGTTGATTTTTTGGTGAATATGTATGCGTGTGTGGATGTGAATGTGTGTGTGTGCATGTGTTGATTTATTTTGATGAATGTGAATGTGTATGCGTGTGTGGATGTGAATGTGTGTGTTGATTTATTTTGATGAATGTGAATGTGTGTTGATTTATTTTGATGAATGTGAATGTGTGTTGATTTATTTTGATGAATGTGAATGTGTGTTGATTTATTTTGATGTGTGAATGTGTACGTGTGTGTGGATGTGAATGTGTGTGTATGTGTTGATTTTTTTTGATGAATGTGTATGTGTGTGTGGATGTGATGGAAAAAGTGTGTATGTGTTGATTGTTTTTGATGAAAGTGTGAATGTGTATGTGTGTGTGGATGTAAAGGAAAAAGTGTGTGTGTGTTGATTGTTTTTGATGAATGTGTGAATTTGTATGTGTGTGTGGATGTAAATGTGTGTTGATTTTTTTTGATGAATGTGTGAATGTGTGTGTGTGGATGTGAATGTGCGTGTGTTGATTTATGCAGCCCTGACGACCATTATTGATCTGGCTGAGCATGAGATCATCAAGGCCATCGATATCCTGATCGCCGATGAATCAAAGAGTGACGTGTTCATGACTCTGCCGGTTCCCATTTGGAGGACCTAGTTGCGCATGCATTTGGATGTTTGACACTTCTAATGCGTTAGACAATATATTATATCACGTCTGAGGACTCCATAGCATGTCATTTTGTTATGTCTTTTGGTGAACTTATTTTAATATTTGTTGTTTTAGCTGTGTGATGGTTGATTATTATTTGTGTCTGCATTATTAATAGAGTTTATTATATTTTGAATTCCAATTCCTGTCAATTAATTCTAAACTGCAACCGAACAACGGAATTGCTGATTCCAATTCCTCTGTCAGAATTCCTGCATTCAGCCGGACAGCAGAATTGGAATTGATTTAAATTCCAATTTCTGCAGAATTAGAATTGAGTCAATTCCAATTCCAGGATTCCAATTCAATTTTCTGGTCCTATCAATTGCTTAAAATCACTTTTGATTTTGGAGGAGTATTAACAGTTCTGTGTGAGGATGGGCGCTCACAAACATTGTCCACTATCTCCATTATTTTCAATATTTTCTCTTGTGCTGCTAATAGTATGTTTAGTTATGTTAGGTAATATTTGCTAGTAAGCTTTACGAACTATTCGAGTTTCCAGCAACCATGCACAATCTTTTGAATATTATTTTGTTGCTGCACTATCACTCGAAATTCTTGTACATTTATAATCGTTAGATTGTCTAATGCCCTAAACAACATTATCGAATTAGTTTTTTTGATCTTTTCATGATGATGTTGTCTAATTTGATAGCACAAAGAAAATAAACTCGCATCTAACCGTGCCAGCTCCCCTGACGGGTTTTCGAACGTTGGTCAGAAATTCGTAGTGTTCAGTACTTTAATTAGTTGATTAGCAAAGAAAATTAATGCAATATTGTTTGCCTTCCACCAACAGATTTGGCGCATGATATTATGCAAGAGTGATAAGGAGAATAAAATGTAGAATAATGTCAACGGGAGTGGGATGATTTGCAAGCAAGCACTAGTTTGATCACTTAATTTTGCATAAAATATTGTAGTTGAAATTGAGCGAAAGATTACCTTGTATGTGATTTTCCTGGCACCCGCGACAGGCAGTTAAATCCTAATCAGATGTAGTGGATGGCTGCTTGGATTCGCATGGTTAAAATAAGGGCTCGGGCTCGGGGTTCTGGCTGGGAAGGGCTATGGTGGAGTTTTTCTGTGGAGGGATTTGAGCTCGGGCAGTTTGTCAGGGAAGTCGGGGAGTACATGGGAGGCTTTAGTTGTCGGGTAAGGGAGTTGGACAGGTTTTGGGCGTGGGAAGGATGTTTTTGGAGGGGAAGGAGAGATGATGTTTATTGAATGGGGAAGATGGAGTAGTAGGGGACCAGTTGGAGGAGATGAACAATTGTCGGATCGAGAAAGTCTTCATGAGCGCTAGTTAGGAAGAATGGAGGATGAATAGTGCCATGTCGTAGGTAAGTTTGCAGACAACTGGACGGAACTACGCCGGGCAATCGATTCGAACTCGCTTGATGAGGGCCGGGAATGGCTTGCCGGTTGTCTACATGCCCTCAGGAGGGTTAGTGGGATCGTTCGGGATTCCAACTGGGATTGTTGACGAAAATGAGAAGGGTGACTTGCTTGCCCCTTTAGATTCATAGATAAGTTCTCGATTCGTTAGGTTGTCCAGTCCGCCTATACTGAGGTTAAGACACGAATTAAATAGGCCTTTAAGAATGAGAATTTTTCAGTTTTCTAAGTAATGAAAAGTTTAAGAGGCACTTAACTCCATTGCTCAAGACTATTTTCAAAACTTATAAAATATTGAATGTTTTATCTTGAACTCCAAAACTGAATTTTAATTCTCAAAGTAATATTACTTTCTCAGAATAATATTGATTATGATAATTTATATGTTTTAGCTTGCTTGCGTACCACCTATTATGCCTGCCTACATTGACGAACCAATATATTTAAGGATTTAGTGGTTGACGGGCCAATAATCCGACATTAAACTGACAGATGTGCGACATCGGCGCACAACTTGACATCACTGCAACAATGAGCGTAAACAATCGAAGAAACAAACTTTCAAAAAATAAATGCACTAAAAGAAAAGTGTTATAGGTCGATGCTTAATTGGGTGCATCACATGATGCTTTCATCTTTAACTATTACATACTCTCTACCTTGCCTAAAACAAAGTACCGAAAGCAAATCCTAATTAATTGAATTGATGCAATATGGTGTCGGACTATCTTGAAGACTGATGGAGGTGCTATGATAGTTGTAGTATTTTGCTCACCATATATTATGCTGTAATTTTTGAAAGTATTTATATTCTGTGGAAGTACTCACACAATGTTTCTTCTCATGTATATATATATATATATGTGTGGTTTGTGTGGTTGAGGTGGGATTCAGGGCACTGCAGTTAATGCTGAGTTTGTATCCTCTCCTTAGCCACTTGTTGTGATCATTGTTTTAAATGTTCTCCGACATGTCGGCCGATATGTAGGTTTTGATGGCAAAATGACATTTTTTCCTGAAAAATAGGTTATGTCCTTTGATGAAATATAAACCGACATATCTGATTTTTCCCGAAATATTGTCTGATACGACTTTTGAAAATATCACCCACTATTTTATTTTATATTATGTTAGCAATGAATATGCTTAAATTATCTCAATGTATTGCATTTATAATGCCTAAATCAATTAGACTTATTATTTTGTTCTCTTCCATAAGTGTTATTATTACAATCAAGTTTGTATAATTATTTCACATTATACCATTTGTTAGTTTATAGTAAACAAAATAGTAAAACATTCTACACATTATTAGTTGATGATTTTTATGCTTTTAATATAATTTTATTAAGCAAAAAGATGTATTATCAATCAAGGATATTCAATTTTTAAATCTTCTTTACTATAAAATTTAGTATTATCTAACTAAAATTATTGCATAATATTAGATATATTTCACAATTTTTCTATTTGTACTTGTTTTGAATATTTATTAGTAGTTGTTGTAATGTGTTACTAATTTTTTATTTTGGATGCTCTTATAAGGTATTATGGGATACATGACTCAATGTTCTTATAATTTTTATTTTTAGAACATTTAAGTGTACTTAGTATATTTATTTATTTACTTATGCGATATAGAATCCGATATTTTAAAATATCTCCGACATCCGATATCTGACATTGAAAACTCAATCCGAACTGTCGCCGATATTCGACTATAAATATAACTTAACTATTTATAGTGCGTTTCATTATGTAAACTTTTCATATTTGTGCCCCATGGTTGCTTCTTTAGAGGTGAGATAATTAAGTAATTAAAATGGTTTCATATCCTCACTTTAATGAGATTAAGATCTAAATGTCTCTTTATTGTTATGTTGAAATTCTATATTTAACTTTTGTCAGTGAATAATATGAATTTTGTTTCTCCATTCCTTAGTCAGAGAGATCAGTACATGGCCAAACGAAAGAACAAGCAGGTTGTAAATGACGCAACAACATCTAAACAGCCTCAATCTGGAAAAAAGATTCGAAAACTACTAAAGGCTGGAGCAAAGATTACAAAAGATTCAACAGTAAAGATCGCAGAATCTGAGAAGATAAAAGTAGATGAGAGCAAAAAGGTGAAGGACGATGCAGTCATAATAGACAAGACCCAGGGAAATGAACAAAAGGAGGGTGACACTAAAGAAATGGAGACCATCGCAAACGGAGCGGTTGCTGGATTGATATTCATGTGCAATAGTAAAACAAAACCTGATTGCTTCCATTACAAAGTCATGGGCCTTCCAGAAAATAGGAAAGATTTTGTGTTTCGCATTAGGCCTGGTATGAGGCTCTTCCTGTATGATTTCGATGCAAAACTTTTATATGGTATCTTCAAAGCATCATCTTTTGGAGGGTTGAAGCTTGAGCCTGCAGCATTCAATGGACTCTACCCTGCACAGGTTCTATTCTCATGTACATTTTTCATCTTTCTAGCTTTATGTTATACACTGGCAACACAAGGTGTTGTTGCCGGCTGGGTTTAATTGTAAAACTGAATGTTGATGTTCTTCAAAATACATGTGATTTTAGAATAGAATTGCTGATGGGAATCAATTGACATCAATGTAGGTACGTTTTGAGGTCGATAGCGCTCGTTCCCCACTACCTTATTACATCTTCAAGAATGCCATCTTGGATAACCACACTGGCTCCAGGAACATGTTCAAAATAGAACTTTCAATCGAGCAAGTGAGTAGACCTTTAAACACTTTCATCATAATTATAATTACCGTTATGATTTACCTTACCCCATATTTTGATGTTGGTTCTTTGTTTAATTTTCTTTCCACCCTTTTACTGTTATCAAATTTGTACTATTGTTTCTTGTATTCCATTGATTAGATGCTTATGTATCATTAACATACTACTTTTTCGTTACAGCTTGAGAGTAGCAATTGCAAATTTTAATGATGTTTTATCATCTAGGTTGGAATAACAAGAAACCAGACGGTTCAGTTATTCTTGTGATTTCTATTGCATATTTGATTTACGTGAAATTTTCATGTATATTTTGTCATACTATTCCCTAAGTACAGGGAACAATATTTTATACAATCAGGCGACTTTCATGTTGGAGCAATATTTTAGTACTTTGTCAAAAGCTCCAAAGTAAGCAAGTTCATGTTGGAGCAGTTGTAGTATAGAGTACGTCTTGATATTTGCAAAGGGGAATAAAACCATGGGGTTTTAGGAAAAAAGTAAACGATGTTTTAATGGGTGAGACTAGACTATTATAAACTGTATAAGAAAAATGCACCGATATGAAGTTAAGAATCAAGTGACATGCATGGCAGTGATGCTATGCGAGACTCTTTCTTAACCCATTAGTGATCAACTGATGATGAGCTGATATACGCGTGTAATACACTTTCTTAATCTGTTGGGGTCACCTTTTGGAATCTATGCTGCATAGGGACGGTGATGAGATACATGATACAATACGGATATAAGATTCATGATTTTCAAAAAAGCCTAAGATTCAATTTTTTTTTGAATTTTTATCTATTTAAATATAAATATCAAGTAATATGAAGACATGTACTACAATTATGAAGTATAAGAACAATTGCTCTTATTAATATATATATCATTATTCTGACTAATTTAACTTCATCATACATGTACACACTAAAATCTAAAATATCAAAAATGGTCATTGACAATGCACTTCAAACAAATTGTTCACTAATTTTTTGTAGAAAGAATAAAAATGATTTGATGAAAGTTTAGTAATACAAGACTATGAAAATGTAATTTATAATTAAATAAGATATATTAAATTATTCACCTTGGATTCAAAGAATGAGTCAAGTAATGAAGCTGAGTGTTTTTCTTATTCCAAAAATCCACAAGGATAGTTTGCACTACTTCAAACAACAACAACAACAACAGAACCCATATACATAACGTTCTCTATTTTTTCAATCATTGTGACCCATATATTATATATTACATGAAGACAATGTTTATGTTACATTATATGTCATTGTAATGTATACGCCTCACAGACACATGGCACATGTGCTCGAACGATCGACCTCACTACGAGAGTATTCATGGAGTTGTGTTTACCTTTATGGATTGTCTTGTATTCTTAATTATGTATTTTGTCTTTAGTATATTTTTTCTTGTAACGAGGGGCAACCATCTTATATAAGGACCCCTTAGTTGAAGAGTAGGTCATCTTTTGGTCCCTTAGTTTATACTCTATTTGAGAGAGAAGCTCTTTGGTGGATGCAACCTCCGAGAGTTGGACGAAGCTTGCCTTCGGATTGTACCTCATATGTTAATGTTTAACACCACTTCTCTTTGATTATAGAAAGTTCTTGTTCGTAACAAATTGGTCCGACCTGCCATTTTCGGCTGCGGTTTTCGTTGCCGGATTTTCATCAGCGATTCCTTCGGATGCCGATAAGAAACCGTCCGGTCTGGCCATGCCCTCCACCGTTGCATCAGTCCACGAGAGCCTCCGTCGGCACAACGCTATGCTCGCAAACATCCTCGCCATGGCTCAAACTCGATCGACTCCACGAGTTTGACCGGATGGCTACAGAGGTATCTCATCTTCGTTCCCTGCCCTCACCATCACCGACAAACAACGGCCCCGTCATCACGCATCCCATAGCCGGGGTGAATCACACCCATGATCAGTACGACGAAATTATGATGCAAAAGAATTGGGGGTTATAGAGCACGATCACTATCCACAAACTACAGAGCCACGATCATTTTTTTGCAATCACGACCCTTCCCATACAGGACCCAACAGCCTGCACCTTCCGGTGAACACATGCACTTGGAACTGTTGCCCCATTCCCTTTGTTGATGGCGCATCAACCACAACTTTCGAAACAACAATCACCTCACCGTTCGTCGAGGGATTTCAGCACGCTGAGGGCCTTCAGAAGGAACCTGTCGTCTTGCAATATACTCGTTCGGCCAGCCCAAATCCACGTGCAACGACAAGACCTAATCCGGCTCCGCCAAAGGGTAACATTCAAATAACAAGGATCAACCACTCATATGATGACACAACATGGACGCGCCAGCGCTGCGCATCTCCGCTTCCGCCTCTCCTCGACGCGCTCGCTGCAACTTGGTCGTCCTTCCCCAACAATGGAGGGCTAAACGACGTCCTCGACCAGTCCAACCCAACGTCATCTGACATTGGCACTTTCCCAACTATAACGCTCCCTCTGGCAGCGCTTATTGCATTTACTTGGTTGTCTGCCATTGACGATATCCCACTACTACATCTGTACATCTGTGTCACGCCTCCTCGTAGCTCCACTTATCTGGATCTAGCGATCACCACCCTCCTCCCCTCTCTGTGCTCCGTTCCCAATCCCGACTCCATTCATTTCCTCTCGCTTTTCGCCTGTGCACGACCTACTGTCCGTATGACACAGGACGGTCTAATGTGAAACTAGCGGTGCCGACACGCTAATGCAAACCTACGTGAGCGTGCGTCATGAATGCGATAAAGCCTAGTCAAATGATGCGTGCTTGTTTTCAATTTATTATCCAGAATCAAATTATAGCAACGATAATTATATAAGTTTAACAAATCAACAAAATGTGGATCTGTAAATTTCAAACGTACAAACAATATCACAAGTTTTCACCACACAAAGAAATTCCAACCACAATTTACACGAATGACGTTTATAGGATTTAAGGAAATAAGACAGTAGCACTAGCGATCACAATACTCAAACAAATATAAAATGCTCATCTTGAATTTAATACAGAAAATACAACACAAAACAATAATACTCACAAATACGAGTAATCTGGCGACGACGGCAGATGTGGTTCCACGAGACGAATGCACTGGCAGTTGGGAAGGGGTGTACTGGATGACTGGCAACACCTTTAGGAAGGGTGGAAGTGGAGGGGTAGCGTGTTGGCCGACTATTTCGGCTGTTCTGGATGGGAATGGTGTTGGGAGAAGATGGACAGTGAAGTGATGGGCTGCTGGATGGAGCACAGAAGACTGCTGGGCAGAGATTAGAACTTTGCTGGTAATCCCACGATGGAGAAAAGGGCGGAAGGAAGAAGTACTGTGGATAGGGGAAGGTCTACGGTGAACTTGCGGCTGATAATGGTGGTTCCACGAAGAGAGGGAAGGGGATGAAGAAGAACAATGGAGGAGGAAACGATTTGGCGAGAGGAAAATGACGTCTGTGCCAGAGGAGGTCGACGGGAGTGTGAGGGGAGAGGTTCTACGACAATGGAGGGCGCGGAAACTTCAGGGAATGTCGACGAAGGTGAGATGGGAGAGGTTCTGCGGCTCTGGAGGGCGAGGAAGCTACACGAGAGGGGAAGTTTGGTTGGAGTCGTGCGGTAGGGATGATGAACAATAGCGGTTATACCCAAAAGTCGTGGGTTACGGGGTTCTCACGGGAAACAGTGAAAGAGAAAAACAAAAAGTAAGAAAACTGATATTGAACCAGAAATTGAAACCGGGATGTCGCACCCCGGGTTCTCGCGGCGTCGCACCACAAGTGATTACCGGATCTGCATTCTCTCACGAAACTTAGCAATCCCTTGAAAATGAGAACATCCGCCCCTATTTATAACGACGGGGGTTGGGGGTTGGGCACCCGGCGTGAACGACTATGATCGTCCGTTATGCCCGGTGTCCTAAAACAATAAATACAACTCCAAAAAAATACAAAAATACATACAAATGACAAATGACGCTCCAGACGCGCTCGCGGTCTCGGATCTCCGATCCGATCAATGCATCTCCGGCAAATCATCCAAAACGGGTCCCGCCGAGTGGTGGCCCATTCTCCGATCACGAACATGCGGCCGATCCCCATCAATTCCCTCGACAGAAAAACATTCATCTTCGAGGAATGAAGATGACTGAGCTGTGGTCGAAGATCGGGGGTAAGTCTATCAAGCTTCGTCGCTGGTATCCAAGTATCAACAAAGGCGGGGCGTCCACTCCAGTGCACCAAATAACGGTTAGACCGACCGACTATAGTGGTGATGCACTCGTGCGCCATAATTACAATAATGCTCTCACCTCTCACCTCTCGTGCTGGTGGATCCAGAAAAACTAGTGGAATCATAGGTGGTGCGGGCAACTCCGCGGGTGCTCGTCCAAGGTGAACATGGAAAGTGGCAAGCTGTAACTGGGAGGGTGGCAGAAGAGGCTCAAGGTATGGGTCTCTGCTCGAGAGGCTCAAAGTAATGTGTCAAATCTTTCGTATTAAATACGGGATGAATACCCATATCTGCAGGGAAATCGATCTCGTAGGCATTTGTCCCACTTTTCTTTATAACCCTATAAGGACTCATTCGCTTAAGTTGTAGTTTTCATAGCGTCTCCTTTTGGGAGCCCCTCCTTGCAAAGTCCGACCATGACATGCTCGCACACTAAAAAATGCAGCTCACATCTGTGCCTATCTGCCCATACCATATATAACTCAGTATTGCTAGTAGTCATCTTCCAGATTAGTTCATGCATTTCATGGCTTCATGCAAATGATGCAAAACATACAACCTGTGTGTCTCACACAACACAAATGATTCATGCACTAAATGTAAATGAACAAACAACAAATGTAAAATATGAACTACTAACATGACCAACTCTGTAAACCAGGGGTTTTGGGTACTATAAGAAACTCCTAAAATAGGTACATGATCATGAGGCTCAGAAGGTGGGACATAGAAAAATTCGTCGCTGGCTCAACGATCACTCCAGTGAACAACGGAGACATCAGTAATAAGGTGTGTCAATGTAGTGTGTGAATTGTCTCTACAAGTGCAGGTAGTAAGACATAAGATCAGCGGGTCAGTGAGTGCACCCTCAAACTCGAGTGTCCCACTAAAGATGGATATATCCCAAATGAGGGGTGGATCGACATGTGACTCATCCGGGGGTTCTCCGGGAGGGATGTTATAAAATTCGTCACAAATGCGACGAGTACCAACATAAGTCCCAAAAATATCCGCAGTGTCCTCAGATAAACGATGATGCAGGTGAAGCGTAGCAAACATGATATGTTTGCTAAGGGAATGCGACACATCAGGGGGCTCACCAGGAGGGACGTATGAAAAATCATTGCGAATGCGACGATCACCTAAGTGAAAATCGTAGGCATCGATAATTGGATGCGACTCTAGAGTGTAGTGAGTGTCCCTCACAAGAAAGAACTCATCTGGTGGGTCAGCAGTGGTACGACCCAAAACTCATCACGAGTGTGAGTGACCAGATGACAAACTCTCAAAACATCTGAATTACACTTAAATGTTCTTAGGGATAATTCTATATACTGGATGTAACACTCAAGATCCTCTCTCTGGAGCACTAACAATATCATGAGTGATAATGTGAGAGATCTCAACATCTCAATATTTATAAGTGTGTCACTCACCTGAATGGCTGAATCTCATCCTTACAAGGACGAGGTGGCTCAACAGAGGGGTTGCTAAAGAACCCGTCAACATGGGAATGGTCCTCCAGAGGCAAACCATCATAAGGGGTCGTGTTACCCAAAAAGGGTGAAGTGACTACCAGGAGATCACTCTAGGCTCTCGGCTCCCGATCATGATGTGGCTCGATGCGCCATCAGGTGAAGTGTGGGAAAAGCCTATACTCAATAGTGAGCTAATAGGTATAGTGTCGAGGGAGGGCTCTCTAAGTGGAGCGGACTCTCGTGGTGACTGATTCCTAGCACGCACATCCTGTGGTAGGAGGGCAACCCGTTCTTCCTGAAAGAGAATATCGGGTGGAGTGGGTGTGGTTTCCTTGGTTTGGGAAGTGGAGTGCTCTCCTGACCCTTAATGGCGGCGACACGAGTGCGAAGATCATCATATTGTGCATCCAATTGATCAAACTTTTTAAAAGCCAAGTGCAGAAATTCGGCTTCCGTCATGTCCGCTTTTGGAACAGTAGGAAGGCCACTACGTGTGGTGCTACCTCGCTGAGGGTGACCTCTATAGGATTCTTGAGGGTAATGAGGTCGTGTTCGTGGGTGGACGTGAGCCCTACGAACGTGCGGTGGTGTTCATGCTTATACAGACTTAGGTTCCTCAAATTGAGGAGATGTGCAGCGACGATGACCTGAACGATACTCAGCTCTACCATCATAAGGTCGTGTCGAAGGATCAACAAGATCCATTCGAGTGCGAGGATAAGGACGACGATAATCGTCATAATAATGTGAAGGCCTCTCTGACGACATTCTATGGGATCGAGTGTAGACGGATGGTGATTCCTCAAATTGAGGACCAGTGTAGTGACGACCACTATGATAAGACATTGAGTGACGTAACATGTAGTCCCGTGTATTTTAAAGTAAGCCCAAACCTAGACTCTGATACCAAACTGACGCAGGACGGTCTGGTGCGAAACTGGCGGTGCCAACACGTTAATGCAAACCTACGTGAGCGTGCGTAATGCGATAAAGCCTAATCAAATGATGCGTGCATGTTTTCAATTTATTATCTAGAATCAAATTATAGTAACGATAATTATATAAGTTTAGCAAATCAACACAATGTGGAACTGTAATTTTCAAACGTACAAACAATATCACAAGTTTTCACCACGCAAAGAAATTCCAACCACAATTTACACGAATGACGTTTATAGGATTTAAGGAAATAAGACGGTAGCACTAGCGATCACAATACCCAAACAAATATAAAATGCTCATCTTGAATTTAATACAGAAAATACAACACAAAACAATAATACTCACAAATACGAGTAATTTGGCCACGACGACAAACGTGGCTCCACGAGACGAATGCACTGGCAGTGGGGAAGGAGTGTACTGGATGGCTTGCAGCACCTTTAGGAAGGGTGGAAGTGAAGGGGTAGCTTGTTGGCCGGCTGTTTGGGCTGTTCTGGATGGGAATGCTGTTGGGAGAAGATGGACAGTGAAGTGGTGGGCTGCTGGATGGAGCACGGAAGACTGCTGGGCAGAGATTAGAACTTTGCTGGTAATCCCACGACCGAGAAAAGGGCGGAAGGAAGAAGTATTGTGGATAGGGGAAGTTCTGCGGGGAACTTGCGGCTGATAATGGTGGTTCCGTGAAGAGAGGGAAGGGGAAGAAGAAGAACAATGGAGGAGGAAACGATTTGGCAAGAGGAGAACGACGCCTATGCGAGAGGAGGTCGACGGGAGTGTGAGGGGAGAGGTTCTACGACAATGGAGGGCGCGGAAACTTCAGGGAATGTCGACGAAGGTGAGGTGGGAGAGGTTCTGCGGCTCTGGAGGGCAAGGAAGCTACAAGAGAGGGGAAGTTTGGCTGGAGTCGTGCGGTAGGGATGATGAACAGTAGCGGTTATACCCAAAAGTCGTGGGTTACGTGGGTCTTACGGGAAACAGTGAAAGGGAAAAAAAAAGTAAGAAAACTGAAACAACAACAGAACCCATATAGTCCCCAATCATTGGGGGTATGGGTGGGGGAAGATTGGAAACAGACCTAACCTTTGGCACTATGCACAAAGCGGTTTCTCTCAGAGGAGAAAGACCTAACCTTTGACAATAAATTCACAAAATGACTGCTCACAGAGTACCACTGAAATAGTGGCCCCCTATACCGCCGTGTTTGCTGCGGAATCATGCCCTCAAATCAAAGCCAAAGACATCAGAGAGGGCAGACCCTAAACCCTAAATAACGTTAAAAGTAGTGGTATTTCACTTCCGCCGGCAAGCCGGCTCCCACTTATCCTACACCTCTCAAGTAAGAAAACTGATATTGAACCGAAAATTGAAACCGGGACGTCGCACCCCGGGTTCTTGCGGCGTCGCACCACAGTGATTACCAAATTTGGATCCTCGCACAAAACTCAGCAATCCCTTGAAAATGAGAACATCCGCCCCTATTTATAACGAGAGGGGCGGTTGGGCACCCGGCGTGAACGGCTATGATTATCCGTTACGCCCGGTGTCCTAAAACAATAAATACAACTCCAAAAAAATATTAAAAAATACATATAAATGACAAATGACGCTCCGGACGCGCTCGCGGTTCGGATCGCCGATCCGATCAATGCATCTCCGGCAAATCAGCAAAAATGGGTCCCGCTGAGTGGTGGCCCGATCTCCGATCACGAACATGCAGCCGATCCCCATCACCGTATCCACTCCATCCCTAATTCTTGAGCCCAACACATGCAGCCAATCCCCATCACCGTATCCACTCCATCCCTAATTCTTGAGCCCAACACACCACCTTCTGTTTGCATTTTTGAAGTTTGTCACAACTATATAAGACACATTTCAGTCTCTTTTTCAGCCATCCTGCTACATGTCTCTTTCAATGAACCTACGTGACACTTTAAGTAATTTTTCCCTGCCAGTCTACAACCATCCCCCTCCATCTCCCATCCTGCAATGGTGGCTGTTTACCCATCGTGGGCCCCACGGTCTGTCTCCCTCACCTTTTCCCTGCACACTTATTTATAATTATATATCATTATACCCACTTCCACAGTAATATAATTGTCCCCACTCTCATCCATCTCTTTTTCCCCAAAATCAGTGGGCCTCCCCACCTAATACTCATAATTGATCAGTCAGCTTCTTACCCCACTAGTCCTTCCTAAGATCACACCCAAGGTTCAAGCACCGCCTACCTCACATTGGATTTACACGCACCAGCACACCAATTTTCCCCACCAATTATTGCTCTCTATTCATGATTTCACCTTCAACTCTCATATTTTTCCACCCAACAAGACATCCGTCGACAAGTCACATGTGTCTTTGCTGCTTTTATATAACTATCTCTTTCTGCATCGCACGTTTCCCTGCATTGGTTATGGCACCCCTCCACAACCATTAGGCCCCATTCGTTTGCAACGTTTTCATTTACCGTTTTCGTTTTGGACCAAAACGAAAACTTTTGTTCGTTTACAGAATGGTTTTCAGGTGCAGTTTTTGAATCTACCAATACATGTGTTTGTCTGCAGGATGGTTTTCAAATCCAGTTTTGATATTTTAAATCTAAGGACACATAATTCAACCCACTAAACTTTAAAACCAACGAATTAACATGACTAAAATATCTTCAAATACATATTATTGTGGACATGTCTCTATATATTATTGTGGACATGTCTCTGATACTGTAATCATGTCTCTATATATTATTGTGGACAGGTTTTGCCAATTCTTCCCATCCTGCTGGTATCTCGTTTGAAATTTTCCATGCAGGTGTGGTCATTATTGTGGCGTCCATTGAGAAGGCCTTTCAATTTGATATTTTAACTGGATTTTTGAACTCAGTTGTGAGAGAAATGGATAGCTTTATGGCCAGTCTCCTTGAGGACTTCTTAAAGATAGAGGAGAAGCTGCATTATGCTGAAGTATCTTTGAAAAATTCCCAAGACATAGTTGCTGATATCAGCAAACAGTCTGATAAATTTGAAAAACTCCTAGCTTTCGGCGAGTGTTAAAATTGTTGTTTAGATATATTTTCTTTCGTGAAGTAGGAATGAGAGTGCATTTTGGACCTTCAGTTTGCGCGATTATTTCTCGCTAAGATGGACTATGGAAGACCGCACCGTTGATGGAGAGCTCCCAGTTCCTGAACAAACAATTTCTGCTGAGGCCTCCAGCTATCTCTTGACGCCAGTCTCGGACAGCGAAATTAGAAGCTGATTCGCCGGAGGAAGCTTGGTGGCCGGAGGAAGCTTGTGTGGCCGCTGCTTCGCCGGAGGTTACGAAGAGATAGCAGCAGTGAGGCGTCGGGGAAGATGCGCCAGGTGCGCGCAGGCGAAGATGCGCCGGAGGTAGCTGCGTGTGAGGCGTCGGGGAAGATGCGCCAGGTGCGCGTCGGGAGGAGATAGCAGCAATGAGGCGGAAGAGGAGATCGCGGCGTTTTCGTCGGGGAAGAAGAGGCGCGGGCCTTTCGCAAAACAATGAAAACCGAGCTCCCGACCTCTGTTTTGAGAAGGGCGTGGTTCTTAAGCATCCAAAACGTTCGGTTTTGGGTCAAAACCAAAGCAAACTCAAAACAGAGCTAAACGAACACGAATATTTCCTTTACCAAAATTGAAAATGAAAACAGGCTACCAAAACAATGCAAACGAACGGACCCTTACATTTTGTTGTTGAAATTATTTTTTCGCGCCTAAAATCATAAAAAACCCCGATAAATTTGCTATGGCCTTATTTCTCTCGTCACGACCCCGTCCGAAGTTGGGGCCCAATGTCCACGCTTCCATCGCTATGAAGGCCCCCACGACCACTACACCATACTCGATCTTGAGGACATGGTCAATTTTCAGGATGGGTGTATTGTTTCGTATACGTCATTATGGCGTATACGCATCACATACACATGACACGCGTGCGCGTACGATCGGCCTCACTACGATAGTACTTGTGGAGTTGCGTCTACCTTTATGGGTTGTCTTGTATTTTTAATTAAAATGTATTTTGTCTTGGTGTTTATACACGCGAAACTTGAATCTTGATGAGACACTTTAGAAAACAAGGGGTTTAGGTTGAGCAGGGCAAAGACGGAGTATATGGAGCTTAAATTTAGCAGTGCAAGAAGGATGGATGACTTCGTTATTAAGTTGGGTGATCAAGATATTTCCCGCAGTGAGTGCTTTAAATATCTTGGATCGATAGTTCAAAAAGATGGAGGTGTTGATAAAGATGTGATACATAGAATCCAAGCAGGTTGTTTGAAGTGGAGAGGCGCGTCAGGGATCTTATGTGATCGTAAAGTACCATTAAAACCTAAAGGCAAGTTTTATCGTACTGCAATTAAACCAGTGATGCTCTATGGTTCTGAGTGTTGGGCAGTGAATTGTATACATGAGCAAAAAATGGGAGTTGCGGAAATGAGAATGCTTAGGTGGATGTGTGGACACGAGACTGGATAAAATTAGGAATGAATGTATCAGGGATAAGACAGGAGTGGCACCAGTTGTAGAGAAGATGCGAAAAGCTCGGCTAAGATGGTTTGGACACGTACAAAGGAGACCATTATAGCACATATTAAGCGTTGTGAGAGTTTAGTCACTAGGCATGTTAAATGGGGGAGGGGTAGATCAATAAAGACTTGGAATGAGACTATAAGGAAAGACATGATGTACTTAGGCATTAGTTAGATTATGACTAAAGATAGGGCACAATGGCGACAAAGGATCCATATAGCTGACCCCACTATAGTGGGATAAAGGCTTGAGTGTTGTTGTAATGTATTTTGTCTTTAGAATATTTTGTTTTGTATTGGGGGCATCCACCTTATGTAAGGACCACCTAGTTGAAGAGTAAGTCATCTTTTGGATCCCTTAGTTTATGCTATCTTTAGGAGAGAAGTTTTTTGGAGGACCTAGCCTCTGATAGTTGGCCGAAGCTTCCCTTTGGATTGTACCTCGTATGTTGTTAATGTTTAACACAAGTTCTCTTTGAGTGTTCATTCTCTCGCTTCACGATCATAGAAAGTTTTTCGTGACAGTTTATTTGTATCACAAAATCATATCATATCATAGATACAAGTTGTGAATGAAAGTATGCAATCGATCGACTCCAACTACTCCTCGTTCAACAATTTCTATTTCACATGTTTAGCCGCATTTGCATCTTTGTCACAATACACAATTTTTGAGCGTACCAGGGCGTACTCAAGATATTATTTAATTAATATTAAATCTGAGTATTTTGGGGACACGTTTCTGAGAGTTTTCTGACTCTGAAGACTGAAATATTTCCATGAACATGTGTAAGCCCGTTTCAATTATCTGTGCTTCATAGTCTAGAATTTTATATGTTTTGTATGATAGGGCTCCTTCAGGAGCCTCGTAGGTATTTGCACCAAGAGAACAAGATCATGAGATTTTATAACAAAGCAAACAATATCTTAATGGATGATTCTGGTCTATTATAAATTGTATCTGTGCCATACATCACCATAAAGTTAAGTGACATGTATGACAAAGTTCTATGCCATGAGAGTTTTCTAGAACTCATTAGTGATAATGAAGTAGTACATGTGGAATACATTTCTTGAATTTGTATGGGCCACACTTAAGAATCTTATACGTTATATAAGATCAAAACTTTGTTGATGTGTCTTCTGTTACACCGGGCGACACTACCAGATTCAAGGAATATTACTGTGCACGTCGACCAAAGGAGAAGGTGGAGGAAGACCGGGCTGAACCATCCGGTTCAGCCCGCCAATATTAAATAAGGAGCATTGGGGCTGAACCGCACCGGTTCAGCCCCTATGGGGGCCGGCCGGCCCCTTGGGTACGGGTGCTATATATAACCGGACCCCCCTTTGGAGAAAGACATCAAATGAATTATTATTTCAGGTTTCCTTCTTCCTTGTAACCATAGCTTACTTTTGCCCTAGTTTCCATACTTTTCCTAGCAAGTTCATAACATTTGGTATCAGAGCACCGTTCCTGCGACGATGGTAACACGTACCGAGGCCGAGATCGCGCGACTCGCTTCCCTTGAAGAGAACTACGTAGGATTGGCGGACACGGTAACGGCGATCGAAGAACAGGTAGGTTTCCCAAAAAAAAATCTGGAAGAACGTTTGGATGCGCGTATAGAGGAGATCAAAGCCCTCTTGGTGCAAAATCTGAAGGGAAAAACCACGGCGGGGGACGGATCCGAAGTCGATGCCTCGTATCAACCTCCTGCGCAGTCTAACGGAACCGGACCCGACGAGTCTTCACGACAAAATGGCACCTGGGTCTCGTCTAACCCAGTAAATCTCGGAACGGGGCTCACAGGAGGCACATGATCTGCCGTCGATCCCGTCAGGGGGATTGGCCCACACCAACGGCCGCATGAGGGGTTTCCAGAACCTGTGAGGGACGACAGTGACATAGGGGGAGGGCGGATCAATGCCGACTATGGCCGGATGGAGCCATGGGGGCCGATCGGACCGGCGGAAGGCGCCATCGGCTTGGGGAATGCTCCGCCGGCCTGGAATGGGCTAGGACAGCAGGCCGGGTATCAATGGAGACCTCCAAATCCGGAAATGGGCCCGGCCGTGCCGGCAGGGGGGCCGACTGGCCCTGGAACCATGCCGCCGACCTGTAATGGGCTCGGACAGCGTGCCGGGGAGCAATGGCGGCCTCCAAATCAGGAAAGGGGCTCGTTTCGACCCACCGAAGCAAACGATGTACCAATGGGAGGAATGGCTGGATTTGTTCCGCACCCACCAGCTTTTGCTCCGCCTACAGGGTACGGGAACGACAACCAGTGGCAGGAAAGGCCGCCCATGGCCAATCCATGGGGCGGCGGACAACAAATGGGTAATGGACCCGAAAGGGGACGACTTCCTCCTCAAACGGGACAAGCAGACGGGTACGTGGCAGCCCCACCCGGGCCACCCAACCATCCGGGAGAGCAACGATGGCCAGCTGGTCCTGCGCAAAGAGGTTACGGGATGGCAAACCAGCGGCCTTACATGCAGGCCAAATGCACCCGCATGAATTTTCATAAATTTCGGGGCGGAGATGCATTGGAATGGGTGCAAAAGGCGGAACTGTTTTTTACTTATCAAGAAATTCCCGAAGACCAGTGAGTGCAACTCGCGGCCTTCCATCTGGAAGATGACGCGTACCAGTGGGTACAGTGGTTCATACAGGGATATGGATATGCTCCGTGGGCATATTTTGTGGAGGGATTCTCGGCCCGTTTTGAACCCTTGGATTACGAGGATGTGGAGGCGACGTTACAAAAACTCTGTCAGAAAGGCACCGTGATGGAGTACCGCACAGAGTTCGAGAAGCTGGTCAATCGGGTCAGTTGGGAAGAAAAGACCCTCCTCAGTTGCTTCATATCAGGGTTGCGGGATGAGTTGCGGGATGAGTTGCGGGATGAGGTCCACGCCTATATGCCACGTAGTCTGAGCCATGTAATCAGTTTGGCAAGGATACAGGAGGAGAAATTCAATCGACAGAGGACCCGTACAGCGGTGAGAGCTCCTACGGTTGTACATCCTCCTCGGGGGGATCCCCCGGCAGAGGGCCGACCGACCGTGACAAAACTGACGTGGCATGAACTTCAGACTAGGATGGAGAAAGGGTTATGCTTCAACTGTGATGAGAAGTACACACCCGAGGGCACACATGCTAGAAGGTCCAGGTATTCATGCTGAGGGAGGAAGCGAAAGATGTTCCCATCACAGAGGAGGGAGAGTTGGCTATAGCAGACTTTGGAGTATCCATCCAAGCCATGGAGGGGGGTACCCCATCTCCGACCTTACGCATAGCCGGGAGGGTCGGCAGGGAGACGGTGACGATCTTGATGGACAACGGGAGCACTCACAACTTCATCCAACCCAATGTGGCCCAGAAGGCGGGGTATGACATAGATCGCGGCGCAACTTTCCACGTCAGGGTAGCGGATGGAAGTACACTGCAGTGCGAGGGAGTGATGAAAGGGGTGGAGCTCCGGATACAGGGTTGCACTGGACATATTGATGTTTACTTATTGCCAATCCGGGGTTTTGACATGGTCTTGGGCGTACCATGGCTGCGGCAACTTAGGCGGGTGACTTTTGATTGGTACCAGATGGCTATGGAGTTCAGCAAGAACGGGAAGGAGTATTGCTTGGAAGTCCTCAAGTCGTCTCAAGTGAAGGAGATCTCACTCCGCAGCTTGGAACGACTAGGGGAACCAGATAGTACGATGACCATCGTCAGGGAGATTAGAGCGGAACCTACGACTCCAACAGAGGTTTCGTCTCAGATGCAAGCCAGGGTGGATCAGTATTCCGACTTATTCCAGGAGCCGCGCGCTCTCCGCCTCCAGCTTGAGGACAAGCTGGCCCTTGATGGGGGAGGGAATGTTACGCCAGGCGACACTACCAGATTCAGGGAATATTACCGTGCGCGTCGACCAAAGGAGAAGGCGGAGGAAGACCGGGCTGAACCATCCGGTTCAGCCCGGCAATATTAAATAAGGAGCATTGGGGCTGAACCACACCGGTTCAGCCCCTATGGGGACCGTCCGTCCCCTTGGGTCCGGGTGCTATATATAACCGGACCCCCCTTTGGAGAAAGACATGAAATGAATTATTATTTCAGGTTTCCTTCTTCCTTGTAACCCTAACTTACTTTTTCCCTAGTTCTTCTCTAGTTTCCCTACTTTTCCTAACAAGTTCATAACATCTTCCTTCATAGTATTAATTAGCTAATAAAACTTATGACAATCCATTATATGGTGATCTTTGTAATATAAAATCACTTGATCTTCTATTAAAGGGTAATCTTGAAGAAAGTTATATGTTGCAAGATAAGTTCAAAGCTTACCGCCATGTTGATATTTTTAAACATTTTGTTACTGAAGACCATAATCCTCTATTATATGAAAACTTCTTATTACAAATTTTATCTCATAGATTTCACGATACCTAAATTTATGCGGTCCTAAATGGCTTTGAATGTTGGAGAACAATTTGAAAATCGATCAAACTACAAAAATTAATTTAGAGAACAAACCAACACAGGTGATGTAAAACTAAAATTAATAAATTAAACTTGCAACAAAACTAATTCCAAAATACAAACTCTAAATGAATAATACATACAAAAAAGTTGCTCCTCATACAGAATTATTTGCAAGTCCTATGTGCAATTAAGTATATGAAAGATTTAATGTAATAAAATTAGGTCTTACTATGTTTGGAAATGAAAGATTTAATGTAATAAAATTAGGTCTTACTATGTTTGGAAACCAACAGTAGTGAACGGCCTAAATGTTTGACATAAAAACACGATTATTCATCAAGCAGATACCCAAAATCAGTGCTAAAGAACAACACTGGTGACACTTTAGTGTGAAATAGTCACAGTAAATCACTCCAAAGTTAGTAGATGAATTCAAGAAAACAACTAATTTCAAGGGATTTAACCACTGACCTCATAAAGAAAACAAATTACTTTGCACTGGAAGATCCAAACCAATTAGAAGAGTCAACCCAAGAATAATCAGGCCTCTAATTAATTTATTAAAGGACATGATTGAGTATTACACCACTCTATCTCTAATATGATAAAAAATGACAACATAGTAAGATGCTTAAACACACAAATAATTAAAATAACAATCATCGATATAAAACATCGTAATAGTGTTATTTGTCCGCAATAGTTCACCCCTAGATGGAAGAACTTCATCTCCCGACGAGAAAGTCTCAGTGATATGTTTATATGTCAAGATCGCATCTGAATAGATTATCCGTCTTGATCTAAGAACAATCAGCCAATGTAGATCACATTTTTCTTGACTATTATTGTTTGGGATGTTATCCTTCTTGGGTCGGTCTTTCTTGTGGTTGTTATTTTTATTGAATCGGTTCTTATAATTGGTTATTTCTATTTCCTAGACTACATTTTCTTGATGTTGGCAACAAGGATGCATATGTTAGATGTATGAAATATGTTGGTTCGAGTTTTACATGTTCGGTTTCGTATATTGAGGACATGTCAAAAATATTTCTAATGTTTGGTTATATATATACATATTATACAATTATTAATATATTAACATTTAAATTCTAAATTATAAAGAATTTAATATTCGTAAACCTTATTTCATACCTTATTCTTGTTCTATCACATAATCATCAACAGTTGGGAATGTAGATGGAACATGATCCTCCTAATCCGACGAACTTGACTACTCAAATCCTTCCTCACCCCTAGATTAGCATTTATAATATCTCCACGTGTGCCCATGTCATGTCTCTTCAAACAAATCTTCATCTTCTTATTATCGTCATTATCACCATCATCATCAAGTATACCCACCATCCACTTCGTTACCTTCCATACATGCAGATTTTTTGCAACATCATACCATCATCAATCCATGAATCAATTCCAGGAGATGATATGCAGAGAGCACCTCAATATCATCATTAATCACTCATAATCATCATGCTCGGTAAATGTCATAAGATCAACAAAGACAGATCACCTATCAGGCCATCTTCAATCATTTTAGGAGATGACATGCCAAAAACACCCTAATATTATCATTCATCACTTAGTAGTCTGTGACAATTCAACCCACAATATCCAGAGGTATTATCTGTTTTGGTTCAACCCATCTCATATTAAGTAGAATCACACAATTTTATCCTTTTTTACAGGTGACCTAAGAGTACTTCCCAGGAAGTCACCCATCCCAGAACTACTGCTAGAGCACGCTTAACTACAAAATTGTTTACACAACTCTCACCAGTTCTTGAAAGACGCCTCTGATATTTGTGGGCCAAATTATTATTCAAGTCCATTAACTTTTCCTCCAATTCTGATATGAGATTCCGTTTATTCATGCACCTATTTTCACTTAAAAGTCTACCGGGAGCTATTTTTCTCCGGGCTTAACAAGTTTTGCTTGGTATTGTTCTCACCTAGTACCAACACCTCGACCAACACAACCGACAAGTCAACCAATCTTACCTCTTATTTGCTTATTTTGCTAGTGTTCCGAGCTTGATTGCGACTAGTGTTCCGAGCTTGATCTCAGCTGCTGACCTGTTGTTTGGGTTGTCTTGGCATAATTGGCCATGATCTGATGACATTTGTTGGAGTTCTCATATTTTTCTTCGATCTTATATCCATGGTTTCTTGGTTTTAACGTCGATGGTAGTCTGTCTTGAGTACATTAGCCGCTACAATAAATCTATCTAGGATGTGTGAAGTTTATGTAGTTTTATAGTTTTTGAATATTTGTTTATTAACTTGATTTATAAATGTATTTGTTCTCTAGATATTTAAGGAATTTATGGTACGACTTTGGTATTTGAGCATCTAGGGTGCATCGATTTTGATGCTAGAGCCACTAGTTGGGTGCAGACTGTAACATCTAAAGGGGGATCCTAACAAACATCTGGGATTACTAAGCTGAAACATAGTTAACCAGTTCTACATTAATTAACAATGTAACAATAAACAACGATACGTACTGATTCCATACCCCATGAATTAACCAGTTCTACATTAATTAACAATGTAACAATAAACAACGATACGTAATGATTCCATACCCCATGAACACAAAGAGCCATCTAATAAAGAACAACATTTATTATTCATTAACTTCAAAGTACATTTATACATCACTTATATATAAACTATTACACAGGTACAACTTGTCACTTAGGCCACATTAACAAGTAATATGAAATTATCAACTGACATACTTTTGATCTGGGTCTTTGAGCATTTATATCATCGCGGAGTTCAGGGTTACCTTCTAAGCTTTGATTTTTTTTAAAATTAAAGGGTGAGTATAACATACCCAATGAGAAATTATTCTTATTCTAACTTCTACAATATCTTAGGATTATGTTTTCATATTCAACTTGTATTTTCTCTTTGTTTTATATTAGACTTAGTCATTTTCCTTAAAAACATTTCTTAAAACTTTTCTCTTAAGTTGGTTCTTGGTGAAAGCCCATAGGAGTAAGACCCAAGATTAACCCTTGCGGTTAAATGAGAGTTTTTTCTTCTTGACATGATCTTTAAACCATGGTAAGGTAACTCTTACCCCTATTGGGAATAAATATGGTGAGGATAATCTCACCCCCTTAGGGAAATTAACTATGGTGGGCAAGAAGCCTCACCTCCCGAGGGTTTAACCCCTCCTGAGCAGTCAGATCATGCTTTGGACTATGATGGGACTCCACCTAACTATGACAAGGTATAACCATACCCTCATGGATTTACTCCAAAGTGCATTCACGGGTAAGCTTACCTTTTCCCTAATCATACTCTTCTGTTCATATTCTCGAAAGTTACTTTCATATAGATGTAGACATTCCCAATTAAGATTTTTACTAAAATTTAGCCTTCTTTAAGTGGGTATTTGATGGTCCCTTACTAGAGTGTACAAAAAGGGACCGTTCAAGAAGTTTCGAGGCCCTTTAATAACTTAAATAATTCTATAGCAGCGCGTAGGTTGCTGGTTGGGCCTTAGATGCACGTGTACATAAAATTTAGGTTCTTTATATTTTTATTTAACTACAAACAGCACTATATTATGCCAGTTGATTTTTATAACTTGCGTATTTCACTTCAATATTGAGTTTAATAGGTTTTCGAGGCTTAGGAGATTTTCAAACAGCTATAGGGCTGCTGGTTGGTCTCTTAATCTATCTATTTGGCTTGAAAAAGACCTCTAACAGCAATGTGATTTGCTGATTACCATTTTACCTTATATTTTGACATTTTGTCCATATCTTGTGTTTACTAAGCTTCCAAACTCGAGAAATCTTCCAATCAGCAATAGGACTTACTGGTTGGGCTCTTAGTTTTGTGTTTAACTTAATCATTTAGTGTATTATGCTTCCAGGACTTAATAAACTTTCAGTCAGTAGTAGGAGTTGCTAATTTGGCCATTTAAATTTAGGAATATCACATTTATTAAATTTCCATACTTAAGAACTATCAATAGCAACCATAAAACGGTTGGTTTGATTATTTGCTTCATATAAATTTCATAAATGAAGGAACTTCTGATTTTAGCCATCTATTAGGCACACATATCTTGCATGAACATCAACAACAACAACAACAACAACAACAACATAACCCATAGAGTCCCCAATCATTGGGGGTATGGGCGGGGGAAGATTGGAAACAGACCTAACCTTTGGCACTATGCACAAAGTGGCTTCTCTCAGAGGAGAAAGACCTAACCTTTGACAATAAATGCACAAAGTGGCTGCTCACAGAGTACCACTGAAATAGTGGCCCCCTATACCGTCGCGTTTGCTACGGAATCATGCCCTCAAATCAAAGCCAAAGACATCAGAGAGGGCAAACCCAAGAATCCATTTTGATTTATGTGCACATAACCATGCTTCCTTCATTCAGCATCCAGAGCATTGGTGAAGCACAATGATATCTTGCATGAACATCATTTATGGAAAATCTATTATAGAAATTTCTTCCTGAAATTTTCTAAGTGATCATACCATAATATATTACTAGCTAAAATTTAGGATTTGATGAAGAACTTCAAATATAATAGTACTTATTCAAGATTTTGATGAAGTAATACCATTGCAAACTAAGAAGTGTTTCCTTTTATTTATAACATGAACGTTGAACGGCCACAAAATCATTGTTCTTAGATTCTCTTTCCTTTAAATTTTGAAGACTAGAATGGGTTCCCTTCACCTCAAAAAAAAAATGAAGGAAAAACTATTAAGAACTATATCTCAATAATTGATGTTCAATATTTATCATTACAAAATTCCAAGTATTTTAGTTTTCAACGTCTAGTTGATTGGAGAAAGAAACTAATATATCTCCTTTAAATAGCACAATTCAATTCCCTTCACATAACAAATAATATATTCTGATTTTTATATAAGATAATTCAGCATTACTTGATCATATCTTTAAGCATGATAAAGTAAAGAGGACTTATATGAGAGCCATTTAATACCTCTCAAGTAAAACACTATTCTTGATGAAATATTAATGTTATAAAACGTCTTTTGTTTTATGAATTTCAGCATAGGAAATCAAAACCGAAAACTTGGACAATCCTAAATTTCCTTATAAAATTTAGAACTCCTAGGGTAGATCCTTTATCAAGTGGAGAATAGGAAATCTTCAATTTAGAAACAAGAAATAATCAAATTTAAGTTTCATATAAGTTCCTAAAACGTTTAGAAACTAGGGCAAGAAGAAATCTCACCTTATTAGCAATAAGAGCCTTTCCCTTCCTTGAATACCTCCTGGAATACAAGAAGCTCTTGAATGCAAGAAGGCAAAGAGATCTCAGATTAGGGCTAGGGAAAGAAAATGACTCAAGGTTTTGGCAAGAGGAACCTCTCAAATGAGAGGTGGAGGCTTTAAATCATAGTGAAGAAGGCTCGAGAAGGTCGGCCACCGCTTATGGAGGTGCTCCCATAAGATACAACAGCAACAGAACTCATATAGTCCCCAATCATTGGGGGTATGTGCGGGGGAAGATTGGAAACAAACCTAACCTTTGGCACTATGCACAAAGCGGCTTCTCTCAGAAGAGAAAGACCTAACCTTTGACAATAAATGCACAAAGTGGCTGCTCACAGAGTACCACTGAAATAGTGGCCCCATATACCGTCACGTTTGCTGCTGAATCATGCCCTCAAATCAAAGCCAAAGACATCAGAGAGGGCAGACCCAAGAATCCATTTTGATTTATGTGCACACAACCATGCTTCCTTCATTCAACGTCCAGAGCATTGGTGAGGTGCTCCCATAAGATATATGTGTTTATTACTATGTTGTGAAGTCGCCGCCGAACATTGCATGTGCGTCATATTTCGATTTAAGGAAAATTGAGATGTCTCCGCCCACTTCACCTTAGGATTGCATTGTAGCCCTGCACTCACATAGCCTTCCCTACACCAGTTGGTATCAGATCCCAAGAGTTGGGCCACTTTTATGCTCCGTTGTGGTAGATTTTTTAGATCCCCCATGTCTGATCTCCGTGTCACTGATGACCGGGCAACTAGCTTGAATTCGGGTTTGCCCCCTGCTAAATTCCAGTGATTAGTCTTAGATCGCTTTGATGCCCTAGGCACCCAATTTGATGATCTCTGTCATGACGTCACTGAGGCGAACACACGGAAATTTAAAAAACCCGAGGGAGACGCCAATGCAGTAGGGTGACCCTCCTGAGGAGGACCCCGACGTGTACCCTTGTCCCGATCTTCGTCTTAGGGGTGTTCCTCCTCCCCTTGATAGACATCATCGTGAGGCTCCCCATCGGGGTCTCACACCTCCTTTGAGGCGAAATCCTGACAACACCCATGAGCGACGGCAGGGCCCACCTATGTTGAACATCCACAGCCGTCGGGTTAGAGAGATCGTGAACCCCCACCCGGTCGCTGCGACCATGATCATGAGGATTATTATGATCCAGGTCGAAGAGAGTGTGGTCCCCCACCCATTCGATGCGACTACGATCACGATGATTATTATGAGAATTATCAGGATATCCGTCGAGGCGGCCCTCACCCGACGTATTCACATTGACGCTCCCTCCTTCGATGGTCATCTGGACCTGAAGGCCTTCAATGACATGGAACACTATTTCGAGTAGTACGAGATGAACGACGAGCGTCGAGACCGCTTCGCAAAAATGAAGCTTCACGGTCAGGTGAAGTTGTTTTGGACAAGCCTTGAGAGGAGTTTAACATGATTACTATTATCCCATCACAAGATGTGTAGACATGAAGCAGATGCTGAATGATAAGTACCTACCTGCGTCTTACCGAGATCAGCTCCTGGACCAGCTATATGCTCCGTGAATGGGACCTTTTCGTTGTTGATTATATGCTCTGCGGCAGAGGAGTCCATCGCAACAACATCCCGCTTTCAAGCTGAGTTAAGGACTGATATCCGTAGATAACTCATTTCCCACTGTCTTGAGACGGTCGAGCAGATTTTCTAGTTAGCTTTGGTGTATGAGTAGTACCTTCTCTCTACTGGGCCGAGACAGGCACCCGCGCGCACGGGCGGCACTGCATTTAGGAGGTCACTCCCAGCCGCACCTACTACCTCTCATGCGCCTGCCGACGTGAAGGGCATGGCGATTATCACGAGTGCTCCCAAGCCCGGGGCATCTAGTGTTCTAGATTCTCTGGTAGATTCTACGTGGCAGCGTAGTGCGCCATGTGGAATCTACTAATTGACAAGGTTGCAAATATCGGATGTCGGGGGCATGTCAGTTTGTGATCTTTATGTCGGTTTTAATATGTCGGTGGATATATTAGTGATATTTCATATATCGGATTAGTATAAACATTTTATGTTACATAGTTAATAATGCTATAACACGAGAAAGAGGATCAGAACAGGCAGGAAATTCGGAAGTCGTCGACAACAATCGAAGATAAGGAATCTCTAGTCCAAAATTCAAAGGTCAAGCAGAATCAACGTCGACGATGTACGTGCATATGGAAGAAAGCTGGAGGAAGTAGAAAGTGGGTCGAGAGCTAAGTCACAGAACAACCACCACAACAATATAATTCTATTTTGTTGTCTACTAAATCATTTACGCTAAATAAAATCAATTAAAAAAAATCAATTGATATACCGTTGGGATATATCGGTCGATATATCGGCTCATATATCAGTTGATATATTAGTCCATATATCGGTCGATAGCTGCTATATCGACGATATATTCTAAAAGGATATTTTGCAAACGCTAAATAAAATCAATTAAAAAAAACCAATTAAAAAAAATCAATTGATATACCGTTGGGATATATCGATCGATATACGGACCTGGCCCATATATCGACCCATATATCGGTCGATATATCGGCCTATATATCGGTCGATATATCAGCCCATATATCGGTCGATAACTGCTATATCGACGATATATTCCAAAAGGATATTTTGCGAAAAATATCGAAAATGTGTTGTTTTGTAAATTATACCATTATGTCGGCGACATGTCGTCCGATATCCGCAATACTGTTCATTGAGGAGGGAGATCCCGACACTGAGGTTGAAGATACGACCGAGGAGATTGTAGCCACGCTAGATGATGGTTGGGAGAGATGCTGAGAGATCACTGGAGATGAGGGTAGTTAGACGCCTCCTGCATACCCCACATCCGGATGAGGATTGACGACGCACCATTATCTTCTATACATATTTCCCTAGTGCAAGCGGTCCTTGCAAACTAGTTATAAATAATGAGAGTTGCGCGAATATCATGGCCCCAAAGGATCTTGAGTGTATGCAGGTGAAGGCTACGCCTCACCCCCACCCTTATTGTGTCATCTGTGTCGACAAGACTGTGATCCATGTCACGTAGCAGTGCCTTGTTCCGATCAATCTTGCTACATTTGAGGATTGAGTGTAGTGTGATTTCATACCCATGGATGTCGCCCACGTGTTGCTCGGGAGACCCTGTCTATATGATCGTGACGCCACGTGTTTCGGTCGATCGAACATGTTTTTTATGATATGGATAGAAAGATCACGATGTCCCTAACTCAACCCATGGAGAAGTCTAATGGTTGGGTTGAGCTCTCAGTTAGTAAGAGCTCCTCGAGACCCCTGCTATCTTGAGATGGAGCTTGTTTTTGAGAGAGCGCTGAGGAGGGTATTGTCTGTGAAGTGGCAGCCACCATGACTTCTGAGTGCCCTCATGAGACCCCCGAGCCACACTTAGACGTTCGTCACATTCTAGATGAGTTTGCTGATATTATTATACCCGATGAGCTATCACCCCTGCGTGACATTCAACACACCATCGACCTCATCCCGGGAGCTTCGCTACTGAATCTCCCTCATTATTTTATGAACCCCAATAAGCGCGCTGAGCTCAAGAGGCAGGGCGATGAGCTTCTTCGGAAGCACTTCATTCGCTAGAGCTTGAGTCCATGCACTGCCCCAACCCTTCTTACTCCTAGAAGGATGGCAGTTGGCGCATGTGTATTGATAGCCGAGCTATCAACAAGATTACTGTGAAATACCGCTTCCCTATCCCTCGGCTCGACGACTTATTAGATACAATGCCAGATGCCCAGATCTTTTTGAAAATCGACCTTCGGAGTGGGTACCACCCGATCCGAGTTCGAGAAGGGGACGAGTGGAAAACCGCCTTTAAGACCAATGATGGTTTGCAATTATAAATTATCATTTTAAATTTCTTCTATTTTATTTATGTTATTTTTGTTTGTTATATTTTATCATAAATCTTAATAAGTGATGGTTTCAATGTAATGAAAACATTACAATTTATTGCATGACTTTGATTAATTTGATAGTATTAAATCAAATGTGATTTTCATTGGCAATTGTTATTCGCAGACCATAAATGTCTATCTGCAGACCAACTTTTTCTAGTTTATAAATTGTTATCCGCAGACCACTTTTAGACATAGAGCATTCGATATCTTTGTTTTCTTGAGCAGGGCCCGACAAGAAGGAACATCTCTGACGACCTTCTGAGCACTTCAATGTGTGCACAAATCGTGATTCATAAAATAAATCCGCGGATAGAGACGAGTTGAGGAAGAAAGACGATTTCTTCACTGTTCATGCGACTTCGGTTTCTTTGGAAAGATTTAGATAGCTAGTATTTGTTTGGGAAGTTTTAGATAGCTAGGGTTACTCTCTCCCAAACAAACCAAAATTGCATGAACGGTGAATAAGTCGTCTTTCTTACTCAACTCGGTCTCTATCCGCGCAATTATTTTATGAATCACGATCTGTGCACACATTGAAGTGCTTAGGTCGTCAGAGATATTCCTTCGTTGTTGGGCCCTGCTCAGGAGAACAAAGATATTGGATGCTTAAAATTGTTCTGCGGATAACAATTTGTAAACTAGAAAATGTTGGTCTGCGAATAAACATTTATGGTCTGCGAATAACAATTGTTTTTTTTTTTAATAGTGCATAGATATCATCAAGGCTTTCTTATCAGTTTACTAGATTTTATCTTTATGTTCGGAGATTTGGTTATAAAGTCTTTTCGGTTATTTAGATGGAGATGGAGAAGGGGAGCCTTGGCGCACTGGTCGAGGTGTTACCGTGTGACCTTGAGATCACGGGTTCGAGTCCTAGAAGCAGCCTCTTGCAAAAATGCAGGGTAAGGTTTGCCTATATTTTACCCTTGTGGTGGGACCCTTCCCTGGACCCTCTCTGCGCGGCGATGCTTTGTGCACCGGGCTGCCCTTTTTTGGTTGGAGATGTTGTGTACGCCCCATGATGCGACCTTATCTATGGTCATGCCCTTATTTAGATTACAAAGAATCCTTGTTTTTTAGTAAGGGTATTCATATTAGTTTTTATTTCTCTGCATCCTAGATATTTTATTGCGAGTTTAAGTTTGGCTATTTTAATTTTGCCATTTGATGATTTTCTTACTAAGATTTGTATGAAATGTAGTGCTCGACACGAAGAAATGCAAAATGCAAATTTATAAAGACAACCATACATAGTTGGGCTGAGACTATTAATGATGATTTTTTTAGAATTCGAGTTTCTCCTAGGCTCCGTTTGGCGTGCCATTTTTGCTCCGGTGAGTTTGGACAAAAATGCCACCATAGTAGAATGTATGTTTGACCGCCCCCAAGAAAGAAAACTAGTTTTGAACATACAAGTGGATGAATTTCCTTAGGTGAGGTCGGGAGTTCACAAACGACGGTTCATAATCATCGCGTTCACAACCGCCACCGCTGCGCCAAACGGAGCCTTAGTTTGCATTCCATTCTGACTGATTTTCGCAATTCCCTTCCAGTCTGCAAATGTGTCCACTCTCTTTGTTGCAGTTATATAACTTATAAGCTCTCAATTTTCCATGCAGGCTTTTGCTAATGTGTTAATTTCCATTTAGGTAAAGGAGCTCACTAAATTATTCCCCCTTTTACCCCCGAACCAAGTCGTCTTCAACCCGAATGCTCCTATTCCGCGACCAGCTCCCGTACCAGTTCCGGCGAGAGCACTAGGTCCGGTGAGAGCACCAGTTCAAGCTCCTACACCAGTTCCAGCCCCGGCACCAGTTCGAGCCCCAGCACCAGCATCAAGACCCCCGATTCCTCCCTCGATTAATTCGTATTCCTTCGAAAGTTTGAGCCGAAGTCAACGAGCCCCGGTGCCGAGAGAGATGGCCAAAGCTCCGATCGGCGTCGTGCCGCATAACCCTCCACCGTTGGTTGATTATAGAAATCAGGGTTTGAAACAAAATCTCTTCATGGCGCCTCCCGCTGCTGCCCACGGAGGCGTGCCCGGTCTCTTCCCTCATTCTTATTTGCGGCCTTGGCCGGAATCGTCGGTGCCCCGGCCTGCCCCTCATGTTATATCATTGTACGATGCGCCCAGGACGAGCTATTTTGATATGGGACCGCCACTGCGAGAGCAGCCCATGCACGACCCCTCGTATTTGACTCTCGCGCCCGATGCGGTGCCGTATAATATCAGGAGCGAGCAGCGAATTGGGAACAGCGGAAATCTCGGACCTCTGCCGGTGTCCTCGCGATACTCATTCGCAAGTCCGGCGATCTCTTTCAGACGTGGCCACCCTTGATGTGGGGTGGTTCTGATGGTTAGCGTCTAGCTGCATGATTTCTGAAGCTGTAGATTGATAAAACAAAGCTGCCTGTTTTCGCATGAATTTGCGCTTCGAATCTCGTCTTAATGTTGTTTGTGTCGTCGATGAACATTCCTCCCGCATGTCTTGAGTTAACGCGGGATTATCCGATCTGGTAAGTCGTGTTCTGGAATCTATCGCGAATGATTATCTTGTTTTGATTTTTAGTTTTTTAAATGGCACACTTCAATTATTGTTTTAGGAGAAGGGTTTCTCATTAATTTCCTTTCATTTATGATGCCAAAGTATGTTCCTCATTCTCGAGCGAGCGCTCGGGTCAAGATCTGTCTGGTTGATTATGACCCCAACTTGGGTGAAGCCAAATGTCAATTAGATCTTCAATTCCATTGTTTTTTAGGGTTTAGAAATCATTTAGGAAGAAAACTATATTGTTTTATTAGTTGTAGACTTGTTGTGGTTAGAATTTAAACTGTCGAGCTTCTCGCTTCATTCTTAATTTTATTCAGCCTCGTGTGTGTGTCCGCAACCACCTAAGCATTCTTATCTCCGCAGCTCTCATTTTGTTGTTCTAAGCTGTGGAAACTGATAAATGATTTAATTTCATAATTAAAAAATGAATAAACTTTTAGTTTTTTAAAACAGGGTTACCCCAAATTTTGATTTTAGTGTTCTTTGGCAGATTATTAGGCTAAATATTTAATTAGGCTGATGTAATTTTTAGCTTAAAATTATGAAGGAAATGTTTGTTAATTTATTTTATCAATCCTATCAATTATTAGAATAGATAACATTTAAACATAGTATTAATAATGTCGTCGTCCCTGAATTTTTATTTATTTCGCTAAATACAAAAGAAGAGTGTGACGGGCAAATAAATATATGAATAATTATTAACCTCTTCTCTTGTATTCCATCTTGATTTTTTATTGTAAAAAAAATTGTGGGGCGATAAAATGTGAAGTGCTAATTTTTCGCCGAATACACCAGCGACGTCGAACATGTGAAATGGGTGCGTAAGAATGTAACATGGTAGATCAAGAAAAGAAGCAAGGAAACTAAGTTCCCACTCACAACCCACGTAACAAGTTACGCGACAATAACCCGTGCTCCGGCGTGACAGCACACCCGTAGCTCGCTGTTTCCGTTAGGGCCCGTTCGTTTGGACGGAATTGAAGACTTGGAATTGAAATTCGACGTCGAATTCCAATTACGCCGTTCGCTTGTTAGGTAGCTTTTATTATTGGAATTTGAGTTGAATATCATGGAATTGATTTTAATCTAGGCACAAAATCTAGCTTAACATATCGTAATTGGGCGAGTCTGGCACGCTCGATTTATCACTTTTTTCGCCAGGGAGAGCAATTTTACGCCCGGGCATGAGTTTTTCGCCCGGACGCGAGTTTTTCGCCCGGACGCGCGTTTTTTCGCCCCGGAGCGCCTTTTTCGCCTGGGAGGGTGTTTTTCGCCCGGGCGCGCGTTTTTCGCCCAGACGCGCAATTTTCGCACGGGCGCTCGTTTTTCGCCCGGACGTGCAATTTTCGCCCGTGCGCCCATTTTTCGCCCGTGCGCGCATTTTTTGCCCGAGCGCGCAATTATCGACCGAGAGCGCATTTTTCGCCCGGGCGCACGTTTTTCGCCCGTGTGCGCGTTTTTCGCCCAAGCGCGCAATTTTTTGCCCGGGCGCGAGTTTTCTCCAGGGCGCACGTTTTTCTCTCGGGCGCGCGTTTTTCACCCGGACGCACAATAATCTCCCGGGCGCGCGTTTTTTGCCCGGGCGTGCAATTATCGCCCGGACGCGCATTTTTCGCCCGAGAGCGCCTTTTTCGCCAGGGCGCCCATTTTTTGCCCGGGCGCGCATTTTTTGCTCGGGCGCGCAATTATCGACCGAGAGCGCAATTATCGACCGAGCGAGCGTTTTTTGCCCGTGTGCGGGTTTTTCGCCCGGGCGCGTAATTATCGGTCGGGCGCGCGTTTTTCGACCGGGGGCGCATTTTTTGCCCCGACGCACAATTATCGCCCGAGAGCGCGTTTTTCGTCCGAGCGCGCGTTTTTCGCCCGAGCGCGTGTTTTTCGCCCGTGGGCGCATATTTCGCCCGGGCGCAAGTTGTCGCCCGGGCGCGCATTTTTCGCCCGACCGCACATTTTTCGCACAGCGCACGTTTTTATCCCGGGCGCGCGTTTTTCACTCGGGCGCACGTTTTGTCGCTCGGGGGTGCAATTTTTCGCCCGGGCATGCAATTTTCGCCCGACGTGCGTTTTTCCCCCGTGGGCGTGTTTTTCGTCGGGACGCGCGTTTTGTCTCCCAAAAGGGCAATTTTTCGCCTCGACGCACATTTTTCGCTCCGTAATTCATTTTTCGCCCAGGGGCGCGTTTTCTCGCCCGGGCGCGCAATTTTTCCCCCGTGCGCGAGTTTTTCTCCCGGACGCGCGTTTATTGCCAGGGCGCGCGTTTCCCGCTCGGGGGCGCGTTTTTCACCGTGGCGCACGTTTTGTCGCCAGGGCGCCCAATTTTTCGCCCGAGAGTGAGTTTTTCGCCTGGGCGCGCTTTTTGTGCCCGAGCACATTTTTTTTGCCTGGGTACATGTTTTTCGCCCGGGCGCGTGTTTTTGGTCAAAGCGCGCATTTTTTATTATATATGTGAAAAAATATTAGTTTAGGGTTTAGGGTTTCTTTATAATATTTTTCAATTCTGTAAGGAACAAAAGAATTGATCAATTCCACAATATTGAACAATATTGTTTATTAGACGAACGAGGGAATTGGAATTAGACCAATTCTAATTCTGAATATCGAATCCCAATATCAAATTTCAATTCCGACCAAAATGAGAGCAAATAAATTTAAAGATGACAAAACACAAATAGAGCAAATTTTTTATTAAAAAAGGCCCTGAAATGAAAAGAGCACACATACACTGTACAAAAGGGGGAATTTTTACAACCGATGCTGTTCCGAAATCAACGGCCGGTGTGCGCACTCCTCTGCCGCGTGGAATTTCGAATGGATGAGATCAAAACTACAAAACCGAACCGAAAAAGTGAACCGGAAAAATTTCGCGTACAAAAGAAATCATTTATGGTTCAGCTGGCAATTTAACTTATAAGCTTTTGGTTGAACGAAACAACAAAAAAGGGCAGAAATAGAACCTTAAACTACACCTTTTTACATGAAGAAAACTCCAATCCATCTTCACCGGCTTACTTCTGTCGATCCAGGAATAGTTGGTGTCTGCAGATAAAATTATTATTATCATAAGAAAATTCCGGCTTTATATGTAAATATAATATGTATTTCATATTGATACACATTTTGATCTTCAAAGAAAAAAAAAATCTTTCCTGAAATTCCTTAAGTTAACAAAACCATTCCTTAAAGAGAAAAATCTAAAAAGCTCTCCCCTTACATTTCCCTCTCATTTCTCCATTGTGATTCCTATGATCAATGGTCGAGATGACATCATTAGGGGCATAGTTGGAGATCCCCTGAGAAAAGATCTTGATCGCCGAATGGATATACCATCCATTTGGTCCCAAATGGAGGCGAAGTTTTTGGATCCGGGGTTCGGACCGTCCGGGCCTAGAGGGATTCCGCCACATAAGCCAGCCCGGGCCCACGCGCAAAGATGTATGTCAGATTTTTTACTGTTCGCACACCCGAGATGTCCCCGCCTTAGTACATAAGGGTATCCCGAGATGTCCCGGACCCAGAAAAACCTAGATCCGGGATCTGGACCCAAAAATTTCGCCAAATGGAGTCCATATCCGGACCGAATCAGGATCCTCTCCATTTGGAGTGACACGGTCGAGACCTATTTTTGACTGATCCGACGGGTTCACCAATCCCCATCCTTTTATACTTTTTTAGATCAAGCGAGAATGCATCCACACCATGAAATGGACCTACAGTTGAGGTCCCAAGTGGAGAGAATCCTGATCCATTTGGACCTATCAATAAGGTTTTTTGGACATAAAATTTATAATATTTAAACTCAAGGTGCGGCATCGCGCGAACTAAATTATCCGCATAACTTAGGAGGACGATGTTGTAAGTCAGGAAAATGCCGGGGACCAAAATGAAATATTCTCAATGAAGAAAGTGAAGCATAATTTTTAACTCATGCAAAGATTAGTCGCTCATAATAGGCTCCGCCTCTCCTATCTTTGACCTGGGTTTTGGAATGGAAAATGGGTGCAGTGGTTTAACATTGAATAATGCATTTTCACCTTTTTTTATTTATAATGTAATAATATTACAATATACTGAACATAAATGCTAACACGAAGAATGTAAAGATAATTTTTATATGAGAGATTAAATTTTAAGGAAATATGGAATGAGGTTAAATATGTAAATGAAATTAAGATACCTCTCATATTCAAGTTTCTGGATCACAATGCCATTCAGTAGAAGCTCGGAGCTGAAAACCGCAGCTCCTGCTAGCAAAGAAAATTCCTAAAGGTGAGAACTTTGGCTTTCTCATATTTTGAACTTTATCCATTACAACAAAAAGGATTACCTTTCTCTAGGAGAGGTGCGCAGACTGCGAAATCTTCTTCGCCGGCGACAATGAGAAGATTCTCAGGTAGTTTTACGTCTTTTGTCATGGATCTCGTGATTCTCTTTAATAGCTGCAAAAAAAATGTTTAAAGAACTAGGAAAATTACAAGGTTAATTTGTTTTTATTGTGAGTGTTCAATTTGTTTAATTTGGAGGAGTTCAATTCGATGGAACGAAGTTCGCAGAATTGTTTGGGCCGCAGCGAGTTTCATTTTAAACCATGGATAATCATTTAATGTACAATAATGTTGTAAAACTAACATCCCAATAATTTAATATTATTTTAGGGTTCCAACAAGTAAAATATTATGAGACTTCCCAACCCTTCATTTACAATTTTCGAGACGAGTTTAAAGCACAAGAACTCCGTTCTATTCAGCTCCAATCAAACAAACACTTCAAAAAATCAGTTTTGACAATAAAATCTAAATCAGTTTCAACAATATCCACAGTAAAGTAACCTAAACTAATCTCCGTGGGGCCCTACTGTCTTAATATTCATCCAAAACAATAATAAAGTTGGCCAGATCGTGCCGTAAGATTTATATAGTCTGCATCGATAACAAAGCGCAGAAACAGAACTGCTTCAACCTCCACCTCTTAATTGCTGTATAGGATTTGAACAAAAACAGTTCAAGGAGAAGCTTTGATGGGACCATCCCTACGCTTTGGAGCAGGAAATTTGGGATTGATTTGCATCATTATTGTGACCTGCCACATTAGACACGTCCAGATGGACGGACGGAGTCCATGATCACGTCCGGAGCGACATTTTATTACTCCTATGTAATTTTATTTTTGTTATTTTATGTTGAGAGATCGGAAACTATTATGAATGCGCGATTTTAGCCGTTCAAAATAATTGTCATAGACGCGCTTTCTTATAAATACAAGTGTTAAGGGCTGTATGAGGCGGATAACAGATTTTGGAGAGCTTTTTCCTCGATCTGTCGATCCTCAGCGATGCCGACTTCGTAACTCTAGGTGTCTACTCCTAGGTATTGTTTCTTGCCATTTCTCCTTGTTTCCATTGTGCCATCCCTCCCTTCACTGTTTTCCTGTAGCCTGCCCATCAACACAACCACCAAATCCTCCTCTCCTAACCCTAAAAGCAAGCAGCAGACCACCCCCCACAACTGCACCCACCTACCTTCCACCCTTCAAACAACACATGACCTCCACAAAGCAACCATCTACTGCCTGAATCTGTCCAGAACTACGTTTTATTATTTCTATGTAATTTTGCTTTTGCTATTTTATTTTGAGAAATCGGACAACTTTTATGAATGCGCGATCTTAGCCGTTTAAAATAGTTGCTCTAGTCGTGTTTTCTTATAAATACAAGTGTTAGGAGATGCTTGAGGCGGATCGCAGACTTTGGGAAGCTTCTTCCTAAATCTGCAGGTCATCCACTTCCTAGGTAATATTTTTTTCTGTATTTTTTTTCCTTGTTTCCCATTGTGTCACCCCTACCTTCACTGTTTTCCTGCAACCTGCCCATCTACACAATCACCAAATCCTCTCCTAACCCTAAAACTAAGCAGCAGACCAGCTTCAAACTCCCCCCAACTGCACCCACCAAGCTTCCGCCCTCCAAACAACAACATAACCTCCACATAGCAGCCCTAGATCCGTCTCAGCAACAATTTGTCCACTGCCTGGGCCAGTCTAGCCCGGCCATCCCTCCATCCAAGCCTCATACAACAGCCTATGATCTATCCCAAGCCATACTCCCCTGGATCCTTTCCAGCAGTCCTTGTAAGCATCAGCACGCCCAGACACCTCCCCTTTCAGCCATGGCACCCTTCCAGCATCTCCATGCGGCTTGGCCTCCATTACATCTAGATTTTGTTTGGCAAGGATTGGTTAAAATGTCGCTCACCACCATTCCGGCCAACATAGCATAGATGGGCTCTAACGACATTGATTCAGTGACATATTGTTTCGCACTAGGAACAATGGCCATCGTTTTTAGCTGTGCCTCCCCAAATGGAAGATATACTTCCATGGCGGTCTGAGGCTACCACTCTGCACCCATGGCATCCCGTCAAATAGTGCCTACAAATCCTTTTATCTTCTAATAATACTAACAACTATTAAATATCATACCCTCTAAAATTGTACTTCATATACACTTTCCTCTAAGATTCTTGTTTTGTATATTTTAAACATTTTCTCTAGTTTCTGGCTTTCCACTTGTTCCTGCATATGTATTACCTATTTGGATGCCATCAGGAAAATTATACACTAAGATACCTCATTTTGAATACTTTTTGTAAGCACCTTTTGTATAACCCGTAATTCGTCGAGATCAGAACTCGCCCACCTGGGGCGAGTACGGAAGAACTCGCTCACCTGGGGCGAGTACGGAAGAACTCACCCACCTGGGGCGAGTACGGAAGAACTCTCCCACCTGGGGCGAGTACGGAAGACCTCGCCCACCTGGGGCGAGTACGGAAGAACTCTCCCACCTGGGGCGAGTACGGAAGACCTCGCCCACCTGGGGCGAGTACGGAAGAACTCGCCCACCTGGGGCGAGTACGGAAGAACTCTCCACATGGGGCGAGTACAGAAGACCTCGCCCACCTGGGGCGAGTACAGAAGACCTCGCCCACCTGGGGCGAGTACAGAAGACCTCGCCCACCTGGGGCGAGTACAGAAGAACTCGCCCACCTGGGGCGAGTACAGAAGAACTCGCCCACCTGGGGCGAGTACATTTCGAAAGGCGGGAGCAACTATTCGCAGTCCATTTTGGATTTACCTATAAATAGGACCCCAAGGCATAAGTAGAAGACACCTTCACCCCCCCTATGGTGGGCGAGTTCATTGCCTGCTTCTCTTGTGTCTATCTCAGCATTGGCTTTAGGAGGGGAAGTTCCTATAGACTTCCGGATATGTGGCGGGACCTCCTCGCTACAGCACGCGGGTCTTGTTTATAGGCAGTTCAGAGTCGTTCTTTATGCTCTCTAGCTTCTTATCACCTTGTCTCACATGGGTCGATCACTAAACGAGTAGCCTTTGGCCACCCCCAAGTTTAGAACAGTTGAACCGGTATCCGGGTTTCAACACTTTTATAACAAATACAAATGTTGTAGATTTAATGTTGATCTTGATGTAATCCTACTTAATTATAAACCCTTTGATTTCTCCACAAAGTTCTAATACTAGCCAACACTACATTGTACATTTTTTTAACAAAAATCATTGACAAAGTTTTCTTCTTTAATACACGCCAAATTAATTTCATGATACTTGATCATATGGCTTCTATAAAAACTATATGAGCATTGTTCCTATGATCTCTAAAGTTTACTAACTAATTGTCCTAATTAAAAAATGTCCCTCTAGCAAATACCTCTTTTATAGTGGATATCTAGCATGAAACAAAATTGAATCTGCGAAATCAAAGAAATGTAAGTCTTGGATGTATTTTTGTACATAATGCAGGTTGGTACATATCCTACAAAATGCACTGTGATTACCCAATGAGTCAACAAAGTTGCGAGTTCATATGTTCCATCTTCCTAAGCAATGAGGACAGCAATAGATATATACAAGCAATCAGTCACTGCCACCATCAATTAGGACGAGTGCCAGCCTTTAAAGCCCCCTTAACTGGACATCCCCTTTCATAGTGTTAATTCCACCATTGAGTTCAATGAACATCAGATGGAGAACAATGCCTAGATAGATGAGTTCTAGTCTCTAGCCTGCTATTTTTCGTGAACGAGGAAAAAAATATTTGAAATTCTTGCCTTCTCTCTCTTATGTGAAACAGTAATACCACTTGAAAAAATACAACATTCTGAATTTTTAGTATCCAATTCAATATCAAGATGTTGCTTGATTTGTGGCCATGGATTTATAGACAATATTTAGACTAGCAGTAAAGTAAAATCTGGCTATAAAATTGAAATCCTAATTGTACAACCAAATCCTCCCTGGAATGGCGTGTCAATCTCCATGGAGGACATTGAGGAAAAAGGGTCGGTAACCCAACAGTTTAAAGATAGGAAACAAGAAGATTAATTAGGCCATGTTTAGGAGAGATGATTCTGAACGTAGCTATAAAAATGCAAGTAGCATTTGACTATGAGCGGTCACGAAAACTATTTTTGTAAAATGTTTTAGGTCAAAATGTCAACACAATCATGCAGGTGAAGTCAAGCAATTGCAGTCATGAATGCACAGACCCCTGAAAAGTAAAATTTGGGCCAAAATGGTTGTAATGGAAGTTCCAAACATAGCTAAACTGTCACCACTGTGTTTATTACCACAATTACACATCATCACAGCCCAAACGCCACATTTGTTACAAATAGAGCCTAAGATTGTTTAAGACATTTCTAGCATTTGAGCCATGACATTGTGAAATCGCGATAGTAAACAGAGCGATGCCGTTTTATTTGAGTTTGAAACTTGTGAAGTAGTGTTTATGGCCCAAACCATTTTGGGGGGATTAGTGCATTTGTGGCAGTAAAAGCATGACCACAACTGGATGACTTTAGAGGTGTTTTATCCCAAAATGCCATTTTGGGGAAATGACATTCGCAAACGCAACTACCCAAAGAATACATGTGTTTTTCATCCCTATGTTCACAACAATCACCGCTCTCTCAAACAAAGCTTACGATTTTAAAAAAAATAGAATTTTAAATACCGCATCCGGAAGCTCATACCCAAGATCTCGCTAAAAGGAACCTCACCATATAAGAGTTCACCACTAGCTTCTTGCCGAGGAGATCCCACAACAAAGGCATGATAGGGAACCCTGCTAAAAAGATCTTGTTAAACCAAATTAGATTAGATCTTCAAGAAAGAGCCGAGCCGTTTTGACAAATAAGAGTGTTTGGAACCATGTGGGTATCAGAGACCGCTGAAGCGCTAACTGTATATTTTGTAGTCACGTGGGTAAAATTTTTCAAAAACCCGAGAGTTGAATATGGGCCTTAGGAGTAAACTGAATAAAGGGGTATAAGTAATGATTAAGGACATTAGAGAAAATAGATTCCGAACTTTTTTTATTGAATAAGGCTAAAGGCATAATGCATTGATTATTACACACTATTTTTTCCACTTTCTCTCTTCATATCCCACCCGTCTCAATGGAATCTGAAGCAAGATTAAGTTTTGCCTGACCAACACTTGTAGTTCTTCAACAAGCTTCGCGACATGTTCCTCCTTTTATCCATCTCTATCTTGCCATTAATCTACGGTTCAGACTTCTCCACAGACGACTTAGGTTGCAACACTAGTCTCCCTATATTTTTCCATAGGATAGTAAAAATTTCGAACATTTTTGCCTCCTATGAATAACCAATGTGTATATAGATTAAATTCATTAAACTATTTAGCCGAAAATAGTTACATTAGCTTGGTCGAGCAAGGTTGTAAAATAAGAGGACAAGTCCAGAAAGGGGATGTGACTCGTACGCAAAACAAAGTGAATAATCAGAAATATGGAAAGTAAATATGAGTGTTAGCCACAAGTTTAAGATGCCACAGTAAATCTGGTAAACGGTAGAATACCTGACCACCAGCAGTCGTAACTAAGCAGGAAATAAGCTCTTGATTAGGTTTTGTATTTTGCGTGATAAACAACATTTTACCCTACAAATTATAAAGAGAAAAATAGAATTCAATTAAAGTTGCTATAACGATGCAGTTAGCAATGTTAAAGAGACACTAGATATGAAGACAAGGACCTGCAGCAGGGGATGTTGACATGCACTGGCAAGCGAAACAGGCATACTGAATCCAATCTCTTTTTCCTTCTTAGCATCCCTCAAGATATAGTTCCTTTCATCAATATAGCAGCTTGCCTGTCCACAGCTTTCAAGCCACATGGGTGTTACCACTGGTTTTCCCATGGCCATCGCCTCTAACATGTTTCTAGTGCGCACAAATTTATCAGCAACAAAATGCGTTGCTTCTGAAGCAGAGAAGACCACTTTTATTCCTAACCGTGCCGATATCTAAATCAATAAACAAGACAAAATCATTAATGTCAATTATTTAAAATGCTGGCTCATGAATGCACAAGTAAAAGGTAATGAGACAGCACCTTCTTCTGCTGCTTGATTACATCCTGGCTTAAATGATTGCTGAAGCAAATCTGAAAACTTCCCATATCTTTTTTTCTTCGCATGTCATTCAACTTTGATGGTGATGTACTAGTAGCTTCCAGCCGAATAAGTTCCCTAGTAAGAGAAGACCTTGACAAAGATTTATGGGCTGATATTTTTGAGATGTCTGGAGAGATACAAACAGGTGAAACTGCATTTATGCCAATTGTTGGTGAACATGTTAAACTAGGTTGACTGATTGCATCAAGTGAGCCTTCAGGTTTAATATATTCTTTTGCAACTTCAGGAAACAATCTAAACTCTGCACCTTCTTTAGATTTTTCAGGGTTATCAAGATGTACAACTTGCTTAACAGAAGAAACTGAATATGCATAGGTGGTTCCATCAGAAGAAGGTTTGATGCGAGGCTTAAAATGCGAATCATTAGATAAATAAGGCTTCAAAATATCGGAGAGCAATGATGACCGTGCCCTCTTGTGGGATACAATTGGCATTTGTCCAACATTAGAAGTCAAGCCGTCTGACTCGAATTTGTTGCTTGAAGTAACTGATCGCCTTCTCCGCTTTACTGTATCTAAAATGTCAGCGATACTTCTGATAAATACTCTATGTTTTTTACTTTGAACAGGAAGCTTGACATCTCTTGGCGCAATAACATCAACTGATTTAGAATGATTATCCGTTTTGGAATCATTTATTTGATTCTCGGAATCAATGTTGTACTTCCTTCTTTTAGGATCTCTGTTTGCATCTTTGTCATGAGAGACTCCTATTCCTTCAACATGCACTCTCTCCATCTCAAATGCATCAGCAAGGCCACTGAATCCGTAGTCCCTGTTCACTGTTGCATTCAAGCTTACATCGCAAACATTTTTATTGACCTTTGGTACAACTGATGCATTCAAAGCAAGATCATTCTCTAGCCCCGCTGTTCTAGGGCCACAAAATTTGATCCCACTTGTATCCTCGGAATTGTTATTAGATAATCTTTTATTGAAGTCCAAAAGTTTACTAGTTGAATTTCTAGTGCGATGTGCAACAGGCGAAGTATACATCTGAGTGGTGCCTACAATGAATTTTTCACCAACCAAAGGCTTTTCAACCTCTTTATCTATTGTCTTTTTCACTGTCTTTTTTACTAGAGATGCTCCAGAGCCTCCAATGCTGAGTGAAATCACTCCTTCGCAGTTTTCATTTAATTTCTTCTTTGTCATTTTTGGTGCTATTTCCACTCTGCTCTCCTCCGAAACCATCCTCATTCCCAATTTAGAGAAACTTTTTCTAGAAGAATTGCAGCTAGTCCTTGATTTGGTGGTGTTAATTTGTTGTTTTGAACGCGTCATAATTCCTCCTGATTCTTGAGACATCTTACTCCTTTTCCTTGTCGGAGTATTTCTTGAGCAAGTTCTGCTAGGTTTTATAATATTTGTGGAAATGCCAGCCAACTTCCCACTCTTCGATTGTAGATTAATCCGTTCCAAATTAAGAGGAGATGAATGACACAAGGCTTGTATAGCTTCAGCTGCCATTTGAGTGGCAGGACCAACATCATAAACACCCTCATCAATTGTGTGATCATCAGATTTCTTTAATTGCTCTACTCTTTCTGTGTTTGCTTGCTCTTCCATTTCATTGAAATGGATCTTCTTTGATCTTGTTTTAGATGAGGGCTTCAGTTTAGAACCAAAACAAGCTATACGTGCTAGTTTCTGACAAGCTCTGGACTTGTCACCTCCATAACTGCTCTTGTTATCGGCATCCTCGATCATCTCAGAACCCCTACGTATAACCCCTGAAGGGAGATTGCAAAATTTGTTCTTATTTCCTTTACGATCGAAGGACGAATATTCTCTTCTGTTGAATAACTCACCTCCTTCATCCTCAAGGGAATCGTTCCAATCATATACATGAGTGTTTCCTGCTGTATATTTTTTAGATTTCACCACAGAAGTCTGAGCCCTTTTCACATTTGCAATAGGAGGTGATATCACAATGTCAGTACTCCCGTTGTTAGTGTCTTGAGATAATCCCACATCAATTAATGAAAGAAATTTGTCCACAACACCTAATGCAGTGGCTTGGGACTGAGCACCAGGTTCTTGGGATGAAATATAACTCACAGCAGCTTCGCTGCATCCTACTGGACAATGAGGCCCCCAATTTTCTTTATTAATTTCTAATCTTATAGTAGTTTCTTTCTCTTGAACCATGAAACTATCTATATTGTAGCTCTCTATGCACCTGAATGGATTTTCAGCATCGTGATCCAAGACAATTTCATCCTTTTTGGTGCCAACAAGATTCAGTTCTGATACAGTACAAGGCATTGTCTCCATCAATCTGGTCTCCAGTCCAGTGTGACTATTTTTAACTTTGTCTCGGTTGTATTCATTAAAGTTCCTTTCAGACAGATTTGATGATTCTGACTTATTGCCAACGGGAGTAGAATTCATACTGCGAGCAGCAGTAAAACCAGAAGAACGTAAAGCTGCTACACAAATAACAACAATGCTTTTCCTTGAACATTCTATATATAAAGTCTAAGTCAATGCAAACCAGTCCAGAAGAATGTGTACCACAAAGTAAATGACTAAAAAACACTGACTTTACAACATACTGGAACATAGAGAAAATGACAAAAAATATGGAGAAAAATTTACCATCGGTGGACTTGCAAGTGCCCTCAGTAAGCTGCAAAGAAGAAATGTCTCCTGAAAATGTTTGTGGTGGAAACAGGAAAGATTGGTTGTTTTGTTAACACTTATAGTAGATACCAAAGCCAATGAAGATAATAAATAAAAGAAGTAAAAGGGAAACTATGTAACCAACTTATTTGCATCATAAATACACGTAGAATACTACAGTCTGACTGTTTGAATTGAAGGTTGCTGTAAATATTTGTTCTATAACACAGATAAAAATATACTGCATAAGTGAAGTCTATGATTGGAACTTGACTATTTGTTGTCATTGTCAGCATCATCCATATTCTGATTATTTCAATTTGGAAAAAAAATTATCTCCACTCATCCCTCATATCCCTTTGTGAAGGAAGCATGGTTATGTGCACATAAATCAAAATGGATTCTTGGGTCTGCCCTCTCTGATGTCTTTGGCTTTGATTTGAGGGCATGATTCCGCAGCAAACGCGATGGTATAGGGGGCCACTATTTCAGTGGTACTCTGTGAGCAGCCACTTTGTGCATTTATTGTCAAAGGTTAGGTCTTTCTCCTCTGAGAGAAGCCACTTTGTGCATAGTGCCAAAGGTTAGGTCTGTTTCCAATCTTCCCCCGCCCATACCCCCAATGATTGGGGACTATATGGGTTCTGTTGTTGTTGTTGTTGTATCCCTCATATCCCTTTGTACAACTCCTAGCCAAGCAACAATGGCAAACCAATTGTTGTCCTTATTCATTTACAATAATTCCATCAACACCTATTAATGTTACCCCTAGTATTCACGATACTACATAAGATGCTGAACTACAAATTTATTGTGTATAACTTGTACTTTATTTTGTTTATATTCAAGATATTCTTTAGAACTTTAGGTGTGAAGACACTTGTAATTTCTATCTTTTTTCTCCCATATGTGATGATTCTTCTCATATCTCTCCTCTCTGATAGTTAGCACAGTTGTACTTTTTTGTCCACTACATGAGTGCAAGATTCATATTTAGAATTGTTTCGTCTTCTAACTAAAAGCATCTTTCATTTCAATTCTCACTGCTCAATATTCAACGCCTTGTGCTCGACGGACAACTTTGATGCCAGTTTTCTTCATATCCTCCTTTGACAAAATCGATCATAGAAGCATGTGTAGTTCCCTTTTGATCTCGATTGTAAAAGTAGCCGCAATCTACTTATCATGAAAAGACTTCTACAAATTGCTCAGAATTAGATGCAATCTTTTGCGGACGACCAGAAGCAGACACAATCTTATGCAACTTTTATTGATAATTTGTTCTGTAACAGACGTTCCTTCCTTTGCTCAATCTAGTCATCATCAACGTCATCATCTTCAACACATCCTGGAACTTCTTTTATTTCTCCATGCTCAACAATTATTGTCCTCAGCGCAACGTCGAGATTATTTTTTCCACTTCTTCTCTCTCCTCCGTGCCAATCAAACTCGTATTTTTTTTGACTCGAAGGGGAGCCTTGGCGCACCGGTTGAGGTGTTGCTGTGTGACCTTGAGGTCACGGGTTCGAGTCCTGGAAGCAACCTCTTGCAAAAATGCATGGTAAGGTTTGCCTACATTTCACCCTTGTGGTGGGACCCTTCCCCGGACACTCGCTGCGCGGGGATGCTTTTGTGCGCCGGGCTGCCCTTTTTTATGTTGTCTTCTTCGAGCTTCTGAAGTCGCAAGCCCCCTTTATGCCGTTACTACTATGAGGACATTTTCTTTGTCAGTGGCTCTTCCTCGTCATCGACATTCTCAATAAGGCAGTCCTTATTGTGGGGATCCTTCCTCGAAAAGTCCTCGTCATGCAGTTCTCATCTAACAGAGCTCATTTATTCCTCCATCATTGACTAGAAGTATCGAGCATTTACATGAACGTGTTGCTTTTTGTCCTTATACAACATCTCTAACGTGACTAACTTAGGATCATGCTCGTGTTTTAGATCAGAAAGAGATTTATTAATTTGGCCTTACTAGGGATGAGGTCATATTCCATCCTTATGCTTCATCTTCTTAACCCTTGAGTAGGCTTGATTTAATACTGATCCAGCCTTTCGATTTTTATAGGGTTAGTTTGGGTTCAAAAGAAGAAGAAGAAAATAACATGGAGAAAGGAGGGAGGCTCCACCAATGTGATCCAAACTATAATGAGTAACGTCAAATAAGTTGTGTCATTGTGTATCTCTTTATGACATAATTTAAGTGATATAGGCATCAATAAACTCAATACAATGCTCACTCTTGAATGGGGCCATTAGGCTATTTTTAGCTAAGCTAAGCTTCAATTCTACTAAACCAAGCTAAATCGAGTACCAACTCAATTCGTGAGATGCACAATTTATCTTAATAATTGTACTTGCAGATACGGAGTTCACAAGCGCAAGAATGCCGCCTTATTACCAATAAATCATAGAAGAACCCAGTGAAGGTATAAACATGACATGCATGAGCCTTCATAGTTGCAACGCTCATAGTCATCATTAGAACCATCAGAATCCACAAGGTCCACATCTTTAGATGCATGCCTAATCCCGCCTCCATGCCAAAAAATCATACCTCATATATGAGCAACCTTGTCCTCTCAGATTGCCACCCTCCATCTTTATTGTCATCATGAACAACCTCAATTTCCTGAACCTCTTCGATCACTTAGGTATTACCCCCGATTATGAACCTTGATGCCGACTTTTTCACCATAATTGTCCACCTATTAGGTCTCCTCAAAATCAGGTAAAAATGATTCAAACTTTCAATGCTTGGAACCCCATTCCATCCCTCACATTTGCGTCGTAATTGGTCAAAAACACTCAAATAATTGAAATTAAAGAAATTAAACAGGAAAAATAGGCGAGGAGAAAAAAGCAGATAACTGGTTGTTGAGAATCAAAATTGACGATCAATGTGTAACCTGATAGATCACAAGTGGCATTGAAATGGGATAGGGATGGAGGGAAATGGGGATCATAATGAAGTAGACAAAGTAGAGGCGACACTAAGGAAAGCATTCAGACCCCTAAAATGAGAAAGAAGAGAGGAAGCAAAAGTGCAAACTCTTTTTTATGATACATCACTAGAAACCATGACAAAAGGGTGGTGATCAAACCCCTTCAAACACAAAAAATATTCCTAAACCAAGACTATAATTAGAGCTTTCGGTTATTGTTCTATTCGAGTGATAGTTTGATTATTATTTTTTTATAAATAGTAGGACTATTTTATTTTTGCATTTTGTATTCTTTATAGATTAATATTAATATAAAATGAAATGGTTATTGTGCTCCCCTTTTTGACAGATTTTGGACACACCATTTCATATATGAAGGAATGCTCCACTGAGTGCAAGGGTGCAATATGTAAAAACCAGATGTACAATGGTGCAAATAGGAGTGGATTTAGAGGGCATGGTTCAATTTAAATATGCAAGAACAGGTGAAAATGTTTGTCATTTTTGAATAGTCATGAAGTAAATCAACAACAATGTTTAATATTTTTGCACACATCAACTCATTATGTTTAAAGGAGTTCTTTTTTTTATAAAGGCATAACATTTCAGTACTAAAGAGATGATACATTTTTGAGTAACCCACTTAGCAATATGGGGCGCATCTCTAAAACCCCTATCAAGGATGACTCTAAGGCTTTGTTTGGTTAGGCGGGCACAGACGGGGCGGGCGCAGACGCCGCCGGAGATAGCGACTGGAGGAAGGGAGCTGGGGTTCGGAACGGAGCGGCCTCTCCATTCCGCAGAGGGCTGGCGGGAGCAGACGCCGCCGTTTGGCACCGGAGGGTGTTTGTTTTCCGCCTTGCGGCGGCGTCTGCTCCCGCACCGGCGACCAAACAGCAAAACAAACGAAGCTAAGACACAAGTGCCAAATTAGCTATAGAACGAGCAAAGGAGCATTTTGACATGACTTTGTGAAGCGATTTAGGCTCTGTTTGTTTCGGCGTTTTCTCTCCATTGACGGTGGGGAAAAAATGCCAACGCTGAAAAAACTTCTTTGGTAAAAGGCACATTCTACATTCCCAACGCTCCAAAACGCCATTTTTAGCCTTCAACGCCAAAGCTGCCCAGGACCTCCATTTCCACCCCTCCATTCTCACCGCTCTCATTCCCAACACTCCGAAACGCCACCGCCAAAACAAACGGAGACTTAGTTGATTGGAACACCTTTGAGCTGTGTGTATTGCATAAAGATAACTAAACGAAACGACAAAGAAAACACACATACCCTGGCCTTCACTGCAGAAACCATTTTCTTCATCAGTAGAAGCATCAGGATCCACCAGGTCCCCATCTTTAGTGCGAATACCAGATGCCACCTCGCCGACAAAATCATCATCCTCATCTGTTACCAACTCCGTCCTCTCAGACTGCACATCTCCATGTTCATCATCATTCCGAATCAGCTCGGTCTCCTGAAACTCATCGATCGCCTGGGTCTCGCCCCAGTCTTGAACCCCCAGGCCGAGCTGTTCTCCGCAGCTATCCACCCGCTGGGTCTCCACGTAAGCGGGCGGAATTGTTTGGCCGCCCGAAAACCCATTGCCGCCTCCGCATTCGCCATCATGATCGGATAGAAACCCTGAACTGATCGGGATTAGAAAAATTAAACATAATACACGTAAGGAAGAAGAAACGATTAAAAGAGAGAAGGGTGCGGTACCTGGTTGCTGAGAATCGACGTCCAGGACCTGAGTGTAATCGTGATCAGCCGCCGGCGGCATCAAGATGGGATGAAGCCACGGCGGAGATGAGACGGGAAATCGATCAAAATCCCACTGGGGAAGAAGAAAGGGTTGCGCAAACCTTGTAAATTTCCGATAAATCCCTGTCGGAAACAGCCGCAAAATAGCGGTGTGTTAAAAATAATAAAAAATAAAACGGGGAGGCCCGGCCCAAACCGGACTTAGCCGGGCCAAATTTTCTTTTTCAAGCCTGGGCCGGGTAATGAAGGAGAGATATTTAGGTACAGATAAATCACGGGTCAAGCACAACCGTATGATCCGTGATTTCAACGGTTTATATGTTTGCGGAAATATATGGTCAAATTTGTGTAAAATAGTCGTATTGAAAAGTAATTGTATTTTAGATCAATCATGCGCGAAAATTGGTGCCGGCGAAAATATACGATGTGATCGGGGGTCACGCACAGTAATTTAAGGTGTGTTACAGGCACCAACCTTTGAGTCGTAATGAAGGGATCTAGAGGGTGCCTTATGGCCGGGCTAAGCCCCTTCCCGGTCTGGCCAAAAGCTTTTTGGGCTCAGTAATGGGCATCATTAGCTGCCCAGGCCTGGCCCAGCCGAGCATCAAGCTGGCAGGAACTGAAAAGGCGCCCGGCGAGTACCCCAAACTCCTGGCCCAGCCCTAGCCGGGCTTTTTACCGAACAAACTCAATCATTTTCGAAGCCCGGGTCATTTTTTTCACCTCTATGTATGAGTAAGCTCATGAAAAAAATTTATAAATAAGGAAGCAAAAGAGTTGTATTGTTTTGCTATTTTCTCTTATTATTTTTGCTCATTTTTCGTAAATGATATCTCGGGTATGTTTAAGTGTTAACTTGATAGTGAACTTTTAAGGAAAGCAAAGGGGGCGTTAGCGTGAAGGCTCCAATTTAACTTGACCACGTAGAGCCATCGATGACAGGTGGACATTTTCCCGTCATATTCATATAATCATCTAATGTGCATCTCACGGGCGGATCGAAGAAGTTCAATAAAGGGGGGTCAGACATTGTCTTTCTCCGGCCAAAGTTTTTTTTGACCGTCTCCATCTTATCGGAGATGTTTCTCCTCCCATTTGATCACCGTTTTGACATGTAAGTAGTCAAAATTCACTGTCTGCAAAAGAGGAATCCAAATCCACTATCTATTTTTGCAAAATATTTGCCCCCCTGCCCCCGATCCGCCCCTGAATGTGGTGAAACAATGCCCAAAGAGGAAAACTCTATTTATGGGGATTGAAGATGGAGGGAAACAACATCTTGAAATGGCTCCCAATTTTTGCGTCCGAGACCGGAGAAGATGATGACCATTCAATTTTATGGGGATTATCGCCCGATAAATCCAAGACATTCATCTAAAATCCGCTTTCCACATGACGCGTTATAATTGGTTCCGGTTTTATCTCTCCTCCGGACACAAAAATTCCCCCCCTCCTTGTGTCTGAATTAGGTATAATTTGGGATTCACCGTTCCAAACGTAGGTTACTCAAACGGGCAGAAAAGTAATGTGCGTTCTTTCAACACCCAATAGAAAAGTAATGGCTACAGAATAGAATTCAGTGAGCGAAATTGAAATTGATCAGTAATGTTGTTTGCTTGGCTGCACGATAGAATTCATTCACGGAAATTTTTCCTCTAATATATTAGCAGAGAATAAAGATAAAGATGAAATTGGTGGCCATCAATAATAATGTTTGGAATAAATAATTCACACATAATTATACTAATTTATTTGAATTAATTTTATATGCTTGTTGGCGGTTTTGAAAATCACATTCCAATTGCGAGAATTTGGAAGTTGCATTTGTTCATCCGAACACCACAATTGGCTTTGAGAGCAATAGAAATGAATTTGGAAATTGCATTTGTTCATTGCTCTCCTTGTCATAGCCGGTGGCTCGTTTGGGATTGACTGCGCCCGGGGGATGGCGAACGACGAGAGTATCATCGAGTTGGGCACTATCACGGCCGTACTGTCGCGGCCGCACGATTCATAATGCATGTTTCTTTATATATTTATAGCTTGCATACACAATTACTATTCATCATCCATGTTTGTCTATATAATTATGTATATATATCTTTATAATATTAGAAGAGAAAAGTTGTCTTTGGTGAAACATCTCATTGTTTTAATACTTAACATATATTATAATATATTTAAAAAATAAACTAAAATACAATACATATTTAAGTAATTACACCATATCAATAAATTAAAAGTAATGATGGATTTTTGCTCGGAATTCCCGCGACCTCTTTTCTAGTCAGAAAGGACCCTTCCCAGCGGTCTCAAGTTTTGGAAACCGCCCATATCGCCAATTGCCCTCTCCCGGATTTCGTCCAAGTCCCAACGGTCAAGCATCGGAGATCGCCGAGACCGGGCGGTCTGCTTCATTTTCTTTTATCTCTGCCTCGGTTCTCCTGTACCCCGGGCAGCCCGTAATTTTTGGATCTGCCCGTTTGGGCAGCCTCCGCGTTTATAAATAGAGGGGTAGGGGTACCTGAAAATGGACTTTTGCTTCGAACCTCCAGCTTACAACCTGTGTAAGCGGTCTCAATTTTTGTCACTTTTCTACCTCTCCCCCTGACCAGTTTTTGACCCCCCCTTTGTAATCTTTTTTTGAGATCAATCAAAGAAGTTTCTCTTAGAGTTCCTTTTTCTGACATCCTCCGTCCTAAGTAACCTACACTCCACAGTTCCTTTCTCTCTGATTTTAAGTGTGAGTCTTGGAGGTACATTTTTTGTACTAACAGAACGAACACGTGACCTTCAGATCGGAGTGGTTAGGCGAAGTCAGCGGACCTTCAAGATGTCAGATCGCAGGCATCGTTCTCGCCGGTCTTCAAGCGGTCGCCCCTCGAACAATATTCCGACCTCCATAGAAGATTTGGAACGTCGTTTTGAGCTTCGCGTCGAGCAAGCTTTTCAAGAAGCCGCCCTAGCCCGCCAGGAGACCGCCCGGGCTCAGCAAGAGTCTGCAAGACATTTTGAAGTCTTGAGTCAGACTCTAGCTGCGATCTCCCAAAAGCTCCTCCCCCAATCGAGTCAGGTCGCCACCCCAGATCGTTTGGCTGGTGGCCACCCCATCGATCAGGTGACCTTCCAGCCCGCAGCTCCTACGTGACCTCAAGCTGAAGAGTTCGCAGCTCGTTAAAATTTCTTTAGGGAAGCAACTCAGGGACCTCCTGCTCGATCAGGCCCTGAATTTCCAGGAGGATTATGCTTATCCTCCAGCTCCTGCTTTGGCCTTTCCTGCTTCTTTTGACATTGTTGAAGCAGAGGAGCCTTCTCCTTTCACTGAAAGAGTTCGTTGGGAGTCAATTCCCAGTGGCTTTAGAGAGCCCCGTTTACCCATGTACAGGGGAAAGTGACCCAGTTTCCCACCTTCAAGCTTTCGAGCCCGCTGTTGCTCTAAGGGCTCTCTCATATGCCGTGAAGTGCAAATTGTTGATCACTTCTTTTGACGAGCAAGCCCGGGAGTGGTTTTATAAGCTACCTTCTCAATCCATCCCGAGCTTTGTCGTCTTAAGGCATGAGCTTCTTCTGAGGTTCGCAACCTCTAAGAAGAGGAAGAGTGGCCCTGCGGCCCTCTTCAAAATCAAGCAGGAGGAAGGCGAGACTTTGGCTCGTTTTATTGATCGATTTCAGAAGGAAATTCTTGGAATAAGGGATGTAGATCCCTCCCTCTATATGGTAGCACCGATCAATGGTTTGCAAGAAGGATCTCTCAAGTTTGAGGTCACGACTAAGGAGCTCAACTCATATCAAGAGCTGATTAGTATTGCAAACCGCCACATAGAGGGGGAGATCAATAACCCCGTCTATGTCTCCAACCTGACAAGTAAAGCCGTCCAAAAAGGTTCAACATGTTTATATCCAGCCCCACCATCCTCCAAACCACCTCGTCAAGAGTTTCATCCCTCTTATCAAAAGGGGAAGAACTCCCGTCACTATCGCTCTCAGCAAGGGAATCGATAGTTCCAGCCTTCTTCTCTGCCAATCCCAGTTGCCCCAGCTCAGCAATCCACCCCAGTTCACCAGATTCAGTACTCTCAGCCATCCTTGCCAACTCCTCAGCCACTCTTCAATGATTCCCAAGAATCCATCACAAACCTTGGTATCTCCATAAGTGAAGTGGTTCAGGTTCTTCAGAAGCAGCCTTTCTACAAAAGGCCTGCCCCGATGAGCTCCGACCCAAGAACCAGGAATCAGACTCTTTACTGTGAACACCGCACGAAAAGAGGTCATACGACTGAGAATTGTAGAGCTCTCCGCTTGTTGGTGGAGAAGCTCTTAAAGGAGGGCAAATTCAAAGATTTATTCCAGAAGGACGATCCCTCCAAAGCCTCGACCTCCAAAAATAAGGAGGTAGCAGTTCTCTGGGAGTGTAAAGAGGTGGATGATGTTGGTCTTCTAGGCAATATCGGATACCCAGGTGAATGCATAAATGCGAACGATGAAGATATGTTAGGTAATCTTTTTTGCATTCACGGAGGTGCAAGACTTGAATCTTCCCGGAAAGCTAGCCTCGCAAGAGTCTATCAATCCGAGGTTGCAGCTACTTCCTCCTCAGCTCCAATTAGGGGAACGGTCACCTTCGGGCAGGAAGATCTTTCCCTGATCGCCAATCCTTTTAACGACATAGTCATTATCAAAGCGGTGATAGAAAATTATACTGTTGATAAAATCTTGGTAGATACAGGAAGCTCAGTTAATGTCCTTTTCAAACCTGCCTTCGAGGGATTGAAAATTGGGAAAGTTCTCCTCTCAACTGAAGGGCCGCTTTATGGTTTCTCAGGGGAGAAGAAAGAGGTAGAAGGAGTCGTCACCCTTTCAGTGACATTAGCCGGAATAGTTAAGTTGGTAAAATTTATAGTCGTTGAAGCTCCTAGCAGTTACAACACAATCTTTGGAAGGCCGGTCTTGAATGAATACCAAGCGGTAATCTCGACATATCATCAAGCCGTGAAGTTTGCCTTGAATGGTAAACAATATCGGATTAGAAGCGATCCAAGAAAGGCCCAAGAATGCTACGTCAGGACAGTTAATATGATCAAATCACCTCCTCATCAGAATCTTCCGCAAGGTGATTATTCTGGGTCTTATTATCTTCCTCAGGATATAACTACTCATTACCGGCAACAAGATGGATCATCTGATTTTGTGGAGGCTTGTCCTATCCAATCTTATGATCCAAGGACACGAGAATTCATAAGCTTCCCAGAAAGATATACTTGAACTTGCTAGGCCCCTGAAAGAGACTCTTGGAAGTTCTTCTTGATTTCTTCTCGGCAGGGAATAGATGAAATAAAATGTCATTCATTTTTTGTTTTCTGCATCTCCCATTTGTTTGGAGTTTCCTGCATCTTTTTCTTTTTTTAGCTTCATTTGTAATAACTAAAGAGAATGACTGAGTACTTCGATAGAACATCAGAGTCAAAGAATTTATTGTTGGCAATTTAGTCTTCAAAAGACGGATGCAGCAACGAGATTTGACCGTTGAAAAGCATGAATCATAGTTGGACAGGGTCATTTATTATGAAAAATATTAAGGATGACATCATCTTCGGGCTTATGAAGGAAAATGGCTATCTCACACTTGAAGTGGAGATAGCTTCAAGCTTTTCTTTTCTTGAAGCTCATATTTTTTCCTGTCTTTCTTTTTGGAAAAACATTGTGATAATGTGGATGTAAATTCTTGCCTTATACATATTAGAAAAAAAGTCTTCAGCTATATTATTTTAACTTTTGAAGGCTAAGATCCTACCAAGAGAGATATCGACGGATCCTACTTCATTTCCCCTCGACTTGAAGCTCGAGTTGTAAATCTGCGAGGACCACAGGTAGCGGGGAGATTTCGCATTTGTGTAGCAGTAGCTCGCCAAGCTCGTGCGGAGGAGCTTTAGGATGTCGGGTCCTGTTGATATCTGACACACCTCTGCATCAAGGGAAGTCTGGGTGAATGTTCAGCTCTGTCATGCATTATAGGACATCGTTAATTACAGTCTTGATGATCTTTCTGGGGAAAGCAATGCCGGTGTAACCTCCGCGGTATGACCGCACCTGCCCTATGGATCATCTTGTTCTGTGACCCTCAAATGCTCATTGGTGTGAGGATAGCCAATAAGATGTTGGTTGTATTATTCTGAATGATCTTTCAAGGAAAGCAATGTCGGTATAGCCTCCGCGGCATAACCACACATGCCTTTTTGATCATTTTTGAGATATTATTCTCCATCTCTCTTTGAAAGTGCTGGAATTATAATGGTCTTTTGAGGAAAGCAATGCTGACATGGCCACACCTGCCCTTTAGATCATCACAAATTATATCTATCAAGCTCTTATTATAAAATGGCGATCTGAGGTTTTTGAAGACTGCTAGTTTTTCTATATTGGATTGTCGAGCATCGAGTGAGATTTTTGAAGACCGTCAATTTTCTGCGTTGGATTGTTGCATGTGGCGGTCTGAAGTAACTAAGACCGCCATCTAAAAGTCTTCAATATCTTAACTTTCAAATGGCCGAGTTTTACAGCGTGTTTGTGGTTGCAAGCCAAGGAAGGGACGGTCTGAATCATTGGAAGATCGCCATTCTCGCTCTCATTAAAAGCTATTCAAGGATCGCATGGATTATGACTTTTTATCTCTAAAAATCTTGCAAATTCAAGATCGCCAGTTTTAAAGGCAGCCTGTGGAACTTTGAAGATCACATTCTATATTTATTCATTTGAGAATTAGCGTCAACGAATTCTCATTCTCTCTATCTTGACAAGTGTGTAAAATCAGAGATCGCAAAAGTGATAAACGGCCTCATGAAGGTTTATCATAGTCATAGACTGCTAATCATAAGTAATCTTGTTTATCCTTTGCGATCTCATTACTTGTTCGACTAGAATTAGTTACCTTCATATTAACCGGTCCGGAAAAATGGAGATCAGGGATTCAACTTATTTATCTTATATGGGAGACCGTTGGTTATCACGAAAGATTCTTTTCTAAATATCTAAGGAATGGCCTGAAGAGTTAAAGATCGCGGATTATCTGTTAAAAGGGCTGTACTTTTAAAGAAGCGGTCTCAATCATGGAAGATCATCTCATGTCCCCGTTCGAAATTATAAGGATTAACATTTATGAATTAACATTCTTATGAGATCTTAAAAGTCGTAGACCGCAAATATGATAAGCGGTCTCATATAGGTATATTATATCCAGAGACCGCCAGTATTAAGAGATTGTGTCCATCCTTAGCTCGCGATTCCATTCTTACTTAATAAGAACCAATACCTCACTGTCCGGTAATGTGATCTAAAAGACATGAGATCGCCGCTATTGAATCGCTCAGTATGAAGTATGCAAGATAATTGTCCTGAGCTAGGTAACATCTGGGGGCATTGAGATCGAATGTCAGATCTATATTACTACAACAAGATTGCAAATAATACAATCGATATTCAAAAGGTACAAAAGACATTCATTCGCAGAGAAGACATGTATACTAAACTTCTATTCTTCTATTTTCAATAATTCATTACATCAAATCGCGCAGACATAAAAACCGCAGACGCAAAAGGTAAAAATTACAAGTAGATCTACTGGCTTTTTGATCTTTTGGGAGACCGCTCGTCATCTGAAGAAGAGTCAGTCTCATCTGAGGATTCTTCTGAATCTCGGGCAGGAACTTTAGATCACGAGCTTGAGTCCGCAACAGAGCTTGTGTCATTACCAACAACATACTGGCTTCCAGTCATTTCATCAATATTTCCTTCAATATCAACATTTGCTTTCTTTTCTTCTCCTTCAACGACGGCCTCATCAGTCGTGATCGACTGTTCGTCTATTACCCTCGCAGCGTCGGGGAAAAGATCAGCAAATTTGATATCTTTGAATTCTTCAGTAAGACCGCCACGGTCGCGAAGTTCTGAAATCACTTGCTCTGCGGTCTCTTTTATACGATGCATCAAAGCACTCTGGAATTCAGGATTATCTGGATCATATGCCGCTTCTTTTGATTGTTGCAAAGGGAAATTATTAGATCACGTGGTCACGAAAAAGAAGCTAGATATCTCAAGTAAAAGTTCTCACTTTTCGTTCCTCATGCCAAATTTCGATATCTTTCAGAGCCCTTCGCAGAGACCGCCCCATATGATGATTTAAGACCGTGTTCCTAGTGGTCGCTTGAGCGCAAGCGTCATGAAGCAACTCGGTCTCAAAGTTATAGGCCTCTTCTAGATTTTTCTTTCCATATAAAGTCGAGGTGACCGCAAAGGCATGACGAGATAGTTTTCCGCTCCAAAGTGGGAGATCGGTGGACACCTTCACGGCCTTCCCTTTTGCGCTCCACCTAAGAAGGGGTTTTCCCTTGATATCTTTTTGCTTCTTCATAAAACCGGCCAAGGGGAACTGATCGCTGGCGGTCTCAGACGCATTGCCAACCCCAACGGTCTCGCGCTCTTCTTCCCTTCTATTTCTTTTTTCTCTCTGAGTGAGCACCTCTTCAGCTGGTGCCACCAGGTCGGCAATAAGGATCGCGAAGGTCGCTGGAAAAGGAAAAAAGTTAGAAAAATCAATAATTTATAGAAAGGACAGATGAGACCGCAGAAGAGACACTCACTTTCTGCCGGAGAAATCTCAGTGATTTCGGGCCAGATAGCTAGATAGTGGATAAGGTCTAGCCGCTTGTCTGCCAGAAAAGCCAGAATGTCTAGCTCTTCTTTTAAGATCGTCTTACTCTTCCTAAAGGCGCCTTCAACTCTGGGAGATGGTCGACTGTTCAAACCGCCGAGGTCGCCTTCGAAGACAAGGAACCTTTCTGTCCAGAAAGGAGCCTTATTAGGAAGATTCAAAACTTTTACTCATTCGCACGAAAAATACATTAATTCCTTAAATTCTTCTTTCTTTTGTCCCTCTTTTAATATCTTTGCAGTAAAGGCCGCGCGGAAAAGCGCCATAGTGAACTTAATTCTTTCTGACCGCAAGTAATTAATAAAGACGTTGATGAGACTGATTGAGTTCGGAGACAGTTGGTCGAGCACAAACTCGTAGTACTCCATTACTTCAAGAATTTCCCAGGGAAGGGGAAGTTTGAGCCCATAATCAAAGTGATCGATGGGGATCACAATTTTGTTTTCCTCCCCAAAATTTAACCCTTCCTCCTTCTTAGGTGGTTGATACGCCCGAAACCGGTGTGTATTTTAAAACGCAAGAGCACGTGCCGTGTCAAGTAATAAAGTGAGAATCGAGATCGTTTCCACGGAGAGGTGGGTGATTTAGTGCTTGCAATTACTAGTGCTGCCTTTTCTTTAAATTCAAGCGGAATAATATGATGGTTCAAAGTAACAAAAATTAGGAAATAAAACTTCTAATTACGGGGTTTAAACTAGAGAAACGGAAGAAAAATACTTTGTTATCAGTGGTCAAAGATAATCTTGTATCATGATTTCCTAAGTCTAGTGTGACAAGCCCTTGAAGATAGTTTTGCGATGATGAGTGGTGACACGTCTTGCAACGATTTTAGAATAGAAATCCGTACCTCTCGATATCGGAAGTCCCTAGTTCTCTATTACTCCGGAGATGAAATAAGAACCGCATAAAGGATGAAAACCAAAGTTGCTAGTATCAAGAGGAAATCTCTTTCTCCCTTCAAATACTATACCGAATCCACGATATACTTACGCGACTCCTCTCTCGATTTATGAAGCGCAGTAAAAAGATAAAATCTTGGCCAGAGATTTCAAAATAAAGATCATGAATTAAGCACAAACATTCACCAATCAATCACAAATCCAGAAATTTAAGAAATTTTCATCACACTTGACGAAGTACTCTCACAATACAAGATTAAAACAAATTAGTTCATCACGATGGAGGAAGAACACCACAAAATAAGAAAGATCTTACAGTGCATGGTGTATAAAACGATGAAACAGTGCAGGAATTCAGCCAACGAAGAGTGCCGAACCGCTCCGTCTCCAAGATCCGGGCAAACCTAGCCTTCTTCCTCCTCTATTTTCGAATTCCTCCTCTCTCTCCTCTAAAAACTCTCTAATATCTTTCTCCAGATCCGTATTTAATCCCTCCAAATACTGCTAAATACGTCCCACGCGGATCCCAAGGGGCGCCACCTTCCAATTTTGCTGATGGCGGTTGTTTTGAAATTTCGGAATTTTGAATTCGCCGAAAAGTTGCAACCTTCATTTTCTGCGCGTTGCAACCTTTTTCCAGGACATGTGCATTTTGGCTGTTTTCCTTTTCCAATCCGATTCCTTTGGCAAACCTGTTAATAAAACAATGGAAAAAGACCAAATTAGCCTTGAATTTAATAATCAAACATTTACTTACATTTTTATCATATTTTAGATTTATTCAAGCCAGATTAGCCCAGTGTTTTGTCAGAAATAATGGCCTAGATAACTTCTTTTTAGAAGTTATCACACCCCCACACTTGAAGTCTTGCTGGACCCTAGCAAGGTTGTTGTGTTTTTAAATAAAATTCTTTCTCAATGATATTGAAACGGTGCCAGCATATAAAAGAATTGCGGTAAATAAAATTGAAACGGAAGTACTCCCCTAAAATTTCTGAAGTAGACCGTCGGTATCAGTGGTTGTCCTTACTCCGTCCAATCCTTTGCTTGGAGAGCTTCTCTAGCGAATCCCGATTTCAAGATAACAACCTGTCACTTGCAAGCATGTATATATAGAAAAAGGGTGAAAGTGCATATATAAAATGTAGGACATTAAAAACTGATAACACCTCCAACTCAAGCATATAATAACCATAGATGTATTAGTCACATATCAATATTCCACTTCAGCCTAAAGCATTCACAGATATAGGTAAGCAAGCAAAAGGTGACAGACTATATTGTCTTAAACGGAAAATGCATACTCAAAACGCAAAAATTGTCTTAAAAATAAACTTGAAATGCATAAGATCATCAGCAGATCTCAATCATCACGGTCCTCGTCCATCGTAATTCGTCAAACTGACAACTAACCGAAAATCCAACTATCTTACTTCACAAAAACGAGAACTAAATATAAATGATGGGTTGCCTCCCACCTAGCGCCTAATTTACCGTCCTGGCAGGACGGTACGAAACTAGAGAAGCATTATACTCGACACTTCCCTGTCATAATCGTCTGTCAGGTATGGTTTCAGTCTTTCTCCGTTAACCTTGAACTCAGTCCCGTCAGTTTCATTAATGATGGTTACCGCGCCATAAGGATGCACGATTTTAACCTTAAACGGGCCCGACCAACGAGACTTTAGTTTTCCTGGAAACAATTTTAAGCGGGAATTGAATAAGAGGACAAGTTGTCCAGGCTCAAAATGTTTTTCCTTCATGCGTCGATCGTGCCACTTCTTCGTACGCTCCTTATAGATTCGTGAGTTCTCATACGCTTGCATCCGAATTTCCTCTAGTTCATTCAATTGCAATAATCTCTTCTTACCGGCGTCCCGAAAATCATAATTTATTTTCTTAATCGCCCAAAACGCCCGGTGTTCTAACTCTAGAGGAAGATGACAAGACTTCCCGTAGACCATCCTATACGGGGTCAGCCCAATGGGAGTTTTAAAAGCAGTGCGGTATGCCCATAATGCATCCGTGAGTTTCTGTGACCAGTCTCTACGATTGATACTCACTGTTTTTTCTAAAATCTTTTTAACCTCCCTATTTGATACCTCCGCCAAACCGTTTGTCTGGGGATGATAAGCAAGTGCAACTTTATGGGTTACTCCGTATTTATTTAATAATGACTTGAATTGACTATTACAGAAATGACTTCCCCCGCGCTAATGATTGCTCTGGGAACCCCGAATCGATTGAATATATGGTTTTTTATAAAATTCAGTACCACTTTGCCGTCGTTCTTAGGGGTTGCTATCGCCTCCACCCATTTAGACACATAGTCTACTGCCAATAATATATATAAATTACCATTCGAGTTCACGAATGGACCCATAAAATCCATCCCCCATACATCAAATAATTCGATTTCTAGCATTATGTTCATGGGCATTCCATCATTCTTTCTTATATTCTCACTTCTTTGACATCTATCACATTGTTTAACAAAAATGTTAACATCCTTAAATAAACTAGGCCAGAAGAATCCGGCCTCTAACACCTTCATTGCCGTCCTTGTGCCCATGAAATGACCTCCGTACGGAGAGTTATGACACTTCTCTAAAATTGATCTCATTTCGCTCTCCGGTACACATCTCCTCACAACTCCATCAGCTCCGATCTTGAATAAATAAGGCTCGTCCCAAAGATAGGAGCGAGCCTCATGTACAAACCTCTTTCTTTGTTGATAGGAAAGGTCAGGAGGCAAAATATTACTTACTAGATAATTCACATAATCAGCGTACCAAGGTGTGGTGCTCTCATGAATGGCTAACACTCTTTCATCCGGAAATCTCTCGTCGATTTCAGGATTATATGAAGGCTGTGTAGACTCAATTCTGGAAAGGTGATCCGCAACCGGATTATCCGTACCTTTCCTATCTTTGATCTCTACGTCGAATTCTTGCAACAGAAGCACCCATCTAATTAATCTAGGCTTAGCGTCCTTTTTCTCCATGAGATAACGGATCGCAGCGTGGTCCGTAAAAACCGTACTCTTAGTGCATAACAGATACGATCTAAATTTTTCAAAGGCAAACACTACTGCTAGTAATTCCTTTTCTGTGGTTGTGTAATTAATTTGTGCATCAATTAGGGTCTTACTAGCGTAGGCTAACGTGTGAAAAACTTTCTCACGTACCTGTCCCAAGACAACTCCTACTGCGTAATCACTCGCGTCACACATAAGGACAAACGGTTCCTCCCAATCGGGAGTGATAACGATAGGGGCCGTGGTCAGACGATTTTTTAAGGTGTCAAATGCATGTAAACAATCGTCAGTAAACTGAAATTTAACATCTTTCTCTAGTAGTCCACTCAATGGTTTTGCAATTTTCGCAAAGTCTTTAATGAATCTTCGATAGAAGCCCGCATGTCCTAAAAAACTACGCAACATTTTTACATTCTTGGGTGGTGGCAGTCTTTCAATCACATCTAATTTTGCCTTATCTACTCCTAAACCATCCCTTGAAACATGATGACCGAGCACAATCCCCTCTCGCACCATGAAGTGACATTTCTCCCAATTCAATACGAGATTAGTCTCAACACACCGCGCTAGCACTTTCTTCAAACAAGTTAAACATGCATCGAACGAATTACCGAAAATAGAAAAGTCATCCATAAAAATTTCAATACCATCGTCCATAATATCAGAGAAAATAGCAATCATGCATCGCTGAAAAGTTGCGGGTGCATTACATAGACCAAATGACATCCTTCTAAAAGCGAATGTCTCATAGGGACATGTGAACGTGGTCTTCTCCTGATCCTCTGGGGCTATCGTAATCTGGTTATATCCTGAATAGCCATCAAGAAAACAGAAGAAATCGTTTCCTGCTAACTTATCTAGGACTTGATCGATAAAAGGCAACGGAAAATGATCTTTTCGTGTGGCTTTATTCAGCTTTCTGTAGTCCATACAGATACGCCAACCGGTAATCGTTCTCGTAGATACTAATTCATCTTTCTCATTTCGTACGACCGTCATACCTCCTTTTTTCGGTACACATTGCACCGGTGACACCCATGAGCTATCCGAGATAGGGTAAATAATCCCTGCGTCTAGCCATTTAATAATTTCCTTCTTTACCACCTCTTTCATAGGTGGACTAAGACGATGCTGGGGTTCAATAGATCCCGTAAAAGATTCTTCCAAAAGAATCTTGTGCATACATAGTGATGGGCTAATCCCTCGGATATCAGCTATGGTCCACCCTATGGCCGTCTTAAATTGAGTTAGCAATTCTAAAAGCTTTTGATGTTGATCATGTGGTAATTTAGAATTGACAATAACCGGCAATGTGTTATTTTCTCCTAAATATGCATACATAAGATGATCGGGGAGAGGCTTCAACTCAAGAATCGGCGGACTAATAATAGAGGGCTTGTCCGCCAACGACTTGTTTGGCATCTCAAAGGGTTCCGGTTTTCTATAAAAATTGGGTTGTTTCTCAAATACTTCGAGACAATCTCGAATTTCCTCTTCATCATCCGAAATCTCCTCATGCATCAAAAATCGAGTTAACAAATCATCTTGTTTTGCGGATTTAATATTCAGATTGTATTCATGAATTGAAATTTGGTTCACCGATTCCATATTATCTTCTTGATTCCGGGGGAATTTCATAGCTTTAAGTACATTAAAGGTTACTTGTTCGTCATTAACTCTCATGGTCAACTCCCCCTTCTGCACGTCTATCAATGTCCTTCCCGTGGCTAAGAAAGGTCTCCCTATGATAATGGGAACCTCCTTATCTTCCTCCATATCTAAGACAACGAAATCCGCAGGGAAAATAAACTTGTCCACTTTTACTAAGACATCTTCCACTATTCCTTTTGGGAAAGCAAGGGTTCTATCAGCCAATTGCAAGGTGATGGAAGTCTTAGCGATTTCTCCTAAACCAAGCTTCCTATAGATCGAGAACGGCATCAAATTGATGCTCGCACCAAGATCACATAATGCCTTTCCCTCGAATTGGTACCCTATGGAGCATGGTATGGTAAAACTCCCCGGATCTTTCAATTTAGGCGGGAGTTTCTTTTGAAGAATAGCACTACACTCCTGTGTGAGTGATACCGTCTCATTTGCTCCTAATTTCCTCTTCTTAGATAAAATGTCTTTCATGAACTTTACGTAGCTTGGCATTTGCTCCAAAGCTTCCGCGAAAGGAATATTAATTTGCAGTTTTTTAAATATTTCTATAAATTTTTGGAACTGTTGATCAAGCTTGCTCTTCTTTAACCGTTGAGGGAATGGTGGTGGTGGATAGACCTTTATGTTATCATTTCTCTTTTTATCTTCATTGATTGATTTTCTCTCGGTCTCTCCTAATACTTCCACTGCTCCTTCCTTTTCATTCTCATTCTCTTCTAAATTATCATTAGGAACACTAGGACTAACGATCTCCAACTTCTTCTCTTCGCCAACCTGTTCCTCTTCTTCATTCTTAGACCTACCCACTAATTCTTTACCACTCCGTAAAGTGACAGCTTTGCATTGAGGATTATCTCCCTTCGGATTCGGGGTCGTATCTGTGGGAAGTGACCCTTGGGGTCTAAGACTCAAAGCATTAGCAATTTGACCTAACTGTGATTCAATGACACGCAATGACCCCTCTAAACTAGAAATGCGAGCATCCCTCTTCTGCATGGATTCTATAAGTACCTCATCCGATAATTTCCTATATGACCCTTGTGGATTATAATTATTGTTTTGGGGTGGATGAGGGTTTGAGTTAAATCCGGGTGGATGTGTCACTCCAGAATTATTCTTCCATGAGAAATTTGGATGATTACGCAATTCCGGGTTATAATAGTTTGGGACCGCATTGTTATGTCTCGGTTGTCCACCTATATAATTAATTTCCTCATTATGACCAATAAGTTGTTCAACCGTGAGTGATTGGTTCATGGGCGTTGAAGGGGTAACAATGCTATTGACATGTGAGTGTGGTTGGGCTTGATTCAAAGTCAAAGCATCTAATCGCTTATTCATAGAGTTGAACTGTGCAGTGATTTGTGCGGCGAAAGAAGTGAGTTGATCAACTTGGTGAAGACCTGCCGTAAAAGATGAACCTTGTCGCTCAGATGAATGATAATTATTAGACGATAAGTCGTCTAAGATCGCATAGGCATCCTCAGGATATTTATTCATTAAAGATCCTCCCGCAGCTCCATCCACTTGAATCATAGTAGATGTCTGGAGGCCGTTGTAGAAGGTCCACACCTGCTGGTGAATGGCTAGGCCATGGTGTGGACACTTCCGCAACAATTCCATAAACCGTTCCCATGCATCGTAAAGTGTTTCCCCGTTCCCTTGCATAAAAGTAGATATGTCGCGCATAAGCTTAGCAGTTTTCGATGGAGGAAAGTATTTAGCTAAGAATTTCTCTATCAAAGTTGCCCAAGTAGTAATGGACCCATTGGGTAGAGAATTCAACCAATCCTTTGCTTTTCCCTCCAAAGAGAATGGGAATAACCTAAGTTTTATAGCTTCCTCCGATGCGCCATTGATTTTAAATGTGTCGCATATTTCGATGAAAGTTCTCAAATGGGAGTTAGGGTCTTCATGATTAAGGCCTCCAAACTTATTATGTTGAACGAGTTGCATTGTCGTAGAGTCTATTTTAAAGTTATTCGCTTCAATTGCCGGCCTAGTTATACTAAACTGCAATCCTCCCCTTAAGGGCATATTATAGTCACGACATGTTCTCCTAATTTCAGCGGGTTGACCATTCTGATCTACCTGACCTTCTTGTCCTACATCATCCTGATGATTTTCATTGTTAACATTTTGCTGATTAAGATTCATGGTTAAGGAGTTAAATTGTTCTACTCGAGTTGCTTTCCTATTTTGTCTACACGTCCGCTTAATCTCTAGATTTAAAGGCAATAGTTCAGATAATCGATATCGAGACATGCACTAACAAAAATCAGATGATAAAAACAAACAAACAAATTTTTTTTTTTAAATAATAATAATAATAATAATAAAAGAGACAAAATTAGAGACTTGAGCTCTAAATACTCAGGTTTAGCTAATATTGCAAGAAAATAAACACTAAATTATTTGCACCTCCCCGGCAACGGCGCCAAAAACTTGATACGCCCGAAACCGGTGTGTATTTTAAAACGCAAGAGCACGTGCCGTGTCAAGTAATAAAGTGAGAATCGAGATCGTTTCCACGGAGAGGTGGGTGATTTAGTGCTTGCAATTACTAGTGCTGCCTTTTCTTTAAATTCAAGCGGAATAATATGATGGTTCAAAGTAACAAAAATTAGGAAATAAAACTTCTAATTACGGGGTTTAAACTAGAGAAACGGAAGAAAAATACTTTGTTATCAGTGGTCAAAGATAATCTTGTATCATGATTTCCTAAGTCTAGTGTGACAAGCCCTTGAAGATAATTTTGCGATGATGAGTGGTGACACGTCTTGCAACGATTTTAGAATAGAAATCCGTACCTCTCGATATCGGAAGTCCCTAGTTCTCTATTACTCCGGAGATGAAATAAGAACCGCATAAAGGATGAAAACCAAAGTTGCTAGTATCAAGAGGAAATCTCTTTCTCCCTTCAAATACTATACCAAATCCACGATATACTTACGCGACTCCTCTCTCGATTTATGAAGCGCAGTAAAAAGATAAAATCTTGGCCAGAGATTTCAAAATAAAGATCATGAATTAAGCACAAACATTCACCAATCAATCACAAATCCAGAAATTTAAGAAATTTTCATCACACTTGACGAAGTACTCTCACAATACAAGATTAAAACAAATTAGTTCATCACGATGGAGGAAGAACACCACAAAATAAGAAAGATCTTACAGTGCATGGTGTATAAAACGATGAAACAGTGCAGGAATTCAGCCAACGAAGAGTGCCGAACCGCTCCGTCTCCAAGATCCGGGCAAACCTAGCCTTCTTCCTCCTCTATTTTCGAATTCCTCCTCTCTCTCCTCTAAAAACTCTCTAATATCTTTCTCCAGATCCCTATTTAATCCCTCCAAATACTGCTAAATACGTCCCACGCGGATCCCAAGGGGCGCCACCTTCCAATTTTGCTGATGGCGGTTGTTTTGAAATTTCGGAATTTTGAATTCGCCGAAAAGTTGCAACCTTCATTTTCTGCGCGTTGCAACCTTTTTCCAGGACATGTGCATTTTGGCTGTTTTCCTTTTCCAATCCGATTCCTTTGGCAAACCTGTTAATAAAACAATGGAAAAAGACCAAATTAGCCTTGAATTTAATAATCAAACATTTACTTACATTTTTATCATATTTTAGATTTATTCAAGCCAGATTAGCCCAGTGTTTTGTCAGAAATAATGGCCTAGGTAACTTCTTTTTAGAAGTTATCAGTGGTCTCACCACGATATGGTTTTGAACTATATGCTTTGCTAAGAAAGACAAATATTCATCCTTGGATAGACGGCTGGGTTTGTGAACATCCCCCAAGAAAACTTCAGCAGAGGAAGCTCGCGCGGACACCATTATTACAGTTCGCTGAGATCGGTGCTTAGGGCGCATTCGAAGAGTGAAAATAAAAATTTCCAAGGCCAGCTATTTATAGAAGTCCGAAAATATTTTCGTAATGATGACTTCTCCAAGAGACCGCCCAGTAAAATAGTTCAGACCGATGGAATACCTGCACAAGGTCAGAAATATCGCTATATTTTCAATCTCATTAAAACGAGACCGCAGAGCCCAGAAGCATTACAAGCATAAAAACAGAAACAAAATAAGCAGAACGCAATAATAAGAGATCGACACCATATCCCAAAGATCGCACAAATAAAAATTATTGTCAATATTCATATTACAACACATTCAACTTGTGCAGGTTTTCAGAAATTTGAGACCGCGTGAAGAAATAATCTATCTTCTATTCGGACGCTTCCTTCCTACAAAAGCTGCAACATCCTGCATTTCATTCATAGCGGTCAGAACAACGCCAGGCTATGATTGGCAGACATTGCAGCTCGATGAATTTTAGATATTTCTCTGTCCACCTGCTTCATGGGGATGACCATTATTTCTGAATCCGGTCTCTCCTCCGCATGATCGCCAGAAGTCCCCGGCCTCATTGACATTTTAGCAGGACCACCTCTCAAGATGACGACCTCAGCGGACAGTGCTGCAGCTTTGCCTTTGTAGTATTCAGCATCCTTCTCTGCTTTCCGAAGTGCCTGAACGAGCTCAGCATTCTTCTGACCGCACTCCTCGCGGACTCGTTTCTCATTAGCTCGCAGCCTTTCTTCAAAATCGGCGGTCTGGGCCCGAAGTTGATCGTTCCGAGCACGGAGTTGATCATTTTGCGATCGCTCCCTAATTAGCATGGAGCGGACATCCTCAAACATTGGTTTAAGAATGTCAGCAAGCTGAGCTGGAACCATTATCTCTTGCGGAAGGAGCTCTCCTTCCTCCGGAACCTCCGCGACCTCATCACCTGCGATCAGAAAAGTTCCAATGGTTAACTCAACTACAAACAGTTCAAAATAGAAGGGTTCGCGTAAAGAGAATGCTTGGAAAGAAATCGAGACTGCAGTGAAAGGTACTTTCGGTAACTTTTGTGACCACGGGTTCTGCGGTCAGCAAAAGACGGTCTGATCCCCTTAAACGCTCAAGGTCCATTCTTTCCAATTCCCTCTTTTGCGATTTCTCTCTTTCTTTTCTCCTCCTTTTTAACTCCGCATTATTAACAAGAATATCATCTGTTTCAATAATGACGATCTCACACCTTCTCTCTGGAGATCTAGGTCGAACAGCAGGCAGGGGAAGAAATTCCAACGATTTTGTAACCATCGTTGCCTTACCAGTTCGCAAGGCAGAGACCGCCGATGCACGATCTGCCGTTGCTTTGCTTACTTTATCAACCTGAACATCAGAGGGGTTCGCTAGACCGCCAGAAAGAGCACCTTTCTTTTCTTCCTCCCTCTTCTTCTCTGCAGCGAGCAGAGCAGCCGTCTTCTTCTCCTCTTCTTTCTTCTTCTCTGCCGCGAGCAAAGCAGCCTTTTCCCTCTTTTCATTCTCAGCTTCCGCTTTTAATCTGGCCGTCTCTGCGGCGGTCTCCTTCTCCTTTTCGGCGATCTCCTTCTCTGCAGCAACCACCCGAAGACGTTCAGATTCAAAAGGGTCTAGCACCTGCAAGATCGAACAAGAGAGGTCGTTAGAAGAATCTTCATCAAGAAAGACAATCAGCTCGGAATCTATTTCTCTTGAAAAGTTGAGATCGTGGAAGGGAGATAGAGACCGACCTCGCTACTTGTCCTCCCAGAAGCATCCTCGAGATGCTTAAGACCACTGTTTTCAGGAAGAGTAATCGCCTCAGGAGCGATCACGCCTTTGCTTTCTTTATTCTTCTTTTTCTTGGCGGGTTTAACAGGGGAACTTAAGCTTTTTCTCTTTTTCGCCTTCGCAGCTTCTTCAGAATCAACGATCTTCTGCTTAATTTTCTTAGCTTCAGCCTTCTTCTCACGCATACCAGATAGAATGGCTTCAGTTGAAGCGGTCTCGCCAGACGGGACAACGGTCTGATCAAGAACCTTAGTGATTTTTTGGCAATCGGAAGAAATAGAAAGGCCAGGAAAGTTCAGAACGGGAGGAACCGAAGAACTACTCGACAAATCGACAATGGTAGAGACCGGCAAGTCCGTGGCCTCCGCCAAGTCAGGCTTTTTCTTTGGAGATTGAGTGGTCTCTTTTGATGAGCCCGCCTCAGCAGGAATCTGAGCCGCCTTTTCCATTTTCTTCTTCTTGCCGGCGGTCTCCTTTTTCTTCGGAGAAGCCGTTCCAGACGATTTCTTGCCCAACCGATATAGCACAGACACCATTAAGAAGATCGTTTTTGTGGGATTTTTGGTGATCGCTTGAAGATCAAGCTCGCTGTTTTTTCCAGAAAATTATGATTTCTGAAGCCCTGAAGCCGTATTTATAGAGCCCATCGCATTTATGGCAGTCGCGGTCTCAACGGTCAAAGAAAATTTCCGAAGTTCCAGAGTAACTTGAAAATGTGCGGGGATAATGTTTGCCCGGAGTTCCCGCGACCTCTTTTCTAGTCAGAAAGGACCCTTTCCAGCGGTCTCAACTTTTGGAGACCGCCCATATCGCCAGTTGCCCTCTCCCGGATTTCGTCCAAGTCCCAGCGGTCAAGCATCGGAGATCGCCGAGATCGGGCGGTCTGCTTCATTTTCCTCTTATCTCTGCCCCGGTTCTCCTGTACCCCGGGCAGCCCGTATTTTTTTGGATCTGCCCGTTTGGTCAGCCTCCGCATCTATAAATAGAGGGGTAGGGGTACCTGAAAATGGACTTTTGCTTCGAGCCTCCAACTTACAACCTGTGTAAGCGGTCTCGATTTTTGTCACTTTTCTACCTCTCCCCCTGACCAGTTTTTGACCCCCCCTTTGTAACCATTTTTTGAGATCAATCAAAGAAGTTTCTCTCAGAGTTCCCTTTTCTGACATCCTCCTTCCTAAGTAACATACACTCCACAGTTAATTTCTCTCTTCTTTTAAGTGTGAGTCTTGGAGGTACATTTTTTGTACCAACAATGGAAATTCATATAAAATCAAAAAAGCTTTTTGTAAAGCTCTAAGACCTACTATGGTAGGTTATTGTTAGATATGTCATTGGTCTTTTCGAGGAAACTGTTATTAGATATGGCAGCAGTATTTTTGAGGAGCTACCATTAAACTCATCAAGTTTATTAAAATTGATTTAACATTCATGATAATATTTACATTAAGGTGATTTTTTTAATAAAAATGGAAAAATGATGTATAACGACTTTCCACATTAATTAATTGATAGTATGTTTACTTTAAAGTGGTGTTAAATGCAACTCACTTTTGGCTATGTGCAGACCTGAAAAAAATGAAATGACTTTAGGTGCAGACCTATTCTGCTAAAGCCTGCCAACGCAGGCAGGATCGGAGGAAAAGAAATGGACGCACTAAAAAAATGCTTTCTTTTCTGCGCGCTATGGCCAAAAAACTACAACATCGGCAAGGTCGAGCTCATAGAATGCTGGTTTGGGAGTGGATTCATCGATTTGCACGTTACAGTTTGGCATACTTCCATAGCTACCAAATCATTAGTATTTTGGATAGAACCGTGACTCCCTCATTCTCCCTAGATAGAAAACAAAGAGCCGGCATCATCCAATCCATCCGATCGGGATTCCTCATCTCCACGCCGATCACCGGCGACGAGGCTTCTCGTTTCCGACGCAGGCGTGATCAACAGGTTGCCTTCGTTGTTGTTCTACCACACCCGACAAGAAGCAAGAAAGGTAGTAAGGCAGTGGTCAAAAGCCGAACAACAGTAGGTCAATCACTGTTGCAACATGATCTTCTCCCCGACGTGAACGAAAGTAAGTTCTCATTTTAGTTAAGATCAAGAAGGATGAAGCAAACAAGGAATTGGCAAATGAAGAGAGCGTCTTTGTAGAATTTTGGATTGCCATGACGGAGACGCTCGAGGCGGGGGCGTCCTCTTCCCCACATAGCGACGCGGTGGCAGTACGTTTGGAGGGTGAGGAAGTTGCCGTCAACGAATTGGTGGGGTTGATGCCGGAGGAGGTTCAGAGAAGAGGGAAGCAGTGGTTTGCACATAGCCTGCGCCTAAAAAGTTGATCTGCACTTAAATTTATCTATTTGCATATAGCCGCGATTTGAACATAGTCAGAATTGGTTTGCACTTATAATTACTCTTAGCTGCATTAATTAATTGATAGGGGCGGAGCCCCGTACTTGTCAGGCTCGGGATACTATCGTGATTGGTCGTAGGGGCGGAGCCCCATACCGTCACTTGTATAATATAAATATAAAGCCCTAAATTAAATTATACATTAAAATTGTAAATGTAAACATCCTATCGTACGCGTGGTAGATGTCTATTATGGGTTGGTTACCATTTAAAAAGTTACCGTCTTTGCACTACTTTTATCTGGTAGCGCTGAGCACGTCTAACACGTGACAACGGTAAGATCAGGGTTGATATTAAAATAAGGGCGCTGATATCCGCACTACTGCAGTTTTGGCTATCCGCACTCTATTTGTATGAGTTATTACTCTTCTTTTGGAAATATGTCTTGTACATGCATTTTTAGGAAAAATGTTCAACACGAAAGTTGTAGATCACAACGAGATCTACAACTTTCGTGTTGAACACTTTTCCTAAAAATACATGTATAAGGCGTATTTCCAAAAAAAAATGCACAATAACTCATACAAATAGAGTGCGGATAGCCAAAACTGCAGTGCGGATATCAACGCCCTAAAATAAATTGGAAAATTAAAATAATTAGGAGGACAAAATTGTAAATATATGCACACCACATCAACACCAAATTTCCTTCTTTTTAATAATATAAACTTAAATTTCTTCATAGATTACTCTCATCTTACTTAGGCTCCGTTTGTTTCGTAGTTTTTTCTCTATTGGCGGTGGGGAAAAAACTTCAATGCTAAAAAAACTGTTTGGTAAAACTCATTTTTTCGTTGTCAACGCTCCAAAACATCATTGCTGACCTTCAACGTCAAAGTTGTCCCCTCCATCCATTCCCACCGCTGACATTCTCAACGTTCCAAAACACCACCACCAAAACAAACAGAGTCTTAATTAAATGAAGAGTCCATGTTTAGAAACCCAAAATCCTAAATTTTAGGGTCTCACTAAGAAACTCATGTAGCATTGGCCAGGTTCGATTCCACGGATGTCACGCGGAGCCAATCCGCACGGACATGGCGACACTAGTTGGTCGTCTCATCTGAACTCAATTTGTACTGTCATAAATATGCACAATGCCACGCGCTCAGAAATATGAGAAAAATCCACAGAAATCAAGCATTCATCGTGCATGAGCATGTAGTGTAACCATGTCGTTGTAGTGAACCAGTTTGTCATAAACATTGACCACAGTTGCCTTCGCATGGCAGATTTCTGAGGGAAATCCACCAAAATCCAAGGCGAAGCGGATCCCCTTTGCACGCCGCATCCCGTTGGATTCTCGATTTCACCGAGGATTCGATCTTCCATCGACTCAATCGAGATTGGCAATATATCCTAATACTCACAACAAAATCGAGCACGAATGTTGTAATTACATAATGAGATAGATTATAACTTTGTGCGTGAATATGACATTAATTTGTATACTTCGCATATGTATTTTTTCAAATTGTTAACGAACACGGTGTCCATCAACTCATGAGGGAATATTAACTTGGTAAGAAAACTTCGAAAAGAACCATTTTTAACACCGTGACCAAGAAGATTTGACTGAATAAATCGTGAAACAGCGCAACAGAACGTCGTCTGTCTGCCAGTATGTCGACTAGAGCCTTTGTATATATAGAGGCTTTGTAGGCAACATGTTTGAAATCACACTATAAAAGGTTAAATTCTTGAGAGTTCAGTTTCAAATTTTTACCTTTTTTTCTATTTCAGTCTCAAACTTTTATTTTTTAAGATTTCAATCTCTTACTTTCTCGTACTTTAAATATTTTAAGTCCCAAAAAATATCTTCCGTTAACATTCATATTATTCTCATTACAACCTCGATAGAGAGATCATCAGCGTCTCCCAGCAAAGGTTCGAACTCCGCACCCGCATCAATAGAATTCCCGAACATTAAATAGTCTCGATCATCATCGCCCATATTGCGTATTAGAATCGAGAGTTCGTCCTCATTGCGTATTAGAATCGAGAGTTTGTCCTCAGATTCAACCAGAAATTCCTACTTTTCCAACTGCTTAATTCTCCAATATCTTCTTCTTTGGCTTCAACAAGTTTTCCTTCTCGTTTTAACATTAGAGCCTTTCGTTTGTGAGCAAGAACCCGTGTCTTATCATTTCCGCATTTGTTCCTAGCAATTTCCTATTTCTGAAAAGCCTCTCCGAGAAGATTGGAGAGCTCGCCTTCCAAGCTAAGCTTGGTTCACTTTTTCCGCATTGTGAAGTTCAGCGTCGGACCACCCGAGTCCCACGGCTATTTATTTGATTGATGAGAATTTGGTTGGAATGAGAGTGGTTGGAATGCATCGGTGAGAAATGAAGGGAGGGATGAAGATCCTCTTCATTTGTGACTCCTCCATTTGGTACATATCACGGTGATCGAGATGGATTCTCATTTATCAAAATGTGCGAAGTTCTTTTATTATATGGAAAAAAAAGTATGAGATTACTTAACTAACCCGCCGGGTTAAAGATGAATCAATCTGAGTCGTGAAATTGACAATATCCATTCAGCTCAAATGGAGAGGGTCCTATTGATGGAGGGAGGGAGCTCCGATCTCAAATTAGATCAAAACGAGTGTTTTTGTGCGGTCACAATGTGAATGAGAGGATTACAGAACATAGCAATATATGGTGGCAATGTGAATGAGAGGTTTACAAAACAGAGCAAAAACGTCCAAAACAAACAGAGTCTAGTCCACTGTGTTAAAAATAATACTTATGTGGGTCATATATGTTAATTATGCACGTTAATGAGCTATCATTAACATCGACCCAATTTAGGTGATCTAATTAATTTGGTCGACTACGTTTCATATTGTATTGACGGTTTAAATAATGTGTGGATACCGGGTGTCATTTATATTTATATGATGGACTTAAATGTAAATGACCGCATTAGAGTTTAGTTATAAATATGTTATAGTCCACAGGTCACAAGACATCATATTCTCTCTCATTTAGTTCTAGCATCCCATCGCTGGAGAGAGCCTAAGGAGGAAGAGGAGGAGTCATCTTCTTCGTCAGGATCTTGTAGACTTGGAAGATCCGTGACCGCAATAATCCATCTAAATGGATTCAGGTATGCTTCCGCTCATGTTTTCTCCGTCTCGATGTTTCGACTAGAGCGACTCCGTCTCCGTCATGGTTTCACGGATTCACCATAGCAAGTGGTATCAGAAGGACTCTATGACGATTCACCGGGATTTTTCGGCGGTTCTCGGATTTATTTTCTTTCTTTTGTCGGACTTTGATAATTTTCTGCAATTTTTTTGGTTTTCGTTCGACTTCGTCATCTTCGGATCTAGCGCCACCACCGATAATCAGTAGTGAATCGTAGTGACCAAAGATCTCATGATCGCCGGAATCCGCTGCGATTGGTGGTCGGTGGTGCTACCGCTGCCCTCTTGGCGGCTAAATCATGGCTAGGGTGGTCAGGCCCGACATATGCCGGCGGATTCCTGCACCATTTTGGCGGCAGAGAGTTTCTTTTTTTGGGTTTTTTTTGGAAAGCCCAATTTAGGCTCTTTTGAAAGATTCAAATTTGATTTTGATTTTGACAAATTTGAATATGTTACCAAAATTAAAATTATTTTGGGAATCTTTTCAGTAGTTTTGACATGACGTTCTTTTTTGGGGCAATTACAATTTGAGCATATTTTATTAACATAATAATAATAATTGTGCCCAAATTTACTCAAAATTTGTTACCTAAATAAGCAAAATATTTGGGCTATTTTGGCAAGAAATTTGAGTATTTCTTTCAGTCTTATTTCTCATATCTGTGTGTTATGTTGAAATATTTTATGCCTTAATTATCTCTTACTCTGAGTTATTTTGGCAATCCAAATTTGTGTTAATTTAAATCAGATTTGGATTGCCTTTTGGAGCCGATTTTCGATTATCTTTGAATGTTTTATCATTCATCTTGCTTCTTATGGGCTATTTATTTTTGGCATGTGGTTTAAGGAATTATATAAATATAAACATATTTTTTTATTATAAAATAATAATGATATTATTATTTTGGTAATAAATATTAAGTTATTATACATGAATCTCAATTTAAATCATGGATTAAATTAAATTAATAAAATTGAGAATCTAAATATGTAACCCAATTAATTCTTTAACCCGACTTGAATTTCGTCATTTCAGACATAATTTGGCGATTAGATCGACGTAAAATTGGTAATTTCTAATTATAAACTAATAATGTAATTATTATTTAGTAATTAATATATTACGCTCGATCTAATTTTGCAAGCAAATTAATTTTAATATTCGGATAAATAATATTTTATTAGAATTTTTAAAATATTACTTTCATTAAAATTAACGAGGCTCTAATTTTGGGAAATTACACCCGCACACTTTTATGTTCGTGCTTACTGTGGAATAGTCAAATTTAAAATTTAATCGTCGAGTCAATTTTATAATCATGTACAACACCGATTAATTAAATTTGAACTTTAAAATTAAATTCATTAAATGTGATTCAGTAATTATTAAATATCTAATTTTGCCGAATAAATTAATTGAAACGACATCCCGCCAAAGTGGGCTCCCTCATGTAGATTAATTTAATTTAGCATTATTAAGATTGCAGTGGGTGTGTAATTCATGCGAATATTGATCGACCAAGAAAGATTAATATTTGGCCGAATTGCGCGCCCACATGTGGTAATAAATATGTGACGATTATTTTATTCTCCATATGAGTGGTATGTCGGTCCAAAGAAAGGCCTACTGTTTGACAGGAATTATCGTCAGTATTTGATTACTACACCAAGAGGATCACTTGGAATCCATATTTCTATCCAAAGACTAAATGTCGTTGTTCCGCTAGGTCTCTTGTGATAGGCCCCACCATTATTTAATGAATTTAATTTGTGCATTGCGATGTGTAATTTATTTTCTGTGAGTATGCAAAATAATTTATGCATTTTTTTCTTTTCAGCTTATAATTCCGTTACAACGATTTCTGCCAACATTAATTCAATTCTGATGCTTAATGAAACTAATTTTAAAGACTGGAAAGAAAACATCATGATCGTGCTCAGTTGTATGGACTTAGATCTTGCGCATAGAACAAAATCTCACATATTTCCCTCAGATGATAGTTCCGCTGAGGTGAAACAGAACTATGAAAGGTGGAAGCGTTTAGATCGCATGTGTCTAATGATCATGATCGAAGTGGGGCGTTCCAGAAGCCTTCAGGGGGACTGATGACGGTACCCCTGCCTTAGAATTCCTTGAAACCCTTGAAAAACGTTTTGCACAAAATGATAAGGCGGAGACAAGCACACTTCTTGCAAAACTTGTTTCCAAATCTTATTTGTACTGGTTCTTTATCTAATAATGATAACTTATATTTGTTTAATACAATAGCTTCATATATTAAAACATTGCATGCTAATTCAAGAGGTACTAAACCTAAATTAATTGATCATAATTCCGTCTCTTTATGACACAAAAGCTTAGGGCACATCTCCAAACAGAGAATTGAGAGACTTGTGTCAGACAGAATTCTTGATTCTCTTGATTTTACAGACTTTAAGGTTTGTATAGACTGTATAAAAGGGAAACAAACGAACATAAGAAAGATAGGTGTCAGTAGAGCTACGAAATTCTTAGAACTTATACACACTGATATTTGTGGACCTTTCCCTACGGCCTCTTGGAATGGTCAACAATATTATATCACGTTCATAGACGATTACTCTTGTTATTGATACATCTATCTTATTCATGAGAAGTCACTGTCACTGGACGTATTTATATTCTATAAAGTTGAGGTGGAAAACCAACTCGACAAACAGATTGAAGTGGTCAGATCTGATCATGGTGGTGAATACTACGGTAGATATGACGGATCAGGAGAATAACATCCAGACCCTTTTGCTAAATTCCTAGATGAGTGCGGTATTGTCCCCTAGAACACCATGCTTGGTACCCCTACCATGAATGACGTTGCTGAGAGGCGAAATAGAACTCTTAAGAATATGGTGAAGTATGATTGCTCATTCTTCTTTACCTTAATCCCTATGAGGTGAAGCACTCAAGACTGCATCTTATATCCTCAATTGAGTCCCAACTAAAGCAGTACCAAAAACCCCTTATGTAACACCCCAGTTTTGCTGATCTGAGAATTAACGCCGCGCATTAGGTCTTCGTCGCTGAAAACTGCCGTAATGGCAGATTTTTCTTAAACGCACGATCGTTCGTTTCCTTGACGCACGATCGATCCGCCCGTGCGTGCTCTTCGGCTGGGAGATTTGGAGTTCTGAATTTACTCGTGCGTTTTTACGCACGGTCGTGCGTTCGACCGTGCGTTCGCAAAATTGACGGAAACAGATCCGTAAACAACGAATTTATGGGCGCCCGTTTGGTTTGATTTCGATCGGACGGCTGTGAGGGGTTCGTGGGAGAACCCTAAGTAGGGCTGAGAAGCTCTCCCTCCTCATTTTCTCTTAAGTTGGGTCTTGAGGGTTTGAGAGAGAGGAAGGGTTGGAGGAGGAGGAGAACTAGATCCCGCCATTGTTGGAGCTCCGGAGCTCCGTTCGCCGATCCGAGATCGGCAGCGCGTAGGGAACGTCGAGACGCTTCTTCTTCTCCGTTTCTTTTCAAGTTTCCATGGCTAGGAGGAGATCTCAAAAGGTAACGATATTTCTCCTCCCGATCTTTAGGATGCGTGCTTGGCATCCCTTTATTTTCTGCATTTTGGCATCGGATCCGTCGAGTGAGAGGAATCCGGGTCGCCTTGGTTCAAGAGGAACCATCGGGTTGATTGTGTCCGTCCCCGACATGATTTGCATTAGAGATCCGCTCCGTTAGCGGATTAGGCATTGTGGGTGAAGCCGGTTTCGCGGCCGTTGGTCTGATTCGGTGATGTTGATTGACGCGCATTTTAAGGGTTTTGTTAGAAATCCGAATACGGCGAATTCATCGTCGTGATGCCCTTGTAGCTTCGTGTGATAACGAATGTTGGGTTTTGGGCGGGGAAATAATGTGCGTATTATGGGGCTTGTGGTGCTCAGTGTTGTGCGAATGTGCGATTGGTCTTTGTGGTCGGCTGGCTATCCCGTGAAGACTGATATTCACGTGTGGAGAGTGTCCCGGTAAGATTAGTCCCTTCGGGGTTAACTGACGAGATCGACTGTGCTAACGGACGAGCCCGGAACGGTCGCCAGGCGAGGCAGTCGGTGGACGTTGTCCCGACGGTAAGACCAGGGCCTTGGGACGTTTGCTCGGAGTCCAAGCCAGGGTTCTTAGCATCGATTGTGTGGTTTGAGGCAAGAATGTGTGAGCTGTTTGACAAGCCCGATGGCATGGAGAGCCAGGCGAGGTGGGTCTCGGCGTGAGTTCTTGGCCTTGGGCTACGATGCCATTTGGGGGAAGCGTTGAGTACCCCGTGATTGTGCTGATGATGTATGATGTTGTGTTAGACTCATACGCTTTAGGGCGCCTTGGGTGAAACCCGGGTTTGCATTCATATCGCATTTGTAGGCCCCTTTATTACTTGCTCAACATAGAAACGTGGATGTTGTTTGTGACACTCATGCCTGTTGTTTTATGTTGCTTCTTTCCGTATTTTCATGTGCATACGAAGTGCTGACTTGCAGGGTCATGTAGTTCCCCGGGGTCCGCTAGGACGGCCGGGAGGAGGGTTGTTGTTACACCGTTTGTGGTCAGCCATAGCTGACCCTCGTTTACCGCTCTTTGTGATTTGGATGCAGGCCAGGGATCGCAGGCTGGAACGAGCTCGCAGGCCAAAAAGGTCTAAAGCCTCATGAAGTGTTTACCTTATTTTTCCTGTTTTCCCGTACTCATCTTTTGATGTTCCAGCTTGCAAGCCGAGGTAGCCTAGGGAAGCTAGTTTCCCCCTCTTTAGGGATTTTATATTTGTGATGGGTGTTTGATGACTTGGACTTTGGTTTTGTAAGGCCTTAAGGCCTGTTTCGCTCCTATGTTATTTGTGGACAATCTCTGTGGTTTTTAGTTTTGTTTTCGCTGTGTTGTCTGAGTTTTGAGCTGGGTAGTTTATATCATCTTTTAATGCTGAAATTGTGGCGGTTATATGCTGTGGGGTCCCGGCCGGACCCATGTTATATGGTCATTATAGGGGAGGTGTTACACCTTATGAGCTTTGGACTGGTCGAAAGTCTAGCCTAAAACATCTTTAGGTTTGGGGTTGTCCAGCTGAGGCTAGGCCTTATAGGACAAATGAAAAGAAACTGAACTCTAGAACGGTGAGCTGTCATTTTGTTGGGTAGTCTGAAAAGTCCAGGGGACATAAATTTTATAATCCTACTGCTAAGGTTTTCTTCGAGATTGGTAATGACCGGTTCTTTGAAGATGTTGAGTTTGGAAGGGAAGATATGGTTAAAGACTGTCTTTGAAGAGGAATTTATTTCTCTTCCTACAGTTGTTAATGACAATACTCAAGATTTAATTCATTCCTGATATCGCTCCAGTAACAAATCCGGATCAAGTCATTGTTGAAGAGCTTCCTCATACAGTTCCAAATGAACAAACTCACCAACCTCAAGAACCATTGTCATTAAGGAGATCCACTAGAGAAAGGAGAAGGGCGGTGCCAGATGATTATATCATCTTTCTCCAAGAACATGAGGATGGCCAAAGGATGTTAGATGATGATTTGATCAATCTCAATCAGGCTATTCAGAGTTCTAATTCTCAACAGTGCATTGATGCCATGAAGGAAGAGATGAAGTCCATGAAGGACAATGCCGTTTGGGATCTTGTCACATTACCCGAAGGTGTGAAACCCATTGGTTGTAAATGGATATTTAAAACCAAAAGAGATTCAAAGGGTAATATTGAAAGATATAAGACACGTCTTGTCGCTAAAGGATTTACTCAAAAGGAAGACAATGACTATAAAGAGACTTTCTCGATCTCCGGTTTCATCGAAAGACTCTTTTAGAACTATTACGACATTAGTAGCACATTTTGATCTTGAGCTACATCAAATGGATGTTAATACTGCATTTCTGAATGGCGACATTGATGAGACGATCTACATGGAGCAACTAAATTACTTTGAGTCTGGAGACCCAAAGCAAAATGTGTGCAAATTAAAGAAATTCATCTATGGACTCAAACAAGCGTCTCGACAGTGGTATTTTAAACTTCATCAAGTAGTCAACTCCTTTGGTTTTGAGATGAGTGTTGCAGATAATTGCATATACCATAGATTCAGTGGGAGTAAATATATCTTCCTGATCTTATATGTGGATGACATCTTGCTTGCCAGCAATGATATAGATATACTGCATGAGACCAAGAAACTTCTTTCAAAGAAATTTGAAATGAAAGATTTTGGTAACGCCTCTTTTGTACTTAGCATACAGATACACCAAATAGCACTCGGAGTATACTTGGGCTATCGCAGGAAAGCTATATCGATAAGGTTCTCAAAAGATTTGACATGCAAGATTGTAAGCCAGGAGATACCCCTGTGGCTAAGGGAGATAAATTTTGTCTCAATCAATGCCCCAAAATTAAAGCTGAGGAATTGGAGATGCAAAATCTTCCTTATGCATCGACTGTAGGAAGTCTCATGTATGCTCAAGTATGTACGCATCCGGATTCCGGATATTACGTTCATAGTTGGAATGTTGGGCAGATATCTGAGTATTTCAGGACTGGATCATTGGAAAATAGCCAAACGGGTCATGCGATACCTGAAAAGGACAAAAGGCTTTCATGCTAACCTGTAGAAGGTCTGATCAGTTGGAGATCATTGGGTATTCTGATTCAGACTTTGCTGGATGTCAAGACAATAGGAGATCCACTTCAGGCTATGTATATGTTTTGGCTGGAGGAGTTATATCATGGAAAAGTGTCAAACAGACACTCATAGCTTCCTCGACCATGACGACAAAATTCATAGCATGTTATGAGGCATCCAATCATGAAATATGACTGCAAAATTTTGTCACAGGGTTGCGCATCTTGGATGGTGTTGAAAGATCACTCAAGTTATTTTGTGACAATAAGTCTGCAGTGATGTATTCCAATAACAACAGAAGTAGCTATAAATCTAAGCACATAGAGATTAAGTTCCTGGTTGTTAAAGAGAGAGTTAAGAGTGGACAGATGTCTATAGAACATATTGAGATAAACTTTATGTTAGCAGATCCACTTACTAAGGGATTGACACCAAAGGTCTTTCATGAGCACACTGCTCATATGAGTGTCATTCTATTAGAGGATATGTTGTGTTAGTGTGAGTTTATATTTTTGATGCTTATTTGTTGTATGACATTTTATGATTATTATTCTGCAGAATAAAACATTCATTATTGCACTCTAAATTTAATTATTTTGAGCTCACTAAAGTTAAAGTAGGACCAAAAACTACAACAAAAGAAGCTACAGCGGCGCTTTTTTGGGCTAAGTTCCACGGCGTTTGACAAAACGCCGCGAAAGCGCCGCCAAAGCGATCGCCGCCGTAACTAAAGTTTCCGCGGCGCTTTTTAAAAACGCCGCTAAAGTTTCCGCGGCGCTTTAAAAAAGAAAACGCCGCAAATGTCTACGGTAATGTTTTAAAAAAATGCTGGGTTTTAGCGGCGTTTTTTTTTGTAAAAAACGCCGCTAATTCTATGACATTTTTAAAAATATATAAGTTTTTGTTTCTCTCTTTTAATTCACTAGAAACTCTACAGATATAAACTAAAAAAGACTATGCTTTAATATTTTATGAAAAGTTAAGATAAACTAAGTAATAAATATTAAGTCTTGCATTAATTTTAACCCATTAGAAATAGGTGATTGTTATCCGCATTACAGTTTTGGATATCCGCACTTTTTTTGTATGACTTATTACGCGCCTTTTGAAAATACGTCTTGTACATGCATTTTTAGGAAAAGTAAAAGTTGTAGATCTTATCGAGATCTACAACTTTCGTGTTGAACATTTTTCCTAAAAATGCACGCACAAGACGTATTGCCGCCCTGATTGAAATATGTGCGTAACTATAGCGAATTTTTAGAAATACGCCTTGTATATGCATTTTTAGGAAAAGTGTTCAACACAAAAGTTGTAGATCTCGACGAGATCTACAACTTTCGTGTTGAACAATTTTCCTAAAAATGCATGTACAAGACGTATTTTCAAAAGGCGCTTAATAACTCATTCAAAAAGAGTGCGTATAGCCAAAACTGTAGTGCGGATAACAGTCACCTAGAAATAACTTTCAAGAATTTAAATAACTTTCAAGAAATAATCTTATATACCAAACTAGCTAAGAAAATTATGTTGGGTTTAAGAGCGCGCAAACCCGACCAGAGCACCTGCAAATTAATTCGGCGAGAGCACCTGCGCGAGCGTTTTAGCGGATATGCAAACACAAGAAGCAAAATAAAAATAGTGCACGAGAATTTTTACGTGGAAACCCGAATGGGTGAAAACCACGGGACGATCGGAGTCCAACCCGGAAAGCCTCCACTAAAACGTGTATAAAATACACGCAAAAAATTTACAGGCTTTCTCTCCTTGATCCACAAAGGATCTCCTCCATGTTGCTACACAAATGATATATAATTAAATACAAGATACCAAATAGGAGCAAATGGCGGATTTACGAAATCCTCTCCGGTGAGCCTCCTTGATTTGTGTAGCGAGACCACGTCAACGTCGTAGAACGACGTCCGAACTTCTCAAGCAGCAGCGATGGCGGCGGCCTCCAACTACGGCGGTGACGGCGGCGTTTCAACAACGCGGTGGCAGCCTCCAAATGATGGCAGCGGTGGCGGAGCTGCAACCTCTCCTTTTTCCTCTGGAGCTTGGTACTGGAGAGTGAATGATCTTCTGTACACCATGCCAATCATATATATATATTGATATATATATAATATATTAACGCATGATCCGCATGACCCTTTTTTTTTCTCCTCTCTCCCTTTCTCTCTCTTTCTTTTTCTCTCTCTCCCTTTCTCTCTCTTCCTTTTTCTTTCTGACATTGTAACATTTGTCAAAAGCTATGATGATAGCCTTTTGACATAATATAAATATTTAATTTTTCTTCGTGTCAGAGGAGGAAGAAAAAGCGTAGCCGGCGAAATTGACTCGCGGCTATTTGCGTGAGTCACGAGGAGAGGAAAAAATAATTACAGCATGCGTCACGAACTCGTCACGCACGAGCCCGGTGGTTTTCTCCACATCGGATGGGAACCACACCCCAACAATTCTCCCCCTTCACATCAAGGCGGAAGAAACCGCCATCCCGGCGATTCTAACGCAGTGCTCGAACTTCCCCCTGGGCACGGTCTTGGTCAGCATGTCTGCCCCATTATCATCAGTGTGCACCTTCTGAAGATCAAGCTCCTTCTGCTCCAGGATATCTCGTATCCAATGATACCGAGTGTCGATGTGCTTCGACCTCGAGTGAAATGTGGGGTTCTTCCCCAGGTGGATAGCGCTCTGACTGTCACACAAGAGTGTGTATCGGTCCTGAGTGAAACCAAGTTCTTTGATGAACCACTTCATCCAAAGCAACTCCTTCCCAGCCTCAGTAACCGCAATAAACTCAGCCTCCGTGGTAGACAGTGCAACACACTTCTGCAGTCTCGACGCCCACGAGACAGCTCCCCCTGCAAACAGAATCATGTATCCGGACGTCGACCTCCTGGAATCCAAATCTCCAGCCATGTCAGCATCAGTGTAGCCCAACAGCTCTGGCTCACTGTCTCCAAATCTCAGCGTCAAATCTGACGTCCCCTGCAGGTATCTCAGCATCCACTTCACTGCGCTCCAATGCTCTCTCCCAGGATTGGAGAGAAATCTACTGATGGTCCCAACCGCATGCGCAATGTCTGGACGTGTACACACCATCGCATACATAAGGCTCCCAACTGCAGATGCATACGGGACCTTCTGCATCGCCTCAATCTCCTCGGGTGTGCTGGGGCACTGATCAGCGGTAAGCCTAAAGTGAGCTGCAAGAGGCACGCTCACCTTCTTCGCTTGATTCATATCAAATATCTGCAGCACTTTGCGGATGTACCGCTCCTGTGACAACCAAAGCAATCTGGCTCCCCTGTCTCTGCGAATGTGTATCCCCAGAATGGTCTTCGCAGCACCCAGATCCTTCATCTCAAAGGTGGAACTCAACTGCCGCTTCAACTCAGCAATGCGCGCAGTGTTCCTCCCGACGATCAACATATCGTCCACGTACAACAGCAGAATGATGAAATCCTCTGGAGCGTACTGCTTGATGAACACGCAGTGGTCAAGGGTGGTCCTCCCGAAGTCGATCTCCCCCATAAAAGAATCAAACTTCTTGTACCATTGCCGCGGGGCCTGCTTCAGGCCATATAGACTTTTCTGCAAGCGGCACACCAGACCTTCCTTCCCTCTAACACTGAAACCCTCAGGCTGCTCCATGTATAGCTCCTCCTCAAGATCGCCATGCAGAAAGGCGGTCTTGACATCCATCTGCTCTATCTCCAAATCAAGCCTCGCTGCGAGGCCAAGGACAACACGAATAGATGACATCTTCACCACTGGTGAGAAGATCTCATCGAAGTCAATGCCCTGTCGCTGTCCAAAACCTTTCACCACCAGCCTGGCCTTGTATCTAGGAGGTGTGGAGGAATCTCCCTGCTTCACCCTGAAGATCCAACGATTCTTCAAGGCTTTCTTGCCCTTAGGCAATCTCACCAGGTCATATGTGTGATTTTTCTGCAGCGACTGCATCTCATCCTGCATAGCAGCCATCCACTGACGCTTCTCGGCACTCTCCACAGCCTCATCATAACTCTCAGGCTCCCCCGCATCAGTCAAGAGTATGAACTCTGATGCAGAATATCTGGCGGACGGGTGCCTGGCACGATCTGATCTCCGCAAGGCAGGCTCAGGGGCCGGTGTAGGCACATCATCAACAATGTCCTCAGCGACTCCTGGTTCACCATCCGTGGTGATATCATGATCTGAAAGGGTGTCAGTACCTTGTGCTGGCTCAGGCTCAATAGCCTCTTCAGTATCATCAGCTCCAACCATAGGTGACTCTGCAGCAGTGCGAGAGTCAACTTCCAACTCAACAGTCCCCTCAGGATCACCAACGGTCTGATTCTCACAGAAAACGGCATCACGACTACGTACAAGCTTCTTCTCAACTGGATCAAAAAACCTGTACCCAAACTCTCCACTGTAGCCGTACCCCAAGAAAATGCACTGTCGGGTCTTCGAATCCAACTTCGATCTCTCGTCCCTGGGGACGTGCACAAAGGCTTTGCAGCCAAATACCCGCAAGTGACTGTAAGAGGGGTCTTTTCCATACCAGACCCTATCTGGGACATCCTCCTGCAATGCTGAACTCGGCGAGAGGTTGATGACATGCGCTGCAGTAAGAAGAGCCTCGCCCCAAAACATCCCTGGCAGCTTCGACTCAGATAGCATGCACCGAATCCTCTCCATCAGTGTCATGTTCATCCTCTCAGCTACGCCATTCAGCTGTGGCGTCTTCGGCGGGGTCTTCTCATGTCGGATACCATGGTCCCTGCAGTACTCATCAAAGGGACCAATGTACTCTCCCCCATTGTCGGACCTGATGCACTTCAGTCTCCTCCCAGACTGTCTCTCCACCTCAGCGTGGAATCTCCTGAAAGTGTCGAGGACCTGATCTTTGGTCTTGATAGCATAGACCCAAAGCTTCCTCGAATGGTCTTCAATGAAAGTGACGAAGTAAGATGCTCCACCTATAGTCTGGACCTTCAGTGGTCCGCAAACATCAGTGTGAACAAGCTCCAACGGCTCTGATCTCCTGGTGGACGTGTGGCTGTGGAATGAAACCCTGTTTTGTTTCCCAGCCATACAGTGGTCGCACCTCTCCAAGTGAACATCAGACATGTCACTAATCAACTTCTTCTTCGCCAGGCATCCCAATCCCTTCTGGCTAATATGTGCCAGCCTCCTGTGCCATAAAGAGGTGGATGCCTCATCCCTGACGGAGTTGGCCTGAGCAGCTTCAGGCCTCCCCTCCATGTAGTACAAGCCAGTATCTCTGTACCCCCTGGCGAGCACAAGTGATCCCCTGATCAACTTCCAGAAGTCTCCTCCAAAGACACTCAGGTGTCCTTCGTCTCCAAGCCTGCCAACGGATATCAAGTTGAAGCGAATGTCTGGCACGTGTCTAACATCCCTCAGAATAAGTAGGGCTCCAGTACTCATCTTCAAGTGCATGTCTCCACGCCCAAGTACCTTGGACGTATCCCCATTGCCCATCCTCAACAACCCACAGTCATGAGTGGTGTAAGTGGCAAATAACTCCCTGTTGTGGGAGACATGCGCAGAGGCTCCAGAATCAACGATCCAGCATCGGTCGTCACATGCAAGTGCAGCTGTGACGTCGTCGCCAACAATGATGACGTCGTCCTTCTCAGTCTAAACGGTGGCTGCCGTGTGACCCTCATCCTTGCCCTCAGTGTCAATCCCCTTCTTCTTCTGGTCATTTTTCAGAGTGTAGCAAAACTTCTGAATATGACCTTTCTTGTGGCAGTAGTGACACTCCACATTCTGGTAGCGGGATCTCGACTTCCCCCTACTTTGGCTTCTCTCGCTCTTCCTTCCTCTACTCTTGCTCCTTCCTCTTCCTCTGGGCTCAGTGTACAGAACATCAGCTCGTGAAGAAGATCCTGATATCCCTTGTGATTTTCTTCGCACCTCCTCGTTTAAGATGCCACTTTTTGCGATCTCCATAGTGATGATGCCACCGGGAGAAGAGTTGATCAAAGAAACTCTGACCATCTCCCAAGAGTCTGGAAGAGACTTTAACAGCCACAATGCATTGACCTTATCCTCGAAGGTCACCTTCATAGCAGTGAGACGATCAATAATACCCTGGAACTCGTTCACATGATCCAAGATGGGGATCCCTCTCTGTATCTGAACTCCCCCAGCTTCTTTAGCAGATATAATTTATTGATGCCAGTACTCTTAGCATATAACGTCTCCAACGTCTTCCAGAGAACTTTTGCGTCAACGATGCTCGCGACGTGGTTGTAGACGTTCGGCTCCACGAAACGTCTGATAAACCCACACAGCTTCCGATGCTCCACCTTCCATTTCGCCGGATCCGTGTCCTTTGGCATCTCCTCAAAGACAGGAGCATGCCAACCCTTCACATATATCAAATCCTCCATCAATAAATGCCACTGGTGGTAGTTCGCGCCGTTTAGTTTCACCATTTGCTCGGAGCCCGAACCTGATGTAGACTCCATCATGCTCTGTCACTGATCGGACTGACCTCAGTTCTTTGAGCCGACTATTTCCAAGAAAGGAATCAAAGAGGATAGGGAGCGGACCAATGGTCGTCACCTACCGCACCCAATCACTAACCCGAAATATCCGATCGGCTCGTCTCGAATCCCAAATAGGTCAGCCCGATACCAGCTCTGACAAGGAACCTACCTCTGATACCACTTGTTGGGTTTAAGAGCGCGCAAACCCGACCAGAGCACCTGCAAATTAATTCGGCGAGAGCACCTGCGCGAGCGTTTTAGCGGATATGCAAACACAAGAAGCAAAATAAAAATAGTGCACGAGAATTTTTACGTGAAAACCCGAATGGGTGAAAACCACGGGATGATCGGAGTCCAACCCGGAAAGCCTCCACTAAAACGTGTATAAAATACACGCAAAAAATTTACAGACTTTCCCTCCTTGATCCACAAAGGATCTCCTCCATGTTGCTACACAAATGATATATAATTAAATACAAGATATCAAATAGGAGCAAATGGCGGATTTACGAAATCCTCTCCGGTGAGCCTCCTTGATTTGTGTAGCGAGACCACGTCAACGTCGTAGAACGACGTCTGAACTTCTCAAGCAGCAGCGATGGCGGCAGCCTCCAACTACGGCGGTGACGGCGGCGTTTCAACAACGCGGTGGCAGCCTCCAAATGATGGCAGCGGTGGCGGAGCTGCAACCTCTCCTTTTTCCTCTGGAGCTTCGTATTGGAGAGTGAATGATCTTCTGTACACCATGCCAATCATATATATATATATATTGATATATATATATATAATATATTAACGCATGATCCGCATGACCCTTTTTTTTTCTCCTCTCTCCCTTTCTCTCTCTTTCTTTTTCTCTCTCTCTCCCTTTCTCTCTCTTCCTTTTTCTTTCTGACATTGTAACATTTGTCAAAAGCTATGATGATAGCCTTTTGACATAATATAAATATTTAATTTTTCTTCGTGTCAGAGGAGGAAGAAAAAGCGTAGCCGGCGAAATTGACTCGCGGCTATTTGCGTGAGTCACGAGGAGAGGGAAAAATAATTACAGCATGCGTCACGAACTCGTCACGCACGAGCCTGGTGGTTTTCTCCGCATCGGATGGGAACCACACCCCAACAAATTAAATATTCACACGAGAAAGATAAGTATAATATATGGTTGTGGCAATATAGTTACATTGTATTAGTTACATATAATGCTAATTCAACAAGTCCAGTAAGAGGTCATCCATCCAAATAGTCGTCTATTTCATTCTATCATCATCATTCCTACCAAAAACCTGAGCTAAAAAACTATAAACAAGAAAACTCATTTTATTTAATAGTTTGGTTAACTAAAATCAGCATTTGAATAATATATATATCATCATTTGAATTGTATATCTCATATATTCAACATCCCGGAGAATTATGAAATCAAATATTCAAAACTAACTAACTGAGTACCAATAATTTAATCGAGTAGCACTATAGCACACCTCACAAAGATTACAATGGACCGTATATCTGATTTTGAACAATAAGAACAATATATCTTCCAAATAATCAAGAAGGATTGAATGTTTTCCATCATACTTAGTAATAGTTTAGAATTAATGTCATCCAACACCAGTCAACATGTCATCCAAAATATCAACTGCAACAATTTCAGGCTGAAAAAGATCTTAGATTCAACAAGAAGCAGATAAATTAGAACCTAGTTTGCAAATAACCTAGCTATTAACAAATAATCAAGAAGAAGCAGAAATTGAAGAGGGATGTTAATCAATAATACATACGCGGATCTTGATTCTTTGGGTTGTGAGATGTGTTGCAATTTTTGTCATTAGTGGCTGCTTGCCTCTTTCTCCTTCACCACAACAACCAATGACTGCAAAACAAAACAAAAATGCATGCACCCACAACACAAGATTTCTCAAGATCAATATTAATAGTCATGCAAAGTGAAATAAGAGTTTCCATTGGCATGCTGCGATAAGTCATCCATTTAACTTTCTCAAACAACTAGAATTGAATGTTTCTCATCATACTTAGTAATAGTTTAGAATTAATGTCATGATATTACCTATGATAAAAATCTAAAACCAGTGACACATTTTCCTGATCTTATAGATTCATCCACATTACTTATTACAAAAAAGCAAATAAATAAAGATAGAAAACTCTTTGAGTTGCTGCAACTGACTTTAAAATATGGAAATCAAGGACTCGCCCAGTTTGATAAAGTTTAAGAAATTCTAAGCATAGGTATGAGCATAATCAACCAGAGTAGAATAACAAAAAGAGCAGCATACCAGAGATAATTTTCCTTGGTCTCAACTCCCTCATTGTATCCAAGAGCCTAGACAAATCATATGGTGTTCGAGCATAATCAACAACCACACCAAATGCTTGCTCCTCATCTATCAACTCGCATCTACCAGGGACGTACAACATCCACTTCCTCGACCACCGTCACCTGAACCCTCATCGGCAACAATCGTCACCGGCAGAATCACTTTTCTGTCTAATCCAACCATTCCTTGAAGAAAAAACTTCTAATTCTCTATTAATCGAAGCCGTCTCACCCGATTTTGCAGTTAATCATCAATTATATAGGAGTTATACCCATAGAGACAATATAAATCGAAATTTTTTTGAAAAAAAAAAATCCATCATGCGCAGTGTTCATCGATACCTGGAGCTCAGTGGTGACGGGGTGCTCATCCATGTCCACATAGTTCTGATTATGGAGGCCATGATGAGCTTGTCGCACTCGGGCTCCATCCAGGTCGTGACGAAGGATGCCAGGTTCAGCCTCGGGTTCCCGTCGAGCATCAGCTCGTCGTTGATGATCTGGTACGCCGCCTCCTTCGGTATCGATTGCTCCGGCATCTGATACCTGACGCACGCAGACACCACCGCCGCCGCCGCACATAATAAACAGATGTTATACATAAAGAAACCGCGCCGAGAAGAAGAGGCAGAGATGGTGAAAGAGGCATTACTTCGATGGTGAAAGAGGCAGAGATTTTGCGAGGTCGTGTGGAAGCCGAAGGCTGCGAAGGAAAGCGGAGTGGTGGCGACCCGGAGCCCTATTTTTGCGACGGCTTAACCCTAGCTTCAGGCCTGGCGAAGTCAGGGAGAAGGAAATCACGCCAACGATGAAAACTCCTAAACGGCGGGGAGAAAGAGCGATGCCAGGAATGTGAAATAAACCCAGGCTATTAATTATTAGTTTTGGCGGCGTTTGGTTATTGAAAAGCGCCGCTAATGCTTTTCGTACTGTTGGTTTTTTTATACTTAAAACGCCGCAATTACATAAAATAAACGCCGTCGTAGATCTTATATGTAATTGAAAATAGACATGTTAAGATCACATTACATGTAATTTTCATGTCACACATCCATACTTGATCTGTCATTTATTGTGCCCGCATATGTGACCATTGATGAGTTTAGTTACGATTATAGTAGCGAATATCTCTTTAATCTCATGTTAGTATAATCATGGACCAGATTGGATGGAAAAGTTTTCATAAATGACAGCAATTTTTGAGCTCATAAGGTTATCATATAATGCGCAGTTAAGAAATTAACATATGTTGGCCCAAGTGGGAGATTGCTAGAAATAATTATGTGGGTCATATATGTTAATTATGCGCGTTAATGAGATGTCATTAACATCGACCCAATTTAGGTGATCTAATTAATTTGGTCGATTACGTGGATACCAGACGTCATTTATTTATATGATAAGCTTAAATGTAAATGACCGCATTAGGATTTAGTTATAAATAAGTTATGGTCCCTAGGTCACAAGGCATCATATTCACTCTCATTTAGTTCTAGCATCCCATCGCCGGAGAGAGCCTAAGGAGGAAGAGGAGTTGTCTTCTTCGTCAGGACCCTGTAGACTTGGAAGATCCGTGACCACAATAATCCATCTAAATCGATTCAGGTATATATGCTTTCGCTCATGTTTTCTCTGTCTCGATGTTTCGACTAGAGCTAGCGAATCCGTCTCCGTCATGCTTTCACGGATTCACCCTAACACACTGACTTTTTCTTATGAACACAATTTTACTCGATGATTAAAATATTTTGACACGTGTCATCATCAAAGCCTGGGTGGACGGGGAAAGTATATTGGTATTCTTATACATGCTATTACCTTTCGGGTTTCTAAACATGGTCATTGGTAACTAATAAAATAAAATTGATGCAAAGTTTGAAGAATTTTAAATTCATATATATTAATGAAAATGAGTAACGATGACTCTTTAAATTCTGATTAAAAATTATGTCTGACTTAGAAGACACGTTCAAATTAATTCTCAAAGAAAGTTTCATACAAAATATCAAATAAAAAGTTAATATTACAGAGAATACAAAGTTTGTGTCATCATTAGATGTTACTTACAAATAAATAAACATACAATTTTACAAGTTTGCGACTTCGCAATTCAAATGTATACACGAATGATAGAGCACTTTGTTAGAATACACGAGTAGAGTCGTAGCGGATGATGAAGTTGATAACTTTTTTAGAATTTTTATTCTTTAATAATTATTTAATATAGCCTTTATAATGTTTGACCTTTGAGATTTACATCAATTGATATGAAAAGTTCATATCTATTTGGACGGAATTCAAATATTTTTGGAGGAAAATACTTTCATAAAAGGATGAATCTTAATTTCCAGTCTAATCTTGCCGCACACAAAAATGTGTTATATATATGAGTATAATCGCATCTCTCATCTTTATTACATACGCGTGTGCGCTCACACACGCCGGATCGTATCACGATATGGATTTGAGATTGGGATTTGAGTTAAATTGAATCGTTTGTTTTGTTCAAATTAGTTTTTTTTTGAAAGCCTATAGACGCGCGCATTCCTTTAGCATGCACTCCTGTCGGAGTTTGTCGAAAGCCTATGACACACGCCTTAGACAAACGCATCACGCCTTCTTCAATTTGTTTTCGTCGACATGACTTGACGATCATTAACCGCGCTAATTATGTATTCAACGTTCATTGATTGCATCGACGATCGAGCGTGATTGTTTTACACATTTTTGATATTACTTATTATAATTGATATGCACCCGTGTATTTTTATAAGCGTTCTCGGGTGCGTTTAGAGGAGTCGGGGTCAAAGTCCAAGCCATGATCATGGGAGTAGAGGAATCCGCCGGCACGCAGCTCACACTCCATCAGCGCTAGGCGCGGACAAAGTTGCACCCCATTACTGGGGTGCAATTCTAGTGGGGTGCGGATAGCCCGCACCCCCATGTAGGGGGTGCAGCCGAGCCGCACCCTAAACCCTAAACCTTAAACGTAACCATAAACCCTAAACCGAAACACCATCGGAGGAGGCTATCAAGGTGTTTCAATTCTGTGGCGTTCTGATTCCCGGATCACCCCAGCTGGGATGGCGAGGATAATGAGATTGATAGTGTTTTTCTGGGAGCATAGCACACGGTTTTCTCTGGAGGTCTTCAAAGACTGGTGTGAGGTTTTCACTGACCCAGACGGTCGTATTGAAGTTCGAAGTAACAAGAGCTGGTTTCATTTCGGCGAGAAGAGCGACTACCGGCATGGGAATACCCTTTAAGGATATGTCCGGAACCGTTGGGAATTGCCGGAGCCATGAAGAGTGCTTCCCGGTCGCTGTCGCCGACAGATGGGGCGAGAAGATGAGTTTTCGCTTATCCCTGGATTTCCTGGACGAGATGGGTTGTCGAAGGCCTTATACTGTATTGCCAGCTGCGTAGAGGAGAGCAGATTACTCTCGGTGGGCCTTTCTTGGGATGCCGAGCGTGCGGCCGCCGTTCCCCTGACTCGTGGTAAGAAGAGAAAGGTTGTCTTCAAGAACGGGAATTCCAGTCCGAGGTCCATCCCAGTAGAGCCTAGGAGCCATGATTGCGAGGCCGGTCCGAGCAACCGCATGGTGAAACTGGTTCCAGCAAATCCTGATGTTGAGATTTTAGCGTCTCCTCTTGCCGATCAGGTTCCGCAGGAAGATTTGCCCCCTCCCCCTCCTTCGTCGACAACGAGACGAGCTTCTTCCTCTCTTCAGGAGATGACCTCTGCGGTGAGTAGAACTTATTTCTTTTCAATTCCTATCTTTTTTATTGTTTATGCATTTTGACTGCTTATTTTCTTCACAGGTCGGCGTTCTGACTAGCGTCGCCCTTACATGGAACGATTGCTATGTGGGCCTCAAGGATAGTTACTTCGTACTCCAGAAGGAGCTGCGCGTGGCGAAGAGTGATTTGTCTGCGTTGAAGAAGAAGAGGGATCATGACTTTGCACATATCCGACAGCTTGAGTCAGATATCTCTTCTTCACGATCGGAGGTTGAGAAGCTGCGAGGGGAGCTCAACGGTGACAGGGCGCTTGCTCAGGATGCTCTTAGCCAGCTAACGGAGGCCCAATGGGAGATATTCCGTCAGGAGGGCGAGCTGGGCTTCCTGAGAAGTGAGGTGGACATGTTATCATCTGCTGAGAGGAGCGTCGAAGAGTCCAATGCAGCGGGAGTTGCCGAATATAAGGGCTCATTAGCTTTTATGGAGGAGCGGTTCCAGATGTCGGAGGAGCTTCGCGCCGTGATTATGTCGAAGGAGGTAGAGCCGCTGCTGGAAGATGAGTGTGAGGTTGCCTTTCAGAGAGGCGTTCAGACGACTCTCCATATGATGGAGAGGAAGTTTGGTTGTGTTATCCCCGATCTCAGTGATGGGGACCTTTCGGAGGACGACTGCTCGGATGTAGCCGAGGATTGATGTTTGTATTATTGTTTTTATCTTATTGCTTTCTTTCGTTGTTTGCCACTACTTTCTACTTTTGTGCATCGTTGAGCTGGTGTGATTGTGTTATTTTGGATTTTATTATACAGCTTTTATTTTCGTGTACCTTTGATGGTTTTATGGTCTTAACTATCTTCAGAGTAGTGGTTAGGGGATAGACCCCCAATGTGCTGGTGAAGAGTGTGTGTGTGTTCAAACTGTTGACGAACGTAAGAGGGGCAAGTCCTTACGATGTCGGGACCTTACTGCGGGTAGAAGGGCGGACCTTCGATCGGACGCAGTGTGAAGTCCTAGGGCCAGGGCCCCAAAATGTCCGGTGAAGAGCGAGTTCGTTCAAACCGTTGACGATCGCAAGAGGGGAAGAACCTTACGACGTTGGAACCTTACTGCGTGGAGAAGGGCTGACCTTCGATCAGCGACAGTGCGAAGTCCTAGGGGCAGGGCCCCAAAATGGCCTGTGAAGAGCGTGTTCGTTCAAACCGTTGACGATCGCAAGAGGGGCAGGCCCTTACGATATCGGGACCTTTCTGCGGGGAGAAGGGAGGACCTTCGATTGACAACAGTGCGAAGTCCTAGGGGTAAGGCCCCAAATTGGCCGGTGAAGAGCGTGTTCGTTCAAACTGTTGACGATCGCAAGTGGGGCAGGCCCTTACGACGTCGGGACCTTACTGCGGGGAGAAGGGAGGACCTTCGATTGACGGCAGTGTGAAGTCCCAGGGGCAGGGCCCTAGAACAAGTAGAGCATATTTAATTAAAACAGGCATTGATACATGCACAAGTGTAAACTTGCGGCTTTGGAGTTAGCGATTGTTTTTTAATACAAACTAAACGAGAGTGTAGATAATGCAGGGCTCCTTTGCCCGGTTCCTGGTCTTTCTGAGTAGCGCTTACACGAGTTTTTTGGATCGCCCAGCGTGAAGCACGATAGTGGTCTAGGAGCTGTTCACTTCGGGGGCTGGCCCCCGGTTGCCTTCTTACGAGATATTTGGCGAAAAATCTCGAGGTGTCCTGATTGGACAAGGCGCTCGATCTCGTCTTTCAGGCTGAGACATTGCTTCATACGGTGCCCCAGACCCTTGTGAAAATCACAGAACATGGATTGATCCCCTGTATTTTGGGGGAGCGGTCTTGTCCACATGACGATCTTGTTGTTGTAGATTACTGACAAGATATGCTCGCGGGAGGCGTTTAACGGCGTGTAGATCCGGGTTCTTTGGTTTGTCGACTCTCGGGGACAGTTCAGCCATCTGTCCTATGGCAGCAGTTGTTGTCCCTTCCTCTTTCGACCCATGATTTCAGGTTGTCACGGGTTCGCAGGTGCTGGGAGATTGGCTACTACTATCACTGTTGGGGCTGCGCGGCTTTCCTATGGGCAGTCTTTCTCAGGGCTTGGGCTTCGTGGTGGCCCATGGCTGATCCAAGGAACTTTGATTGTTGCAGCGCTAAGATTGCAAACTGACTTTTGGAGGATTTTCCTTTTGCTTGTCATTCGTCCTGCCATGAAGGCATCATGCTGGAGGGCGTCGAGTAGGATGCTCCCGAATATTACGTCGTATGATGAATCTACTTCCGCGGCGGCGAATTGGATGTCGTTCTGGACAGGTTCTGGGAGTGCTCCCACGTGGGCGGGGAGGACGAATTTGAATGAGTCCTATGACTACTGCGATTTCGCTTTCAATGACTCCTATGGTGGGTATTACCGTCCCATCCGGGAGTTCTGCGCTGCTTGATCTGAGCTTGAGGTTCCCACCGAGGAGTTTGAGTTGTACCATGGTCGCTATGAACAAGATGTTGAACGAGATGCGATGACTTATTAATGCACTCCTTAACTCACAGGCCGGGTTGCAGATGCTTATGTGCAGGGCAAAGTCCAACCCTCCGTGGAGGTGCTTTTGGTGGAAGCTTATGACGACCTCCTCTTGTTGCTCGCCATACTCTGTCTGCCTTGGAGGGGGGGGGGGGGGAGCCACCTGACTCAATCTCCTCCCATGCATTTTTATCTCTTCAAATTCTTTGTTCGCGGGCTTCGTGCCATCCAGTGAATAATTGAGATAGCTCAGAGAAGTTATGAATGGTTCCCTCAGGCAGAGACCGAAACCAGTTGAGAGCGCCTCCGCATAGGGTTTCTGTGAGGATCTTGTAGCTAATTTGGCCAGGAAGCCCGAATGTCTCCATTGCGGTCAGTAAGCTGTTAACGTGTTCGTACGGGTTTTCTGTTCCGTGAAACTCTCTATAGCGTGGGAGCTTAAGCCATGAGGGAATCAGATACTTCAAGATTTGTCTTGACATGGGGATCGTTCTAGCTGGAGCATGACGTCATTCGAATCCTGCTCCGCCGTTGGAGGAACCTGCTTGTCGGCTATGCCAAGCCACTGGGGGAGGATGTGTGCATCGATGAGAGCTTTCTCCCCTGAGCCTGCGGGGATGGAGGAACTACAAGCATCTGAAAGTGCCTGGTGGGTGTCCATTCCTACCGATCTAGAGTATTGCGGTGAAGCGGGTGTTGTTTCTGGGAAGCCTTTGCAGAGTTTTTGGGAACACATTCTCACAGACGGCGCCAAACTGTTGTGGGTCGCTCGGGTGCTCTGGTAGACCTGTCCAATTGAATCACCTTATCTCGGAAGCGAACCGAGCGCGCAAACAGTTAATGAAAGAAGTTAGTAAATGATAAGATGACTTTTAACGTGGAAAATCTGGAAAAGGTGAAAAATCACGCAGTCGGGGCTGTGCCGACCAAACTCTACTATCTTCCGGGGTGTTACAGTTTAAAATTAAGAACTCGAGCACGACAGGCCGCTGCTCGTTAATTACAATGGTTGAGGGAGAGAGAGAGAACTACGAGGGTGACAAACCACCTCTCTGAAAGTTGAACTATTCTTCTTCTGAGAACAAAAGTGAGATGACTGAGTCGCCTTTCTGGATCCGAAGGATTCCCAATTGCTTAGAAAGATTGTCTTCTGAAGCGGAAGAAATCTTCAAGCACTCGAAGGAGATCTTCGAAGCCTTGAAGGAGATCTTCAAAGGCCGAAGGAGATCTTCAAGCGCCGAAGGAGAACTTAGAGAAAATCTTCAACATAGCTCTCTCGGGCGTAGAAGGCAAGGTGTCTTGAAATGAAGGCCCTGAACTCCTTTTATAGCTTTGGTCGGGGGTAGCCCGGTAATTTTGCCGTTGTAACCACCGTAATCACCTGACGGGCGAATCACGTTTGCCAATTCGGGGCACAAAGATCGCCATTTTTCGTAAATGACCGTCTCACCCTTTGGGAAGTTTGGGTAGGTCTGGCAGGTCGGGCAGCTTCGTTGAAGGTGATGAAGGCGACGAATGAGACCTGCGATCTGAGAAATTGAGAAAGGTTAACTGCGCGCGTGTCGGGAACATGGAAGCGTTCTGAGCGCACAACGAACACGTGAGCATTCTGAGCGCGCAATGAACACGGGAGCGCTCTGAGCGCGCAATGAACTCGGGAGACAAGAAACCGCACCCCAAAGGGGAAAATGGGCTTCGACCGCACCCGACGAGGGGGTGCGGTTTCGGCTGCCACCCCGCAAGGCGGGGGGGGGGGGGGGGGGGGGGCTTGGCCGCACCCCGGCATGGTGGTTACAGTGGTTAAAACGGCAAAATTATTGGGCTACCCCCGACCAAAGCTATAAAAGGAGCTCAGAGCCTTCATTTCAAGACACCTTGCTTTCTACGCCCGAGAGAGCTCTGTTGAAGATTTCCTTTGAGTTCTCCTTCAGCGCTTGAAGATCTCTTTCGGCCTTTAAAGATCTCCTTCGAGTGCTTGAAGATTTCTTCTGCTTCAGAAGACAACCTTCCTAAGCAATTGAGAATCCTTCTGATCCAGAAAGGTGACTCAATCATCTCATTTTTGTTCTCATTTTTGTTCTAAGAAGTGTTCAGCTTTCCGAGAGGTGGCATGTCACCCTCGTAGTTCTCTCTCTACCATTGTAACGAGCTGTGGCCTGTCGCGCTCGAGTTCTTAATTTCAAACTGTAACACCCAGGAAGATAGTGAAGTTTGGTCGGCACAGCCCCGACCGCGTGGTTTTTCACCCTTTCTGGGTTTTCCACGTTAAAAGAGTATGCAACCTGCGTCGCTTCCTTTTTATTGCAGTACTTGTTTATTGTTTTACCACATGCCTTTGCGCATTTTTGGATTATTGTGTAGTGTCTAGTTGTATTGAGCGTGTTATAAGCGCTTGAGTGTTATTTTGTATCGCGCATGTTGCTCGCGCATTTTTTTGGCTCGTTGGTGTGACCGGCCAACGAGACCTTAAATGCATAGATCCGGTATTTTAGGGGATAGATTAGCTACGGGCAAGCTTGTAATAATTAATTATTTTGTTAAAATGTCTCATTTGCCTATAGCCGGCCCCGCCGAGAAATTCACTCAACTTTCATTTTACAAATCTGCCTAGTTTTTTTAAAAATGTGTGAGTAGGACTGCTAATAGCAATTTTGCCCTAAGCCTTGCTTTAAAACCTCCCCCATTTCCCATGTTAGACCAGCTGGGAATTGAATTGAACTAGACAAGATTGTCTTAGTTCGGTTCTTTCCCCAGCGCCGCAAGCCCCGTTCTCCGCCCCTTTCGATTTCGGCGCCGCCTCTGGAGCTTCATTCAGGGACCGACGAACCCTTCTTCCCCGTCTTCAAGTTGCTTGCCCCCTCCTCCACTGTTAGGTGACGAACCCGACGCCGTTTCCCGTCCCGAACGTCCAGCGCCATCTTCCGTCCAGAGCTCCCAGTACAGTCACCCGTCCAGATCTGCTACTTCCTGTCCTCGGTGACATCATCTCTTGTTTCGGTCAGCCCCGCCGGCCGCCATTTCCGCTGCCTGAAGCTTCGTCAGCCACCGACGAGGTCTCCTCTGCCTTCCTCCGGCGGATTCAGCTTCCTCCAGCAAACCATCAAGCTTCTAGCCACTTTCTCTTCCCTCCAACCTCTGTTTGGTGAAATCGTGCCCGAACCCGAGCCCTGCTGGTATACCTCGACCTTTCCTAGTTCCATCCTGAGGTTAAATATTGTGCTCAGATTATATAAATGAATGGTTAATTATTTAGAGCTTGCCCTAATAGTCGTCATCTCCTAATTATCGTTATTTTCTTATCTCGAATTTCCTCCTAATCACTAAGCATGTGGAATTGAGATTTACAACGCTAATACGCTCGTGTGGTAGCCTTGCGTTCGCGAGCGACGCTTAGGTCGTTTTATCGGTTAAAAATAGCCCGTGAAACCCTTCGCGTCACATTTATTTTAAAAGATCGCATTTTATTATCTTTCAAAAACTACACCCCCACCTTGGTTCACATCAAAAGTCCTATTGTCATTTACTAACTTTTTTCATTGACTGTTTACGCGCTCAGTTTGCTTCCGAGCTAAGATGGTTCAATTGGACCGGTCTACCAGAGCACTCGAGCGACCGCGACAATAATCATTTGCAAATTAATTGCTTGATTGATATTTCCGGTTTACAAAACTCCTTATATGAGATATTTTTTAACTGAGGATATAGACACTAAATATTTATGTTTTCCACACTTATATATTTTATTTGCTCTTCAATATGTTGTTTCATTAAGTATAAGTCGGTGCTCTGTGCTTCTTCGGTAACCGAGCTTATCGATGTTTTCAAAATCTAGCCGTTGTTGTGCCTTGGAGAAATGAACATCAGGTCAAAGCCTCACAGGAGGGTGACACAACTTTACAAGGCAATGATCATGTACGAACACGTCTTTCATATGCTCGACTTCAATCTAACTTCCGTTAACATTCGTATTATTCCCGGCCGTTACATCCATAATCTTCATCTCTGGATCATTCATAACATTAATTATCCGTTACATCCTTGATAGGGAGATCTTCAGCGTCTCCCAGCTAGTGTTCGAAGTATGAACCCGCATCAAGAGAATTCCCGAACATTAAATCGTCTCGATCATCATCGTCCATTTTGCGTATTAGAATCGAGAGTTCGTCCTCAGGCTCAACCAAAAACTCATGCTTTTCCGGTATATGCTTGCATGATGAGTTTTCATGCACTATTCAATTCGTTGATTTTATTGCTCTCACCGGATACTATATATTCACATAGCACTATTTAATCGTCAAATAATATTCGACGAATAAACTATTCGTACTAAACTGTTTGAATAAAGTAAGTACATCTGTAGTTTTTTTGGTTGTCGTGCTCTGCTAAGGAAATCAAAGATATTGAATGCTCAAGTCTGAAGTTTGCCGGCGGATAGATATTTATGATCTGCAAATATCAATTCCCTTTTTAAATTAATAGGAGAAGATTACTTAATAGAATATAATTAATGTGAAGCTCTGGAAGACGGTAACGTTTTGAATGATAATTTAAAATAAAAACCAATTCTCTAAATTTGAAATGTATATTGATTTTATTCAATTATGATAATAATTTAATTTAATTATTATTTCACAACTTACTGTAGACAGGAAGTAACTATGCAGGCGCCAGGGCGGATGACGTCCGGGCGTCACGGGGTCACAACAATGGAGTTTGGGCAGCGTCACGGGAGGTGGTCGGCTTCACGAGAAAGAGAGAGATCGATGATGGCGAGGGATGGACGAGGGTTGCATGTGACGAGGATGCACTGGGAACGAAAAAAGGCTGGTAGAGATGCGGGTAGTAATTTAATTTAGAAGAGAATTTTTAGAATAAGAATAGGCATTTGTTATTCGCAGACCATAAATGTCTAGACCATTTTTTTCTCACTTTATTTGAGTTTACAAATTGTTATCCACAGACCAAGTTTAAACCTGTCCTGAGCAGGACCCGACAACGAAGGAACATTGCCGACGACGACCTTCTGAGCACTTCAATGTGTGCGCGGATCGTGATTCATAAAATGAATGCGCGGATAGAGATCAAGTTGAGGATGAAAGACGATTTCTTCATTGTTCATGCGATCTCGATTTGTTTGGGAAGATTTAGAAAGCTAAGGTCTGTTTGGGAAGATTTAGATAGCTAGGGTTACTCTTTCCTCCGGTAAGAAAGCCGAAGAATATGACCAAAGTTTTTTTTTTAACTAATCTGTGGATAACAAAAATATCTCTGAATAACAAATTTGACTTCCTTTAGAGCTGCGGATAGCCAAAATCTGCAAATAGACAAAATATATGATTAATTTGCAACTATGAAATCAGTCCCTAAGTTTAAGCTTCTTTAAGATTTCAGTCCCAAACCTTTTTGCTTTTAGATTTCAGTCCCTAACTTTAATAAACTTTATGATTTTGGTCCCACTTAACCCCATATCTAACGGAAATAACTATTTTAATACCAAAAAATAATATATACGAAAATTGATTTTTAAATAGGCTAAATGGTGGTTAATTTACTTAAAGAATGCACCATATAAACTGATTTCCAAGACTAATATTCATTCAAACATAGCACTTAGAATTTTTTTTTCTTTTTTCTATTGAACTGAAAGATTCTATTTCAATACATGATTATAACAGACAAGAATACATTCCACAGCACATTCCTTACGAGCTCATCGGAGGAGATGAAGAATACAACTCATTTTAAGAACAGCCAAGATTCTAACATTCTACAGCCCATTCCACAGCCAAGAATCTAGCATTATAAAATTCAGTCAACATTCAAAAACATTCCAAAATTCAGCCCTTGTGCAGCCCATTTTAAGAAACTAACATTCTACAATTAGACAAAAATATTCCAAAATGCAGCCCAAAAATTATGCATCCAACTTTCAAAACTTGCACAATTCAACTTAAACATTCAAAAATTCTGTTAACCAATATGCAACCCTTGTGCAGCCACTTTCAACAGGCAAGAACCAATATGTCATTCAACAACCCCATCCAACTTGATTGTGGCCTTCATGCTCCTTAATTCCTGTTTTCAAGAATAACTTTGAATTAGCCAGTATATAATAACAAATTTGATATAAAAATGATTTCACATAAAGAAGAGTACTCACTTGCAACTCTTCTTATTATGTCCACGGTTACCACATTTTGAGCACTTAACTGTGCCAAATTTGCGCGATATTCTAGTTTGACTCTTTTCTTCGTCAGCTTCCATGTGTCTTTTTTTTTGGGTCTACCCGGAGCTCGTCGACGAATAGGTGGAAGAATTTGAGTATCTCCTTTATTCCCCCAAAAATTTGGTCCATTGGTTGGCCAAATACTATGTTTGTAACATAGAGAATAAACCGATTTTTTGAAACAATCGGGCACAAAAAGATCAATATCTACATTCAAATAATGCATACAACTTATTGAGTGGCGACATGGAAGACCACTAACCCGCCACTTTCCGCAAGAACAATACCAATTATCTAAGTCAACTACAAATTTATCAGGAAGTCGTACCACCTCGAACACCTTGTTGTTACTCCATAGGGGCATCCATCCTCCACTTTGCTTTGCCTCTTCTTCTATTTTCTTGCATATCTTAGGATTAACGTCGTTAGTTTGTTTATCCACTCTTTCCCTAATATCCACCCAACGACGCATCATATAGAGCCGAATATCCTCACACATAGTTAGTATGGGCTTATCTCGCATATCTAATATCACGCGATTAAAAGCCTCGGACATGTTGTTTACCACCACATCACAACGTGGAAGACCACTAAAGGCATGCTTACACCATAGTGTTTTCTCTATACTAATCAGGTGATCATAAGCACCGTGTGAAATTAAATTGATCTCTTGCATTGCTCTAACCCACTCTTCTTCATATGTTGCATTTGAGGCTCTCCATAACAAGCCTTTTAAATTTTTACTTGGATATTTCTTCCTAAAGTTGTTGTAGAGATGCCGCACACAGAAACGATGATCCACAGAAGGTAGTAACTCCTTGAATGTTTGAACTAATCCCTACAATATAAAATTGAAGTTATAATATAATGTATGCAATTGTATGTAAAAAGTTTTAGAATTTGATAGAAGTAAATGAAAACCTTTTGTTGATCTGAAATATAGGTAATACCAACATGCCCAATATCTCTTATTAAATTTGATAAGAACCAAGTCCAAGAGTCTTTATTCTCAACTTCTACCACGGCATAAGCAATAGGAAGCATCTGATCATTCGGATCTCTGCCAATAGCGGTCAATAATTGTCCACCATATGGGCCTTTCAAGAAACAACCATCTAATCCAACAAACGGCCGGCAACATTTAAATGACTCACGACATCCCGAAAGACATACATACAACCGTTGAAAACGGGGAAATATAGTTCGGGATGTAGTTGGTGTCTCATAAAAATGTTCGGCTGGCCAAGTAAATTTCATTAAAACCGAGCTTCCTCTATTCGATCTTAATAACTCTGCACAATAATGGTTCAAATTATTATATTGATCTCCATCATTACCTTCAATTAATGCAGTTGCTTTGGCCTTTGCCCTAACTGCTTTATCTCTAGATATGCCTGCAACCCACTTAGCTTTTACCTTATCAACAATTTTGTTGATTTGAATATTTGGGTTATCACGGACTTTAGATTCGATCCGTTTACTTAACCATTTAGCACTCAATAATTTGTTATTAAATTCTCTACAACATGTATGTTTATCAATGATAGTCCGAACTTCCCATGTATCCTTATCTTTCATGGGGGCAGCATATATTTCCCACTCACATCCAGTTTTGCACTTGAACCTTATTCTGTTGTTGTCATTCTTCATCATTTTCAATCCTACACCCAAATGAATTGCATATGTCCTCACTACATCTTTAAAATGATCTTTTGACTTAAATATTAGTCCAGGTTGCCATTGCATCATTTTCATATCCTTCAACTCTGTAAAGATCGGTTGAGTTTGCTTTTTAACTGTACTCATTTCCTCTTCACTATCGCTGTTTATTGATCGAAGAGAATCCGAGGAATACTCACTCAAAGTTACATCCATCATCTTCGTTGTAACTGGGAGATTTGTGCACCCATCAATATCATCATTGAAAAGATCTTCACCCTCAAACATTATTTTCAAGGCACTGTCACTGCTGTTTGATTCTTTATCACTGCTATCATAATATTCCTCCATTTGAACTATACCCTAAACCTGCATTCAAACACAAAAACAGAACATTCAAACTATACCAAAAACCTGCATTCAGTTGGCAAAAATATGTATATATACCAAAAACCTAAATTTATCGGGGCAAACTTTAATGATCGGCAAATTTACAGATTTTATCGGGGCAAAAACTGTAAGCGGCAGAAACTGTAAAATCTCAAACACACAGAAATTGTAACTGATCATATCGGGGCAAAAATCTGTAAATTTGGGGCAAAAAAACCCTTATATCGGGGCAAAAATCTGCAGAACGAAACCCAACTGAAGCCCTAATAATACCATTTATGAAGAACAAGCCAAGAACATTCGACAACCAGTGGGTGTAAAACCTTACCTCCAAAAATGATAGCACCGCCTGTAAAACCTCACCTCCAGAAAGGAACGATAGCTCCGCCGGAATCGCCGAGCTCCTCCAAGATCAAGAGTGGCTGGTTTGGAGAGAAAGGAGCGAGAGCTCCGCCGGAATCGCCGAGAAGAAGAAACGTGGAGATAAAAAATGCTGGAGATAAACCTAGACGCGAAATGTAGGCGAGCCGTGGAAACTGACGGAGGAGCTCACGGTAGAGGTATTTATGGACTTAAATCAAAAAGGAGATAAATGTTAGGGACTTAAATCTTCAAAAAAAAAACTTTGGGACTGATTTCTTAAAGTATATAAAACTTAGGGACTGATTTCATAGTTTAGCCTAAAATTACGAGTTATTTTGTCTTTTGGCCATACTTTAAATTTTTTTTAAATATAATAATATTTCCTCTCCTAAGAGCACTCAACTAGCCTGGCCTCTCTCAATAAATACTACCTGATCATTTAAGTTTGTAGAGCAAAAGAGCACTCAACTAGCTTTGTAGAGAGAGAGAGAGAAGAGAGAGAGAGAGAGAGAGAGAGAGAGAGAGAGAGAGAGAGAGAAAGAGAGAGAGAGAGAGATGGAGATGGGGATAGAGTGCGCTTGTCGAGCAAAAGATGGTAGGAACAAAAGGGCTTTCAAGGGACAACCGAGGAGGAAAACACGTGTGATAATGCTCGGCGGCGGCGGCGCAGGGAGCAAACTTAAGAGGCTGCTCCGGCGGGCACAGGCCGCCAAGAAAGGTACAATGACGGAGTTGAAGAAAATATGTAAGCTGATAATTAAGTTTCTAACGACGCCTCCGCCGCCGCCGAAGAAGAAGCTCATGACGGCGGGAGATGGACAGAGACGGTTCATGACCACCGGGCTCTCGAATCCCATGTCATCCTTTTTGATATAAAAAAAAAAGAGAGTTAATCTCGCCCTTCTTGTAATGAGATTTGCATTTTTATGCTAAATTTCGGTTGATGAATAGGCTTTTGGTCCGCGCTCTGGTTAGAAATCAGGATCCGGGATTCACGCTTTGTAAATAAAATATGCATTAACGGACTTCTGTGTTATCCCGCTCCAGAACATAAGTAATATTCCCGAGCCAAAACTTTTCAATTTTTGGGCAACTTCGACGCCTCATACGTTCTCGTGGTAGAGGAAACCAAGAGTGAGAAACACACATCGACGTTCTCCTTGATTGCGGCTACAACTTGAAAGCAACAACGGCGAAATTAAGAGAGAAGTTGGTCTTTTCCGAAAAATTTGAGGGCAAAAGAAGAGGGCAGAGGTTAGGAGTTAGGAATTCTAAGGTTGATAAACACTTGGGAGGAAAATGTCAAAAAGGGAAGGAGAGAAACAAATGTTCAAATGCTGGAAAAAAATTATAGTATACAATTTTAGTATTTTACATACAAATAAATATAATATATATTATTATAATCTATAATATATTATAAAGAAGTATCAATTTTTTTCATGGCGAGGTAAATAGACTGTCTAATAGGGACATTGAGACAATCTCCACTTTTTGATCTCAAATTAAACCATCAAAATGGCGTGCGAATATCCATTTGGACAGAGTGCGGCCGAGAGGAGAGAGTGCGGCCGAAAGAGAGAGGGGGAGAGAAAAAAATTCTAAGTATGTACGTGTATAGTTTTACAAAATAAATATTGTAATATTGATGTATATTTTTTTACGGTCATTTTCAGTGCTAATATGCATATGTTGCGGGCGCAGCCCGCAGACGCATAGAACACGTGTGAAGCCCGCCTAGATGCGGCCGGGTACTGTCGTGCTTGGCCGTAGGGGCGGAGCCCCATGTCGGGCACTCATATTTATACATTATACTAATACTATACTACTATTAATTTATTATCATTAAATTTTTATACAAATTCTCTCACAAATTCTCTCAGTGTTGATATACAAAAAATTTAATTAATATTATATAATTTTTTTTTCAAAAATATTTATATTTTAACAAAAAATCATTTTAAAGTAGTCTAGGAGGTCTGATGATAACCTATCATAGTAGGTGTAGGAGGTCTACTAAAAACTTTTGAATTTTATGAATTTCCATCGTTATTTTTATTATAGGGATATAGTGTAATTACACAAATAGTCATTACATTTTATGAATTTTCATTTTTTTCATAATATACATTTAAATCATTGGAGTAAAAGAATGAGATTATATTTGGCAATTTTGAATGTTGCACCAAAGGCAATTTTGATTGTTCGGAAGAGGAGATTAAAAATGAAAAGATGGGATGCATGCACTTACGAACATAGGGCTCTCTGTTAAAAGAAGCGATCAAATGATGTTTTCCAGCAGCAGACGACACGGTTGCTGCGAGGTTGCAAAAAAGAACTCCGACGGCGGCAAGAGTAATAATATTAATATTAGCACCCTTCATCTCCATTATATTAATTAATTGGATGCTATTTGATTAATGATGGTGTTAATTAAAAGCTGCATGCGACCGTCTTCTTATAGGAGAGCAGGCATGCTGCTTTGTTAAACCGGCTGATGGGATATTGGATTGCCGGTTTTAGTTTTCTTTTTGGTCAGCAGTCAAAACGGACGGTAAAAATGTAATAAAATAAGGATGTTGTTAATAGCAAATCTTGAACGAATATTAGCAAACCATCAAAACTTAGGAAAATACGTGCTTTTTGAAAATACGTCTTATAAGTGTTTTTTTAGGAAAAGTGTTCAACATCAAAGTTGTAGATCTCGTCGAGATCTACAACTTTCGTGTTGAACATTTTGCCTAAAAATGCACGGGTTAAGCGTATTTTCAAAATGCGCGAGACTATTGTAAAATGTTTTTTGCATTTTGAAAATACGCCTAACCCGTACATTTTTAGACAAAATGTTCAACACATATTTTTGTAAGTTTTGATGATTTGCTAATATCCGTTCAAGATTTGCTATTAACGACGTTCTAACATAATATGTAGATATTTACAAAGTGACAACCCGCTTGAAATCTAAACTTATCACAAGTTGTAAGAAATATAAAAAAGGAAGAAAGATATAAAAATATGTGTGAGCAAGTTCTCTCTCTTCCAAAACCTGAATCTCAATATTTTTTGATGTGGAGGTGCTCAGCATAATTTTACTATAATTTACCAACAAGCGGGTCAGATTTTCTTATTTTTTAAACAGATTCATATTTGACGAAACAATCCATCCCAACATACAACTGAATCTCTTATGAGGTAACGATTCTTCAAATTAAAACCAAAATTCTATTTGGTTTGATAGGTTTCGATTTCGATTCTGATTTCGCTCCCTCCTCCCGTTGCATTAATTAATTGGTAGGGGCAGAGCCCCGTGCCTGTCACGATCGGGTACTGTCACAGTCGGGGTATTATCACAGTGGAGATATTGTCACATTCGGGGTAAGTATTTATACAGGAATACATCTAACAACTCAATTTTTTCGGTTATGGGAATTGTTAAAGGTAAATCAAAAATGGCTATCCGCACACCAACATAACTTAAAATCCTCATTTAAATTTAGGTCCATTTTTTGAGGGTAAACAAAAAACGGTTATCCGCACACCATCATAACTTAGGGTTCATTTGGCGCGGCGGTGGCGGACAGCGTTTGCGTAAACGCCATCGCAGGGCGGGTAAACAAACTCCCGGCGGTGGCGTTTGCCGCGTCTGCACCCGCCGCGCCCTTAGAAAAGGAGCTAACAACTCTGTTTCGAGCCCCGCCTCCTCCCCTCCGCTCCCAACCCGTCGTCTCCACCCGCGCTTTCCGCCCGCCACCACCGTGCCAAATAAAGCCTTAAAATCCTCATCTAAAATTAGTTTCGAATTTCTCTACGGGCAAACCATAAGTCGCACACCGGCGCCGAAAACCCTCCCCGATTCCCTCTCGCGCTCGGCCGAAACCTTCTCGCATTCTATAATGATTTGTTTGTACAGTATGTGCATGAACAATAAATGTTAATCGCTAAAGAAGTGCAATAAAATGTATATAATCAACTTCTTATCTTTCAGAAATTTCTAAAGGTAATATAGCATAACAAAAAGCTCTTGAGACTACAAAGCCAGAAAATAAAAATAATAACTGCTTGTGCAACAAATTTAGTGATTATACTTTACTTATTCCTAAACTGAGATTATCAGTTAACTTTTGTGGTTAAAGCATGTATGCTAAGATCAGAATTTTCATTCCTGGATCATACCATGATTATTCAAAAAGCTAAACTCAGTGAACCAACACTTCACCAACCATTTATGTCTTTATAAAATAAATTTGAGCAACTTCACATATAAATCAAAACTATTGCACATATATATCATAATTTAGAGAAGCAAGATCTCACTATTTACTTACTTTTTTTTTTTCCTTTGGGTCATTTTGATTAGTAACTATCCCCAAAACCCTCTAATGATGAATACTCAAGCGAAATTCACTGAAATTATGAGAATCTAACTAATAAAAAAGGTTCATTTATTTTATATTGATTTAGTTTGCTGTTAACAATATCAGTTTGTCATTAACAGCTTTGTTTGCACCTGAGTAATTTCCAAAAAGTACGGTTTGTTGTTAACAATGGTGTTCGGATATCTATTTTTGGTTTGCCTTTAACAATTCCTTTTTTTATACGGGATTTCCCCGTGCCCCCGGTGTGACAGTGCATCCTTTGTTTGTTGTCCTCGTAAATTTTTTTTGTTAAGGCGAATACAAAACACAACGATAATTAAAGGGATAAGAGCACACATTTTAAATTGGAAAAAATGATTCTTTCATCGAATAATTGCGTTTTCCCTAATATAACCAAATAACACGAAGGCATAGTCAAATAATTTATAATTAATAAATTTCATAATACAACGGTGGATGACTATCAAGCTAATCTCAGCCATTAAACATTCCTAATCAAATTTCACCTCAAATTTAACGGCGGATAGCGAGTAGCCTGGGATGTCGAGCGAATAACGAGTACTATTTGTGTGTTGTACCGTTGCGCACTATCCATAGAGACGACGAATGACGAAAGTACCGCTGCAGCTAAATCGGGTCCCTTTGTACCGTCAGTATGTGTAGAGAGAGAGAGGTAACTTTATTTTGAATAAATGTACAAACACCGTTACATGAGAAATATTAAGCATCAACAACTACAAAGAGCATCAACACCTACAAAGAACATTAATTATAGATTCAACAACCGATCAACAAACTAATATAAATAGACAAAACTCTCTCTCCATCTGTCTCTCTCTCTCTACCGCCTGCAAAATCAAGAAGGCGAGGCATTTGGAAATACCAGAGCGGCGGTGACACGAAATAATTCTATCCCTAGGCCGCCGACGACTTAGAGCGAGCGCCGAGCATGAGACTTTGCAACGGTACCCCTATAATTTTATTTAATATTATAATATGGAATTATGGATACGTAACATCAATTATTGTCAAATTTTATTTAAATAAATAAATTCATTTTCTTAATATATACCGCCCAAAGGTTCAGCATCTCCTCAAAATAATAAATACTATGCTTAATAAACCGAAGAAACGCAGAAAGCTGTAGAGAGAGATAGAGATGGAGAGAGAGAGTCTATCCAAAGTAAAATATGGCAGGATGAGGAGGAGTAATTTGAAGGGAAAATGGAGGAGGAAGACTCCGGTGGTCATACTCGGCGGCGTCCGGGACAAAGGCGGCGGAGGGAGCGACCTTAAGATGTTGCTGCGGCGCGCACAGTCGGTCAAGAAGGGTACGGTGATCGAGCTAAAAAGAGTATGCCGGTTGATCATTAAATTTCTAGCAACGCCGCCGCCCCCGCCGAAGAACAAGAAGAAGGCGTCGCCGGCGGGGGATGGACAGAGAAGGTTCATGACCTCTGATCTATCCCATTCCATGTCATCCTTTCTGATATAAACAGTTCATTCGGTCGTAATCGCTTGACCGGTGAAAATAAGTCCCCACTAACGAAGCCTAAGTTACAAATGCTTAATTTAATAAATTTCTTCCCCCTTTATTACAATGGATTTCAGGTACAAAACCCAATTCTTTACTATCCATATTACAATGAATTACATGTACCTAAATATTACATTCGTTGCCTTCAATTCGCTTGACGCTCTTACCTCGACACAGCATTGATGTCACTGCAACGAAATGTTACGGCGTTCGAAAAGTGTCACGAAAGGCGCAAAAAAACACCGCGATAGTCTCGCTTCGCTGTAGTGTGTTCACATGCGCACTAAAACATTTATAGCGATTTAACCAAATTCTTAATTGTTATGTTTGCAACACAAATTCTTGCTATTTTTGCAGGTGAAGTAAAATTTTATTTGCACAGCTAAATTTGATGTTAATTAACAAGAAATTATCCAGCCTTCTCGTTGATCGCAATGTATGTCTCGATGTATCCTTCAATGTATCTGTTTTTCTCTCTCCAAATATGTCTCATTATTGATCTTTTTTAGGGCCTTGCCGAGCAAATAACGGTACGCAATTTGTCCCGACGACAGTTCGTGCATCTTTAACACGCATCGTGCATAACATAGGAGGGAGAAAGAGAGAGAGAGAGAGAGAGAGAGAGAGAGAGAGAGAGTTCTTCAATTGACTAGGCAAATTAATTTTGTGGCATATGTATATATGAGTTCTTCAATTGACTAGGCAAATTAATTTTGTGGCATAGGTTTTGTCTTTAAACTGTGGATTATGCATGAATGGGGTGCTAAATGTGCATGGTAACTGAAACTCAAGCTATTTGATTATCTATTATTTAAGTATATTATTGTGTAAAAGGAAGCTCTTTAATTGTTGAGAGAATTTTATGTGCGTTGAGAGTGCATACAGAGTATCCTGCAGTTCTTTATTTTCTTGCAAAATTAAAGTCGTAATGTTAAATACATTCATAAAATGATCGTATTTGTAGGTGTCAAATACAATTGTAAAGTGGTTAAAAAAACACTCGCAAAACATATACATGTGAGTATTTAAAATGATCGAAAAAATACATGGATCAATATTTCGTGATTTCTTTGTTGGAGTTGGGGAACACTTTCGGCTCTCTTGTTTCTCACACCGGGTTAGCCCACGTGAGCTTAGAGACGTCGGAGCGTGACTCTCTCCGATGATTGAAGTACCAGCGAACGCGCGGGTCCGGGGGCGGCGAGCGAGGTAGGATCGTTTTTTCGGCTGAGGGTTTTGGAGGCGTCTACGAGTAGATTCGTGGAGAGGCGTTTCCGGCGGTGGTTCCTCCGTTTCTTGTCCAAAGAGAGAGGGATGCGAGGTAGGATCAGTTTTGAACCTTGTAACCTTGTGTGTTTTGTAATCTTTTTGGTGAATACAAGAAGGTGAAGCGGAGGCGGGATAAGGGGCGTAGCCCGATTTTGGGTGAACCTCTTAAATTTGTGTGTTCTCTATGATTTTCTCTTTGTTTTTCGTTCGAATCTCTCTTCTCGGCACCCCTCATTTTTTCTGCATTCTTTTGTAAAAAAATAGGCAAAACACCTATTTCAGTCCCTAAACTTATCATCCTTTTGGATTTCAGTCACAATACTTTGTTTTGTAAGTTTTCAGTCCCTTAAATTTATTAATTACCTGATATGCTTCTTCTTCCTGCTAAGGTGTGTTGGAGTAATAGCCCAGGAGGCAGGCCAGGCCTTCTCCAGATTGGATTTTTGAGAGAGGATTAAGCCCGCTTAACAATAGTTAATGGGATAAAGGTGAGGAGGCACTGATTTCATGTAATTAATAAATTTAAGAGACTGAAAACTTGCAAAAAAACAAAATATTAGGACTGAAATCTAAAAAGACGAGAAGTTTAGGGACTGAAATAATAATTTTGCCAAAAAAAATAAAAAAAATGCATCAGATAAATGAATTTTACTCACAGTCCGAAATTGTTAATTTAGTATAGAAATATATATATATATATATAGAAATATATATATATATATTAAAAGTTATCTACATATTTTGAAAATTTTATTGTCAAACAAATATGTTAATCATAACTCAAATCTTATAACAAAAAAACTAGTGTACGCGTATTCATTCAGATGTTAAGAGTTGGTGGTGCTGGTTGGGTGATTCGTGTTCATCACGAGACTGTCCTACTTGCGAGCGGTGCTCGTCTCATATGTCTTTTTGGCCGATGGTGGAACTCTGTGCTGTCTGGGAGGGAGTCCGCCGGGCTATTCAAGTTTTGGGTGCTCGACGTCTTCATCTGAAGGGGGATTCCATGATGGATATTCAGTGGCTTCATGAGTCTGCTCCTTGCTTGGATGCTCGTGCTGCGGTTGTTTCTGATGTGCTATCTTGGGTCTAGAGTCTTGACACTTTTATTATCGGTCATGGGTACCAGGTTGAAAATCGTGTGACTGATGTTAGAAATCTCTTTAGAGATGATCGTGAAATGCGCTTGTATGAGAAATTTCGGTAGTTAATTTTCCGCTCTCCTTCTACCTAACAAAAAAAAGATTGTTAAGAATTGGCCAAAAACAATTATTAGTTATTACATTACATTCCTCAAAGACAAAAAAAAAAGTAAGACAAAAGTGCTCAGTGTGCACAATGGCAAGCTAACATCCTCACATCAATTGAGGCAATAAAATTTGCTAGGGAACACAATTCATACATGAAAATTTATCCTGCGTCCGTCACTGCACATGGAGCAGAATATTTAGCGAAAACAGGAAGTTCAAAAGGTCAAATATACCAAACGAGATTAATTACAAGTATATATTTACTTCAGTGGAGCAAAGAATCAAGCTCAAATGCAAAGAAAATGGAAAAAATTCTATAGCAACCAACAACAGAGCACAAGTTGCAGCTCGAACGAAGAAGAGATTTATAGCATTGGCAAAACAAAAACCACGGTGCGCGCTCGACACTTGTGTGGGGAGGCGTATTAATGTGGCCGCACGTGCAGAAGGCTCGCAATCGGGACTATCCATGGCGTGACGTCCATGGAATCCAAGAACTCGTTAATTAGCGCAGCCCATCCCCCTGACTTGCAAACTTTGAAAATGAGAGAAAAATGTTACCCAAGTAGTCGTCTTTGAACCTAGACAATCACCGATAAGCTGTCATTAGATATGTCAACTTTATTAAAATTGATTTGAAAAAAAATAATTTAATTTGGAAAATAATGATAAAAAATGAGTGCTATTATTAACAAACCTGGAATAGCTTTTAGCAAAAAAAAAAAAAAAATCACGTGAGAAAAAACAACGGTGGAGACGTGTGAAGCGTGTGAAGGAGTGCGTGTACACTACAATGACTCTCCTCTCTCTTTCTCTTCCTCCCTATCTTCGAAATCCCTCCAATCCCACTCTGCCGCCCGAAATAATTCTGGCGTTGTAGCTGCCCTCCAACTCTCCAATGGAGGGAAAAGGTCGGTCCAAATGGCGGCAGTCCGGAAGGTTGGCAACAATGGCGCTTTGTATAAATGCATGTGGCCGAAGCAAAGATAAACGGCCGTAGCAGGATATTGGAGATTTCTGTAGAGCTTGGTAGGGCATATCTCAATGGGCGCAAGGTCGGTTGACACTGACGAGCTAGGCAAGACAACCATAACAATAACTTGAAGAATTAGAAGTAACTTTAATGGCGGCAATTGGAGACTTTTGCAGCATTCGTCAAACAGATCAATTATAAATTCGTAGGAGGGATATTTTCAGGCAATTAGGAACTCGTCGTTAGTGACGTGCGAGCCGATTTCCAGGCAATTAAATTTTTATTGATGATTTGCTAGTAAACAATTGGTTTTCAAATAGCCATTTTTGAATTTCATGGTTTGCTAGAAGCGAAAATGAGATTGCTAATAAGAGCATCATAAAAAATTAATGATATATGAATCATGATAAGATTTTTTTTTTTTAACAAAAATCGAAAACGGTGAATAATTATTTTTCGCGTTAATTAATAGTGTGTTTATTTTAGGCGATTGTCAACCGCAATCCGTCTTTGACTATCCGCACCCCAAAATTTCAAAAAACACATTTTCTCGTTGAACATTTGTGGTCACTTGCCCCAAAACATGGGACGGAAGGCGTATTATCGCTCGAGAACTTGGGGAAACGGGTTAAAAAAGACATTGAGGTTTGCAGATGCTGTGTAGTCCTTTGGAATTCTTATTTCCAGAGCAAACAGATGTTTGCATGTATCTGTCTTTTACTAGGAAGCAGTATGACTCTCCATTGTAAAGCTGCGATCGTCGTCTAGGGCGAGGGTGGTGATGATGTGTGCGGCCTCTACACGGCCGGAAGCGGATCCCATTTGCACGGCGGCGATGTAACTCCAAACCCATGATAGAATTGGATTTGCAATGGGTGGAAGACGGAGGAGGATTCCTCCGCCGCAGACAACACCGTCATCAGAGTACACTGAAAGGAGCCAGCGAAGGTCACCCAGGGACGCATCGAGGAGACTGATAACCAAATCAATACTTTAATCTCCACCAAAACAAACACTAACATTCACACACTCAAGAAATCGCCGCTGCAAATTGAGAGACAGAAGAACGGGGTGCGACAAAGGTAAATATCGGGTTGCGAATAGTATTTCGAGTTGCGGTTAATATTGGGGTGCGAAAAGCCAAATACGGGTTGCGATTAACAATCGCCTTATTTTAAGGCGATTGTTATCCGCACTGCAGTTTTGGCTATCCGCACTCTTTTTGAATGAGTTATTACGCGTCTTTTAAAAATATGTCTTGTACATCCATTTTTAGGAAAAATGTTCAACACGAAAGTTGTAGATATCGTCGATATCTACAACTTTTGTGTTGAACACTTTTCCTAAAAATGCATGTACAAGGAGTATTTCCAAAAATTCGCTATAGTTACGCACATATTTCAATCAGTGCGGCAATACGTCTTGTGCGTGCATTTTTTAGCAAAAGTGTTCAACACGAAAGTTGTAGATCTCGATGAGATCTACAACTTTCGTGTTGATCACTTTTCCTAATAATGCATGTACAAGACGTATTTCCAAAAGACGCATAATAACTCATACAAAAAGAGTGCGGATAGCCAAAATTGTAGTGCTGATAACAATCACCTATTTTAAACTACGTTAATTAATTAAGGTTGCTGATATCCGCACTGCAATTTTGGTTATTCGCACTCTATTTATATGAGTTACACACGTGCCTTTTGGAAATATGTCTTGTACATGCATTTTTAGGAAAAGTGTTCAACACAAAAATTGTAGATCTCGTCGAGATGTACAACTTTCGTGTTGAACACTTTTTCTAAAAATGCATGTACAAGTCGTATTTCCAAAATTTCACTATAGTTACGCCCAGGTTTCAATCGGGGCGGCAATACGTCTTTTTAGTTCATTTTAAAAAAAGTGATCAGCACTGAAGTTATAGATCTCGACAAGATCTACAACTTTCGTGTTGAATATTTTTCCTAAAAATGCATGTACCGTATTTCTGAAAGACACGTATATAATATTATAACTCATACAAACATAATGCGGATAACAAAACTGCAGCCCGGATATCAATAAAATTTTTACCAAGAACTCGTGGGTTGTTTTCGTCGCTTCAAAACTGCCGCACAAGTGATGCTTCAGTGCCCGCCTTTCCGGTAACCGGTGCAATGTCGGCGAAGCACCCGCCGCAAGCGGCTGAGGTGTTGCCGTTGGTGGAATTCCGGGCTGTCGATGACGACGCCTGGTACACCGTCCGGCTCCGTCTGGCGGATCACAAACTGCGGATCATGTACTGCGAGTTCCGCGAAGCATTGGACGTCGTGTACTCGGCCGAGTCGTTCCCGGACCTCGAAAGCATAGAGAAGTTCCGGAAGCGATTCCGCCCTATCTCGAAGCAGTTGCAGGACAGGAATTGCGATGGAATTGTCAAGGGCATGCGGGTTTGCGCTTCGCAGCGCTTTGGCGAGGAAGAGTTGAAGTTCTATGATGCGTTTGTTCAATCGGTATGTCCGCGGTGATTCTAGGTTTTTGGGTAATGGTTCTTAATTTACTGTAAAAATTTCTTATGGTGATGGTCTGTCGGCGGGTTAGTGGATTGATCGGGCACTGGTTTCAATTTGCTGTTTATTTATTTATTTACTGGCATGTTCGGATTAATTTGCTTGGTTTCCTTGAACATCTTATGGTTAACCTAGTTGCTGGAAGTTAGAAAAGCTTGTTTCTAAGAATCTGTGAATCAACTGTGTTCTATGATCTAGTTGGATGCAGATAGAAATCATTCAAATCAATATAAAACTATTCAAACACCTCAAACATTATGAATTTATTTTCACAATTAGAATGAGTGACATGCATCTTAAAACAATCAAATAAGATCTTAGGGTGCCAATGCTTGTTTCTTCACTTTGATGTTTCAAATTTTCCTTTTAAGGTCTTTTTTGTGCTTCTGAGTAGAGTTAAAGTTAGTTTTTGTGCTTTTCTACTCAGAGATATGTTGAAATTTTTTATTTATTTATTGTTTTTTTGTATTACCCTGATTCACTGGGCAAGAGAGGTAATGGTTACCTGCTTCATTAGCGTGCAATAAATGGAATTATCATTATGAACCATAGGTAACTAGTAACTAGGTAACTAGTAATGTCCGAGGGAACTAGTAATATCCGAGGGAATTTTTTTCTATTTTGGATTTGATCATGTATTATAGGCTTTAGTAGGATGAACCATAGGAGGATTCTTGATGGCTATGCGTCCAGTGACTGCAGAGAACCGCTCGATAGCACGTCCGGCCTGCGTTGCCTACAAGAATAGTGCCGCATAATCTGTCTTATTACAAGAACCAATGTTTTCGTCAGTATTCATGGAGTCCATTGCCAGCTCTCGATTGTTCTTCCTGTTTAGCCTTCTAATAATCGGAGAAGAAGAGCGAATGAATTTGAATGAATCGCCGGAGGGAAGAGTGAACGAATGAATCGCCTTCCTCGGTCGTGAGAACAGGTTGCGGGAGGCTTGTAATCGCGAATGGAGAGGTCGCTAGGTCAGAATTGTGGGTGGATGGGTGGGTGGGGGGGAATTTAGGCTAAATTGAATTCCAATGGAATTCGATGTCGAACTGCGGCAATTCCAATTCCAATTATGTTCTCCAATTCCGCCCAAACGAACGGGGCCTGAGAGAAATTATACTTGGTTTTGTTGTAGCTTATGATCTTGCAATAGTGAATGCCTATTTTAAGAAATGAAAAATGCATTTAATTACTATGAAAAGTGAACTCATTAGATCACAAATATACTTCTTTGTTACTTAAAAGAAAATATAAAAATATTGAAAAATTTGTAAATTGATTTTAGCCGCACAACATGGAGTAGTATTTTGGAGGTAAATTTTAGGAGTATAAAGAAAACAATAGAATTAATTCAACAGCACCAGAGACATGAACCTTAGGCACCAAATTATTTATTGATAAGAAGATGTGGAGTGAGGAAACACAAAATATTAGTAGGGAAAATATATGTTCTTAAAGACACAAAAAAATGAATGCCACCAAAGACCTAGCCACCCCCACTCCATCTTATTGTTACAACTTTCCTACCATCCTCCCAAATCCTTCATCGACGTTGTCTCCGCACCTATATTCGTCCATCTTCGCCAACATCCATTCCGGGTTCCCCTATGCCTATGAGTCTTTTTATTTGGAGTATTTTACTTTCTTCATTGTGCAATTGAATGCCACCAAAGCCATAGCCACCCCCACTCCATCTTATTGTTACAACTTCCCTACCATCCTCCTAAATTCTTCCTTGACGCCGTCTCACCTATATTCTTCCATCTTCACCAACATCCATCCCGGGTTCCCCTATGCCTATGAGTCTTTTTATTTGGAGTATTTTACTTCCTTCATTGTGCAATTGAATCTCATATGATTAGTGACACTTGCTCATATCTATTTACTTCATTGCATTTTAAGATTTGCAGAGCTTATTTCATTTCTCATTAAACTAAGCGCTCTCACTGGACACAAATTAAATCTCTCTAATTCCTATCATCGATTGTGATTGTCTTGTGTTGGTTGAATAATTTATTTACCATTTGCAATCTATTGTTGGATATTAGTATTCTTCGCGTCATTTCGTATTGCATTTTTTAAAGTCCATTTAGCATGTCCTGCCAGTCACTTCACCCATTAAGTCTCAAGTAGATCATCATTGCACGCACAACCTTACCCTACATCACAGGATATTTATTGTTTTCTGTAAAGTTCTTTTAAATGAAAACAGGTTGGAAGGTTACTCAGTAAATGCTGACTAATGTTGGTTAGAAAAATTTGTTGATATTTTTTGTATTTCTTTTGCGTAACATGGTGCTGTAGAGTAGTGATGGAGATCATTGGCGCAACATTGAAGACGATTGAATCAACATTTTTGGATCATTAGATAGTCCGTGATTGCGCCAGGCTCATTCTTATGCATTTTTTCATGTATTTTTTATTTACTTTTCGAACATATATTTTGGGATTTAGGTTGAGTAATCCGATTGGTCGATTTGAGCCATCAAATCATTTAAACTAATTCCTCCCTCTATAATATGCTAGCCACCGAGGCACCGACCCATGAGGGGTATTGAAGATTTCTGTTTTCCAAAGGAGAACACTCCTTGATCTGCCTACAGTGGGACGCCGAGAGTCAGCTGCGGTGCGACGTCGCAGGTTCCTGATATGCTAGAGTCATATTGAGATCAATATGATGAAATTTGCATTGCATTAAACGAACATAAGGATACAATCGAGAGACAAGCTCTCGCCAAGCATCCAGAGGTTGTGTCCTCCTTGACACTCCACTCTCCAAGAGAGCCAAAACCTAAGACTCCAAAAGGATGCTCATCTAAAGACACTACCACTCCTATATATAGGAGAGTGAGGAAATACAAAGTGCAATAATACCCATGGGCTACATAGACTAATATCTGCGTGTGGCGGCCCGCATCGTATCAACACGCTCCGCCCAAAAAACGACCTTGTCCTCAAGGTCGAGGGCCGAAGGGGTCGTCCGAAAGCGTGCGCGGATCCAAATCCCCGAAGTTCGGATCATCATCTTCAGATCCCAACAACACACATAAATTTCTGAGAGGGCAGATATGGGTGGGCGAGAAAGGTTGCTTGCAGCGAAAGCAGAGGCCCTTGCGACGAAGCTCGATTTGCTGTTGGTAAGAGAAACGATGGGGCCATCGGGGTGCCTGTGGAAGCGAAGGTGGCGGCTGCGGAGGCGGGATCAGTAGCTGGGGCCTAGGTGGGGGCAGAGGGTCCAAGCGCGGAAGAGGTGACGGTAATGGCCGCGGCTGTTGGCGCGACCGAGCTGAGGAGTATAGTGGAGCTGGGTAGAGTTCCTCGTCGAGATACCTAGCCTTCTCCATTGCGCAGGAAAGAGTAGACGGGTTGTGGACCCGAAGGCGCGCATGGAGGTGGGGGTGCAGACCCGCCAGGAAATAGCCCAAGTAGTGGTCGGTGGCTAGGTAGGGAACGTACGTAGCGACCGCGATGAATTCGTCGATGTAGGTGGCCACAGAGTCAGACTGGTGGATGGAGCTGAGGCGCTCAATGGCATTACCCGCTTGACGGTTGTCGTAATGTCGGAGGAGTTCCTCCTTTAATGTGGGTCAGGGGAGGTCAGGTACATGCTGGCGCATCCAACGCACCCAATGGAGTGCCGAACCCTCCATATAGATAGTGGCAAGGGGGGCCTTTTGGTTGGCGGGGGTGGACTGCAGGCCGAAGAACTGCTCGGCGCGGGCGATCCACCCGAGAGGCTCGGTGCTATCGAACACAAGAATCTCAATCCGGCGGAGATGGGCCGGGGCAATGTCCGACGCGGGGTGCAGAAACCCCATGTGGTCGGGAACATTTTGAATTGGTGTGGTGGAGGAGGGGCCAGAGGGCAATTAACTGTCGTGGTCGTAAGTCCTCGAAGGAGGAGAGTGAGATCCGCCAGCTGGGCATCGATGTGATCCATGCGCTGGGAGTCTGAGATGGCAGTGGTGGAGGTGTTCTCATCGGCGTGGAGGGTCATTGCACGAGTCGTGGGCATGAAACAACGGCTAGGTGTAGCGGCGAGTAGCACCGGAAGGCTGCGATAGCTGTAGGAGGGCGGCCCGACATGGCGGAAGGTGGCGAGGAGGAGGAGCCTCCGCAGAAGCCGCAGGAGGGCCTCCAGAATGCGGGGGAAAGAGATGGAGAAGGCATTGGTGGAGGTGGGCGGATCTCTACTCAGCTGAATTGCTGCTGGAAGGATGAGGCAGCGCTTGACAGGCTGGAGCAGCCGCTGGAAGGGGCAGAATGCTGCGAAGGCGCAAAAAAGCGCCGACGTAGTCGCTGGAGGAGTCGGGCCAGAGCGTCGAGGCGGTTGTCACTGGCAGCGGGCGCGGGAGTCGCGATGGTGGTCGGCTGGATCGTGGAGTCAGACGCTCGACAACGAAATCTCGCGGAATCGAAAAAAAAGGAGTAGCTGGGCGGAAAGCCGCACTCGCGGAATCAGAACGAGACGAGGCGGCGGAATTAGGGTTCGGTGGAATCCTAAACGAGGGCAGGTCGGACCAGTTGATACGCTAGAGTCGTATCGAGATCAATAGGATGAAATTTGCATTGCATTAAACGAACATAATGATACAATCGAGAGACAAGCTCTCGCCAAGCATCCGGAGGCTGGGTCCTCCTTGACACTCCACTCTCCAAGAGAGGCAAAACCTAAAACTCCAAAAGGATGCTCATCTAAAGACACTACCACTCCTATATATAGGCGAGTGGGGAAATACAAAGTGCAATAATGCCCATGAGCTACATAGACTAATATCGGCGTGTGGCGACCTGCATCGCATCAGTTCCCGCCTCCGGGGGTGCCGACGCCCTGTCCGCCATCTCTCTTGCCTACAATGCTCTGTTCTAAGCCCGCAAACCTCCTCCCCGACGCTACTGCGAACCACTAACCCATTGTTCCTCCCACCGTTTCCCATTTATTCCCCCTCCAGCATCCACGATCAGTCCTCCATCTCCGTCAACTACCATTACATTTTCCCCTTCCCATTTTAATGCCGACCACTCATACTCTACCATATCACGACAGCCCCCTGCTCGTTTACCCTCAAACCGATGCCCCATCCCCCTGTGACTACCATTGCAACCTCTCAGGGATCCGTCCAAGCCACCCCTGCCCCGCAACCCCCCTCTTCAGGCCTGCCGCCACCTCCTACTGCCAGATTTACCTGCCCTAGCCACCGTTCTTCCCAAGCCCCCTTCCAGCCATTGCACCAACCTTCCCTAGCCACTCTAGCCCAAACCGAGCCAACTCACACCCGTTCCAGCCTTATTCAGCCCACATTCCGCCCCTCCTCCTCTCCATCCCCCACAAACAACCATATTATCCTTCCGCCGACTACCATACAACCACCATTGTCATTACGGAACGCCTTTGTCGCTCCTACAAGTAGTGAACCTCCACGCCTTCATCCTCGGCCCATTACTCGGTGAGTCTGCATTTTTTTTTCAAATCTTACAATGTATGGCTGCACTGTTTTATTTCTAGTTATATTTGACACAATTAATTTTGTCTTGTATCTTTCATTGAATATGACATCTTTCTCTTAGTCTTATGCACTCTATATAATTTGCCATCATTGTCTACTTATCTTACTTGAACTGTTTGCTATAAATTATCAATATTTGTGTGAGCATTAAAGTTTTGTTATTTAATTAATTACTCGTCGGAATTAATTGCATGAGTGAGTTGTTGCATTGCATTTGCATCAGAGTTAGGTCTATGTTGTGAGTTTTTGATTAATTGGATTGCGTGTTGCGTGTGTGTTTGCCCTTGCACTTACATTTTAGGGTTGGTCTTAGATCCCATTACATATGCATGTTCTTGTTTGTGTTTCATTTATGGTTAGGGTTTTCGTCTTCGGTCACCTATAGATTCGTCCTCATCAGGTAGGCTAGGTGTGTGAACACTAGCTATGCAGCCCTAAGTGTGGTGCCAAGAAAATAATTCTTATCTAGCCTTAGGATGATGCGTGTATGCAAAGAGTGATCCAACAATAAATTGCATTCAATAATTAAATCCCACGCAGTTATCACAGACAAGTAACAAATAATTTGAAAGCAAACAAATTATGATTTCCTCCATTGGAGGGCCGATAGAGAAATGCACAAGCGATAAATCTTGCAAGAAGTGATCAATAACAAAATGAAAAAACTAGCACAGCAACACATCTATAATCATATAAGAACCAAGTTCGTACAATAATGCTAAACATAATGAAACCAGACAAAAGAAATTCACGAGTGAAGGGACGTAGGTGTAGGAGCGGCGATTCAGTGATCGTAGAGGCGATGAAGGTGTATGTCGGGGCTGCGAAGAAGAAGGGGCTACTGCGTGTGAGTGGGCTTGGAGGAGGGAAGTTGTGGGCGTGTCTTGGAGGAGGGAAGTTGTGGGCGTGGCTTAGGAGGGTTGCTGAAAGGGTACATATAGTTGGAGAAGAGTGGATCGACTGGTGGGAGGATAAATATTCATGGATGTAATGGTAATTTGAGTGGGGAGGCTGCTATTGGGGAAAACAATGAATGACGGCTATTGGGGGGTGTATTTGGCATGTAAGGCTGCTGCAGGTAGGGGTAAAAAGGGCCTGGCTGTTGCATGAGGTGGTCAGTGTGTGGATTTTATGCTTTGGGCAATTTCTATTTGAGTGGGAAATGTATGGGCTGGCTTTGGTTAGACTTAGGAGTGGGCGATTGAAGGGGTTTGGGCTGGGGGGGGGGGGGGCTGGGTTGTGCAACAACAAGAGACTGCTCTTTGGAAAGTCGGCTGTAGGAAAACAGTGAAGGGAAGGGACCGGCACAATGGAAAATGCCGGAAACAAGGCAAGGAATGAAGATAACATACCAAGGCGTCGACATCTTGGGGTTTCGTGGAGTCCGCACAATAGGAGATCGCCGAATTCTGGGAACATGTCTCTCCAAAATCTGCGGTACCCCATCACGGCTGCCCCTACTTCTTATTCATAATAAAACATGACTCAGGGCAACCATCTTGGATGGTTATGATTGCCCATAACGATGGTTGTATGATCCCATTAAATAAAACACTAAAAAAATAAAACAAATACATGGAAAATATCGAAACGTCGATCCGGACGCAATCACAGATCAGATCATCCATCAGGCGATGGCAAATATGGCAAGTGATAAATCTGGTCAGAACGGGCCCAAAACTCGTGCACCACCGTCTCGTCGATCCCCACTATTCTCCCCGATTTGAAAAAATTCATCTCATGATGAATGGAGATGAGTATTCTCTCGGTGTATGCTAGGTAAGAATCAATATGCCTTTTCAGATGCCATCCAAGTATTGTCGTTGAAAGAGCGTCCTCTCCAATGAACCATCATTAGGGAGATGATCCTCCAAATGAGTATCATCGTATGGGATAGTTTCCTCAGAGAGGCTGGTGAGGCATCCACCACAAGATCAACATTAGTCTCTCGACTCTCACCCAAGATATGACTAAGCACCATGTCGTGAAGAGATTCTATGGAACCATCACTCAAAGATGAGTCTATGATCGAAGGATTAACTAGATTTATATGGGTGTTGGGGACATATATACCACTATAGGGTCATTGGGCTGCTTATGCTCACTCTCGTGACCATACTCACTAATCATAATAATATCGCTCTCCACTTGCAACACAATGTGATCAGACGCAATTCCATACTCAAGTGGTATATTACTCATCAAACACTAAACCTCATGAGGATGGAATGTATCATAGTCAGGTGTTGGGCCTCTCGTGTCAGTGGGAGCATTACTAGACGCATTGGTGTCTGTACCTAAACCCATAGGCTTTATCCCATCGGTCCTTTTAAGGCAGTTTCAGGCGGTCAAAGTGAGTATCCATGCGATCAAATTGATCAAGAACCAATCGCTGAGTTCAGCATCCGACATCTCTGTTTTTTGAACGTTAGGATTGTTTATACGCATGATGTTATTCTTAGGATAGTGACTTCTATAAGGATCCTAATAATCATCTAGATGATCGTTCCTAACATAATCAAATTTTGTTCAAGGGTAGACATGCTCCCTATGAACGTGCGGCGGTGGACGAGGACAAGCATATACATATTCTGGTTCCTCAACTAGAGGAGAGGTGTAGAGATGATGACCCGAATGATATCGGCTTTATTAACATAAAATCGTGTCGAACGATCACTATGGTTATGCTTATATAACCTATCGACTCTATAAGACCTACCACTACGGAACATAAACGCGACCAAACCTTGGGCTCTGTTACCAACTGATCTAGGGTAGGCTAGGCGTGTGAACACTAGCTATGCAGCCCTATGTGTGGTGCCGGGGAAATAATTCATATTTAGCTTTAGGATGATGTGTGCATGCAAAAAGTGATCCAACAATAAATTGCGATTAATAATTAAAGCATAAACCCTACCCAATTATCACAGACAAGTAGCATATAATTTGAAAGCAAACAAATAAGGATTTCCTCCTTTTGGAGGTCCGATAACTAAATGTGTAATCGAATAAATTCTGTAAGTAGTGATCAATCACAAAACGACAAATTAGCATAGCCAAACATTTATAATCATATAGGAACCAAGTTCGCACAATAATGCTAAACATAATGAAACCAAACAAAAGAAACTCACGAGCGAGAGGCTGTAGGTGTAGGAGCGACGATCCGGTGATCGTAGGCGATGGAGGTGGATGTTGGGGCTATGAATAAGAAGGGGATGTTGTGTTAGACTGGGCTGGGAGGGGGGCAATTGTGGGCATGGCTTGGGAGGGTTGCTGGAAGGGTACATGTAGTTGTCAGGGCTTTGGAAGAGTGGATCGGCTGGCGCGAGGATAAATAGTCAGGGCTGTAAAGGGAAATTGAGTGGGGCAGCTGCTATTGGGGAAAACAGTGAATGGCGGCTGTTTGGCATGTAAGGCTGCTGCAGGAAGGGGTAAAAAGGTCTTGACTGTTGCAGGAGGAGGTCCCAGTGTGGATTTTAGGGTTTTTATATTTGATACGGTCCTGATCTTGGTTTTACCTTCTATTCATCGGAAATTTATCATTAAATATTTTTCTTGGAATTTTTTAACATTTAGAAATAATCTGTTTTAAAGTATTGATGTAAGCTTCTGATTAAAACTTAAAATGCAGATACAATTTGTTTTCATATAAAGGCACATGAATTCCTGTTTTCCATTTTATTGCTAACCTTTTTTTGCCCTTTTATACATTTTCCTCTTTTAAAAACTTTTACAACCCTTTTTATTCGAATATCAATGTTTGTCATATTAGATTGTTCATAATGTGATGTTTATCTAACTTACATTGTCTCTCAAGTTCACCTGTTGTAATGCAGGTAAACCCTTCCATCCACCCATTGCAAGAAGGACAGTGCCGATGCAAATTTGAGCTATTGTGGCAGCATGGTCCACTAAATGGAAAAAAGAGTATTGTTGGCATTGAAGATTTATGCCTCATCACATCTCGAGGCACAGGTTTTAACCTGATATTGGAAACATTTCTGGATAATGTAAAGAAGAAACTTCTGTCAAAATATGGTGAACCACAAAACATGCATGTTTTCTCTCCAGTAGCAGTTTCCACTTGTACCAATCAAATCCCTAGTTCCCCAACCGCACACAAGTTAAAAAAGTCCCGACAACATTTCGACAGTTCCATGGTAGTATATGTTTTACTAATCAAAATTAACTACATTTTTGGTCATAATTTAAGGTATTGATATTGGATTGATGTTTTGTGGTTCAACCTATATATGATTTTTAGCAGATATATTATGAAGTCTTTTCACGTCATGCCAAAATTCTTATTTTATATGTATACATGTTGATATGTGCATTCATATATACTTGTGTGCGTGCTAGAACAAGTTTTTGTGGACATGTATGTAAGCATTATATATGATGTATGCCTATATGTACAAGAGTATTTATATTCTTACAAATGTATGTTTGTATGTGTTTCTAAATCAATTTGAATTACTCTGCACATGTCAATCTGCGCAAGTACTTATATACCCACTTATCTGTACATGTAGCATTGAATTTTATATTCTTAAAATAATACACGTCAGTTTTGTTACTGCTTTCAATTTTTCTGATGGAAAAAACAGTCTAAAGAGACCTCATTAATTCCAACATTTAAATCTTAGGGTTTGTTTTGGCTGTGTAGAACATAAGCATGAGGTTATATATGATGATAGAAATCTTAAATTTGAGTTTGGGTCGTTAAAATAAGAGGTGTCTCAAGGCAACTATGCCACAGGCAACTATGCGACGATTAAATATAAAGGCAGATTAAAGTACACTATATAATTTCAATCTGTTCGAATTTGAAGTCGAGCGAATAGTCACGAAGTTACTGGTAATCAAGTTGAACATGACTGAAATGAGAACACTAATGTGTTTGAATTGTAGAAATGTTTCCTTCATAAATGATTGCATACAAAGTACTATGACAATAATATAAATCATAAGCCATAGAAAATTGGCATAGGTGGTTTGCATGTAAATTATGTGCTGAGTCCAGCCCCCTTAATTTAACGATGAGCTTTACATCAACATTTGGTTTGAAAATATGAGTTATTTTTTTTCTTTTAATGGTTCCTAGGTTTACACTTGGATTTAGGAAGATGCGCTTTAGGGTCTTTGGACCAAAAAGATCAAGTTTCTTGATCTTCTTGATCATTTTTGATTGGTTCTTGCAACATATTGATCTTCTTTGTTCCTTTTTCTTATTGTTCTTCTTATTCTTCTTCGTTCCCCTCTCTTCTTATTCTCTTTCTCCTCTTTCAGTAGGCGTCGACAATTCATTGGGGGTTTGAAAGGGAGAGACTGATGGAGAGGTCACTGACAACTGAGAGCTTGGAGGAGTCATGGATGCTGACAGTTGTGAAGGATCTGGAAGGGAGTACGACAACTATCTTAGGGGAGCCTTTAGGGAAGTCGACTTTAGAGGAAGAGGGGTGCAATTAGATTAGAGTTTTGTTTTCTGGGGAATCCAGATTAATATTCATTCATGAATAAATATGTCTTTACTTTGATATTACATGGAATTTCAAATAAAGAAATTCTAAAAAAAGAATCTCCCCGATTACTTTGTCCTTGACTTGCTCAATTTGATTTTACACCATAAATAAAGTGCTAAAATTATCTAATAAATGTATTCTAAAAGTTCATAAAATTCATGTGCGTCAACCGCCCTTTTCTACCTGTTCCAAATTTACAAATTTTCCCAACACTCAACTGATCATCTATTTTTTTTTTAAAAGAATATATTTTGCGTACATACATATGATGCCTTTCTCTTCAATCTCAATGCTCTGATCTTCTCTTCAATCCATTGGTTGCTTTTGTAGATATCTAGGGCTAAAGATGACCATAATCTTTTTTATTTACTCATGATATGATATGTAGATCTGTGTGATGGTTAGAAGATGAACTATTAGATTAGTTGATAAAACAAAATTTTAAGGCTTGTAAACGAAATTTTGTAGATCAAAAGTTATGCAAAATGATTTGGGCAAATTTGGGCATCATATGCAGCGTTAATCAGATCAAATTGAAACTGAGGTCTTATAAGGCTGACTTCAAATATTCGCTGAAACTGAGGTCTTATAAGGCTGACTTCAAATATTCGCGCTAGGGATAACGATGAAAAAAGTTGTTGCTATCATGAAGCTCAGTTCTCATATGCTCATGCTATTGTAGGGGTAGTTGACTTTAGAAGTTGGCGTAGTTGAAGCTGTTTTTTTTTAGAACCCTTCTGTCTCTATAGATTAAGAATATTTGGTTTTTGACTAGGCTGCGAGAGCTGATCAATGACTACAAAGTGCCATGGCTTCTTGTCATGAACACCTGTTACTAGTTACTTATGTTTAAGATGTTGGCTCTGTAACTCTGTTCATAGAGTATGTTTCTTCTCTCTTGGAGGAGAGTAATGAAATCAATCATTAAACATGAGAAGGAAAGTGGCATGTCATATGCTATTATGATTGATTCTGGTCTTTACTTAATCTATAAAAAAACAAAAAATTTGCATTGTCATAGTAACCCAAGCTTTAAATACAACAACTCTCTTTTTCTGCCTGAAGTTTTCAGATTAAAAAAAATTACATAATGAAGATTGTCTTGCCTTTGTAGCATATGAGGGCTTTGGAAGCAGAGACGATATTGAAGCACACTGCTGGAGGTATATATTCTTTGTGGTGGTATATTCTGAAGACGTATTTCCCCTTTTTCCCTGTAATTTTAGTGACCCTTTTCCTGATAGGGAGATCTTCTAATGAAAGCATGGATGACAACTTGGAGCAAGATGTTGATATGGGAGGGCAATCACTTCAAAAATTTATAAAAATTGAAAAGAAAAGAACCTTCTACTTCTGCAGGATTGACAACTTGGAGAAAGATCTGTCACCTTTCACACTTATGCATTTTATACATGAGCATCTTGGAATAACATGTTCAGCTATTGTCTGCCCTTCTACATCACATGAATTCTGTACCAGGGGGTTCATCCTAGTAGATGGGAGTAATCAATATCATAAATTAGTGGATTTTTTGATTAACAGAGAATACTTCATTGTTTCGTTGAGGGGAAGGTATGTATCATTGTTACTAGTCTCTAGTATTGGTTAACATTTAGCGATGCTCAATTTTGTGTTGATAATCATTCCATTGACATTCAATTTATAACTTTTTACTTTGCACAATCCTTAGCACGGACTCTAGCATAGGATCACATTATGAGGCAAGATTGGGTGGCTTGTTGCCTCAAGAACCTCTGGGTCGATCTATGGCAAGATAAGATGGAGCCTATTCCACGACATCCTGAACGGAGGTGTCAGAGGATATGAGCAGATGACCGGAGAGTCCCGTTGACCTTGGCGGTGAATGCGAACATGGGACTGGGAGGGGGAACCAACAGAGTCGAGGGAGCTCTAACCTCTTACAGAAATGTCGCGAAGTAAAATCTATTGCTTGCCTTGGAACCAACTTTTCCAAGGCTTAAACATACATGTTTGAAATTACGTAGGATGACTGCTCTCAACTAGGTTTGACCCAACTTGATCCCGAAAACAACAATCACAATTGAAATTAAAATATTATGACAACATAACTAAAATGCACAACTAATTAAAATAAATAAAGGTCACATGCTGACATGATTATGGATGAGAGGGTGAGCCTTGTGTTCGTATGTTCTTCCCTTGAACACATCTGTAACATCATTCCCCTACTTCAGTAAGACCTTTCTGCAAGCTCGAAGTCAGGTAAGCCTGCTGAAACTCAAAGTGATCTCGAAATCTCCTATCCTTACTCATCCTTCCATTGAATGAAAATTCAAATTCGCCTCTATTGATACATGACTTCTCTACCTGCATTGGTTTGAGAATAACTCTTCCTTCCATAAATGCATGGAGTGTTGGGACGTCAGTAGGAGTATAATGAGGATTGCAGTTCGAGAGGGAACATTGGGGCCCACATCGATCTACATACATAGAAGATATACATAGGATCGTCATCTAGATGATCCGAGCCCGTAGTCACGTCCACTTGAAGCATTTCTAGCTTCTTCTCATCCCCCTTATATGTCATTCCGTTTATGATTTCTATAATGATGAGCACAAATGGGGAGGTTGGAAGAAGAAACATCTTGCCCTTAAACCGGATCAACCCATCATCAAAGCTTCATGACGCTCATACTTACCTTCTACAATTCGCTCCTTCATGCTTATGAGGATGGTGAGTTTGTTCTTGGATATCAAAGGGTTGAAGATGGGGTCGTGAGATAGAAAACAATGCTCCTTGCTTTCATCCCTATGGGACTGGACGTCGACTGCTTCGTTCAAGCTACCAGACTGGTTCATCTCCACCGCAACGATCATATAGTATGGGTCCATTCGGGCTCCATTGCATACGACCATCACAAATTCATCATTATAAAGTGATATAGAAAAGAACAACTACTGCAAGGATAACTCAAAGTACAACACAACATAAATAAACTCAAAACCCAGAGTGTCCACATCTATAAATAATCAGAAGTAATCGGCCTTATTGTTTTACAATCATATCATCCAACAAATCCAATACATCAAAATATATCAAAATCCTAAGCTACCTCGGCTCGCAGGCCGACAAAATAAGCAAAGGAAAAGTATAACTAGAAGAGAGGAGGGGGAAGTCAACACTTAATGATTCTTGACTTTTATAGTCGGCTAGCGCGCTCCTGCATTAGAGTCTTGCCCTGCATCCAAATTAAAAAGAACGGTACAAGTCATATGCACCAAGCTGGAGCGTACAAGTCATATGCACCAAGCTTGGAGAGAAATTGCTGATATAGGGGGCGAGACAAGACCTTAGTGAGGATATCGGAGATTTGATCGGCAACCCACACGTGTCGTAGAATCAGTTTCCGAAGTTGAACTTTTTCCCGGACAAAATGACAATCAACTTTAATATGCTTTGTACGCTCGTGAAACACAGGGTTTTCGACGATGTGAATAGCAACTTGACTATCACAAAATAGAACAACTGATGATGAAAGTTTGATACCTAAATTAGTGAGGAGACTTTCTAGCCATGTAAGTTCTGAGATGACGACAGCCATGGGGCGATACTCCGCTTCAGCTGAAGACCGAGCAACCACAGTTTGCTTCTTGTTTCACCTAGTAACCAAGTTCCCGCCAAAATAGGTGCAGTAGCCGCTCGTGGACCGATGATCGTCTAAGGACCTAGCGTAATCAGTTGTGGATATCCTTCGACATGTCGGCAGACATAAAGGTTTCATGGAAAAAACGACACGTTTCCGATATTTAACCCTCGCTGCGCGGGGAGCCGGGGATGCCTTTGTGCACCGGGCTGCCCTTTTTTATCTTTTTGGAATATATCCTCCGATATATCTGCTATTGATCGATATTTTCGCCGATATATCGGCCTATATATCCCTACATTTTATCGACTGTTTTTTTTTTCAGTTTATTTTAATTATTGTCTATGGTCCAATAGACAATAAACCAAAATTATTTCATTGTTTAGGTAGTTTTTTTCATTCCTCTGCCTTTTTTACTTGTTCAAGTTCATCATCGACTTCAATTATGCATGGTCTTTGAATTATTGACTAAAGGTTTCTTATCTTTCATTGTCATTGACAACTTACTGACTTTCTGCCTCCTCTTACTTTGTTTCACTCGTTATACAGTTATTACTTATGTAGCACAAAATGTTTATATTAGTTTGATAAATTTAGGAGTTCAATAAATATCAAATTATTAATATATTAATATATATAAATTAAAAAATGATTAAATTTATATATAATTACACATAAATAATTAAATATTAAAATCCGATATATGAAATATCCCCGATATATTCCCCGACATATTAAAACTGACATGAAAATCTAAACCGACGTGTCCCCGATATCCGACATCTACAACCTTCATAATATGCAATGAGAGACAAAGAAGTAGAGGGTTTGTATACCAACCCTTGTCCCGGAGGCCGGAGCATTCTTCAAGTATCGAAGAATATGCTCAACGACCTGAAGATAAGAGACCCGAGGGGTATGCATGAGGCGACTAACTGCACCGATTGCAAAGGAAATGTCAATTCATATGACAATAAGATAGATCAGCTTGCCAACAAGATGACGATAATACTTCAGATTAGAGAGAAGTTGATCAAAGTCCGAACCATGAGCGCGGAGCTGATGATTTGCATCCATATGAGTATCCTCAGACTTACATCCAGAGTAGCCTGCATCATGAAGAAGATCGAGACAATATTACGCTGAGACAAGACAAGACCATCAGGTCGTCGGGCTACCTCAATCCCCAAGAAGTAGCGCAGTCGTCCCAAATCCTTAGATTGGAAATGAGAGGCAAGATGTTACTTGATTTGAGTGATGCCGAGAAGGTTATCACCAGTAACAAGGATGTCATCCACGTAGACTAGAAAAATCAATGTGCTAGAAGAATGTTGTCGAATAAATAGGGAGAAATCTGCCGAGCTTCGGGTGAAGCCAAACTCACGAACCACCTAACTAAACATCTCAAACCATGCCCGTGGAGACTGCTTGAGACTATAGAGAGATTTCTTCAGACGACAGACAAGAGACTCCCCCGTGGTTATATAATCAAGAGGTTGCCACATGTACACAGTCTCCACAAGATCGCTGTGAAGAAAGACATTTTTTAATGTCAAGCTGATGGAGCGACCAATGAAGATGAACGACAAGTGAGAGAAGGACATGGATGGTGTTGAGTTTTGCCATCGGAGAAAAGGTCTCTGCTTAATCAAGTCCGTGTTGTTGAGTAAAACCTCTGAAAACAAGATGGGCCTTGAGGCGATCAATAGTCCCATTCGGATGATGCTTCACATTGAATAGCCACTTGCAACTCACAATATGTTTATTAGGAGGAAAAGGAATAAGGTCCCAAGTGTGGTTGACCCAAAGTGCAGTTATTTCCTCATTCATTGCCGCACGCCACCCCAGATGCTGAAGAGCTTCCTGCACATAAGAGAGATTGGAAATAGACGATAGAGAGGTCGCACACTTGCGCAAATCAGAGGAGAGACGATACAGAGAAACATAATTGGAGAGCGGATGTGCGGTGGAGGGTGCCATCGAATCAGCAGTCTGCGGAGTATCAGTAGTAGATGAGGGCTGTCGCGAGGCACCAGATCGAGGATAACGGTGAGAGCAGATACGAAGAGGAGCCGAGGCAGGCGGTGTTGACAGTAGTAAAGGTGGTAAAGGAGAATTGGTGGGAACAAAAGGACGTGAGAGATCAGGAGGTGACATTGACATGGTGACGAATTGATGGAAAAGATGATTTTCCAGGAAAGTGACATCAACAAACGTGATTAGCTTCCGAGTGGAGAGATAGTAATAGACATATCCCTTTTGGGTACGCGAATACCCAACGAACATGTAGCGCGTGGAATGAGGTGCCAATTTGTGAACAGGGGGACCCAGATGGTGAACGTAGCAGACGCATCCGAAGACCTGTGGGGTCAGGGGGAAGGGAGGGCGGTCAGGAAATAGGAGAGAGAAGGGGATCGCAAATTGGAGTACGGATGAGGGTATGTGGTTGATGAGATAACAAGCAATGGAGACAATGAAATTCCAATAGGTAGTGGGGACCTGCATCTGGAATAAGAGAGACTGAACGACTTCGAGAAGGTGATGGTTCTTCCGCTCAGCAACGCCATTCTGTTGTGGCGTCTACGCACATGAGGTTTGGTGGATGATGCCCAACGAGGTGCAGAATTCCCGGAAAGCATGACCAATGTATTCACACGCATTATCAGTGCGAAGAATTTTGATAGCACACTAGCACAGGTAACTTGCATTTGGGTTTCTGCTGTAAAGGAGCGGAAAATGGACAAAAGCGATTACACATCATATATAACCAAGTCATGCGTGAATAATCATCAATAAACGTATCAAAGTAGCGATAACCAGATATATTGACGGTTTTGTAGGGACCCTAGATATCAAAATGTACTAAATCAAAAGGAGTAGTGCTCCGAGTACAATGATGAGGGAAAATAGAGCGATGGTGTTTCCTATAGATACATGATTCACAATCAAAAGGGAAAAAAGAGACATCGGGGAGATCCTTCTGGAGGATGGGAAGATGAGCATGACCGAGACGCCGGTGACAATCAGCAGAGCTAACGAAAGAGAGAGCGGAGGAAGGAAGATCCAGAATGTAGAGCCCATTGCAAAACCGGCCCGTACTAATGATAGTTCGTGTCTGCCGATCCTTGACAACAACAGAAGATTTTGAGAAGGTAATTAGGCAATCATGATCATGAGTTAGGCTGCTGATAGAGAACAAATTGAATTGAGAGCCAGGAACATGATGAACAAAGTGGAGAGATAGAGAAGGAGCGAGCAACAGATCGCCAGAGCCGACATCGGAAGTGGTGTCGCCGTTTGTTACTGCAATGAACTTCGGATACAGAGAGTCCAAGTACCGAGTGGGCGGTTGTGGAAAGACGATAGGTGGCTCCAGAGTCCACAATACAAGATGAGCCAAGAGGAAAGGTAGAGAGACAGGCATGGGATGAGGAGTCCACGAGGTCAGAGTTGCGAGCAATCAGCTCCCGCAGGTGGCGGAGTTCGTCCCGCAGAATGTCGATTTCAATGCGGGGACAGGGGTGGTTAGTGCATCGATGGTTGCAAAACTTATTGGAGGGAGCGGCCTGTCTTCTGCTGCTGCTCGGGCAAGGAGTTGCAGGTGTTCTCATGATTGGATACAGGAGACACCTCGGCAAGCAAGAGTTCGGCACGAGAGAGAGAGAGAGCTCGGCAAGATGGAGAGCTCGACAAATGAAGGTAGCTCAACAAGTAGGAGCTCAGAGAAGCAAACAGAGTTCGGCAAGAGCGGAGCTCGACAAGAGGGAGCTAGGTAGGGCAGCAGACAGGAGCTCGACACAAGGAGAAGCTTCGCCGAGATCGGTAGAGGAGAAGCGTCGAGCTCGACACAGGAGGGCAGTTCGGTATAATGGAGCTTGGCACAGGAGGAGCCGAGAGCGGCGAGCAGAAGATAACAACGAGCTCGGCAGGAAGAAGGAATTATGCGGGAGATCGTTGCACATGCAACGTCGTCGTCGATCTAGCCCAATCGACGAGTCCAGGCGATCGAGCCCAGGCGACTTTGTCGTCGATCGAGCGCCGAGAAAAGGAAACAGAAACGAGCTCGACTGGCGACGAGACCAGGCGACGTCGTCGCCGATCAATCCCGGTGATCGAGGCGGGAAGTTCGTCGAGCGAGCCCGACGGGAGGAGAGATCGAATTGAGCGATCGGAGCAGGCCGTGCGCGGGTATGGGAGCAAGGCCCGAAAGTGAGAGAGGCTCAATTGCAAAACAATTCGGTCCCTAGGATGGGTGGCTCTGATACCATGTCAGATATAGAATAACATGGGCAAATATTTAATTATTCTCATACTTCAAATATTACATTGTACGAAGGGTCTCTATTTATAGAGAGAGGGAAAGCAAAATACAAACTTAAGATATGAGACTAAACGAGAGAAGCCTTATGAGCCTAAATACATGGGTTTTATCTATTTTAACAGAAGTAATGGACATGTTATTGATTCCACACATTTTTATAACGTACCTACCGTGTAATTATATGTGGGCTGCCTACTCCATATGGCTCCAAAACCTTTGTATCGAAGTTACAAGAACTACTAATCATCTTCATTGCGGGTCAGCTCTGTGAATCCTCTATTAGTTCCTAATTGCTACCTGAGATGTTTATTTTGAGTAAATATTTTTGTTCATCATTTCTTCATGCTATCTTTAGTTTCTCTCCGTCATTTCCCCTTCCACGTTTATATTATGTCTCTCTAATTGGTCCATCTTTTGTTCTCAATTATTTATGCCCTTCCTACCTTTTCGCTCAATGATGTTCATTCAGTTTACTAGCTTCTGATGATTTTAATTCAAAAAAATTACATAAGGTACTGGTTCATAGTGTATGAGTGAAAAAATAATCCATAGTAATTTTCATTTATAAAATAGAGCTATAATCCCATATTTAATTGCTATTTAGATTTAGCAAATGCTGTGATGCTGTCAGATTTTGGTAAGTTCGGTGCATCTAGTTTTATAATGCTGACTTTGAAAGTCATGGACGTATATGGGTTGCAAATGAATATTTTGATGCTTCTGAGCGAAACTTAATATTTTTCAGACCCTGGGTAGTTGATATGTGCTGTGGAACAACACAAGGGGTCATGCCTACATATGAGGTCAGTATTTCTGTTTTTTTAGCTTATGAGATCATCCATTCTTTTAGTAATGTTTAACATCTTTGTATTAATTGGAATTTTTATGATGATATTGTTTTTTAGGAACTTATAAGAGTTAGGGTGGAGGGGTATTTTGTTCATATGCGGTCTTTTATGTTTCAGATAATTTGCAAGAGAATGAGAAATGGACAGTTGTGGGAAGAATCGCTTAAATAGATTTAACACCCATGCAACATTTAGGAGGAACAAAAAAGGGATGAAGACCGTTTGGGGGAGTTGACTATAGGGGGAATATCTCAACTGAATTGACTATAAGGGAATATCTCAACTGCAAACGAGTCGAGAAAGAGCTAATAGTACCTATAGGGGTAATATCTCAACTGACAACCGATTTAACTAACACCCATGCAACATTTATCAACTGACAAACGAGTGACTGCTAATAGTACTTTGTCGAGAAGGAGCTTCGAAGACGATGCGAAGAAACGAGGGGGTGAAGACGATGAGAAGATCTTGCGAAGAAGCGACGAAGACGATGAGAAGATCTTGCGAAGAAGCGACGATGACGACGAGAAGATCTTGCGAAGAAGTGACGAAGACGATGAGAAGATCTTGCGAAGAAGTGTGATAGGAACTACTAGGGCAAACTAGAAAAAGTAGAGCTACGTTGCACCGGGACGGAAACGGGATACGGGATATGATACGAAACGGATATGGGAAACGTGATTTTTAAAAAAATACGGATACGGGAAACGTTTTTAAATTTTTTTTAATTATTTTAATATAAGTATTAATCAATATAAAAAAATACAACTAACAAATAAGGTACGTTGAACCGCTACTTGAATCCATGTTACGCAAGTTAAGACCTAATTTAAACAACAATAATAAGTAAACTGCATTTCTATAGCAATATTCAGAAGGAACCTACAACAAAATACAGTAAAATACAACAAATACAGCAAAATACAGATACAGGAGCAAAATACAGCAGCAGGAAAATACATACAGCAACATACACACAGCAGGAAAAATACAGCAGGGAAAATACATAGCAGGGAAAATACAGCAGGAAAAATACAGCAGGAAAAATAGAGCAGGAGGGAAAATACAACAGGAAAAATACAGCAAATACATAGCAGGAAAAATACATACAGCAGGAAAAATAACGGAGCAGGAAAAATACATACAGAAGAAGAAGAAGAAGAAGAAGTACCTGAGCGAGCAGAAAGAAGAAGTACCTGAGCGAGCAGAGAGCAGAAGCAGCAGCAGCGGCAGCAGAACCAGCGGAGAGCAGCGGCAGCAGAACCAGCGGAGAGCAGCGTACTGGAGCGGAGAGCAGCGTACCAGAGCGGAGAGCAGCAGCGGCAGCGGAGAGAAGTAGCAGAGAGCAGCAGCAACGGAGAGGAGCGACAGCAGAGTAAACCTAGACTAAAAGAGCCGCGTGAAATAAAAAGAGCGGAAAAGAGCGGCCGCTGATATTCACTGGAATCGCGTATCCCGCTGGCGGGATACGCGATTCTGATTTAATTTTTTTTAATTAATTAAATTAACGTTTCCTAGAGTTTCGGAAACGCGTTTCCGAGCGTTTCCCGTATCCGATACGCGTACGAGCCGATACGCAGAGCATTTTTAAGTATCCGTGCAAGGTAGAAGTAGAGACTAGAGAGGAAGAAGACGGCTAGGGTTTGCTAGAAAAGAAAAATACCTGAAATAATTATGCATGCCAACCAAAAGAGGGGGGAGATGGGTATTTATGTGAACCCTCTCCCCCTAGGGCCGGCCGGCCCCAAGTGAGGCTGAACCGGTTCGGTTCAGCCCTCCTCTTATTTAATTAATTGCTGGCTGAACCGGATGGTTCAGCCCGGTCTTTTCCCGGCGCTCCTTTTGGTCTTCTGGCGTACTTGAATCCTCGAAAGCGCATGTCGTCCGGGGGCATAACACTCCCCTCCCCTTCAAGAGGCAGCTTGTCCTCAAGCTGAAAATCTGGAAAGAACTCCCGGAACTCCAGTAAATCCACCCATGTGTTGTGGGCCTCGGACAGATCCTTCCACTTGACCAGAACCTCTGAACGGTATTCCGTGCCATGTTTCTTCCAGCGGAACAGCAGTATATCCTCGGGACTAGGGCGTAGCTCGCCCGTCGTAGTAGCCTCGGGAAGGAAGGGAGTCACAGTGACCGCCGCTCCCAGCTTCTTCTTCAGCAGCGACACATGGAACGTGGGATGAATTCTGGACCTTTCAGGAAGAGCGAGAGTGTAAGCAACCGGTCCCACCCGATGAGTGATGCGGAACGGGCCATAGAACCGGGGAGCTAACTTCTGATTGGCCCGGCGAGCAACTGAAAGCTGTCTGTATGGTTGAAGACGGAGAAAGACCTCGTCCCCTACCTGAAACGTCCGCTCCGTCCGGTGCTTGTCAACCTGTAACTTCATCCGGTCCTGAGCGGAACGGAGATTGTCCCGCAGGAGGACCAAGGTCTGATCTCTGTTCCGTAGAGCTCGATCCACGGCAGGAAGAGCAGTGCTACCCGGCTCGTAGGACCGAAGAGAGGGTGGTGGTCGCCCGTAGACAACCTTGAACGGAGTGATCCTGCTGGCGGTGTGAAACGAAGTATTGTAGCAATACTCCGCCCAATGTAACCATCGTGTCCAAGAGCGGGGCTCATCCATGACGAAACATCGGAGGTATGTCTCTACCCCCCGATTGAGGACCTCGGTCTGGCCATCTGTCTGCGGGTGATGCGCTGTGCTCATGCGCAACCGGGTCCCCTGTAGCCGAAACAGCTCCTGCCAGAAATTGCTAATGAAAACCGGGTCGCGATCGGAGATGATCGAACTCGGAAGACCATGTAGACGCACCACCTCCCCGACAAATAGATCGGCAACTGTCTCCGCGGAGTACGGGTGGCTGAGGGCGAGAAAGTGGCCGTATTTGGACAGTTTGTCCACTACGAACAAGATCACTGTCTTGCCCTGAGAGCGGGGCAACCCGTCGATGAAGTCCATCGAGACCGTCTCCCAAATGTACTGAGGAATCTCCAAGGGCGTTAGCAACCCTGCAGGTGAGGTCGTCTCGTATTTCTGTCGCTGGCACACATCACACTGCTGTACGAAACGCTGAGCATCCCGGCGTAGTCCCTTCCAAAAAACATTGGCCCGTAGCCGTTGTGGGGTACGGAGCACCCCCGCATGGCCTCCAGTCGGGGACGAGTGGAACTCCTGTAACATAATCTCCTTCCAGGTAGACGAGGCGGGAATGACCACCCTCCCGTGGTAGTACAAGTGTCCCCCGACCAGTTGGTAACCCGGAGGAGTGGGTTGGACCTGGGACAAGGTCTCCACAATCGATTGGAGCTCTGGGTCCGCGGCGACCTCCCTCTGAATGTCATCCAGGGACTCAATTAGTGGCCCCGAAAGGTGGAAGATGGTGCTCTCCGGTAGGCCGGACAGAGCGTCGGCCACCAAGTTCTCTTTGCCCTGCTTGTACACGATCTCATAATCATACCCCAGCAACTTGGTCAGCCACTTCTGTTGGAGAGGGGATGCCAGCCTCTGATCCAAGAAGTGCTTCAGGCTCTGGTGATCAGTGCGAACTTTAAAATGATGGCCCAACAGGTATGGGCGCCACATCGTCACGGCATGTAAGATTGCCAGCATCTCTTTCTCGTACGTGGAGAGGCCCAGGGTCCGAGGTGCCAAGGCCTTGCTGAAATAAGCCAACGGCCTCCCCTCCTGCATCAAAACCGCCCCAATGCCAACTCCGGAAGCGTCCGTCTCCAAGACGAACTCCTTGGTGAAATCCGGCAGGGCGAGCACCGGTGTGGTCGTCATGGCCTCCTTGAGAGCGGAGAAGGCCCGCTCGGCCTCATCATGCCAGGTAAAGGACTCCTTGTGGAGGAGCTGGGTAAGAGGGCGTGCCAGCTTACCATAGTCCTTCACAAACCTCCGGTAGTAACCAGTCAGGCCCAGAAAGCCTCGTAGCGCCCGTACTGTAGTGGGCCGCGGCCACTCCACCATGCTCTCGATCTTCTTTGGGTCCGCCCTGACCCCTTGGGCCGAAACCAGATGACCCAAGTACTCCACCTCTGGTTGCCCAAACGAGCACTTCGACAGCTTAGCGTAGAACTGATGCTGCCGCAGGATAGTAAGAACCTGCGCCACGTGCTCGATGTGCTCCTCCCACGTCCGACTGTAGATCAGGATATCATCAAAGAAAATGAGCACCGATCGCCGAAGAAGCGGCCGAAGGGTCTCATTCATCACCGCCTGGAAGGTCGATGGGGCATTGGAGAGCCCAAAGGGCATCACCAAGAACTCATAATGCCCATCGTGCGTGCGAAACACGGTCTTGTGGATGTCTTCCGTCTTCATCCGTATCTGGTGATAGCCGGACCGAAGGTCCGGCTTGGTAAACAAGCTCGCCCCATGCAACTCGTCCAAAAGCTCCTCTATCATCGGAATCCGGAACTTATCCTTGATCGTGGAATCATTCAAGTTGCGGTAATCCACGCAGAAACGCCAGGAACCGTCCTTCTTCTTCACCAAGATGATAGGGGAGGAGAAGGCGCTGGTGCTCGGCCGTATGATGCCGGTCGCCAACATCTCCTTCACACTCCTCTCGATCTCGGCCTTCTGGATGTACGGGTACCGGTAGGGCCTGACGTTTGGAGGAGCAGCCCCCTCTTTCAACTGTATGCCATGGTCCCTGAATCTGGCCGGCGGGAGGCCCCGAGGCTCCCGGAACACATCCTCGAACTGGGACAACAGTGTCTGTATCTCCTCTGGAATGTCTGGGAGGGTTTGACCCAACGTCTCCACCCCCACCACCATGGCCATTGGAGAGCCCTGCTCCTCCAACAGCTGTAAGCTCCTCACGGAAATCTCCTTCAGAGGGGAGGACCGAATGCCCTGCAAGCAGTAGTCCTTCCCTTGCTGGGTGAACTCCATCGTCAGCCGCACCCAGTCGGTGGTCACCCTCTGTAACTGCCGCAACCACTGGACTCCCAACACCATGTCCGAGCCTCTGATCGGGAGCAAATACATGTCCGTATGGCACAAGTAGCTCTGTACGCGGATTTCCACCCCCTTCATCACGCCCTCGCATTTCAGCTTGCTTCCATCCGCTACCATCACCTGGAACGCCGCTTCTCTATCAATCGCATGCCCCACCTTCGAAGCTACGACCGGATTGATGAAATTGTGGGTACTCCCACTGTCCACCAAAATGGTCACACGCTCCTTACCGATCCGGCCTGTGAAACGGAGAGTCACCGGGGCTGATCCCCCCTGCATGGCCTGTATAGAAACTCCAAACTCTGTCAGGTCGAGTGCCTCAATGTCGACACTCTCCAGTAGATCCTCTTCCTCATCCTCCTCTCGCAGCATAAACACCTGAATTTTCTGGCAGTTGTGTCCCCTTGTGTATTTCTCATCACAACTAAAGCACAGGCCCTTCTCCTTCCGAGCCTGCATCTCCGGCCAGGTCAACTTAGTCACCGTGGGACGAGTGGGAGGTAGCTGATCTTTTCGTCCCGCTGCGGGGGCCGCGGGTGGCCGGGTCGCCGTCCGGTTCCGCTGCCTGTTGTAACGTTCCTCCTGTATCCGCGCGATGTTAATAGCATGGCTCAGACTGCGCGGCAAGTACGCGTGCACCTCGTCGCGTAAGTAGTCCTTCAGACCCGAGATGAAACAGCTCAACAACGTCTGCTCTCCCCAGGTGACCCGGTTGGCCAGCTTCTCGAACTCCGTCCGGTACTCCGTGACTGTGCCCCGTTGGCGGAGTTTCTGTAGGCTGGCCTCCACGTCCTCGTACTCCAGTGGTCCGAATCTAACCGAGAAAGCCTCTATGAACTCGGCCCAAGGAGCGTGGGCGCGCCCCCGCAAAAACCACTGTGTCCACTGGTACGCGTCCTCCTCTAGATGGAAGGCCGCCAACTGTACCCACTGAGCCGCTGGAACCTCCTGATATCTGAAGAACAGCTCGGCCTTCTGGATCCACTCGAGCGCGTCGCCTCCCCGGAACTTCGGAAAGTTCATCCGAGTCAGCTTGGGTTGCATGTAAGGTCGCTGAAATGCCCCACCCAAACCGCCTCCATTTTGGCCCAACGGTCCGTGTTGCTCATGATCTCCTTGAAGTCTTCCGTGATTCCACCCTGGGGGTCTCCCCGGCCCCATGTTGGCCGGTCCATATCCTCCGTTCGGAGCGTTCGCTGGTTGGGGAGGAAAAAATTCCGTTGCGCCTCCGAGAGGAACCGCATTCGCCCCGGTAGGGCGAAACATCCCAAATCCTTGGTGTTGCGGCCTCCAGGGTTGTCCTGCGTGCTGTCCGGGTCCAAACGGAGCTCCTCCAAGCTGTCCGGAGCCCCCTCCATGTCGCAGCAGGCCGCCGGGTCCCTGCAGGGGCTGTTCGAAACCCCACTGGGCCGCTGCGCCTCCGCCGATCCCCCACTGGGCTGCTGCTCCTCCGCCGACACCCCAGGAGCCTCCTGCGGCCTCCGTCGGCCTGCTGGAGCCAAACCGGAGTGGCTCCGGTATCTCCCGACCTCCTGGGTCTCTGCCGCACAGCCCCGAGGCGTCCGGATGCCCGCCTGGCCGGAATGGGGCCCCGCCTCCCCGAGCGGCGTCGATCGGGTCTCCCGCGCCCGATCCAGAGCCGGACGCTCCAGACGGCAGCCCCCCGCTATTTCTCGCTCCCGTGCTGCCCTCATTCGGCGTATTGGCTGCCCCGGTGTCGGATCCATCGCCGTTCGCCGCCTTTCCTTTCAGATTTTGCAAAAGGAGAGATTTCAACTCCTCCATCCTCGTCTCGAAGCGTTCCTCCAGATTTTGTTGCGAGTTCTTCACGCTTGCTTCGATTGCCGCTACGGAATCCGTCAAGGTGACGTAGTTCTCCTCGATGGAGGCCAAGCGCGCCATTTCCGCCTCCGTACGGGTCACCATGGTCGCAGGAAGGAGGCTCTGATACCAAATGATAGGAACTACTAGGGCAAACTAGAAAAAGTAGAGACTAGAGAGGAAGAAGACGGCTAGGGTTTGCTAGAAAAGAAAAATACCTGAAATAATTATGCATGCCAACCAAAAGAGGGGGGGGGGGGGGATGGGTATTTATGTGAACCCTCTCCCCCTAGGGCCGGCCGACCCCAAGTGAGGGCTGAACCGGTTCGGTTCAGCCCTCCTTCTCTTATTTAATTAATTGCGGGCTGAACCGGATGGTTCAGCCCGGTCTTTTCCCGGCGCTCCTTTTGGTCTTCTGGCGTACTTGAATCATCGAAAGCGCATGTCGTCCGGGGGCATAACAAAGTGACGAAGACGATGAGAAGATCTTGCGAAGAAGCGACGAAGACGGAGGTGCAGACTGCAGAGTATGGACAATGATGTGGAAGAGGAGCGACGGCCGGAGATACGAGAGTTCAAGAGAAGCTCGCGACAAGCATTCACAACGTGAGAGAGAAATTTTTTCTTATAGAGATGACGAGAGAGCCAGTCGGCACTGTTACCATGTGACTTGGTCGAAATTTTTTCTAGTGTCGAACAAATCTCTTGCAATGACTTGGTCTAATTTAGATTATAGGAGAACCTTATATACCCAGCAATCATGAAGTTGATTTGTGATTACTTTTGATCTTTAATGAGATAGGTTGTTTGATGCAGGTCAATCCAAGTGATATAAAGGAGGAATTACCTGTCCAAATAAAGTTGGTTTACAAGGGAGCAGATGAATATGAGAAGATTTTTAAATTACATTCTCTACATTCAGATTTCCTGGAGGATTTGAATTGTATCCTCTTAGGCAGACTTTTGGCTGATGAAAGAACTCTCATGAAGCAATTGGATGAAAAATAGAATGCAGTTCCCATGAATGGAGCCACACATCAGTTGCTTCCAGCATTGTGAGCTGATATGTTTTGAAAATGTAAACCCCCTAAAAATGTCTTAATGAATAACATTTGTTAGTTTCTTCTGAAATTATGTGCTGGTTTGAGTTGTTAACATGAATGCCCAAAACATTAGCATAGCATATAATCCTGAATCCCTAGAATATTAACATGCAATTTGCATGGTGGTATTCTTGAGAGTTCTTAGGCTCCGCTTGGCGGGGTGGTGGCGATCATGAACGCGGTTAAAATTCAACCCAACATGTCGCATATGTTCCGCGATGTATGCTAATGTCTTCTGTCTTCTGTCAAACGATTCCACGTAACATGCTAATCTGCATAATTTCTGGATTGCATGTTAACGTTCCAGGTTTTCGCATTAACAATTCGATACGGCATTCTGCGAGGCGCATAAATTTAAGCAACTCAAAGAGCTTACCCTAACATTTAGTTCCTGATCATTTTAGTTCAAAATCCCACAAGTTTTTCACATTCCAATTTACATTTCTGAACATTTTGTTGTTTCAGGTTGCGTTGAAATATTCGATGGCTATCAAATGTAAACACGGATCAGCCTCTCATTCTGAAGCTGCGCTGAACGGTATGTTAAAAAAAAGCACCACTGTGTTTTTGGTTTGAAGTGCAGAAACATGTTTTTTTTGTCGATATCCATCGTCGCATCTTCCTTTGTAAATTGTCTTTTTACGCTAATCATAAATTGTAATGGGTACATGTGTTAGGGCATTTTTTTGTGAAGTTTAGGAGATTTTGAACACCCCACATTAAGTTTTTTTTACTGTGAACTTTTGATGCAAATTGAAATATCTGCATGTTTTTTTTTCCATGTAAAAGTGAACAAATGTAGTTGCATGTAAAATTCATTTTACATTGCATTGTATATACTAGCGGCTGCAGCATTCGATCCAACCGTGCATTTTTTGCCCGACGCATTGCCCCACCAATGCCTAAACTGCCCCACGAATCCTCACGAACCCAAAATCATTGTTTGCCCCACTATAGAACAACAGACGAAGGACAATTCGGGCACTGTGGAATAAAGTCCGGGGCTTCTCTTTTAAGCAGTATAAATAACATTTCAATTTTTTTTTTGCCTTGGTGACTAATCGCAGAATCAGGTGCGCTCATCAACCTCTATAGAGCCGTCCTTTGTCACCGCTACTGACAAAATAGCGAGAGCTTAAAATTACGAACTTACTACAAAAGGAATTATGCGGTTCAAATATCATACACTTGGGATGAAAGACGCTAAGGCTATGTTATTAACTGATTCACGGACATCGCATCAGACGAAATTGTCAATTTGTTCTTACATTCCGGGATCGATCCCAAAAAATTTCAAGTTGCATGGATGATTGTAAATAGTTGGGGCTTGCTGCCTCTTTGTGTGGTGGAAGAGGCCCATAAATTTATATACTAATAATGTAATTATTTTGAAGGGCAAAGGGAAAAATAGTTGTATGGTTTTGTTTTGAACGTTGCTAAATCATACAACTTCAAAATCAAAATTGAAATATATAAATAAAGGAATAATTACTAAAATCCCCCTGGAAGTTAGCATAATTACATGTTGTGCCCTTATATTTTAAGTTACTAAATCTCTCTTGTAAGCTCACATTTCATAACATCCATGCACAAAAACATCTCATTAGAGTAAATTTTCAGGGAGGTCTTTTTTATGTATGGATGTTATGAAATGTATGGAGGTTTTTGTAATTTCAAAAGTAAAAGGGGTGCAATTTGTACATTAGCAAACTTAGAGGAGAGGCCCCGCCTTGGTAAATGACCCCGAGAATAAAAGAAAAAAAAATGCGAGAACTTACATAAATTTCATAATTTGCAAGAAATGCATAAATGATCATATTATCATCACTAGCATGCTAAAACTTGCTCCTTGTCACTAGGGGCATACAACTCTTTTGGGTGAAATCTCCTTGAATCATAGGTGTTGGACATGATTTTTTTTTTCTCACTGAATTTAAAAGCATATGTTTTTTTTTACCAATAGCATATGTTATATATTGCTATGGCAAGCTTTCATTAGTGTGGATGATAAGCTTGCATGTCTTGTATCCGCTCTTTAAGATCGGTGTCGAATCAAGAGGCAGTCAATGCATTATGCACGCGAGCTAAGTGGTTTTTGCTCAACCAACTGCATTAATATGAACACAATTGAAGGGATTATAGTGCATTTCTCGCTATCATGTTTACTCCGAGTAACAAAATAAATATCAATTGATGGTAAACTATGAAACTCGTGCGGATACCCAGTTTACTTTTTTGGGTCATTGTGGTAAAACTCTGTTATTATCTCATCTTTTAGGGTCCGTTCATTTGTGCAGAATTGGGAGGAAGGAATTAGAATTGACTCAATTTCAATTCTGTCCTTCTATTTAGTTGTATGGAAGATAATTGATTCATTGTCGAGGAATCAATTGTTTTCTTCAACCATATAATATACAATATATGGTTATATAATAATAACAATAATAAATGCATATATATGTATACTAGTATCTTTTAAGAAATATGAAAATGAACTTGAAATTTCGTTCAAAGGTATTTTATATAATTTTTTACATACTAAATTTGTATCCTAATGAAAACAATTATCTCAAGGTTACTTTAGAGGTTCTCCTTGATCCTTTAAATTGCTCCCCTGATCACGCGACCCCTGAACACGCTCGCATCAAATCCATGAAAAACTCGCGGATCCCGACTGCGAGCAGCGGCCGCGGACTTTCGCCTAAATAAGGCATAAATCTCGTTCTCATCCCAATTGTAAACCCTAATTAAAATAATAGTCAAAATATATGCAAATTATATGATCCGCAATGTACCCCTATTAGTTTTTGGAACTGCATTTTCAGTGTGAAATGCAACTGCAATGCAAATACAGTTGCATTTTTAATATAAAATGCAGTTGTAATAATATTTTAAAAAACTCTTATTTTTACAAATGTATTTTCAATTCAAAATATATACATATTACATCTTAAAATGACGATAAAAATGCTTGGATCAATAATTCATGATTTTTTTTTTTGTGAAAAAAATATTAAATACAAACCAAAATTTAATTATTTTCAATCGTGCTGAATTATTTTCCTAGTTTTTGAGAGGCGGCGAGTTTTACAAAAAAACCCAGCAATCAATCATTCACAAAATTAACGGCGATCCACAGCGCGTAAACACGCCCATAATTCCGTTAACAACCAACGGCTTTTAACCGTCAGCCAACAACTTCCCGCCAAATTTGCCCTCCCTCACCTCATATAACCGCCCCATCCTCCTCTCCATTCCCACCCCGGGCCCCCCTCCTCCCCGCCGCAAAAATCCGCAATGATGAGGCCCGCCGTCCTCTCCGCCGTCTTCGTGCTGGCCGCCGCCCTTCTCCATCCCTCCGCCGCCGCCTGGCCCCCCACCTCCTCCGCCGCGTTCCACAATTCCGTCGCATCGTTCTGCAGCCACACCGTCTATTACGACCTCTGCGTAAAATCGATCGTAGAAAATGCGCCCAACCTCAAGCCCCTCAACCAGACCACGGTCCTCGCCATCCTGATGAGCGCGGTCGACACCAAGGCTCACGAGGGAAAGGCCTTCGTCCTCGGACTCACCAAACAGCCCGCCCCCAACCCCCGGACCCTCGAGCTTCTCCGCGAGTGCGTCGAGGCCTACAGCACCGCCATCGGAAACCTCGCGGACGCCCGCAGGGCCATCCAGAACCGGGACATCGGCGCCCGGGACTCCTTGATTAACTCCATGATCCCGAACATGGAGTCGTGCGACGACGGGTTCACCGAGTTCTACCTCAAGTCCCCCATGACGGCGTGGACGAATATACTCAAGAACATGGTAGACAACTGCCTTGCCATTGTTAGAATGAACAGCAGCCCTCTAAATTAATTAACATTTATGATTAATTAACATTTCATTAAATATTGAATTTAGTTTTATTTACTTATTATGGGGGAGGAGGAGGAGGAGGAATGCTGTATTTATTGTGAGAAAAACTATAATCAAGGGTTTAATTCTCATTCAAATTTTATTTTATTAAACACAATGCTTAATGAATGATTAATAATGAGGCGAATATTGCCATGTTTGTTCTTTTCTCGTGCTGTCTCTGTCATTCTCGTATTGGCGTCGTTGGGTGTGTGGTGAATAACGAGTCTGATGGATCGGGCGAGAGCCTTAAAGCGAGTCTTGCGGCCTACGACTTTACTGAATAATAGGGAATTGAATTCACCACGAGGCACATCATTGCCATGTTTGTTCTTTTCTTCACTTTTCTTCCTTACGTTATGCTCGCCCTGCGCTCACGCTCGTTATGTCACTCTCGTGTTGTTTCTGTCACTCTCGTATTGGCGTCGTTGGGTGTGCGGTGAATAACGAGTCGGATGGATCAGGTGAGAGCCTTAAAGCAAGTCTCGCGGCCTACGGCTTTACTGAATAATTGGGAATTGAATTTACCGTTGTTGCATGATTGATAAAGAGGCACATCATTGTCATGTTTATTCTTTTCTTCACTTTTCTTCCTTACGTTATGCTCGCCCGACGCTCACGTTCGTTATGTCACTCTCGTGTTGTTTCTGTCATTCTCGTATTGGCGTCGTTGGGCGTGTGGTGAATAACGAGTCGGATGGTTCGGGCGAGAGCCTTAAAGCGAGTCTTGCTGCCTACGACGACTTTACTGAATAATAGGGAATTGAATGAGAGACAGAGAAGTAGCACATAACTCTAGAAGTTTCTAGAATTAGCACTTAACAGCGCTAATGTCGTTGGAACCTGGAATTGTTTGGGATTGTGATTAAAAGCCGGATTATTAACAGCCGATGGTTCCCAACAATTTTATTTTCGGGCTTTTTGGAGAGGCTTCTGCGCCCTTCTTACTCAAGCCGCACATCTTCTCCCTCGTTTTCTCTCTTGATGTCGCTTGGAGGTAGGTCTGTTCGCAAATCAAATAGTTCGTGAACAATTCAGGAATCGATTCGCGAAGATTTGCTTAAGATTCGTATTTTTCGAATTCGAATCCAAATTCCGATTCGAGTGATTTCCGAATCCGAATAATATCATCTCTGTTAAAAAGGATTTGCTAATAGTTCGCAAATAGAAGAAAAATATAATAAAATAAATTTTATATAACAAATTAAACTCTCGTAGCTATACTATAAGTTATATATATGATATATTATATATATGCCTGATGTTGAAACCCGGATATCGGTCCAACTGTTTGAGACTTGGGGGTGACCAAAGGCTACTCGTTTAGTGATCGACCCACGTGAGACAAGATGAAAAGAAGCTAGAGAGCCTGCAAAACCACAACAACCTGCCTATAAACAAGACCCGCATGCTGCAGCGAGGAGGTCCCGCAACATACCCGGAAGTCTATAGGAACTTCCCCTCCTAAAGCCAATGCTGAGCTTGGCACAAGAGAGGCAGACAAGGTACTCGCCCACCATAGGGGGGGGGGGGTGAAGGTGCCTTCTACTTGTGCCTTTGGGTCCTATTTATAGGCAAATCCAAATGGACTGCGATTAGCTGCTCCCGCCTTCTGAAATGAGCTGCGGATAACCGCTCTTGCCTTCTGAACGGGGTAGAAATCTGTACTCGCCCCAGGTGGGGGATGTCTTCTGTACTCGCCCAGGTGGGGAGGTCTTCTGTACTCGCCCAGGTGGGGAGGTCTCCTGTACTCGCCCAGGTGGGGGAGGTCTTCTGTACTCGCCCAGGTGGGGAGGTCTCCTGTACTCGCCCAGGTGGGAGAGGTCTTCTGCACTCGCCCAGGTGGGGGAGGTCTTCTGTACTCGCCCAGGTGGGGAGGTCTCCTGTACTCGCCCAGGTGGGGAAGGTCTTCTGTACTCGCCCAGGTGGGGAGGTCTCCTGTACTCGCCCAGGTGGCGGAGGTCTTCTGTACTCGCCCAGGTGGGGAGGTCTCCTGTACTCGCCCAGGTGGGGGAGGTCTTTTGTACTCGCCCAGGTGGGGAGGTCTCCTGTACTCGCCCAAGTGGGGGAGGTCTTCTGCACTCGCCCAGGTGGGGGAGGTCTTCTGTACTCGCCCAGGTGGGGAGGTCTCTTGTACTCGCCCAGGTGGGGAAGGTTTTCTGTACTCGCCCAGGTGGGGAGGTCTCCTGTACTCGCCCAGGTGGGGGAGGTCTTCTGTACTCGCCCAGGTGAGGAGGTCTCCTGTACTCGCCCAGGTGGGGAGGTCTTCTGTACTCGCCCAGATGGGGGAGGTCTTCTGTACTCCCCAGGTGGGGAGGTCTCCTGTACTCGCCCAGGTGGGGGAGGTCTTCTGCACTCGCCCAGGTGGGGGAGGTCTTCTGTACTCGCCCAGGTGGGGAGGTCTCCTGTACTCGCCCAGGTGGGGAAGGTCTTCTGTACTCGCCCAGGTGGGGAGGTCTCCTGTACTCGCCCAGGTGGGGGAGGTCTTCTGTACTCGCCCAGGTGGGGAGGTCTCCTGTACTCGCCCAGGTGGGGGAGGTCTTCTGTACTCGCCCAGGTGGGGGAGGTCTTCTGTACTCGCCCAGGTGGGGGAGGTCTTCTGCACTCACCCAGGTGGGGGAGGTCTTCTGTGTTGTCCTCTTGCATTTTTGATCTCGACGAATTACGGGTTATACACAATCCCCGCTTTTTTTGAGCTCGATGTGAGCTCGGAAAAACAATGTAGGACCCATGGTTCGGAGAGATGGGCATTAGATGATATGTCACTTAGTATCCCTCTCAAGCCCTTCGCTGGCTGAGCAAATTCAACTAAAAAAGATGGAGAAGAGTCGACATCCTCTAGGAGCAAGGCTCAACTGACGGTAGAGAAGAGTCGACACCTTCCAGGAGCGAGGCTCAACTGGAGGTGGAGAAGATTAGACACCCTCCAGGAGCGAGGCTCAACTGGAGGTGGAGAAGAGTCGACACCCTCCAGGCCATTCGCTAGAAGAGCGAGCTCAACTGGAGGTGGAGAAGATTAGACACCCTCCAGGCCATTCGCTAGACGAGCGAGCTCAACTGGAGGTGGAGAAGAGACGACACCCTCTAAGAGCGAGGCTCAACTGGAGGTGGAGAAGAGACGACACCCTCCAGGAGCGAGGCTCAACTGGAGGTGGAGAAGAGACGACACTCTCCAGGCCATTCGCTAGACGAGCGAGCTCAACTGGAGGTGGAGAAGATTAGACACCCTCCAGGCCATTCGCTAGACGAGCGAGCTCAACTGGAGGTGGAGAAGAGACGACACTCTCCAGGCCATTCGCTAGACGAGCGAGCTCAACTGGAGGTGGAGAAGATTAGACACCCTCCAGGCCATTCGCTAGACGAGCGAGCTCAGCTGGAGGTGGAGAAGATTAGACACCCTCTAGGCCATTCGCTAGACGAGCGAGCTCAACTGGAGGTGGAGAAGATTAGACACCCTCCAGGAGCGAGGCTCAACTGGAGGTGGAGAAGAGTCGACACCCTCCAGGCCATTCGCTAGACGAGCGAGCTCAACTGGAGGTGGAGAAGATTCGACACCCTCCAGGCCATTCGCTAGACGAGCGAGCTCAACTGGAGGTGGAGAAGAGACGACACCCTCCAGGAGCGAGGCTCAACTGGAGGTGGAGAAGATTAGACACCTTCCAGGAGCGAGGCTCAACTGGATGTGGAGAAGAGTCGACACCCTCCAGGCCATTCGCTAGACTAGCGAGCTCAACTGGAGGTGGAGAAGATTAGACACCCTCCAGGACATTCGCTAGACGAGCGAGCTCAACTGGAGGTGGAGAAGATTAGACACCCTCCAGGACATTCGCTAGACGAGCGAGCTCAACTGGAGGTGGAGAAGATTAGACACCTTCCAGGAGCGAGGCTCAACTGGAGGTGGAGAAGAGACGACACTCTCCAGGCCATTCGCTAGACGAGCGAGCTCAACTGGAGGTGGAGAAGATTAGACACCCTCCAGGCCATTCGCTAGACGAGCGAGCTCAACTGGAGGTGGAGAAGATTAGACACCTTCCAGGAGCGAGGCTCAACTGGAGGTGGAGAAGAGTCGACACCCTCCAGGCCATTCGCTAGACGAGCGAGCTCAACTGGAGGTGGAGAAGATTCGACACCCTCCAGGCCATTCGCTAGACGAGCGAGCTCAACTGGAGGTGGAGAAGAGACGACACCCTCCAGGAGCGAGGCTCAACTGGAGGTGGAGAAGAGGCGACACTCTCCAGGCCATTCGCTAGACGAGCGAGCTCAACTGGAGTTGGAGAAGATTAGACACCCTCCAGGCCATTCGCTGGACGAGCGAGCTCAACTGGAGGTGGAGAAGATTAGACACCCTCCAGGCCATTCGCTAGACGAGCGAGCTCAACTGGAGGTGGAGAAGATTAGACACCTTCCAGGAGCGAGGCTCAACTGGAGGTGGAGAAGAGACGACACCCTCCAGGATCGAGGCTCAACTGGAGGTGGAGAAGAGACGACACCCTCTAGGAGCGAGGCTCAACTGGAGGTGGAGAAGAGTCGACACCCTCCAGGAGGGAGGCTCAACTGGAGGTGGAGAAGAAACGACACCCTCCAGGAGCGAGGCTCAACTGGAGGTGGAGAAGAGTCGACACCCTCCAGGAGCGAGGCTCAACTGGAGGTGGAGAAGAGTCAACACTCTCCAGGACATTCGCTAGACGAGCGAGCTCAACTGGAGGTGGAGAAGAGACGACACCCTCCAGGAGCGAGGCTCAACTAGAGGTGGAGAAGAGTCGACACTCTCCAGGCCATCCGCTAGACGAGCGAGCTCAACTGGAGGTGGAGAAGAGTCAACACTCTCCACGCCATTCGCTAGACGAGCGAGCTCAACTGGAGGTGGAGAAGAGACGACACCCTCCAGGAGCGAGGCTCAACTGGAGGTGGAGAAGAGTCGACACTCTCCAGGCCATCCGCTAGACGAGCGAGCTCAACTGGAGGTGGAGAAGAGACGACACCCTCCAGGAGCGAGGCTCAACTGGAGGTGGAGAAGAGTCGACACTCTCCAGGCCATTCGCTAGACGAGCGAGCTCAACTGGAGGTGGAGAAGATTCGACACCCTCCAGGCCATTCGCTAGACGAGCGAGATCAACTGGAGGTGGAGAAGAGACGACACCCTCCAGGAGCGAGGCTCAACTGGAGGTGGAGAAGAGTCGACACTCTCCAGGCCATCCGCTAGACGAGCGAGCTCAACTGGAGGTGGAGAAGAGACGACACCCTCCAGGAGCGAGGCTCAACTGGAGGTGGAGAAGAGTCGACACTCTCCAGGCCATTCGCTAGACGAGCGAGCTCAACTGGAGGTGGAGAAGATTCGACACCCTCCAGGCCATTCGCTAGACGAGCGAGCTCAACTGGAGGTGGAGAAGAGACGACACCCTCCAGGAGCGAGGCTCAATTGGAGGTGGAGAAGAGACGACACCCTCCAGGAGCGAGGCTCAACTGGAGGTGGAGAAGAGATGACACCCTCCAGGAGCGAGGCTCAACTGGAGGTGGAGAAGAGTCGACACCCTCCAGGAGCGAGGCTCAACTGGAGGTGGAGAAGAAACGATACCCTCCAGGAGCGAAGCTCAACTGGAGGTGGAGAAGAGTCGACACCCTCCAGGAGCGAGGCTCAACTGGAGGTGGAGAAGAGTCAACACTCTCCAGGCCATTCGCTAGACGAGCGAGCTCAACTGGAGGTGGAGAAGAGACGACACCCTCCAGGAGCGAGGCTCAACTGGAGGTGGAGAAGAGACGACACCCTCCAGGAGCGAGGCTCAACTGGAGGTGGAGAAGATTAGACACCCTCCAGGCCATTCGCTAGACAAGCGAGCTCAACTGGGGGAGGTGCCAAACATTTTAGGCTTTTAGCGTTGACTAGGTGGCAACTCTCTTCTCGAGGACATTCATCTCACTCAAGGGGGCAAGTAGCCGGTATGCATGAGAGGAGCTCGTGTAGTGACCTGGTCTACGGCAACACTCTGCTCGAATATTTCAACTCACTCGAGGGGGCAAGTAGCCAGCCTGCAGGGGAGGAGCCCAGTGCTACGGCCTGGTCTACGACAACAACACATCTCGATGACTTCAACTCACTCGAGGGGGCAAGTAGCCGGTATGCAGGAGAGGAGCTCGTGCAGTGACCTGGTCTACGGCAACACTCTGCTCGAATATTTCAACTCACTCGAGGGGGCAAGTAGCCAGCCTGCAGGGGAGGAGCCCAGTGCTACGGCCTGGTCTACGGTAACAACACATCTCGATGACTTCAACTCACTCGAGGGGGCAAGTAGCCGGTATGCAGGAGAGGAGCTCGTGCAGTGACCTGGTTTACGGCAACAACACATCTCGAGGACTTCAACTCACTCGAGGGGGCAAGTAGCCGGTATGCAGGAGAGGAGCTCGTGCAGTGACCTGGTCTACGGCAACAACACATCTCGAGGACTTCAACTCACTCGAGGGGGCAAGTAGCCGGTATGCAGGAGAGGAGCTCGTGCAGTGACCTGGTCTACGGCAACAACACATCTCGAGGACTTCAACTCACTCGAGGGGGCAAGTAGCCGATATGCAGGAGAGGAGCTCGTGCAGTGACCTGGTCTACGACAACAACACATCTCGAGGACTTCAACTCACTCGAGGGGGCAAGTAGTTGGTATGCAGGAGAGGAGCTCGTGCAGTGACCTGGTCTACGGCAACAACACATCTCGAGGACTTCAACTCACTCGAGGGGGCAAGTAGCCGGTATGCAGGAGAGGAGCTCGTGCAGTGACCTGGTCTACGGCAACAACACATCTCGAGGACTTCAAATCACTCGAGGGGGCAAGTAGCCGGTATGCAGGAGAGGAGCTCGTGCAGTGACCTGGTCTACGGCAACAACACATCTCGAGGACTTCAACTCACTCGAGGGGGCAAGTAGCCGGTATGCAGGAGAGGAGCTCGTGCAGTGACTTCAACTTACTTAGAGTACCTGAGAATATAGTTCCACTCTCTCCCCTAGTAACTAGTGCACGAGCAAAGAGAGTCGGTACTCGAGGGGCAGATCGACCAACATTCAAGGGGGGAGCTGATCTCGGCCGGCAATGCAGAGGCTTGGACTTAGGATGGCGCACTGAACCCGAGACGTCATCTCATTGCTCGACCAAAAGTTTCAAGGGGAGATGTGAGATCACACATCCTAAAATGCTTTTGAATATATCATACTACTTCGAGTGGATGCCCGATCTAATTCTTAAGAGTTTTGCAATAGATAGATCAATATTGTTATATGTAGTGAATAACAAGAAGAAGAATGAGTTTTGCGTGACCTGATTCATGATGACTTTTCCTCGCCAAAGTGAGTTATGAATAATTGTCCTTTGAGTTTTCATTAGGAAGTATAAGCTGTTGAATAAGATCATCCCAAATAAGAACACCCATCGCGAGTAAGCATTCGCCGAATATAGATTTCTTCTGAATCTTGTAGAGATGAGTAGTTGGATACATTCTCGCGAGTAGGAACTCGCGGAACCAAAGAGAATACCATGAAAATATGAACTCGCTGAGTATCAGCTCTCAAGATAGAACTAAAGAGAACATCATAGTTGCTGAAGTGATGACCTCGCGAGTACGGACTCGCGGAATTAATAGAACACCATAGTTGCTGAAGTGATGACCGCGCGAGTACGGACTCGTGGAATTAATAGAACACCATAGTTGCTGAAGTGATGACCTCGCGAGTAAGGACTCACGGGATTAAGAGAACACCATATCTGCTGAAGCGATGACCTCGCGAGTACGGACTCGCGGGATTAAGAGAACACCATATCTGCTGAAGCGATGACCTCGCGAGTACGGACTCGCGGGATATATAGAAAAACACCTGAATTGTTGAAGTGAATACCTCGCAAGTTGAATTCGCGGAATAAAGTAGAAAGGATTCGTGAAATATACTCTCTACCATGACCCTGACATATGGATCCCTCTGTGACAGTTGTCATAGTGGTCAAGATGTCAAAGTAACACTATCTTTGACCTTATGACCCCCTACGCAGAGTTGTCGCTTTTTTTATTTTCTATGCTCCAACTCGCCTGAAATCACTCCTCACCGAGCTTGATTTCTTCTCGCCTGACCTTAAGTTTCCCTAGAGGAGGTCACCAACATTAGGTCGCCTCGCACCTTGCGAGTAGAACACCTGTAGGCAATATCTGCGAGTAGAACACCTGTAGGCAGTATCTGCGAGTAGAATACCTGTAGGCAGTATCTGCGAGTAGAACACCAGTAGGCAGTATCTGCGAGTAGAACACCTGTAGGCAGTATCTGCGAGTAGAATACCTGTAGGCAGTATCTGCGAGTAGAACACCTGTAGGCAGTATCTGCGAGTAGAATACCTGTAGACAGTATCTGCGAGTAGAACATCTCTTTCCTGGTCTCCTTGCATCTCGCGAATTGGACGCTTGCGGGCAGAATATCTGCGAGTAGAACACGTGCGAGCAGAATATCTGCGAGTAGAACATCTCTTTCCTGGTCTCCTTGCATCTCGCGAATTGGACGCTTGCGGGCAGAATATCTGCGAGTAGAACACGTGCGAGCAGAATATCTGCGAGTAGAACATCTCTTTCCTGGTCTCCATGCATCTCGCGAATTGGACGCTTGCGGGCAGAATATCTGCGAGTAGAACAAGTGCGAGCAGAATATCTGCGAGTAGAACATCTCTTTCCTGGTCTCCTTGCATCTCGCGAATTGGACGCTTGCAGGCAGAATATCTGCGAGTAGAACACATGCGAGCAGAATATCTGCGAGTAGAACACCTGCGAGTTGATTGAGCTCTCCAGAGCTGGAAATCGCCTCAATTTGAACTCGCCTGACCAGGTACTTGCCTCGCTCCCTTCTCATCAAGGCTCACCGTGAGGTCTCACACTAAAGTTTCTTACTCCGGTCACAGTCCACGCTCACCGCACCAAAAATGTTGGAACCCGGATATCGGTCCAACTGTTCGAGACTTGGGGGTGACCAAAGGCTACTCGTTTAGTGATCGACCCACGTGAGACAAGGTGAAAAGAAGCTAGAGAGCCTGCAAAACCACTACAACCTGCCTATAAACAAGACCCGCATGCTGCAGCGAGGAGGTCCCGCCACATACCCGGAAGTATATAGGAACTTCCCCTCCTAAAGCCAATGCTGAGCTTGGCACAAGAGAGGCAGACAAGGTACTCGCCCACCATAGGGGGGGGGGGGGGGGTGAAGGTGCCTTCTACTTGTGCCTTGGGGTCCTATTTATAGGCAAATCCAAATGGACTGCGATTAGCTGCTCCCGCCTTCTGAAATGAGTTGCGGATAACCGCTCTTGCCTTCTGAACGGGGTAGAAATCTGTACTCGCCCCAGGTGGGGGATGTCTTCTGTACTCGCCCAGGTGGGGAAGGTCTTCTGTACTCGCCCAGGTGGGGAGGTCTCCTGTACTCGCCCAGGTGGGGGAGGTCTTCTGCACTCGCCCAGGTGGGGGAGGTCTTCTGTACTCGCCCAGGTGGGGAGGTCTCCTGTACTCGCCCAGGTGGGGAAGGTCTTCTGTACTCGCCCAGGTGGTGAGGTCTCCTGTACTCGCCCAGTTGGGGGAGGTCTCTGTACTCGCCCAGGTGGGGAGGTCTCCTGTACTCGCCCAGGTGGGGGAGGTCTTCTGTACTCGCCCATGTGGGGAGGTCTCCTGTACTCGCCCGGGTGGGGGAGGTCTTCTGCACTCGCCCAGGTGGGGGAGGTCTTCTGTACTCGCCCAGGTGGGGAGGTCTCCTGTACTCGCCCAGGTGGGGAAGGTCTTCTGTACTCGCCCAGGTGGGGAGGTCTCCTGTACTCGCCCAGGTGGGGGAGGTCTTCTGTACTCGCCCAGGTGAGGAGGTCTCCTGTACTCGCCCAGGTGGGGGAGGTCTTCTGTACTCGCCCAGGTGGGGGAGGTCTTCTGTACTCGCCCAGGTGGGGGAGGTCTTCTGTACTCGCCCAGGTGGGGAGGTCTCCTGTACTCGCCCAGGTGGGGGAGGTCTTCTGCACTCGCCCAGGTGGGGGAGGTCTTCTGTACTCGCCCAGGTGGGGAGGTCTCCTGTACTCGCCCAGGTGGGGGAGGTCTTCTGTACTCGCCCAGGTGGGGAGGTCTCCTGTACTCGCCCAGGTGGGGGAGGTCTTCTGTACTCGCCCAAGTGGGGGAGGTCTTCTGTACTCGCCCAGGTGGGGGAGTTCTTCTGCACTCACCCAGGTGGGGGAGGTCTTCTGTGTTGTCCTCTTGCATTTCTGATCTCGACGAATTACGGGTTATACACCTGAATCCGAATTCGAATCCAAATTAAAATCCGAATTAAGAGATAAGATTTTGGGACGAATCCTAACCCGAATCCGAATTCAAATATTCAAACGAATCTGAATCGCTACATTCTATCATAATTTTGGATTCGATTGATGTGCTATTCGATTCGGCTCATGAACACCCATACTTGGAGCTCTCTGCCGAAACAACTCTCGAGTCTTTTCTCATCTTTCTTCTTCGACTGCGTCTGCACTGACTCTTCTCTCTCTCTCTCTCTCAACGACGGTTGCGGCCTATTCCAGTGTCGATTGGGTGGTTGCTGCACTGTTGCTGTGTGATTTTGGGTTGGACTGAGTGTTAGAAATTTTAATTAAAAATATTTATTTTATAATGTTTAATGGAGCATTGTATGATGTTTGGTATTTAGGCTCCATTGATGAGAAAAACTCAAAATCAAATTGGAGGGAACTCCAAAATATGGATGGAAATCCTTTCATAAGAAATGATGAGATTTTTGTCTCACCTTGTTCATTATAACTTAAATAAGCGAGTATATAAATCATTTCACTCATCCTTATTTGTTCAAAGAAACATAAGGAGAATCTATGAACCACACGCACGCGCGTGCACGCACCACACTATATTCGGATTTGGAATTTGAGATTTGGGGAATAATTAAATTGAATTGTATTTTTTTGGACAAAATAGTTTTGGCATTTTGAAAGTATAAATTTTTGCAAAATTCATGTGTCGAATAGTATTCGATGTGCGTCGAATACATATTGATGTACGTCGATAAGAATTCAACTTGCGTCGATTTCTACCCGCCTAGAAATTGACTTACGTCGATTACTCCACGCGAGCATTTCGACGTACGTCGAAATCTACTCTTCGGCCGTGTTGATTTTGACTCTCCCATGTATCGATTAGAAATCGACTTACATCGAATTCTTCTTAACGTCATGCGTCGATTTCTCCTGGCAGCCCCGCGTGCGTAGAATTATATTGTAGTAGAATTATATATTTATATTTGTACTCATATGTAGTTGTACTTTTATGTAATTATATATCTGGATCCGGAACTACGCATAAATGTTTTCAATGATTTTTGTGTGCGTACATTTTAATACTCATTGTGCTTATGTAACTCTACTACGTGATGAATACTGTAAATTGTATACGAATGATCACTTGTAAGCCGTGAATTTTAAGGCTGTATGGATAATAATGCGAGAAATTTGCCATTCAAAAACAGCATGAAGGTAGAATAGAAGTCTCCTTGTAGGGCTCAAGAAACCCTAAAAGATGAAGAACAAATGATTCAAAACCACCCTGAGACAATCAAACAAAATTCATAAAGATGGCGCATTTGCCGCACGACATCAAAGAAGTCTGAAATGCGATTTGATGAGTTCTAAATACTCTCACCCAGAAATTCACACAAACATTTACTTTTATTATGCATCTATAAACATTCATAAAATGAAGATATAAAAAAACACTTGCTATATATACTCAGCTTCTGCGGCAATTCCGAAGCTTAGAATTTGGAAGCCTAAAAACTCGTTACAAGCAACACCGAATCGCATTATTGTTTATCCTACAAACAAATTCATTCTTGCATGCAAAATTGCAAACAACAGAAGGATTGCACACGAAATTAATACATGATTTCCAAATAAAACAAATAAATAGTCGGTAGCAAGAACAGCGGTCGCCGGAATTTAGTTTCCCCACCCCATCATCTTCTCCTCTGTCGGGAAAAACTCAGAGAGCTCGCAGTTTGTTGTCTCCTGTAATTTGGCGAAGAAACCGTCTTTTGGAAGGAAGGATGATGCAACGGTTTTTGAGGCACTGGGGCAAAAGTTGGCCGGAGAGAAGCCTCCATGAAGCACGATATATTAAGACGGGTCCTCTCGAGCTCGCCCTCGAGCAAATCAGCGCCATACTGCTGCGCCAGAGCCTACAGAATAATTTAAAACAATATAGATATACAAGTGAGAAAAAAAGTTAATAAAAAAGTTGTAAACTTGATCGACTTACGATCAAATCATCGGGGGAAACGCTGGATCCCTGATGTCTATCATCTGTGAGTGTATCTTCGCTGCCTTTCGTCGAACGCCGGTGATGGCCAGGATTCTCGACAGAATCCGACGTCCCCTCGCAGGCTCTTTCCAATAAGAGACCCTGCAAGGACTTTAAGGACTCGTGGGCCGCAGGAGAGAAATACGAGTGAAGGACGGTTTCGATATACTCGAGCTGAAAAATGTGTAGAAATGAGATCAAGAAAAATCAACCAGATTTCGGATTTGAGATAACAGAGGTCTGCATTATATAGGAATAATTACCAAAACTTGAAGTTAGCATGATTACAGATTGCGCACCTCTTGCTTTTGAAATTACAAAAACTTTCTCCGTAAGTTTACATTTCATAACATCCGTGCACACAAAATACCTCCTTGGGAGTACATTTTCAGAAATGAATGTTATGAAATGTAAACTCACCGGAGAGGTTTTTGTAATTTCAAAAGTAAGAGGGGTGCAACCTTTAATTTAGCAAACATAGAGGAGAAGACCTGGTGAATGGCCCGCATTATATAATTAAACAGAAGATTCAGACGGAAAACCGCAGGATATCATGGATTCACCTCGAGCATAAGCTGGCAGAAACCATTCATGTCCAAAGATTTCAAGGCCTTGGCTTTGTTTTCATGGGAAAGGCTAATAAATGTGTCGATCAAGCCCTCCACCAAAATACCCATTGTTTTCTCAAGCAACGGTTTGGCGCCTGAAAAGACCTGCATCAAGAACTTGTTCATCAAACACTCGTCTGAGGCGTAGATTTGTTTAAATTCTTATAGAATCCGCATCTTCATATCTCAAAATCCAACAGTTACAGTTCCTCGAAAGTGCGAGGTTTAATATAGTGTGGTTTTTTTCTATTTTTTTCTCTCGTTCTCCTGTCTTTCTCTCCCCTGTCCGGAAGCTTCTTCTTGCCTCCATCTATCCTCAGATAGCCATAAAAAACAGCTAAATCCTTGCTAAATGTGAAATCAGATTCCAGCTCCATAGAAATCATAAATTTGAATCTTGAGGGGAGAGCAAGGAAGAAGAGTAGCCCGAGTTCGAAGAAAATAGCATTAAATTGGAACCAAACATAGAAATTAGAAGAAACTCATACACAACTCTCTCTTATATACACTCCTAGGCATGCTTATTAAGGAAAGACTATTTCCTGAATTAATTATATTAAAAAGACAATAATATTTCCTAATATAATATATAAATAATAACATAATTATATCAATGAGCGTTGACATTAGTCTCCTCGCCTTTTGACCGGATTGTGCATGCCTCCAGATGAGACCTAGTGTTGGCTCGTAGGATAGGTGCGGGGCTAACACTGAACCTCTTGTGTGTGCGTGTCAGTGCGTGCATAGAAAACATCCTATTCCTAGAACACACCTAAATGCCAACTTACATAACTCAAATATCAGTTATTCTCTTGTGGAAATATGGAAATTAGATGGACAAAAATCTTCTATTGAACATTTTTGCAGCTTGATCTCACTCCATTGTTTCTTGCTAGATTAACCTAGCTGACTAAGAGTAATAAATTACAAAAAAACAATTTAGATCATCCCACAACCCAAGAAAGCTCATTCTAGTCCAAAGAAAAGGTGAATTTACTATGATTACCAAATAAACATGCTTTCAGGAAAAAAAGGTTAGCACACAAATGTTAGACTAAAAAGTGCATTTTGAAGATGTAGCTTCACGATCATGGACAAACACAAACAAAATGTAGTTTGCTCATCATTGTATAGCTTTGACTTTATTTCATACAACATGATAACAGTAAATTCCATTAAAGTAAATATTTATTTTCCTTGAAATTTTTTTCATCTTCTCACTCCAGCTCTGAGTCACCTTACATATAAACAGCAGGTATCAAAATAAAGTAAAGTAGCAACGAAAATCTTGTGCTTTGATGGAATTATCTTAAAGAAATGAATACATTTACTTCTTCTCTATTAATTATTAAAGCAATAGTAAAATGGGGGAGAGTACTTTGAGCTAAGGATGTTATTATATGCAACACGGATGCTAGGAACTTTGCTCCTCGAATATGTACAAGTCTAAATTTGAAATATTTAACTAATGTAGTTATCATGTGTTATGGGTTGCGTGCCCAATTATGATATAATGAGCGGCGTGCCAAATTATCTGTTGGAATTATCGAGTCAATGTCGGTCTTGTAGTGTCTTTATGTATTTGGGGTTTAGTCCCACACCGCCTATTGGTGTCTTATGTCATGTTGTAAATCCTATATAATGCCCCCCTTGTGGGATGAATAAAAATCAAGCATTTCTATTTTCCTCTTCCAACATGGTATCAGAGGCACTTAATAATTCTTGGCTTCTGAAAACCCTAAAAAATTTTCTTTCCCCGTGAATAGCCCCTCTGTATTTCGACTCCTCTTGTTTCGATCTCATCCACCGCACCACTGCAGAGCCCGTCGAGCAGATCCCTTCCCGCTCCCGTCGACGAAATCGTCGTATGATTCCATTGATTCCATCGACGGGAGTGGCCTCTATTCCCCTCGACGTGGACTACTCCGCTCCAGCCCTAGCAGCCCGTCGACATCGACGAAATCCCGGTTTCTGCTCCTGGTCCGACGGCCTTTCTCTCCCCCATTCACATCGACGAACCGCTGCTATTCATCGATCCCGTCGCCAGGAGGAATGTCTTCCCCCCTCGTTCTCGTCGACGGAGGGTGCAACCGATCCCGTCGTCTGCGGCTGTTGCCGCTGGAGGCTTCTCCATAGCGCGGTCTCATCCTTGGCGTGCTCCGGCCTCCAGATCTGTGATCATGCTTATCTCTGTCGATTTCAGCCGCTGCCTTCATGCTCCAGACAATTACGGCCGCTCCAACTGCTGCCCTTCATATTTTACGACGATTCCAGTCAGTTCCTGTTGTCATACCCCCTTCTAGGGTGGTAATGTCTTGCATATGCTAAAGCTTTGTGTTGTTTGCGTTTTTTTTATGCGGCGTATGTTATTTGTGTCTTGTCATAGTGTTATGCCTTCATGCACGTGTTATCCACGTGAGGGGGAGTGTTGGAAGGAAGGTGACTCGGATGATCTTTCCCGACATTTCGCCTTCGTTCCACACGGCCTCCAGGCTTATGTCATATGTGTCTCCCCATGTTTTCTTTCGATTGGTCGTGTAATGGGGAAGTGATTGATGTTGGTGTTTTAATCTCAGCGGGTTGTGTCGTGTGGGACCGTATCGTGTGGGACTGTGTCGTGTGGGACCGCCCTTTGTGCGGATTACCCCCGGTTGCCCTGGTGATGATTTGCTCCTCATTTTTCGTTCCTTTTTCGCATGTTGTGTGTGTAGTTGATGTTGGTTGACCGGTTTCCAGCGAGTCCATGTCGTGTGTGGGTCCTGCGTCGTGTGTGGGTCAGCGTCGTGTGTGGCTATGTCCGCGGCTTGATTCCCCGATTTGGATTTTCCCCCGGTGGCTCGTCTGATGTTTGACACACATCATCTACCTCCATTGCCGTTATTTGTGGTGTTCAAGCTGAAGGGTCCCCCCTTCAGCTTGAGGGGGAGTGTTGGAATTATCGAGTCAAAGTCGGTCTTGTAGTGTCTTTATGTATTTGGGGTTTAGTCCCACACCGCCTATCAGTGTCTTATGTCATGTTGTAAGTCCTATATAATGCCCCCTTGTGGGATGAATAAAAATCAAGCATTTCTATTTTCCTCTTCCAACATTATCTAATCTCTGTATTTTAATATTTTCCTTGTCTTTGTTAATTTATAGTTATGCCCTCGTGTAAACCTATATAAAGACATATGGTGTGTTGTATGAAGCAATGAAAGAAACTCTATTTTCCATCTTTGAATGATATTTTGGAAGTTCTCTCTCTTGAGCACGCCCCGCTTAGGCAGCCACGGTCAAGACTCCGTAGTATCTCCGCCACCGTCATCTCCACCTCCGACCACTCTTTCGGCAACCTCCGAGTAGGCCCATAACAAATTGGTATCAAAGACATCGGTCCTCTTGCGCCGACGCACGCCAACACCTCCCCGTTCTGTCGATGTCTCCAGCAAGCCCGCCAACTTCACGCCTACCACGCGCCGATTCCGAGGCACAAATTCCCCCCAAAGAAGCCAAACCCTCTCCAACGGCTCCCCTCGACGACATTCCCTCTAGCGGCTCCCCTCGATCCAGGTAACATTTTTCGCTACTGTCGACGTCTTCGTCCATTGACGCACCTGCCTATGTCGACATCGCCAACACGCACATCCAAAAACGAGAACCTCGTAGACCTCGCCAGCCAGCAACCACGTCGCTTCCGTCCAGCGTCGCCTTCGATGTACGACGCTCGAATGCACCTGCTGCCCTGTCCCAAACAACCCTCACAACGATCCTTCCTCCGTTCCTGACGACTCCATCTGCGTCGTCACCTTCATCGTCGTCCATTGCAAGCTCGTCGTCTGCCGCGTCGATTGCTTCCTGCCGACCTCCTTCCGACGCCATTCCACCCGCGTTCCGCGCACAGGAGTCCAGCTCGTCAAAAAAGACCACCAGTCGTCCGCACAGCCACTACAACCTAATTTCGTCGTCTTCCAAATCCACCCATTCCGTCTTCCATCTTTTGCAAACGTTCGAACCCCGCGCCTTCCTCGAGCCGTCTGTCTTGACATCACCTCCTCAAGCAGCCCATGCCTCTAATCTCATCGAGCCCCAACAAATTTATTCTTATTTTATTAAAGCCCCCCGACAGAGCAACCCACGCCTCTCCTCCCATTTAGCCCATATAACACATTTTTATTTTTTAAAAGCCACCACCAACCCATTTTTTTCTTCACATTTTGATGTCCGCCTGCACCTGTTTCCCTTACTTTATTGAGCCCAGTGCAATCTTTTCTCTTGGGTCTTATCTCCTCACGCCAACAGACAACACAACTTATTTAATTACTTAATTAAATTTTTACGACATTAAAAATTAATTAAGTAATTAATTACATATTGCGACATGAAGCTTAGTTCCATGGATGAGGCCGCCCTATGTTCGATGCTATGAGATTTCACGGCCTTCATGGACGAACGCCTTCGGGAAGCCGATGCACTCCTCCACCAAATTAAGAATTTGACAATCGCCTTTCTGCCGCAAACCGTGTTGCCAATTCCACCGCCACCACCAGTCACTGTGGTCATCCCTCTACCGCTCCCGACGCCAGCCACAACTGCGCCACCAATCTCCACGGTGGTTGTCCTTTTGCCACCACCTCCTGTAGGCTTCACCTCGCAGTTTTCGCCACTGGCATCGCCGCCTCTTCTGCAGCCACCTACCCCGCCAGCCCCTCTGGATCCATTTCTTTAGCCGGTTGTTCCCAAGTCTACGCCGCCATTTCTGCTTGACGCTGCTCACTCTCCGCCCGAGCTACCGTCGCCTTCAATTGTCCTCAACCGCCAGGCACCCTCGTTTCGTTCGTTCATCGCCATCGTTTCTACCCCAGCCTCCGCTACATCAACGCGATACCGGGAATTGTTTTGGCGCGAAATCAAATTGTCAGACGATCAAGCAGTGCAAGCCTCGTTCGAGCTTGAGGACAAGCTCGATTTGAAGGCCGAGAGAGATGTTATGGGTTGCGTGCCCAATTATGATATTATGGGCTGCGTGCCTAAATATCTAATCTTAGTATTTTAATATTTTCCTTTTCTTTGTTAATTTACAATTATGCCCTCTTGTAAGCCTATATAAAGGCCTATGGTGTGTTGTATGAAGGAAGCAATGAAAGAAACTTTATTTCCTGTCTTTGAATGAGATTTTGGAAGCTCTCTCTCTCGAGCACGCCCCGCTTAGGCAGTCGCGGCCAAGGCTCCGTAGTATCTCCATCACCATCATCTCCACCTCTGGCCACTCTTCCGGCAACTTCCGAGTAGGCCCATAATATCATGACTTAGAATTTTAGCACCCTAACATAAGTAATAAAGATACAGAAATTTCTGTTTAACACCACCTAAGAATAAATTTCCATTAGAAAGAACGGCTAGAAATCAATGAGTACCTCTGCATGAACAGCAACTAAACTGTGTATTAGTTCGATGGTAGCATCCCGAATACCCTGAAATATTGCGCTCCACAGTATTAATAAAATCTAAAGGACAATTTTATTTTACAAGAAGATGGATAAGAAAAACCAGCATATTATATTTGTACCTTAACTGAAGGTGCAGATCCCCATTGGATTCCAGAATCCAACAGATAGTTTGAAGCAGCTGTCCTTATCACATTTGACTGATATTAAATAGTAGAATGAATTAGAACAATTCAACATTTTGCATAAACAGAAAACATAAATATCAGTAGCTGCTGAAAAGCTTGAAGCAGAAATTATCATAATCTTCATCATCATCTGTAATCGTATCCCAACTATTTCTAAGTTTTCATGTCTTCTTACCAAGTGCTGAAGTGTTACAACAAAAATGCACAATTCATCTTGAACAAGTTACATCCATGCTACCTCGGTCTACCCAATCTCTTGACTATCATTCTGAGATTACTTCTTTCTGTAGAAGAACTAGAAATAAACCCATGTAAAGATCCTCTTTCTTGGCCCATTAGGTGATTTTTCTCATGTATAGATTAGTCCATATATTCGTTTGGAGTTGAGATTTCACTTCATCCTATAAATATGTGTACGAATACTCGTATTGTAAGTTGATATAAGAAGTAATAAAAACTATTTGAGCTTTGTATTCCATTTCTCTACATGGTATCTGAGTAGGAATATTTTCCTCAATATTTTCTCTCGGTTTCGTGAGCCTAGCTTCAGCCCGCTTTCGCTTCCGATCGGAGACCTAGCCTCTGAGCCCGCTTCCGCTTCCTAATCGAAAAGCCCGTCAAGCGTCCACAACGTCTTCTCCCACGACTTAGATGATCGATCTCAGAGAGAAAAGGTACATGTCGTTGCTCGGCGATCTCCTTCCAGATCCTGTCACTGCTCCCTAGCCACATCTACGACGTCGACGCAGATCCCGTCTTCTTGCTCCAAATCGACAAAGACGGAGGGATCCATATCGAGATCGCTCGATCTCGTCTCTCGCTACTTCGACACAGATCCATGACGCCTGCTACTTTGGCGAGGATGATCACCATTCCAAAATGATTCTCTCAACGAAGAACCTTCGTTGGCTACTCCAGACCTCGTCGTCTGCTTCTGTCCACAATGTTTTCTCATCCCGTTGGTTGATTCCAGCCTCGACCACTCCTGTTGCCTCTTTGATATCGAATTCAAGCCGCAGTATTCTTTCCAATTCGATGAGCATCCGGTTGCAGCCGCTGCTTCCAAACGGATATTATCATCTCGCTGATGATGGAGCTTCTTGATGGTTTACTTGTCTTTATGTTGTCTTATGCAGTAGGTTATATTATTATTTTCTGTGTCGTCCAGATGTTAGTTTTTTTAGTGTTTCCTTATGCATAAATGCATGTGTGTCCCACGTAAGGGGGAGTGTTAGAGGCGAAAGCGACTCAGGCCTTGACTACGATTGACCCCACATAGTGGAATTCGTCCGAGTGGATCCCCACATGTTGGATATTCGTCACCGTGGTGGTATTTTCCAACTCTTGTCTTAGTCCAACACGACCGGCTGGGCTTTTGTCTATGAGTTAGATGTAGCGGTCGTCTGATTTTCGGGTCACGACCGCAACCTGCGCTCCTTCCACGCCTCTCGTCTTCTCCAGCCTCAACAACTCCAACCTGCACGCACTTATCGGGCCACCTCGGCATGCTCCTCTACACCTTCAACTTCCCCTTCCACCTAGTTCCGGATGCTCCTGCTCCGATGTCGTCGGGCCTCCTTCCATTTGCCTTTATTACCGGCCAGCAGCCTGCTAACTACATTCTACCTAACACAACGTCGTCCCATCGTTCCACCATGGGTCCTCGTCTGACATCTCCTTCCTCTGCACCACAGGCCACCCCGGGTACTTCTGAAATCCATCGCTTATGCTCAAGACCCATTAAATGATGGAGAATCGAGCGAAGTCCCTGGAACATGCACTCGCCACCATCAACACTAGCCTTCAGGCCCAAGCTGAGCAGTTCACGTCGATTACAAAACTGCTCCGCAACTTACAACCGGACCAGTACTCCGATACGAATGTCGCATCCTGCCTTGGGATCCCCAAGCGAACTGTCCCCGGAAGACACCGCTCTAGAAGGATTGCATCCTCCGCCTCCCCCCCGCTCAACGGGAGAGACCCCCTGGGTTGGATTGCTTGTATCGAGCAGTATTTTGACATTCACCAGATCATCCAGGCCCAAAAGATCTTTGCAGCCCTCATTGGCATGAAAGGGTCCGCATTCCACTAGGTATGATGGCTCCGCCAGTCCTCTCCTAGTCCACCTGGGCATCTCTCACAGAGGCACTTATCCAACACTACGATCACCGCTACTCCGTCAATGCGACCGGCATAGCAGACTTTGACGCTCTTGAGATCACTACACACCACCAAACAAAGCCTTTCACCTCAGCGACGGCCAACCCGCGGGCGTACCATTACTAGATGGAGGATAGGCGCTTCAACCTTGAGGTCAAGGTCGATTTTCAAGTGAGAAATATTATTACGCACATGCGACGACAGCGACATGGAGCATTTTATTTTGTATGGTCATTATGCATTTTTATTTTAGGAGTATTATGGTAATTTGTAAGAGAATTGACCTCCCTATATAAGGAGGAAACATGCGAGTCTTAGGGATCTTTAGGATCATTAGGTTTTGGGTTCTCTCAATTTGGAGAGGGACTTCAAGGAGGAACCAACCTCCTGAGGTTAGGCACGACTATCCCTTTGAAGTGTATCTTGTTTCAAGTTCGTTTGCAATCAAATTTCTGTATTGGTAACAAGAACACCCAGAGGAAATATCAAATTACTTATGAGAAAGGAGAAACCCCCATGGTGTAAGCAAGTATTATTGTCAAGGGAAATATTAATTTGGATTACACTAAGTGTTATTAGTGAAGGAATTTTTTTCCTTTGAATAGATCCTTACCTTTTGACAAGGTATACACTAAGCAACTGTAGGTAATTGTATTCCTTTCAAACTCAACCCTGAATGATGAGATGCTGTTTAATGAGAATCTGGGATGTTAAGGAATTTGGAACAACACAAAATTTTAGTAAACATGTTGCAAGTAAAACGATAATCTTTCAACTAAAGAACCCATCACGTGTGATGATATAAAGAAACTTCATTACAAAAAAAATAAACTAAACGTCAAAAGCTAAAACTTCTCAAGACAAAGTTAAGAATGAAATGCTGCAATCAACCTTCGCATATGTGTAGTTTTCAAGAACTTTTTCCTCAAGTGCAGAAAAAGACGAAACCAAATCACGTATGTCGGTATTTTGTTCATCCCTATCCCTACAAAAGAATAAAATAGGAGGGCATCACAAGAGAATTTTAGAATGCTAAATTCAGATAGCAGGTAACTGAAAGAAATAGAAGGCATACAATAACAAAAGTAATACCATATAAGAGATAAGAACATGGTTGCATTATAAGAAATAGTAACAGTTAAATGTTAATTAAGGCATCATGAGAATGCAAGTGGCTTTATAAAGTGCAGTATCAATCGAGTGAAAATCACATGTAGTTTCGAATAGGCCCAGATAAGAAGCTTATCAACAGACATCCTATTACTATCTAAAGTCCGGTTAGGCAACCTGCATCAATCAGTTTGTATATAAACATGAATATAATGGATGGAAACAATAATAGCGGTAATGAGAAAATAATTCGATGATGATTGTTACCATACGGCATGCCAAGAGTAGTAGTTAAGATGCCTCTAAAATAATCTCGGTCCCAAGTTCGAGTTATGAAAACAACCACTCTACAAATGCAAGGAAAAAAGTATAATACTGCATAATGCTATCATTGCCTAGACATAGCATTGGTAGAAGCTACATGCTCTGGGCATGCCATATGTCTGACTGTTCATTACCTTTAGATGTTAGGAATGCCTAGAATATAGGTTGAAAGTAAAAATTCCCTTAATAATCTTAAGAGTTGCACCAAGGAAATATTAGGAGAAATTGACATCATAGAAATTATTTCACAGTTGTTTGCATGTAATAGAGTTAGATATTTCTAAAGTGTTAAAGCACAGTTGTAAAAAGTCAAAAAGCAATTGTACATCTTCATCTTTCTTGTATTTAGTTTCACATCTTCAAGTGTATATTCTTTCTCCTCCTCTACTCTATATAAAAATGGGAGTTCATATATAATATATTGTATTTTTTAAACAATAATAATTTAATATTTCAAATTCTCATGGAAATAAAAGTATCCCAATAGCCCTATGTAAGCGTCCAAGACTTTTGTAAGAATGTTAAACATCCAGGAGTTTAAGTGCTTTGAAAAGAAATTCAATATCTATTGAGACTTTATTTTCATACTGATTAATTTACATATTTCATTAATTATAGAAAAATATATACCTGTATGCCAACCATATGTGCATGTATTTTGTATACAACCCATGAGCAAGTTCATCTTTGCAATACCCAATGTTACTTAGAACTATTAACAACCTTTTGTGAGAATCAACAACAGCACCACCCGAATGAACCCCATGTAGATCTCCTTCATATCCATGCAAAAATCCATTTTGGAAATGACCATCTTCTTTATTTGAACTAGCTTGAGATAATTCTGTTCCAATTCGTTCAAGATAACCTGATGGCTTGCACAATGAGAATAGATTTAAAAGTAAATATTGCCAATATACAGATAAAAGTTAATCACGTTTGTTATCTCAACATACCAGCAAAGTCTAGGAAGCTGTTCAAGAATCCAATTCTAACAGATTCTTGTATTTCATGAACTTGATCTAACAGGTCATCCGACTTTGCTGCCTCTGTCGTTAAATTATGAATCATGCTAGAAGAAATACAAAATTTAGTTGCAAATGAAGAACTAAAAGTTCTTTGAAATCAATAATTTTTTCAATACTACAACAAATATTTATCAGTAATTATGAACTAATATTAAGAGCTTAAAAATAAACATTGAACTGAATAATACATTTAGAATCTAATGAAAGTATGCATGCGCCAGATTTACCAAAAGAATAATATAAAACAACAGCTTAAATGAATTTAATTAAGGTACTCATCAAAATAACTTGCTTAACTAGAACAAGGATCTGACACATTAACTTGACAAATGATTACTGTAGAAGTTCTACGAAAAAGCCCATATAAAGGCCCTCTTCTCTCATGTATAGATTAGTCGCACATCTCAGTTTGGAGTTGAGGTTTCACTCCATCCTATAAATATGTGTACAAAATGCTTGTATTTTAAGTTCATATACATGAAGTAATAAAACTTTTATGCTTTGTATTCCATTCTTCTATATGGTATCAAATACACTCGAGTCCTCTCGTAGCACTTTCGACTATTGAGCCTGCTCTCTCCGATTGAGTTTTTTTTTTCTTTCAACGGTACTTGCAGCCCTATGACATTCATTTCTGTGTGTGTGTGGTGCAGAGGCTTTATGAACTATCTCATGTGCCGGCCCTATGACAAATGTCACACCTCTCAATTTTAGATTGTGCATCTTAGCTCATCTTTGGTTAACAAAAAAGCTTCTGAAGTGTAGCTATGGTCTTATTCATTCCAGAATATGTTTTTAAGTGTCCATAGCGAATAAAGAGCCCACAACAAAACACTTTAGGAACACATAGTTGTCACCTTTTAACAATACAGCACGTTTGAAAAACCTTACCACAACCTTCTCTCTACGAGACATAAAGATCGAGAAGTCTTGATCTTTGCCATATAGCTTCTTATGCAACTTAAAACCCAAGAAACTTCACGTCGAGTGTGGTAAGAAACACATGAACATGAGATAATGCATCCAACACTACAATGTTACACCCTAACTTGTACTTAATCACACATGGGAATGGCTTCAAAAATTCCACCCACCTGGTATGCTCCTGATGAGTTCAGCATATTCTTTCAAGTACTTCAGTGACTTGTGATCGATATGGACGACTCTCCCTTGGAAGGAGGTAATGTTACCATGTCTCTAGTGAACAAATGAGAGCAAAAAAATATTACAAGTAGAATAGTTCATATAACAACCTGCTAGTTTCTCAGTGATGGAAAAGGGTGGCCCTATTGAATCAAAATCAGTCTGATTTCAACTCTTGAAACATCGCGTCAACTTTAAATGCATTGGAGAAGTCTATCGTGGCAAAATGAAAGTTGTGCATAATCTTTTTCTTGATAACTACAAAACTTTCACGGGCAACCTTAGTCCACTTGAACTCTCCTTTCTATAGGCACACAGCCAATGGGGCTAATAAAGTATTGAATATTTCACAAATCTCCTATGAATATAAGAAAATCCATGGAAACTTCTAAGATCATGGATACAGGAGGTAAACATGATTTCAATCAATAGGTGACAGTCCATGGAGACTTTTATCCATCCACAGAAGTCACAAGTGAGTGTCCCCTGACATCAGAGTATATAAGTTCGATTAATTGAGTAGTGTGAATGCAACTAGGAGGATAATAACTTCTAATATGCTTGGTATGAGCACTATTATAACATTACAATTTATAACAATAAAACTTTGGATATAGTAACAACAGCAGCAGCACGCAAGCCTTTATCCCACCATAGTGGGGTCGGCTATATGGATCCTTTGTCACCATTGCGCCCTATCTTTAATCATAGCCTCATTAATACCTAAGTACATCATGTCTTTCCTTATAGTTTCATTCCAAGTCTTTTTTGGTCTACCCCTCCCCCGTTTAACATGTCTAGTGACTAAACTCTCACAACGCCTAACAGGTGCCTCTAATGGTCTCCTATGCATCAAAATTCACATGCCCCAACGAGCATGTCATAACACAATATTCTCGTTTAATATGAGATATAGAAGTTAAATAATAGATGAAAGAGAACCGAAGAGAAAAGAATGTTTGTCATGTCATCCACCTATTCAAAATAATACAACTTCACACAGTCATGTCCCCTACCAAAAATTCTTCGTATAAAGGTCATCAAAAGACAATGACTATGGAGAAAGATGATGCAACTCATGGCACAAGTTAAAGCACCGACAAACAATACAATTTAAACCTTCCAATACATGGAACAACTCAATCAAAGAAAATAGCAAACCAGCTAACAAAAAGTTGATTATTTCTTTGTACTTAATAAGTCGTAATCTTATTTCCTAGAAGACCCATTTGCATTTGTGTTTTATGCAGGTTGTATAATGCTTAGGAATTGTATTTTGACCTAACTTTAGTTCAACTTAAAAATTGTGTGGATTTGATTCATCATCTCTCTCAGCTACTATCATGCACTAACAGAGGTCTCATCATCCAACCATTGCGGCTTGATAGTAGAAGTTATTAATCATTCCCGTGCTCGATTCTTTTGTTCGTCACTATCTTTAACGAGACTAGGAGTTTGTCTGAACATTTACTAACGGGATTTAAGTCTTTTCATTTCAGCTCAACGGTATTTCCTGCATGAACCTCCCACATGACTCACGGCAACTCGCAGCAACTGGCTCACTATTTTGTCTCAACAATCCATTTCAGTTCGATCATCATCTTACAACGATTGGCTCACTTGAGTCAATGATAGAACCTTCCGTCTTTCTATTTTAGCTCGACGATGCCATCTCCAACTCCACGATTGGAGAAGCTAAACTCTTCAGAAGCTCATGGTGGAGGCTTAAAAAATATCTGAAAGCAAGCAGTAATGATAGCATAACATCAGGGAATTTTGGAACGATCATAAAGACAAGGGAACGACAGTCAGTAAATGACAATTTTTCGTTCAACTATATTAATTTATGGGCATTGTTATATATAGACCACGTTTGGCTATAAACAAACCAAAAATTTGATTTTTTTTGTCTTTATTTTCTACTATATACAAACCAATATATTACTTCCCCCTCACTCAAAAAAAAATCAAAATATCATTTTGCGATTTCAGCCCTAGCCGCTCCGTGCTCCGTGCTCTCGCCGATACCCCCTCCCGATCCGATCTCCCGTGCTCACGCCCAGGTCGCCGGCGGCCAATGTCGCCTAGAAAATCTCCGGTGACCACTCCAGGGACCTTCTTCAAGACCGGCGACCAACCCTCTTCCGGCGATGGTGACGATAAACGTCTCCCGAACATCTGCGACTTAGATTCCGCCTAGTTTTCTCTGGATCTCTCATCCCAAAATGAGGTAATCAAAACCCTCACCCTCATCTTCTTTTCCTCCTTTATCTTCTGGTTTTACTCTAACTTTCCTGTCTTTGGAATCCTTCGACCCTGCGGCAATACTTTCCTCCTCCATGTCTTCCAGCGAAGCCATTGCTGTCAATTTCTCAGTTGGTTGTGGCAATCACCATTTGCGAACCCAAATTCTTTTGCACATGATCAAACAACTTTCACCAATGATTGTGATTTCAGTAAACCTTGGCTGTGAAAGGAGCGATCTTTCTTTCTCCCACCACTTCCTCCATTCCTTCCAGTTGACCACTGTCCTTCTCGACTCCATCGAAGTATTGGGGGTGCCCCCCGAGATTGCCGACAATATCGAAAGGTATTTGCTGCGTCCGAGGATTGAGAGTTCAGTGCAAGCCCATCACTGAACCAGAGAGAAGTTGCCGCCATGGAAGGCGCTCTTCACTTCCCCGGATTTGTACCAGTTCAGTTTAGCAACTTTGCCGAAACTCAGGCGGCCTGCCTGTTGAAGAAGGCCCAAGTCAGGGGTTTTGAGGTGGAGAAGCGCCAGGCTTCGCTCGTTCTGTCTTGGCCCAAGACAGGATTTCTTAAGTTCATTTAGCATGCTTAATTTGAATTTCAAAACATTTTTAAGCGAGCATAAAAGTTAGAGTATAACATGCAGGGCAGTTATTACTAATACTAGCATTTTGTTTAAAAACTCAATATATCTAACCACTAGTGACGAGTGTTTAAATAGTTCTTTTTTGCATGTTTTGATAGGATCAATCATTAGCACTTGGAGCAATGAAGTCGGATAATGTGGAGGTTCCTTCGTCTATGCCGGAATATGGTATTGTAATCTATCCAAAAATAATCATTCATGTGCATTGTATTGCTTGCGCACCCGATAGTTATTCCGTATTATTTGTTAAATTTCTCATGTAGATGTTACTTCATTTTTTCAAACAAAGATTGTATTTGCATCAAAGGAAGATTTGATTGATTGTGCACATAAGGTTGGAAGGAGTCTATGTTATGTTGTCACGATATTAAGTTCTGATAAAGTCACAGGTGTCCACTGCCTCGTATTGTCTCCGCTTGGAGAAAGTTTTGTGATCCAATTGCAAGCACATGGGAGGATAAATACATTGCACGAGTACAAATTCTAAATCAACAAATATCCACAACATGTGAGGTAGTAGATTTGGGTGGCTTCTAAGGTATACATTATTTTTATATTTTTGAAATTTAAATATTTTATTTAATAAAAAAGTTCGATTCAATCCGATATCTAAATTTTACTTATCGATTGCATACTCGTTTCACTTGACGAAGATGATGAACGAAAAAGAGGATCCTTTCAAATTTTTGAATTCAAGTTTTTTTTTGGTGGAGGGGGGATTACATCTTTTATATGTCTAGAATTACATCTTTTTTGTAATGTTTAACTAACAGTTGTTTGCTAATATAATGTTAGTTGATTACATATAATTTTTTTTGATTTTTTATTTATTTTTACATTGGTCTGCATATAACAAATTTGTCTAAATATAGTCATTTTCAAATTAATATGGTTTGCATACAGTAATAGTTTGTATATAGCCAAACTTGGTTTACTTATAACAATGCCCTAATTTATTGAGGTGTGTAGACACACGAGGTCTGACGTAAACTCTCACAAAAATGAACAAATTATTGAAACTAATTTTTTTAAGTTTCCTTTCACCTTGTTAAAACAAAAAACTTAAGAGAAAAGTAAATGTTTTTTATTTTATTATAAATTTTATGAAAAAATGCAATACGTTGATTTTATGCTTTAATATAATCAAGTAATGTGAAAGTAATCATCAATAAAAATAATAAAATAGACCCAAAACGTCACAGTAAAGCAACTTAGAGAATGAAGAATGAGTGATGCACACTAGGTTGATTAAGAGAGCTATTAAATTTGTCAAAGGTTGTCCCTAAGTTAAAACACTGTATCAAATGGAAAAACAAATTATAAAATCTTTTCCAACGAAATACAACCCTAAAATGAAGCAGGAAGCAAGTTTTAATCATCCTTCAATATGAGAAATAACACTCAAACTTCAATAAAAACACATTAATTTAAAACTCGAGAAAATATGTTCTGATAGCCAAGGTTGTAGATATTGAATATCGGGGACATGTCGGTTTAGGTTTTTCATGTTGGTTTTAATATGTCGGCGGATATATCAGGGATATTTCATATATCAGATTTTAATATTTAATTATTTATGTGTAATTATATATAAATTTAATCATTTTTAATTTATATATATTAATATATTAATAATTTGATATTTGTTGAACTCCTAAATTTATTAAACTAATATAAACATTTTGTGATACAAAAGTAATAACGATATAACGCATGAAATAAAGCAAGAGGAAGCAGAAAGTGAGGAAGTTGTCGATGACAATGGAATATAAGGAACCCTTAGTCCATAATTCAAAGACCATGCATAATTGAAGTCGATAACGGACTTGAGCAAGGAAGAAGCCAGAGGAAGAGCAAAAATCAACCTAAACAATGAAACAATTTTGGTTTATTGTCTATTAGACCATAGACACTATTTAAAATAAATTAAAAAAACCAGTCGATAAAATGTCGGGATATATCAGTCAATAACAGATATATCGGAGGATATATTCCAAAAAGATATTTTGCAAGAAAATATCGGAAACGTGTCGTTTTGTCCATACAACTTTTATGTCGGTCGACATGTCGGCCATGTCGGAGGATATCCACAACACTGCTGATAGCACAAAACAACAAGAGAATCAACTCCTAATAGCAGGAAGTAATTCCGGACAACACCAATGAAAAAAAGGGAAGAAGAAAACTAAGTGAGGGATGGAGTAAAATGTATACGCCACCAAGAGAAATGAGGGCACGACCTCTACGCCCTAGTATAAGATCTTGCCATGCTATGGTGAATACCAAGTGATAAGAGAAGATAGGAGAGGAGGAACTTCTCTAAGAAGTACCGAAGGCACCTCCAAGCTCATCCGGGATTATTGCATTAAACTAAGTGTCCATCCCAAGAGGGATAGACAAAGACCAAATAGGACCTATGTGTTGGGTTTTCTATACATCAAATGTAGAATGCATATCACATATGCGCAGCGGAAATAAAGAAAAACAAGAACAACCCAAAGAGTAAGGATCTTGCGATTTCATTAATGAAGAAATAAGGAAAGAAACACATTGCAATACCTGAAGGGGATTGAGTCAACACTCAACCAAGATGCTCCAAGAAGAAATCCCGAGAATAGTCGTTGAGTCCTAAGCGCTGAAATGGATCGGCGCATCTACGGGAGTCCACACGAGCGGTGAAGAACCCTAGCTTCTTGTCGCACAAGAACTAGGTCGGAGAAGAAGAGCCCTCTACGTCTCCCACGGACTGCTAGGTTCGATGACAGGGAGAGGCGGCAGTGGCGGCGGGATCGACCGGTCGGAACTCTTCCGTCGGAAGCTATCGCGGAACCCTTTCGTCGCTCTCTGATTCGCAAAAGGGGATCGCTTATTTAGGTCATAGAATCGCATTCTATTTATACCCAGGCGAGAGAGAGAAGCTATCCGCACACCCACGACCAGAATTGAAGCAAACATAATTCGTCGGGTGATTATGATTTCGTCGAGTAATCAGAAATTTGTCGAGTCATGATTTCGTCGATAATCATAAATTCTTCGAGTACAACTCAATTCGTCGAGTCATGATTTCGTCGAGTAATCATAAATTCGTCGAGTCATGATTTCGTCGAGTGAATGCGTTTGTCGGATTCGTCGAGTCAATCAAGGATTCGTCGAATCAACTTTTAATTCGTCGAGTCAACATGGATTCGTCGAGCCGACATGGATTCATTCACCCGATGAACTGAGGTAAGGGTCGTCGAGACATTCTCGACGACTCGTCTCGAAGACTTGCCAACACGCTCCATACAATATTCACAATACCTGTGGAGCATTCAGTTGACTCGACCCAACTCCAATAAGTCGTAGGATTGGTCTTTCATTTATATCCAATATGAGTAAGGCAAACACAATTCTTCCTCCAACTTCTCCAAACACTCTTGAGTGTGACCACATAGGCTCATATCGCGTTGACAGTGAGACTAGATGCTTGATCACTTCCAGATCATCTTGGAAGCACCAACACTATGCCACTTTGCAATAATCCATCCCTACTTCCAAGCTATATTCCCAACCTTCCTAGGGCTTTAAATTTTAAGAAAATGAAAACAAATTATTGCATCCTGTCCGTTGTCCGATGTCGCCTCCCTCGTGCCCGAGAAACGAGCTCCAATGCCCAGACATCTGTCAAACCTCGCTTAAAAGTGCTCCTTTGCCATGGTTCCCCTTTCGATGCTACCAATATTTTCGTCTTCGCCACCAAGTCAAATTGACGCATCTAGATAAGCATCCATGCGGCTTACGTGACCCAAGGCAATAAGGGCTAAAAGAGTTTGTCGATGTGCTATCTAAATAGATAATCTAGAGAATATGTCTGATAACTTTTCCACTCTTCGAGGGAAAAAGATTAAAAAAAGTGACATAGGCATGGATACAATCGCCCTAATAGATATCATGCAATTGCCGCATATTGTTGACGGAGTAAAGCAAGAATAGTGTCCCAAATTTGCTTGGATAAAAAAAAGATCATTGTGAAGAATTTGTCCATTCAATTGGTCATCATGTTTCTATAAGAGTGTCCTCGCAAAACAACAAGATTTCTCAATAAAAAGAAAAAAGTGGCTGGAAAGTGAATCAAGTAGATGTATATTAAAATGAAAGAATTGACTAAAACTACATCTCAAATCTACGTCAAAAACATTTTTGTGAGGGTACATAGTGCACTAGTTGTTATTATAGGCCACCAATAAAGAGAAGATCATGCATGGTCATTCAAAATAATGAAGCCACTACGGGCCTATTTGGGAGGGCGGAGGCAATTGAAGATGGAGATGAAATGACAGTTCTGAACGTGACCCCTCCTTGTGATTGGGATTAGGCATAAAACGGCATTTTTGGGGGAATATGCAATTCCAAACAGAGGATCCAAGCGGACAAAAATAGTTCTGAATTCTTGTCTTGATCAATGGACAAGTTTAGGTTTTTAAAGGGAAAAAGTGAAAATTGGTTATTTATTTATTCTTCAAACTTAGTTCGTCTTGAACAATGGACAGAGCTCAACGAATCACACATCATTATGAAGGTTGGAAAAGATATAACTACCCATGCATTTATTGGTAAACAACTGCATGAAAAAACATTTAAAAGCAACTCAACATATGCACGTAGATCCAATTGAATTTAAGAAAAATAAAAGTCTGAAACAATAATATAAAATTCATTAGTGAACTTACGATTGGATTCGATCCATGGCTGAACTTGTCATTTCTCGGAACACTATAGGCAGATGTGAAATGGCGTATGGAGATTTATTCCTCTCCAGAGTGGATAACGGTATCCAGATCTCTTCCTTGGCTATCTCCTCGCTTGCCACTCGCATCCATGCGCAGAGTCTAAACACATGAATCTTTGTAATTTCAAAATGAAGATCTCGCATAGTCTTAACTGGGAAGTGCATAGCAAATATATTGTTAGGATTATAAAATTGAAAATAACTTGCAAATATGCTGATAGATGGTAAATACCAGTAATTGAAGGGGAAAATTCTTTTCCTTCAAGAGCCTGACATGCTTTAGCAATTTCCTTGATAGCATCACTCATATATGGCCTAAGAATATTTGCTTCTTCAAATTCACGAAATGTCGTGTGAATCTGCAGAACATTTTAGCAAGCTTATTTTGTGTAGTCACAAGATATTAGAGTACCAAATGGAGTTTTTGATGAACAATATTTTAATAATAATTAAATTGCACTTTAACGAAGTTAATCAAAGAGTTACTGTCACATGAAAGAAAAGGGAGACTCATTAGTCTAAAACAAATCAGTGTGCTATGAGTACATCGTGTGTGTGAAAGGGCACTTGGCATTTTTGTTCGAGCTTAAATCCAAATCGAGATGACACGTGAGTATGATTCCTAACAGTGAAAGACGAAGAACTTAACTAGCCAAAACCAATCCACATAATCAATTTGTTAGGGATTGCTCAGGAATAACCCATAAAACGAACCAAATTTCCGTGAAGGACGATTCCACTACTCAATCGTGTATTCATTTACAGCACGGAAACCTAAGTGGTTGGCTCATTCTCCCAAGTGGTTTAATAAATGCTCACAGCCAAGAATACACCATCAATGAAGAGATCATAAATCTATATAAATAGTTGTAAATCCAAAGAGGGGTCTGGAATTTAGTCTTCTGATCCTTCTCTCCTTAAACCTTGTAATTGGATTTGAGAGAGAGTTCTTCGCACTCTTGAATCAATGGCAGGTTCTCGTATATATAATAAACTCCTTTAGTTTCAATTTACATCTATTTTAGTTAATTTGAAGTATGTTGGTGATAAGTATACTAATGTATAAATATATAATAATTTGTAGTATATATGTGCATATTATATATATACATATATACTATTAAAAAGAAAAACTTGGGTAGTAATGGTCCTGAAATAAGACCATCAAATGAATATGAACCATTCAATTTTAATCTTTTTGATAACTGATAGCATAATTTTTAATATATATATAGGGGGGGGGGGGGGGGGGCAGCCCGGTGCACAAAGCATCCCCGCACAGCGAGGGCCTGGGGAAGGGTCCCACCACAAGGATGAAATGTAGGCAAACCTTACCCTGCATTTTTGCAAGAGGCTACTTCCAGAACTCAAACCCGTGACCTCACGATCACACGGCAACACCTCAAACAATGCACCAAGGCTATATATATTATGCTTATATACATATACATACACACACACACACACACACACACATATATATATAATACAAGCATAATTCAGTACGTCATAATTGGCCATGGATCCTCTTCGTCCAATTTCATGAGTAAAGCTCTCAGGAGGCGGAGATATAATAGGTGCAGCCTGTAACGGCCAAAAATGTGAAGTGACCAAACTTATTAATAAAATGAAATAAAAAGTGTCCCCTATGATGAAATTACAAATCAGTGTCAACTCAGAGTTCCTTCGAAAGTTGAGTATGAGTTTTTATATGACGCTTTGGGGTTTTCAAGGCTTTTAGCGGAATATGACCTTTTTCTATATTAATTATTTTGGCACACTTCATAAAGTTATATGTGTATGTTTGCGGTGGTTTTAAATCTTTCGTTAAGCTAACCGGAAGGTTTGGTTGACTGATGTTATGTTATTATCATGGTGTAAGAAGTTGCCTCCTAGTTAAAGTGGGGTGCTAATAGAGGAAAGTGATAAAGTAGTGTGCTTATATGCAAATTGGTGTGCCACTAGCATGTTAGCCATGTTGATTTGGTTTGCTTTAATTCATGCTAAAAGTGAATGTGGTGTGCTGATAGCAATTGCATAATTTCATTTGGCTGGATTGGTTTGGGAGTATTATGTGTAAAATATTATTAAGGGTTATTATCAGTTGGCTTTGGAAGGCGGTGGAAATTCTAAAGGCGGTGAGGTGATGCCATTATACACTCCCGAGCCCTGTTCTTTTCCCATACTCGTCTCATTTTCGCATAGCCCGGAACTTTTGTCGGGCTGAAAGCTAGGGCTGGCTGCGGCCTCTCTTCCTCATCGACGATCCTTCCCTTTCTTATTGTCGCCGGTGCTAGGAACTTGCCGCTACTCTTGAGATTGTGCCTTAGCTGCTTAGCTGCTGCAATCATGCGGTTTTGATGTTGGTGACTATCAGGTTTTGACTGAGACATCTCCCCGTGGTGAGCTCCTCTTTCCTCTTTTCCTCTTCTTCTATTAATCCCTAGATTACTGGTTGCTGGCTAGGGCTTTATCAATTTCTGGTTTATGGGGGATTTCATTAATCGTGTCCTAAGAAATCTCTATATCTTTGGCTTTAATTGCTTTAGCCTTGATCGGCTAGGGTTCTGATGAGGAATTCATTTCGTTTCACAGTTTAGTGGGAGAGAAATTACATCAGCAGTTATTATAATTCTTATTCATTTAATTTATGATGTTGGGTTTGTCTGTACATACCTTGAATTGAGTTAGATGGAGGCTCTCCTTTGATGCTGCCGGCTCCTATGATGTTTAAATGGGGGGGTTTTATAAACTGATAAGTCCATGTTGGCCGGCTATTATTACTTCTCTTTGCAACATGATTTTACTGCTATGATGTTTATAAACTGATAGTCTATGTTGGCCGGCTATTGTTGCTTCTATTTTCAAGTATGGTAAAGTGCTGATAGGAGAATGGGGCCAAATTATTTTCTAATTCATAGTAATTGTTGGGGGTTTGGGCTCTCTCCTACATATTAATTTGGATATAGATAGACAAAACAGGACCAACAAGTTTATTTATTCATAAGGGCTATTGTGAGTTATTGTTGGACGGTTGATGCTAATTTGAGAGTTATGCAAACTAAAAGGCTAGTTAAATAAACTCCAAGTGATGTAATCATAGTAGTCCATATTGTAACTATAGTGAGGTGCAACCCCGATATAAATGCCCTAAATGATATGATGCTATACAGATATCGCGACGGATGGCACCTCCATATAGGCATGGCAATGACTTGATTTACTGATGGTGAGAGCTACCTGTTTTATAAATGCCCTAAATGATATCATACTGAATGTTAAATGTAGTTGAAATCACTGATACTAAATGTCGCTATATTGTCTGGCCTTGATAAAGGCCAACAGGCGAATTACTTCTGAGGGGATTAATAAATATGAATAACTCAGTATTATGTAAACGTGTCGACACGAGGTTATATTACGGGCGACTTGAATATGCATGCATATAAAGGACCCTTCGGGGTAAAGGAACCTTCGGGGTAAAGGACCCTTCGGGGTAAAGGACCCTTCGGGGTCAAGGAAAAAAGAAAAAGAATTCGAATCGCCCCTAATATATCCTAAGAAACGAAATATTCATGGAAGTACTGATTTAAAGGATTATAAAGGTACATTGATAAATGCTTATAGACATGAAAACTGATATGAAATTATGTATTTGCACTACTTCCAAGATGTAGATACAGTTATGATACTTACATGACATGTTCCATAGTTCATATGAATGCTACAGCTCTTTATACTGTTTATGATTACTGACATGTTTCCCCCAGTTATTATGTCCTTTCATAGATACTGATACATGGACACGCTGCTTTAATGTTACATTGTACATGATATGATTATGATCTTATGCTGCTCATAATGTTTTATTGATACTAACATGTTCATGTAGTTATATGCTTCATAAGTTCATTACTGAGACAGAAAACGGTTAATATGAAAACTATGTTTTAAAATGCGTAAGTTTTTTAATTGTATATAGAAATGAAAGAGGTATATCCTCACTTAGTCATATTTTTATGACTAAGCCCGTCGTCAAATTTTGTAGGTAACGGATGTGACCTGGGATACGCAAAAGCAAAAGGACTGATTAAGATAAAACAGAAAAGATTCAACGAATAATACAAGGTATGCACGTAAATTTCTTATTATGTGTTTTTATTTTGTATTCACTAGCCGTACTTCAACCTGGGACACATGTTTGAACGTAGCTTAGATACAGATGTACGTGGGGTCTAAATAGGGGCCTCACACAGCCCGCCTCTGAAGGTAAATTTCAATTGAGACGCAGGGTACATCGACTTTTAGCATAGGTATCATGGATTCCCCCGGAATTTGCAGTCGAATAATTTCATAAGAATCTGACAGGCGCAGAAGACTACAAGAAGTTCTTCAAAATATTTTGTTGTGTTGTAATATCTGCAGAGAAAGGGCGATGTTGTAGAAGCTCAGTACCTAATAGTTAGACTTCGTGCTATGCAGCTGGTGACAGGGTAGGCCGAACAAATAAGTCAAAATATAAAGTAAATATTCGAGAAGTTTTGGCCCCTTCTAAGTAAAGAGCGGCAAGATGATCCTCAACAACTTTCACTGTCTCATCATGACGGATAATGAGTAGGTAGGCATCAATTAAGGTTGTCCAATAACCATGTGCAAACAAGCGCGTCATTGACATCCCAATTAGCAGTCATAAGAATTTGTGATTGGTGGAGGATCGAAGAGGTGATGATGCTTCCTTTGGGATCACACTAGCAAGAAGAAGACGCTCCAATCAGCATAATTGATGGTCAGTCAACTTGTACAATGTGCCAATATTTCGTGATGCACCATGAAAGGGTATTGGCGCAGGTAATGCGGTGTTAGGGGTGGGCTCGGGGGGTTCCCATTATAACACGAGCACACCACAAAAAGGAAAAACCATGGCAACAAAGGACGCAAATAGGGCACAAGAAAGGAACTATCTCAATGGTCACATACCGCGAGAGAAATTACAGAGAAATAAAGAAGCATTCAACATTTTAGGAGAGGTCTGATGCATGAATTTTGGACAAATAAATTCATGCCCGGAGGATACGAGGGAAGAGTTGGGAAAGGAATTAAGTCGCTAAAAGGAAGCAGAGGCTTGTGAGACCATTTGTGTGAGACCAGAGGAAGGTCTAATCCAATCACACGAGATTAATTGTGTGAGAGCAAGTTAGGTGAGAGCAAATTACGTGAAAGCAGGTTACGCGAGAGTAGACATGTCAACCGACTTCAACGAGAGTTTTAGCAGGGGTCAAGCTTGGTAAGCGAGAGCTTTAGCAACGACCCAGCTTAGCCTTCTTCCTCCTCGAGATCCACGAGTCCCATATCCCTCCTACTACAAGCAATCTCCTTGTAGATATCTTAATGAGATCATAGGGTAGAGTACCCATTTGTTTGACAGTGTTGAATGCGACTTACAGAGTCGCCATCGGTCTCTGGTCGATCGAGAAGTCAGTGTAGTGATCGAGGAGTTAGACCATGAAAATGAGAGTGTGAGCCATGCTAGAGGACCGTGCAAGTAAAACATAACGCGAGTTCGAAAGTCCTGAGGTAAGATCTTACCAAAAGAAGAAGGGAAGAAGAACATTAGAGACCCCTCCACACACTCAAAAACACAATTTCATCTCCAATAGTCGATAATTTTCCGTGCCCCCTTCTCTTGCTTCTAAGGGTGTATATATACTATAAGAAGGGAAATGGTAATATGTCATGTGTCCTCTGCAATATTTTATTTTAGAATAACTCTGTGATCTCAAAATAATACGCACAGACCTGCCAAATCATCATAAATAATTTGTAAATTAGCGGCCATAAATCCTAGATAATGTGGTTGTGTGACTTTTTTGGTCAAGATTGTCTGAAATTGAGGGAATCCAATTAAATTAAAATTTACCTTTGAATTGGAAAGATATCCTTTTTGACTTTACGGCCCTGGTGAAAATGAAATTTCTATAAAATAATTTGTCCAAGGGCATAAGTTGCACATGGCACGACCTAAATAAAGCTTAAGTCGCGATGAGATATCTCGCTCATGAAATGAGATACATTGTTGTTGTGGCTTCTGTCAACATTCGGAGATCAAGTCGCGGTCTATCTCGTTTTGCACGACTAAGCTTTAGCAATGTCTGTTTTGTATTTAATGTGATGAGACCCTTAGCGAACTTGCTGTATGGGCACTTTTGGAATGAGCAAAATGGTGTCAGATGGAGAGGTCTCTAAATATAAATAAAGAGAGGAAGAACAAAATCCCATTAATTGTGGGACTAATCATTTGTGGGACTAATCATGCAGGAGAATACATGGGCTTCAACAATGGGCTTTAATAATAATCTTTAACACAGTATTCCTGTAAATAATGCAACAGTACGTTTAAAATCATTGGAGATAATGACTGATGAATACTTCTTTTTGGAAAAGTTTCAATCAGAGCAATGACATTGGCTTGTGTGAGACTATTCATCTTCTATAAGTGCAGATAGAGATCTTAGATAGCCAAGTTCTAGGATTTCTGATATAACATAATTAAGAAGATTGGAATCCTCAAAAAAATTGTAAACTCTCAAGAATCCATAAGAGTTGTCTATTTAAGCATGATGAACAATGGAGGTAGACAGGTATCTTGACTTTGTTGTTTTCTTTTTATGACCGAAGTTATTATTATGTTTGGACATCTTGTTGTTTTATTATAATGGAAATCGATGTCGTATTGTTGATGATGCAAGTTATCTTGCATCATAAGCTTATTTGGATTAGGTAGATGTATTACCCGTAATTCGTCGAGACCATACTGGAAGTAAAGGTGGCCGAGACAAGTGGAGCGACCGCTCGGAGGCGACCGGAACCAGTCAAAGCAAAAGGAGGGCCCAGGGAAGAGGGGAGTAGCGGGGCAAGTGGGGGAAGTCCCCCACTCGCCCACCACCCTTAGGGCGAGTGGGGGGAGTCCCCTCACTCGCCCACCCCCTTTGGGCGGGCCTTTGGGCTAGTGGGGGGAGTCCCCCCACTCACCCGCCCTCTTTGGGCGGGTTGGGCGAGTGGGGGGAGTCCCCCCCCCACTCGCCCGCCCCCCTTTGAGCGAGTGGGGGAAGCCCCCCACTCGCCTCCTTTGCGGCCCCCCTTGCGAGCGAGTGGGAGGAGCACCCCCACTCACTCCCTCTCACTGGTTTTGGGGGAAGACCCCTCTCGACCTCCCCCTCCCTCTTCCTAGTGGACTGTTAGGGGGGTCCGAGTAGTATTTTCAAGTGGCTATCCGCATCCCATTTTCAAGAAGTCTATAAATAGACCCCCATGAGCACCTTAGGGAGGAACCTCTTCTTCTTCTCTCCCTCGCGTGTGACTTGTGAGCAAGCACTCCAACCCTCTGTCAACTAAGGTTGACAGTGAAGTGTTCCTTAGTGCTCTCCAGGGTGCTCAGGCTCAGCATTGGCTTGGGAGGGGAAGCTCTCTTTGATCTTCCGGGTTTGTGGTGGGACCTCCTCGTTGCAGCTCAAGGGGTTTGTTCAGGTCTTCGTAGGTGCAAGGTCCTTCGGCTCTTAGCGATCGGTCACATGTTCTGGCTCAGGTGAAGTAAGGGTCAGCTGCATACCCGTTGCGAATGTCGAAGCCGGTTCTCTGGTTTCAACAGTAGAGGTTTGATTATTGTTGTCTGGTTCGGTCTAGTGAAATAGTTATTTCCTTTATTTGATTTCTATTCTTTCAGAGTTGTTATGAAATTGTAATATGTGGTTCAAATAATTGTAACCAGTGATTCTGTACGAAGACTAATCGACTGGCAGTTCTGTGAAGGGAATCAACGGTAACACATTCCTAATTGCAAAGGTTGCTCGAGTATAGGGTAGAGAAAAAATGTAAGTTTTGAAAATCTACCTGATATGACTGGGGTTGTTGAGACATGTACTTGCCTCTAGTTGCATAAAGGACACAATTGCATATAGATGCATCATAAGCCTAGCACTTGCTCCTAGTCGCATTCCATCCCTCATGATCGACTTCATGAATAGTGATCAATTTCCATGGCTAAGCAAAGGAATCATAATAGGATATACAACTCCTACACAAGATCTTATGTGGCAAAAAGTCTTAATTTGACAACAAATTACATGAGAAGGCATCCAGCATCAACTTTTACAGTCCACCCAATCTAGAAATAATTCAGGGAAATTAGAGAAGAAGATATTTGTTTGTTATAAACTTACAATAGTGGGATTAAACGGTCAATCCAGGAAATTACTTCATGATGTTCTCAAAATTGATGATGCAACACGTATGCCAAAAAACCTCGAAAAACAACACCGACCAACTAGCCGACCAATTAGTCAAAAGTCAGAGGAGATTAGACTTTGCTTGGGACAGCAATGACAACTATGAACAAGTGGTGAGAAACAAAGGTATCATTTGAAGCACTACGAATGTGAATATCATTTTCCCAAAATGCCACCATGGGCATCCAGAAGCGTTCGTGCATTAGTGGTCGTGAATGCCCAGATTCTAACAATAGAGTGTTGGGGTCAAAAGGCTGCCCTAGGAGTTCCAAACGCAAGTGCATCACTACAGAATTCTACCATAGTTTTACGCTGGTACCGCTTAAACTTTGCAGTTACAAACAAAAGCTAAATCAAGTATGAACATATTAAGAAAGACACGAAACCTAAGGTGGAAATTTACTCACTTTCCAGGCTAATGTTAAGAGTTCTGGTAGAACATTTAAGTATTTATTTCAAGCTAATGTTCATACAACAAAATAGATAAGAGCACGGAATATTAAGATAAAAGTATACTTGTTTAAGTGCAGTCAATATGACAATCTTTTTGCTTATAGAAAGAACAATGTGGCATTTTGTTATGGGCCGCTCATTCACTGGCCTTCCCCGCCGGTCGAGCCACATAACAGGGCCGCGGCCCATCCACCCCAACCCCTCTCCGCATGTGTTCTCAGCGCGGCGGGTTGCTGAGGTGAGGTCGGGGCTCGATCCCGAGAGGAGGTCTGGGGATCGAGCCCCGACCTCAACAACCCGCCGCGCTGAGAACGCGTGCGGAGAGGGGTTGGGTGGATGGGCCGCGACCCTGTTATGTGGCTCGACCGACAGGGAATGTAACAACCCTAAAATAGAAATAATAATAACAAATATTATTATTAGCTAAATTGCTATTCGCAGCCCCCTTTAATCCCTCCCCTTTAAATCCCGAGCAGCAGCCCCCCCCCCCCCCCCCCCCCCCTCTTATTCTATTTCCCGCAAGCCGCACCCCCCTGTCTCCCGATCCCGACCCCGCTCGGTTAGGGCTCCCGCTGCACTCGCCTCTGCTTCCGTCTCCCGCACGCAAGGCGCCGCTTCCTTCTGCTCCTCTTGTCGTGGCCGCCGCCTCTTCCTCCTGCCGGCGCCGCCCCCTGGTCCTGCGCCTCCTCCTGCCCTAGCCGGCAGCCCCAGCGGCTTCTTCCGCTCCGAGTCAGCCCGCTTCTGCTCCTGCTCCTCCTGCCATGGCCGTGGTCGCCTCCAACCTCCTCTCCTCAAGGACCGGCATCCTTCTCCTCCTCCATAGGGGTCGGCAGCCACCTCCTCTCCCTCCGGCAACCCCTTCCTCTCCGCTTGGGCCGAGTTTTTGCTCGAGGAACGACTAGGGTTTTCTGCCCTCTCCTCCTTGGGCTCGGATTTGGTTCCTATTGGTAAGATTCTCCCCCCAAACCCTTGATTTCAGAATTTTCATAACCCCTAACGATTTATTCGTGCTCCGATTTACATTCAAGTTGTGATTTCAGATTTTTGCCCTCCTATAATCGTCTAACTGTGTCTTGTCCTCGATTTCCGGTGCCGCTCCTCGATTCAATTGGTGGAATCACGCAAAGCCCTCTCCGATTTAGGGTTTCCGTCACCCAAAGCGCCGTCAAATCTCCGGTTTCCGTGTGAGGATCTCTTCTCCCCCTCACCATTTGAGGGAGGTAAAATCCGCAAAACTCTCGTTGTTTAATTTCTGCGTCGTAAAATGCTGAAGTTTAGCGTAGTAAATTATGCAGCTTCGTTTTCGTTGTGTTTAATCAGGCTCAAAATATGATTTCTGACTTTTGCTTGCGCCGCTTTGCCGCCGCCGTCAGCTTCAGCCTCATTTAAGGCAAGTAGAGATCATCCTCTCTTGCAAACATTGATCGTAGATTAGCTTGTCTGCTCTTATGAATTTATGACTTCACTTTTGAATGCTTGTTTCATCATATAAGCTTAGATCTCGAACGTTGAAATGACTTGTTAGTAGTTTGAGGTTTTACGCATTTGAGATGATACGAATCTGTGAACATGAATGATTTTATTTGGATAGACCTAGATGAATAAATTTCTTATTTGATGAATAATTCGAGAAATGATAGATTGTTGAACATGAGTATTAAACATCATGATAATAATAGTAACGGTTTATGGCTAGCAAATATATGATCGATGTCTCTCTATCATGCGTGTATCGTACACTCCTTATTTGGAAGTTAATTGTGCCATAAAATGTCTTAATGTAAATGCGTACTTATCCCAGAATCGATGCTTGTCAACTTACTCCTGTGCATTTTACTTGAATAATCTTCTTGTTAATAAAACCTTCAGCCTCTTGAATCCGCAAGTTTCAAAACTCTTTACCGAGTTCTCTGAGTCATCGAATCTTGTTTCTTATGCCTGTCTGGTTCTAAGACTTGAGTAAATAATGTTCTATAACTTGATTCCTCCCGTTTCACGTTTGTAAAATATACTATCGTATATCTGAATCAAAATTTGGTTACATGTCTTGATATGTTTGAATCACACAATCATGAATTGCTTCATTAATAACTTAAGTAAACAATGAAAGGTGGTGTTTAATCGATGCAACTCCTCGACATGGGTTCCCTCTTGAATCCCTAACGGGAACAAAGGACCGGTCATAGCAAGCATGAACTCCCTGGCTCAAGGGTGAGGGTTCGAAAGAGCCGCCCCTTAGAGGCTACGGGTAGAAATCCTGAATTTCCGATAAGACTTGCATCTGAATCTGAATCTGTCTGAATCACGAATCCTGTGCGTCAACCAAAAATACCCACACTTTCACTCGTTACAACTTAAGTTATTACATGATCATCTTTGTATGCTTTACTCCTGAATCTCTGACAAGTCTTGAATCTGAATTTGAATCCTTTTGAATCATGAATCCTTCAGTTCATTAATGTGATAAGCAATCATTGAAAGGTAGTGTTACATTGATGTGACGCTTTGAATCGAGTTTCCGCTTACCTTGTAACGAGAACCAATAATGTCATAGCAAGCCCAATTACTTTGATAAGCCTTGCATTAGACTCCTGTTAGAATCTCGTGCATCAGAAAGAAACACTTGCACCTTTCAATGATTACAACTAATGACATTACATGACTGAATCTTTGTTGTGCTTCGGAGTAGTCTAATAATTCTGATTATTTCTACTCGTCTTGCTTACTGTCTGCCTTGCTAGCTTTGCTTCTGATAAAACTGGTACTTATACATTGCTGTTTCCCTTGCTAGTTTGTAATTTACCATGTTAATGTTATCAATGTTCTGAGGCTTTTCCTTCTTGTTTTGGATTTGCCTTAGTGTTCGTGCCTGCGCTGCCTGCTCTCTGAGGCCGTTCTGCGTCAAGTTTCAGGTTTTGTGTTTATATTTCATTTCTTTTACTGTCAGATATTTCTTTCATGTAATAATTATAATCAGCAATTTTCTCCTGTTTCATGGACAACTGCTAGGCTAAATATTATATGTACTAGAATTTATCATGTTCTGCATGTTCATTCATTTGCGATGTTCACTGCATAAATTTCTGTTCCAAAACTTTTATCTTGAGCTTTTACTAAAATGCATATGCACATGTTTCAAATTATCATGTTTTAAAGCTTCCGCAACAAAACAACCTGTTTTTACTCAAAAGTAACATCTTTTAAAGCTATTTATTAGTATCTCTGCTTGCGCCTTAGTATGCATGGTTTTCCTTCCGCCCATGCCTGTGGCATCACGGCCCGCCCGAAGCGCACTCTGACTCTTGTCGAGACGGGTCGTGACAGGGAAGGCCCGTAATCCCTCATTTCAAATAAAGTTTTGTCAAACATCTCTGAGTTTTCTTTATTTTCAACATGTTCTTCGTTTAAAATCAAAGCAAATAAATGTTGTTTTAAACAAGGTTTTGAGAACCGGACCGGACCGACCGGTCGAACCGGTCGAACCGTGAACCGGTCTCTCTAACGGTCCGAGTGGTAGCCCAAAATCGGACTAGCCAAAAACCGGAAGAAAACCGGTTGACCGCCCGGTTGAACCGGACAATCGGGAACCGGGCTGGTTTTCACCTAACCGGACGGTTCTTAAACTAGCTATGATTTGACTTACAAGTACAGATTTTGGTATCTCTGCATGTGTTTTACATCGGCTGTGTAAGCTAGGTAATTAATGTTGGCGATGTGGGACTAAAATGAAAGCCCATTGTAAAAAAAAAAATCTTGTAAGTATTATTTAAAATTCTTTTGGGAGTATGCGTACAATGCTGCCGCCTACAGTGAACGCATCCAAAAAAACTAAGCATAACAATTTATATAATTTAGACCAAAACAATAGTTTCCATGTTTGAAACCCGCCCAATTTTAATTTCGATGCGGCTAAAAAAATCTCTTGAACTGAATCGAATCAAATCGAACAGAACCAATATGTAGTTATCAGTCTCCCATACTCTTATAGAAGGTTATGATATTTCGATCATTGCACAATTTAAAGGCAATGGTAGTTTAATTTAAAATAATTTATAAAATTAATAATAATTGATGGGGTTCCCACTAAGTATTTCTGAGTCGCGGCCTCCGCTTAGAATTCACTTCGCTCCTTTTCTAGTCCGCTCACGCAAGCTCAACATGCTCGCAAATGCAGCAACAGGCCATGGAAAAGCACCCGTGGCTCAAATAATAAATATATATAAATATTTGCTATAATGTAAATTATTTTTATTTTCTAATATTGTTGAATATATATATATATACACACACGGTTTGACCCCGGTTAAACCGGTTGGACCGGTTCAACCTTGAACCTTTCCCTTCGCCGGTTCGATCTCCGGTCCGGTTTTAAAAACCCTAAACCCTAAAAACCCTATTAAAAAAAATCAATTAAAATTTTAAAATCAAAATTTAAATGGAAAAGCAAGTAGATCATTTAGAGACTAGCGTAGGAGACTTGGCCCAACGTATGAATGACTTGATGAAAGCGGTAGAAAATCTCACCGCCAATATGGGTAGTGTCACGCACGTTATGAACGGATTGCGCACATCCGTTAATAATATTGAAGCCACCATGCACATAAACCGAGCATCTACCCCAGTGACCGATGTAGACCCTAACCCTAGACCTCTAGAACTTGCACACCCCGAACCTGAACCACGTAACAAACCACGTAATCCACCCTGATGGGATGTAGGAATCAAATTAGACGTTGGTGATTTTGAAGGGTATTACTATTTAGACCCGAAGGTTGTTTAGACTGGTGTGACAGAATGGATCGTTTCCTGGCTTGGAAGCAATTGCCCAAAGCTAGGCAAGTTGAGTATGCTACTCTTATACTGAAAGGGTCCGTCCTAATTTGGTGGGGACAACTAAAACGTTCTAGATTTAATTTAGGCATGTCATCACCACATGGGCAAAGTTTAAAACACAACTTCGAAAATGGTACGTTCCACCCGATTATTTGCAGACCCTCTACTGTCGGTTCCACAACCTACGACAAGACAAATTATCGGCGGATGAGTATACGAACGAGTTTCTAGTACTGCAGTCTCGCCTCGACCTTCGAGAGGATGATGACATGATCGTGTCCCGTTATCTGAACGGGTTACGATATTCCATTAGTGACCAGTTAGAGTTATTTGATTATAAGGACCTATGAGAGATCTCGAGTCGCGCTCGTCGAGTAGGGTCCTCACAGAAGCGTACATCCGGACTTAGGTCCACAGATAGACCCTCATTGAGCATCACCACTGGTCCACTGCCTCACTGTTAGGATCTTAGATTCCCCTTCCATCACTGTCAGGACTCCGACCCCATCCACTATCCCCTCCAATGTTAAGGAGATTATTGGGGCTAAGCCCAACACTAGAGTATTCTGATGCTTCAAGTGCATGGAGTCAGGGCACAAATCATCTGAGTGCCCGTGACGCCACTTCGTCGCTATTGTTGATTCTACAGATGGACGTGAGCCTAAGTATGGAGTTTACGTTAATGAATATCACCCTGAGCTTGAGCCCGAGTTTGAGGATGTCATAGAAGTAGAAGGCGAACACGTCGAACACCTAGTTTGTGTCTTACATTATAGCCCGATCACCCCCAGCGAGTCGACTGAGGATGACCATATGAGACACGATATTTTCCGCACTACTGCACGTATCCAGGGATAATTTTGTTCCATTATCATTGACAGTGGTAGTATGGAAAACTTTGTTTCTCAACCAATGGTGAAAACATTAGGACTGAAGACGCATCTTTTAGAACAACCCTACAGCTTATCCGGAGTCAATAGTCAATTGACTATGTCTGTTACCCATTATTATCTAGTAGAGTTTTCTATAGGGAGCACATATTCGGATAGAGTATTATGTCATGTACCGCCATGTGGTCACATCCTATTAGGGAGATCTTGGCAGTACGACCGACATGTCATACATGACGGCACGAGGAATTCTCGTTCCTTCGAGCACAACAGACGCAAGATTGTTCTTCTTCCCCAGAGGAACTGTCTTATTCCCAGGGCATGCGAGAGGACCTCTACGTCTACTGGCACACTTTTCGCTGACTCCACCACGTTACTCCTCACCCCACATGCTCTGGGTTCGATCCCACAATTATCAGCTTCTGAAGTGCCACCTGATATTTTTCAATCCCCTCGTATTATATTTGCTGATTACTTATCTCGCATACATCACTATGTAGATTTCATATTTGAAGATCACACTTTTATTTCAGCACGCTATAATTTGAGCATAGAAGGATTTGTTGCGTTGAACAATACATCAAAAAATTTATGTCATATTTTTGGAACATACTATGGGACCAAAAGGGAACCCAACTCGAGTTTAGTAGCGTTTATCACTCTCTGACCGATGGACAGACCAAAGTCATTAATAGATGTTTGGGGAATATTCTTAAGCGTTTAAATGGGGGAGAATCCAACGAAATGGGATCTTGTACTTTCACGAGCAAAGTTCACATTTAATAATTCTAAAAATTGATCCCCTAATAAATCTCCTTTTGAGATTATCTGAGTTTTTTATACTCCCCCTACTTGACTGTCACCCCCTACCATTCCATGAACGTATTTCGTTCGATGCGCAAGCTCATATTAATTCTTTAGAATTGCATAAAATTATTACTAGTAATTTGCGAGCAACCTTTGAACATTATAAATTCATAGTCGGCGTTATCGCTGTGAGTTGAACTTTTTAAAGGAAGATTGGGTGTTTACATATTGCAGGAGTTTTGGTCTATTTCAAATTCAGAAGCGCGTCGAGCCATTCGTCGAGGCCCCAGACATACAACCCAATCAACACCAACAACGACAACTGATTTCTCTATTACCAGTTTTTGCGAGTTCTCGCCGGGGTCGAGCTCTGTCAACCCCGGGGGATTTGATGCAACTGTCGCCGCATCCGAGGACGCGTGATATCGTCACGCTCCAGTTATATTTTATTATTTGGTATTTTATTTATTTTGTCAATTTTCCCATGCACCGATGCATTAAGTTCCGGCTCATCGGTTTGACCATTCGATGGGACCTTGAATAAATGGCCCGGTAATTTTTGAGTAGCTAGGACAAAAAGGCAAGCTTAAATTATTTAAAGGAAACATAGATTTAAATTGGAGAAAATTGCTCAAAGGGACGCCCCCACAAGAAATCAAATCAAAAATAGCTATTTGGAAATATCCTGGTTGCGGTTAATAAGGCTAGAAATTATTTGGAAACTTATGACAGCTAATGGAAATAAATGTTGGCAGCTATTTGGAAACAATGACTGACAACTAATTGGAAAAAGAGCTTCAATTGGCAATCCCTTCATGTATCCTGCTCCCCTATTTTAAGCCCATTGTGAAGAAGAAAAGGCGACGCCGGAATAGACAGAGGAATGATCCTTTTTTTTCGTTTCTCTGTCCCGCTGGTCAAGCACTGTTTGAAACTCCCGCTACTCCATCGTCCCTGTCGAGAGCAACTGTTTGTAGTTGACCACCTGCAACTCCTCTGCGGCCTACAAGTCGTCCAGATCCGACCACATCTAATCCAGAGGGAACTCCGGCCACTCGTCCGCCGCCAACCTTACACCGTGGACTCCGCCTCCATCGTCCACGACTGCTATTATGAGTAGGTTGTCGTCGACCTTCGGTGTTCTATTCCGGCAACCCATCCGAGTTCACCTCAGTTCACAAACGGCCACTGTTCCAGCCCTCTTCCTCGGCGCTATCCTTGCTCCATTTAATGGTATTAAATTTATGCATTCAACAAAATAAGTATAAGCTTGCCTTTGCGTTCTTGTTATTTTTTACTACCACTTATCCATAAATTTATTACGTGTGAACTTGCTTGTGGAGGTACAGAACTCGCAAGGAATTCAATTTGCAAACGCGTAAGAGATCAGTTTCAAATAAAAATTAACGGTTTTCTCCAAGTTCATAACGACGAGTGTGGTTTCCGCGCGCAAAAACTCACCTTGACACTCTCGGCCTACTTTTAAAAATTAGACTCGATCGCATAAAAATATCGTATTTTCAAAACATGATTTTGGTTTACATCAAAAACTCAAATGAAGGATACCCGTATAGAACTAATGTCTGTAAATAAAAATATATGTTTGGCTATATATAAACCAAAATTTTGAGTTTTTTTTGGTCATTTTAAAATACTATAGGCAAACCACATAAATACCAAAATAAAATAGAGAAATCTTATTTCCAATCTACAACGCACGGCCCGCTCTGCCCTCGCCGCTCGCCCTTCTCCGCATTCCAGTCCCGAAATCCCTTCTGATTCCACCTGGAGTGATCACGTCGAGCTCGCCGACGTGTAATGGAGATGGAAACTTCGTCGGCGACCACCCCAAACCCCTTATCCATGCCCGCCAAACAACCCTCTTCTTTCGTTTCCGGCCTTGGCGACGGAAACAGCCTCCCGGACAGCGACCTCTCCTATTCGGTTCATTTTCTGGGGATTTCTCTTCCCTAAATGAGGTACTTCAATGTGCATTACTCTTACGTGCATTACTCTTCTGTCGTTTGTTTGGGCTATATATGTAACGCCCCAGTCTAGTGTGAGTGCGCTGATGAGGACCAGTTTAGAGCTCCCTTATCCAGGAGGTCAGGGGTTCAAATCTCGGCCTCAACAACCCGCCATTGGAATTAGCGGTTGCGGCCAATCAGATCCGTGGAGATGGGCTAGGGTCACTGGTCTGCAAACCTGTGGCGCACTCACACTAGACCGGGGCGTTACATAAAAGTGCACATTTTATGTAACGCCCCGGTCTAGTGTGAGTGCGCTACAGGTCTGCAGACCAGTGACCCCAACCCATCTCCACGGATCTGATCGGCCGCAGCCGCTAATTCCAGTGGCGGGTTGTTGAGGCCGGGATTTAAACCCCAGACCTCCTGGATAAGAGAGCTCTAAACTGGTCCTCATTGCCAACTGAACTCGTAATGGGGGTTTTGAGGATTTGGTTGGGGTTTGATGTAAAAATCTATTCTAATATAGTGGTATTGTTCTTGATCAGAGTAGAGCGCCCTTAATGTAGATATTAAAAACTATTCTAATAATTGATTAGGGTTTGGTTTGGGGGGTTTGATGTTGTTGCTAAGTTCAAGCAATCGAATAGCTTTAAGTGATGTGTTGAGCTTTGATTTTATTGCTATCATGGGCACCAATCCTAATTTAATTCATTGTTATATTGCATATTTCTATAGGATCAATCATTACCACTTGGAGCAATGGAGTTGGACAATGTGGAGATTCCTTCATCTATACCGGAATATGGTATTGCAATCTATCTGGAAATTTTTATTCATGTACATTGTCTAGCTCGTTGACCTGGTAGTTAGTCCTTATTTTTTGTTTCATTTTTTATGTAGATGTGACTTCATTCTTTCAAACAATCACTGTTTTTTGCGTTAAAGGAAGAGTTGATTGATTGTTCTAATCACAGACAGAGAGTTGGCTCTAATGAATGCTATCAAGGTTATTTTTCCGCATTCAAAAAATTTATAATGTCAAGTTCACATTCATAGAAATTTATTGACACATTGCAGAAAGTTGTTTAGCAAAGATATGGAGTGCGATCAATTTTTGGGTAAATGACAGATTAATGAATGCAAAAATTGAGGTAGAGTTCAACATGGAGTTCAATCAATTGCTAATTGGCTATGCAGAAAAAATATCCAAAGGTATTCTCCTATGTAGTTAGTACATGGATTGAGCCCTATATATAGTTATTATTTACAAGGAACAGTTTCTCATACCTTGACTTCATAGGCAGATATGGTCCCATGAACCATAGCAGCAACTTCCTCAAGAGAATGACTTGAAAACTTCACATCACTGACTCTCTCTTCACTCCTACTTTGAGTATTTTTGGCATTTACATCAGAATCGAGAAGAGCATTGCCAGCAGTGCCCTGAACCATAAGAACTTTAGAAATATAATTAAAAAACAGCCCAAAGTTAAGAGTTATGAAAGATATTTAGCTATTTACTAGTTTAGAGCAACAAAAGTTTTATATGTGCAGAAAAATGTCATCGATATATTAACTAAGGCATACCAGGTATCTTAAAGTCCAAAACTTACAACAGAGATAAGATTGTTCCCCTATTAGCCAATGGTTTTATAACATGCATGTTTTTACGTCAAATACATCATGTACTTGAAGCAGCACCTGTCAATCAATACATCATGTACTTGAATCTCTGAAGGATGGTGAAATGTCTTCGGCTAGGAATACTTATGCCTCTATCTTAATGCCTTCCAGATTATCAATGTCCATAGAGCATCAAAAATTAAAAAGAATTTTTTGAAATAATCTCAGGAACTACTACATTCAAAGCACTTAGTAGAGTAAGGCAAGAGTTTGTTATGGGCCTACTCGGAGGTCGCCGGGGGGTGGTTGGAGGCAGGGAAGATGGTGGAGGTACAACGGAGCCTTGACCGTTGTTGCCTAAGCGGGGTTGCTCGTTAGAGGAGAGAGCCGCCAAATATCTCACAACAAAAGCACAAGAATTAGAAATCTTTCAATGCTCCTGATACAAGACTCTTAAGGGTCAATATATAGGACCCCCGGGTGGCAAACCCATAATTACATCAAACATTACAATACTAAAGATAAACAAGCGACTAGAGTTGACTTGACTCGATATAATATGATTACATCAACCTATTAAAATATAAAGATACATAAGGCGGGGCACGTTGCCCATAACATCACTCCCGCCATCCAAAAGGAGCTTGACCTCAAGCTCAAGAGAGGTCAACGGTGGTGCAACTTCATCGGACACCCTCATCGTCAAATTCCTCGACGTGCAGGTAGAAAAGCCTGTTGCACCTGTGGCAGCGAGTCTACTGCTCGTCACAGTTAAAACATAATCCATGGTCGCGTCGTTGCAACATCTCGGCCCGAGATAATCAACGGACATGTGGGGCTGGAGGACCCTCAATATGGCCTTGTTGAATAATTTTGTTGGTGAGTGGGTAGACCTCCTGTACCAGTTGTAGGAGACGGTTGCAGAGCCTGACCAGACTAATAGCAGTCACTAAGTCTGGAGGGGCCTCAAATTCGACATCCAGTCGCAGGCGGTCGCGAAGTCCGGCGGTGAAAATGGTGACCTAAATATCTAGGGCAAGAGTGACATGCGCCAAAAGAAGCTAGAATTGTTCTAGGTACTCGTCCACAGACCCCGTTTGTCGTAAATACGTGAGTTCGCCGAGGCGGTTGCTGCAGATAAGAGGACTGAAACTCAAGTTGCAGAACCTCTTGAAGTCTTCTCACATCATATTTGGTTGGTCGGTGAGGGGACGAGAAGCCCACAATAGAGCGGAGTCGAGCATGTGGAAGGATGCTAGATGAATTCGTTCTGCTGCCGGAGTTTATTGGTGGCCAAATAATTGCTCACATTTGGTGAGCCAGCCCAATGGATTAGTTTTCCCATTATAGGTTGGGAATTCCAACCTGGTATAGCGCAGTAGAATAGCCGCCTTCGGGCGGATGAAATCTGGTGACTCGTGGAAGCGTCGGAGGAGTGGTCGGAGGCGGGGAAGATGGTGGAGGTACAATGGAGCCTTGAACGCGGCTGCCTAAACGGGGTTGCTCGTTAGAGGAGAGAGCCACCAAACATCTCATAACAAGGGGACAAGAATTAGAACTCTTTCATTGCTCCTAATACAAGACTCTTAAGGGTCTATATATAGGACCCCCGTGTGGCAAACCCATAATTACATCAAACATTGCAATACTAAAGATAAACATGCGACTAGACTTGACTTAACTCGATATAATATGATTACATCAACCTATTAAAATATAAAGATACATAAGGAGGGGAACGTTGCCCATAACATAGTCCAATCCATTTAACTGAGAATCCAATCCAATAATCTCTCAAAATTAAGGATTAAACAGTAAGATGGGTGAATTAGAAATTAATCTTCCTTATGAAACCCTTGTATATCAAATTTCATTTTTAAGTCACAAAACCATTTAACCTTCCGAAAATAATCAATTGGTATAACTTTAGATATCGTCTCCTAGGTGGATTTCAAATCACATTCATAAAGGAGGGGGCAGCCCGGGTCCCACCACAAGAGTGAAATGTAAGTAAGACTGCATTTTTGCAAGAGGTTGCTTCCAGGACTCGAACCCGTGACCTCAAGGTCACATGGCAACACCTCAACCGGAGCGTCAAGGTTCCCCTTCAAATCACATTCATAGTGGTTTAAAATTCCTCAGAATCTCCATTATAGAAAAATATGAAAGCTCAAAAAAGTTTGATACACAAGTTTTATTTGTACATAGTCCCTCTTCATAAGTGGTATTAAAATGATGTGGTTTCTGTACACGACCGCACATATTTAAAGAGGGTCAAGATGATTCTGAGTGAATATAATGTCTCATATATTTGACAATAGTTACAATTTCAAAAAAAGATTTGAGATCTCATAACTGCGAAATTCTAATGATATTATAATGATATAAAATTCCACTGTGCATAGCTATCCTTTCGCTCATCATACTGTAGAATATTGCAGCAAAATCATGCTTCCAAGTAATGGTTCCGTTGAAAAATACAATCCAGGGTGCGTTATGCAAAAGTTTCACCGTGTTCACATAATTCTTAAAGATGAAGCATGATTCGGTAGCTTGTTCCAATAATAGGCTCCGCTCGTAACACCAAACTTGGGAATTGATCTGGATCTAAACCATTGAAGTCGTAGTAAAATCTGAAAAAAATGAGTTACATGGACTAGGCGATTATTCATCCCTTTTTAAGAGCGTTTCTATGTCTACATTGAGATTTAGGAAGTATAGGTTTTTGGCCAAGAAAAACAAAATTATAGACTTTTGTTATTGATCTTACTTGATTATACTATGGAAAGTTGGAAACTGAATGCTTTTTCTCATTTTATTTTCTTTCTTCTTCTTGTCAGTGGTCAGTGCCTATTTGATGCATCATGCGGCGCATCCGTCTAAAATCTATGGTTGTTTTCATTTTAAGATTCCACATCAGCTATTGTGATTTTTCGTAATTATAGAAATGCACGACAGAAGAGAAAGAGAAACAATATTTTATTAATTGCTCATAAAATCATATATATAGTTACAAGTATTTGTACATTTATATATAAGAATAAGGAATGAAGTCTAAACTCTATTATGAGATGTGGGACTAATACCTAAGGATAATACCTAAGGATGTACATATATATAGTTACAAGTATTTGTACATATATATATAAGAATAAGGAATGAAGTCTAAACTCTATTATGAGATGTGAGACTAATCCCTGAGGATGTAAAAGGTTATCTGAACACTCCCGGGCAAACTGGAGCATACAAATTGTAGGAACCAAGCTTGGACAAGAACTGATGATATAGTGGACGTGGTAAGGCCTTAGTAAGAATATCAGTAATTTGCTCAGCAGCGGGAACATGTCAAGTCCAATTTCTTTAGGGATTAGTCCCACATCTCATAATATGTGGGACTCAGCTTCTGCAGATGATCGTGCAACCACGGATTGCTTCTTACTTCGCTAGGTGACAAGGTGTCCACCAAAGTATGTGCATCATCCACTTGTGGAACGACGATCATCAGAGAGCCAACATAGTCCGGGAGAGATAAGGAAGATGAGGGCTTGTATACAAGCCCTTGTACAGGAGCAATCTTCAGATATCGGAGGATGCGCTCAACTACCTGTTGGTGAGAGATCCATGGAGCATGCATAAACCGACTGACAACCTCAATGACAAAGGATATATCAGGTCTTCTAACTGTAAGATAGATCAGCTTCCCCACAAGACGACGATAGTACTCTGGGTTTGGAAGGAGCAGATCAAAGTCGGAGGTATGCGCGCAGAGCTTGTGGTTGACATCCATAGGTGTGTCAGCGGGCTTGCATCCAGAGTAGTCAACATCATGAAGAAGATCAAAACAGTACTTTCGATGAGAGGTCAAATGCTTCTTGATTTCCCAAATCTTTGGTCTGGAATGTGGAGATCAAGTGCTTCTTGATCATGTGTATGCCTTTGGGATCGTCGCCCGTAATCGAAATATCATCAACATACACCAAAAGTATCATTGTGTCTGTCGGGCGGTGACGAGTGAATAGAGAAAAGTCGGTCGAGCTTCGAGTAAACCCAACATCACAAGCAACACGACTGAAGTTCTCAAGCTTGAGGAGAGTGTTTGAGACCATAAAGAGATTTCTTGAGGTGACATACAAGAGACTCCCTCGTGGTCTCAAAACAGGAAGGTTGTATCATGTAGACAGTCTCAACGAGATCGTCATTCTGAAAGACATTTTTGACGTCCAATTGATGCAACTGCCAATGGCGATGAACAGCCAAGGAGATCAAGACACGGACAGTATTCAACTTTGCGACGGGTGAGAAGGTCCCATCGTGGTCGAGGTTGTGTTGCTGGGTAAAACCACGGGCCACAAGATGAGCTTTTAGACGTTCAACCGTCCCATCTCGACCATGCTTGATGGTGAAGACCCATTTACAACCCACGCATGTCTGTCCGAGAGGAAGAGGAGCAAGATCCCAAGTTTGATTGGCCCAGAGAGAAGTCATTTCCTGATCCATAGCCGCCCGCCACTCCGGATTCTGAAGAGCCTCCTGGAGAGAAGTAGGGGTGGAAATAGACAACAAGGAAGCCACAAATTTGTAAAGCACCGGAGACAGTCGATGCAATGAAACGTAATTAGACAGTGGGTGTGTGGTAGAGGTTGGCGTCGGATCAGCAGACCGCGAAGCATCATCAATATAGGGTAACTGCCGCAGAGCATCACAACGAGGAGGATGACGAGTGTACACACGAAGAGGAGGCGGGTTGGAGGGTATGGTTATTTGTGTGGGAAGGAGAGGAGAAGTATAGGTGACAGGAACAACAGGGCGCGGTAGTGTTGGAGGTGCTGGAGAAGTCGTATGCAAGGAGTGAAAAGACTGGTCTTCGAGGATGGTCACATCAGCAGACGTAACTAACTTGCGATCGACGTGAGAATAGCATACATAGTCTTTCTGAGTTCGAGAATATCCAACAAACATATATATAGTAGCTCGAGGAGCAAGCGTGTCCGTAGAGGGGCCAAGGTAAAGAACATAACAGGCGCAGCCAAAGACGCGAGGCATCATGGGAAAGGGCGATGTGGATGGGAAGAGAAGACCAAAGGGAGTCGCAAAGTTGAGAATAGACGAAGGCATGCGATTGATGAGATAATGGGCGGTAGAGACTGCGAAATGACAATAAATCTTGGGAACATGCATTTGAAACATAAGTGAGCAAGCAACCACAAGGAGGTGACGATTCTTGCACTCATCCACACTATTATGTTGGGTTGTATAAGTATAGAGAGTTTGATGGAAGATATCAAACTCAGTACAAATATTTTGAAACGCGTGACTCGTATACTCGCGCGCATTATCGATTTGAAGAGCTTTAATAGAGCTAAAGAACTCTGAGGTACATGTCTCAACAATAAATGCACGAAACAAACGAGTTCAGAGCGATCGCGAGAGTAATCATCAATAAATAAAAGAAAATAGCAATAACTAGAAATACTAATTGTTTTATAAGGTCTCCAAATATCAGAATGAAATAAAGCAAAAGGAGCATGTTATGGGCTGTGTATTCACCTATCTAGTTGATTATGATTGTCTCTATGTGTCATCATTATATATGTGTTATCATTATGTAGGGGCCTCGAGCACCGGGTCTAGTAATAGGTGTTATTATTACTATTTGGCTTTTATTATCTTGTAAGCCTATATTAAAGGCATATGGTGTATTGTATGGATCATCAATGAATGAAGTTCTAGTTCTTATCCTCTTGTTGTGAGATACTTGGCGAGTCTCTCCTCTAACGAGCAACCCCGCTTAGGCAGTCGCGGTCAAGGCTCCAGTGTATCTCCTTCATGTTCCCCGCCTCCGACGACTCCTCCGGCGACCCCCGAGTAGGACTATAACAACTTGGTATCAGAGCTTCTCGGTCCTCTTCCGTCGACGCACGCCAACATTTCCTTCACTGCGAATCACGGCCCGTCAAATTCCAGCCGCTGTTTCTCGTTCCAGCCGCATATCGCCAAGCTTCCCCCTCTACAGCCCTGTAGACCACCTCTCTGCTTCTTCGACACCCCCTCAACCCCTCTACGTCGTTCGACAAAAAACAAGCCGCGCCCCTCCTCTTTGCTTCCTCGACACCGAAGCAGCCGCACCATTGGAAAACTGTCCAGCCGCTGCTTTCTTTCTTCCAGATAAAGGCTTCTAGCGAGCTCTGCAACAACATCAACGAGGACCAAGCTCTTCTCCTTCCAGCATCTCCGCTTCTTCATCGTCTCCCCGCCCAGAACAAGCCCGACGCAACTTCTTCCGGTCGACGACAGCGTCGACCTCACCTCCTGTGCGGGATCCACGCCCGACTGTCGCTCCTCCGCCTGCTGCTCTGTCTCCATTGAGCCCCATTCCCGCTCAATTCCTGCAACTCCCCTCACGTCAAGTCCATCTTCTCGAGCAGAAAAGCAACCCCCTTTACTTCCGATCTCCCCCTCCTCGAGCCAAGCATCATTTCCCCTCTTTTCCTTTTATTATTATTATTATTATTATCCTTCCTATTCCTACTGCCTATTCACAGCAAGCCCACCAAACCGCCAGTCATTTAAATGATTATTGTTTAAGTTATTAATTCTTAATTGAATTAATTAAGTCATCAATTAATTATGGGAAACATCAAGCTTAGTATCGTGGAGATTGCTGCCCTCCGTTCGATCGAGGAAATGATAATCTCGTGGGACGCACACCTTCGGGACGCCGACGCACGTCGTAAGGACGTCATGGCGAAGCTCCTCCAGAAGTTTGATAAATTTATAGCCGCTTTTCCGCTAAAGCTTCCACCTTCGACGCCGCCACCTCCCCTCGTAAATTCACCATCTTCGCTGGCCGCTGACGTGCCACCGCTCATCCCTGCGTGGACTCCCCCATCATCACCCCCCCCCCCCCGTGGTGCTGCCTCCCCACCTTGGGCCACCTTCGTCAGTCGCCGTCGTTCTGCCGCCTCTGCCAGCCCTTACTCCACTGGCCCCCGCTCCGCCGACCCCGACGAACCCGCTCCTGCCTCCGGCCACATCGCAGCCTCTTTTGCCGGTCCTTCCTCTGGCCCCGCTCATGCCATCCCCTGCTTTACCGGGTCCCGTGGATCCCTTCCTTCAACCGACCGATCCCAAGTTGGTGCCGCCATTCTGCCTGACGCTTCTCGCTCCCCGCCCGAGCTACCGTCATTCCGCTCGTTCATCACCATTGTGTCTACCTCAGTCTCCACTACAGCAACCCGATACCGAGAATTATTTTGGCGCGAAATTAAAGAGCCAGACGATCATGCAGTACAAGCCTCGTTCAAGCTTGAGGACAAGCTAGATTTGAAGGTCGGGAGAGATGTTATGGGCTGCGTATCCACCTATCTAGTTGATTATGATTATCTCTATGTGTCATCATTATATATGTGTTATCATTATGTAGGGACCTCGAGCACCGGGTCTAGTAATATGTGTTATTATTACTATTTGTCTTTTATTATCTTGTAAGCCTATATAAAGGCAATGGTGTATTGTATGGATCATCAATAAATGAAGTTCTAGTTCTTATCCCCTTGTTGTGAGATACTTGGTGGCTCTCTCCTCTAACGAGCAACCCCGCTTAGGCAGCCGCGGTCAAGGCTCCATTGTATCTCCGTCATCTTCCCCACCTCCGACGACTTCTCCGGCGACCTCCGAGTAGGACCATAACAGAGCACTGCTCCAAGTACAATGAGGGGGAAAAGAAGAATGATGTTGTTCTGTCGGAGATACAAAACTCGCAAGTGAAGTCGGTGGGGATAGATCGGGAAGAGCTTTCTTGAGAATCGGGAGAGGAGCATGCACGAGACGCTAATGTCAATCAACAAAAGTAAAAAAGTAACAGAGGAGAGAGTTGTGGGGGAAACGTCCAGAGTGTAAAGCTCGTAAACAGTCGTCCTCTACCAATGATATTTTGTGTCTGTCGATCCTACACAATAAAGGAAGAGGAATAAAAAATTACAGAGCAATCAAGGTCTTGAGTAAGATGACTGACAGAAAGAAAATTAAAATGAGAGCTCGAAACATGAATAACCGAGCAAAGAGAAAGAAATGAAGTCAGGGGCACATCGCCAGAGCCGCAAACTGGGGTGGTGTCGGCATTGGCCACCGTGATGAACTTAGGACAAGCAAAGTCCAAGTCCTGAGGAGGATTCTGCGGAGTAATATGATTTGTGGCCCCAAAGTACACAATCCAAGTTGGACTATGGGAAAAATAGGAGATATCTTCATTGGAGATAGACACAACAAAGCTAAAAGAACGACTGATCAAATCCTGAAAATGCTGGAGTTGGGTGCGCAAGGTATCAATGTCTCTGTGGGTGGTGGAGAAGCATCGACCGCAATGGAGGCATGTTGTTGTGGAGGCACACCATGCTTACGATAGCAATTGGCTCAAGATGACCATCCCGGACATAATAAGTACACTTGGAACGATTCTGATTCCTACCCCGAGAACCGGTGCGAGCCCCACGAGTCGGCAGAGGGGCGGGGTGAACTGCAGAAGATTGCTGGATAAGAGCCGGGGAAATTAAGCTAAAAACACAACCTCTGGCCGTGTATGCTTGAACATGGTCGTGTACAACGAAACATGAGCGTGTACAGCTGAACATGGTCGTGTACGCGTGAACATGGTCATGTACTCCTGCGTTTTTGGCCGAAGTGCTCCAAATTATCTCCTGATCATGGCTCTTTGCTCTAAATTGCTATTAGCAGACCCAAATTACCTGAAAATACAAAAAGAGAAGAATTAGACCTTAATGAATGAAATATAAAAACAAAAATAATTATTTAATACATAAATATTATAATAATATATATATTGTACTATCAACCTCCTCGGGGAGTAGCATCTCACCCCCTATCTCTGCGATCTCTTTCCCTTCAGATTCTATGCTTTTTCTGGATTTCAGTTCCAGGAGAAAATGAAAGGTAGTGATGTCATTTATATCTTAGCAGGATTGAGCTCCTGAACCTATCTCGTCCCACCTCGGACGACGTCGGCGCCCTGTTTATGGTCACGACGGTTGTCCTGCTCCTCTTTGTCCCCGCCTAACAATCCCTTCGGCAATCTCTCCCATGTAGACCCAGTCTTCTACACCCGCAACACTACCTGAGCCTGTATTCCCACCACGAGTCCCGCTTGGTCATTTCTCCCAAGCCACCAAATTCCTACCTGAACCCTCTTCCATCTCCACCTGGTCGTGCCACCATTAATCACCCGAGCCACAGATCCCTTCACTTTCCCTTTCCCAGTACACTTGAACCCATTCAACCCCACTGTTTCTCCATTAACCAAAACGTGCACCACCGGCCTGCCCAGCTCAGCCCTGGGAAATCACCGCAGGTATAATTTTGGATCCATCTCTGTTGGTTTAATTTCATGCAATTACATTTTAGTGATCACATCCAATTACTTGCCCCAAACCCGAGGGAATTCAATGATGTAGTTCTCAGGGTAGAGGTCATGTGGTGGCCCAGTGCCATATGAGAAATTTAACTATAAATAAAGATCCCGACCCCAACCCAAATTTAGTAGACCCCCACAGACGAGAAGATAGAAGTTACGGTAGAGAAAGGATGGGAGAGTGGCACTAATAGAGCATTAGAGTTGGGAGTAGCTATGCGCCTTCTCCATAACCATCGAAACAAATGAAGATTGGAGGCGTACCACTATCTTTTACACTTATTTCCCGAACATAGAAGGGGCCTGCAAGCACGTCATCGATAGTGGTAGCTATGTGAATTAGCCCAGAGGGGGCTCACGGGAATAAAAGTGAAGATGGAAACCCACCCACACCATTATCGAGTCATCTGGGTCAACAAGATAGCAAAAGGTGTCTAGTACCAATCAGTCATACATCCTTTGAGGATAGAGTCTATTGCGAGGTCATTATCATGGGTGTTGCTTATGTGCTCTTAAGTAGAACCTGGCTATACGACCATGAAGTGACGTGTTATGGACGATCCAACACATGCGTATTGTTTATAAGGGACGCAGGATCACATTATCCCTGACCCAACCCAAGTTCCCCTAAGGGAAGGGTTGATCCCTCAATTAGCATTGATAGTGCAAAGCCCGTCCACATGTTATGTCGTAGCGAAGAGAAAGTTGTGACACTGACATTTTTTTATAGTTGTTGCCTTGCAGACTACAAAGGACCCTATGGATGTGGAGGTAGTCCATCCGATGTTCTCCATCTCCTAGATAAGTTTATTTATATTATCCAGGAATAATTTCCATATGAGCTGCCCCCCCCCCCCCCCCCCCCCCCCCTCGGACATATAGCATGTGACAGATCTTGTTCCCGGAGCATCACTCCCGAACCTACCCCATTATCAGATGAACTTTGATAAGCAAGCCGAACTAAGAAACCATATCGCCGGCCTATTGAAGAAACACTTCATTGAGGAGAATATGAACCCATGCGCAATGTATGCCCTTCTTACCCCTAATAAGGATGACAGTTAGTGTCTCATACTCTAATCATATACATGATTAAGCTCATGAGTAGACGTTGAGAGTCTGGAGTTGATTATGTAGAAATTGTCTCATCTGTGTACGAGGACTGAGGAATTACTGATATCTTGATAATTCATTTGAATGTTTGGCATATACTCCACGAATTCTTGAGTACCCTGACTAATGAGCTCCTAACGAGTTACCCCTTTGAGAAACAATTAATGCTCTATAGAGACGCGCCCTGGTGAGTCAGCTTAGTAATTTATTCATCATTTGCAAGATTTGCATAACTTGCACGATACTATTTGACATAACATTACATTAAATAATGAAGCATACAAAGCTCACAAACATAGTCATGGGAGAACTAAAATTCAAAAAAAAATGGTGAAAGGGTGATGGTCTGCATTCGATCAGAGAGATTTCATTGGGAACTGCTAAAAAATTAAATTTTAGACGAATAGTCCCCCATACGGTCCTGAGAGAGATTGGGTCAAATGTTTACAAGTTTGATATTACTAGAGATATAGGTATTCATCTTGTATTCAATGCAGAATATTTGACTCTATATTATGAGTCGCTTAGTTATTTGGACCCTCAGCCAGACATCTCACACCGGTCTAAGCCACGCCTCCCCCCACCCCCCGAAGTCTCGGACTCCTTCGTTGTACACCTCCTGTGTGGCAGTCAACCTCTTCAGTAGTTCATTGACTTTTTGAAGGCATTACGACTATTATGGATCACAAAATCATGACAACAACAAAGGATCTACGGTACAATATTTGATATATTGGAGAGGGCAAACATTCATTATGATGCTTGGGAGGCGTCTTAGGAGATAGACCAAGTCACATATGGCCTGCACTGAAAGTATGGCGATCTTCATTCATCAAAGATGAATGCTTCTAAGCCGGTTGGAGTGTGGGCATCATGGGACACTCAAAGTCAACTTCCTTCACAAACAGTTGTAGGTTCGTCATCTAGACGTTGAAAGACCGCATATGCAATCAGTTTATTTTTCATTATTTTTTATTTTATCTTTTTAGCAGTATAATATTATTCAATGGAATGATGGACAATCCAAGCCCTCTATTCCATTGACCTAATTTAGGATTCCTTTGAGGAGGTGTTGTGGAATCTGGTAAAGCATCAAACAGTTTTCCAAGTCTTCAGACTAGAGACTATGAATCTCTGTTGAGGGTGTTGACGCCCTGACCATCTTTCACCGCCTCTTCCACAATCATTCTCCCTCTGCCCTAGATGCTAATGTCAGGGTAGCAATTGTCCCCTCCTCCTACCCAACCACAAACCCTCCCTCCTATTCAGTACCAGCATCCTGAAGCTACTCCACCGATCACTACTTCCTTAGCAACACCAACTCCCTACATCATCATCCCTAGTCGTATCCTCGTCCCCCACCTCTAGTATTCACTTCTTCCTCCTCCACCCCAATCACAAGTCCTAGCTACCTCCCTCTGTCGATTTCCACAAGCAACCCAACCCAAACCTTCTTCTGAAATTCCCACATGACCCGAAATCTCTAACATCTCTTATCAACTTCCTCCGCAAACTGTACGCTTGCATCTATGCGTCACTCTTAGACTACCTAAGCCCAGCTACTATCCCACATTCACATCTAGCCTTGTTATTTCGTGAGGGTCACATTTAGTTTCATATTTCCTGCATTGCACGATTTACTTGTATTTCAAACATCAGTTTCATTTCCTCATCTATATCACAGTATTTATAGGATTTATTTGCTTTGTATTTAATTTTCTGGCACTTTCATTGATGTGCAACTGTTTGATGTATCGAAATCAAGTGTGAATATAGCGCAAGCTTTAAAATATTATCATTTAATTAATTGTGTGCCGAATATTATTGTGTGTTAACTCACATAGGTGCACCGCATTAGAGTTAGAATAGTTATCCACTTCCATCTATCACGTATTGTCCCCTATAGCCTTATCCAGTTATCCTATGTCAACTTCTATCTTAAAAAGTACAATTTTATAAAAGGGGGACTACTTGGCTTTTATTCATACTTGGGGTTCTCCCTACAGTCAAACAAACAAAATATTCAAATAAAGGAATTCATTTAGTTAAGACATCAATTTAATGCTTTGCTGCTTTATATCACCAACGTAGAAGCTCATAACTGTAGCCCCAAAATTATTGATCCACGATGATGGAAGCAAATATAAAATAATGATTTAATAAATAAAGTTAACATTTGTGAAAAATACCTTTGCAAATTTTCCGCTGAACACAGACAAAGCTAGCCTCCAGAATGCTGGAATATGATGAATGAGTACAGAAGTTAACCTGCTGATATACCTTCCTCTTAGAACATCAACTTCTTCACCCGTCATGTACAGCTGTTGCGAGTCTACTGCTAGAGAATCCCATTCCGACGAGTCAACACCCAACTGGCATGAAAAGGAGATAATTTAGACCTAATTGTGGCATGAAAAGAGATTATTGTCATCACCAATAACCTTCATTATTCGGGGTCAAGCTTTGTGAATCCTCTTTTTTCATTTATTTTTGTCCTAGTATTACCTAAGGTGTTAAAAATAAGGGTAAAGTACCTGTGGCACCACTATATTTCAAAATAAGGGTAATTTAGACCTAATAAGTTTCAAAAGGACTGTTGTAACCCCTAATTTTTCATAACCGAGACATTTGACCCCCTACAAATTCTTTCGACAGGGGGTCAAATGTCTTCGTTATGAAAAATTATGGGTTACAACAGTCATTTAAAACTTACAGGGGGTCAAATATCGTTCCTCTGCAATATAGGGATGCCACCAGTGCTTTACCCTAAAAATAAACTAGCAAATCATCTTCAACAACTTGTATACATGCTGCTTGGGCTTACCCATTGAAAGAATACAAAATCACCACCTTGGCATATAAGAAACCACCACAATATTAAAGGAATACGAATATGAGCATTGAACCATTTTGAAGAGGAATAATTAATTAGGAACTAATGTAATGCTTAATTAGTTATTTTTCTTATTTAGCGTGTCTGTGAGTCTATTTAAGGGACTGAATGTGATGGGAAGAGCATCTCATATTTTGGATTTTGTCGAGGGTTTTTCAACCTTGGGTTGGGTGAGGAACTAGTCCCTCAACATGTATACTCACCTAACTGATATTGTATTCTCTTCCTTGTGTATACAGCCCTAACAATTGGTCTGACCTATCCTATCATCTTGTGATATTTGTTGATCGGAGGTTTCTGAAAGCACAACGCCCTGCAGACTCCTACAGGCCTTGACCTACATACATACCATGTGCATAGGCAACATGAATACAATTCTGACCTCCATTATTGTCCATCATCGCATGTCACCAGCAACCCTCCATCTTTGTCCCAGGTTCCAACCACTACTCCAACTCACAGCACTGTTTGCCCCACTCCACATTTATCTCAGTTGCTCACTACCCAAGCTTCTTTCCACACAAAAGTCGACAACCTCTCCATATCCAACCTTGACGTCCTAACCAACCTAACTCTAACCATAGATCTCGCATCCCATTCCAAGTATCCACTCCCTCTACTTACCAGACTTCTGCACTACCGCTGATGGCCCTCATGTCGTCAAACTCATTGTTCCATATTATAGGTCCTAGGGGTCTAATGTCTCCCTTCCTCAAACACAGTATTTTAACGCTACTAGCATCAGCTCCTTCAACCTATCACCATCCCTTTATTACACTCCACTGTTGACACCATCACCACTAATCATTGCTCAAAATACCAGAACCTCCTAATAATTCCTTAGTTCTTCTCATTGATTCCTTCGACCCAACACCACACCTGACTTAGTAGCAAAATGAGACCAGGACCCCTGCTTTGTAATCCACATTAAGTCATATGCCGCCCTCTCTCATTATATTTTCCATTTCCCAAGCAATGACACCACTTTCCCTTTTATTGGGCATACAAGAATCCCCACGCAAACCTTCCTCATTCATGCAAATTGTCAACCACAAAATTCATCCTCACGCTTCCCCATATTACCATATACCGCCAACTCTGCTCAAAATCAAATACCTAAACCAATCTTCACCTCACCAACTTCCACCCATTCAAATTGATGCACCAAAATTCACCCAACTCCACCTCAACATAATCGTCAACTCATATTCGTCCATCCATCCCCAATGACACATAAACCACAAATCCAATTACGATCGTATGCCTTCCATCTCATGCCATACTACCTCATTCCTACCCACCAAAAACAATGCACAACTCCCAAGGAACATAAGCTACACCATATTATATTTCATATGACAGCTATGCGCCGACCTCAACAACGACAATATCGACCAGTGATCTCACCACCACAGCACAACAAGACCAAGTATCCCAGGCGACTCCACTTCCAACAACTATAGACATTCTTGCTTCCGACTCCACACTAACAACTGCCTCCACATGCTGCATTCAAATGATGATTTTTCAAATCTATGCATTGCACGCACAACCCTCTTCACAATTTCCACTTCGCCCCTTCACACCATGAGAGCATATCATCACCCATTGAGGCCCGTACAACTCTACACTCACAGAACTCAGAAGACAGGTAGGGTTGTCATTTGGACAATCGAAGGATGCAGTCGCATCCAGATAGACTGCAGAATATCTGTTGTATTCTTTGTTTACTATTGCGTATTTTAAGTACGTGTGGCGACCATTATGATTAGACAATCACACTGTCCAAAATAGCATCCCACGTCCATAAATAGGCGTATCGAGGATGATTTAAGGCATCAAAGATTTTGAACATAATTTCTATGATCGCTCGGTTACTCTCACGGTGACGGAGCGGTGGAATCTAGAAGTTAAAGTCTGGGCCTCTTCCCTCCCTCTCCCTTAGCCAGCCAACATTTCCCCCACCACCATCCAATCAATAGTTCACCACCTTGCTCCGGCCAGTCACCGCCTTGCTCCTCTCCAACCACTACAGCCCCTCACTTCATATAACAACCATAATTACAACCACAGTAAATAACCACCATAACTACCAACTAGTCCCCTGAGTTCCGTCATAAATACCTCACTACCCTAAAATAATTTCCATAACTACCTCACTCCCCACATTTCATAACTTCCCCAACTACCTTCCTCTCTTACCCCAAAAGAAACCATCCATTATTCTAATTGAAACCAACGGCTGCACCTTTCCAACCACCAAATCTCACTGCAGCAAACTGCAAACTCTTCCCCACCTCTTCAATCCATAGCAAACAGTAAAGTTGCTACTAGACAGACCCCTCCCTGCTCCCCAACTCCCTTTGTATACCCCCAGAAACCCCTATTCTCCTCTACCGAAGCCACTCAATGCTTCCTATCTGCTAACAGCACCAACAGAACTCCCGGAATCCCCTTGTCGAGCCTTCCTGCCTTCTTCCAGCAAGTGGAAATCCTACCAAATCCCTCCTAAAGCCTGCAGCACCCACTAGCCATTGCCGCCAGCCAACTCCACCAGCTTCGGCATCCCTCCACTAGCCCTCACACTACAACCCATATATTTCAGCCACAACACAAAATCCAACCCATTCCCCTCTCCCGTGCTTTACCTTTACGCCGGCGCCAACATTTCTCGAAGGATATCATTACTAGGCAGCCATTACTCCATCTTCTCCTGTTGGATCGCCTATACGCATGTAAGTTTGTGTTCGGAGTTGTAGTTTTCTTAATTGTATGTATTGTCCTTATATTTTAGTGATACTCATTTGGAGGTTATTTTTCCCCAGAACGTTCATCATTTGCAGTGTATAGATAGCCGCAAATAAATAAATTATTTGAAAGCTTTCTCTGAATTCTCTATTCTTGATTATGGTAATCTTTCAAGTGCCCAAAATTTTAATTATTACGTGCAATCTTGTGTCAAGTGTCATATTTGTTTGTGTATGCATTTTTTACTTTGGTCAAATTTCACTCATCAACACCATAGATTATCTTTAGGGTTTCACCACACGCATCATCACCTTACCCTAGGTCAGTTTGGAATCAGAGCTAGGTTTAGGCACTTGCACATATGTAGTGGTAACAAAAAAATTTATTTTCTCTTAAAAAAATTCATGTCTGGTCATAGTCCCACTGAAGGTCATATGATTAGCACACACGTGGACATATCCATGTTCAATTTTCAAAAGTTAATGACCATGCACTTTAATCAAGTGGACTTGGGGGTATCTGTCGGCGCACAATCAAGCATCCATGTTTCTTCTAGAAGGTCCAGGAAATATTTCCTCCAAGAAATGAAGATTCCACGGCCTGATCGCACAACTTCAATTGCTAATAAATATTTCAACTTTCCTAAAGCTTTGACTTCGAACTTCTTACACAGACGTGCTTTAAGCCATGTGATTTCTTACAAATCATTTTTTTGTGATAATGATATTGTTGACATAGACAATGAGAATAGCCACTTTCTATGTTTTACTCTTAACAAAGAGGGTATGACCGGAGTGACCCTGTTTGTATCATAATGGAGTCATGGCTTTTTGGAATTTTAGAAACCAAGCTCTGGGAGATTGATTCAAACCATAGAGAGACTTTTTAGGTTGACAGACTTTCTCTTCCTATCATGTCTTTAAGAAACCCGGCGGAAACTCATTTATACTTCTTCTTCAAGATCGTCATATAAAAAACATTTTTAACCTCCAGTTGCTGCAGATCTCATCACATGCATGCAGTGCATGATAAAATAATGCGAATAGAGTCCATTTTAGTAACCAGCGCAAAAGTTTCATGATAGACCATGCAAGGAGTTTGAGTATATCCCTGAGCAACTAGACGCACTTTGCATCTCTCTATGATCCCTTCTTGACTATGTTTGACAAAGAACACCCATTTAGAACCAATATGTTTTTTCCAACCGGGAGATGGGATTAGTTTCCAAGTTTGGTTCTTCTCCAGTGAAGACATCTCTACTTCCATTGTATTTCTCCATTCTGGTATATCTATCGCTACCTGCCAAGTGTTAGGAATATGAACAAAAGTCAAAGAGAAGATGAAGGCTTTGTGCTTTTGTCAGATTGTGATGTGAGATATAATTGGCAACTGGTATTTAAAAGAGATCCACTTGCTCTTCAGATGTGTGAGAGGTCAATAGAGCTCTTCATCAAGGCCTAGTTCGAAAGAGTGTGTCTGGTGTGGTAGAATGACATGGGTTTATAACATCACAACACCAGTGTTGCGTCGTCGATAGACCAGAGGAAGGGGAGGAACGAGACTCCTGGCAACAGAAATTAAGGTGAGAGCAGGAGTGGACATGGTAGTTGGACAAGTGGAGGGAGGAGGATGGACCACAATGGGAAGGGGAATATTGGGAGCGTCAACATCATTGTCCCTTTCCCCTTGACGAGAGACAAATAATTGTTCTCCTTCACAAAAAGTCACGGCCATGGTACAGAAGAAACGTCGAGAAGAAAGGTGGTAACAACGATAACCTTTCGTAGTGGAGGAGTCAATGAAGACACATTTATAGAAACAAGCATCCAGTTTATTATGATTGCATTGATGAACGTGGACAAAGCAGACACATCTGAATACACGAGGAGGGAGATGAGATGTGTGGATGACACATTTGGTGGGCAAACGAGAGATACGGGAGGCATATTATAAGGTACAAGAGGGAAGACGGTTAATAAAGTAAGCCACAGTGAGGACTGCTCCGCCCCAATAGGATTTGGGAAGATTCATTGTAATGAGAAGGCATCGAGTGACTTCAAGTATGTGTTTATTTTTCCGTTCAGTAACTACATTTTGGGTGGAAGTATGATCTCATGTGGTTTGATGCAAGATACCATGATCAGCAGGATAAGTCCCAAAAACACCACAGTTGTCGTACTCCCCCACCCTCCGTTTGTCACTACGAAGGACACGAATCTTACTGTCAAATTGAGTGTCCATTTTGTGGAAAAGTTTAAAGCAGTTAAAAACATCACTCATACGTTGTAATAAGTACACTCATGTAGTGCGAGAAAATAGTCAATAAACGTAACTAACCAACAGTGGCCAGATAAAAAGGTAACAGGAGAAAGTCCTCAAACATCTATATGAATAACATCAAAAGGAATCGTAATTGGAGATGATAAATTGGTCGGACTATGTCATACATATTTAGAGAAAATACAAACAAAATTATTCAAACACTTTGAAAAAACAGGAAACATCTTAAGAAGATAATTGGGAGATGGGTGTCCTGGAGGTTGATGCCAACATCGTACATCCGTGGAAGAGGGAGCAGGAGTACTAGGGAGAGCTTGGTGAGTAGGATGGTCCAAGATGTACAAGCCCCCGCAATTCGTACCACTGCCAATATGTTATTTCGTTGCCAGATCCTGAAAAAAAACATCAGGAAGAAACATCACAGAGCAGTTTAAGGATGTAGTCAAGCGACTAATAGATAGTAAATTTCTAGGAAATGTAGGTGTTGGAGTTATGAGTATTATCATATTAGTAGTCCTTTAAGAGTGTTTTTAGTTGGTCCCACATTGTGTATGTGAGTTAGTGAGTCCATGTATTTCTTATATTAAGCCCTTATGAGGATGAATGAAAGATAACGTCTATTTCCATTTCTTTTCTTCCAACATGGTATCAGAGCGATTAATTTTTTTTCCTCTGTGAGCGCCTAGGGCTTTCTTCCTTCGCTGATTCATTCAGTGCTCCTTTCATTCGCTGCTCGCATAGATCATGTCTCCTGGCTCTTCTTCTCGCTCGCATTCTTCTGCCGCTGTCAACGTCGTGCGTCAACAACTAATCATGCCTCTGCCATCTCCCTTCTTCTTCGAGAGATCAAGAAGCTACTTCCTTCTTCTGCAGAGAGCCATCGGTGAGCCGATCGTCGTCGTCTTTCTTCCTGTCGACGATCCCATCGAGCCCGCTACTGCTCTCGTCGCAGATTTCGTCGACGATGTCGTTCCAGTCGACGAAGCTTTATCTCATCTCGTGCGTCCCTGTCCTCTGCTGATCCTGTCGACGACGGCTTCCTCTACTGATCCAGTCCTCCGTCATGCTCCTATGACGATCCTTTCGCCTCGATCTGATCTCGCCAGTCCCGTCTGCTCAAGCCTCTCATCGACGATCCGTCTGACCCAGATCTGCTCCAGATCTGGCCCTCACTTCCTCCTCCTGCTGCGGGTGATGCCCTCTGCCGATCCATCAGCTGTCGATGTCGTCTGCTGGTATCATTTCCTACAGTCTTTTTCATCATGCAGACTTTCCCTGCTCGGCTATGTCCCACGGCAGTTCCCTGTTGCTGATCTTGAGCCTCCACATCTCTATGGAGCTGATCCCATCCCTGACATTCCCTTCCTGTCAAAGATCTCCTGCAGATCCTGGCGCTGCCTCCCATTTCTGTGGACTCCAGCAACTGCCTATGGTGTTTTTATTCCAGCCGCTACTACCCCTTCCGGGGTGTTGATCTCTCGTCGTCGTCGATGATGATGTCTCGTGCTGATTTGGTCTTTTTATGTGTTTTTTGTGTCTTTAAATGTTTTTGCTTGATTATTGTTAGTGTTCGTTACGTTTCTTGTTATGCCTATATGCACGTGTTATCCACGTGAGGGGGAGTGTTGGGATGAAGACGACTCGGATGATCTTTCCCGACCTTTCGCCTTCGTTCCACACGGCCCTCAGGCTTATGTCATATGTGTCTCCCCATGTTTTCTTTCGAGTGGTCGTGTGTTGGGTAAGCGATTGATGTTGGTGCTCTAAATCTCGCCAGGTTGTGTCGCGTGGGACCGTGTCATGTGGGACTGTGATGTGTGGGACCGCTCTCATGCGGATGTATCCCCGACAGATTATCCCCGACGGATTATCCACGGTTGCTCGGTTGATGATTTGCTCCTCATTTTTCGTTCTTTTTTCGCATGTTGTGTGTGTAAGTGATGTTGGTTGACCTTTCTATCTAGCGGGGTGTATCGTGTGGGAGTATCCCGGTAACCCGTCTGTTGATTTCTTTCCTGTGAGTCCACGTTGTGTGTGGGACCTGCGTCGTGTGTGGATCTACGTCGTGTGCGGCTATGTCCCTGACTTGATTCCCCAGTTTGGAATTTCCCCCGGCGGATCGTCTGTTGTTTTGTCCCACATCGCCTACCTCCATTGTCGTTAGTTGATGTCTCCAAGCTGAAGGTTTCCCCTTCAGCTTGAGGGGGAGTGTTGGAGTTATGAGTATTATCACATTAGTAGAGTCCTTTAAGAGTGTTTTTAGTTAGTCTCACATTGTATATGTGAGTTAGTTAGTCCATGTATTTCCTATATTAATCCCCTATGAGGATGAATGAAAGATAACTTCTATTTCCATTTCTTTTCTTCCAAAAGTAGGAACATGTAAAACGGAGGTGAGGGGCATGACAGGGGAACATAAGACAGTCCCTTTGCAAGCTATCTAAGAGAAGGAGTCATTGGCGGTGATGACTTTATCACGACCCAAGAGGGGTTTGTATAAGGTAAAGCATGACGACGCCCCTGTCATATGATCAGTTGCGCAAGAGTCGATGATCCACTTGGGTGGGATAGAGGAAGTGGATTGGGCGCTTGTAATTCAGGAGGTGGCGAAGGCAGCGGTGGACGAAGGGCTCTGAGAACGTAGTAGATGTTGCACAGTATCGAGATCTTCAGCTGAAAAACCTTCGGAGTGAAGCTTCCCAGTATTTGCGTTAGTGGTATTGGCAGCAATATGGTGAATATGTCAGTGTATGGTGAGGTCCACCATGTCCATGACTACTTTATTCTTTCGTACAAGAGCAAGATGAGGATGTAAGCGAAAACAGGAGTCACAGGCATGTCCTTGTTTGTCGCAGTGATCACATATCCTAACAGAGGAAATGGAGGAGGGATGGCCTCAGACAATGCCAACAAGCAAGGAATGATTTGGTACTCTGTCGGAATTGAGAGTGTCGGCAACCCTCATCACCCAAGACCATGATGAATGCTTCCCGGAGAGAGGGAAGAGCATGGTGGTCTATGAAGCACTGGTACGGGTATGATACGTATCAGGTACGATGGTATGAGAAAAGAAAAATAAAGATACGGGTACGTTTGGGTACGACGTAATTAAAATTGACTTATATATATACTATCTATAAAGAAATATGTAATGGCTTTTTAAAACCATCAAACAAATCATATACATTCAATCCCAAGATCTAATCCTGATGCTGGACTGCAAATATCATTTCGAAGCAAATCCCTCTCCCTCCCTCACGCTGAATTCCTGAGCCCCCCATGGCTAAAACCGAAGAGAGAGAAAGAGAGAGAGAGAAAGAAAGAGAGGAGGAGTGTGGAGGAGAGGGAGAGAGAGACATTTTTTTTAACTATATACGTATATTTTTTTTCAAAATAAATATTGTAATATTGATGTATATTTTTTTACGGTCATTTCGAGTACTCATATGTATATATTGCGGGCGCAGCCCACAGACGCGTCGAGCATGGGTGAAGCCCGTGCGGAGGCGGGCGAAGCACGCCTGGATGCGGCCGAAGGCCGCCCGAAAACATCGCGTCGGGGCGGGCGAAGCCCGCCGTCGCCGGCTTGGTACTGTCGCGCTTGGCCTAGGAGCGGAGCCCTGTGTCGGGCACTCGTGTGTATATATATGTATATAGACACACACACACGGCCTTTTTTTAAAAGAGGGAATATAAAACGTAAAAGAATTCATATTAAACAAGTAGAAACACTAACAATTTCGCAAATCAATGAGGGAACACTACCAATTTCCATGCTTTTTAAAACCATCAAACAAATCCTATCCATTCGATCACAAGATCTAATCCTGATGTTGGACTGCAAATATCATTTCGAAGCAAATCCCTCTCCCTCCCTCACGCTGAATTCCCGAGCCCCCCATGGTTAAAACCAGAGAGAGAGAGAAAGAGGAGAGAGGGGGAGAGAGTGCGGAGGAGAGGGAGAGAGAGAGAAAAAAAATCTTTTTAACTATATAAGTATATTTTTTTACAAAATAAATATTGTAATATTGATTTATATTTTTTTACGGTCATTTCGAGTACGTATATGTATATGTTGCAGGCGCAGCCCGCAGACGCGCCGAGCATGGGCGAAGCCCGTGCGGAGGCAGGCGAAGCCCGCCTGGATGCGGCCGAAGGCCGCCCAACAGCATCGCGCCGGGGGTGGGCGAAGCCCGCCGTTGTCGGCTGGGTACTGTCGCGCTTGGTTGTAGGCGCGGAGCCCCGTGTCGGGCACTCATATATATATACATATCTATGCATATATATAGCCTTTTTTTAAAAGAGGGAATATAAAACGTAAAAAAATCATATTAAACAAGTAGAAACACTACCAATTTTGCAAATCGATGAGGGAACATGTCATCAGCGAGATGTGGTCGTGCAGATGGCGATCTCGATGCAGAGGATTTCTCGGAGATCCATTTCGCAAATGGTTCGTTCACACGAAGAAGCAATCGCATCTCGTTGAACAACAATGATGTGAAAGGCGTCCATCGGAAATCGCGCACAAGTAGCTCCGATAAAAAAACTATAAAGGCAGTCATGCGTATTATATTTTTCCCGGAGGAGCGGATGACGCGGCAAAAAAATTTCTTGCATTCTGATACCTTTTGAGAAAATAGAGAGTATTATTTCCAAAAATCTAGAAATTAACTATTACATGACACCTCTATATATACATAAAGGAGGAAAACAAAAACCAAGATTAGAGGTGTGAGACTAAAACAATGAATAGGAGTATGGGCCTTTATAGTGGGTCTTTACAATGGGCTTTCATTTTGTTATTTTTCTAATTCAACTATACCTTGGAGATCATGACATCATTCATCAAACTTCATTTGTTTACTCTCCCGCTCAGAATGAAGTTGTTGAGCGTAAAAATCGTCATCTTTTGGAGGTTGTTAGATGTCTATTGTTGATTATGCGTCTTCCCAAATATTACTGAGGTGATGCAGCTCTTACCGTTGCCAATCTTATCAACCATATGCATTCTCGTGTTTTTGGGAACATCACCCCACTTGGCACTCTCCATGTGTTCCCTACGCAAGTTTTCCCTCAGGTGTTTGGTAGTGTATGTTCTCTTCATATTCATCACCCCCGTCCTACTAAACTCAACCACTGCGCTCTTAAGTGTCTCTTCATCAGTTACTCTCCCACCCAAAAAGGGTATAAATGTTTTCATCCACCTACCAAGAACATTTCTGTTACTATGGATGTCACTTTTCATAAATCCGAGGCGTATTATGGTCACTCACTTCAAAGAGAGTCTATACATCTGGAAGTGAAATCACCTACTATTCATCTACCAGCTCCTCCACCTTATTCTCTCCTGGTTCATGGTATTTCCCTCCAATTTCAATTACTTCTACTACTCCTACCTTACAGGTTTATACCAGGCGTATTAAGGGGACCAACACACATGGTCTTTCCATGATATCAGAACAACCATCAGATCCTAATTCAAGGCCCATTGATCTATCCATTGCTCTCGGGTAAGGTAATAGATTATGTACTCAACATGCTCTATCTCATTGTATTTCTTACGACTCTTTCTCTACTTACCATAAAACTTTTGCGTCTTCCCTTGCTTCCATTTGCATACCCTCATCTTAGTAGGATGCCCTTGGAACCTCTAAGTGGCAAGAGGCGATGCTTGAGGAAATGACAGCTCTTGAGAAAAACTGCACATGAGATCTAGTACATCTTCCTCAAGGAAAAAAATTATTTGTAAGTGGGTGTTCTCTGTTAAGCAGAACTCTCAAGGAATTGTTGAAATGTGTAAAGCGAGGTTGGTGGCAAAAGATTATACTCAAACCCTTGGGATTGATTATCAGGAAATATTTTCCCCATGTAGCAAAGATGAACTCTATAAGGGTTTTACTATCTTGTGCTACTTGCAAAGGATGAGATTTTAGCCAGCTAGATGTGAAGAATGTGTTTCTCCATGGAAGCTGACAAGAGAAAGTTTACATGGCTCTTCTGCATCGCCTTTCCCCTAAGGGTTCGAGCGAAAAGTTTGAAAGTTAAAGGTCTTATATGGGCTGAAATAGTCTCCTAGAGCTTAGTTTGGGAGATTTCACAAGTCTATCGTGTCCTTCAAATAAAACCAGAGCAATGTTGATCATATAATATTCATCAAACACAAGGCAAGTAAACTTACTGCCCTCATTATTTATGTTGATGATATTGTTATCACAGGGAATGATGGGGAAGAGATGAAGATACTGAAACAAAAATTGGCAAGTGAGTTTGAGGTAAAAGACCCAGAAAAACTCAGATACTTTATGGGCATTGAAGTTGTGAGGTCAAAGTATGGCATATTTATTTCTCAGAGAAAATACATTATGGACCTTCTTGATAAGATAGGGATGAGTGGGTGTAGACTTGTCAGCACCCTGATCGAAGCAAACCACAAATTAGGGAGAGATGGAGGGAGGAAATTGAAGACCACTAAATTTCAAAGGTTGGTATGAGGATGATCTACTTGTCTCATATGCGCCCAGACATCTCTTATGATGTGGGAGTTATCAATTAGTACATGCACTAGCAGAATATTTGTCATGTTAATTCTGTAGAATATTGTAGTATCTCAAATCCTCACTTGGAAGAGGGATCTTATTCGCTATATTGGTCTGAAGATTGAAGTTTACACAAATGTTGGCTGAACTGCGTCTATTGAAGATTGAAGATCAACATTAGGATATTGCTCTCTGGTGGGTAGAAATCTAATTACCTGGAGGAGTAAAAACACATGGTGCGGCAAGATGAAGCGCAGAAGCAGAGTTCAGGGTCATGGCTCATGGGATCTATGAAGGCCTATGGTTACGCTCCTTGATGAGTGATCTAGGACCTATTGAAAATAAACCCATCAAACTTTATTGTGACAACAAGATTGCTATCGGCATCGCAGACAACCCCATCCAGCATGACCGTACCAAGCACATTGAAGTTAACTAACATCTCATCAAAGAAAACATAGAGAAGGGAGCCGTGTGTACACCCTTAGTTCTTTCTGACAGACAACTTGCCGACGTTCTCGCGAATGGATTGAGTGGAAGTGTCTTTGGAAGATAATTGGCAAGTTGGGCATGATCAACATTTCCCGCCCAACTTGAGGGAAATGTTGTGTTAAGTTCCATTTTACGTCTTGCATTTAATTTTATGTCTCATCCCCCTTGCTATATGAAGGGGATGGTTACTTGGATTATGATATGAATTTAATTTTCTAATTATTAAGATTCTAGACCCCTCAGAAAATATCATGTCATTAAATGTGTTAACATAAATAAAGCAATTGATCCTACAATAACATAAAAAACTAAATGCAGAATTAGGTAAATAAATAATTGCATAGTTTCCAAGCATATTGATAATATGGCTTTGCTTGGAATCAAATGTGAGCTTTATTGATTAATTGTATTTAAAGGTAAGCATAATTGCATTGCATCAGATAACTTACAGACTTGTTTGATTCTTGTTGAATCTGCCTCCATCTTGCATCAGACTGGGCTCTCTCTTGAATCTCATTATGCAAGAGTTCCATCTGTGCTTCATAATCAATAGTGCATTTTCCAAACAATCCGCGTACCCTTTGATTCTGAAAAGAAGTTGATGAAAATTTTGTGAAATTATAAGAGGTACATGAAATTTGCAAGAATGAAAAGCCAAGTAAAACAGATCGTTCATTAACAAGTTGACTGAATGAATAAGTTCAGACAACATGCCTGTATGTTGAGATAATGCCATACTGGATCTGAATCAGGTTCTAGCTCTAGCAGTAACCGCACTGTATTTTCAAGCTAGAAGAAACATAAACAAAACACACCTTGCATAAGGAACTTGGTGATGGTATTCAAAATAAGACAGGCCAAAGTGCATGAGTACAATGCAATATGATTCACACACAAAAGTGCCAGGTTTATTTTACGCACAATTGAACAAGAATATGAACAGAAAATTAAAAAAATACTTTTTGTAGTTTATTCTGGCCAAACATTACTAATTTGAAGATATCTTCGGCCAAGAATTTTCAATTTAAGCAGATATTTCAATTTTGTGGCAATTCACTCTGAGAGAGATAATTTAGGTCCTAACAAGATTATCTTAGCTGAATATACCGCAATATATGAGAATCAAAATTATCTTACTTCAGCTAGATCTAGTTGCGGGTCTTCCATTGATTTATAAAGCATGCTCTTAAACTCACGCATCACTTTCTCCACTTCCTCCAACACTCGTTTTAGAATGCCCACCTGAATAAATGCAATACAATATTTTTATGAATAAGGCAATTAACAAATATTCAGCAAGACATGAGAATTTAAATCAGCAAGAGAAAGCAGTTTAAGGGAAGGATAGGTTTACAAAAATAAAATTCAAAATTTGAATGCCCATATGCACATTTTAAATCATATTATAGTTGTATTTAAAAAAGTTTGACCAACCTATCTGACAGGTATGAAAAGAGAGTGATAACATCTCATCTTAAATAGCACGTGTGATCTAACCTATGTTGTATATGAGAAATAAAAAGCATGAATAAAGGTCAATATTTAATAATTAATATTTAAAATGACAACAAAAGAAGATATAGATAATCAAATAGAGCAGAAACTTAAAATAATGGCTTGCATACATGAGAAGGAAGAACAATTGACTTTGCTTTTCTATATTCCCGAACTGCTAAATCATATTCACCCTTGCTTATGCTCCCCCGGATTATACTTGGCAGATTGAATAATGTACGGAACCTCTGTAGCATTCCTTGAACGGATCTAATTTTTTCAGCTTGCACCTTGAGTGATTGTTCGGTCAAATCAAAACATAAAGCTATGTAATCTTGATTTCAAAGGAATAAATGAATGGTAGTGAGGAAAAGAACCAGCTACATACCTGTCTCTCAAATAGAGGCTGGAAGGCACGGTTTGCTAGTTCACTAATATTCCGTGTAGATTTATACAATTGAGCTGTACCAGAACCCTCAGGATCCTCCTCAATTTGCCTTAGTTTAGACTCAATATCTAAAAAAGAAATCACGATTGTTACTAAGGCCGCCATTTATTGATCTTCAACAAAAAACAAAGTACGTAAGAATGTAGGTACGCATTAACATATCCCAAATTACAGGCATGTCCTAGCAAGATAATATAATATAATTAAGTGTTCATTTTTCAAGAACAATAAATATACCAAATAAGATAAACATGTGTGTATGTGTACACAGACATACAGGGGTGTGTGTATACACACACGGTTATAAAGTTGGGATTTATCAATTGCCATTATTGCTATGCTGGTAATGAGTCTACGTAATTTATGTGCTTTATGCCTGTGTTTTGCATGTTAGAATAGGGAATAACAGTATATATGATAGGAAACTACTAGAGGGAGGGAGAAAACTAGAGAAGAAGGAAGCTAGGGTTTAGAAGAGGAGGAAAATACCTTAGGATTAATTGCTTAGCTCCAAATGACAACATCCCCAGGTATAAATACCCGGGCCAAGGAGGGAGCCGGCCGGCCCCTCCAAATAGGGCTGAACCAGTTGGTGAACCCATGGCCGGCCGGTTTTACTGAGTGGGGGCTGAACCGGTTGGTTCAGCCCCTTCGTTGCTTGGCTTCTCCTTGCGCCTGCGAGCATAATAACGCCCCGAGAAGCGGGGTGCGATCGAGGGTGTAACATTCCCCTCCCCATCAAGACCCAGCTTGTCCCCAAGATGGAAATCTGGGTACAGCTCTTTGAAGTCCAACGGATCAACCCATGAGTTATGTGCTTCCGACAAGTGCTTCCACTGGACCAAGAGTTCGGCCCGAAATTCTGTGCCCCGTTGCTTCCACCTGAGTAATAGAACATTCTCCGGCATCGGCCGAAGTTCCCCCGCAACGGTAGCTTCCGGCAAGAAAGGGCTCGGTTGGGCACTGTCACCTATCTTCTTCTTAAGCAAAGAGACATGAAATGTTGGATGGATGCGGGAGCCCGCGGGGAGCGCCAATGTGTAAGCGACTGGCCCCACCCTTTTGAGAACACGGAAGGGGCCATAATAGCGAGGAGCCAACTTCTGATTTGCACGGTGAGCCACTGATAGCTGTCGGTAGGGTTGAAGCTTAAGGAAAACTTCATCACCCACTGCAAACTCTCTCTCTCCTTGCGGTGCTTGTCCGCCTGGGCCTTCATGAGATCTTGGGCAAGGCGAAGATTCGCCCGCAATGTCACTAAGGTGCGGTCGCGGTCGCGGAGGGCTCGATCAACCGTCGGTAATGCTGTGCTGCCCGGCTCATAACTGCTCAAGGAAGGGGGCGGCCGGCCGTAGACCACCTCAAACGGCGTCATCTTGCTGGCAGAGTGGTAAGCGGTGTTGTAACAATACTCGGCCCAGTGTAGCCAGTTGGTCCAAGTCCGAGGCTCGTCCATGACGAAGCACCAGAGATATGTCTCCACGCCACGATTAAACACCTCCGTTTGGCCGTCGGTCTGGGGGTGATTTGCGGTGCTGAAACGTAAACAAGTTCCTTGAAGCCGGAAAAGCTCTCTCCAAAAGTGGCTCACAAAAGTGGGATCGCAATCAGAAATGATGGCGCGAGGGAGGTCGTGCAAGCGGACGACTTCCCTAGTCTTGCTCAGCGACTGACTCCGCCGTATAAGGGTGACTGAGAGCGAGGAAGTGATTATACTTGGAGAGCTTGTCGACCACCACCAGAATGACTGACTTGCCCTGAGATTTGGGCAATCCATCAATAAAATCCATTGACACCGTATCCCAAATGTGTTGCGGAATCACTAGTGGGTGGAGCAACCCTGCAGGTGTGGTGGTCTCGTATTTCTGTCGCTGACATGTCTCGCATTGCCGCACAAACTGCTGCACATCCCGGCGTATCCCCGGCCAAAACACATTTGCTCTCGCCCTTTGGAGGGTGCGGAGCACTCCTGCATGACCTCCCACTGGGGAGGAATGAAACTCGTGGAGCATAACTGTCTTCCATGCCGAGCCTGGCGGTATGACTACTCTGCCGTGGTAATGGAGCCGCCCACTTTGTAGATGATAGCCTGGCGTCACCGTTTCCCCATGCTGGAGGGCCTCCACGAGGGCGCGTAGTGAAGGGTCCCGCAAGGCCTCCTCATGTATGTCATCGAATGAGTCGAGGACCGGCCCCGAAATCTGGACGAGTGCACCATCCGGTAGACGGGACAAGGCATCCGCCACCACATTCTCCTTGCCCTGACGGTAAACGATCTCGTAATCGTAGCCCAAAAGTTTGGTGACCCACTTTTGCTGAAGAGGAGAGGAGACTCGCTGGTCCAGAAAGTACTTCAAACTTTGGTGATCCGTACGGATCTTGAAATGGCGTCCCAACAGATATGGTCGCCAAAGGGCCACAGCTTGAACCACCGCCAACAACTCTTTTTCATACGTGGAGAGCCCCAAGGTCTTAGGCGCCAACGCTTTACTGTAAAAGGCCAGTGGACGGCCCTCCTGCATCAATATTGCACCCAGCCCCACCCCGGAGGCATCCGTCTCCACGACGAACTCCTTGGTGAAATCCGGAAGGGCCAAGACTGGGGTGGTCGTCACGGCCCGTTTGAGCGCCTGAAAAGCCGCCTCAGCATCCTCCTGCCATGAGAAGGCATCCTTCTGCAGTAGCTGGGTCAGTGGTCTAGCAATCTTCCCGTAGTCCCGCACGAATCGCCGATAGTAGCCGGTGAGGCCCAAAAATCCCCGCAGAGCCCGAACACTCTCGGGCCGCGGCCAAGAAACCATGCTCTCAATCTTCCGAGGGTCAGCTTTGACCCCTTCCGCCGAGACCAAGTGTCCCAAATACTCGACCTCCTCCTGCCCAAAAGAACACTTGGATCGCTTAGCATAGAGCCGATGCTTGCGTAGAATAGAGAAGACCTGTTCAACATGGCATAAGTGATCTTCCCAATTAGAACTGTATATAATGATGACATCAAAGAAAATCAGCACAAAGAGGCGAAGTAGTGGACGAAAGATCTCGTTCATATTGGCCTGGAAGGTGGCTGGTCCGCCAGTCAACCCGTTGGCCATCACGAGAAATTCGTAGTGGACGTCGTGAGTCTTGAAGGCCGTCTTGTGGATGTCGTCTTCCCGCATGAGGATCTGGTAGTAACCCGATCGTAGGTCAACCTTTGTGAATCGTGTCGCCCCGTGTAGCTCATCCAACAGTTCTTCAACCAATGGAATTGGGAACTTGTCCTTCAAAGTGACGTTGTTCAATGCCCGGTAGTCCACACAGAATCGCCACGAGCCATCCTTCTTCTTGACGAGAATAATCGGGGCCGAAAAGGAGCTCGTGCTGGGCCGGATGATCCCAGCGTCGAGCATCTCCCGGACGCTTCGCTCGATCTCTGCCTTCTGCATGTGTGGATATCGGTAAGGCCGGATATTGGTAGGCTCTGCTCCGGCCTTGAGTACAATCTGGTGATCCTCAAACCATGACGGTGGAAGTGTATGTGGCTCCTGAAAACATCAGAATACTGCTCTACCAAAGATTGCATATGGATGGGTACCTCGGACGACCCGACATCATCAAACCGCACCCCCAAAAGGACCGCCATCAAGCTCCCTTCCTCTCCGAGTTGCTGCATGCTTCGAAGAGAGATTTCCTTCACTGGCGAGGCCGTGAGACCCTTCAAACAGAACCGTCGTCCCCGCTACACAAACTCCATCGTCATGAGGTCCCAATCAAAAGTGACCCGTTTCAGTTGCTGCAGCCACTGAACTCCGAGTACCATGTTCGATCCCCGGATGGGTAGAAGATATACATCCGTGCTCCCAATGTATCCCTGAATCCGTAATTCGACTCTCTTCATTACCCCTTCGCACTGCAGCTTGCTGCCGTCAGCCACCATAACCTGGAATGCAGCTCCTCTGTCAATCTCATGCCCCACCCGTTGTGCGACAGCGGGATGAATGAAGTTGTGGGTGCTCCCACTGTCCACCAATATCATCACCTTCTCCTGTCTAACCCTTCCGGCCACCCGCATCGTGAGGGGCGGATTACACCCTTCCATGGCGTGGATGGACACTCCAAACTCCGTCACGTCCACTTCATCCTCCAACAGCGCCTCCTCGACTGCTAGCTCGGGAGGAAACTCGTCGCCCACATCTCCATGCAGCATGAAAACCTGTATCTTCTGACATTTATGTCTGGGTACAAATTTCTCGTCACAGTTGAAGCAGAGGCCTTTCTCCTTACGGGCCTGGAGCTCGCCCCACGACAAACGAGTCACCGTAGGCTTGGCAACCGCCTGCGGCTCCCTCCTGGCAACGGTGGGTGTGACCGGAGCCTTCCCTGTGGCCCGCGACCGCTGCCGGTTGAAACGCTCCTCCTGGATGCGGGCTATGTTGATGTCGTGGTTCAAACTCCGTGGCATATAAGCATGAACCTCATCCCGCAAATGCTCCTTCAATCTTGACACAAAACAACTCAGCAATGTCTTCTCCTCCCAGTGTACCCGGTTCGCCAATTTCTCAAATTCTGCCCGGTACTCAATCAATGTCCCCTTCTGTCGCAACTTCTGCAGCAACGCCTCAAAATCCTCATACTCCAGGGGCCCAAATCGGGCGGTGAACCCCTCCACAAAATCAGTCCAGGGCACATACTCGCTACCTCTCAAGAACCACTGAGTCCACTGAAACGCGTCGTCTTCCAGATGGAACGACGCTAGTTGCACCCATTGCCCCTCCGGGACCTCCTGGCAGCTGAAGAATAGCTCCACCTTCTGAACCCATTCCAGTGCATCCCCCCCTTTGAATTTGGGGAAGTTCATAGGTGTCAACTTCGGTGGCATGTAGGCTCAGGGTCCCGCCTGCCCTTGCCAGCCTTGTCCATGCCCATTCTGTCCCGGCCCGTTCCACGCCTGACGTCCCGGGCCCATATGACCGTCGTGTGCCCCCGGGTAGCCTTGAGGTTGCTGACCAAACTGGTGAGGAACGTGTTGCCCGGCCCACGGAACATGGCCTCCATACCCGCCGGGAGGAATGACGCCTCGCGGGTGAGGAAGAAGGCCCGCACCTCCTGGAGCCCGCACCGCAGTCCCTTGCCCTCCATCGGCATGCAGCCATGGTTGCCGCCCGCCATCGGCTGTCCCAGCAAAGCCCGGAAGGCCGCCTGCGGATCTGGCCGGCCCGCACTCAGTCGCCCCAAAATTGGGGCCAACCGCTCCTACTGCAGCCGCCGACCACGCCGTCGCTCCCAGCCCTTCGCCGGTGGTCCCCCAGGGTCGGGAGAAGCTGGCGCCTCCATGTCCGCCCATTCCCGGAGCTCCCGCAGCCACACGCCCCAGATCGGGCGTTCCGGAACCCTCGGCGGACCGATCGGGCCTTCCGCCGATCGGTTCGTCGTCGATCGTCGCCTTCCCTTTCAACGGGTCCTTGAGCTCCTCCATACGCACATCTAGACGCTCCTCCAGCCACTGTGTAGACGTGCGCATCTCTTGCTCGATTGCGGCCACCGAATCCACCAATCCACCGTAGTTCTCCTCCAAGCTTTCCAAACGGGAGATCTCCTCTTGAGTGCGAGTGATGACCATCGTCGGAGAATGACGCCTCTGATACCAAATGATAGGAAACTACTAGAGGGAGGGAGAAAACTAGAGAAGAAGGAAGCTAGGGTTTAGAAGAGGAGGAAAATACCTTAGGATTAATTGCTTAGCTCCAAATGACAACATCCCCGGGTATAAATACCCGGGCCAAGGAGGGAGCCGGCCGGCCCCTCCAAATAGGGCTGAACCAGTTGGTTCAGCCCATGGCCGGCCGGTTTTACTGAGTGGGGGCTGAACCGGTTGGTTCAGCCCCTTCGTTGCTTGGCTTCTCCTTGCGCCTGCGAGCATAATAACGCCCCGAGAAGCGGGGTGCGATCGAGGGCGTAACAATATATATAAGGGTTTTATCAACTGCCGTTATAGCTATGCTGCCAATAATCTATGTAACTTGTGTTTTATGCATGTATTTTGCATGTTGTGGAATAAAGAATAAGATAATATGCATGTATGTGCAATAGATGTTGATAGTTTACAGTGAAGTGAAGAAAATAGAAGTACAAGAGAGAAGGGATAAGGTCACCACCAAGGTGATATTGCAAGTAATCACAAGGATAAAATCTCAAAACCCACTAAACTTGCAAACAAGTGATAAGTCCTTCACGAACTTAGAGAGAAGATTATTGAAATTAGCAAGGACCTCCCTGGCTAGGTGACTTCAAGTGTGATACTAGTGCTGTATTATTGTCATTTTTATTGTTAGTGTCATCTTCTTCTCCAACCTTTTGAAGAACAGCAAGCTCAAGATTAAACAGGAGGTATTCCCCATTTACATCTTATACATAAGCAGTACTTTAACTCATGCCAAGAGAAAATTTCCTCCCAGTTTTCCCAAGTACAACTACGCTACCGTTCGTGTATTCACATACATGTCACATACATGATCTCCAGCACCATTATATACTGCTATAGCTTCAGAATTACGGGCATAGAACCTTTCTGCAACCATTCCACAAATAAATGTCACCTTCTTGCAAGATTACCTGTGACAATGTTCTGCTTTGGAAGGTAAGCAGTAACCTTTCGACCAGATAACCCTTTTTCAACTTAATCGTTATTCCTTTTCAAGCTCAGTTATAAAATGATGCATTCATAAAGTGAAAGAATAGGGTACGCCATGTCGGGAGCATCCAATAAAGTGAAAGAATAAGGAGAAAATAAATGTCCAATCATGATTGGAATTTGAAAAACATGTAAATGGCCCAGTATTTCTGGCAGGCCAACCCCAACTGCAACTTCTCTGTAACGTTGACCCATGAGTTCCAGTAAAATAAGATTCGTCTTTTCTTGCACCATATAATGCAACAACATTACATGTCACAAAGTTCTTTGGATAAAATTAGCTCTGCTTTGGAGGGTAAACAACATTCCGTTACGGGCTAACTCGTAGCACATCAATATCTTGTTGGAGGGGTGGTAGAGGAGGGGATACAAGGGAGGCGAGCTCAACCTGCGAAGAATGTGATGAGGGAGCCGAGTTCAACCTTAGGGAGAAGGAGAAAGAGGGGAGCATTACTTAACCATAACCCTAACTTGGAGAGTAAAAGAAGAGAACTAAGAGAGAGATTAAAGATTCTTCCATTCCTTCATTTCATTCATGACCCAAGGGGTGTATATATAAAATTACATGATGACGCAATCTCAATAAGTCTGAACAATTGGACTTATATAAAAAATGTATATTAGACGCAATGACATGATAATTAAAAGACGCTACACAAACATAAATTAAAACATACATAAAATAAATGGATAATGGGTCATGTGCGCCTATGCGGTCATAACATCCCACATGTCCTTCAAATCGAGCTTGTCCTCAAGCTCGAACGAGGCTCGGACAGTTTGATCATCCGGTTCTTTATTTTTGCGCCAGAACAACTCATTGTAGCGGTTGCTGGAGCGGAGGTGGCGTCAAGAGGCAAGCCTTCAATATGTTCACGGATGACGCAAACCGTGGTGATGTTGTCGAGGGATCATTGTTTGTGGAGAGGCATAATCAACGAGCCCTGGTGAAGGCAGCTAGGTGCCAAAGAACTAAAAACTACATGGATGGAAGAGGCGCTTGCGGATGGAAGACCACGGTCAGTGATGGTTGGAGTTGGGGCAAGGGTGTCCTGTGGTGGTGGACGGTCGAGGGAGATTGAAGAGCCAACTGAATTGGAACATCGGTAATCGAAAGTGGCGGGCCAGCGGAGTAGCAATCACCGGAAGTGATAGATGGAGAATGGAATCAATAATAGGTGGTGTGGAGCTCGGAGTCGGTGGAATCTGTGGTTGGTGAGTAGTCTGTTGGATGGAGGCCATGGGTTCTGACAGTGGTGTTACTTGAAAGGCAGATATTGGTGGGCATTCTTTGTTCACTGGGCTGACCGGACCCCCGCTCGAGGGGAGGGGGGGCTCCCAAGTTCAGGGAGCAGTGTTAACATTACTTGAGTCATTCGTTGAGGTTGTTGATATCTAACGCATCATTCGCGGTATCTCGCGGATTTCAGATTGATCGTCAGCACTCACTGCCATGGCAAAGTGAATCAATTGATTAATACCTTAATCCAAAAAATTAATCAATTAATTAATAAGTGAGAGTACCCGGCCCGCCCAGCTGTCATAGTGTCAAGGTCAAGAAGAGGCGTGGGCTCAAGGCATAACAGGAACAGATGGTGTATGAAAAGGAAGAAGCAGTAGCATGCTTTGGGCGTCATATCGATAGCAAGTTGCAGGTTCTCGATGGATTGTGGGGTCAAAACGCTCACAGACGCTTGGGAGAAGCGCGCTCAAGGGGATAAAGTAGTGGCAGCTCGATATCAGGAGGCGTGTCTCTGGAGGAATGAGCGTGACTGCGGGCACTAGCAATAGGATGCATGGCTCGGAAGGATCGCTGGAGAGGGTGGTTATCGAGCATGATGATGAAGACAGAGGAAACGGTGGATCAAACGAAGTAGTTGATTACATCTGGGTGTGTGCGACACTGCTGTAGGACTAGAGAAAGGCGCGTCGAAATCGCGAGGGAAATCATTTTTAGCTGGAGAAGGAAGGTGTGAGCTCATATTAGAGCAGGAAGACCTTGCAGAGCTCGTCGTAGAGCTGGACGAGTTGACAAGCTGGCTGTCGAGTTTGAAATTAGAAAAGTGGGTGAATCGTTAAGGGAAGGGCAGCTGAGAAAGCAAGGATCACCCTGACATGGCAGTGAGAATCGAAGGCTTAATATTAATTTGTTGCGGGCTAACCCCGAGTGCATCAATATCGTGCTCAACCTACAAAAAATGTGATGAGGGAGTCAAGCTCAACCTTAGGGAGGAAGAAGAGGGGAGTCTTACTCAACCCTAGCCCTAACTTTGAAAGAAGAAGAGAACTAAGAGAGAGAGAGATTTAAGATTTCTTCATTTCATTCATGACCCAAGGGGTCTATACATAGAATTACATGATTGCATAATCGTAATAAGTCCGAGCAGTTTGGACTATATAAAATAACCTAAGTTAGACTCGATGGCGTGAGAATTCGATGCAAACATAGATTAAATCATATATAAAATATATGGATAATTAGTCGTGTGGGACCATAACACATTCTTTCAACTAGAAAACTCATTTTCAACATAATCATTTTCTCTCCTCCAAGCTCAGCTATAGAGCGATGCTTTCCAAGAAAATCAAGATCAAATAGAAACTCCACGTTGAGTAAATCAAGATCAAATAGGAACTCCGTGTTGGTGCCTCTAATGAAATCAAAGAACAGGCAAAAATAAATTACTGTCAAGATTGGAGCCACATGCATATGGCCCAATATTTTTGGCAGGCCAACCACAGGTCCACAACTGCAACTCCTTTGTAATGATGACTCGTGAGTCTCAAACAACTAACATGCACCTTTTAATTATACTGCATATATATAAAGAATTCCTCCTTTTGTAATGCATTTCACCGCATATTAAATCAGGACCACTAATGAATTCCAAAAAATTATACTAAAATTCATTGTTTCACTCCCCCGCCATCCCATCTCAACCTACCTATCCAGCTTGTAACTCAAAAAATAGCACAACCCGACACCTCAAACACGACTCTCCGCCCGAACACCCCCAATTTCTCAAAGACCGACTCTCTCACCGGTGTTCCTCGAAGCCCCCATTTATCAACGAATTACTCCCTCACCGTCGATGCTCGCAGCACCACACACCCTTTCTCCAAGTTCAAGGAGCAGTGTCAACATCGCTTGAGTCATTTGTTGATGTTGTTGATATCTAACGCATCATTCGCGGTATCTCACGGATTTCAGATTGATCGTCAGCACGCACCGCCATGGCGAAGTGAATCAAGTAATTAATTAAACAATTGATTAATACCTTAATCCAAAAAATTAATCAATTAATTAATAAGTGAAAGTGCTCGGCCCGCCCGGTTGTCACATTGTTAGGGTCAAGAAGGGGGCGTGGGCTCAAGGCATAACAGGAACAGATGGTGTACGAAAAGGAAGCAACAGTACCATGCTTTGGATGTCATATCGATAGCAAGTTGCAGGTTCTCGATGGATTGTGGGGTCAAAAACACTCACAGACACTTGGGATAAGCGCACTCAAGGGGATAAAGTAGTGGCGGCTCGATATCAAGAGGCATGCGTTTCCGGAGGAATGAGCGTGACTGCGGGCACTGGGAAGAGGACGCATGGATCGGTAGCATACTCTAACAGGGTCGCTGGAGAGGGTGGTTATTGAGTATGATGATGAAAACGGAGGAAACGGTGGATCAAACGAAGTAGTTCATTGCATTTTTAGGCATGTACGACACTACTGCAGGACTAGAGAATCGCGCATCGAAATCGAATCGCGAGGGAAGTCATTGTTTGTTGGAGACGGAAAGTGTGAGCTTGTCTGAGAGCTGGACGACCTTGCAGAGCTCGTCATAGAGTTGGACGAGTTGACAAGCTGGTTGTCGAGTTCGAAATTAGAAAAGGGGGGTGAATCGTTGCGGAAAGGGTTGCAGAGAAAGCAAGGATCGCTATGACGAGGCAGTGAAGATCGAAGGCTCAATATCAATTTGTTGCAGGCTAACCCGAAGTGCATCAATATCGTGCTCAACCTACAGAGAATGTGATGAGGGAGTCGAACTCAACCTTAGGGAGAAGGAAGAAGAGGGGAGTCTCACTCAACCCTAGCCCTAACTTGGAAAGGAGAAGAGAACTAAGAGAGAGAGCGAGAGATTTAAGATTCCATCATTTCATTCATGACCCAAGGGGTCTATATATAGAATGACATGATTGCATTATCGTAATAAGTCTGAGCATTTTGGCTTATATAAAATAACCTATGTTAGACTCGATGACATGATAATTCGACGAAAACATAAATTAAATCATACATAAAATAAATGGATGATTAATTGTGTGGGACCATAACACACTCTTTCAACCGGATAACTCATTTTCAACATAATCATTTTCTCTCCTTCAAGCTCAGCTATAGAGCGATGCTTTCCAAGAAAATCAAGATCAAATAGGAACTCCATGTTGGGCAAATCAAGATCAAATAGGAACTCCACGTTGGGTGCCTCAAATAAAATCAAAGAACAGGCAAAAATAAATTACTGTCATGATCGGAGCAACATGCATATGGTCCAATATTTTTGGCAGGCCAATCACAACTGCAACTCCTTTGTAATGTTGACTCATGAGTCTCAAACAACTAACAGCATGCACCTTTTAATTATATTGTATATATATAAAGAATTCCTCCTTTTGTAATGCATTTCACCGCATATTAAATCAGGACCACTCATGTATTCCAAAGAATTATTTTAAAATTCATGTTTTCACTCCCCCACCATCCCATCTCAACCTACCTATCCAGCTCATAACTCGAAAACCACACACCCGACGCCTCAAACACGACTCTCCTCCCGAACACCCCCAATTTCTCGAAGACTGACTCCCTCACCGGTGCTCCTCGAAGCCCCCATTTATCAACGACTTACTCCCTCACCGCCGATTCTCATAGCACCACACACCCTTCCTCCATCTCAGCGATCCTCCAGGTTAACACCATCTTCTCTTCTTCTCCCACCCAAATCTATGGTTTCATTCAAGCACACCATATTCTCTCGGTCTTCCTCACTGATGCCGCCTCTCACCGGATTTGCTCAGACAACTGATCACATCTTCTCACAGCTCAGGTAACAGCACACAATCTCTTCTCCTCTCTTATTTACTTCATTTCTAGATCACCCCTACAGCATCCTTCTCACGACTCAGGTAACCACCTTAGCGGTTCAATCCTTCCTCTTCTGGTCGAAAACTCCATTTCATTCAGTTTGCCGACCATCTCCATTGAAGTCGAAGATCAATACTTCATCATTTTTTGGTTGTTACTACATTTTAATTCATTTCAGTTGTTACTGATTGCCTAAAGTAATTTTATTGCACACTTATTTTAGGACACAGACACCAAACGGCCATGCAAAAAATAGTCTTTGATCTTTTAATTATAAGCCAATGTCATTGTGTATTTCTCCTACCCATAAAATAAATTTGAAAATAACTTTTGTTTGCATTATTCACCCCTTACACTTCTAGGATATGCAATTTATAGTTAATTGTTTTTGGACCCAGGATATGACTTGCTGAGAGGTTCCCACTCAAGGACGGGCGAAGCTTGTTCACAACCCACAAATGGGCAGAGTTCATTCGCAACCCAAAGACAGGAGGAGCCCATTCGCAACTAAGAGTAGTCAAGCACAGGCATAACCCGTGCAACGACAGCTAGTATACTATTATAAATTATACCCCAGTGTTAATACATGCCACCTTTAAAGGTATAATATTGAGTCTCATATCCATGTAAGACATAACAACACCAGTAAATGCTTCGGGATTACTAAAGCAGTTTTCGTATTATCATATACGTCCCTTTGTCGTAACACTGCTACAATTATTCTTTGTAATTCAACGCCAAAAAGATTAACGTGCATTAGAATAAACTCTTCATTTTGTTTATTTCTTAGGTGCAACCTGTGTTGATGAGCTCACAACATGTTTTGCGTGTTAACAAAGTCAACTTGGTATTCAATTCCTTTCAAAAGTGGAAATCTTGGAAACATATCTGAATAATCATCAAGAACAGCTTTTGCTAAGGAATAGTGTTATCCCCTTGCAAGTCTTCTCGAAAGCAAGAAAGAAAACACATGCTGAGACTTGGAAATTACTTGCTAAACTTGCACTTTGCTCAAAACAAAGACTCATCTCAACAGTCTCATTACACTGACCATTAACGGGTCCTCTGCAGGCTAAGAAGAGCCAAAGTAGTGTGTTTGGCATCCTTAAAGAATAAACATGTAACAGCTCAACCCACAAAATTGGAAATATTATATGTTTTCGTTCAGTCAAGCACATAGTAGGTTGAATCTCAAGGTTTTACCATTCTCTTAAAGCAGCATATGAGTAGTTCCCGCGAAGTCACTTGTTTAAAATTACTCTCACTGAGAGCTCACTTAACTGTGAAGTTTCTAGCATAACTCCACAACTTGCTCTGAAAAGGTGTCATTTATATTTGAAGATGATGCAGGGTAGGATGTGAATGCAGATGTTCTAAAATGCAACCCTAAGAGAAATGCAATGTGCTTACCACAACCTCTAATGTGAATGTGAATGCAATAGAAACAGTCCGGTTGGAATCTTGCAATAATTAATTGATTAAAATAACGTCTAATCAGGAGCACATTCATTCACAAAAATTGAGTAGAAAGGCACGCATGAATTCACACGCAATTGAGGAGCAAAATATTTTAAGCGCACAAAGAATAAATCTTGCAAGTCAGGCGAGTTCACAAAAATTACACATAGTAATTGCATCCAATGAAATATGGTGCGAGCATACAATAATAAAAAACAACAGGACACCAAAATATGACTTATGTGTGCCGGCGTCGACGTACTGTGGTAACGACGGAGGTACAAGGGTTGCAGGCTCAAACTGGGGTTGAGTGCTGCCGATGGGAAATAATGAAGGCTCGGTGGAGCTTGGAACAGTGAGGGAGCGGGTTGAAATGTGGCTGGAAGGAGTCGTGGGGGCTTGCAGGACTAGGAATGGGCGCGGGATAGTAGGAGGATATGGCGGAGAGTTTGAGAGAAGAGGGCAGCTCAGAAAAAGATCGAAAGGGCTACATCAAGCGGTAAGGAGGTCGACTGGAAAAGGGAAGATCGGTGGGGTGATGACCGGCGACGGAATGGGAGATTTGCGACTGTAGAAGGTCAGCGAGAGACAGGAGGGCGATTATGTGGATTGGAATCGGGGCGTCGATCGGTATGGGCAAACAGCGGCTGTCGAATGGAGGAAAATGTCGAGGTATACGGCTGGAGGATGAAAAAACAGGGCTAAATGATGGAGTAACGGGAGGGGAAGACTATAGGAGAACGAGAACCCTAGATTGGCACCGAGGGTGTGGCCCATTTCGGTCCCCACAATTAATTATGCATCTAAGCTCATTTTCAGTTCATTCATTGCAGCACATCGTAGAAGTATGAACAGTGATTTCAAAATCTCGAACTTCTTTAACTTAAATGAAATGCACATACAACAAAATATTCTCAGCGTAAAAATACTATGCAGTTAAATACTAAAATATTTTCAAATCTAAGCATAATCAAAGAGATAAAAACTCAACGTGGATATCCTTTTTTCCTTTATCTTTCTCAGGCTCATCACCGCGTCTATCGCGAGACGCCATCCTCTATAGTATATGTATTTTAGGCATCTCTTAAATGGGTTGCGTCCCTTAAATAAATGTGTTGTTGACTCCTAAGATGACTTGACTTTTATTAGGGTTTATCTAAGATTGGGGATCATTCGGATGAGCTTAAAGAAAAATCTATAATTCAAATGCGGTAAAATACGTAAAGACTCGAATTAATGTAATTTTCACTTGGGGTGATTCCCATTTCCAAACCTCTTACTAGATTCCAATAAATATGAAAACCCACATTTATATTTCATATTGAAGCCCAGTGTCACCATATTTATGCCAAAACATTAAGTATTATAGGATGATAAGTGCCACCATAATTAAAAAGCATCATACCCTTAATAAGGAAATGGAATTCCAAGACTCCCAACAACTTTATTCCCAGCTAGCTATCATTACTATTAATTAAATGACTAAAGCAGTACAATCCCCTTCAAATGTTGGTGGTTTTAATTCAAGGAATTGCTTCAGATCCACATCTATTTGTCTAGGTTGTGGTAACACAACTTGAATTGTAGGAGTTACTGGTGGAATCATAGGAGGTGGTGCAGGGATAGCTTGAGAGGCGGCTAGACCTCCTGCAACTATCGTCGGTAAAACCATCTTTAATGCCTCAGCAATGGCTTGAGCAATATTGGCCACTGGGAGACGTGACTGATGCCCATTATCGCTCTCAGCAGACATTGTGTCTTTATTTACTCTTCTTGAGTTTCTCGGATCGTTCTACTTGAATATACTTGGATGGGTCCCTAATAAATAAGTTTTGATCAGCTTCTAATGTCGGAAATTCTCAAATTCGTATTGTGTAATAATTACTAAGTACTTGCTGCAACCGAACATCGAAAACCTAGCTTTGATACCAACTATTGTGAGACCCCTTTTGGTCCCCACATCAACCTTATTAATAACAGTTGGCTACTATCCACAACTAGACATAAATATTTATCCACACATCACAGCACAGTGTAATGGCCTGGCAACATTAATACATTTCCTCCCCACTTCACATTAGTACTGTACTGAATAAGAAGTTTGATTTCAGATAACAAATTTCAATCAAATGGCATAAAATCCTCATACCTATTATAATAACAATCGACTACAATATAGAAGAACCAATTTCAGAAAAATATATGAAGAAGAAAGCCACACCAAGCCCTCAAACAGCCGATACAATCCTAAGCAGGGAAGCCCTATTTCAGAAATTGAAGGAGGAAGAAGAAGAAGAAGAAGAAGGAGGAGGGAGAGGAAGAAGCCCTAACCTAATTCCATTTTTCAAACCATGTATGTATTCAAGCCATCTTCTAAAACCCAGAATAAAGAGAAGTAAAAGAAATGGGAGGAAAGGAGAAGAACTTGCAGTGAAGAAGAGAGAAGAAATGCCGCATGATTTCCTCTGCCGAGCAGGGTTCCCGTCGAACAGAACTTAGCGGCAGTCAGGAAAAGAAGTCGCCGAGAGCGAGAGAGTGAGGGGGAGAGAAGCCGAGACCCGCTTATATCGCAAAAGAAGAGCGGTGTAGTCGGTTAGACCGACTTGCAAATTAAACCTAGTCATGACAACACACATACAGCACTGAATATAACATTCCAAATGTCAAGTGATTAATTCAAACGCCGATTTTAAGTGAATCCAGGTGTTTAAATATTAAGTCCCTCACTATTTTAACCAACCAGCTCGTACAGTGAACCACCAACTCATGGTTAGCACCGCATAGTCAAGATGTTAGGATTCCAATCCTTAACTAGCCGGTCCCCCAACCAACCCGCCCATCATTTTATATTTAAGCCACAATTTAATCCCCATATCAAAAGTTACAAAAATAATATCATCATATAAATCAAAAGTCAAAACTCCCCAAAATTTCACATTGATCAAACTCATATCGGCAAATATAATAATAATCCAATAATGAAAATTTGTCGTCAAAAATATGATAAATTTCGGCACTAATTTCATTTTCTCATCATCGGGAATTTAATTATTTAATCATTTTAATTTAATTTTAATTTGTTTTTAACTTTTAAATAGTGATTTGGGTTGTTACAAAGGGGGCCTCTAGAAGTAGCACCAGTGGAAGACCGATGGTTTCAGTGTACTGAACCAAAAGATCAATCCCCCCAAACTCATGTCTACACACGTATATAAAAAAGATAATTGCTTGGGCATCCGGATCGGACGGCTCATAATGTCCGAACCGATCGAGTATTAAATCCAACTCGAAAAATAAAAACAAATATATGAAACAAACTCAGAAAGACTATTCGGGAGCATGCGTGGACTCGGATCGTCCGAATGGGCAACGGATTACCGCCTCCTACGGGAATAAACATATACAGGTAGTCAATCTCGGTCAGAAGGTCAAAATTATTACGTAAGCCCAGTAGCGTTTCCTCAAATTCCAACACAGGATTCAATTTATCCATGCACCCATTTCACTTATAAGTCTATCATATAAACATGTCAGGAACTACCTTTGTAAGGGGTTTCACTGCTCAAAGATACTTCATGCCCTCATCAGATTGTTCTTATCGAATTTAAGATATTACAGACCCACCAAGTTCTGCTTGGCTTGAACCACGCATCATAGTGCATGAGGTCTGGCTCTGGTACCATTTGTAACGACACAGACCAAAATATACAGGATTGTCTAATTTGGATCATCCTAGCCAATACTCAGTTAAACCTCATAGTTTTATCATTTTCCTGATGTGGTCTAAAAGGACTTCCCAAGAGGTCATTCATCTAAGAATTACTTCTCAAGCATAACTCACTTAAACGTGGAGTTTATAACAGAACTCTACCACTTGCTCTAAAAAGGTGCATTTTATATTTGGGGATCCAAATTAATACTTAAACTCAGTAACTTCTCTTTCAATTTTGAGGTGGGATTTAATTCATTCCTGCAACTTCTTTCACCTAGAAGTTTGTCATCCTAAAAGCATGTCAAGAGTTTCCTTTGGCTGGGCTTCAATTCCCAAAGACACTAATCATATGACCGCTCTCATCGGCCCAATCTCATTGAACCCCCTTCATCAAACTGCACTTATGAGACCATCCTCGTCGAATTAAAAATGCTACAAAACAACAATTGGCAAATCCATCATGCACAGGCCTTCAATCAAATCGTCTTATCATCCTAAGAGTATGTGGCAAGCACTCATAAGTTCAATACACAGTACATTATCCAAATAAGACTTTCCAATGGAAGAGGAAATCACGGTCTACTTGGAAAGATTTACCCTGCCATTCTTGTTTAACAATTGTAACTTGTATTGATGAGTGATGATTTTGGGTAAACCGAACATCTCCACAACAGTTGTCCATGCCATATTGGTGTAACTACCTAATTGGGATCGACCGCAGGATCGTTATTGGACTTCGGGTCACCACTCGGCGGGGCCCGCATTTGTGTACTCGCACGGGAGGCGTTGATCAGATCGTCTATCTGACACCACGAGCGCGTCCGGGGTGTCGTTTTTACTTCTTTTTGGACATTTTTAGTGTTATTTAGACATCGGGTATAGTAGTCAATCATAGACGTTCACGTCGGGTATCATAGCCCCATTTCGCTATAAATAAGGGAGAGGCTACCATTTTGAATCATTGTTAGCCTTGTGAGAGATTCCAGAACCGACAATCAAATCGTGGTGCGGCGCCGCGAGATCCCGGGGTGCGACGCCATGGTTCCTTTTTTTATTTTCCCGTTTTCCCTCTCACCATGAACCCCAGTTGCGGAAACACCCTAAAACCGCAAGCCTCACATTCCCTCTACTGGTTTCTTGTGTTTGTAAGTATACCTTGGTGTGTGTTCCTCTTTTTCTTTATTGGTTATGTGGATGAGTATTCTTTAGCACGGGGAGATTGTGTTTGTTGTGCTTTGTTGCAAATTTTCATTTTCCTATAATCCTCGTTTGTGCAAAGTGTGGCTTGGAACCCTTCATGTGAAGGAGAACATATTCGCTTGCTTATTTGAACTTGTGGTGAACGCGGTGTTAGTTTGCTAAACCTTTATAATTTTGTTTGCAAAAATTTCTTCCGGTAAAATTAAGTCAAGCGCGCATCATATAGTTTAGGTTTGTTTGAGTCAACCCGACACCACTCACATAAGCTTGCATTAGCGTCGGCACACCCTCTCACAGCCTACCCTACATCAGATTTGGTATCAGAGCTAGGTTAAAGTCACTTGCATGCTACATAGTGGTATGCGTTATCGTCAGCCCATGTCCGACCCGAACATTACTGACGAGAGAACCACCGACTTCAACTCTGAAATGACACATGCGGAATTTTAACGGGTGATGATAGATCGGCTTGATCAAATGAATGCTTAATTTGACGATCTACGCGCCCGCATCAACATCCTTGAGGATCATCGAGAGCATGCCACTCCCCATAGGAGGGAGAACCCACCCACTCCACCTAACACTTTGAGGAAGAACAAGACGCCCTCCCACCTCAAGATTGGTGTGCTAGGAAGCACTGGTACGGGTACGGGTGCCGGGTACGATACGTATCTGGTACGGCGGTACGACAAATTTTAAAATATAATGATACAGGTGCGGCGGGATACGTTGTATTAAATATAATAAATATATATTTATAATCTCACAGATGTAATTAAAAGTCCTCAAAATAATAAAACATCAAACATAATTGCATAAATCACCAATTGAAGTATAAATTCATAGTCAATGCAATATAATATTTTATAGTTTAAACGAAAAAAGATACTTAAATCTGAAGTACCTTTTGTTACTATAATAAACAAGCATCACTAGTAGCATTTTTTGGGTCACAATTTTTTTTTTCTAAAAGACACGCAGAAGTCTTTTGTTTACTAAACATACTCTTATTACAATATGCGGAACAATCTACCAAGTCCAAGTGTATTTACGGACTAGAATAGCAGGTGTGTCCGTGAGTATCGGGTACGTACCGGTATCGGATACGTATCCGGTACGGGTACATGACCCTCAAGGAAGTATCGGTGCTTCATAGTTGGTGTGCTAATAATCAGCCACCACGAGAGCCCACCCCACACCTGAGGTGAATCCTCGATCACATTCACGACCGTCGAACTGGACCTTCCCGGGATAGACATCCCCACCCTCAGGAGGAGTATCCACCTCGGTACCCAGTCCCTCATGATTGAGTACAGGGTCGTTTTGACTTTGGGCGGGATGATTACTTTGACGAGTATCCAGAGTCACGTAGAGCACCACACGCGTAGGACGACATCACTCATCGTATACACATTGACGCTCTTATCTTCGACGATCACCTTGACCCGAAGGCCTTTAGTGATTGCCTTCAGAAGATGGACCACTATTTTGAGTGGTATAATATGACCGACGAGCAACGCGTTAGATTTGCGAGGATGAAATTGGTTGGCCCAGCCAAGATTTTTTGGACTAGCCTAAAGAGGTCACTTCATCGAGATGGACACCACCCTATTATCCATTGGGAGGACATGAAGCGACGAATGAAGGATAAATATCTTCCTGCCTCCTATCAGGACCAATTGCTAGATAAGTTGTATGCGTTGCGCCCAGGCACACTATCTATGGCAGAGTACATGTCACAATTTGATGAGCTATCTGTGAAGAGTGATTTACGAGAGGAGACTAGTGTCACCGCATCCTGATTTCGTTCTAGCTTGAGATCTGATTTACGAAAGGAGATTATTCCACATCGGTTGGAGATGGTAGAACAAATTTATCATATGGCCCTCAGGTATGAGCAGTACCTGCGACTCGCTGGTGCCCGTCAGGCTCCTTCCAAATCAGACGGGCCCACATTTAGGAAGTCACCACCGGCCACTACCACTCCTGCAGGGTCCTCTCGAGTTCCCATGGACAAGAAGGACAAGGTTGTCGCCACCAGACATCCCACGGATACCAGCTCGGATATGGGCCATATGGCGGCCCAATGCCCTACAAAAAATTAGTTAGTTGAAGAATGTGATCCCAATGTTGATGCTGAGGAGATCACCGATGAGGAGATTGTTGTCATAGTCTAGGACGGTTGGGAGAGCGATGTTGAGCGCTCCCTAGGGTTAGGTGTTATACGACGTCTCTTTTACACCCAACATATTGATGAGGATTGGCGTCGTACGACGATCTTTTATACTTTCTTTCTCAGCGCATGCGGTCCCTGCAAGTTGGCCATTAATAGAGGAAGTTGAGTGAACATTATGGCCCAGAGGGCCTTAGAGCGAATGTAGGTGACACTTGAGCCTCATCCCCATACTTATCGAGTTATCTAGGTCGATAAGACGGCCATACAGGTTGCTTAGAGGTGCCTGCATTCGATCACTTTAGCCTCGTTTGAGGATAGTGTTTGGTGCGACGTCATCCTCATAGATTCGCCCACGTTCTGTTAGGGAGATCTTGCATCTACGACCGCGATGTCACGTGTTTCGGTCACTCGAATGCGTGTGTATTATACGACAAGGGTCGTAAGGTCGCATTAACACCGATACAACCCAAGGAGAAATCCAAGGGGGAGGTCACACCTTCCACTAGCACGAGTTCATCCAGGCTGCTGCAAATTATGTGTTGCAGTGAGTTTATGAGCGAGAGCACGCCGACATATTCTACGTACTGACTGCCACCATGGCTTTTGATGGCCCTACGGAGATCCCTGATCCACCCCCTGAGGTCTAGCGTATTCTCGATGAGTATGTTGATGTCGTGCCTAATGATTTACTTGATGAGTTACTCCCATTGCGTGACATCCAACACGTCATAGATCTGACACTGAGGGGCCTCGCTCCAAACCTACCACATTACCGGACGAGCATGCTGAGCTCAAGAGACAGGCGGATGCACTTCTCCGGAAGCAGTTCATACACGAGAGTCTGAGCACTTGCGCGGTCCCTGCCCTTCTCACCCCGAAGAAGGGAGATGGCGTATCACGTATGTGTATCGATAGTATGGCTATGAATAAAAGTATTACCAAGTATTGTTTCCTCATTCCTTGATTAGATGACTTCCTTGACACAATGGCTGGTGCCCAAATATTCACGAAGATAAATCTGCGCAGCGAGTATCACCATATTAGGATTCGTGAGGGAGACGAATGGAAGACAGCCTTTAAGAAAAAAGATGGTCGTTATGAGTGGTTGGTCATGCATTTTGGGTTGTCCAACGCCCCCAACACTTTCATACGGATCATGAAACAGATACTACAGCCCTACATGGACATTCCTGGTCGTCTACTTTGATGACATTTTGATTTACATTCACTCATCTCTCTCCAGATGACCATCTGAGCCATCTGAGACTCTTATTAGAGATCCTCCAAAAGGAGAAGCTATATGTGAACTTAAAGAAGTGCTCATTCCAGACTGATTTCATACACTTTCTCGGGTTTATCATATCAGTGTCCGTGCCTGTGACCCGAACAAGGTCTGTTCCATTCGTGAGTGGCATATTTCTTCCACTATCACTGAGGCATGTAGCTTCCACGGACTAGTCACCTTCTACAGGAGGTTAGTCCGGGGTTTTAGCACCATCATAGCCCCCTTCACGAGCTGTCTGCGGAAGAGAGATTTCCAGTGGACGGTGTCCGACACTCGAGCTTTCGTAGAGATCAAGGAGAAGCTGACGACAGCCCCGTTCTAAGATTACCCGATTTCTCTAAGGTATTTGAGGTATCCTACGACGCATCTGACGTTGGCATTGGTGAAGTACTAAGCCAGGAGGGTCATCCAGTTTCATAATTTAGTAAGAAGCTAAATGAGACCCGACAAAAGTACTCAATTATGATAGAGACTTTTACGCAGTAGTGCAGTCGTTTCGGTATTGAAGACATTATCTCCGCCCACGGGAGTTCGTATTATACCCCGATCATCAGGCTCTGCGCTATCTTAATTCACAGTGAAAATTGAGGCATAAACATGCTAAGTGGGTCGAATACTTGCAGGATTTTCACTACGCTCTCAAACACCGTGTGGGTGTTGAGAACAAGCCTGATGATGCCCTTAGTCGTCGTGTCACCCTACTCCACACACTGAGCACTAGTGCAACTAGTGCAACTAGTGCAACTAGTTTTGATCGATTACCTAGGGAGTATCCCACCTGCACTCACTTCGGTGAGATTTACTCTGGATTGATGAGGGATTCCCCTGAGCCCACTGAGGGGCGTTCGATATCGTCGAGGGATTTATATCGTGGGTCACATCTTTGCATTCCCCGGACCTCCTTTCGAGACTTTCTGATTAGGGAATTACATGCGAGTAGCGTTGCAGACCACTTCGGCAGAGACAAGACGATTACTTTGGTTGAGGACTGTTTTTATTGGCCCACCTTGAAGAAGGATGTGGAAAGAGTTGTGTGTCACTGTGGCACCTATCAAACTGCGAAGGGTTCAAAACAGAACACTAGGCTTTATAACCCCTTCTAGTCCCGCACCATCCTTAGGTTGATATCAGCATGGATTACGTATTCGGTCTTCCTTGCACTTTGAGGAAGCATTATTCCATTTTTGTAGTGATAGACTGGTTCTCGAAGATGACCCATTTTATTGTCAGTCGCAAGACCGCAGATGCAGCCCACATAGCGACCCTCTTCATGAGAGATATCTTTCGTTTGCATGGTTTACCTAAGTCCATAGTGTCCGCCCGTGACATACGATTCATGAGTTATTTTTGAAAGATATTATGGCATAAGACAGGTACGACCCTAAAATTTTCCACAGTTTATCACCCACGGACTGATGGCCAGACTGAAGTCGTAAGCAGGAGTTTAGGAAATTTGTTACAGTGTCTAGTTGGTGAGCACCCGTCGATTTGGGATTCTGTGTTATCCATAGTTGAGTTCACGTACAATAGCTTTATTAATAGGTCTACTGGCATGAGTCCATTTCATAGTGTTAGGATATATGAGCCAAGGAATCCTATTGAACTCGCCCCAGTTCCCTTAACGTCACGTCTTAGTGGGTCCGTTGAGTCCTTCATCCATCATATACATGAATTGCATGAACTGATCTGGAAGAAAATTGCTAGAAGTAATGAATTATATAAGGCAGACAGACGGGCATAAGTGTGAGCAGCATTTTCAGGTGGGCGAGCGGGTCATGGTCATAATTCGCATGGAGAGGCTCCCAAAAAGGGCCGCTAAAAAATTACATCCTAAGTGAATGGGTCTTTATAGGATTATAAAGAAAATTGGAGCGAACGCAAATGAGATCGACCTCCAGGAAGATATGGGTATTCATCCCGTATTCAATACGGAAGATTTGACATTCTACTTTGAGCCTCTCGAGCATATGGGCCCCTACCTTGAGCCACCTCCAACACCCTTCCACTAACAACCTGACCCACACCCTGACCAGCTTGGACGAGCACCTACGGGCTTGCCCGCACCCCCTATGATTGCACAGGTTCCTATGGATCCACCAGCACAAGAGGTGAGAGGTGAGAGCATTTCTGATATTGTGGGGCACGAGTGCGCCCTCACTCCATACTGCACATCTTGTCGTTACCTGGTGCACTGGACAGGTCGCCCCAACTTTGATGACACTTGGATTTCGGCGACAGAGCTGGGTAGACTTGCCTCGGATCTTCGACGTAGGTACAATCATCTTCATTCATTGGAGATGAATGCTTTTCATTCGAGGGGGGGGGGGAGATGATGGGGATTGACCGCAGGATCGTCATTGGACTTCGGTCCACCACTCGGCGGGGCCCCCATTTGTGTACTCACGTAGGAGGTGGTGATCGGATCATCGATTTGACACCACGAGCGCATCCGGAGCGTCATTTCTGCATTTTTTATGTATTTTGTTTTTTATTTTGGACATTTTTAATGTTATTTGGGCATCGGGCGTAGTGGTCAATCATAGTCGTTCATGTCGGGAGCCCTAGCCCCTCTTTCGCTATAAAGAAGGGGAGGGCTGCCTTTTTGAGGCATTGTTAGCATTGTGAGAGATTCCATAATCGATAATCAAATGGTGGTGCGACGCCGCGAGATCCTGTGGTGCGACGCCGCGAGATCCTGTGGTGCGATGCTGCGAGATCCCGGGGTGAGACGCCGCGAGATCTGGGGTGCAACGCCCCAGTTCCTTTTATATTTTCAAGTTTTCCCTCTCACCCCCGAACCCCAGTCGTGCAACCACCTTAAAACTGCAAGCCTCGCGCTCCTCTAACCGCATGAGCCCTTACCTCCCACGACATCAGCCCGCTGCCCCCCCCCCCCTCCAATTTTCTCCCATCTATTTGCCACTAACCACTCGATCCGCCCTTCTGACGTGCTAAACGTCGACATTTGGCTAGGTCGTGGCTTCCAGGAACTTCGGTTTGCTCGTTCCATCGCAATTCCGATGGTATTCCTCATCTGCGCCAGCTGTTGCCGCTCCATCCCGCCTCACTTCACCTTCCAGCGCCGGAAACCAGTCTCCCCGCCGGCCTCATGCCAGAGTCGCCGCATTCCTACCTCCAGCAACCCCCTACAGCATTCTACTTGTAGTTGCCCCACTGTCGCATTCATATACAACAACCAGCCTCACCTTCCCACTACTGAATTCTTGTGCTTGTGAGTATATCTTGGCAGTGTGTTCCTCTTTTCTTTATTGGTTATGTGGATGAGTATTCTTTAGCACGGGGAGATTGTGTTTGTTGTGCTTTGTTGCAAATTTTCATTTTTCTTATAATCCTCGTTTGTGCAAAGTGTGGTTTGGAACCCTTCATGCGAGCGAGAACATATTCGCTTGCTTATTTGAACTTGTGGTGAACGCAGTGTTAGTTTGCTAAACCTTTATCATTATATTTGCTAAAATTTCTTCTGGTCAAATTAAGTCAAGCACGCATCATATAGTTTAGGTTTGTTTGAGTCAACCCAACACCACTCACATAGGCTTGCATTAGCGTCGGTACACCCTCTCACAGCCTACCCTGCGTCACTACCTACATCAATAATCAGTTCACGCAGCTTGTCTCGTATGCAGCACCTAGATATGAATATAATGTCTTTATCAAAATCATCTTTAATTTGCATATTCAAGAATCTCCTTCTCACAAGCCAATTTCATTCCTCGGCATATACTATTTGATTGACATCCTCGAGCTCATCATGGGCCTCTTCGATGTCTTTGATCGACTCTCCATTATCTTCGCATTCGATGAACGTCATCACCTTGAGACATTTGAAAGTATGTGGTCATGACCAAAGCATTTGAAGCATTTCCCATTATTGGGTCACCGAGGGGTCTTAGAGGAGTCATACCACTCCTTTCCCATCTCAGAGTCAATCTCTGAGGGTTGACCTTGCCAAGAACTCTTGTTGGGTTCAGTATTTGTTTCCAACTCTACAGAAGGCATTTATTCATCTGAATTTCCTTCTTTACTTTAGTGGTTGTTGAAGAATGAAGAAACAAAACCCATAAAATAGCCAATATCCGTGTTCATTGTAGTTGGCTCATGTTAAGGCCCATATAGTCTTCTTTATTTATTAGTCCCACATTTTGTATTGGGAGTTTGTTCGTAGTTGTAACGCCCCAACTTAGTTTATCAACAAATCAGCAGTCCGGTCGGGCCCTGTGATAAGAAGTAAACTAAGTAACAGTATTTGAATTGATACATAGCAGGCATAAATGATAAATGCTAAAAGAGTACTTACAGCGGAAGTAATAAAAGAAAAATAAGGGTAAAAGTGTACCTCACAATCTGATTTCACAGAGCCACTAACATTAAAAAAAGTCAAAAACGCTGAAAATACTGAAATCATAAACATAGTCTGATACAAAGAAATATTAAGCAAATTATGATACTTGTCCAATATTACAAAACAGTACTGGAAGGATAAACTACTAAATGAAAACAAACTAAACGAGGAACATCGGCAACCGCGCTCATCCTAGGCGCAGCACCCAACCTGTGACCCCTGTAATAATAAGCCCAAAAATGGGTCAGCCCAACTGGAGAGTAAGAAAAACCATTTCTCCTAGTGACACTGAATATTAATAATTGAAGAAACATGAGTGCATGCCAAATACAGAAATAATTACTTTGTACTAAATAAATAATTTTACTTTATTAATACGCATGATTTTCTATCAAAATGCTGCAAGCATAAATGACTATTCTATTGTAATTTAATCATGTATTTCTATTTAAATCGTTCAAATACTAATTTCAATGGGTTTCTAAACTGCAACGTACGCTTAAATTTTGGAGTTGTATCTTATGCACATTCTAACGATTCGAGCATTTACTAACGAACACATCACGTTCTATGTCTCAAGGACTTAGACCCGCATCTACTAATCTATTAGGGGATGTATTCTCTCCCCAAAAGTTAGAGGCTCCTAGGGACTACTATGTCCTATGAGAAAGATTATGCGCCTCAATCTATCACGAGCGATAACATCATTCGTGCCTCCTAAATGATTTCTGATATTAATTGGATTTTAATAAAAAGTTCTGCTAGATGTTCTGCGTAGGTTCACCATTTTCCTAGAACTCTAACTTATAAGAGAACATCATATTCGTGCTCTACTGAATTACTTGAATGTCTACAAACATTTTAGTTCATACTGTTGAGTAGAGCAAAATTTGTATATATATTTCCATCTTCTAAATACAATGTATGAATACAAATATATAGGAGGGAGAAAGAGAGGAAATCCTTATACATGATGTGGGACTAAAGAGAGGAGAAAAACAATTGGGCTCCTACATGGGCCATTACATGGGCTTTTCTAACACTCCCCCGCAAGCTGGAGCGTACAAGTCGTAGGCACCCAGCTTGGACAGGAATTGATAAAATAGGGTACTTGGTAGGGCCTTGGTGAGAATATCAGCAACTTGGTCAGTACCCGGAACATGCTTTAATTCTATCTTCTTCATTTGAACTTTCTCCCGGATGAAGTGACAGTCCACTTCAATGTGTTTCGTTGTTTCGTGGAAGACTGGGTTCTTAGCTATGTGTATAGCAGTTTGACTGTCACATAGTAAGATAGCTGGTGAGGAAAGTTTTACTCCTAGATCAGTAAGGAGACTTTCAAGCCACATGAGTTCAGAAACAACTGATGCCATTGAACGGTATTCTGCCTCAGCTGAAGATCGAGCAACCACAGCTTGTTTCTTACTACGCCAGGTAACAAGGTGACCTCCAAAGTAGGTACAAAAACCACTAGTAGACCGCCGATCATCCAGGGAACCAGCATAATCTGCATCAGAATACGCAACCAATGTTGGAGTAGAAGATGAGGTTTTGTATACCAGCCCTTGACCAGGGGCTGTTTTCAGATATCTTAGGATGCGTTCGACGGCTTGAAGATGGGACATTCGAGGGGAATGCATAAATCGACTGACAACCCCAACAGCAAAGGATATATCTGGTCTCGTGACTGTTAGGTAAATTAGTTTCCCAACAAGTCGTCGGTAGTACTCTTGATTTGGAAGAAGAAGATCTGCATCAGAAGCATGTGCACACAGCTTGTGGTTGACATCCATCGGGGTGTTAATCGGCTTGCATCCAGAATAGTCAGCATCTTGAAGGAGGTCGAGACAGTACTTTCGTTGAGAGAGGACAAGTCCATCAGGACGTCTTGCGATCTCCAGACCAAGGAAGTATCGAAGGTTCCCCAGATCTTTTGTTTGAAAAACGGAGCTCAGATGTTGTTTGACCGCTTGTATTCCCTTTGAATCATCTCTTGTAATTAGGATGTCGTCAACATATACCAACAGAAGAACCGTTCCTGTTGTTCGATGTCGAGTGAACAGAGAGAAGTCTGCCGAGCTCTGTGTGAAGCCAACCTCCCGAACAGCCTTACTGAACTTATCAAACCATGCCCGAGGGGATTGTTTGAGACCATAAATGGACTTCTTAAGGTGACAGACTCGAGACTCCCCCGTGGTCTCAAACCCGGGCGGTTGTTGCATGTAGACTGTTTCTTGTAGGTCACCATTGAGAAACGCATTCTTGATATCCAGCTGATGTAATGGCCATTGGCGATGCACAGCGACAGAGAGAAGGACACGAACGGTGTTGAGCTTGGCCACTAGAGAGAACGTTTCCTCATAATCGAGACTTTGTTGTTGAGTAAAGCCACGAGCCACCAGTCGTGCCTTAAGACGGTCAATTGTCCCATCAGGAGCATGCTTGATGACAAAGACCCATTTACACCCAACAGGAGTCTGGTTTGGGGGGAGAGGGACCAGGTCCCATGTCTGATTAGCCCAGAGAGTTGTCATTTCTTCATCCATTGCTGCCCGCCAGTCGGGATGTTGGAGAGCCTCCTGCACAGAGTTAGGTATAGAAATAGAAGATAATGAAGTAGCAAAGGTTTGAAGCGGTGGGGAGAGGCGATGTAAGGATACATAGTTCGCCAACGGATGAGCGGTGGAGACTGGTGCCGGATCAGCAGGTCGCAAAGTGTCAGAGGTCGAAGCCGACTGCATTGGAGCGGCGGAGCGAGAAGGGTGACGGGTGTAGACACGGATAATAGGGGGTTTTTGGAGAGCAGGAGCCGAGTCGAGAGGGGGAATTGGTAGAGGAGTGGGAACGGGAACGACTGGTTGAGGGAAGGATTGTGGTGGATGAGGTGGTGTTGGAGTGGTAACGGGAATGACTGGTCGAGGGAAGGATTGTTGTGGAAGAGGTGGTGTTGGAGTGGCGAAGAAAGGTTGGTCTTCCCGAAAGGTAACATCAGCAGAAACAGTCACCTTACGGGTAGCAGGAGAGTAGCAAACGTAACCTTTCTGAGTACGGGAATAGCCAACAAACATGTGTTTTGCCGCCCGGGGAGCCAACTTGTCCGTAGACGGACCCAGAATGTGAACGTAGCAGGTACAACCAAATGTACGGGGTGTGAGAGAGAATGTCGTAGTGGAGGGGAAAAGGAGGCTAAACGGAGTAGCATGCTGGAGGACGGAGGAAGGTAGGCGGTTAATGAGATAACATGTCGTGGACAGCGCAAAGTTCCAATAGACTTTGGGTACCTGCATGTGAATCATGAGAGATCGAGCAACATCGAGCAGATGCCTATTTTTACGTTCAGCAACGCTGTTTTGCTGTGGAGTATAGGCACACGACGTCTGGTGAATGATCCCAAATTCGGAGCAGAGATTTGCAAATTCATGGCTAGTGTAGTCGCGAGCATTATCAGTCCTGAGAGTTTTTATATTTGCAGAAAACTGCGTGCGAGCCTCCAGAACGAAAGCTCAAAAAACACGATGAAGCTCTGAGCGATCACGAAGTAAATACAACCATGTTGTGCGAGAATAATCATCTATAAAAGTAATGAAGTAGCGATACCCAGAAATACTAGGAACTTTGTATGGGCCCCAAACATCGGAATGAATTAAAATAAAAGGAGCAGAGCTCCGAGTACAGTGAGAGGGAAAAGAGGAACGATGTTGTTTCCCCAAAATACATGAGTCACACTTAAAAGGAGAAAGAGAGATATTTGGAAGAGCCTTCTGAAGGACAGGAAGAGGCGCATGCCCAAGACGCTGATGCCACTCAACGGAGGAGACGGAAGAGAGGATGGTAGGAGAAACGTCAAGGAGATAGAGCCCATTTTGCAGTCGTCCCTTACCAATGATACGCTGCGTCCGTCGATCCTGCATAAAAAAAAGAAGAAGAGGTGAATGTTACTGAGCAGTCTAAATCGGCAGTGAGGCGACTGACGGAAAGTAAATTAAACGGGGAGCCCGGGACATGAAGAGCCGAGCGGAGAGGGAGAGAAGAATTGAGGAGAATATCAGCGCAGCCGGAGACAGGAATGGTGTCACCATTGGCCACAGTGATATCTTTTGGATGCGGGGAATCCAAGTATTTATGAGGTTTCAGCGAGGTGATATGGTGAGTAGCGCCGGAATCCACTATCCAGAGTGGACTAGTGGAGAGAAAAGCGATACTTTCTTTGGAGATGGAGGTAGCGGAGGCAACGGAGGCAGGTGGGCGGCTGAGCATGCCATGGAGTTGCTGGATCTGGAGGCGGACTTCTTCAAGATCAACACGAGTGGCAGAAGGACAGTTGGCAGCAACAGACGTACTCGGACGGGGAGGCAGACCATGTTTGCGGTAGCAAGTCATCTCTAGGTGTCCATCCCTACCACAGAAGGAACACTTAGGACGAGGCCGGCCACCACGGACTGGCGGAAAAGATGCAGGCAGCGTTGAGGATTCCATCGAGTATCCCATGGAATTACAGCGGTGAGAGAGGCCCGCTGGAGTGGCAGGTCGCTGTAGAAGAGAGCTGGAGATCGCAGGAGGAGCTCGGCAGGAGATCGATTGGGAGCTCGGCAGGAGACCGATTTGGAGCTCGGCAAGAGACCGATTGGGAGCTTACAGGAGGAGCTCGGCAGTGATCCAACGAGCTGCGACCAGGATTCCGCAGGAGGAGACCGCAGGGAAGCTTGAGAATGCTGCGAGAATATTAGGAGACCGCTGCGAGGAGATCGAGAGAGGCGGGGCCCACGTGTCAGCGATGAGAAGGCTATAAGAGGTCCAAGGAGGAGGCCAGGAAGCAGAGCTGTCGGCAGGAGGGGGGGAGCGGTCACAGAAATGGGAGACCGCAGAGCTGTCAACAGGAAGGGTAGGCGGTCACAGAAATGGGAGACCGCGATTTTCGGACCGAAGGCTTTGATACCATGTTGAGTAGAGCAAAATTTGTATATATATTTTCATCTTCTAAATACAATGTATGAATACAAATATATAGGAGAGAGAAAGAGAGAGGAAATCCTTATACATGATGTGGGACTAAAGAGAAGAGAAAAACAATTGGGCTCCTACATGGGCCATTACATGGGCTTTTCTAACACATACTATCAATTATTAAATACATAACATGAGAGCATAACACTAATCAATTCATCTACATAAGAAATATTTATGCGCTACAATGTGTTATGTCTAGCCAAAAGAAATAGATTTTCTTACATTGAGATTACGGCGCTCGTACACTTGACGCAGCGGCATGATTCCTCCTAGATCGCTTGACGAAGGACGACCTTCTTAGTTATATTTCCAAACGCGGCCTAGCTCTGAAAAACAACCATGCCCCTTGATCAATAAAACAAAATATCCCCTTCTGGATTTCCCTCAACTACAACATAATAAAATTTGTGCTATCATAACAAAAGGAACGGCGGGTCGACAGAGAAAGATCAAAGAGGCATTTACCTATTCCAAACGATGGCCACTACTACATTGGTGATGAATCAATTGGTGAAGTTCAGATTTACCGCTTCTGTAATACACAAGATCGTAAACCAAACCCCAAAAATTATTTGAGAGGGAAGGAAGAGTCTAGGGTAGAGTATCACTTACTGAAACGGGAGGAGAGATCGATGGCGCCACACGAGGAAAACTGTCGTTGTGCGTACAGTCGACCGAGACAGAACAGAAGGAGGGAGGAGGGACCTGCGGCTAAATTCCCGCTTCCGTCGGGAGGAGCACAGGGAGGAGTCGGCACTCAGGGTTTCTAAATAGAGGAGGAGCGTCGACTGAGCAGGGGAGGATTGTCGTTCTCTGGAGGGCTTCGAAACGAAAGCTCGATCGCTCGCCGAGAGCTTCTCCTTCGGCCCGCGCGGCTGGGAGCGATAAAAAGAAGCGGAGGTCGTTGGTTTCTCTTCTTACGAGCGACTGGAAGAGACGAAAGAAACCTACGCACCCCTTTAACGAAAAAGAACAGGCGCGTGAGGCTGCGTCGGTTACGGAAAAAGATTTAAGAGGGTTGTGGTTAAGGTAACGGTAACCGCAGAATTTGTACCCCTTTCTAAATGAAAATCGATGAATCTGGGGAGGGAGAAGAAAAAGACTTGGAGTTTATTTACTAGAACGCCATTGGACATTATATCATTATAGTTATGAGTGTAAAAGGGCTTGAGGAACTCTAAAACGCGTCGAAATGATTTCTTAAAGATAAATCATTTACTTGCAAGCAATGGTTAACCACGATAAACGCATACCTCGATTAGAAGTTGGATCGATTACTCCTGCTCGTGATCGAATCCTGAAAGTAAATTTTAATCTACGAATTTAATTACGGATGTTACAGTAGTTGTCTTCGAATATATAAGGTGTAGTTGTACATTGAAATTAATGAAAAATACAAAAATTATATTTAATTTATTCTCCTTTCACATGGTATCAGAGCCTCTGATCCGATCGTTTTGGACCTCATACATTTGAGCCCAGCTCACGTTCATTTAGCATATCATGTGTCCTCTCTAACAGAGTGATCGCACCTCTCTGTGCCTCTCGTTTGGATTCCTGGCATGATTTGCTTTCTGCGTCCCGTCTGAATTTATAGGCTCGATTAAGAAGGTCGATTGGCGCCTTCTCTGTTGGCCCGCACCCGCGGTGACCGCAGTTGCTCTCGTGCAAGATGAGCCCGCGGCTTCTGAAACCACGTCTCAGGCGACCTCTGTGACTGTGCTCGCCAATCTTGTGTTAGCTCATCTGCGGCTCCTACGACTGTCGCGCTCTTCCTTCGTCCGCTCAGCTCGTTGCTGAGCCCGCTACATCCATCCGCCAATTTTGTGATCACGGCTCCTGCCGAGCTCCTCCAACCGCTAATCTCGTTGTTGAGCCCAATGTGTGCTCCTATGTGATTACTGCGACCTCTGCGGCCTATCCTCCTGCGACCACAGCGCGTCTGTGCTCCTGCTTTATGTCGCCGCAATCCACAACTGTGTGCTCCTCTGCAATTGCTGCGACCTATGTGGCCTTCCCTCTTGTGACCATCCCGCTTCATGTTGAGCTCGTTGATCACTCAGCCTGTGCATGACACTGCGCATTGTGCCTGTCCGTTGAACTAGTGCTTGTCCGTTGTGTTCGCGTTCTCGCACCCTTGTCTCGCCACTTGACCCAGGTCTCTTCTCTGCTGCTCGTGCTCGATGATCCTCTGCTCGCATCCTTGCGTGCCTCGACACCCTTGCTCGCATTCTCCCTCCAACCGCTAATTTCGTTGTTGAGCCCAATGTGTGCTCCTATGTGATTACTGCGACCTCTGCGGCCTATCCTCCTGCGACCACGGCGCGTCTGTGCTCCTGCTTTATGCCGCCGCAATCCACAACTGTGTGCTCCTCTGCAATTACTGCGACCTATGTGGCCTTCCCTCTTGTGACCATCCCGCTTCATGTTGAGCTCGTTGATCACTCAGCCTGTGCATGACACTGCGCATTGTGCCTGTCCGTTGAACTAGTGCTTGTTCGTTGTGTTCGCGTTCTCGCACCCTTGTCTCGCCACTTGACCCAGGTCTCTTCTCTGCTGCTCGTGCTCGATGATCCTCTGCTCGCATCCTTGCGTGCTTCGACACCCTTGCTCGCATTCTCGTGGGTTCGTTGTGCTCGTCTCCTGGTTCTAAGGGCTCATCACCTCTGCTACTTCTGATCGCAGCTGCTTGAGTCTGGTTCCGGCTACTCTCCATGGGAAATCCAGCTTTGTTTCCCCGCTCAGCAACTCAACCTTCCTCCAATTGTTCCCACGCTGAACTGGATATCTTGCAGGATGAACTTAAGCAACCGCGCGAACTACTTACCCGCCCAACTGGCCCTGTGGCCTCTTCCTTCCATGCCAGTCTCGCTTCTTGCCCTCTTGGATTATGAACTCTAGAGCCACCAATCACGTTTCTCCACAAAAGCCCTCTTGCTACACGGATGCCCCTGCTCCCAAATTTATCACAGTTGCGAATGGCGCTACCACCCCTATTTGTGGATGCGGAGATCTTGATGTGACTCCCTCCCTTTCTTTACGTTATGTTCTTCATGTCCCTGACTCTGCCTTTAATCTTCTCTCTGTCAGTCGCCTTACTCAAGAGCATGATTGTTCCATTAATTTTACTCGTCTTCTTTTGTGGTGCAGGATCGACGGACGTGGCATGTCATTGGTACTAGTCGATTGTCAAATGGGCTCTACACTTTGGGCATTCCCGCCTCCGTGTTATCACCGGTTAACTTCCATTGACTGGCATCATCGACTTGATCATTCTCCTCCTACTATCCTACGAAAAGCTCTTCCTGATTTTCCGTTTACTGAGTTTCAATGTGAAATTTGTGTTTACGGCAAGCAACATCAATCTACATTCCCCCCTAGTTGCTCTCGGAGCTCTGCTCCCTATGACTTGGTTCACTCGGATATTTGGGGTCCGTATAAAACTGTCAGTTTGTCTAGCTATCGATACTTTCTGACCTTTATTGATGATCATTCTCGCGTCACCTGATTATACTTCCTGCGTGATCGCTCTGAATTGTTGTGGTGCTTCCGCTCCTTCATCGCTGAAACTCGTACTCAATTCTCAAGCACCATTAAAATTATTCGCAATGATAATACCCGTGAGTATACCAGTCGCGAATTTCAAAACACATGTAACCTCCTCAGCATTCTTCTTCAGACATCTTGTGCTTATGCACAACAATAAAATGGCGTCGCCTAGCAGAAGAACCGCCACCTTCTGGAGGTTGATCGCTCCCTTATGTTCCAAATGCACGTTCCAAAGCAATATTGGCACTTGCTATTTCAACCGCGTGCTATTTAATTAATCGCATGTCATCAACCGTCCTTGGTTTTGCTACTCCCTTCTCCATTTTGTATCCTTCCACCAAACCCTTCTCCCTCCCTCCACGGGTCTTTGGATGTACCTGTTTTGTCAATCATCTCGGACCTCTTGTCGATAAGTTGGCCCCTCGTGCTACCAAGTACATCTTCGTTGGGTACTCTCGTACACAGAAAGGTTATGTGTGTCATTCCTTACTACTAGGAAAACAATCACCTCTGCGGATATTATTACCTTCTTTGAGGATCAACCGTTCTACTTAGCACCTCCTCCCGCTCTCTCTCACAATGCTCTCCCACGTCCGGCTATTCCCACTCAAACTTCTCCCTTGCTTCCTACCCCTCCTCCTATGCCCCCTCTCCTCCTTTACTCCCTACACCTCATCTCGTGCTCCCCTCTCCTACTCTACAAGTTTACACTCGTTGTCGTCCTCGGTCTAATGCCCACGACCGTTGTCGCCTACTGATGTTGCTCTCGGGACCGTTGATCCACCTACGGCTCCCTCCCAGGATACGGATTTTTCTACTGCTCACCCTCTCTTTAATTATGTATCCTTGCACCGCCTCTCTTCTCCCCTTCGCAGGTTTGCGGCGTCTTTGTCCTCTGTTTCCACCCCGTCTTCTGTGCAGAAGGCTCTTCAGCATCCGGGGTGGCGGGCAATAGATGAGGAAATGGCAGCTCTATGGGCCAATCACACATGGGATCTTGTTCCCCTTCCTCCTGGTCACTCTCTGGTTGGTTGTAAATGGATTTTTACCGTCAAGCATCGCTCTAATAGGATAATTGAGTGCCTCAAAGCTCGTCTTGTTGCTCGTGGATTCACTCAGCAAAATGGAATTGATTATGAAGAGACGCTCTCTCCTGTTGCCAAGCTCAATACCGTACGAGTAGTAATCTCTCTAGCCGTCCATAGACATTGGTCATTATACTAACTCACATAAAGAATGACTTTCTCAATGGCGATCTTATGGAAACGGTGTACATGCAACAACCTCCTGGTTATGAAACCACGGGGGAGTCTCTGGTGTGTCACCACAAAAAATCTCTTTACGGTCTCAAGCAGTCCCCACGGGCATGGTTTGACAAATTCAGCCGAGTTGTTCATGATATTGGTTTTACTCGAAGCTCTGTCGGCTTCTCCTTGTTTATTCGTCGTCGTCCAATAAGCATAGTGGTACTTCTTGTCTATGTTGATAACATCCTTCTAACAAGGGATGACATCCCCGACATCAATTTGGTCAAGAAGCATTTGTCCTCACAATTCCAGACTAAAGATTTGGGTCCTCTCTGATACTTCTTGGGTATCGGGGTTGCTCGTTGTCCTACTGGTCTTGTCTAATCTAAACGAAAATACTGCCTCGGCCTTCTTCGAGATACAGGCTATTCGGGATGTAAGCCCGCTGACACACCTATGGATGTTAATCACAAATTATGCGCCCATGCCTCCGACGATGATTTACTTCTTCATAATCCAGAGTAATACCGTCGTTTGGTTGGAAAACTCATTTATCTCACTGTCACAAGGCCGGATATATCCTTTGTTGTCGGATTTGTCTGTCGTTTTATGCATGCCCATCAGAACTCTCATCTCCAGGCCGTGAAACTTATTCTCAGGTATCTGAAGAATGTCCCTGGACAAGGGCTTGTGCACCAGCCTTCCTCCTCTTTTTCTCTCATTTCCTACTTTGCCGTTGATTATGCTAACTCTCTCGATGATCGTCGCTCTACGAGTGGGTTCTGCACATATTTTGGTGGGCATCTAGTCACCTGGCGATGCAAAAAGCAAACTGTCGTTGCACGCACCTCTGTCGAGGCTGAGTATCGCTCAATGGCTTCTGTAGTTTCTGAACTTACATGGCTAAAGAGTCTTCTTTATGATTTGGGCGTCAAACTTCCTTCTCCGGCAATCCTTTAATGCGATAATCAAGTTGTTATACGCATCGCCGAGAATCCTATATTTCATGAGCGTACGAAACACATCAAAGTCGATGGTCATTTTGTCAGAGAAAAGATTCAAACTCGGAAGCTGATTTTACGACATGTACCTGTTGTAGAACAAGTATCAGCCATTATGACAAAGGTCTTACATCGTCCACTATATTGTCAATTCCTTTCCAAGCTTGGTGTCTACGACTTGTACGCTCCAGCTTGCGGGGGAGTGTTGAAGAACGAATAGTCAAAGCCCATAAAATAGTCATTATCCTTGTTCATTGTATTTGGCCCATGTTAAGGCTCATATAGTCTTCTTTGTTTATTAGTCTCACATTGTGCATTGGGAGTTTGTTTGTAGTTTGTCTCCCTATATATATGGTGCAGTTGTACATGAAAATTAATGAATAATACAAAAATTATATTTAATTTCTTCTCCTTTCATAGTGGCCATATTGATGACATCCTCAACGAAGAAGAAAGGTTGGAACTCCACCATATTAGTTATCTCCTTGTTCAAACCATAAAGAAATCGAGTAAAGGTTTTATCTTGAGGTTTGTTTCACTTCGACATGAAGATCTCAAATTCTCGCACATGCACTTCTACACAAAGGTCATATTTTTTGACCACATGCAAATTCAAGTAAAAATCGTGTTTGTAGCTTTCCAGAACAGGATGCCTAGTTATGAGACGTTTCATCTTGATCATAATCCTTATGTCAACATTGCCATCACGTCTCCATTGTGCTCTAAAGTTTTTTCATTATAAACTAGAACACTTCTTCAAGTTCAAAATGGTCGTCTTACACATTTTCTCATTTTTATAGCCCTCATTAAAATCTAACTTTGAACTCTAGGATCTCCACTTGGAGCTGTCTCTTTTCGTCCCAATTGTTATCTAGGATGGTTTGCTCCTTCAGAACCAGTTATTTTAGAGGGTTCATCCTCTTCTTCGGAATAAATAAGGCTCAGCACCCTCCTTCTTAGTCTTCGTTGTTCTTAAGATTAGTGAGTTGACGCATTTGCCCTCTTAGTTCCTCCACTCCACACTAGAGATCTTGGATTTGAGCTTGCTTCAATGTCATGTTCTGGGGAGACGCCATCAACATAAAAAGGACTGTTGAAGGTAGAAAGAAGAGGATTAGAGGATTCACGGTTTTCTCTCCACTATAACCAGAAGTGCAGATATCAAATGAGAGCTGTATGTGAAGTGAAGAGAATAAAACTAGGAGAGAAAAGAATGGATAAGGACATCACAACTGAGGTGATGATGGTAACCACGCCAAGTATAACAGCTCAAAATTCATCGTATTGCAAACAAGCAATAAGAGAAAATACTCAGCTTTGCATTCACAGCAATTTTCAGTTATCCAATTTACGGTAACATGAGGAAGAAGCTTCCTTTCGTAAGCATGGTAAACAATGATGATTTTCCATTGGTCCATCTCAAAGTAAAAAAGCATAGAGTAAAAAAAGTAATACTAGCTTGATAAGACAAATAGGAAGCTTAGCCTAAGAAAATAGGTTGCAAAAGAGATTTAAGAAGAGCTCCATTTCAGCACTAAATTTGTTGTTTCATACCCAAACTCCAGCTGGACTGAAAGACCCACAAAAATGCACATTCCAAGTTCCAGTGACTGAACTAATTGGTTCCTTGTCAAATAATGCATCAGATGCATTAAGCACTTGTGCATACATATATGCATGTAATGCATGTAGAAAGTATTAAGAATGTTGTGCAAGTTATAAACAGTGTGGATGCCTTTGTATCTAGGTATACCGCCAGTTAAGGTATGTGTACACTATTCATTTTTTTCCTAATGATTCATGAAAACACAAATAGATGTGTTGCTGCGTATTATAAGCAGTTGTTCTTAATGGGATGCCCTTAGTGGAAGGCATTATATACACACACACACACACACACACACTGTCCCGATTTGAGAGAAATCAAAATGATATTCAGTCAATAAAAAAACAATTCAACTTTTGTAGTGTCAGTCCATGAAATTCCAGTTTCAAACAGCTGTAACTTACCATCGATAGTGGTCTTACAAGACACAAAGCAATCAAAGTTCTCTTTCACAAGCTGTTTCTTTTGTTGAGTCCATCCTTTAAGATCACTTTTTAGTGTAAGAGCACCAGATTCTAAATCAGCAGCACTTGTCTCTTGGTGGACTCGTGTAAGAAAAAGTTTGGGATCAAAATTTGGAGAAGTGTACATCACCTTTTCTGCAATTATGAAAATAAAATCGATTTAAAACAACAAAAGACAATAAGATGGCATGTCTTCAAGCATTCAAGCAATAAAATTCAGTGGGCAATAATAAGGAAATAGCATTCAAGCAATAGGACACAATCTGTACAACAACAACAACACTCAAGCCTTTATCCCACCATAGTGGGGTCGGCTATATGGATCCTTTGTCGCCATTGCGCCCTATCTTTAAGGATACAATCTGTACAATGATAAAAAATACAAACTCAAATGTGCATATGGAACCCGAATGAATATATGGTATAGGATGTTTGATGGTCACATTCTCCAATAAATGTGGTGTCGGCACGAAAGGACTGCTTGGGAAGGAAGGGGGTGTAGGTGGATTCCTAGAGCTGGAGAAAGGATGGCTTCTGGCACATTAGGAAGAGGCAGTGTTGGTTTCTCGGCAGGCTGGGAGGAGTTGGGAAGGCTAGGAGGGGAAGAATTATGGGTCTTTGAGGTCCTGGCATGTAGCAGAGAGATTGGGAGGGGATCAGTAGAGAGGAATTGTGGGTTCTGGAGGTGCTGATAAGTATAGGGAGGATTGGGAGAGGCTCAACAGAGGTATTTGTGGTTGAATTCTGCAGTGGATTGGAAAAGGGAGGCTGGTATGGTCGCTGGAGTGTAAGGAAAGGTTCTTCAGTGGGATATTAACTGAGGAAGGAGAGGCTGTTCTGGAGGTTAGGAGAAGTTATTAGTTAGTGGGGTGAGGTGGTTTATTGGGTTGTTTGTAGATATGACCAGTTATCGGGTAGTGGGTTGGGGTGGTTGTGTGACGCACTGACGCTCTGTAGACCACAATTTAAAAAGCGATATTTGAGTAAAGTTTCAAAGCATACGCAGCATAAAATCAAACACAATGACTACCAAATAGGAACATAATAAAACTTTTGTATCGCGCTGAGAAAATAAGCATCGGTAAAATGACAAATCAAATATCCGTCGCAAAAATATCCGTCGAAAAAGTATCGTCAAAAAAAGCGCAAAAATGAATGATAATAACTTCCGAAAATTCACGGCACTGATCTTTTTATTTTTATCATCATCGTGGAATTTTGTTAATGTTTAAATAATGTGTTGGGTGTTACAGGTTGTGGGGTGGAAGTTGGGGCGATTCAGGTCGGGGATTGAGTAGTTATTGTAGGGAAGTGGAGGTAGTTATGGGGAGAGGTGGGTAGTCATGGTGGTTATTCCGAATGGGAGTTGATATTAGCAGTCCGGAACTGGCTATTCGCAGTCCATCACTATTCGTAGTCCATAAATTTAATTTGTAGTCCAAAATTATATTTGCACCCCACTCCCATCCCAAATAAGTGAAACACTTTAATGATTTATTAAGCACTAGAAGCCTAGAGAAACATCTTAAAGACCTAAAATAATTTAAAAAGCTAGCGGGAAAATAAGTTAAATGACATGCATAGAGGAATCAACTCTAAAACAAATTAAATGGCATGCAAACCTTTCTCTAACCAGAAAAATGACTACTTTTTGGGGATTTTCGCTGGATAATTTCCTTCTTTTTTGAAGAAGGTGAATCTAAAAGGGGGAAAGACGACGCGACCGATAGAACTACGGCTAGGGTTTAGGCAACGGGAGGAGAGAGATGGAGAGGAGGTTATTCGATGGGGTGCAATTAGCGAGAATTGAACTGCAAATATAATTTGGATTTTTACAATTTCTGGGGTGCGAATAGCAAGAATTGGACTGCTAATATCAACTCTCTTCCGAATTTAGTGGGCGTGGAGTTGTTAAGGAGGAAGAAGATGTGGTAGTTGGCCAGTGCAAGGAGGTGGCCAGCCAGTTGGTGGTAAGAAGGGGAAGTGGACAACCAAATGAGGAAAAGGGATGGACCTAGACTTTGGCACCTAGGTTCCACAACTATGGCAGCATGAAGAGACCAAATGATCATGGGAATTATGTAAAAAATCTTCGATAGCCGAACATAAACTTTTATGCACCTATTTATCGAAGTGGCAGATTCTAATATGGACAGTCCTGAACATCATATCATAACAGTTATTGCATGCACATAAAAAATACATAAAATAAATAAATGCACGAAAATAATTTGCAATCAATCTGGATGCGTTATTTATCCAAATGACGATCATATCCCTGTCTTATACGAGTGTAGACCGATACAGGCCTCGTGGGTGATGATCAACTCTTATGGTGTGATCCCGATCAGAAGGCCAAAACAGTATGATGTTAGGATGGAAGATGAGAAAAATGATCAAACTAGTGGCAACTTCCAAGTAAGAATGTTAATGAATGCAACATAATGCTATGTAGTGGGCTAGACCCGACAGATAAAGAAATAGTATCCACTCGGATGAACGAGAATACATATGTTGATTAGAACTGGTAAAAAGTGGTAGGCAAAGCGGACAAGGCAAATAGAGAGGAAACCACATACACGAATCTACGAGACCGCGGGGATAACACCACACACACGAATCTACGAGACCAAGGGGATAACACCACACACACTAATCTACGAGACCGCGGGGATAACACCACACACACGAATCTATGAGACCGTGGGGATAACACCACACTCACGAATCTACGAGACCGCAGGGATAACACCACACTCACGAATCTGCGAGACCGCAGGGATAAGAGAGAAAGGGAAAAAGACAGCCACCAAAGACCATACCACCTACCAATCATCAAGGAAAAAACTTGGGGAGACACAAACAACACACGACATAAGCCTAGAGGCCGTGTGGGACTAAGGCGAACAACGGGAAAGATCATCTGGGTCGCCCTCATCCTAAACACTCCCCGTCACGTGAAAATATGTGCATATAGGCATAACAACAGAAAACAAATACAAATCAGCAAGAAAATAAAGAGACACATAAAGACAACAAAACTACCCCAAGTCTTCGTCGGTGAGCGAAATCAGCACCCAGAAAGGGAGGCGGCAGCAACATTTGCCCCTCCACATTTTACAGTGAACCGTAACAACTTGGTATCATAATGATCTCCTCCACATTTTGCTACCACCAAAGGGCCTCGTCACTCCCCCCCCCCCCCCCCCCCCCCGGTTTTCACGGGCCGGCCACCACCAGCAGCAAGAAAAAACCAAAGAAGATACTGAAGCCCCTCTGGCTTTCATAGGACGCCCCATTGTCTACTGTCAATACCTCTACGACATGCTAACTTCATGCACCCATGTTATTAGCAGAGCACTAAAATAAGCCTTGTTGTCAGTTTCATCGGTGTTCCACGAGGTCGGCATCAGCATTCGACATCAACACCACACAAGGAGTGTCGGCCAGTCATCGTCGCCTCTGACGTTTTCGTCTGCGTCGACCACATCACCCACCATCGACGCAGCTCCTAGTCGACGTTACCATTGACTGCGTTTGCCATCGACGTTGTTTCACGATCGGAGCTACCAAGACCTCCAACAGTCGTTGCTCACCAAGATCTCCAGCAGTCGACGCTCACCCTCGTCTCCTTCATCAAGCCCACCGTTGTCATTTGCAGCCCCCAATGCGCTCGTATCAAGCATCTAGCGCTCGTATCGAGCATCCAGCGCTCGTATCGAGCATCCAGCGCTCGTATCGAGCATCCAGCGCTCGTATCGAGCATCCAGCGCTCGTCCTTCCTCAAACCCCGCTCCTCCTTGAGCAACGCTTTTTCAGACAGGACATTTGAGCCCAACGCCTTTTGAACCCTGTGCTTTTCAAACCCTCCTTTAAGACGCGCGGAGCCCTCCTTTTTTAGTACTTTAGTTTTATTCAAAAAAACAGGGAGGGATGTTTTATTAATGGTTGGCATCATAGAGAAGCATCGCAGATTTCGCGTCAACTCAAATATTCCAACCGCCTAGGGGGAACTAAGTCGTTCAGTCACCCGCTCCTTATCTCGTGCTCCCCCATTCTATCTTCGACAGTGATCCGCATTATGGGGGACTTGTGCGATAAAATGAGTATAATGAGGGACATGATGCAATCATTCATAACATCCCTAGAAGCGCGGCTTCAAGAAGTCGATGCAAGAGGCTCTGCAACAAATATGTCATGATCCACCGACCCGTGTACGCCCTGAAGCTATTATTATGCTACGCTGCACCAAGATGGAATTCTCAACCAACGATAGGAAGGCAGATCCATTAGGTTGGCTAACCAGGTGAGAGCAATTCTTCGACCACCAACAAACATCGATAGTGGAATGGATTCGTCTGACATCCTTCCACCTTCTCGACTCATCTCAACTTTGGTTTGCTCGTTTGCATGTCAAACAGCCAGGGCTCACATGGGAGGCCTTCAAGAGGCTCTGCAACATGTGATTCGTTCCTAACATTCACAGCAACCCCCGATACACTCACGACATTACGACAAACAAAGTTCATGGATGCATATATGAAACAATTTCAGATTCTTCTTACTCACGTTACGACACCCCTAGAGATGCAAGTCACCATCTTTACGGTCGGGCTTCGCGAACGACTATGACTGAACATTGAATTTGAGGCTCCTTGGGATTTGGTGATTGATATGAGTTTAGCCAAATTATGTGAACGTCGACTTCGGCTGGATCGGGATACTTATAAACTCCCGGAAGCATGGACTCAGAATGGACAACCCGAGGTTACCCAAACCTCAGCTATCTGTCAGTTGTCTCGTGCGGAAATGTCTGAACAGTGAACAAAAGGTTTATGATGAACATTATAGCAACGAGCATCGTTGCAAGAGGGTCTTTTTCTGGCCGTGGAGGACTCTGATGGAGAGGGAATTAGATGATGTAGGCACTGATGTTGATCTCCCTTGAGCTTGAGGTCAAGCTCATTTTGAACGATGGGAGAGATGTTATGGGAATCGCGCCCAGTTATTATCGCGAGTCGGGCTTTACTGATTGTCTTTTATTTAACTTTGTTTTATTAATTGTTGTTGTCTTTTGATTTCTTTGTTGGTGGGTTTTAAAAGTTAAGAGTTGTCATTATGGGTCTTGTAAGCCTATTTAAAGGCATATGTTGTTGGTATAAAGGTATCAAAGAAGTCATTCTATTTCCATTATCTTGTTAAGAGATTTTAGTAGCTCACTCTCTCTCCCTCGAGCATTGTCCCACCTAGGCAGCCGAGGTTCCGACTCCATAGTATCCTTCGTCTTCGTTATCCCCGCCTCCGGCCATACTCCAGCATCTCTACCGACGTTCTACGACGAGCCCATAACAGTGTACTTACCCTATCAAGTTTGAAGGATCGCTCAAGTTAAGGGAGATACAAATAGATATGTCATTAAGAAGCTTTGATTAAGTTGATCAACCCATTAAGGCTTTGTTTGGGGGGCGGCTTTCCCACAGAGGAAAACCGCGCGGAGGCGACTGCGACCGCAGTCGCCTTGGAAATCCGCGGGAAATCCGAGGATTTCCTAGCGGAGGCGGATCCCCACCGCCCGGCCGCTGCCCCGCCAAACGTCGGGCGGTGGCAGCCAGACGGTGGTGGTCGCGCGACCGGCGCAGATCCGCCCCACCATACAGGGCCTAAATATCATTCAGAAGAGTACCAAGAAGCTAAGTTTAATTACCAAACCAACAATAAAGAGCTTCTCTAATGCACCACAAAGTGAAATGATGAAGATCCTATCTGTTGAGTCATCAATCATAACAACTCCTTCAGGTGTGAGCAAAGTTACAGCATACATGCAATTTCAAGTGATAAACAATCTGCAGCAATATAACAAGCCCATCAAGTACATGATTGAAGCTAATAACATACTGACGAACATTTTATTTTCAATAGCACTTGTATCGATAAGTGTGATGAGGATTCAGTCAAGCAAACATATAATGTATGTCATCAACCATGAAAATGATCCCAGCATCAAATGTTTTGTTGGAGGAAGTAAAAACGGTGTCTTGGAAGAGTTTCCTTTGAAGGAGAGGCTTCTGTATAAATGCACACAGCTATGTCTACTTGGAGCAGCTGATCAGAACTGGTGGATGAAGGACCCTCTGGAATGTGAGAGAATTAACCGTTGATTTTATGGAAGGTCCGCCTACGTCAAGAAGGGAAAACCAATATCTGTTTGAGGTAGTTAATAGATTTTATAAAATTGTTTCCTTAGTATCCTTCAAAAATACTAGAACGTAGTGGCAAGACTATTAGTTCAACATGTTCGAGTGTATTAAGGACTTTCTAGACATTTTATTGAGAAAGACACTAATTGGTGCCTTTTAGATGGCCCTATGGGAGATGGTGGACGTCAAATTCAAGAAAAGAATGTCATATCATCCACAAATCAATCACACGAACGTAATGAGTAGGATGATAGCTCACCTACAAGCCTATGATTTGCATTGAAGGGAGATTTTGGATAATAAAATCTCTTTTCTTCAAAAAATAAAATAAAATAACCAGACACACATAGTTCTACTCTTTGACAATGATAAGCCCCTACAAAGGTTAGTCTCAATTTCCTACCTTAAAGTCCTTTCAATTGGAGTTCAAAGGATGCACCAAGAGGTAGCTGATAAGTTGTAGAATACACAATGGACATCTAAGGAGAGGCATGATTGCCATCAAATGCAAGGGGATTACCGTGTGAGAGAGCTTGTACCCCTAGTTCTAGAAAGGAATAGGTCGAAGTTGTCATAAAGAAATTGCATCCTTTCTGTTATGGAACCTTCAAGATCTTGGAGATATATGGAGGCATTGCATGTAGCTCAAGTTGTTGGTTTACATGGAAGCATATATAATCATTAGTGTCAACAAGCTAGTAAGTTTATGTCATCCATGCTCGAGGATAAACCGAGTGAAGTGTCATCAGATATGGACGGCTTAGTAACACAAAAAATAATAGGCACTCAGGAGGGATGGTGTTAGGAACATCATGTGTTGTAGATGTGAAAAGGTGAAGGAGACATTTTTTACTAAACAGAAAGATCATCCTACATGAGGTGAAATGTGTCATAATAGGGAACGAATCATGGCTGAGATTCATAATTCTACAAATGTGATCCAGTATGAGATAAATCTTAAGATCACGGTAGCCATGTCCAGGAGGATCTCAAAAGGCAGGTTAACATACGAAGACTGAGAAAAGTGTTACTCAAGAGAAGATCGAGAGGTGTAGCACTACTACGAAAAGAGATCATGCAAAAGATAAAAAAAATGAGGGATATTACTCAGGTGGAAGGCTAAATGGAAAAGCTTATAGCTCAGTAAAGACCGAGCGGTGTCGCTTTAACAGAATACCAAACGGAAGTTTGACTGGATGCCTACTACCAGGAAGCGGCGGAGTTAAGAACTGGATGTGCTTAATGCTTGATGATTAAGATTTCTTGAAATTTGTGTCAGCCCTGATTGACAATTAGTTAAAGGCAAAATTATTCAAGTTGCATCTTCCCCAGATTAATTAGGAGTGCATGCATCCTCAGACTAATTAGAGTCATAGGCAGGCTAGGATATTCCATGTACATGCATCATATGAAAACAAGATATTTTTTTAATTGAAGGCAGTAACTTCTAAGGAAGAAGCAGACAGAGAAATAAAGAAAAAAATGGATTAGCCTAAATCCCTATACGTGACTACCCAAGTTCTTACACCCATATATTTCATTCTCTCTCACACACAAATTCAAGTCAATTAATTATAATCGCTTCATGAGTGAGGTGGATCAAAAACATTGAAAATAAAATGGCAATCCTAAAGATTATAGTTTATCTAAAGATGAGCTTAACTAGAAATATTATCAATAATGTGCTCATGGGATCCTAGTTGGACTTATTTTATAAAGTTTAATGGTAATTATGGAATAGTGTAAACTGCACATTCAGGGTTTCCTGATTGCCAAAGCTTAGTAGAAGTAAACAAAAATATTAAGAGATTTAAGAAACTTATGTTTTTATATCAAATTACTTCAGTAGATAGAAATATATCTTAGAGAAGCTTGTGACAGAAAGTTCAACTAATCCGAAACCAGGCAAGATGGAAGGAAAATAACATGCCCCAAGAATTGGAAATGAAAATTAAATTAAATTAATGAAGCAAACAAAACAAATCCGGTAAAATAAATGCAGAACCTGATTTAAGACTTACAAAGGAACAACCCACAAAATTGGTTACCTCGAATATTAGGGTCCACTGGCTCAGATTTTTCTTCTAGACCATCTGAAATCAGCCTAAGGGACTTGTTATCTATTATCCTGATAATGTCAAACACAAATTGGAAGATGAAGCACAAAAAAGATAAAAATTACAATATGCTTTTCAAGGGAAAAGCCGTACAATAAAAGGAATAAGTCATACTTCCAATAGCAATAGGTACACCATTAGTTTTCTCTACAAAATCAGCATAATTTGTAAGGAAATCTGTCTAAAATAACAGATTACATGTGTGATAGGGATTGGCAAAGATGAGGAGCTCAACCTGAGCCTCAAACCTACTCCCTGTTAAAAAATTTATCAGTGAGTGGAATCTTTAACAAATAAAGCTACATAAACAGTAGATTTTCAACAAATATCAAGCAGTAGCAAGGAAATATAGGCACTTAGCACATGGGATGAAATTAGCTTGTGGGATGATAATAATATTCGGAAGTATATCTGGAACAAGTAAAACTCAATAGCCTGTAACACCTGTAACTTAATGCGACTCCGAAATATAATTTCAGGGCTCGATCGCGTCTAACTTTTTTTTACCGCACAGTCTTCAGATTGAGGTATGTTTACCTTTCACAGTCTTAGCCTCGGATTAAATCTCCTTATGTATGGTACGAACTTTAGTGACTACGAAGCTTTATTTTATTTTATTTTTGTTTAGCAAGGATTAGCACAAAGATGAAAAGGTGTTAAAGTAGGTGCAATCTTGTAAAATTGACGAAAATCCTTCCCCACGGTTTAGGTAACCGCTCCTTATGCGCGTATCGCTCTCGCCACTTTTTAAAACCCTCCCGTGCGGCGTTTGAAGGGAAACCATCGATCATCTCTTCCTTGCCCTTGTTCCGAGCGAGAGAGCGTTTAGGGTTACTCGTTTCCGTCCCCAGTAATCGTCGGCAAAGAGGATTCCAACGGCTGGTGAAGGCGCTCTCCCCCTCGTCGACATCTTCAAGCGTACCTCCCATCGGCAGAAAGCCCAAATTCTCGGGCTTAGGTGTGCTCTCTTCGTTGTCGGCGTTTTCTCCCTGCTCGAGGCGGCTGGTCGACGCCTCTTTTGTTCGTTGCTAGACCCGACGACTTCTCTTACGGCATTTGACCCTCGACTGACCCCCTTACCCCTCCGACTTCTTCAGGTAAATCGCAGGAAAACATTTCTCTAACGCTTCTATGTACTCGTCTCCCGCATGTTTCAATTTCGGACGTTAGGACTCATGATTTTTCCCTTTCTTAGTCAGAAGCCGAAGTTGTTCTCTTTTCCGTTTCAGATTTTGTAACCTCCTTTGTCAAGGAGGTGGTAAGTTCCCCATCTCTGCGCCATGAAATTTATTCTAGAAATTTTTAGGAGGTTCCAATTATATGTTAAACATTTAACCCTGTAGGGTCAGCAAGGTGATTCAGGGAAGAGAGACTCATAGTACATCAGAGGAAATTTCTACGTGCTCTTCAAAGTAATCAAAAAAAAACCATGCCGCCGCGACTTATTTACGAACGTCGTAATCCCAATGTAAGAAATTCTGTTCTTTTTGGTTAGACATACCAAATAATTATATGCACAGTTTGTATTCCTTGTATAGTAGGAGGATAATTGTAATATTGTACAATCACGTTTATTTAGACATTAATGTTCAACATGTTAGTGAAATACGACATATGATTACTCAGTTTAACAACTTAAAATCCAACCGGTAAAGGAAAACAATTAGGAGGCATGAGTGAGACCCTCTCTCTCATGATAGATAGAGGCGCACTATCCTACTCATAGGGCGTAGTAGACTCTATGAGCCTCAAATTCAGGGAGACGTGTCTCCATTTAGAAATTTAGTAGATGCGAGTCTGTGACCTGGGGACACTAGAACCCCTGCGCTCATTAGTTGAGACTTGGATCGTTAGAATGCGCATAAGAAACTACTCACCTAGAATATGAAGAGTGACAAGCATAAGGCAACTAGAATTTGAATACGTGTCGGAATGTAAAAAATCTCTGTAGGCAAGTATTTTCGAAACTTGAATAAAAATGCATGACATGGTTATACTAGAACAGACATTTATTTTCCAACCCTATTTTAGAAAAGCATGCATATTATAATAGTAAATATTTTTCCATTGCATGAAAATATTATTTTAAAAAGCATGCACACATGTTTTCTTCCAAATGTTTTTAGTGTCACTAAGACGAATGATCTTTCTTACTCTCCAGTTGGGCTAACCCATTTTTGGGCTTCTTATTACAGGAGTCACATGTGAAGTGGTGCGCCTAGGATGAACATGCTTGCAGTTCGCTCTTCTTTTAATTCGTTTTCATGCTGTAGTTTGTTCTTTTAGTATTGTTCTGTGATTTGGACATGTATCGGGATTTCTTTAATGGTTCTTGTATCGGACTGTGTTTAAGAATACAGTTCTTCAAGCATTGTGACTCTAAAAATTCTTTAATGGCTATGTGAATTCAAGATATGAGGTACACTCTTACCCTTAGCTTCTTTTACTATTTTCGTTGTAAGTACTCTTTTAGCACTTTTCATTTATGTCTGCTATGTACCATTTTTATTACCGCTACTTGGTTTGTTTCTTATCACGGGGCCCGGCCGGACTGCTGATTTGTGGTAAAACTGAGTTGGGGTGTTACAATTGGTATCAGAGCCAGGTTTAGGATCCCACGACCCAGAAAGTTCACAGAGCCTTAGGATTTCAACTGAACCATTCCTTTGATGTTAGCCTCATCAGATTTCATTTAGCTTAGCTATGTGTTGTATAGAAATATCTTTCTAGTAGATCCTTCTTGGTGTTCCGTACATCAATAACCTTTTTCCTTTCATCGTGTAGGCACCGCGTACAAACGAGGCAGGCGAGCCTTCACGTCAAAATACCACTCCCGAGATAGTCATGGATGGCGGTGGTGCACCAGCAATACCGTCAGCACCAGCAGTACCAGAACCTACCGATCTAGCAGTTGTTATTGCCAGGGCAGTGGTCATAGCTCTGCTGGAATTCAGAAATGGACTGCCTGCAGCAGATCCAGCAGCAGTCCATGTACCAGCTGTCGGGGACTTAGGAATGGAACGCTATCTGAGAAATTTCTGGGACCTCCAGCCCTCAAATTTCAATGGAGAAGAATCACCGATGGAGATTGACGATTGGCTGAAAAAGACCCGCGGCCTGCTCGAAGTGATGCAGTGCCCAGAGAATAAGAAGGTCCCTTTAGTCGCCTTCCTCCTGAAAGGTGAGGCAAATCTGTGGTGGACTAGGCATCTGACGGACGATCCCGCTGGTAAGTAACGTTGTTCTAATTGCCCTTTTTCCTAGAATACATTGCCCTTCTAGCGTAATGATAATTTGAGTTTTCATTTATGTTAGGTCGTACAGCAGATATGTTCACGTGGAACAATTTCTCAACGGCGCTAGCTAGCTGGTTTGTGCCCCCATCCGAGCGCCGCAGCCTCCAGGAGAAGTACCTCTGGCTCATTCAGGGGGACAGGACTGTAATAGCCTATGAACGGGAGCTGACTCACTTATCCCGTTATGCGGGCAATATGCAAGGGGATGAGAACGAGAAGTGTAGCTGGTTCGTGGACGGACTGCGGGACTCTCTGAGGCAGCCACTGATGACGATGGTCAATGCCGATTACAGGAGCTTGGTGGACACAGCGAGGATGCTGGAAGCTGATCAGCAGAAGGTACAAAAGCGTAATAATTTCCGTTCGAAGCGGCCTCAGGATGCACCGCTGGAGCAGCAGAACACGAATAGCCAAGGAAAGAACTGGAACAAAAAACAGAGAACTGATGATAAGAGAGGTGGTCAGATCGGGTCCAAGGTCAAAGATTACCCCCCATGTCCTAAATGCTACCGCCACCATCTGGGTGAGTGTTTAGCTGCTGCAGGAGTTTGTTACAAATGCCAGCAACCGGGGCATATAGCCCGCAACTGCCAGGGAACCCCCGTGATTCAGGTAACGAAAGCTCATTCATGTAATCATCATAATTTTCTTTTTTCCCTTTTCACAGTAGTCCTATTTGTGTTTTTCTTTTTATAGTCGAAGTTTGAGGTCGGTGGCCCTAGCAGAACCGACAGAGGAAAAGCACATGTAGGATCTGAGGTGATGCCAACTCCAGGACGAGGTCCGGTGCAACCCAGAGCTTATGGTCTAGGCCAGCAGGAAGCCAAGGAGCAGGAGGACGTTGTGACAGGTATGTGTAAGTCCTAGATAATTTAGTTCCTTCCTCCTTGGTGACACTAAAAATAATACCCATGTTGCATTCATGCGTGTAGGAATACTTATGATACGAAACGTCCCCTCCAAGATTCTCTTTGGCGCGGGTGTCTCACACTCGTTCATAGCAGAATCTCTGGTGCATAGGCTGGATTTAGGAGTCCTCCCAGAGTCATCAGCATTAGAGGTCATGATGTCGAATGGGTCTCTCTTGCAGACCAGAAATAAATGTAGAGTTCTAGTGCGGTTTGAAGAAGCTAAAATTTTAATAGAAACTTCACTCCTTCCCATAGCAAGATTTGATCTGATAGTGGGTATGGACTGGCTTTCAGCTATGAATGCAAGAATTGACTGCAGGAATAAGGTGATACAGTTCGAAGGACCCAACCAAATTGTTTTTACCTTCCAGGGCATGAAGGGAGTCACCAAATTAATAATCTCCTCAATCAAGGTTGTTAGATGCATCAATAAGGGTTGAGTGCCTTCTTAGTACTGATGAATGTTGAAGCCAAGGTTGATCTTCTAGGAGTGTCTGTTGTTAAGGAGTTTCCTGATGTCTTTCCAGAGGAGTTACCTGGAGCCCCTCCTACCAGAGAGATCGACTTCCAGATAGATCTTGTACCTGGAGCTGCGCCAGTCTATGATGCACCGACACTTCAAAATGCCAGCGTGTCGGTGTCGGACTCTCCGACACTCGTCCGACTCTCCGACACTCTCCGACACTCGTGTCGAAAGTCTGACACGATGGCTCACACGGGACTCGCGTGTCCCGCTCAATCGAACATGCGTGTCCCGCTCAATCGAACATGCGTGTCCCTAAGCTAGCTACTCCTGGTAAGGCGGGAGGCAATTTGTCTTGGAAGTGCAATCTTTGTGAAAAATGTTTTATAAGTTCATATACAAGAGTGAGAGCACATTTGTTAATGATTGGTGGAAAAGATATTGGAAAATGTGTAAAAGTTCAAGGAGTGATTTATTTGAGGTGAAAAAACTAGAAGAAGAGGTGAATGCTAGAATAGCGAGTCTTGCTCCTAAAAAAATGTCTTTGCCCCTTTCTAAACTTTCAAGTAGTGATGGTGCCGTGGATCTACTAGTGAGGTGGATATTTCTCTAGAAAAAGGAAGATTGAAAGTGGGATAAAAGGTTTGCTTAAGAATCCATTATTTTTACTGATGATATATAATGATAATGTGTTAATGTTCTATCATTTTTTGACATTTTGTTAAGTTTTGCATTTGAATATTTAATGAGTAATATTTAAACATGACTTAGTTTATTTGAATATTTGTTAATTGTTCATTTTTTTTTATTTTTTGTTAAATGTTTTAGGATTTTCATAATTATAAAAAATTAATATTTAATATACGTGTCCCAGCGTGTCGGAATATGGTATTTTTTTAGAATTGACGAGTCGCGTGTCGTGTCGTATCGTGCCGCGTGTCGCGTGTCCCGTGTCGGTGCAACATAGGCGCTAGTGGCCAAGAGTCCTTACCGAATGGTTCCCCGAGAACTTGCCGAGTTGAAGATCCAGTTGCAGGAATTGATCGACTTGGGTTTCATTCGCCCCAGCACTTCACCTTGGAGTGCCCACGTACTGTTCGTTAAGAAGAAAGATGGTAGCCTGAGATTGTGCATAGATTACCGCGAGCTGAACAAACTAACAGTTAAAAATAAGTATGTTATCCCCAGAATAGACGATTAGTTTGATCAGCTTGAGGAGTCTTGCACGTTCTCCAAGTTAGATTTGAGGTCGGGTTACCACCAGTTGAGAATTCGAGACATGGACATTCAGAAGACGGCGTTCAGCACTAGGTATGGACACTATGAGTTCGTAGTCATGCCGTTCGGGTTAACTAATGCCCCGTCCGCCTTTATAGATCTGATGAATAGGGTATTTCGAGAATTGCTAGACCGATTCGTTATCGTCTTCATAGACGACATTTTGGTTTATTCAAAGAGTCAAGAAGATCACGCCAAGCATCTCCGGACAGTGTTGAGCACTCTCAGGAAGAATCAGTTGTATACCAAGTTTTCAAAGTGCGAGTTTTGGCTCTCAGAGGTTGCATTCTTTGGACATGTTATCAGTCAGAAGGGTCTCGCAGTGGATCCGAAAAAGATAGAAGCAATAAGGGATTGGCCAAGGCCGAAGGAGGTTACTGAAGTTTGCAGTTTTCTCGGTTTGGCAGGGTACTACAGGAGATTCATTAGGGACTTCTCAAAAATAGCTTTACCGATGACTACACTTACCAGGAAGGGGAAAGTCTTCACGTGGACAGTTGAGTGTGAGCTTGCCTTTGAGGAGTTGAAATCTAAGTTGATGACCACCCCGGTTTTGAGTCTACCCTCAGGTGCAGATGGATTTCAGGTTTATAGCGACGCCTCAGGTCAAAGTTTGGGCTGTGTATTTATGCAGCATGGTAAGGTCATAGCTTACGCCTCCAAACAGTTAAAGGTTCACGAGAAAAATTATCTTGTACACGATTTGGAACTTGCAGCGGTCATCCATATTGGGTTTATTATGTTGGGTTTATTATATTAATTGTATTTATTATTTATCGTATTTATCCCACATCTCCTGTTTGAGATGTGGGACATTTGTAACCTCTTTATAAACCCCTTGATGGGGCCTAATGGCATAATACAATTGTTTTATTCGCCCTAATTCCATTTGGTATCAGAGCAACCGCCCGATCCACGATCCCGATCCCGTTCCGTCTCCTTCTTCACGTAAATCGCTCGCCTCCTGCTACTGATCTCCCTTTCGGCGCTCCTTTACCGCACGTTCGAGCCCGCCGACACGAGCAGCCCCTCTATCCGACCCCGCCGACCACCAGCAGCACCTCCTCCGTCGCCGGTTCCGCCTGGTGTAGCCCTAGATTTAGGCGGATATGAGGGACGGACTTTTCTTCTGCTTCGTTCCCTCCTCCGCTTTTTTGGTTGTTGTTCACCCCTTCTTTTCTCCTTCCTTCTTTCTTTCTTATGGCTTAGATATTTGATCTACGGTCCTTTGTGTTCTTCGGATGGGAACTTCTTCTTCTTTTTGAGGGTTTCCGTGCTTTTTCTCCATTTTTCCTTCCGTTGGAGCCACTCTTTATTTCCGTTGGAGCCCCTTTTTATTTCCGTTGGAACCACTCTTCTTTCCTCTTCTATGGATTCCTCGGGTGATGGCTTTGCTAGGCGTATTACAACCACCCTCCTTAATGAGAAGAATTTCATTGCATGGTCCACCTCCATGCGTGTTCATCTCGCCGGCCATGATAAGCTTGATTGGGTTGAACCTAATGGGGTTCCTAAGCCTACCGACGAAAAAGCTCTCCGTACATGGAAAACGGAGAACTACAAGATTCTTGGATGGCTCCAATGCTCCATGGAGCCCCGTATTTATGAGCAGTTCATGCGTTTCGATACTGTTCAGACCCTTTGGGCTGCCCATACTCGCACCTATGGGCACACTCGTGTTGATACACGGATTTACTCTATCTTCCAGGAGATCTCGACCGCTCGACAGGGGTATCGTTCGGTCCATGACTACTTTACCTTTCTTTCTGGGCGTTTCCTGGAGCTTTCTGATCTCGAGCCACTGACTGCTTTTAAGCACTCTGATGATATGCTTGTTGCCAAGCAACGACAGGAGAGGCGTGAGACCTACCAGTTTCTGATGGGGTTACGCCCTGAGTTTGAGCAGATTCGGATTCAGATTGTCAGCATGAACCCACTTCCAGATATTCTCGACGCTTACTCTCTGGTGGAGGAGCATGAGCGTCGTGCCCACCTGACTGCTCCTCCTGCTCCTCTCCCAGACCAGATGGCCCTTGCTTCAGGTCGTACTTCTTCTGCGTGTGGGGGGCGTTCTTCTACCAATAGGGGTCGCGGCGGTGGCCGCGGAAGCCCGTTTGCTTCTGTTCAGTGTCAGCACTGCCTCCGGACTGGTCATGAGAAGTCCCGATGCTGGCAGCTTTTTCCTCACCTTCGCCAGCAGCCTTCTGCTCCTCGTGTTGCTGCCGCCACTACTTCTGACTTTGGGAGCCAGCCTAGTTACAGCGCCTCCCCTGGGACTTCTTCAGCTGACTGGAGCCAGCTTATGGCTCAGGTTCAGGGGCTTCAGTCACAGCTTCAGCACTATGTCCTGCCACCTCAGCAGCAGACGCCTTCGGCCCCTGGATCCGCGTCGTTCTCGTCGACTTCACCCTCAGCGTCAGGTACTCCGACGGCCTTTCACGTCACTCGTGAGGGGTCTTCCTCTCCCTGGGTGATTGACACTGGGGCCACTGATCATATGACGGATGAGCCACATTTGTTCTCCTCCCTTGTCTCTCCGACCGTCCATCAGCAGGTTCGCCTTGCAGATGGCTCTGTGACCCCCATTCTTCACCAGGGCACAGTCTCTCTCTCTCCCTCTTTTTCCTTGGATTCAGTTCTTCATGTTCCCAAATTAGCTTTAAATCTTCTTTCTGTTAGTCATTTGACTCGCGCTTTACATTGCTCGGTAACTTTTGATCCTTCTGGCTGTGTTTTTCAGGACCTAACCACGAGGAAGACTTTTGGCTCCGGCCGTGAGCATGATGGGCTTTATCTACTAGATCTCCCACCTTCTGTACCATCACCGCCATGCCTCTCCCCGACATTCAGTGTTGCTGCTGCTACTACCACCCCTGCTATTTGGCATGCCCGGTTGGGCCATGCTAGTCCTAAAATTGTGTCATCTGTTTTTCCAGGTGTCTCATTTGAGCACTCTTTTCAGTGTGATGTGTGCCAACTGAGTAAACACGCACGCACTTCTTATCCTGTATCTTTTTCCCGTACTTCTGCACCTTTTGATATTATTCATTCAGATGTTTGGGGCCCTGCCCCGGTTGTATCTTATGATGGTTTTAGTTATTTTGTTTCTTTTATCGATGACTTTACTCGTTGTTGTTGTTGGGTTTATCTTATGCGTGCTAAGTCTGAAGTATTTGACATCAACACACAGTTCTCTCTTATGGTTAGCACTCAGTTTTCGTCTCGTGTCCGCATTCTCCGCTCTGATAATGGAGGGGAATACACCTGATGCAGGACGCCGGGGCCCCGACCGCACCCCGTGGCATCACACCAGCTAGCGGACCACGGCCAAGCACGCCTGCCAGAAGGACTGCAGTCCAGGCACCCCAACCCATCTCCGCACCTGTTCTCAGCGCGGTGGGTTGTTGAGGCTGGGGCTCGATCCCAGGACCTGTTAGGAGAGGTTCGTATCAAGGAGGTCCTGGGATCGAGCCCCAGCCTCAACAACCCACCGCGCTGAGAACAGGTGCGGAGATGGGTTGGGGTGCCTGGACTGCAGTCCTTCTGGCAGGCGTGCTTGGCCGTGGTCCGCTAGCTGGTGTGATGCCACGGGGTGCGGTCGGGGCCCCGGCGTCCTGCATCAACACCTCTTCGTCGTTTACCTCTTTCCTTGCTAGCCAAGGAACCCTTCACCAATTCTCCTGTCCATATACTCCGGAACAGAATGGAGTGGCAGAACGCAAGAACCGTCATCTCCTAAATGTGACCCGTTGCCTTCTTCGTTGGGCTCATGTTCCCAAGTCTTTTTGGAGCGCTGCCCTTCTTACGGGGACCTTCTTGGTCAACCGTCTACCCTGCCAACCTCTGGCGGGTCGTGTTCCCTTGAGCCTCCTTTCTCCCAGCCGCCCGTTGTTTCCCGTTCCTCTCCGAGTCTTCGGGTGTGTGTGCTTTGTCCAGGATCGTCGTCCGACTCGGACTAAACTGGATGACAAAGCCATCCGTTGCTTATTTTTGGGATATTCCTCCTCTTCCAAGGGGTATAGATGTTATGATCCCTCTTCTCTTTGGACCTACCATACTATGGATGTCACATTCTTTGAGGATGTCCCTTTCTCTTGTGACTCTCCTACCTCTGCTCCTTCCTCTCCTCCACCCATTCCATCTCCAGTTCCCCTGGTCTCCTTGCCAGACTCCGTTCCCCTACAGATATATACTCGTGGCCCCCGTGGGCCTTCCAATGTCCACCCTATCCTTCGAGATCCACTGATCGAGCCCAGCTCACCGGACCCGGTGCCACTTCCTCAGGCAGGTGATGTTCCTTGCTCTTCTGACTTACCTATTGCCATTCGCAAGGGTAAGCGTTCTTGTGTTACTGACCATCCTGTGGCAAGTTTTGTGTCATACCAGCGCCTTTCATAGGGTTACCGAGCTTTTCTCACCGCCACTGACCAGATCAGGCTTCCGAGTTCGACAACTGAGGCACTTCAGCACCCTGAGTGGGTGGCAGCCATGGAGGCTGAGATGTCTGCTTTACAGAAGGCTAGCACCTGGCGGTTAGTTCCTCTTCCCGCCGGCAAGAAGACTGTTGGTTGTCGGTGGGTCTACACCGTCAAGTATAATGTCGACGGGTCTTTGGATCGCTACAAGGTCCGCCTTGTTGCCAAAGGTTTCACTCAGACTCCAGACGATTACGGGTTGACATTTGCTCCTGTCGCCAAGCTCTCCACCATTCGTCTCCTTATTTCCCTCGCTGCCTGCCACAGGTGGCCCCTTCATCAGCTGGACGTGAAGAACGTCTTCCTCAATGGCGACCTTGTTGAAGGGATTTATATGGATCCGCCTCCCGGGTACAAACTTCAGGGGGAGTATTTGGGTCGTGTTTGCCTCTTGCAGGAGTCACTGTATGGGCTGAAGCAGTCCCCTCGAGCGTGGTTTGAGCGGTTCAGCGTTGTTGTGCTTCAGAGTGGTTTCACCAGATGTCATGTTGACCATACGTGTTTTGTTCGGACTGCTGTGGATGGTCGTAAGGTGATTATCCTTGTCTATGTGGATGACATCATCCTTACCGGAGACGACAGCTCAGGGATAATTCAGATCAAGGAGGTACTTAAAAAGGCTTTTGAGGTAAAAGATTTGGGGCCTCTGAAGTACTTTCTCGGGATTGAGGTTGCCAGATCTCATCAGGGGATCTCTTTGCTCAGCGGAAGTATACCCTTGACCTTTTGAGTGACACTGGTCTTCTTGGGTGCTCTCCTGTTTCTACTCCTATGGATCCGAAACACCGCTTACACGCCGAATCTGGTGAACCTCTCCCTGATCCGGGCAGATACCAGCGACTGGTTGGAAGACTTATCTACTTGACCAATACTCGTCCCGACATTAGTTTTGCTGTGATTATGGTCAGTCAGTTCATGCATGCTCCTCGAACTTCTCACCTTGATGCTGCTCTTCGGATCCTTCATTACTTAAAGGGCTCTCCTGGTCTCGGACTCTTCTACCGTTCATCACCATCCTCCGACCTTACCTGCTACACTGATTCTGATTATGCGGGATCTCTCACAGACCGATGTTCGACTTCAGGGATGTGCACCTTCTATGGTGGCAATCTTGTTTCCTGGAAGAGCAAGAAGCAGAGTGTTGTGTCCCGCTCCTCCGCTGAGGCTGAGTACAGGGCTATGGCCCATGGCGCCACCAAGCTCCTCTGGATGCGGACTCTCTTGACCGAGCTTGGTTTTCCCCCGTCTAGTTCCTCGACACTGGTTTGTGACAACCAGACAGCTCTCTTGCTAGCGTCTGACTCTGTTCTACACGAGAGAACCAAACATATTGAGGTGACAACCAAACATTCGTTCGTGGACTCTTACAGCATCCTACGTCCCTTCTGCCGATCAGATTGATGATGCCTTTACCAAGGCCGTTGGGCCTTCCCGTCTTCTTTCTACCTATGGCAAGTTGGGCCTGCTTGACATCTTCGCTCCAGCTTAAGGGGGAGTATTGGGTTTATTATGTTAGGTTTATTATATTAATTGTATTTATTATTTGTCGTATTTATCCCACATCTCCTGTTTAAGATGTGAGACATTTGTAACCTCTTTATAAACCCCTTGATGGGGCCTAATGACATAATACAATTGTTTTATTCGCCCTAATTCTATTATCCACGCTTTGAAGATTTGGAGACACTACCTCTATGGAGTTCGTTGTGAGATCTTCACAGATCATAAAAGTCTCAGGTATATATATGATCAGCAAGAGCTTAATATGAGGCAGCGTAAGTGGGTGGAATTCCTCTCAGATTATGATATTGGTATCCAGTACCACCCGGGGAAAGCAAACGTGGTAGCTGATGCGCTTAGTAGAAGAGGTTCTGATGCAGGACAGGCGTCACACCTGCATGTCACCCTAGAGTCCCACCAGGGAGCCCACCTTGGCGTCGCACCAAGGCGGCTTTATCAGGCCCGCGGGCCGTACACCCCAACCCATCCCCGGCTCCACCACAGGGCCGATAGGTTGTTGAGGTCAGGGCTCGATCCCCCAACCTCCTTGATAAAGAGTCTTCAAGCAGACTCTCATCACCAACTGATCCGCGTAGGCTACGGGATGCACAAAATCTAGACCTCTAGATGAAAATACGAATGAGACACAATGATCCCAGGGCTACATGCAATGAAACCGTCGGATACGGCGACAAATAAATTTGAGCAATGTAAAATTTTCAACACCACGCAATTAATTAAAGGAAATTAAAACAAACATTTAATTCGGCGTTTATGTAACGGCTTTCCTCCGCTCGGAGGGCCAATGCTAACCGCGCGGCGAATAGATCCCACCTGCAAATTATAAGAGCACCGCAACAAAGTTCTACAAGTACGAATCCAAGTAGAGCACGAAAATAATCCAATAATAATGTAGATTCAAATATTCCAATACATAAGAGGCTCACCAAAGTAGCGGGCTGACCGGGGCAATGATGGTTTTGGATCCGGATGCGTAGATCGGCGATCGAAGGTGGAACCAGAGGCGTGACGATAATGGCGGTGGCTGTCCTTGGAGGAAAATGGGGATATCGGGCCGGAAATGGATAGATCCGGCCACTAGGAAGTAGATCCGAGTAAGGTGTGAGTAGATCCGATGTTTGAGAGCGGATCCGGGCTACGAAAAGATGTATGACGGTGGAAATAACGGATTGGGGTTGGAAACTCTAGATCGGGATTGATCTAGTGTTTGTAGGCTATTTAGAAGTGGATCCACGGAGGGGAGGGAGGCGGCGGCTTAGGGTGGCGGATCCGGAGGAGGTGGTGGCTATGGGATTGGTAGAGGGTTGGCGGATGAACAGTGATGCGGGTGAACAGTTTTCGGATGAACAGTGCGGCGTTGAACAGCGCGCGGGTAAACAGAGCTCGGGTGAACAGTGTTCATGCGGATTGTGGGGCTGCGGATGAGGGTTTCAGAGGGGGAAGAAGGAGGCAATGGATGGGAAGTACCTTGGGGAGGAGTTTGAGCGCCTAGGAGTCGTCACCTAGGGTTCCACGACGTCGGCACCGCGGGGTGATCGCTAGAATCCAGGAATAGTTTTTTCTCCAAATTCTGCAATGTCTCCATCAGCCCACTACTCTCTTATTTATAATAAAAACAAAACTAAGGCATCCCAATCAACGGCTATGATTGGCCGGGGGAAAATCCACTTAAATACAACAATAATAAACCAAAATAGATAAAGTAATATATGATCTCGACTCGCGACGTGAATCCGGACACAACCGCGGAGTCGGATAGGAGATCCGGTCAAGCTCTCCTGCGCGAATATATGAACGTGAGTCCCGCCTTGCGTCTGATCCCTCCTGGTGCATAACTTGATGGTTCCACATCAGGTTCGAGTTATGCCCTCATTACTCAGCAGGAAGAGCTTGTGCGAGCTCTGGAGAGATTGGAGATCAGTTAATACCACGCTCCAGTCTTGGTTCTGCAAGGTTAAATTGGATGGAAATCACTTGCAATATTAAAGATAGGATCAGAACAGCTTTACCCATCGATCCGAAGATGGTAGAGGTTTGGGACTTGACCCAGGCTGGTCAGAAGGAGAGGTTCAGCGTTCAGGAGGGTTTACTTCTGTTTGATAGTAGGGTATGCATTCCAGACGTTGGTCACCTTCGAGAGGACATACTGTTTGAAGCTCATAATTCCAGATATTCGATACATCCGGGTAGCACGAAGATGTATGCAGATCTTAAGAAGTCAGTTTGGTGGCCAGGTTTGAAGAGTGAGGTAGCAGAATATGTTGGAAGGTGTGAAACATGCAAGTTGGTTAAAGCCGAGTGCCAGAGACCAGGGAGCAAGTTGAAGCCCCTACCTATTCCGGAGTGGAATTTTGAGGATATATCGATGGATTTTGTTCACGGCCTTCCCCGATCGCAGAGTGGGAATGATTCGTTATGGGTTATAGTCGATCGTCTTTCCAAGGTTGCCCATTTCATTCCCAATAAGAAAACGGATCAAGACCTGAAATTGGCTCAGTTGTATGTAGATGAGATAGCCCGACTTCATGGTGTTCTAAAGACTATAATCTCATATAGAGATGGCAGATTTACCTCCAAGGAATGGAAATACGTTCAGGAACGTTTGGGCACTAAGATACTCTTCAGTACAGCTTTCCACCCTCAGACAGATGGGCAGACCGAACGCACAAATAGAACCATGGAAGATATGCTCTGTATGTGCATTCTGAACTTTGGAGGTAAGTGGGAGAAGTACGTCACCTTAGTAGAGTTCTCCTATAATAGTTTTCAGGCAAGCATTGGGATGGCGCCTTTTGAGGCTCTCTATGGTAGGCGTTGTCGGACACCGTTGTGTTGGGCTGAAAGTGAAGAAAGATCCGCTAACAAAGAATCTTGGGTTGACAAGACCACAGCTCGAGTCAAACTCATCCAGGAGCGCATGAAAACAGCTCAGGATCGTCAGGCCAAGTATTATGATCAGAGGCATAGATCGGTGGAATTCAGCGTGGGAGATTATGTATATTTGAAGGTCAGACCAGTCAAGGGCGTCTCTCGAATCAAGCGGATGAAGAAATTGAGTCCAAGGTTCGTTGGTCCTTTCAAGGTACTGGAGCGCATAGGTGAGGTTGCTTATAGGTTGGCCCTACCTGAGGAAATGAGTGGTTTACACGATGTTTTCCACGTCTCCTATCTGAGGAGAGCAGTCAGAGATCCAAATCAGGTAGTCAGTACTGAGGGAGCACAAATCGAAACGAATCTTAGTATCATTATTAAGCCAGTCAGGGTAGTGGACTCAAGGGTTCAGAAGCTCAGAAATGGAGAGATCCGCTTTGTTAAGGTTCTTTGGATGAACTGTGGTCGATCAGAGTATTCTTGGGATAGAGAAGATGATCTCAGGAGCTATGAAGACTATGCTTTCCTTTTTGACTCAGGTATGCTTGTAATTTTTTAGAACGAAAAATTTTTTTAGGAGAGTTTTGTAACACCTGTATCTTAATGTGACTCCGAAATATAATTTCAGGGCTCGATCGCGTCTAACTTTTTTTACCGCGCAGTCTTCAAATTGAGGTATGTTTATCTTTCGTAGTCTTAGCCTCGGATTAAATCTCCTAATGTATGGTACGAACTTTAGTGACTGCGAAGCTTTATTTTATTTTATTTTTGTTTAGCAAGGATTAGCACAAAGATGGAAACGTGTTAAAGTAGGTGCAATCTTGTAAAATTAACGAAAATCCTTCCCCATTGTTTAGGTAACCGCTCCTTATGCGCGTATCGCTCTCGCCACTTTTTAAAACCCTCCCGTGCGGAGTTTGAAGGGAAACCGTCGATCGTCTCTTCCTTCCCCTTGTTCCGAGCGAGAGAACGTTTAGGGTTACTCGTTTCCGTCCCCAGTAATCGTCGGCAAAGAGGATTCCAGCGGTCGGTGAAGGCGCTCTCCCCCTCGTCGACATCTTCAAGCGTACTTCGCATCGGCAGAAAGCCCAAATTCTCGGGCTTAGGTTTGCTCTCTTCGTTGTCGGCGCTTTCTCCCTGCTCGAGGCGGTTGGTCGACGCCTCTTCTATTCGCTGCTAGACCCGACGACTTCTCTTACGGCATTTGACCCTCGACTGACCCCCTTACCCCTCCGACTTCTTCAGGTAAATCGCAGGAAAACATTTCTCTAACGCTTCTATGAACTCGTCTCCCGCATGTTTCAATTTCGGACGTTAGGACTCATGATTTTTCCCTTTCTTAGTCAGAAGCCGAAGTTCTCTTCTCCGTTTCAGATTTTGTAACCTCCGTTGTCAGGGAGGTGGTAAGTTTCCCCATCTCTGCGCCATGAAATTTATTCTAGAAATTTTTAGGAGGTCCCAATTATATGTTAAACATTTAACCCTGTAGGGTCAGCAAGGTGATTCAGGGAAGAGAGCCTCGTAGTACATCAGAGGAAATTTCTACGTGCTCTTCAAAGTAATAAAAAAAAACATGCCGCCGCGACTTGTTTACGAACGTCGTAATCCCAATGTAAGAAATTCTGTTCTTTTTGGTTAGACATACCAAATAATTATATGCACAGTTTGTATTCCTTGTATAGTAGGAGGATAATTGTAATATTATACAATCACGTTTATCTATACATTAATGTTCAACATGTTAGTGAAATACGACATATGATTAGTCAGTTTAACAATTTAAAATCCAACCGGTAAAGGAAAACAATTAGGAGGCATGAGTGAGACCCTCTCTCTCATGATAGATAGAGACGCACTATCCTACTCATAGGGCGTAGTAGACCTCATGAGCCTCAAATTCAGGGAGACGTGTCTCCATTTAGAAATTTAGTAGATGCGAGTATGTGACCTGGGGACACTAGAACCCTTGCGCTCATTAGTTGAGACTCGGATCGTTAGAATGCGCATAAGAAACTACTCACCTAGAATATGAAGAGTGACAAGCATAAGGCAACTAGAATTCGAATACGTGCCGGAATGTAAAAAATCTCTGTAGGTAAGTATTTTCGAAACTTGAATAAAAATGCATGACATGGTTATGCTAGAACGGACATTTATTTTTCAGCCCTATTTTAGAAAAACATGCATATTATAATAGTAAATATTTTTCCATAGCATGAAAATATTATTTTAAAAAGCATGCACACATGTTTTCTTCCAAATGTTTTTAGTGTCACTAAGAAGAATGGTATTTCTTACTCTCCAGTTGGGCTGACCCATTTTTGGGCTTCTTATTACAGGAGTCACAGGTGGGGTGGTGCGCCTAGGATGAGCATGCTTGCAGTTCGCTCTTCTTTTAGTTCGTTTTCATGCTATAGTTTATTCTTTTAGTACTGTTCTGTGATTTGGACATGTATCGGGATTTCTTTAATGGTTCTTGTATCAGACTATGTTTAAGATTACAGTTTTTCAAGCATTGTGACTCTAAAAATTCTTTAGTGGCTCTGTGAATTCAAGATTTGAGGTACACTCTTACCCTTAGCTTCTTTTACTATTTCCGCTGTAAGTACTATTTTAGCACTTTTCATTTATGTCTGTTATGTACCATTTTTATTACCGCTACTTGGTTTGCTTCTTATCACGGGGCCCGGTCGGACTGCTGATTTGTGGTAAAACTGAGTTGGGGTGTGTTATGGGCGTGACGACGCCAGTTATCTTCGTATCTTTAATTTTATGTTATGTTATTTTGTGGTGTTAATTCTAGCGTTTTGGCCCATTGTCGTAAGCCCAAATGGGGGGCGTCGCGTGAACTTAAATAGTGCCCGGTTGGGCTTTGTTAGCAAGCAAGAAATTAGAACTTAAAAATTCTCTCTCTCTCTTATTTTCCCCTCCTCCCTCTCTCTCTCTCTAACCCACGGGAAAAACCCGTGAGTTGCCCTAGCCGCCAATCCCGCGCATTTCCCCCTTCCGATTCGGCGCCGTCGTCTCCTCCTCCGCCATTGCTCCTCCGGCGGTCACGAGGTCTAAGAGAGGGGGTCATACCAGGGTGTTACATAACACTTTTCATAAATAGACTCAAACTTATAAATCTGTAGCACAAAAATGACTGTACAAGAAGAATTAAGTATAAGAACTTGCATCTAGATAAAAGAGAAGACTGGAAGTAATATCACGCAAAAGGATATGGGTGAAAAATTGCATATTTAGGCAAGTGATCTTACCCTAAACCTAGTGGATCTAGAACTTCCACACCACGAGGAAGAGATTGTAAGTTAGCAAGGCCCTTTCGTCCTAATGGTTTTGTGTCAATTGTTTGAGGAGTTGACCTGGTCTCACGCCGTTCACGAACGCTACGAGCAAGCTGAAGATAAAATAAAATTAATAATGCGGGCTACAAATTAGCAATCTAAGCAAATATGTTATTCAAAAATAAATGAAATACTGTAAAATAAAAAACTTAGCCAGGAACTAGCACAATGCCTGATGCACTTCCTATAAAGAAAAACATGGAGGACAAACGGATTATTACAAGTGCCACTACATTACAGTTGACCATTTATAAAGGCTTCAGACAACAATGCACCACACAAACACATACTCCCACATGCATACACATTGACACAAACAAGTAACTAAAGAATCACAAGTGAGTAAAGTTGAAGTCCTAAGAGTTACCAAAAGTGGGAAAAGAAAACGAATTTCACTAGAAATAGTGAATCGGACTTGACATTTATGATCTTTTCAATGCCAAGCATTTCAACAGCTAATTTCATCAAAAGGTATGTTAGGAATCCGAACAATTCCCACGAGGTGGCTAAATATCGAGTACAAAAGGAACATAGAACTTTGCATAATCCCACGCAATTTTAAATAACAATAAAATCCACAAAACAAGAGAAGATTACAAATCCAATAAAAGTATGACAGATGGAATCGAATACCTCCAATCCGCTGAGGAGGAATAGTTGCTGCAATCCGATCCCAAACGGACACACAAGCTTCATTCCAAAACGAGTGTTCATCGTTATGGGGCGACCAAACACCACCACCAGGAGATAAACCCAAATTAGATCTAGGCCTTGCCGCAGGCATCTTTGTCCACACACCCATTCATGACCTTGCTGTCAGACATCGTCATTGCTTGTGTCGCACATTCATTGCCCCTCGTCGCCACACTACGCGCACTGCCCTACACACACAAACGTTGTCGTTGCCTCCAGTTATGTCGCATGATTGTGTACAACAGCCGCTTGAGCCGTCGGAGCTTGCCCCTGCTACCGCCGTTCGATATGGGACATGTTGCCGCTCGGAAGAGACGAAGATGGGGAAGTTGGCTGATTGTTATCTAGGTCTTCAAAAGGACCTAACTACTGAGGGTTTAATAATTCCTTGACGGTTTGTTTTGACTGGGGTTTAATAATTCCTTGACGGTTTGTTTTGACTGGGGTTTAATAATTCTTGAATTCATTTGGGAAAGTATCCCTACATATATACAAATAGAGTCAAACAAAAATTGACAAGCAATGTGCGACAAATTTAAGAACATAAATACTAACTAATTTTAACACTCTTATCAAGCTTGAGCACCTATATTTATCATGTCTAGTTTGGTACATATGTCAGAAAATTAGGTAGGGTGAGGTTTGATGAAGATGTATGTAAGTTCCTTGTCAGAAGTAACAAAGGGATTGCATACTCGCCCATTGATAACCCCTTCACTGATGAAGTGAAAGTTTATCTCAATATATTTGGTTCTCTCACAGAACACTAAGTTCTCTAATATATAAACTGTTGTTTGATTGTCACGGTACATAGGCAAAGGTGTAATGTATGTCTCATCAAGATCTTTCATCAAAGTTCTAAGTCACTTCAGTTCACAAATAGTTTATGTCAAGCCACTGTAATATGTCTCAGCATTGGAACTAGAGATAATTATTTGTGTATTGCTTTGTCATGTGACTATGTTGCCTTCTAAGAAGGTGCAGTACTCTAATGGATATTTCCTTTTGAGTCCAACATCCATATAACTAGCATAAAAAATGCATCAATATATAGATGGTCATTTGATGCAGGACAGGCGTCACACCTGCCTGCCACCCTGGAGTCCCACCAGGGGGCCCACCATCGCGTCGCACCAAGGCGGCTTTATCAAGCCCGCGGGCCGTACACCCCAACCCATCCCCGGCTCCACCACAGGGCCGATAGGTTGTTGAGGCCGGGGCTCGATCCCCCGACCTCCTTGATAAAGAGTCTTCAGGCAGACTCTCATCACTAACTGATTTGCGGCTCAGTTGGTGATGAGATTCTGCCTGAAGACTCTTTATCAAGGAGGTCGGGGGATCAAGCCCCGACCCCAACAACCTATCGGCCCTGTGGTGGAGCCGGGGATGGGTTGGGGTGTACGGCCCGCGGGCCTGATAAAACCGCCTTGGTGCGACGCCAAGGTGGGCCCCCTGGTGGGACTCCAGGGTGGCAGACAGGTGTGACGTTTGTCCTGCATCATCATTTCTTCTGAACCAAAGACCCTTGCCATGAGATTTCTTGATTAACTCTAGTATCTTCATGGTTGCATCAAGATGGCATTCTCTAGGAATATGCACAAATTAGATGACTCTAACAACTACAAATGAAATGTCAGGTCTTGCTACATTTAGGTGAATGAGCTTGTCAAGCAAACACCTATAATGAGTACTGTTAGAGAAGTCCATGTAAAAGCCCATTTGGGGACCTTTTATTTCCTTGTTTCTCTCCATTCTTTAGTCTCACATTGTGTATAAGGATCTCCTTTCTCTTTCTCCCTCCTATATATTTGTATTCATACATTGTATTTGATACATAGAAGAGAATATACAAGGTTCTGTTTTGTCTACATGGTATCAGAGACTTCGGTCCGAACCTGCGGTCTCCCAATTTTTTTACCGCCAGCCCCCCCTGCGAGCTCCTCGTCCCGGCGGTCTCCCATTTCCTTGACCGCACCCCCCACCTGCGAACTCTGCTGCTCTTCTCTCCGTCCTGCTTGGTCTGATTATCGGCTCTCTTATAGCATCCTCCCTTCTGACAAGTGGGCCCCGCTCTTCCTGCTCGCTTCGCTCCCGTGCGGTCTCCCTCTGCGCTACTCGCCGTTATCTCCCTCTGCGGCCTCCCCTCCTGCTCGCCGCTATCTCCCTCTGCGGTCTCCCCTCCTGCTCGCCGTTATCTCCCTCTGCGGCCTCCCCTCCTGCTCGTTGTTATCTCCCTCTGCGGCCTCCCCTCCTGCTCGCCGCTACCTCCCTCTGCGGCCTCCCCTCCTGCGACCTCCCCTTCTGCGGCCTCTCCTCCTGCGGCCTCACCTCCTGCGGCCTCCCCTCCTGCGGCCTCCCCTCCTGCAGCCTCCCCTCCTGCGGCATCCCCTCCTGCGGCCTCTCCTCTTGTCCAGCGATCTCCTCAGCAGCAGTGGTGGAGACCAGCCTCGGTCAGGACGACGCAAAAGTGACTGACGCCGCACCCGTCCGGACCTCTACCGGCCCTGAATTATTGCATTTTAAATTTGTTATTTTGCAATTAATTTAGTTTACGTTTTTATTTTTGCACGCCTGCGTGCGTAGCCGCATATTTGGAGCTTTTATTGTATTCCCCAAATATATATATATATATATATCATTACACCCATATATATATACACACGTTTCTTATGTCTTATGATAGTCCAACCCGGTTCAGCACCAGCCGGTTCAGCCTTCTCCCAAATCCGCCGGTCAACTGTTTATCTCCCGCAGATAGGGCTCGCAACTCCCCCCGACTTCGACGGCTGCACGCATCCAGACCTCCACGACAACAGCTCCAACCGCCGCCAAGCCACGTTCTCCTCTCCGACGTCTGCGCTCCTTCCCGATACACGCACCCGTGGTATTTTCGGCTTCAGTTTTTCCTGTTTGGAACGGCTATAAAGAGGGGAGATCGAAGATCAGACGGGGAGAAAAAAAAAGTAGAAGATAGAGCCAGTGAGGTTTTCTGCCGATCGTTTCTTATTTCCTGTTATCGTGAGAAGTTCAGTTTATTTTTCCTTTTGTTCCTTCAATTCCTGTTGCTGCGTGATAGAGGCGATGGATAGTTGTGAGATGGCTTGCTGTCATCGGTATGTCTTTTCATGTTGAATGTGTTTGGTGTTTCCGTGAGAGGGTTTGCATTTTGTGTCTTTCTATGAATGCTGTCTTGCTGCCATCGCCTTGGGAAGAAGATGAACAGTAGGATTAGACTTACTCTCTGATCATTGAATTTTCCCTGTTGCTGATTTAGAAATGATACAGTGCTGTCTTGGATGCTTCCATAATATTCTGCCGGCAAGTCTTGTTTGAGTGTAGTTGTGTTTCTTGTGGTTTTACAAATTCACTGTTGATTTCTTTTAATTAAATCGATGTGCTGTTTAAGGAAGGGTGATGTTTGGTGAGTGAAGATTAATTCTTGTGTTGAAAACTACGTGGAACCACTTTCGTGTGAGAGAGTGAATTTTAGATCAACCGTTTGTGGCCTCCTTATACTAGTAAGTGTTGAGATTCCGTGGAACCACTTAGTGTGAGAGTGAGCGAATTTATTCTGTGGTGCCCTCGTGAGATAGAGGCCGACTTCGGAGCGGGAGATCGAAGGTGACGAGGAATTCCTCGCGGGATTGCCGTCGACTTCGATTGCGGAAAGACGCCTCTTTCCGTGGGTAACTTGTTTCTTTCTCTTCCTTTGTGTGCGTCTAAATTTTCTCTTAGGTTATTAGATTCATCGTTGGATTTTCACCTGGGATTTTGTCAGCGAACGCTACGTCGAAAACTCCAAACGGAAACGTATTTGAAGTTCACGATTTCCGTTTGCCACAACAAGGGGAACAGAACAAAAGTTGCGAACTTCCTTCCCCGGATTTAGAATCGAATCATTTTTTAAGAAAATCCATTTTTTAAAACAAAATAGTATTTTTGTGTTTTATAAAACATAGTTGCTTAACTTCTTAAAGTTCGTGCACGTCCGCTCAAAATTTCAATTTTTAATTGCATGCATTAGGGGCTTCCTAGAAATAGCCGACAGGCGCGCAAACCCTACGCGCCGTCCTGCATCAAGCGGCCTCCTCTCTAGCGATCTCCCTGCTGCCCAACCTTGTCGGCCTCTCTGCTCCAGCCACTGCATCCAAATGGGTTCCTCCAATGATCCCTTTGTGCATTCCGATGGGCAGACTGCTTCCTCTCCTGCAGCCCGCTTGCTTTCCACTCCTGAACTGCGCGACGAGCTAAGAATCACCACCATCTCCCTGACTGGGAAGAAAAACTTTGTCGAATGGGTGCACTCTGTCAGACGGGTTCTTCAGTCCAAGGGACTTCTGTCTCATCTCACTAAGGAGCCCTCTTCTGATCCTACTGATGACTGGTTGCGTAACGAGGTGTAAGAACTGAACTTGCATATGTCGAAATGTTATTTTATATTGTATAAATATTATAAGAGAGAAATAATTTTCCCCTATGATGAAAAAGAGAAAGAGATTCAGTGTCGATTCAACGTCGCACGTTTAAATATTTCAATTTGAGTTTCCCCGAAGTTTTTGCGGCGATCGTTTCGTACTTATTGTATATTTTGATCAAGTTATATATATTATATCATATTTTATTGGGGGTGTTCTTGGCTAGTTGAATTGGTGGCTCCTTGATTGAAATGGAGCTGATTTGAAGCTTTCATAAGCTATTTTGGGCTGGCTGGTTCTTAAATGCACTAATCCAAGGTTTTCACTTAAGCCTTAGCTTAAGGCTTAGGCGGTGGAGGCTTGTTTTGAGCGACTTTTATTTTTGTGTACTTGTTTACTACACCTGTTTAGTTTCATGTTCATACAGTTTTTCAGATATATATATACCTGCATATTATAGTTGACTCTTCGTGTTTGCCTGTATGGCGGTCTAAGAGGTAAGGAACTCACTTAGTTTTTCTAAAACCAACTGGTTGTTTATTTTTAATTATAGGATCAGACCGTCGAGGCCCCGCTAGGAGGATACCAGCAGAGGTAGAAAGAAAAGAAAGGGAAGATATAACTCGGGTTAGAATATATTTCTGTATATTATAGTTTCCAGTATGCTTCTGTAATTTTTGTCATCCTTGTACTCCTTGGACATGATGTAAATTATAAAATGAATAAAAGTGTTTTTATGTCTTTTACTGGTACCACTACTGTGATCCGCTTAGCTGCAATATTTACTTGTGTAAAACCTGCTCAGAAGAAATGAAAGTTTTAAATTGTGGCGGACTTTGGGCCGTTACACGAGGGTCGTGTTCAGACATGGCTTCTCAACTCACTTGATGGCGAACCTTACCGCATGGCCATGTATCACGAGACAGACAAGGCAGTGTAGGAGGAGCTTCACTCCTTATACTCCGACAATGACAGTCTTCAGCACTTGTATGACATCATTACCGAGCTTCAAACTCTTGACACTGGCGGGGCGGCCGACTTAGCCTCATTTGTTGCTCGAGCTAAGACTCTTGTTGAAGTCTGGATCCAACATCAGCCCTCTATTACGGATCTAGCAGCTCAGCATGATCAAAAAGAGGTTGTGTGTATTGCCATGATGATGGCTCGTGTCCCGCTTCACCTTCAGAGTATTCGGGCTCAGATCCTTTCGTCTGCGACAACCCCGTCGTTATCTGATGTATGTTCCATGTTGCTCAAAGTTTCACCGCCTCCGGATATTATTGGACCTCCCTCACCGGTCCTTCTCCAGCACTCGTCTGCACCATTACTACCTCTCCCTCCCGCTACTCATGGAGGACGTTCAGGCTCTCAGGGCGGGGGTCGCGGAGGCCAGCCACATCCTAAGTGTTCATTCTGCGGAAAGGATGGACATCTTGAGGGGACCTGCTACCGCAAACATGGTCGTCCTCCTCATCCGACTGCTCATATTGTCGCTGACAATCCCTCTGCCACTCGTGCTGATCTTGAAGCAGTTCGCCTCCAGCTCCAACAACTTCACGGGATGCTCCGCCACCCACCTGCCTCCGTCGCCTCCATCTCCAACAACTTCACGGGATGCTCCGCCACCCATCTGCCTCCGTCGCCTCCATCTCCAATGAAGGTATCGCTAGTCTCTCCACTAGTCCGCGCTAGATAGTAGATTCAGGTTCTACCCACCATATCACCTCACTGAAACCACATCAATACTTGGATGCTCCTCATCCTAAGTGCATCACAGTAGCCAATGGCGACACCGTCCCTGTCTCCCGCTCTGTTGATATCCCTCTCAATTTTTCTATCTCTCTCCGCTCGGCTCTTCATGTTTCGGGCTCCCCGTTCAATTTACTTTTTGTTAGCCGCCTCACTACGGATTTGGATTGCTCAGTAACATTCACTTCTTCCTCTTTTCTGATGCAGGATCAAAAAACGTAGAGTATCATTGGTAAGGGACGACTGCAAAACGGGTTCTACCTTCTTGATGTTTCTCCTACCATCCTCTCCTCAGTCTCCTTCGTTGATTAGCATCGGCGTCTTAGGCATGCCCCTCTTCCAGTCCTTCAGAAGGCTCTTCCAGAGATCTCTCCTTCTGCTTTTAAATGTGTACATGTATTTTGGGAAAACAACATCGTTCCTCTTTTCCTCATTGCTCGGAGCTCTGCTCCTTTTATTTTAGTACATTCCGATGTTTGGGGTCCGTACAAAATTACTAGTATCTCTGGTTATCGTTATTTCATCACATTTATTGATGATTATTTTCGCACAACTTGGTTATATTTACTCCGTGATCACTCTGAGCTTCCCCGTGTATTTCGGGTTTTCCTTCTTGAGATTCGCAGGCAGTTTTCTAAAAACATAAAAATTCTCCGGACAGATAATGCTCGCAAATATACTAGTCATAAATTTGTTAATCTCTGCTCCGAATTTGGGAACATTCACTAGACGTCGTGTGTTTATACCCCACAACAAAACGGCGTTGTTGAACGGAAAAATAGACATCTGTTCGATGTTGCTCGGTCTCTCATGATCCACATACAGGTACCCAAAGCTTATTGGAACTTTGCGCTGTCCACGGCATGTTATCTCATTAACCGTCTTCCTTCCTCCGTCCTCCAAAACGCTACTCCGTTTAGCCTCCTTTTCCCCTCCACTCCGGCGTTCTCTCTCACACTCCGTATATTTGATTGTACATGCTACGTCCACCTACTTGGTCCGTCCACGGACAAGTTGGATCCCCATGCAGCCAAACACATTTTCGTCGGCTATTCACGTACTCAAAAAGGCAACGTCTGCTACTCTGACCGTTTCTGCAGATGTTACATTTCAGGAGGATCAACCTTTCTTCAACGCACCGACCCCACCTCTTCCACCACCATCCTTCCCACGACCTGTCGTTCCAGTTACCATTCCTCCACCACTACTTCCTGACCCTGCTCCCACTCTCCACAAGCCACCTCTTATCTGTGTCTACACCCGCTGCACTCCTCGCTCCGTTGCACCAATACAGTCAACCTCGACCTCCGACACTCTGCGACCTGCTGATCCGGCACCAGCGTCCACTGCTCATCCCATGGCGAACTATGTATCCTTACATCGCATGTCCCCACCGCTTCATCAATTTGCTACTTCATTATCCTTTATTTCTGTACCTAATGTGCAGGAGGCTCTCCAACATTCAGGCTGGCGGGCAGCCATGGACGAAGAAATGACAGCTCTCTGAGATAACCAGACATGGGACCTGGTCCCTCTCCCTCCAGGCCAGACTCATGTTGGGTGCAAATGGGTTTTTGTCATCAAGCATGCTCCTGATAGAACAATTGATCGTCTGAAAGCCCGACTAGTGGCTCGTGGCTTTCCCCAACAACAATGTCTCGATTATGAGGAAACATTCTCTCAGTTGTCAAGCTCAACACAGTTCGTGTCCTCCTATCCGTGGATGTACATCGCCAATGGCCCTTACATCAACTGGATATCAAGAATGCCTTTTTAAATGGTGACCTAATAGAAACAGTTTTCCTGCAATAGCCTCCCGGGTTTGAGACCATGGGGGAGTCCCGAGTTTGTCACCTTAAGAAGTCAATTTATGTTTCTCTCCCTTCTTTAGTCTCACATTGTGTATAAGGATCTCCTCTCTCTTTCTCCCTCCGATATATTTATATTCATACATTGTATTTGATACATAGAAGAGAATATACAAGGTTCTGTTTTTGTCTACAAGTACCATCCTAAAGATGTGGAGAAGATTCATCCCAAATAGTGTCAATCCTCATAGTCATAGGAATGCGAGTCAGCTTTGCTCCAAGTAAACCGATCTTCTCAAGGTACATGGCATACTTCCATTGAGATAATGCAATACTTTTATTGCATTTGGCAATCCCAATGCCAAGAAAAGTTCGTGATGCACAGTGCACTCATGTATTTTTTCACAAAGTATTTATACAGAAAAACCTATATTTATTTTATGTCATATGTCATTACATGGAAAAGACAATTCCATTCACATGGACCACAAGAACCACAAGCTTTTCAAACAACTTTCTAGTAAATTTCAATCCTTGATAATGGATTAGTCAAGACGCGACCATCAAAGAAAATAATGAAAAGAGAAAATTCATCGCATTTAGAGCAAATGACTGGTTGAGCGGCCCCAAAGAAACGATCATAATAGTCTAAGCCTGAAAGACACAATCCACTCAGCTTGTCATAGTGTGTCTGGTTTGTTCACGAGAGAAAAAAAGGGACACTCACGAGCAATTTCCAAAACTAGGGTTCGCTCCAACACTCGAAAAGATGTCCCAAATAGATTATGAAAACTAATGAGAAAATAGCTCAAATGAGAATAAAGACAAAAAATAAACTAAAACTATGCACTTCAAAAGTTCCTCAAATGAGCACTATCCTACATCCTAATGGAATAACCGCAGAATTTCTAGTTCAATGTCGCTTTGTATGCTCCAAGATCACAAAAAACAATCTTCTTCATGCCCTTACCAATTATTCTCTTATTTTCTATGTTTACACTCTCCCTCAAACACAGCGGAACCTTTGCACCCTCGAAAGAAAGAGATGTTGCAAAATGTGTCATGCATAAATTCTTAGTCAATTTCAACTCATCTATAGTTCACCCTTTTTTATTAATTTTACCTTGTGTTCACCCTTGTTAAAACTTACATACTATTTCGACATGCTCATCTTATTGATTGTGGACAGTAAGAGTTTAAGGAAAAATAAAACATTAAGGTGAACATTAAATTATCAATTCATGCAATGCTCATTCATTCCAAATTTCCAATAAAACAACCAATTACCTGTTTTAACATACCTTAGGGAAACAATCCTGAACTATGTGAAAGAAACCTACTCTGCTTTTAAAAAGTTGCCTGAAATTATAATGACAAGAACAAATCTGAAGCTATCATAATTAATGCCATACGTGACAGCAAAGTTTTTTAAAGTTGCCTAAAGCAGTTAAAGGTTCAAGCACGGTCACCAACTCAACCAGGCCCCAACCTAAACGTCAAATGATCACGAACCAGCCCTGAAGAAATCAACTTATTGAGTATGATTACTTACGAATCCAGCAGCTCAAAGACCAGGGCAACAACCACATGCCAACAATTCAAACGTACAAAAAAAGGAGAGAAACTATTACCTCCGACTCATCGACCCGCTTCCAGCTCCGGGGCTCACCGCCATCATCGCCGCGGTCGTCATCAATCGATTCCCTCCTCTGCGGGCGACCCTTTTGAGAAGCCCTCAAGTCCCTGGACGACTCCTCGTCGCCGGATGAGATGCTCAGCAGCTCGACTTCCGAGTCGTCGTCGTCGTCTGCCCCGCCCTTGGAGTCCCTCCGCTGCCCCTTGGAGTTCGATCTCTGCCTGGCGTCAGGCATAGGGTTCGAATTTCTCTTGAGCATGAAAGGGGGAGGGGGCGGGGCCTGGACGAGATTGACGACGGGTTTGGAGGGTTTCGACTGTTTGCGGTAGTTGGTGTCTCGCTCCGACTGCTCCTTCAGAGCCATTTGGAGCAGCTCGTCCTCGTCCAGGTCGCTGTCGCTTGCCATTGGGCGATGCTGATACTCTCCTCCGGCGATCTCCTCTAGGATCTGGCGCTGGTACACAAGAAGATGAGAGATTGGCAGAGGAACACTATGATCGATGATCGAGGCCGAAACCGTTGATTTTCCGTTTAAACTCCTTCCCCGTTCCTATCTTTAGGATACTAGCTCCCATTTATTCATGTCTAACTCCCATTTATTAAGGAACCATTTGTTATCCAAAGTTAGGGGATTTTTGGCACTAAATATTCTCTAATCATAAATATTTAATTTTCATATTTTGCACTCATCAAAGTCTTTAATTGGAAAAAAATTTCGGTGGGTGAAACCCACAGAACTTCTGTGCGTCTTTAAATAGGTGGGGCACATCATTTTCATCGCTGCTTTCGCGATTGATGGAGAAAGGAAAGAAAACACCGTCGTTCTTCCTCGCCATTGCCCAGCTCCACCAAATACGAACGCTTTTCTCCTTAATATCTCTCCATTGCAGCTGGTTTTCGCTGGTTTTCGCTGGTTTTCGAGTTCTATGTGCTCGGTTTTCTGGGTTCTAGCCTTCTTCTTCCCCGACCTCAGAAACCCTAGCAATCCTCGCCATTCTCAGTGGCTGCCCAACTCCAACGAACTGCGAACGCTATTCTGCAGCTTCTTCGTCATTGCAGCGATTTTCGAGTCGCTTGTGCTTCGCCTCCTTCATACAGCTGAGGTTTGTGATAATGTATCTTCATTATTTCTTTATTAGCTTTTCAAACGTAACCATGGCTTGGATTTGGGAAATGCAGATACTGTGTGAAGTCTTCACCCATACATGGTCACTTCAAACCTGCAAGACACTGCAAATGAAACAGTAAGTTTTTAGCTGTATGAATTTAGGGCTGGATTTTTAAGCTAAATTTTGGACTGGATTTTTTCGTACACTTGTTTAACTGTATGAATTAACTTATTTTTGAACTTGAATTTTCAGTGAAATTTTTCTAACTGTATAAATTAACTGGATTTACGACTGTATTGCTGGTCGTTACTGCACCTTTATTTTTTGTCTTTGTTGATCTCATATTGTCTATTTCTTTTTGCAGGTGAACAAATAACCTATCGTGTTCCCCATTGTCCACTCGGATGAGGAAGCGTACAAATTGTACTGTGACTATGCTCACAAAATAGGATTTAGTGTTCGAAAGCAACACTTGACGCACTGGACAGATACGCGCATAGTTAAACTACGGGAGTATTGCTGCTCAAAAGCAGGTATGAAGAATACGAAGAAATCCCCTCTGAAGTACCGCAAATCGGATATACGCACCGGGTGTCTTGCTTGCATTGTATTCCAAGCAGATAAAAAAGGCAAAAATTGGACAGTGTCTAAATTTGTAGAGGAGCATAGCCACCGAGAAAGATTGTCACTTACTAAGATCTAGACGCAATGTTTCTAAAATGCAGGGGAGCATTTTGAAAAATATGACGGCTGCTGGAATTAGAGCTGTTGATTCATATAACTTCATATCAAATGAAATTGGCGGGGGTTGAAAATGTTGGTTTCTCAAAGACCGACGCGTTCAACTACGTACAGAGAGAAAGAAGAGCCCTGATAGAGAGTGGAGACGCTTCAAGCTTGCTTCGTTTACTGAAGAAAAAACATTTGACCGACAATATGTTCTCATATGAGGTCCGTACAGATGAGCTTAACAGATTGACAGGCTTCCTATGGATGGATGGGCACAGCAAGATAGACTATGATTGTTTTGGAGATGTTGTTATATTTGACACCACTTATAGACTAAATAAGTACAATCTAGCTTCCGCACCGTTCATTGTCGTGAATCATCACTGGCAGAATGTTTTCCTTGGTGGTGCATTTATCGCTGAAGAAACAATCGAATCATTTTGCTGGGTTTTCAATTCATTTCTTTCATGTGTAGGTGGTAAGCAACCTATTACTATCTTCACGGACCAGGATCAAGCAATGTTTGTTGCTATTGAGCGGGTATTGACCTCAACTCGTCATCGATTGTGTCAGTGGCACATATGCAAGAAGGCTCCATCGAAAGTCCCAACCTTCAACAATGACCGAAATGTTCGCAATTGTTTTTATAATTGTATGAGCAAGTGTGATAGCGAAGAAGAGTTCAATAGGTATTGGAATGAAATGATAACGACAGGAGCCCTACATGAGAACAGATGGCTGGGAGATCTCTATGCTATTAGAAGTAGGTGGTCCACAGCATTCAATAAAGATGTTTTGGATCTCGGTATTTTGTCAACCCAAAGAAGTGAGTCAGCCAACAATTGTCTTCATGGATATTCAAAGACAACGAGTTCTATAGTTGAGTGTTTTTCCGGAATGGAGAAACTTGTTGCATCGTGGCGCCGCAATGAGCGTGATGAAGATTTTAAGTGTACACAGACTACTGTGAGCCTAAGATACAAAGTTTCTGACTTACTGAAGCATGTTTCAAAGCAGTACACCAGAAAAATGTTTGCAATTTTTGAGAAGACTTTAATGGAAGCAGTTTTAGGAGTTAATGTGGTGGATGAACAGAGATATAACGACCGGGACCTCTTATATATCACAACCCAGAGCGATGTTGTTGATGTAGGAAAAAGATGGTTTGTTAGCTATAATCCTGCTACCACTACTGCTCAGTGCTCTTGTCGTGGTTTTGAGACAAAAGGTATCTTATGCCGACACATCTTAAGGATATATAACTTAAGGAATGTTCGACAGATTCCTAGTACTTATGTTATCAAAAGATATACTGTAAATGCCAGAAATGACATCTACCTACCCGACACGCCCTCTCTGACAGATCATGAATCGAACCTGATATTTAGAAACCATCTGATGCGATTCAGCTATGATCTGGCACGTCAAGTTGAAGATTCTAAAGTAGCAAAGGATCACGTTGTAAGTGCAATGAATGCCCTGTCCATAAAGGTTGGTGGCTTGATTAAAAACGACAAACATGGCGTGAAAGACTTTTTTGATGAAAGTGAGAGGACAAAGAAAGTCGTAAATGACCCGCCAATGAAGAGACCGAAAGGTGCTCCGAGTGCGCGTATGAAAGATCATTTGGAGCGAGAAAACCGAAAACTCAAACCACGTAATATAATGACTTTTCATTTTGTGTTATTTGGAGTATTACAATCGAAATACAAACCCTTAATATTAACATTTCGCACCCTCCTAATTAAATATTTATGTCGCAAGATGTCAACATTAAAGTCTTTGGAGAGCGCAAAGTGCTAAAATTCCATATTTATGATTCAATGTATAAAACACTCCTAAATTGAGGGTGATTAATCATTACTGTCGAAGTCCCGAAGTTGGTTGCATGCCTCGAAAAGTCATCACAACGCTTTCCAATGTCTTCATATTGAACAAAAATGAGTATTAAATAACTAGTCTGACGGGTTGACCAAGCGAGTTGACTCCTCGATTGATTTGTATTTGTTATTAAGTGGTTGATTGATAGGGGCGCGATCATGCCATTATTAATCATCGGCAACTAGATCACCATGGACTATTCTCCAACTCGACTCGTTGACAGTCGTGCAAGACTACTTGATAGTTAGATACAATATGCGTGTATATATATGAGCGATGTATAACCCGTATTTCGTCAACATTGGAAGTACATGAGGAACGAACCTCAGAAGCCGAGCTCGGCAACCTCAGGAATTCAGCTCGGCGGAGTTCAGCTTGGCACCATTCAACTTGCCATCATTCAACTCGTCATCATTCAGCTCGTCACCATTCAGCTCGTCATCATTCAGCTCTCATCATTCAGCTCGTCATCATTCAGCTCGTCATCATTCAGCTCATCGACATTCACCTTGTCACCATTCAACTCATCATCATTCAGCTCGTCGGCATGCAGAAATCAGCTCGGAAGCCTGCAGAAATCAGCTTGGCAGCCTGCAGAAATCAACTCGGCAGCCTGCACAAATCAACTTGACAGCTTCTCAGAGACCTCGTCGGGGTGACTATTTGCAGACCAATACCCCCCGCCCCACTTGAATTGTCTATAAATAGAACCACATGGGTACAAGAAAAGGCACGTTGACCCCTCCCCAAGCTATTTACTTCTCAAATATGTGTTTTGCTTGTGCCTAGCTCAGCTTTTGTCTTTGGAGGGGAAGTTTCTATAGACTTATGGGTATGTGGTGGGTCCTCATCACTACAGTACTCGGGTCTTGTTTGTAGACAGTCTTTGCTCTCTCTCTCTCTCACACTCACTCGCTCTTGCCATCAGATTTGTGATGTTTGACCGCGGGATCAGTAACCTCGAGCTACCTCTTAGGTCCAAACTCTTGTTGTAGAAACCCGGATACCGGTTCAACTGTTCGAGACTTGGGGGTGACCAAAGGCTACTCGTTTAATGATCGACCCACGTGAGACAAGACGATAAGAAGCTAGAGAGCATAAAGAACAATTCTGAATTGCCTATAAACAAGACCCACGTGCTACAGTGAGGAGGTCCCGCCGCATACCCGGAAGTCTATAGAAACTTCCCCTCCTAAAGTCAATGCTGAGCTTGACACAAGAGAGGCAGGCAATGTACTCGCCCACCATAGGGGGTGAAGGGTGCCTTCTACTTGTGCCTTGGGGTCCTATTTATAGGCAAATCCACAATGGACTGTGAATAGCTGCTCCCGCCTTCTGAAATGGACTGCAGATAGCTAGATCTTCTGCACTCACCCAAGGTGGGCGAGTCTTCTGCACTCTCCCCAGGTGCGCGAGTTCTTCCGCACTCGCCCCAGGTGGGCGTGGTCTGATCTCGACGAATTACGGGTTATACACTTGTGAACCGATTTTCTGATTCCAACAAGCGCAGGTTGATTCAACGAGACCGTGTAAGGCAACCAAGAGTCGTAGTGAAAAATCATCCATTTCTGTTGGAAGGAGATCAACTGGTTCGATGGGATCTTTAGCCTTACCTACTGGTATTAAACTCTCAGACTTGAAATATTGTACCTTGATTTTTTTTTGGAGAGGAAGATTATACCACTACTAACATCAATTCTACTCTATCATCTTCATTGATTATTTTTCTCTTGTTTGCTGCGTGTTTAGAAAGTCGTAGTAATCAATAATAATCATGCAACAATACTAACAAAAAATAGGGCTTACACAGCTTTATTTGTAAAATTACAAATATATGATTTGTGATTTAAATAAAACTACAAATTTCAATGTTTAAGAGAACTTGATGATTTATATTTAAATTAAGGAATAATTACCAAAACTTCCTTGGAAGTTAGCATTATTATTGGTTACACCCCTCTTATTTTTGAAATTACAAAAGCCTCCCTTGTAAGTTTACATTTCATAACATGCATGCACAAAAATACCCCCCTTGAGTAAATTTTCAAGAGGGATTTTTTGTGCATGCATGTTATGAAATGTAAACTTACAAGAGAGGCTTTTGTAATTTCAAAAATAAGGACATAACTTGTAATTTAGCAAATTTACAGTGGAGGTACCGATAAATGACCCTTTAAATAAAGGGAATTGTTAAAGGCAAACCCAAATTGGCTAATCGCACACCAAAAGTCTTAAAAATCAAACCAAAATTTCTTCTCATGTTTTTCTTTACGCAAACCCTAAGCCGCAAAATCGCAAACCCTCTCGCGCTTCACCGAATGGAGAAGACTCCGGAGTCCGTACCGTAGTCGCCTCTCCCGCCACCTATCCCGTCCCCTCTCCCGTTGCTTCTCCCGTCGTCGGTGGTTTGCGAGGCTTCCGGCGAGCCGCTCGATACACATACGCCAACATTAGAGAATTTTCAAGGTATAAGATCAAACCTGGGCTTATTGTTGCAGATTGAAACTTAGTTCTCCATGGATTATGGTTTCTAATTTTCATTTGATTTTTCATTTTAGATTTAATTTTCAGTTTCTAATTTCAGATTTTCATTTGGTCTTCAGTTTCTAATTTCAGCTTTGTATATGGTTTTCAGATTTTCATTTGGTTATAAACGTGTTACTTTGTTGAATGATGTGCTGGAAAAGTCATGAACTTAGTTTTTTTGTCTAGAAAATGTGTTTGTGTAGTTTGTATTATTGATTTGTTATTAACAATATTGATTTGTGGTTAACATTTTGATTTGCACCTAGTATTTTTCAAATATATAGTTTGCTGTTAACAATGGTTTGCGGATAGCCAAATTTGGTTTGCCTTTAACAATTCCCTTCAATAAATTAGGATTAGAAGTAGGGCCACTTCTAAAGGTTAGTATTTTAAGTTCAAATTTTTTATGTTTAGCAAATTGTTTGAAATTGCCACACCTATCTAAATAAGATCAATTAAACATAAGCTTTTTGTGAGGGTTCCTAGTATTAAGCTATTTATTATAAAATCATTTCAATAACTTGTGCTTATTGGCTAATAACCTTACAAGAGTGTAGAATGCATTCCCTTACTTAGACCATATCCATCACACTATGACTAGATAAATGAATAATTATTTACAAAATCTCCTACAAGTTCAAACTTGTATAAATTTGCCGCATAATTTAACTAAATTTCAAGTCGAAATCAATGAATCGACAAGTATGATTCGGACCAAACTTTGCGTATAAGCGCATCTCATTTACGTATCTTTGGAATTTGAATGAATATTATGTGCATTATGTATGAATGTGCTTGAAAGTATTTATCTAGGGGTGATATTTAGGCAACATTGGTCTCTCGTTACTGTTCTTCGCATGCGGATTCAACGCCTTAATCCGTTCGACGATCATTTGACAAAAGATGCATAAGGAGAGCAGTGAGCATCGGCGGGCCGCCGGCATCTACTTAATATCTACACTATATATTATAGTTTTAAGAGAAGGTTTATCATTAAACCATCAAAATAATTGTAGCTAATGAATTTATTTTAAAAGCAAGTAATTTTTAAATAAAAGTTAAATTAATTATTTAAAGTTTTATGATAAAAATATTAAATCCAAAAGTGTTTCATCAATACTTTTTATCAACTGCACTAATTAACTTATACAAAAAAAAGATGTTACATATATATATATACTATATTAAAAAGAAAAAACTTGGGTGGTCATAGACCTCAAATAAGGCCATCACATGGTCATTATTTGTAGGGTGCGATGACAATATTAATCGATCGTTGCTCAAGTAATGATTGGGTTATTATCACACACTTTGCACAGGAGAATCTCGTGTATAACCGCCCGTGTGTGTGGGTGGGGGGGGGGGGGGGGGGGGGGGCGTTTATGTGCAAGCGTGTGTGAGTGTGTGCGACAGTATTACTAGTGTCAAATACTATGCAGTGAGAATATAGAGTGAAATAGTGATATTATCATCTCCGCACATAACCTACAAGTTAACCATATTTTGAAATTACAAAAACATGCTCTGTAAGTTTAAATTTCATAACATTCATGCGCAAAAATATCCCCCAGACGAGAGCCCCACGAGCTATTTTGGGGCATGTAGGTTATGAAATGTAAACTCACCGGAGAGATTTTTATAATTTCAAAAAATAGATGGGTGCAACATGTAAGTATGCTAACTCATATATATACATGTATATATACCTATAAGGGAAGTCATGTGTAAAATTAAGGCTTAGAGTGCGAGGGCGAGCGAGAGAGGGTAAAATAGAAGTGCGGTAAAAAAAGAAGTGATGAGAAATCAACGATGACATTAGAACTGTCCAGAAAAGTTGTTATGAAAAAGCTATAGATTGTTTGGAAAATCTCCATTTAAGTGTTTTTCAAAAAAAAAAAGTTTTACGTTTTCCTATTTAGAAGAACCTTTTAATAATAATTGTTTAATTTTTAAAATATAATATAATATTTTATGCTAATCATTTATTGCATAAATAAATAAATATTATATAAATCTTAAATAAGCAAGTTACAAAAGAGCGAGAAGCAAAGATAGTGAACAAGTGAAGAATTGCTAATGGGAGAAGAAAACAATCACATCGGCGAGAAGGAAGAAAGACAGGTGACGAATGGTTGGGGCGTGACTTTCGTAAATGAAAGCGGAGAAAACTATTTTTATAAAGCCCCGTTGGACCGGCTGCTCAAAACACCTTTCTTGAAAAAGCACTTTTGAAAAAGCTCCTCATCCAAACAACCCGTAAATCTCTCAATAATAATGAAACAAATGAGGCAGAGCACCTAATGAATGTATACATATAAGTCCACATCCAGCTCTTGAGAAAATTTTATTTAAAGAGAATAGAAGAAAAAAATACAGATTAAAGTTACTAATAACCACTAAGCTAAATAATAAAGCATCACCTGATGTTCAAATCCAGCTCCCCAGCATCATTCTGCCACTCCAGGCCTGCACCATCACCATTTTCCTGCTCATTCTCATCATTCAAAAAATCCTCAGAAGGATCTTCATCTCCTTCTCCCACCCTCCCCACATTATTCTCCCAGCCCTGAACCATGTCCTCCCCGCCGCCACTCCCCGCCGCCTGCTGTTGCTCCTGCTGCTGCGCCATCCCCGAGCCAACCTCGCCGTGCAAAGCGGCGGCGCTCGCTCGGATGGCGCGCGGCGGCATGCGGGCGGCCATCTCGGCATGCACCTGCGCCTCGGCCCGAGCATGCTCGGCCTGGGCAGCCGCCATTCTCATCCTCGCCTCCGCGGCAGCCGCCTCCCTTCTGGCTTTCTCCCGGGACTCGATCTCTGCTCGGAGTCCCAGCAGCGCCTGCTGCTCTTCCTGAAGGAGAACCTGCTCTATCATCAGCTTCTCCTCGGACCGGAACTCGCCGAGCGCCCTCTTGCGGGACATGATGTTGAAGGCGAGGACCTGCTTCTCGAAAGTGGCCGTCAGCTCCGCGATCTTTGCGAGAATGCTGTGGTCCCATTGCTGGAGACGCGAAGGGATTTGGCCGGTCGTGTCGCTGTCGAGTATCCTGTCGTCCTCCTCCGCCTCATAGTCGGCCACCACATGGTAAGGCAGTAGCCTGGAAGGTTTTAAAGACAATAAACATCAGGATCTCTTCAGAGATTTAGTAAGCAATGGCATCTTAGTATGAATTTTCTTTGTATGCTTTCATCCCAGTGATGAAATGCTATAATAATCAAAATAAGCTTTCTAGTCACAAACATAATAACTTATAACACAGCCGCTGGTCCATATCTTTAATGATTGGTGTTATTTGTACACCATGTTTGGCTATTCACACACCCTTAATTCATTTAAAATATCCTATTTTATAACCCTAAAAGTTTATAATTGTACCCCCTCCTCCTTCCGCCCGCTGCGACAAACCCTCGCGCGATTCGCGAAATCCCGCCCCTGACGCGCGACCGGCCGCCGCTCCACCGCCTGCTCCTCCGTTCGCCACTCCACCGCCGCTCCACCGCCTGCTCCAGCCCGGAAACTCCTCGTCCTGTTCATCTTCTTCTTCTTCTTCTCTGGTTCGGCCTGCTCCAACCCGACAGTTCCAACCCGACTGTTCCTTCTCGGCCGCACGCGATCGCTCTTCTGCTCCACCGCCTGCTCTTCTGATCCCTTCCATTAAGGTAACATTGTTTCCTTCTTCGATTCTCTTGTGAAATATCCACCCATATACAGTGATTTTCTATAAGTTTGTTAAGTTCTTGTTAAGGACTTAGGAGAAAAAGCTGTGTAGTAGACAGTGATTTTCTATAAGTTTGTGTTTGTGGATGAAATAGTGTAGTTCATGACTTGATTCTCTAGATTGTTGGAAGGTACCGGCCCCACTTGATAAGTGGATGACAATGCCTGACATGGGGCTATTAGTTGCATCATGCTACAACATACAACTAGTTCATTTCTCAAGCCAACAATCATTCACATTTCTACCACTACATTCGGCTCCGCCAGAGATTAGAAGGGTTGTTTATATCGGATATATAAATAACAACCACTTCATTGAATTGCGGATGAAGGAAGAATGCCCGCAACCGCCGATATTTCCAGTGTGGACAAGATATCATGAACAAGTGGTAGAACAATGGGAAGTTCCATATATCACTCGACTTTTTTGATCATAAGGTATGTAAATGTTGTATATTATCATTAAAATATTAAATCATTGACAATGACTTAATCTAATATTATTGTTATTTTGCAGAGCTCATATTCTATATATTGACGCTATTTCATCATTTGGGTTCTTCAAATATACCACAACTTATTAAGTAAGACAAATGTAACACATTTCTATCAAAGTTTTTATATTTCTATATTATTATTTTTATTTGTAGCCACTATTTTGCAGGGATAATGTATGAGGAGCGGAAGCTTACGGATGGTGACTAAATTTTGAAAAAATTAGTGTTATGACACAATATATTCTGAAAATGATGTACTTAAGTCACAATATATTTTGCAGGGATCCTTCTATGTTTGTTTTATATTAGTTTTTAAATTTGTAGCCACTATTTTGCAGGGATAACATATTTTGAGCAGACGCTTACGGATGGTGACTAAATTTTGAAGAAATTAGTGTTATGTCACAATATATTTTGAAAATGATGTACTTATGTCACAATATATTTTGTAGGGATGATTCTATCTTTGTTTTTTAATTTTAAACATTGGGGTATAAATAGCCAGTTGGGGTACAAATATAATTTTGAGGGGTACGAATATCCATGGGCTACAAATAGCCATTTATGGTGTACAAATAACATCACCCATGATTTAACATAACTTGAATAGACATTTCTTCTGTAATGCAATGCACACAAAATGAATGTTAATTGCACTTTATCATGGTTCCGTTTGGCATGGCGGTGGCGGTCGTGAACGCTGTAAATATGAACCGTCGTTCGTGAACACCCGACCTCACCTAAGGAACTTCGTCCACTTTTATGTTCAAAACTAGGCTTCTTTTCTTGGTGGTGGTCATAACCATTGTCTTGCCAAACATGCATTCTGTGACGGTGACTTTTTTGAACGGAGCCCATATCTACTTGTAGTGAGATAAATAAATACCATAAGAATATAAGTTTTTACATCTCTGTATATTTCTATTAATTATCTAAAATCAAAAAATCGCTTCTACGGTAGATTTTCCTTGCATTAAACCAAATTGATCCTAATAAACCAACATTATTTTCTAAATATATGCTTTATCACTCTTTCTCATAACCTTATTATACTCACAAGTTTGAGTTTGAGTTATTGTTTAAGTTCCACCAATCCCATTTAAGGCGGGTTTGGGGGTGCGGATGTTTCGCGGAGCCCATCTGTGCGGAGTCCACCACGATCGCGGTGGCCTCCCCGTGGCGGATTTCCACAGAAAAGGGCGGGCTGGATCCCACCGTCCAGCCGCAGCCCCACCAAATGGGCCGCTGCACCACCAAACGGGCAACGTCCACGACCGCAAAAAGGCAAAATAAGGAATTGTGCTCTATTTATGTAATAACTCAAGCCATTAATGCTTCCTCTTTATCATGCATGCTTGGCAGGAAAAAAATTTACAAATAAAAAAATTGCACAGGAAAAACCTAATGGGCAAGAATTAGGCTCCGTTTGGCGCGGTGCTGGGGATCGTGAACGCGGTGATTATGAACCGTCGATCGTGACCGCCCGACCTCACCTAAGGAACTTCATCCACTTTTATGCTCAAAACGAGTTTTTTGTTGGTGGCGGTCATAACCATCGTCATGCCAAACATACATTCTATAATTGTGGTGTTTTTGTCCAAACGCACCGGAGCAAAAGCGTCGTGCGAAACGGAGCCTAAATCTTAACCAAAGGAGCATGAATAACAAATTATAAATAGCCATTTACAGTCAATCATTTTAATAATTATTCTGAATAAATAGACAGAAATTCACCAATGCCAAGTGATACATCATACACAGCCATAAGACTGCATATAAATAAATAAATGCATATAAAATACAACCCTCCAACATTGTAGAAACAGAGTACTCGGTATTTATGCGCTCATTCATCAACAGTTCTATGACATGCTCTCATTTGCTTGATAACTATGAAGAAAGTCACATAAATTACCCACAACCCCAGACTATACCCATAAGTAAACAGTACTCTAAATAGTACTAAACACCAATGTTGAAATACATTGGTAATGTACCTACGATGTTGTTAACAGAATTCATGTCTATCACCCTTAAATTTCCCTAATTGTCGGATCATTGTTTATTTAGATCTAGGGTCGAAACTTCTTAAGGGCGCAAGCCCGCATAGCTAATTACCCCTCTTCTTCATAAGGGACCATTATCATTAAACTAAAAAGTTTAGGCTCGAGCTTTGTGAGTAAGGGTATGGTGAATATAGATAAAATTTGATCAAGATCCATTGTTCCATAATCGCAGGCATACCAATGGAGCCAATCCACTTGAAGAGTTGAAGGTGGATCGAAGCTTATTGCTTTAAAGTAAAATGTGCATTCTTGCAAAAAGGAAGACGGTTTAGTATGTCTAGTATTGAGATTTCTTTGGATCCTAAATACTTTGATGCTTCAAAGTTGGAATTTAACACTAACTTCATTTGGATGAAGTAATGCCTTCATAAGAGCTTGAACATCAACACAAATTCTACATTGTACGCGGAGTAGCGAAATCGTGCATCATTTAGCATCGAAAAAGAAAAGCAGAAGCCTCCGAAGACTAAGGGAAGTTCTTATACCAACATGAGAAGCGCCACAGTCTACTTCAAAGACCTTATCAAAATTTGAGAGTGCTAATTTAAGTGCATATCATCTTAGTGTTAATCAGTTGAAAGGCTTGTTCAACCTCCAGAGTCCAATTTTAAAACTCCCTTCTTTACCCAGTCATTGAAAGGAATAATCAATAAACTAATCCTAATAAACTGGAGACATAAAGAAGCTAAATCATGAATTCATCTTGCTCATTGATAGTCTTAAAGGTTATCCAGCTCTACATGACTTCCCCTTATTGAATCAACCTTTATAACTCAATTGCATAAAAAAACAACATTGTTTGTCATAAAAATATTTTTTTTATGTTGATGAACAGCTAGTGCCTGGTGGTACCTTATAGTGACACAGGACGAATCTATAGGTTATTGACACTCGATGCCCTAAACCTTGATGAATGTCAGCAATCACAAACAAGTGTTATGAACCTAAGCACAACTCCATAAAGACGTGAAAGCACACACGCAATCCAATGAATAAAATATCAATTTAATGCAGGTGCAAATGAATTAGTCTGGTTGCAAATCATCAGCAAGACGTTTGACGCAGGACGGTCCTATGTGATGGGAAAACACATGAATGAACTCATACATGCAACCATACATATCCGACGAATTTAACTTGCAATAATAATTAGTTTTATAAATCAAAATAAACGTATGCCACAATAGTTAAAGCTTTCAAATATGGAAACACGTGAAGTCGTATAAGTGCAAGAGTGCCAGAAAATCAAATACTATTAAAATGGGAGATTACAAAGACTAAAACAATTGAATGCAAACTTATAAACCACTATCTCTTCTAATAGAGAACAAACACAAGACCCAACGGTAAAAAAATCAACACACAAACCTTGATTACCAAGACTATAAAGAGGGGAGGGCTGGGAGCGCTTTAAGAGGGCTGCCAGGACTGGATTTCAGCAAGCAGGGACTGGACTTGGCTGTCCAGGAATGGAGACAGCAAATAGAAAGGTGCAGGGGGCTATTTTCAGCAGCGAGCAAGAGGAGTCTGCTGTTCTGGATGGTCTGGACAGCACTCTGGATGGCTGCCAGGTGGCTGGACAGTGCCCTGGCAGAAATTCTGGGGCTTTTGGGCTGCTGGGTGAAGGTTGGAGGTCGCTCCACGAAGGGGTGATGATGGTGAGGGGTGCTGTTGGGGAAAACTGAGGGGAAGGGGCAGCAGAGTAGGCTGTTGGGTGGAGGTTTGGAGGGTGCTGGCTGGCTACAGGATGAGGTGGTGAAAGGCAGTTAGTGAGGGGAATGAATTATGAGGGTTCACGTGAGAATTAGGAGGGGGAATATGGAAAGGGTTGTGGTTAAGTTAATGGTGGGGAGTTTGGCTAAAAATAAGGGGAGTTGGGATATAGTGGGCTGCTGTTGAGGGGGTCTGAGGGAGTGGCTCCACGTGTGAATGAGAGAGGGGATTAAGGTGTTGGTTGTGAGGGAAAAGAGGGGATAGTGGGGCTTAAGTTTAGGAGGTGGTTCCTAAATAAGAGGAAGTGGGTTAGTGGGTAGTTAGGAGGTAGTGGGGAGGTGGTTAATGAGTGGTGGGGTGGTTGGCAGCTGGGTGGAGGTTAGTGGTGACCGGAGGTGGCAGACGGTGGTGGTGGTGGCCGCCGGAGCTATTTTCCGGCGATCGCCAGAAAATACAAAATGAAGGGAAATCGATATGGGAGATGTAGGAGGATCACCTAAGGTGACCGGAGACGTATTCTGGTGATAGCCGGAGAAGGGCTTTGTGGGTAAAGTTGACTGTTTTTGTGGGGGAATGAAGGTGGTGGTGGAGGGATATTGTGAAGGTTGGCTGTTGGAGGGCAGATATGGGGATGGCCGGCTGTTGGAGGGGAGATGTGGTGGTAGTCGGCTGTTGGAGGGGAGATGTGTTGGAGAGCAGGTTTGGGAGGGGCCGACCAAGGGGTTTTGGGAGAGGGGTTTGCTGGTTGTTTTGGGAGAAGGGAGGAGATGACTGTTTTGGGAGGAGGGGGACTGCCAGCAGCTTGTGGTGGAGGATGATGGTGGTGGACGACAAGGTGGTGGGGATTCCAAGGCTTCGCACCCGGAACTCGGCTTCGACACCGAATGACCAAAGAATGGGCTTCAATACTCCATTCTTCAATGACTAAAATGAGAGCCCTCGCCCTCTATTTATAGACTCTAGGGGCAACGAACGACTATGATTGGTTGATCATCCTGACTCAAAAATACATAAAAATACAACTCGAAATGAAAAATGAAAAGAACAAATAATGTGACGATCGTCGATCCACATAAAATGCACGGTTCTGATTCCCTATCATTTCCCCCCGCCTTGAAAGAATTCATCTCCGTGAATGAAGAGGAGCGTGCTCTCGTCTGAAGGCGAAGAGAAACCATGTAGCTCTGAACTCGTAGGTCGCTGAAGCTGATGCTGCAGATGGAATCGAGGATGGTACTGCTGAAGCTGACGATGGTACTGTAACTGGTGCTGCTGCTAAATGGATGTTGTCAAAGATGTCGGGTACGGAGTACGAGACATCAATGTTGAAGAAGGTACTGTTGCTGTCGTCGACGTCGAAAACTGTATGATACTGCTGTGGAAGAAGTCGATATGATGCATGTGTCGTAGAATGTAGTACAGTTGTAGAAGAAGTTGTATGATCAATCGGTGTCGATGACTTGAGCTGAGGAGGAGGTTGGGTGGTAGGCGAAGGCTGCTGCTGATGCGGTGAAGTGGAAGGGGACAATGGTGGTAGCTGGGATTGTGGTGGAGTAGCAGATGTAGACGGAGGCTGAGAGGATGCGGTGGTAGGGGGCGAAGGGTACACGTAGTCATGCGGCTCAAAGAGTGGAGCAGATCTTTAACGTTGAATACAAGTGAAATCCCCATACTCGGCAAGATATCCAACTCATAAGCATTTCCTCCAATTTGTTTAAGCACAGTGTAAGGACTCATTCGCTTAACATTCAATTTTCGAGCAGTTCCTTGGGGAACCTCTCAGCACATATACAAATCAACACTTGTTCTCCTTCTTTGAAGCTTTGCAATCTCCTGTGTCTATCATCATAAGATTTATAAATAATTTTATTGCAAGTACTCTTACGTCAGATAGACTCATGCATGTTACACAGTGACAATGAATGATGACCGACAAACATAACAGAACGTCTATGTAGAGACTCTACATCCCTCCAGGTGTCATACTAGAGGGGCACATGATCAGGGGGATCAGGGGGATCAGTGGGTGGGGTGTAAAAAAATTCATCGCGAGGGCGATGATCATCTAAATAAACACCTGAAATGTCTGTACTAACAATGATGGAACTAAACCCAAGATCATCGAGAGCACTCTCATCCTCGACTAACTCAAAGATAGTGGACACGTACCTAAATAGTGGTAGCTTATCTGGAGGCTCTTTTGGTGGAGTATAGAAATACTCGTCGAGTGTGAGATAAACACCCAGAAGGCTATGCGAGACTTTGGCATTGAGATACCACTCCATGATATGTAGAATGCTTCCATAAAGTAGAAACTCATCAGGTGGCTCACCTGGAGGGGTATAATGAAATTCGTCGCAAATGCGACGACTACCAACATAGGTTCCTGGAATATCATGGTGACCTTAAATATAAGAGGAGCCATCACTGAGTACACAACACTAGATTCAAGAACCACATAGATGGGATGACTCGAAGATCTGACTAGAAGAGGTGTCGAGTATCTTGAACTCAGAAATGAATCACTCATCGGAATCTCATCCTCGCAAGGGCGTGGTGATTCAACATGAGGCTCTATATGGGAGTTTTCAAAGAACCAGTCAATAGGGTGATGGTCCTCCACATGCAAACCACCGCAAGGGGTAGTGTTCCCAACGAGGGGTGGGATGATCACCACGAGGTCAACACTAGGCTCTCGGCTCCCGATAGTAATGTCGAGGACTGACTTTCTAGCCGTCCTAAGTGAGGTGCGGAGAATGGATATACCATCACTGTGTCACTAGGTCGTTCGTCCTCGCTCTCGTGACCATGTTCACTAATCATACTAGTGTCACTCTCCACTGATATCACATGATCAAGATCGGATTCGACCCCAAAATCAAGTGGGCACTGAATCTCCTCAATATGAGAGGAATCAAAATCTAGCGTCGTGTCTCTCATGTTAGTGGGAGCACTACTAGACACATTGGTGGCTTGACCTAAATCCTTAAGTTTTTTCCTACAGGTTCCTTTTGAGGCATTCTTTATGTCATCAAAATGAACATCCAAGCGATCAAATTGATCACTGACCCATCGTTGAAATTCGGCTACCGACATATCCGTTTTCGGAACACTAGCGAGGTCACTACACGTGATGTTATCTTGATGATGGTGACCTCTATAAGGCTCTTGATATTCTTCAAGGTAATTACCTATAGAAAAATCAAAGTGTGAAAAAGGGTTAGCACGATTTCTACGAGTGACGTATTGGGGACGGGGATAATCATGATAGTATGAGGGTCCTCCCGAGGGAACTCTATGTGCATGATCAATGGTGGAATCCGGTTCTTCAAATAGAGGATTAACGAAATGAGTGGACTCGTGTTTATCAAATAAAGGATTAGAGTAGCAATTGCTACTATGATATGACATGGTGAAACATATAGGTTCTAGTCCCGCGTATTATAAACTAAGCCCGAACCTGAGGCTCACAAAAAATTGAATTTAAAAAGCAGGTATTAGTTTCATAAGCAATTGAGACGCAAATATCTCAAGTGCATGCCGAATAAACCCTGCAAGCTAAACGATTTCATGATAACACAACATATAATAATTGTATCTCATTAAATATAGTCTAAGTAACAATAAAAGAAAACAAGAACCCCAAAGTACGACTTATGGGTGTAGACATGATTCGGGGTTGCTGGTGGGAATGTGAGAGACCAAGCGGGTCTTGGAGAAACTCTGGAACAGGACTGCAATCCGAACAGGGGAAAGAGGGATGTTGGAATGCTCTGGATGTAGACTGGAGGAATACCTGGGTGACGGGTTGATGAGGGGATCGACGGAAAGGATGGAATCAGGTGTGTGGCAACCAAAGGATGGAAGGGCTGACAGCGGCTAGCGGCTTAAGGGGCTCGGGATAGGGAATCGGTATCCAGAGGAGTAATCGACATCGACACAGGATGGAAGTAGTTGATCGACGTCAGAGTCAGATGGACGGGGGCTGAACGGCGTAGGATAGAGGTGGGGGTGGGTTGATCGGTGTCGGATTGAGAGGGAAAGGGGGCTGAACGGCGTCGAACAGGGGAGGGGAACTGTGAAGCGGGGCTACTAACGGAAGAAATGGCGGGTTCTGGGAGGAAGGAATGTAATCGTTCAGCAAAGTATGCAGGAAGTGGAAGTTTTTTAACTCAATTGAGTAAAAAAAACTAAATTGTTTGTAATAAAAATATTTTTTTTATGTTGATGAACAAGTTGGTGGTACCTTATAGTCCATAGAACTTGCCTCATAAGTTTTGTGTGCCTCCTATTTTGAAATTTTTTTGTGCCTCCTATTTTGAAATGTCTATAGCGGTCACACAATCTCAACGGCATCAAAATAGATGTTAAAACCACCGGCTTAGGTTTCTCGAGATAGGAATCAACGGTTCAAATATGAAAACAACAGGCCAAAAAAATAACAGGCCAAAAAAACAACAAAATATGTCTACCATAATATTAGATAAAATAAAGAAACATTTCAACAGAAAATGGTCCCTTCAAGATAAGGAAAATATGATAGGGAGATATCGTACTAACTTGCAAATTCTACAACATCTCCTTGTAACTGACCAAAGAAAGATAGGAAATAATAATAAAGCGTGGACTTAACCTATATAAAAACATGATCTGAGATAAGTCACACCTTCAAGCATACATAACTTAGGCTTCGTTTGGCGCAGTGGTGGCGGTCGTGAACGCGGTGGTTATGAACCGCGGTTCGTGACCGCCCGACCTCACCTTAGGAACTTCATCCACTTTTATGTTCAAAACTAGTTCTTTTTCTTGGTGGTCGTCATTACCATTGTCATGTCAAACATACATTCTATAATTGTGGTGTTTTTGTCCAAACTCACCGGAGCAAAAACGACGCACCAAACGGAGCCTTAATATCCTTCTAAAATAATTAAATAAATAATACATAAAATAGCCATACAGAATAACCAAATGATTAAAAAAAGAAGTCTGCATCACTTTCTTGAGACAAGAACTTCCTAAATGAGTCCTTCCAATGAAGAATGAGAATAATAGCTAATGCATGATTCTGGTTGTTTCTCCTAAGTTGAGAAATAAAACATAATGTCTAAAAAGAGTGTAATATAAATTCAATCATCAAAAAGTAAGGAGAAAAACCCACAAACTGGCATTCTTCCTACGCGAGTCTTCAGAGCTCTACATGGAGTTTTATGTGGCGGAAAACAGAGCGCAACTAAACAAAATGAAGTGACAACATACGATGGTGCATGGATGTTGACAGTTTGTAGTGCGTAAAATCAAGCCCTTTCTCCATCGACATGGATTTGAATGTCATCATCATTCACAATGGATGAGGCCAGCTACATTCTACCTCGGAGAACACATCCCTCTCACTAACCAAATGCATGGAAGTATGTGTTTTGTTTGCTCAATTATTTTCTGGTGTTAATGGAATTAAGTTGGAGAATTGTGATGCTCTAAGACCAATGGGTGGATCCATGTAATGAAATATGAGGACTTTAAAAATTCTAAGGAGACGGTGGAAGGACAACCCTAAATTTGGGAAGCGGGAAATAGAAGATTATAAAGTATAAATTAACAAAGAAATATGCTAATACCTGCACGATGTTCCCAACATTTTCCAAGGAATGTTGTGTATCTTTTATCCATGTCATGTACAATTAATTTCTCAACATATTATAAATAGACTTCTCGGTTTCTAAAATCATTCATCAAAAGTTGTATTAATTGCATGAAAGGTTCACTAACATAGCTCTACAGTGCCCTTAAATTGTTGAATAGTTATTTCTCTTGTTTCAAACTTGTGAATTACATGTCAGAATAGAAGCAACCCAGCAGAAAAAGGTTCACACTTCTATCCCCAAACCACCTTGTTATCTCATATTTCAAACATTTTATATTTGCTTTCAAGTAAAAAAAATGTACTTTTTAATCAAATGAAGAAAACTAATGTTGACGGGAAACAGGCACAATGCAATCAGTATGCTTTTGATAAACATTTTTTTATTTGTTATAGCAAAACTTGAAGACAAAAATTGCCTACGAATTAAGATAAAGGCTCCGTTTGGCGGAAAATCTTTTGCTCCGGGCATCGTGCCCTCCTCTATGAATGGGTTTAAAAAGCCTTTTCAAAAAATAAGCCGGGCCCACTCTCGCCTCCTCTCGACGAAAAAACAGCAGGGCGACGGGGATGATGCAGGTTTAACGTAGGCGACGGCCAGTTCCGCTCTTCCGCGGCCTTCCTCCTCGCCGGCGAAGTCACACCTCTCGACGGAGAAAGCCATTGTTGCCGGCACCCGCGGCGCCAGAGCAGTAACCGGAGGTGTGTTTTCTGCCACTAAAACTAGGTATAAACTTTACGTTTTCCCGCGGCCTCACCTCTTTGCGGACTCGATGTATGTGTAGTTTATGATTGGGCAAGTGTTTTTCAAGATCAAGCTGGTTACCGAGCATTCTCGCCCGCAACATGTCCTTGGAAAAGGGTTTCATTGAGAAGGGGAGTACTAAAATGGGGTCACCAGTGCTGAAATGGATAAAGGCAGTGATGTAAGCCTGCAACAAGTGTTATTGATTTTTTCATGTTTGTACAACTTTATTTGTTCAAAATGCAGGTTGGACGTCAGTCAACTGTATTATTAAAGTACTACTGTATTTGTTTAATCTGTACCACTGTATATGGATCTAATGTGTGTTATAATTTGCTACAGTTCAAAAATGAAAATCCTACTTTCCTTGTTGTCCATTCAGAAGAAAAGGCATATGTTTTGTATTGTGATTATGCACACAAAACCGGATTTAGTGTTCGTAAAGAACACATTGTTTACTGGACTCACACTAGAATTATCAAAATGCGTGAATATAGCTGCTCCAAGGCCGGAAAGAAGCACACAAAACCGTCACCAATTAAATATCGCAAATTAGACACTCGAACCGGTTGTCTTGCTTGCTGTCATTTTAGAACTGATAAAAATGGTCAGAACTGGACAGTTGATAAGTTTGTGGAGGAGCATAATCACCCCCTTGCAGTGGAGAAACAGAAGCATTTGTTAAGGTCAAATCGAAAGGTATCAGAAATACAGGGCAATCTTATAAAAAATATGACAGGGGCTGATATAAAAACCGTGCAAGCGTACAATTTTCTCTCTGAAGAAGTTGGGGGTTTTGAAAATGTCGGTTTCAGCAAGGTTGATGTCTATAACTATGTCCAACGAGCTAAAAAAACTTTAATTGAAAATGGTGACTCGTTTAGTTTGTTAAAGATGCTACAAACAAGACAACTTGAGGATAATATGTTCTCATATGATTGTTACGGTGATTGACTACGATTGTTACAGTGATGTTATTATTTTTGACACTACTTACAGATTAAATAAATACAATTTGGCGTGCGCTCCATTCATTAATGTTAACAATCATTGGCAGAGTGTTTACGTCGGTTGCACTTTCATTGCAGAGGAGACCATTGATTATTTTTATTGGGTTTTTGAGACATTTCTTAAGTTCGTTGGTGGGAACAACCCATAACTATTTTCACTGACCAAAATTAGGCTATGGCGGTTGCTATTAAGCGTGTTTTCACCACCAGCCGACATCGATTGTGTCAATGGCACATCTCCAAGAAAGCTCCTTCCAAAGTTCATTGTTTCAACCATGACAAAGGTGTTCGAGGTTTATTCTACCAATGCATGAGCAAGTGTGACTGTGAGTTCGAGTTTGATCGCTATTGGAATGAGATGATGTTGAAAGGAAGCTTACATGACAACAGATGGTTGAGGGACCTATATGCAGTTAGGAGAAAGTGGTCAACTGCCTACAATAAGGATGTGTTGGATCTCGACATTTTGTCGACTCAATGGAGCGAATCTGCAAACCATGGATTGCATGGTTGTTCCAAGGCAACTAACTCTATTGTAGAGTGCTTCATCGGTTTGGAGAAACTATTTTCGACGTGGCGGAGAGCTGAGTTCGATGAAGATTTTAAGTGCACACAGGGTAGCGTTTGTTTAAAATATAAAGGTTTCCTCCCTTTGAAGCGGGCTTCAAAGGTTTACACCAGAAAAATATTCTCTATCTTCGAGAAATCATTCATGGAGGGGGCTGTTGGGGTTAGCATAGTCGATGAGATGAGATACGAGGATGATAGTATTTCATATGTGACCTCACTTGGTGACGAAGATCAAGACGGTAAAAGATGGTTTGTAAACTTAAATGGTAGTACATGCGAAGTTTAATGTTCTTGTCGAGAATTTGAAACCAAAGGTATTCTATGTAAACACGTTTTGCGGATTTTCATTCTTAAAAATGTAAAGCAGATTCCCGCCCAATATTTACTCAAACGATTCAGTTTGAATGCTAAGAAAGGTATTTACCTTCCATGCACACCCGCAATGGCCCAATGCGAATCAAATGTGATTTTCAGGAACCATTTAATGAGGTTTACATATGACTTAGCTCTCCAAATTGAGAGCTTCCAACCGGCAAGGGAACTTGTTATGACTTTCATGAATGATTTGGCCCGGAGGGTTGAAGTTATGGTCATTGGGGATGACAATGTGAACGTAAAAAATGACACAAAATTAAGGGACCCGCCGACAAAGCGGCCAAAAGGCGTTTCGAACACACGACCTAAAGCACATTGGAAGTAAAACAATAAAATTCCAAGTACTGTTTTTCCTATTTCAAATTTTTCCAAAAAACTTGATTTTTATTTTGTCATAGCAATTTAATAAAACTTATGTTTTCAATTGTAGGAAAGAAAATTGCAGCGAAGAAAAGAGCAGTTCCGGAGCACAATTTCCTCGATTCTCCAATTCTTGCGCATCAATCAACTCCATCTGCCAATCCTACAGATTTTGTTCCTTAAGAAATCTTTGAGTTGGATTTGTCGTTTAATTTTTCGAGCATCCCAGATATCTTCAAACCATGAAGCGAAACATGTTTTATAATATTCTTTTTTGGGGGAAATTTGTGAACAGAACACCTATTATTTTAAGAAATCTTAATGATGAATTGAAAATGTTGTTCAAGTGACTTGTCTAGTTGTCTTGTGACCAATTCTATTTTCTTATTTTTAAGCACAACAAGTTGGTTTGCTGGATGTACACTGTCACGACCCGTCTCGATAAAAGTCAGAGTGCGCTTAGGGGCGGGCCGTGATGTCACAGGCATGGGCGAAAAGAAATTCATGTCTGCTAAGGCGGGAACATAAATACTACAAAATAGATACTTTTGAGTAAAACAGGTTGATTAAATGCGGAAGCTTTAAAATATGATAGCTTAAAACAGGTGCACATGCATTTTTGCAGAAAAACTTATGATACAAGTTTTGGAACAAATTTTTTTGCAGTGATCATCGCAGATAAATGAGCATGCAAATATGTCAAATTCTAGTACATATAATATTTAGCCTAGCAGTTGTCCATGAAATATGAGAAAATGGTTGATCGTAATTATTTCATAAAAGAAATATCCGACAGATAATGAAATAAAACATAAACACAAAACTTGAAGCTTGACGCAGATCGGCTCAGGAAGCAGGCGGCGCAGGCACGAGCGCTAAGGTAAATTCCAAAACAAGCGGGAAAAACCTCAAAACACTGAAATAAACAGGAGCAAAACAAAATAAAATACGAGCAGAGGAAACCGAATATTTTTGTACCGGTTTTCATGAGCAGGCTAACAAGACAGGCAAGCAAGTGAGTCAAGCAAAAATATCTAGAATTATCAGACTACTTCGGGGTAAAGCGTACAAAGATGATCATGTAATAACATAAGTTGTAACAAGTGAAAGTGTAGGTGTTTTTGTTTGATGCACATGATTCATGATTCAGACAGATTCAAATACGGATTCAGGAGATTCAGAAATTTAAGCTCGCTATGACCGGTCCTTTGTTCCCATTAGGAATTCAAGAGAGATCCCAAGTCAAGGAGTTGCATCAATTAAAACCCTACAGTTCAATTGTGTACTTGTGTTATTAATGAAATAATTCATGATTGAGTGATTCTGGCAGATCAAGGCATATGACCAAATACCGATTCAAATATACAAGAGTAGATTTTACCAATGTGAAGCGGGAGGAATCAAGTTATAAAACCTTATTTAACCAAGTCTTGCATCCAAGCATGCCTACGAAGCAAAAAGGGCCTGATGACACCCAAACTAGATAGAGAGCTTTGAAACTTGCGGGTTCAAGTATTGACGAGTGATAAGATTACAACGCGCCAATTTCTAGGGTACCAAGTATTCACTCAGGTTGATCCATTTCAAGACACGATTATCTTCTAAGTAAACATGTGTACGATCCGAACATGATAGAAAAACACCGATCATATATTTGCTCACCAGAAATCATTACTATTATTATCATGACGCTTGTTACGCATGCTCAACAATCTATCATTCCTTGAATTATTCATCAAATAAGGAATTCATTCATCTAGGTGACAATCCAAAAAACATCATTTATGTTCACAAATTCGTGTCATTTCAAACATGTGAAACCTCAAACTACTAACAAGTCGATTCGGGCATTCAAGATCTAAGCTTATATGACGAAACATGCATTCAAAAGTAAATCATAAAATTTCAAGAACAGACACATAAATTGAAGCTCAATGTTTGCAAGAGAGGAGGATCTCTACTTGCCTTAAGGTGAGGCTGAAACTGACGGCGGCGGCTAAGCGGCGCAAACAAAAATCAGAAACTCTAGTTAAACCTGTTCAGGAACAACGAAAGCGATGTAGCATAATTTACTACGCTAATACAAACATTCTACGACGTAGAAAATAAACAAAGAGGGTTTAGGAATTACCTCCCTCAAAGGTGAGGGAAGAAGAGATTACCACGCGGAAATCAGAATTTGGCGGCGCTTAAGCTTGGAGAAACCCTAAATCGGAGAGGGTTTTGCGTGATCCCACCAATTAAATCGAGGAGCGGCACCGGAAATCATGAACAAACCACGGTTAGACGATTATAGGATGGCAAAAATCTGAAATCACAAATATATCCGAAATTTGGAGAGCAAACTTTCCAGAAAAATTAGAGAAATTAGAATAGAGGAGGAATCTTATCCAAAGAAAGCCAAATTCGGCCCAAGGAGGAGAGGGGAGAAAACCCTAGCTGATCCCCTCGCAATACACCAGCCAAAACGACGGGGAAGAGGGGAGGGGTTGCCGACACTTGGAAGAGAGGGAAAAGGGCTGCTGGAGGGTTGCTGTCGGCCAGAGTAGGAGGAGAAGGAGTCGGCCATGGCAGAAGAAGGAGAAGGACCAGGGGGGCGTCGGTGCCTGGAGCAGGAGGAGGAGAAGGAGGAGGCGACGTCGGCCATGGCAGGAGGAGCAGCAGGTGCCGGCGTGCAGGGAGGCGCCAACAGCTGAAATCGGGAGCGGGGGGGGGGTGCACGCAGGAGGAGCACCGGACGGGAGATGGGAGCCCTAGCTGAGCGGGGTCGGGATCATTGACACAATCAATAGTCTTCTATTTTCTTGGAGATGTGTCATTGACACAATCGATGTCGGCCGGTGGTGAAAACACGCTCAATAGCAACCGTCATAGCCTAATTTTGGTCAGTGAAAATAGTTATGGGTTGTTTCCCACTAACGAACTTAAGAAATATCTCAAAAACCCAACAAAAAGAATCAATAGTCTCCTCTGCAATGAAAGTGCAACCGACGTAAACACTCTGACAATGATTGTTAACATCAATAAATGGAGCGCACGCCAAATTGTATTTATTTAATCTATAAGTAGTGTCAAAAATAATAACATCACTGTAACAATCGTAGTCGATCTTACCGCACTCATCCATCCAAAAAAAACTAGTCAACCTATTTACTTCATCTGTCTGGACTTCGTATGAGAACATATTATCCTCAAGTTGTCTTGTTTGTAGCTCGTTGGACATAGTTATAGGCATCAACCTTGCTGAAACGGACATTTTCAAAACCCCCAACTTCTTCAGAGAGAAAATTGTACGCTTGCACGGTTTTTATACCAGCCCCTGTCATATTTTTTATAAGATTGTCCTGTATTTCTGATACCTTTCGATTTGACCTTAACAAATGCTTCTGTTTCTCCACTGTAAGAAGGTGATTATGCTCCTCCGCAACCTTAGCAACCGTCCAGTTCTGACCATTTTTATCAGTTCTAAAATGACAGCAAGCAATACAACCGGTTCAAGTGTCTAATTTGCGATATTTAATTGGTGATGGTTTTGTGTGCTTCTTTCGGCCTTGGAGCAGCTATATTCACGCATTTTGATAATTCTAGTGTGAGTCCAATAAATAATGTGTTCTTTACGAACACTAAATTCGGTTTTGTGAGCACAATACAAAGCATATGCCTCTTCTTCTGAATGGACAATGGGGAAAGTTGGATTTTCATTTTTGAACTGTAGCAAATTATAATACACATTAGATCCATATACAGTGGTACAGATTAAACAAATATAGTAGTACTTTAATAATACAGTTGACTGACGTCCAACCTGCATTTTGAACAAATACAGTTGTACAAACATGAAAAATTCAATAACACTTGTTGCAGGCTTATATCACTGCCTTTATCCATTTCAGCACTGTTGAACCCCATTTCAGTACTCCCCTTCTCAATGGAACCCTTTTCCAAGGACATGTTGCGGGCGAGAATGCTCGGTAACCAGCTTGATCTTGAAAAACACTTGCCCAATCACAAACTACACATACATTTAGTCCGCAAATAGGTGAGGCCGCGGGAAAACGTAAAGTCTATACCTAGTTTTAGTGGCAGAAAACACACCTCCGGTTACTGCTCTGGCGCCGCAGGTGCCGGCAACAATGACTTTCCCCGTCGAGAGGTGTGACTTCGCCGGCGAGGAGCAAGGCCGCGAAAGAGAGAAACTGGCCGTCGCCTACGTTAAACCTGCATCATTCCCGTCGCCCTGCTGTTTTTTCGTCGAGAGGAGGAGGCGAGAGTGGGCCCGACTTATTTTTGAAAAGGCTTTTTAAACCCGTTCATAGAGGAGGACACGATGCCCGGAGCAAAAAAAAAAAACCGTTTGGCGCGACGTTTTTGCTCCGGTGAGTTTGGACAAAAAAGCAACCATCACAGAAAGTATGTTTGGCATGACAACGGTTACGACCACCGTGAAGAAAATAAAGCTAGTTTTGAACATAAAAGTGGATGAGGTTCCTTAGGTGAGGTCGAGCGTTCGCGAACGACGATTCATAACCACTGTGTTCGCGACCGCCGTCGTCGTGACAAGCGGACCCAAAGTTTATGGATGCTCCTTTGTCTTCAATTATTTTGATATACTTCACAAGCAAAATGTCTTAATTTGTCATTTGAGTTGCCTTTTATTAAAGAACCAGTGATGTAGTTGACTGCCAGATTGAATGTGACATTTAACTGAGGAATAAAACTATATATATATATCTATACTACTATATAAGAAAATAGGCTTATCGGTGTAATGCCCTGCCAATCAATAACCACCGTCCGATCTAACAATGAAATTTCTCTATTTAAACCCAGCCGTCCGATCTGATTTCATCACAACATCTCAGCCGTTCGATCAACCTGGAACGTTGATTCAATCTCGACCGTCCATTTTTTTCCCTAGGTCTCCTAAACCTACCTTGATAGGGTGTCTTAAACCTATAAATTTTATAGGACCCCTACCTTACAAAGTGAAATTACTATCTTACCCCCACTATTTTGAAAAAAAACAGGTTGCGGGCGGGGCAGGCCTGTGGGCCCCGCTTATTATAGTTATAGGGTCTTGAGCGGGGTTTAAACTGTTTTTTAATTTAAAAATTATAAATTTTTTAAAGAATGCAGCCGCCCGGGATCGAAGTGGCGACCTCCCATACAGGAATGTAAACCTTTACCACTCTGCCTACAATGGAGATGTGAAGATCCTAGAACTATTTTATACATATAATAATAAATTGATATACATATTATGCCCATGGGTTATGTTTTGTGCAAATTTTTTATATAGCATTAATTTTTTTTCTTTCTAATATATATATATATATATATAAAACGGTTCAACCCCGGTTAAATCGGTTGGACCGATTCGACCTTGAACCTCTCCCTCTGCCGGTTCGATGCCCGGTCCGATTTTCAAAACCTTGATATTATTTTTTTTTAAACATTTTAAAAAAACTTGCTTTTTTTTAAAAAAACACATTTAAAAATCACATCATCCGTGAATTCTATTTCTTTAAAATGAATTTAAATTTATTAATTAAATTAATCATTATTAATTATGAGTCGGGCACCCCGAAGCCTGTCGGGCGCCCCGATGCCCGCCGGTGCGGGCGAAGCCCGCCGTGGGGGAGGGCGAAGCCCGCCGCTGCTGGCCGGGTACTGTCGCGCGGGGCACGGGGGGCCCCCCGTGCACTATCACTCGTATATATATATATATATACGAGTGACAGGCACAGGGCTCCGCCCCTACTGCCAAGCGCGACAGTACCCGGCCGGCGACGGCGGGCTTCGCCTGCACCCGGCCGGCTTCGCGTGGGCGGGCTTCGCCCGCCCCCGGCCCACGACGGCAGGCCCCCGGCGACACTAGGCCCCCGACCCGCTACGCCCATGACGCTCCGGGTTGCGCCTGCATCAAGCCTGTTGCGTCTACAACATATACATATGAGTACTCAAAATGACCGCACAAAAATTTTAATTAATATTTTATAATTGTTATTTTTCAAAAACATTTATATTTTAACAAAAAATCATTTTAAAGTAGGTCTAGGAGGTCTAATGATTACCTACCATAGTAGGTCTAGGAGGTCTACTAAAAAAGCTTTTGGATTTTATGAATTTCCATCATTATTTTTATTATAGGGATATAGTGTAATTACACAAATAGCTATTATATTTTATGAATTTTCATTTTTTCATAAAATATGTTAAGTCATTTGAGTAAAAGAATGAGGCTATATTTGATAATTTTGAATGTTGCACCAAAGGCAAGTTCTTGTATATGGTAGTTAAAGATATATATATACCAAAGAGTGTATTAGAGCGGCTTAAAGCAATCAAAACCCTAATTACATGAATCCTATGTACCAAGCAGAAACCGATCAAACCCCAATTGAAATCGAAGTCATGAAAAACAAAACCCTAAACACGGCAAGAGTCATTACCTCAGAACGGCATCCTCGATGGACGTAAACGGGCGCTTGAAGTCGGGATTGCAGACATTCATTACATCTTGGTGCACCATCTCCGCCTCAACCGCGTTTCCCAGCCGCACCCTTGCAGGCGCCACAGTCGGAGGCGGTGGAGGCGCTGTAGCCGCCGCTACCGGAGGCTGCTGGTGCTGCTGTTGCTGGTGGTGTTGCGGCTGGTGTTGCGGCTGAAGGTGGATCGGCCGCATCCCAGGCGCGCGGAGATGGGCGTCGATGTTGGAAGGGAATCTGGCCATGGCCTGCTGCTGTTGCTGCTGCTGCCGTTGCATCAGTAGCAGCTGCTGCTGCCGCTGCTGCATCAGGAGCTGCTGCTGTTGCAGAGCCAGCGCCTTCTTCCCTTCTTCTTCCATTCCTCTCTCTCTCTCTCTCTCTCTCTCTCTCTCTCTCTGCCCACCTACTTACACCATTAGGCTGTTCTGGTTTACCAAGCTCGGCTCATGGTCCCATGGTTGAGCCGGATTATTCTGTTCGAGCGGCCGAGTCAGCTCCGTGCCCAATCATGCGATGCCACGTACGCAAATCAAATGCGCTTCGCAAGGGTGCTGCTATAAGACTGCAGTTTGTATATTCATTTTTAGTAAAAGTGTTAAACACTAAAGTTGTATATCTCGTCCTGATCTACAATTTTCTTGTTGAACACTTTTCCTAAAAATGTATGGACAAGTCGTATTTCCAAAAATTCGTTATAGTCATTCTCATATTTTAATCCAAGCGGCAATACGTCTTGTGCGTGCATTTTTAGGAAAAGTGTTCAACACGAAAGTTGTAGATCTCGTCGAGATCTACAACTTTCGTGTTGAACACTTTTCCTAAAAATAAATGTACAAGACGTATTTTCAAAAGACGCGTAATAACTCGTACAAATTGAGTGTGAATAGCCAAAACTGCGGTGCTAATAGCAGCGCCCTTTCGCAATATATATACGAAATAATAGAATTGTGCTTCATTTATTCGCTCAAAACTCAAGGTTGATTTAGGGTCAATCAGCATCTTCGCATGTGCTATGCCCGTAGGCCGGCGGGCGAACATGCGGCAGGCGGCTACATGATAGCTCTTCATCTTAAGAGTCTTTTTGTTCATAGATGTTATGAAATGTAAATATTGAGCGGGTAATTTTAATTTCAAAAATTACAAGGTGCAAGTTGTAATTACGCAAATTTTTAGGGACGATCCCGGTAAATAACCCAGAAAAAACCTTATCCTTCGTGTTTTCATTTACACCAAAAATAACTGAGAATAAAGTGAGAAATTATATTATTAGCATTTACAAATGATGCATTTACAAGGAATGACGGTGGCGGTCGTGAACGTGGTGGTTATGAACAGTCATTCGTGAACGCCCGACCTCACCTAGTGCCTGTTTGACGCGACGTTTTTACTCCTCTGAGTTTGGACAAAAACGCAATCATCATAAAATATGTGTTTGGCACGATAATGATTATGACCGCCACCAAGAAAAAAATACTAATTTTGAACATAAAAGTGATAGAGTTCCTTAGGTGTGGTCGGGCGTTCGTAACCACTGTGTTCACGACCGCCACCGCCGTACCAAACAGGCCCCTAATGAACTTCATTCATTTTTATATTCAAAACTAGCTTTAATTTCTTGGTGGCGGTCACAACTATTATCATGTCAAACATGCATTCTATGCCGGTGATGTTTTTGTCCACATTCACCGGAGCAAAAACGTCGCGCCAAACAGAGCCAGAGCCTAGTAAGTCTCTAAACTTTATATACTTTGTGTTGGGGTCCCCCTAAAAGGCTTCGGGTTGAGTCGAACCAAGTGTTTCTCATCACAGCCTCGCCCGGACCCGCTTGACGGCCCCAATTTTATGTTTGGTCTTAATCCCGCGGCTAAGCAGCTTCGCGCTTCCTCTTGTTCCTTAAGAACCGCTCAAAAGCGCTTGTGCTCGCTCATGTTCCGTAAGAGCGCTTGCGCTCGCTCATGGTCCGTAAGAGCGCTTCCGCTCGCTAATGGTCCGTAAGAGCGCTTCCGCTCGCTCCTGCTCCGTAAGAGCGCTTACGCTCGCTCCTGCTCCAGAGGAGCGCTTCCGCTCCCTCCTGCTCCGTAGGAGCGCTTCCGCTCGCTCCTGCTCCGAACTAGCGCTTCCGCTCGCTCCAGCTCCGTACGAGCGCTTCTGCTCGCTCCTGCTCCGTAAGAGCGGTTCCGCTCGCTCCCGCTCCGTAAGAGCGGTTCCGCTCGCTCATGGTCCGTAAGAGCGCTTCCGCTCGCTCGTGCTCCGTAAGAGCGCTTCCGCTCGCTCTTGCTCCGGAGGAGCGCTTCCGCTCGCTCCTGCTCCGTACGAGCGCTTCCGCTCGCTCCTGCTCCGTAAGAGCGCTTCCGCTCGCTCCTGCTCCGGAAGAGCGCTTCCGCTCGCTCCTGCTCCGTACGAGCTCTTCCGCTCGCTCGTACTCCGGAAGAGCGCTTCCGCTCCCGCTTGCTTCCGCTCCCGCTTGCTTTCGCTCGCTCCTGCTCCGCAGGAAGCGCTCCCGCTTGCTTCCGCTCCCCGGGGAAAGCTTCCGCTCTCGTATGATCCTCAAGAGGCGCCACTATCATCCATCGCCGGCCACTGCCACCACCATGGAGGCTGCCCCAAGCTGCCCAGCGTGACCAGGGGACAAACTCGTAATAATCTCAAAGTTGACGATTTGTGTGCCACGAATCAAGCATTCCCATTCGCTCGTCCAGAAATCGGCATGGCGCAGTTACCAGAACGCCCTCCTCAAAAACTATAAAAGGGGGGAAATGCCTTCATTTGAAGGGACTTTTGGCACTGTGGAGAAGAAAGAGCTCTTGAGTTTTCCGGCAATGACTCTTGGAAGATCTTCATTGACCTTCGAGCTACCCTCAGAGATCTCCCTCAGTACTCCATCTTTACTTCAAGAACTTGGGAGGATCTCGGTGGCTTGGATCCAGGCTGCTCCGCAGCGCTCTGTTCCCGGCTGTCCCGCAGCGCTCTGCTCCAGGCTGCTCCGCAGCGCTCCGCTTCAGGCTGCTCCGCAGCGCTCCACTCTAGGTTGCTCCGCTCCGCAGCGCTCTGGTCCCGGCTGCTCCGCAGCGCTCCGCTCCAGGCCGCTCCGCAGCGCTCCGCTCCAGGCCGCTCCGCAGCGCTCCGCTCTGCAGCGCTCCGCTCCGCAGCGCTCCGCTCCAGGCCGCTTTGCGCAGCTCCGCCCAAAGCTGCCTCAAAGCACGCTTCACCATGCTCGTCTCCCGAGGACTTAACAAAATCTCTGTAACAAGCGATGACATGTCACCCTCGAAAAACAACTCTCTGTAACTCACAACACTAGTGGATCATTCAGAACTGGGCTAGGCCCCATGGTTTTTTCTCTTTTTGGGTTTTCCACGTAAAAATCCTGTTGTCTACTGTTGGTTCTCATTTTTGATTGTTTGCACGTTCGGCTCACTCTCGAGCTAAGGAGGTTCAGCTCGACCGACCCAGGAGAGCGTTGAACGACCCGCAACAGTTTGGCGTCGTCTGTGAGAACAAAGTTCCTAACTCTCCAAAGATTCTAGGAAGATAGTGCTCATCAGCAGTACTCTTGACCAACAATGATGACCAGAAGAAGCACATGCACTGCCGACGGAGCAGCTCCGGGGATGCATGCCAAATACGCTCCTAACAACTCGCTCGCCTATGGCGTGCCGCCACTCGATGGAGTCAGGGTGGCGGTGGCAGCTGCTGCTGAGGAACTCATGCACGTGATAGAAGAGCGACAAGCTGAGATGCTAGCTCTAATGGGGAACCTCGGGGCCACCCACACCCTCATTCTCGTTGACGCCCAAATTGCTCGGCCTCCGACAATCCCCGATCAAAACTCCCAAAGCAAGGCTCTTGAGGTGAAGGTCGCTAACCCCGACGTCAACCCTGGATAACAAGCTTTCCAAACTCTGGGAAATTCGGCTCAACTATGAAGCAAAAACACCTCGCTCCCACGCTGCAGAGCATCACACTCCCGCGTTGCAGGGCACTTCACTCCCACGCTGCCGAGCATCACGCTCCCGCGTTGGAGGGCACTTCTCTCCCACGCTGCAGAGCATCACGCTCCCGCGTTGTAGGGCACCTCGCTCCCACGCGGCAGAGCATCATGCTCCCGCGTTGCAGGGCACTTCGCTCCCACGCTGCTGAGCATCACGCTCCCGCGTTGCAGGGCACCTCGCTCCCACGCTGCAGAGCATCATGCTCCCGCGTTGCAGGGCACTTCGCTCCCACGCTGTCCAGCATCATGCTCCCGCGTTGTAGGGCACGTTGCTCCCACGCTGCAGAGTATCATGCTCCCGCGTTGCAGGGCACCTCGCTCCCACGCTGCAGACCATCATGCTCCCGCGTTGAAGGGCACTTCGCTCCCACGCTGTCGAGCATCACGCTCACGCATTGCAGGGCACTTCGCTCCCACGCTGCCGAGCATCATGCTCCCGTGTTGCAGGGCACTTCGCTCCCACGCAGCAGAGCATCATGCTCTCACGTTGCAGGGCACCTCGCTCCCACGTTGCAGAGCATCATGCTCCTGCGTTGCAGGATACTTCTATCCCACACTGCAGAGAATCATGCTCTCGCGTTGCAGGGCACTTCCCTCCCACAATGCATAGCATCTGGCTCCCGCGTTGCAGGGCACCTCGCTCCCACGCTGCAGAGCATCTCGCTCCCGGACTGCATAATATCTTCACTAAAGTGAAAGCCCCAAGTCCTCCTACGGATACCAATCAGGACGAATATCGAGTCTCCTGTGTTATTTAATAAAAATGCACTCCGGGTCCACTAACACGGCCAAGACAAGGGAGCAAGCATCCATTTGCATGACGGCCCAAACATACGCCTTCAGGCTTAGCCAAAAGAAATATTTAAAGCCGCAAAATGAAATATTGTAGCGCATCCTCGACCGCACTCCTCATCAAAGTGCAGCCCTAGGCTTACCACTCCCTTTTAGGGGAGCGACGCCTCTCTGCGCTCGCGCCTACCCGCGTGCCTCCCCGCTCGCGCGCCATCCCGTGTCCGCCCAACAAATCTCCAAGTGGCATGGCGACAATCTCTGATAAGATGGTGGCCAACCCTCCGCATCGACAGCGAGTCCGAGCCATTCGGCTGCTCGGGTCCTACCCCCCTCATGATCGGACAGGAACCACGTTCCCTCAACAAATCTTCAAATGAAAAGATAAAAGCCTCCGACAAGATGGAGCAACACTCCGAACCGCGAAAAGTCCCGCGCTCAAGGTGTAGCACGAGCGTGTGCTTCCCGGGCATGGCAGGCCACACCTAGTGGAGCGGCCGCGTATAGCCGCGCTCCCGGAAGCACAGCAGTACCTAGGGTGCGGCAGCACCGCGCCCCGGGTGCAGCAGCGTCGCGCTGTCCGGGCGCGGCAGCGCCGCACACCCCGTGCGCGGCAAGGCCCCGCCCTGTGCGCGGCAGGCGCAGCCAGCGCGCGGCAGTGTCGTGCACTGCTTGCGCGCGGCCTCATTGCCCGTGCGGCAGTGACGCGCACTACCCGCGTGGCAGTGTCGCGCACTGTTCACATGCTTCCCGCACGCGGCAGTGTCGTGCACTGCCAGTGTGCGGCAGTGTCGCGCAGTCCATGCGCGGTAGCGCCGCGACCCATGCGCGGCTGCGCCGCGCCTTTCCTGAGTTATGGTAAGCTCAGGTGCGCGCCCCCCGCTCCCTTTGCGCATTTTCTGGGCCCGGCGCACCGCTTTGAGGTGAAGCGTGCTCAGGTGCGCTCCCCTACGCCCCATGCGCATGCTACGTCGCGGACGAGCTTCCGCGTGATATTCTTCGCACCGAGCAAAAACCTCCTCTCTTGCGACCGTGGTAAGTTTCTCCTTCCGGACAGTGGCGATCCTCCCTCGCAAAGGCTCCGTCAATTTTTCCACCCCGGTTCTGTAATCGCCTAGCGCAATTTATAGAGCGCGAGGGCCGTCATGTCGAAACACTCCCCCGCGGACTCCCGATGAGTGGAAGAAATTTTCGGACTATCGATTGCAAATCTCGGCCTCCGAAAACTGGGGGGCAATTGTTGGGGTCCCCGTAAAAGGCTTCGGGTTGAGTCGAACCAAGTGTTTCTCATCACAGCCTCGCGGCCCTCGCCCGGACCCGCTTGACGGCCCCAATTTTATGTTTGGTCTTAATCCCGCGGCTAAGCAGCTTCGCGCTTCCTCTTGTTCCTTAAGAACCGCTCAAAAGCACTTCTGCTCGCTCATGTTCTGTAAGAGCACTTGCGCTCGCTCATGGTCCGTAAGAGCGCTTCCGCTCGCTAATGGTCCGTAAGAGCGCTTCTGCTCGCTCCTGCTCCGTAAGAGCGCTTCCGTTCGCTCCTGCTCCGGAGGAGCGCTTCCGCTCACTCCTGCTCCGTAGGAGCGCTTCCGCTCGCTCCTGCTCCGTACCAGCGCTTCCGCTCGCTCCAGCTCCGTACGAGCGCTTCCGCTCGGTCCTACTCCGTAAGAGCGGTTCCGCTCACTCCTGCTCCGTAAGAGTGGTTTCGCTCGCTCATGGTCCGTAAGAGCGCTTCCGCTCGCTAATGGTCCGTAAGAGCGCTTTCGCTCGCTCGTGCTCCTTAAGAGCGCTTCTGCTCGCTCCTGCTCCGGAGGAGCGCTTCTGCTCGCTCTTGCTCCGTAGGAACACTTCCGCTCGCTCCTGCTCCATACGAGCGCTTCCGCTCGCTCCTTGATAATTAGTTTTTAGTCATCGTTTTTAGGTTAGTTTATTATGTTATTTGCGTTTTTATTTTTATCTTTTGTTATATTTTATGCATGTTTTTGTTATTTTGTTATTTTCTTATGTTTTATATTATGTTATGTTTTAATTTCATGTTTTTATATTTCTTAAGCTAATTTTATGTAATGTTTTATTTTATGTTTTAGTTTTATATTTTTTTTCCTAACTAATGCTAATGTTTCATTTTATTTTGTAGGAATGTTGACGCCGCCATCGTCGCGCCGTCAATATTCATGCGCAACGCCATGCCCGCAAGCTTGCATGAAGTCCACGCCATCGCCGCCAAGTTGCAACTCGTCACCTAATCATAGCAGCCCGCCCCTCTAATTGCCGGCCAACCATGCAAGTGCAGCCCGTCCATTTCAGTCCAAACACAGCTGGCCACCTTTGGAGAATTGTTGCTGCCACCTACATGTTGATGAACCAAGCAGCCCCTTCATTTAATTCCAGCATGCACTCTCCAATTTTGCATGCACTATCTCTTTTATTATTTTTTCTCTCTCCATTTAATTATGCATGGCATTTCTCTCTCATCCAATTCATGCTTTGGCCGAACCACTCCCTTCTCTCTCTCTCCTTTTTGTTTTCTTTTTTCTTTTTAAATTCCTCATCCTTTCCCCCTTTTTATTTTCTATTTTATTTTATTTCTATTTTAAATAACATACAATGAACCTCTCCTTCCTCTCTCTTCCCATTTAATACCATTCATGCATCTCTCCATTCATGCACCTTCTCCTCCATCTAGAACCTTCCCCATCTTCTATATAAGGAGCCCATTCTTCATGCTTGAGGGTTGAATTTTTGGGAGGGACTTTTGGGCAAGAGAGAGAGATCAAGAGAGGATTGTACTTTTGTTCTAATTTTCCAAGTTTTGTAAGCTTTCTTTTTAGAATATTGTAATCTTGTTCTTAGTAGTATAGTATTGTTCTTCTATTTCCTTGTACTTTTCTTCTTCAATTTAATGAAAATGTTCTCTTTCTACGATATTATCGTTTCTATTTCCATTATGCGTAACTAATTTTCCGTTAGCGTTTGATCAAGAGGATCCATGAAATGAGATGAGATTTCTTTTTATATCTTAGTTTTGCTTTTGTTTAAATTATTCTCGATCCTTCTTTGATTTTTTTTTTACGTCGACTCCGTATTTCCGGTATACGGTAGTAGGCCCTTGATCTCATTTCATAATAGTCGAGAGACTCATTGATTTGAAAGATCACTCAAAGAAGGAAGGAGTTGCACGCACCCCTAGAGATAGGATGACGTAAATCCTCCGGATTGGAGTCAAATCCAATAGTGCGGTTCACTTCGATAATGCGGCTTTAAACTTGTTTGTTTTACGAAGAGATTCGGAACAAACCGTCTATAAGTTAGGAGATTTAGTACTCTAGCGAGACTATCTCTCATTTTCGGAACCGCCACGGTCAAGAATTATTTTGCAATCGTAGAACTAAATTTTACTACTCTCTTGTCTCTTTTCATGGTGAATCTTTGATCAAACGCTATTTTCTTAACCTGATTTTATCATTTTAATATTGTCTTTATTATTGTCTTAAAAATTCTCAAAATCACCCAACAATTGTACGGTGGGATAATAGTAGAAAGCGTGAGTAGTAATACCTGACAGCCCCGTGTTTTAAATACGACCTTGGTACTACAATTTGATAGGTACACTTGCCTCATCGGGTCGATAGTAAATTAATCACCAAGTTTTTGGCGCCGTTGCCGGGGATATTTTGTCAATATTAAGAAAACGCTGTCGCTATTACTTCTACAAAAATAAAAAAAATATTATTATTATTATATATTATAATCAATCCATATCATCGTTTTTTTTTTCTATCCTACCTAAAATCCTGGAAAGGACGCTTTGGGCTTGAATTCCCATCACAGCCTCTAGTACCGTTGCAAACCCTTCACAGGACAGATCTCGGGAAGTCCAGGACTATTATAATCCGCCTAATATTATCCTTCTAAAAAAAGAAAAAAAAATCATCATCATCATTTTCAATTTTGGTATTCTTTCACTTTCGTTTATTTTCCCCTCTTCCCCTTTTCTTTCTGCTAGTGCATGGCCCGCACGAATTCGTCGTTACTTGTTGATTTGGACCCGGAAATCGAACGCTCCTTTCGGAGAAATTTACGATTCGGTGGTTCCACCTCTCAAGATACGGTTGAGGATTCTATCGGTGATTGTGATTCTAATTCTGAAATTATGGGTGATCCCAATCCAGAAGTTGACCAGCAACGGACCATGTCCTATTATGCTCGGCCTAACTTGGAGGGTACAGAATCCAGTATTGTTCGACCTGCAATAGAGAACAATAATTTTGAGCTTAAGCCTGGCACTATACAAATGGTGCAGCAATATGCGCAGTTCGACGGATTACCAGATGAAGATCCGAACCTACATATTGCTAGTTTCCTTGAAATCTGTGATACCTTCAAAATTAATGGTGTCTCAGACGATGCAATCAGGCTAAGACTCTTCCCCTTCTCCTTAAGAACAAAAGCCAAACAGTGGTTGAGTTCTCTCCCAAGAGGATCAATCACTACTTGGGATACTTTAACTGAAAAATTCCTTGCTAGGTATTTTCCCCCTGCTAAAACTGCTAAACTTCGAACTAATATCTGTACTTTTAGTCAAATTGATTCTGAGACCCTCTATGACACTTGGGAGAGGTACAAGGAACTTTTGAGACGCTGCCCTCATCATGCTCTGCCTGTATGGATACAGGTCCAGACATTTTATAATGGGCTAAATCAAGCAACCAAGCAAATGATAGACGCCGCATCTGGTGGTTCTTTGAACCGAAAAACTCCGGAGGGCGCTCTTGAGCTTATCGAGGATATGGCGATGAACACCTATCAGTGGAATACGCCTAGGTCTCTCCCAAATAAACCTGCAGGTATGTACGAAGTGGACTCTGTATCCCAACTGGCGCTTCAAGTAGAGATGCTGAACAAGAAAGTAACGGAGATGACTGCTGCCTCCGCCATTCAGGTACATGAACATGCAAATGCTGCTGCTGCCGAGCAGGTGGATTATCTGGGGAACGTACCCAGGCCTGCTCAAAACAATTTTAATAATTTTTCTGCTTTTTCTGCTCCTCCTGGTTTTAATGTTGCGTCTAATTCGTATCACCCCGGATGGCGTAACCATCCTAATTTTTCGTGGAGTAATCCCGCAAATGTCGCACGTCCACCACATGATTTCACTCCCCCACCACCACAAAATCAAAATCAAAATTTTCCAAAACCTCCATCTTTGGAGGAAATGCTTTCGAAATATATACATTCGAACGAGACGACCATTAGGAATTTAACAGGATCAATGAAAAATCTTGAAACAACAGTCGGCCAACTAGCTAAGGCTTTCTACGAGAGACCACCTGGGACTCTTCCCTCAAATACTGAACCAAACCCAAGGGAACACGCAAAGGCGATCACCCTTCGGAGCGGCAAAGTAGTCCACGAGCCCACCACCAGGGAAGAGCCAGAGGTTATTGCCTCTCATGCTGATAAGGAACAAGTAATCATTAAGGAAACCGATTTAGGAAGCGAAAAAGAAAAAAATATGTTTGAAAAAGAAAAAGATAATCTTCAAGGTAGTGAGGTTTTAAAAGAATTTCCTCCGCCACCCTACCCCGCTAAGCTTAGGCAAGATAAGTTAGACGATCAGTATCATCGCTTTCTTGAAATGTTTAAACAAATCCATATAAATTTACCATTTCATGAAGCGATTAGTCAAATGCCTAAGTACGCCAAATATTTGAAAGATTTGCTAACAAACAAAAAGAAGCTGGAAAATCTATCTCATGTAACGCTAAATGAAGAGTGCTCGGCGGTTATAAAAAACACTAATCTCCCTAAAAAGATAAAAGATCCGGGTAGCTTTTCTATTCCATGTGTTTTTGGTAATCTTTTCATGAAAAACGCGTTAGCAGATTTGGGTGCGAGCATCAATTTGATGCCTTTTTCTTTGTTTAAGAAGTTAGGATTGGGCACTCTAAGCCCTACACGTATGAGTATCCAATTAGCTGATCGGTCGATCAAGTACCCATTAGGTATCGTTGAGGACGTGTTAGTAAAGGTCGACAAATTCATCTTCCCGGTGGATTTTGTCATTCTTGATATTGAGGAAGACGTCGATGTCCCTCTTATCCTTGGTCGTCCCTTTTTAGCCACCTCTCGAGCGGTTATTGATGTGAGTAACGGGAAGCTTCTTCTTCGTGTAGGGGATGATGAGGTCGCATTTTCTATTAATGATTCAATGAAAAACTCTTTAAAAAATGACGACTCATGTTTCTTTCTTGATGAGTTCAATGATAATTCTTCACTTCTTCTTTCTAATGTCTCTTCAAATGATTTTTCTTCCTCCTTTTCTGAAAGTTTTCCAAACATTTTTGAAGACACGGTTATGTCCGTGCAAACAAATTTTGAAAATCCACCAATTTTTCGACAAAAAAATTTTGAAAATCTCGTTTTTGAAAAAGAAAAAGTTTTAAAAAATTCTTATGAAGAACCACCTTCTCTTGAACTCAAACCACTCCCCGATCATCTTAAGTACGCCTTTTTAGAAAAAAATTCTAAATTGCTCGTTATAATCTCGGCATTTCTTTCTCAATCCGAGAACGATCAACTGATCGAAGTGCTACAAAAGCATCGTCGAGCTATAGCGTGGCAAATTTCCGACATTTCGGGCATAAGCCCTTCTTTTTGCACCCACAAAATCTTTGTTGAAAATGATTCAAAACCTGTAATCCAACCTCAACGTCGTCTTAATCCAAACATGAAAGAGGTCGTAAAGGGAGAGGTGCTTAAGTTGTTAGATGCAGGAATAATTTATCCAATCTCAGATAGTAAGTGGGTGAGTCCAGTCCAGGTAGTGCCTAAGAAGGGTGGGATCACGGTAGTAGCGAACGAGAATAACGAGTTAATCCCGACTAGGACGGTAACGGGATGGAGAATGTGTATCGATTATCGTAAGCTTAATGACGCCACTCATAAGGATCACTTTCCCCTCCCTTTTATCGACCAAATTTTAGAACGATTATCTGGGCATAGTTTTTATTGCTTTCTCGACGGTCTCTCGGGGTATTTCCAAATCCCTATCGCACCCGAGGACCAAGAGAAGACAACATTTACTTGCCCTTTCGGAACTTTCGCTTACCGTAGGATGCCTTTCGGCCTTTGCAACGCACCTGCTACCTTTCAGAGGTGTATGTTAGCCATCTTCGATAAATATGTAGAAAATATAATGGAAATATTTATGGATGACTTCTCTGTTTTTGGTGATTCATTTTCATTATGTTTAAAAAATTTGGCTAAGGTTTTAGAACGCTGTGAAGAAACTAACTTAGTTTTAAACTGGGAGAAATGCCATTTCATGGTAAGAGAAGGGTTAGTCTTAGGTCACAAAATTTCTGCTAAGGGAATCGAGATAGATCAAGCTAAGGTCGAGGTAATCGAAAAACTGCCGCCGCCTACGAACATTAAAGCAATTAGAAGTTTTCTAGGCCACGCGGGGTTTTATCGGCGCTTTATCAAGGACTTTTCAAAAATCACAAAGCCTCTAACCCAACTCTTAGAAAAAGATATCCCTTTTAATTTTAACGAATCATGTTTAGCTGCTTTTGAATTGATAAAATCTAAATTAATTAATGCTCCGATTATGATTGCTCCGGTCTGGGATTTGCCGTTTGAAATAATGTGCGATGCGAGTAACCATGCGGTAGGTGCGGTGCTAGGACAACGGATTGATAAAAATTTCCACCCAATCTATTACGCTAGCAAGACTCTTAACTCGGCACAAGAAAATTACACAACAACTGAAAAAGAACTCTTAGCAATCATTTTCGCCTTTGATAAATTCCGGCCGTATATTACGCTTTCCAAAGTTATAGTTTTTACGGATCATTCTGCCTTGAAGTACCTCCTCTCTAAACCGGACGCCAAGCCGCGTCTTATTCGCTGGATCCTCTTACTTCAAGAATTCGACTTGGAGATCCGGGATAAGAGAGGAGCGGAAAATCTAGCGGCTGATCATCTTTCTCGATTAGAAAACCCCGAGATAGGTATGTTAAACGAAAATTTTCTTAATGATTCTTTCCCGGATGAACAACTTTTAAATGTTTCTTCTTCTACTCCCTGGTTTGCCGATCTGGCCAATTATCTTGTGGCCCGCGTCCTCCCAAAAGAGTACTCATCTCAGCAAAAGAAGAAATTCTTTTCTGAGTTGAAGTATTATTTTTGGGAGGACCCCTTTCTATTTCGCATTTGTGCGGATCAGGTGGTAAGAAGATGCGTTTCCCAGGAAGAAGGTTTTAAAATTTTAAGGCATGTTCATGAAGGTCCAACTGGCGGGCATTATCAAGCAAACCGCACCGCCCACAAAGTACTTAGTGCTGGCTTTTATTGGCCAAGCATATTCAAAGATGCTCAAATCTTTGTGAGCGGATGTGATCGATGCCAACGGACCGGAAACATATCAAATAAAAATGAAATGGAACAAAATTATTACCTTGAATGTGAGATTTTTGATTTATGGGGCATCGACTTTGTCGGCCCGTTTCCTTCAAGTTTAGGTAATAAATATATTTTAGTCGCGGTAGATTATGTTTCTCGATGGGCAGAGGCCCAAGCTCTTCCAAGTAATGATGCCCGTGTTGTGATTTCTTTTTTAAAAAAATTGTTTTCTCGTTTTGGTTTCCCTCGAGCGATCGTTAGTGATAGGGGAAGTCATTTCTGCAACGCCCAACTCACTAAAGTTTTAATCAAATATGACGTTACGCATAAACTTTCCACCGCTTACCACCCCCAAACTAACGGTCAGGTCGAGGTTGTCAATCGGGAACTCAAAAGAATTTTAGAAAAAACTGTTTCTACTTCTCGCAAAGATTGGTCTTTAAAATTAGACGATGCTCTTTGGGCTTATCGGACGGCGTACAAAACCGCTATCGGTTGTACTCCCTTCCGTTTGGTCTATGGAAAATCGTGTCATCTTCCGGTTGAAGTAGAACACCGCGCGTATTGGGCACTCAAATTTTTTAATTTTGATCTGCACTCAGTCGGCGAGCATAGAAAAAATCAATTGAATGAACTCGACGAGTGGCGAGCGTTTGCTTATGAAAATAACAAACTTTATAAGGAACGTACGAAATTTTATCACGATAAGAACCTGCGCCACCCTAAAACGTTTAAACCAGGCGATCAAGTTCTTCTCTTTAATTCACGTTTACGTCTTTTTCCTGGCAAACTTAAATCTCGATGGTCTGGACCGTTTACGGTCAAAGAGGTTTCTCCATACGGAACTATTTTAATTTCGCACCCGGATAAGGGTGAATTTAAAGTGAATGGTCATCGACTGAAACTATATTTCTCTAATGATTTGGTGTCTCCTGAAAAGGAGCAAGTTTTATTCATTTCGTAAATTTTTTTTTCTTGTTGTAGAACTTTGTTTTTAAAGTGGAACTCTTATTATGGACTTATTATTATCGAACTTTTTATTCAAACATTATGTATTGTTCAAATAAGAACAATCTTGGGATCTCGCCCAAGTTCTTTTTCTGCATTTATTTTCGTATTTTGTTCTTCCTCCTGGTGGCCCAAACGCTTCAAAGTTCGTGATTGCCGCTCCGCCGTTGCTGATTTCAAGAAGGATCAAATCATACCTGCTGATGATCAAGTCACTAAAGTGCAAGCATGGGGGAGCAAATCCACATTCGGCCTCACAAACCCGGGGAAGTCCTGTTCTGTTTTTCCTAGTTATTATTTACTGCATTTCTTGTCTTTCCCTATCTCCTCCTCTTTCTCGTTTTCTTTTTCATTGAGGGCAATGAAAGGCTTAAGCATGGGGGAGGGTTTCATTGTTTAGGGTTTAGGGTTTCATTGTTTTTCTCTTTTTCCTTTTTTCAAAAAAAAAAAAATTTATAAAAATCAAAAATATTGTAGTTTTCTCTACTGTCTTTAAGGTTTATTAAAAATCCAAAAAAATTAGAAAATACAAAATCCAAAAAATTTAGTATCTATTTGAAAATCAAAATAAAAAAAAAATTATTGTCTATCTTTATTTTTATGTTTCTTCTAGTGGTGTGTATGCCCATGCGGTTCTTTAGTTCTAAGTAGAATTTCTTGAATCGGTTTTCTAAATCTATTATTCCAACATAGTTTAGTTTTACTATTTTTCTACTTCTTAAATATAGGCATCCATTTTTCTACTTCTTAAGTTAGCAAATTGTAGTATTTCTTTTTATTCGGTTTTGTTGCGTATAAACGGTTGCTAGTTAACGTTATCACTTTTTCAATTTGGGGTAATGCTTTCTTGGTGTCTAGAACTTGTCTTTAGCGACTCTCGAAGCATTTGCGTTGTTTGTTCACGATCTTTAGAAATGATCTAGGCCATCATTTTGACCCGCTTGAGCCTTATTGCCCACCGAAAATTTTACCCTTGCTAAAACAATTTTGGGCCTTTTCCTTTTTTCTTTGTTTAGCTCCACCTTCCATTTTTCACCAAAGCCAGAGAACCCTTCCTATTTCACACTAGACTTTGAGCTTTATTTAAATATCATTATTGTGATGAGAAGTAATTGTTGAAAAATGAAAAGGAAATCTTTAGTTCGCATTTGGAGCTCTCTTTTGTGTAATGAAAAAAAAATGATTATAAAAAAAAAATGAAAATGAAATCCAAAGCAAAGAAGTTATTTGGGGCCAAGTATGAAAGGAAAAAATTTACGGCCTTGTGTTTGTTTTTCCTTTAATTTGAATTGGAGGAAATGACATACTTGTCATTTCTCATTCTTGTAATTTTATGTTTATTTAAAACTCACCCTTGGTTTAGTGTGTTAGCCATCGTTTTTATCCTTGAATTCCAATTCCTAATCATTTACCTAAACCAAGTATTTACGCCTATTAAGCCCTTTTGATCTTTTGAACGTGACACAAACCTGCGTAGTGGAGAGAGTGTGAACGGACAAGCCTATGGCCACCATCATTGATGGATTTCTTTGGAGATTATCTTGAGATGATTTCGGGGTAATCGTTATTCTAGCAACCTAGTAATTCGTTCAACGCGCCGTTTATTTAGAATCTCTACTTTTGTTTTTCTTATTCTCCTAAATTTTGGATGCCTTGTTTTAGGAATTTAGAAATATGTAATTCTACTTTATGTTCTAATGATATTTTTTGGTCTCCTTTTTCAAGTTTTCTATTGTGGACTTCTCACTTCACTAGTTGCTAGCATAGAAATTAGGATGGTTTAATTTTCGCATTTTGGTTTTCTTAATTATGCAATTTAAAAATTATTTTCCTTTTTTGTTTCCCCTCTTTTTGATTTCTTTTGCTTGAGGGCAAGCAAAGCCTAAGCATGGGGGAGTTTGATAATTAGTTTTTAGTCATCGTTTTTAGGTTAGTTTATTATGTTATTTGCGTTTTTATTTTTATCTTTTGTTATATTTTATGCATGTTTTTGTTATTTTGTTATTTTCTTATGTTTTATATTATGTTATGTTTTAATTTCATGTTTTTATATTTCTTAAGCTAATTTTATGTAATGTTTTATTTTATGTTTTAGTTTTATATTTTTTTTCCTAACTAATGCTAATGTTTCATTTTATTTTGTAGGAATGTTGACGCCGCCATCGTCGCGCCGTCAATATTCATGCGCAACGCCATGCCCGCAAGCTTGCATGAAGTCCACGCCATCGCCGCCAAGTTGCAACTCGTCACCTAATCATAGCAGCCCGCCCCTCTAATTGCCGGCCAACCATGCAAGTGCAGCCCGTCCATTTCAGTCCAAACACAGCTGGCCACCTTTGGAGAATTGTTGCTGCCACCTACATGTTGATGAACCAAGCAGCCCCTTCATTTAATTCCAGCATGCACTCTCCAATTTTGCATGCACTATCTCTTTTATTATTTTTTCTCTCTCCATTTAATTATGCATGGCATTTCTCTCTCATCCAATTCATGCTTTGGCCGAACCACTCCCTTCTCTCTCTCTCCTTTTTGTTTTCTTTTTTCTTTTTAAATTCCTCATCCTTTCCCCCTTTTTATTTTCTATTTTATTTTATTTCTATTTTAAATAACATACAATGAACCTCTCCTTCCTCTCTCTTCCCATTTAATACCATTCATGCATCTCTCCATTCATGCACCTTCTCCTCCATCTAGAACCTTCCCCATCTTCTATATAAGGAGCCCATTCTTCATGCTTGAGGGTTGAATTTTTGGGAGGGACTTTTGGGCAAGAGAGAGAGATCAAGAGAGGATTGTACTTTTGTTCTAATTTTCCAAGTTTTGTAAGCTTTCTTTTTAGAATATTGTAATCTTGTTCTTAGTAGTATAGTATTGTTCTTCTATTTCCTTGTACTTTTCTTCTTCAATTTAATGAAAATGTTCTCTTTCTACGATATTATCGTTTCTATTTCCATTATGCGTAACTAATTTTCCGTTAGCGTTTGATCAAGAGGATCCATGAAATGAGATGAGATTTCTTTTTATATCTTAGTTTTGCTTTTGTTTAAATTATTCTCGATCCTTCTTTGATTTTTTTTTACGTCGACTCCGTATTTCCGGTATACGGTAGTAGGCCCTTGATCTCATTTCATAATAGTCGAGAGACTCATTGATTTGAAAGATCACTCAAAGAAGGAAGGAGTTGCACGCACCCCTAGAGATAGGATGACGTAAATCCTCCGGATTGGAGTCAAATCCAATAGTGCGGTTCACTTCGATAATGCGGCTTTAAACTTGTTTGTTTTACGAAGAGATTCGGAACAAACCGTCTATAAGTTAGGAGATTTAGTACTCTAGCGAGACTATCTCTCATTTTCGGAACCGCCACGGTCAAGAATTATTTTGCAATCGTAGAACTAAATTTTACTACTCTCTTGTCTCTTTTCATGGTGAATCTTTGATCAAACGCTATTTTCTTAACCTGATTTTATCATTTTAATATTGTCTTTATTATTGTCTTAAAAATTCTCAAAATCACCCAACAATTGTACGGTGGGATAATAGTAGAAAGCGTGAGTAGTAATACCTGACAGCCCCGTGTTTTAAATACGACCTTGGTACTACAATTTGATAGGTACACTTGCCTCATCGGGTCGATAGTAAATTAATCACCACTCCTGCTCCGTACGAGCGCTTCCGCTCGCTCCTGCTTCGTAGAAGCAGTTCCGCTCGCTCCTGCTCCGGAAGAGCGCTTCCGCTCGCTCCTGCTCCGGAAGAGCGCTTCCGCTCGCTCCTGCTCCGTAAGAGCGCTTCCGCTCGCTCCTGCTCTGGAAGAGCGCTTCCGCTCGCTCCTGCTCCGGAAGAGCGCTTCCGCTCGCTCCTGCTCCGTAAGAGCGTTTTCGCTCGCTCCTGCTCCGTACGAGCGCTTCTGCTCGCTCCTGCTCCGGAAGAGCGCTTCCGCTCGCTCCTTCCCCGAAAGAGCGCTTCCGCTCGCTCCTACTCCGCAGGAAGCGCTCCCGCTCGGCTTCCGCTCGCTCCTGCTCCGCAGGAAGCGCTCCCGCTCGGCTTCCGCTCGCTCCTGCTTCGTAGAAGCAGTTCCGCTCGCTCCTGCTCCGGAAGAGCGCTTCCGCTCGCTCCTGCTCCGGAAGAGCGCTTCCGCTCGCTCCTGCTCCGTAAGAGCGCTTCCGCTCGCTCCTGCTCCGAAAGAGCGCTTCCGCTCGCTCCTGCTCCGTACGAGCGCTTCTGCTCGCTCCTGCTCCGGAAGAGCGCTTCCGCTCGCTCCTGCCCCGAAAGAGCGCTTCCGCTCGCTCCTGCTCCGCAGGAAGCGCTCCCGCTCGCTCCTGCTCCGCAGGAAGCGCTCCCGCTCGCTTCGGCTCCACGGGGAACGCTTCCGCTCTCGTATGATCCTCAAGAGGCGCCACTATCATCCATCGCCGGTGGCGATCGCCGACCACCACCACCACCAGGCTGCCCAGCGTGACCGGGGGGCAAACTCGTCATAATCTCAAAATTGACGATCTGTGTGCCACGAATCAAGTATTTTTCATTCGCTCGTCCAGAAATCGGCATGTCGCAGTTATCAGAACGCCCTCCTCAAAAACTATAAAAGGGGGGCAATGCCTTCATTTGAAGAGACTTTTGGCACTGTGGAGAAGAAAGAGCTCTTGAGTTTTCCGGCAAGGACTCTTGGAAGATCTTCATCGACCTTCGTGCTACACTCAGAGATCTCCCTCAGTACTCCAGCTTTACTTCAAGAACTTGGGAGGATCTCGGTGGCTTGGATCCAGGCTGCTCCGCAGCGCTCTGTTCCCGGCTGTCCCGCAGCGCTCTGCTCAAGGCTGCTCCGCAGCGCTCCGCTCCAGGCTGCTCTGCCGCGCTCCGCAGCGCTCCGCTCCAGGTTGCTCCGCAGCGCTCCGCTCCAGGCTGCTCCGCAGCGCTCTGGTCCCGGCTGCTCCGCAGCGCTCCGCTCCAGGCCGCTCCGCAGCGCTCCGCTCCAGGCCGCTTCGCGCCGCTCCGCCCAAAGCTGTCTCAGAGCACGCTTCACCATGCTCGTCTCCCGAGGACTTAGCAAAATCTCTGTAACGAGCGGTGACATGTCACCCTCGAAAAACAACTCTCTGTAACTCACAACACTAGTGGATCATTCAGAACTGGGCTAGGCCCTGTGGTTTTTTCCCTTTCCGGGTTTTCCACGTAAAAATCCTGCTGTCTACTGTTGGTTCTCATTTTTGACTGTTTGCGCCTTCGGCTCACTCTCGAGCTAAGGAGGTTCAGCTCGACCGGCCCAGGAGAGCGTTGAACGACCCGTAACACTTTGTAAAATCAATCACTACATTTGTTTTAGTTGATTTTAATGCCTAAACTTTGTATTTATGTTAAAATCTGTCATTTTAATGAAAAAATAATTTAAATGCTACTTAGGATGCTAAGTTGCTATCTTTAAATAACTAAGCGGGGACAGGGAAAAGCTCTCTTCGCACTACGGAGAAGACGCGCGATCACTCTTAGGGCCTACGATAAGTTCTTTAACGACATATTTTGACACGAAGAAGACGCGCGATTCACCAAGATTGTTGTGTTGCCGAAGATTTGGGGGAGAGAAATGGAGCGAAAGAGAATATAAAACATGTTTACAAAAGAAAAAGATTTGAACAATGATGGTAGAAACAAATGATGCATGGAACAAAGAAGGTGATCGAAAACTCATAGTTTGACATGCATCAAATGACGATATTTGCGGCCCAATAAAACTAAAAATAGAACTCTGCGTGTTGATTTCGCGCCGCCCATCACCTACTCCGGTCTCCTTTGTTCGACTTTGATTTTGCTCTATTTTGTTCGACTTTCTATTTGCTCTAGTTTTTCATCTGTATCCCGCTGTCTACTGAATACCGCCCGTGAGGCGGATAGGGCAAATGACGAATCATCCTCTTCCGGCACTGAACTAGTTTTGTATAGGCAAGCTGAAATCCTCCTAATTATTTCTTTCTTTCGTAGAAAAAGTTACAGTTTGTTGAAGTTATTAGTAAGAGGTTTTATGTGTGTTTGAGATTTAGTCGCACACCGTAGATTTAAGTTTAATAGTTCGGTGTACTCCTATAAATTACCCTTCGTGGATGAATATATCGTACTGTTTATTTCTTGCCTCATATTTCGACATGGTATCACAGGTTACGATCCCCCGACCTGCGAATTATGCTTCAGTTTTTAGACTTTCTTGCTGGATATATAGGAGAATTGCTGAAGCAGGGGCACATTTGGTCTCCACAGGAGGAAAAATTGGAGCAGCTTCATTCCCTAGTGGCTTATGAGACCATCAAGAATCATCTTGCACTCAGTTTGGAACAACGATTGAGGAATTTGAACTTTGTTGCTATATACATAATTATATTTTAGGGTACAAGTAAAATATTATAAGTCAAGGCGATTGTTAACCGCAACCTGATTTTGGCTTGTCGCACCCCAATGATAACTCCAGATTCAAGGAGGAGTGAGTGTGGATCTGCAGGCAGGGCAGGAACTGGGGATCATCAGGACCAGCGCAAGTCGACGCACCTCCGCAGGCTGAACAGCCTCTGGTAGTCCGCCACGTCGTTATCTCACTTCGACGGAACCAACATTCGCTGCATTGACGTTATCTCTCTTCGACGGAACCAATATTCGCTGCATCGACGTTATCTCGCTTCGCCGTCTTGTCGGCAAGTTGTTCCAGCTTCAGCAGGAGGAAGGAAGAACCAAAGGGAACACGCGAGCGGGCGTGACTGAAGACGGGATACAAGGGGTTAGGGTTTTAAGTTTTGGGTTGTGGTTAAACGCAGAAAAATGAGGTATTTTTTGAAATTTTGGGTTGCAGTTAGCTAAAGACGTGTTGCAGTTAACAATCGCCTAAGTCAATCATCAATATTTGTATATTTATAGCTCAATATTGATTTGTTAGAAATTTTATTTATAAACATTCATTTCATAAATGTTTATTGGAGCCTTGTATGGTGTTTGGTGTTTGACTCCTCATTATAGATGAAAAGCTCCAAAACCAAATTGGAGGGAATCCAAATTATTTGGAGGGAAACCTTTCATGAATGAAAGGATGAACCTTTAGTCCCACCTTGCTTATTAGCTCTCTAGCCAAAGAGTTTATATATGTTTTCACACCTTCTTATTTGTTCAAAAGAACATAAGGAGAAACTATGAACCACACGCGCGCGCGCACGCACCGCACCGCACCGGACCGGATTTGGGGTTTGGGGTTGAATTGTATTTTTTGTTCAAAATAGTTTCAGAGTTTTACTCGGAGTTGCGTCGATTAGAATTCGGAGCTGCGTCGAATAGATTTCGACGTAGCGTCGTCAAGCCGCTGAATTTGGCGTGGCGTCGAATGAAATTCGACGCATGCGTCGATAGAACTCGACGCTTGCGTCGATAAGGCTTGCGTCGATAGGTCCTGCGTCGATAGAACTCAACGTGGTGTCGATATGATGTCGACGCAACGTCGATTTGCTTTCACGCGTTCTGCCGTTTTTACGCGTATTCTTAACCGCTCTTTACGCGTGTTTCTCGCCATTACTTACGTTGGAAATTTTCAACGTTATTACGTGCTTTCCAACTATAACTGTTAATAATTATTACGGTTTTAAGATTGCCGTTTTCCGAGATTCCTTTCCGGCGTTTTACTGTCTTTATATATTGTCATTCTTCTCAGAAAGAACGATCGCTCTCATATGCTCTTCTGCTCTCTCTGTTCTGACGATCTTCTACGTGATTCCTTTTCTTCACATTTGCTTCATCAAGTGGTTGTTCGGGTGCTCTGTGCTTCTTCGGTGTCCGCGCACATCGGAGTTTCGGGATCTAGCCGGGTGTTGTACCTTGGAGGAGTGAGCATCGGTTGAAAGCCCTGCCGGAGGGTGGTGCAACTTCTTTAGGGCAGTGATCACACGCCTTACCCAGACTTGATTCTAAACTATATATTTCCTCTCTTTTATTTCTCACCTCCTTCATGCAAAATTATTAATATTGCTGTTTATATATATATTTATATATTTATATATCTGCTGTTTCTGTAAAAGTTTTAAAAACGAAAATATATCATTTTTTATATTAAAATAGGAATATAGAAGTAAATATTCCAACATGATTTTCTATGATGTTAGTATAAACTCGTAGAAGTTTATACTTAAGAAGATCTCGACAATTTCAGAGGCTGCGACCCGTCCGATCAGTCGTCGGAGCCAGAGAAAGCATCATTCGACGATCTGGTAGCTGATCTCGGCATCCTCGGCGCAATCGGCATCCCCAAGGAACCCGCTCGTGAACCAAAACAAGCTGATATGCTTAAGAGGAAACCTCATGTGAGTTGGCAGTGAGTAAACCATGCTCCTATGTGCTTCCTTAACGAAACCTGCTAATGGATGGAAGATCAAAACATTATTCAGATTCGCATCTCGAGGAAGGAGGAGTATGTGAGGAGTGAGACACTGAAGTTATTCGTCACTGAGTTGGAGATCAACTTTCTATCGGAAGGATCACATTTCGTCCACGAACAACATCCCTCCGATCGAGGTGAACGATCTTGTTCTTGGCTTCATCAAGCGTCATGTATGAAACGAAGCATCGCACTTAACATTTGTTGGACAAAAATGGGCGCAAAGTGACAAAGATAATGTATTTTGGGGGTGCAAAGTGTCAAATTTGAACTTTTATGGTGCAAAGTGCCAAACCCCCATATTTTGGAGATGCAAAGTGCCAAAAAACCATATTTTTCATATATATTCCATATAATGAATAATTTTTTCGTTTTGAAAAAGACGGTAGATAATAGTAATAATAGATCTTGAATAACAAGATTACAAGAACTTGTAAGACATAGGGATGAGAAATAAAGAAAAACATAATCGTATATAATTTAGAATCGAGCTTGAATAAGATGTGTGATCACTGCTATAGAGAAGTTGCATCATCCTCCGACAGGGCTTTCAACCGATGCTCACTCCCCCAAGGTACAACACACGGCTAGATCTTGAAACTCCGATGTGCGCGGACACCGAAGAAGCATAGAGCACCCGAACTCCCACTTGATGAATCAAACGTCAATAATGCAAAATCACGAAGAAAATCGCTTGAGAGTATAAAAATAAGAGGGAAGTCGATGCAGGTTGCGTCGAGTTCTTATCGACACAAGTCAAGTCGACAGAGTTCTTATCTACACAAGCGTCGAGACCTTATAATCGACGTGAGGTGGTTGCATCGATTTCTTATCGACGCAACTCCAATCGATGCAAGCCAGGTGCGTCGAGTTCTTTTCGACACAAGTCGACGCAACTTAAAATTATATGATTTACAAAAGGCCAAAACTATTTTTTACAAAAAATACAATTCAATTCAATTATTTCCGAAATACGAAATCTGGATCCGGTCCGGTGCGGTGCATGCGTGCATGTGCGGTTCATAGTTCCTCCTTATGTTTCTTTGAACAAAAATAAATGAGTGAATTCCTTTATATACTCACTAACATGAGTGGAGATAAGCAGAGTGAGACTAACTAGTGTGTGGTTCAATATCCCCTTGTCAAAAGAACTAGTTGTATGATTCAAGATCTCCTTATCAAAAGATCTAGATAACTAGTTCTAAGAGTCTCCTTATAAAAAGACTCAGACACTGAGACAGTAGATTCCTACCAAGGTGGTAGAAGAGTGTAGTACCCACATTTTGAGAAACCACTATACTTTTATGTTCAACTGTGATGCGAATTTATGTGTTTAATTTTATGTTTTACTTGTGCTGTAACTTTCTTAATTATGGTTGTGTAATTTTGTGGATGTTAATCTATTATTTATGAAATATAATTAATAACTTTGCAAAAAGTTTTAAATGTGGTGTTGGAGTGCCCCAGATCGATTTCGTTGTCGGGCTCTGACCAGCCGGTGGATTCAGGTTGATCTCTGGAGAGGCTGGCAAGGAAATGTGGTGCTGGAGTGCCCCAGATCGATTCTGCTGCCGAGCTCTCACTAGCCGGTGGGTTCAGGTTGATCTCTGGAGAGGCTGACAAGGAAATGTGGTGTTGGAGTGCCCCAGATCGTTTCCTCTGTCGGGCTCTCACCAACCGGTGGATTCAGATTGATCTCTAGAGAGGCTGACAATGAAATGTGGCGTTGGAGTGCCTCAGATCGATTCCGCTGTTGGGCTCTCACTAACCGGTGGGTTCAGGTTGATCTCTGGAGAGGCTGGCAATGAAATGTTGTGCTGAAGTGCCCCAGATCGATTCTGCTGTCGGGCTCTCACTAGCCGGTGGGTTCAGGTTGATCTTTGGAGAGACTGACAAAGAAATGTGGTGCTGGAGTGCCCCAGATCGATTCCGCTACCAGGCTCTCACTAGCCGGTGGGTTCAGTTTGATTTTTTAAGAGTCTGGCAAAGTGATTTGATAACATGACTCAGGAACTCCACTGTCGAGCTCCCACTAGTCGGCAAGACCATCATGACATTTAGGGGGCGAGGAAAACAACGCTCACTGAGCAAGCCGTCGGCAGAGCAAGTCACTGGCGAGGCCTACCCAGGGAGATACCTCGTTCGTTGGTACCAAAGCAAAGGTGAATAACGTTGTACCTAAACGGGTGAGACAGGAGGCTCGCGGGTATGGAGGACGATCATAATGGATCGGTCAAGATGGGTGATGCACGAGAAAGTAAGGATGGAGCTCTGATCGCGACTCCCGAGGGCAAGCGAGTCAGGTACGATGCAGAAACAAGATGCGTCGGACAAGGAAATCGCCACTATGAGGGTGCCAAGGGCGGCAGAGCAACAACGCTCGCGAGCTTCCGAAAGAGGGTAAACGAACGTTCGTAAAGACGAGTGCCACGAGAAAGACGTGCGAGTTCCGCGAGAAAGGCATGCGCGTGCCGTGTGAAGGGTGCGTGAATGCGTTGCGACAATAATAAACTAAGAGACAGGAAAGTGCTAAACAAAAATTCCATTTCATTTCATCAATGTCCTACTACAAATTACGACGATCTCGCCGACCAAAAAGCCAAAAAAAGATTACAATGGAGGGTCGTCCTTGAACCGCTCGCTCTCGCTGTCCGCGGGTGCCGGGACTGGCTCGAACAACTCGAGGACCACCTCTTCGACGGTCAGTTGCGCCGCCTCGGCAGAAAGAAGGCTCACCCCTTTTAGGGTTTGGAATACGTGCCTCACCACCGCGACCGCGGTATTTCGCATCGCTTCCTCTTGCTCGCGTGACTCGTTCCTCAGGCCCCTGGGGATGCAAGGAGGTGGGGGGAGGGCGTCCCGGGCCAGCTCGTTGTTCTGGGCCTTCAGCCCGGCAACTTCCTTCTCTAAGTCGGAAGTGCGGGCGAGAAGTTGGATGGCGGTCTCGACATCCTGCAAAAGGGTGATTTATTAGCCAGGGGAAAGAGCGGCAAGGAGAGTAGGCGAATCATCAATGACTTACCATCCCGTCCTGAAGGCTGGCGAGTAGGCCCTCAGAGATGTCCTGCTTCTCCTTTAGGCTGGCGATCTCCTCGGTCGCGGTCTTTAGCTCACGCTTGAGCTCCTCGGAGTTCCTCTCCACCTGGAGGCACCGCCGGCCAGTCATGTGGGCGAGCTCCAGGGCGCGAAGCTGGGCTCGCGCACTCTCGTGGGCGAGCGCGCGACACGTCAGTTCGTCAAAATCTGCAGCGTCCTCTCGCCCGTAGAGCCCGAAGGAGAGGGCGAAAGCGTGGCCTCCGATAGTCTCTTGCTCCACCCAGGAGTAGAGGAGGGTTGATATAGAAACTCGGTTTGCCTCCTGGTCCCAATCCAGCAGAGGCTCGTCGGCCTCGTCCCAATGCCTCGTGCCGAGGCAGAAGTTTCGGTGGCTCGTCGGGCGGGGCACTCCCGGCACCTCGGCTACCACTTCGGCGGCCTCACTTGTCCCCTTATCTGTCGGCAGGCCCGCCGAGCTATCAGCTTTATACCGGGAGGTCCTCAAGGACCCATTTTCCATTAGCTGGGGTTGAAGCCTTCTTCTTCTTCGACGGTGGCGGCAAGGTAAGCGATCCACGGCTCGCAGGTGCGGGCCGCTTCTTGGAAGAAGGCGCGGAGGTGCTGGGAATCTCCCAGCACGCGGCGGAAGCGGAGGTGTCGAGCGTGAGGCCATGAAGGATGGTCCCGACCATCGCGTAAGGGGCATGGAGTGGAAGGTCTCGCTCCCCTGTAGACCATGCGACAATACAAGGTTAGGGAAAGAAGAAGCAAACACGAAGTAGGGAGCGAGTGCGAGTCGAACCTGCTCCGGGCGACACAAGGAGTAACGAGTCGACGTTCCTTCGGAGGTGGGCGACCTCGATGTTCTTTGTCAACAGGTACTTGAAAAGCTTGGCCTCGTGGCCATCGAGTGTGGGAGGACGATAGGTGTGCTCGTCGCGCTGGATGGGCTAGAAGGGGACATTGCCAAAGGGCCCCTTCACGATCACAAATTTTTGGGGTCAGTAATGGCTTTTGTTGACGGTCTAGCAAACCTCGGGCGTGTTGGCTGGCGAAGTAGGCGGTACCGTCTTTGTAGGCCCGAAAGGAGAAAAGCTTGCGGAAAACCGGCAAGCTGAACTCGATCCGCTCCTCCCTCAGGTAGCAGACGAAAGCTACCATGACGGCGATCAAGTTAGGGGTCATCTGACCCAGGATCACGCCGAAGTATTTTAGTATTTGGAAGGATTCGCAACAAGCGGTTAGAGGCCTTAGGCGGACGCGAAAGAGAAAAACAAAAGTGCGAGCCATTACCTGACTGATCTCTGGCGCCGCAGGCCCACGTCAAAATGAGCCACCGGAATGGCGAGCTCATCAGGGAAGAGCTGATTGATGGCATCGTATTTCGCAGGACGGCGAGCCGAGAATCCCGGCGAGATGTAGTTCGCAACCGCAGCGTTGTACTCGCCCTTAGTGAGCGGGCAGACGAAGGAGTGGTCGCAGAAGGTCCAGGTGCACTTGGCCCGACCCTCGGCATCGCCACCATCACCACCCATCTCAGGTTGAAAAGTTTAAGAGGCAAGCGCGTGAAGGAAGACGATAGCGCACGAGAACGAAAGGGGTAGAGGATCAAGAGCGATAAATGCGGCAGTTGGATCGAACGATGAGATCTATTTATACAAAAATCAAGGCGGCGGGGAGGAATCGAAGCGTCAGGGGTGCGGTTAGCAGAACCTCACTACGATATCTCGGTACTTGAACCAACCCTTTCCCCGCTCGCTCGTAGCAATACGGTAATATCGGCTTGCTATAGGCAGAGCAAGCGCAGAATAGGCGAGGTGAGCCCAATATAGATTGTGTGTAAGAACATTAAGAAATAAAAGCAGAAACTAGCGAGCATAGCAATATCACAGTGCAAGTGAATAAAGAAAGCCCAAGGGCGGGCGATAAATGTCAAGATAATAACAGACATAGTTCGCAGTTTGCTTTAAAATAACGTTTACAACAATGATTTCGCCGGATGGATGCGAGTGCGAACAGGATCAGTACTGGATCCATCTCCATCGGCCTCGGCCTCGCACCCCCGAGCTCGGCGGTACTCACGGATAATGATAAGCGTGGACCGCACGGAGCTTGCGTTGCATCAAGCAAACTTGATCTTCAACCCGCGAGAGGTGCACCCCCGGGGAGGTGACCTCGTCGCGGGTATCCAGCTGCAGCTCGGCGCGGAGCCGCGCATAGTCATCCTCGAAGGCGGCGAGCCGCTCCTCGATGGTGCCCTGTACTCCCGCACCTGGTTGTACAGGTCCCGTAGCATGTGCCCGTACTTCTGAAGCACCTCGGTATTCTGCCTCTTCATCACCTCGGGGTCTCGGGGTCGCCCAGGAAATCAGCAAACTTGTCCGGCGAGGGTGGGGGCGACATCTCCTCCTCCCCAAGGTCCAGATCGGTGGGGGAGCTCTCGTGGATACCTGCAAGAGGAAAGTCAGTTGCGAGAGCGAAGTATAAAGGATCGATTCTCGGTTCCAACCTGGCGGGGCCATGGCCACTTTGCCATGGCGCTGGCGAGAAGAGCTCGGCTGACCATGGAAGGCCTCCATGTAGGTCAGCGTAATGGATTTCCCCAGGCCCCGGGGGGGGGGGGGGGGGGGGGCACGTTGCTGGCGGTCCGAACAACGGCGGGGAGCAAGCTGTCGGGACTCTAGGGGCCAAGGGAACACCGGTGTGGGTACGGTCGTCTTTGGTGGGGCTGGCGAGTCCGACGAAGTGACGTGCCTCCCCGGCTTCGCGAGAGGAGTCTCTGCAAGGGGCAATTACATCGAGTCAAATCAAAAAACTCGCCGAGCAACTCAGGAAACTCACCAGATCGTGGCGAGGGGGCGCACAAGTTGGCAGCGTCCAGGTCCATGGCCGCCGAGCCGATCCCCCCCAGAGGAGGTGAGTGTCCACCAGGGCCTCGCTCGTGATGGCCCCATCCAGGAGCGCGCCCTGCGAAAAAGATTTTAGCCTGATCAGGTGGAGGACCAACCTATCAACCAGAGTACCTGCTCGGCGAGCCTGGAGTTGGGCGACGGATCTGGGAGGGAGGACCCATCCTCCCCTGGATGTCGTTGGACCGTCTTCACCTTTCTAATCATGGGGAAGATCAGGGGGACTCGTCGGGCGAGCCAAGGGGCGAGCTGGGTGGTGATCGAATGCTCATTCGCCCGCCAGGCGTTCAGGCGAGCCTGAGCTTCTTCCGAAAGAGGCATTTTGATGGCAATTGTAGCGGTTGGAGAGAGAAGACGAAAGATAACATGGTTTCCCATCGCCCAGGATTGGTGGTAGTTATAACACTGAGGATGGGGCCCACCAGTAGATTCCCGCCAGGTCAGCAGCAACCGACGAACCCCCGGGGTTGGACGTTTCTTTACGAGCTTAGGATAATCTCGCAAAGAGCAGAGATTGTGTACAACTTTGTGTTCGCCGAGGAGTAAAATGGTGAATCAGGTTGTAGCCGAAGCAAACAAGGGCTCGCCACACCGCGATGAGCGAGCCGCGAGGTCGAGGGTGAGGCAAGCCAGTCCTATCCCCCTGTGAGTGAGCGTTACCCGAGGGCGAAGAAAGTGTATACTCGCCACTTTGAGGCGCATTTAGCAATGGCGGGGCGAGTGAGGGCTCGCCGCCTCGCAGACGTGGCCCATACTAGTATTTGCGTCACCAAGAGGCGAGCGAGTGGCGCCTTCATGGGTTGCTCGCATAGGGAGATCTCGCGAGGCCCGCTCGCGAGGGGACTGGCGAGTGGCGCCTTCAAGGGTCACTCACCCAGCAAGGGTCCAGGGGTCAATTTACCAAAATACCCTTGGTGGGCTGCCAATAGCCCTTTAGAACAGCGGAGTTTAGCTGTTAGCAAACCCGTTTGGGGTGCGATTAGTAAAACTAAAAGGAGGGGTTACGTTATTTGCAGACCAGAAGAGAAAAACTATATATAGACCCTGAATGGCACCTTTGGAGAGGACTCCACTTCTTGGGCTTCTTCCTCCTTAGGACATTATTGGTTAACTCCTCAGGCTCTCCAATGTGCCCGACTTCAGCTTTGACTTAGGAGGGGAAGCACTCTAAAGATCTTCCGGGTGTGTGGTGGGACCTCTACGCTGCAGCCAAGGGTCGGTATTTGGTTCTAAGTCTCCGGTCAATTTCCTTGTGGGACTAGTAGGTGCTAGCTGCACCCTTTCAGGGGTCCGAACTCCTCGTTGGGCCGAGTCTCGGTTCCAACAACATATTTCAGAAAGTTGCTAACTGCCAATCTGCCAAGGAAATATTGAATTCCCTTTCAAGATTAGTGGAAGGAAGTTTTGATGAAAGAAAGGACAAAAAGTTCTTTCTCATATCCTAATATGAGAACTTTCAGAAGAAACCCGAAAAGAATGTTGTTGAAATGTATGTAAAGTTCAACATCATAGTAAACGAACTCAAAAGCCTGGACAAAGAGATTTCACTTACTGAAATTAATGATAAGCTCCTCATGTGCTTCCCAAGCACATGAGACTCAAGAATCTGGGCTATCAGAGAGTCCAGATGCCGCAGAAAAATCATCATTGCTGCCCCTATTAGGAGTTGCTCCTAAAGAGTAGGGCCGAGTCTGAAGCAAAGGATAAGATCTCCACCACTAAAGAAAAATCCATTGCACTGAAGACAGATGATGGAGAAACTTCAACTATAGAAGAGGATGTGTTCAATCTCCTTGCTAGAAGATTTAAAAAGTGGAAAAAGACTGAAGACTCCAGGAGAAGATTCAAGAAGTGGATAAGGGTTTCATGACTGAAATATGAAGTGACACTGAATGAGACTCCAACAGTTCCTTGGAGAGTGAAGATGAAACAAATTCTGTAGAACCTTGTCTGATGGCTATGGAAGAATCAGTAGAAGAAGATCAGGTATCTTATTTTTGTAACACCCCAAAGATCGTGGTTCAGCGAGGTAGGCGGAATGGTGGTGTTGCGCTCGGGATAGGCTCAAGATTCCAGATCAGGTCAATGCGCACGACCATTGTCCTCTTAGCGCACGACCAGTGAGCTTGCGCCAATGATCGTGCGTAACCCGCAAAGAATCGGAGTTCTGTCTCGTCTTATGCGCACGACCATTGTCCTCATCGCGCACGACCGGTGATCGTGCGCCAGCGACCGTGCGTTAATTCAGAAGAATATCGAGTTCTGTCTTGGACAGTGCGCACGACCATTTCCCTCTTCGCGCACGACCACTGACCGTGCGCCTGTGATCGTGCGCCCTGTTTATTCTGTTCCGCGATTTTGAGCGGAGAAGAAGATCGGACCGTCCAAATCTTTTGGGATTTGATCCAACGGCTAGGTTTAGTTGCGGGAGACCTTTAGGGCTGATGAGAGGGGGTTAAACCTCATATTCTCTAAGTCATTCTCTCTCCAAACCCTAGAGAAAGAAGGAGGAGCCAAGGAAGAAGAAGGGAGATTCCGCCATTGACGGAGCTCCGGAGCTCCGTTTCGCGAACCGTTTCCAGATCTGGAGAGTGCAGCCCGGTGCGGTCATTTCCCTCCGTCTAGAATCTCGGATCCATGGCGAAAAAGAACGCTCCTAGGGTAACGATTTCTTCTCCCGTTGTTTGGACTTGTCTTTTGTCCTCTCCTTCGTTTCTCTATGCTTGCATGAGGGATCCCTTTCACCAAATGGGTGAAGTATAGGATTCTCTCAAGTTCTCCGGAACTCCGGGTCGATTGTGTCCGTCCCCGGCATATTGCATGTAGAAAATCCGGTAGTCGTGCGGATTTAGGCATTTTGTGTGAAGCCTATTCGTGGCCGTGAGCCTGAATCGGTGATGCTTGGATTGCGACGTTGCATTTAGGTTAAGCCTAGAATGCGTGCCGGAGAATGACTCCGTGAAATCATCTATAGTAGTGCGGGATTTAAGTGTAGGCGTATTATACCTCCCCTTTTTGAGTATTTGTGAAGCCTAGATCCTTGTGAAGGGATTAGGTGCGTAGCTTATATTTGTGTAGCACTTGAAGGTGCTAAACCCTTACGGGCCGAGGCGAAGCCGTACCCGCGTCGTGCGACAGATCGCGACGATTAGAGCACGGGCAAAGCTAAACCGAACCCGTTCCCATGCAGATCGGTAAGAGGTCCCTACCTCATGTAGCCGTGTGATCATGGGAGAGGTCGTGGAAGGTGGTTTACCTAGACCGACCAAAAGCTCTTTTTCCCACATAAGGCGATGGCCCTTACGGTGGAGTGTTTGTGGAATTGATGTTGTTAGCCTCATGCGGTTGTTTAGGCGGTTGCGGGGAACCTTCGGGTGAACCCAACCAACATCATGTGCATACCTAGGTTCCCTCCTTTTTGATGCTCAACCTAGAAGATTGAATGTGCTTGAAACCTCACCTTGTGTAGTTGCACTTTCTTTATTTTAGTATTTGTGCTAGTATGGCTTGCTTGCAGGGTAGAATCTCCGCCACCCCGGGAAAGGGGTGGGGTCGTTATAATTTGGTCAGCTGTGCTGACCGTTACCTTGTTTGCCACCGCTTGGTGGAATGTTCTTATGCAGGTGCAGGTGAGTCTAGCGGGAAATAGCGGGCGGTGGCCCCTTTTGCTGAGTTGGCCCTTGAAGGCCAACCTCCTTTTTAGCTTTCTCATGTATTGCCGGCCTGCGTGCCGATGTATGTTTTGGAGTTTTTGGTACATTTGCTAAATGTAAGGCCTTAAGGCCATAACTCTCTTTCTTGGTTTCATTCCTATGATAGTGGACAATTCTAATGGAAATGTTAAATCTTTATGCTTCCGATAGTGTTTAGTATACTCTGTTGTAGTTTCTTTCTGTTTATCACCTTTTAACTCCTAGCTAGTGTGGTTAGTATGGCGTGGGGTCCCGGCCGGACCTACTGTTATATTATTCGTACTGGCAGGGTGTTACAATTTGGTATCAGAGCCAGGTTTCGATCCGTAGTTTAGCGAATTCGGGACGAATTCCTTTTAAGGGGTGGTGTGCACGGGATGTGCATTCACCTAAAACGACAAAAACTAATAAGAATGTCCACTTAGGAATGGGAAAACATACTTGTTTGCGGAACCTGAGCGTTCCATGATTGTTGTTTGCTATGTTTTCAGTCACTAAATTGTGTCTTACACGATTATAGGCGACTAGAAGTGGTGCGGGGCCGTCTCAACCCCGTAACACCGCTGAAAGTAGTGGGTCGGCTGAAGTGTCAGCGACCACTCCTCCTGCTGAGATGATCAGGTTAATCGCAGAAGCTGTCTTCGCGATGATCAATGCTCAACCGCAAAGGCTTGCACAGCCTGCTATGCCTAATACAGATGCGGCCCCGGTGATCGAACCTGCAGTGGAACCTGCGGTGGAACCGAGGGTTGAGGCCCCTGTGCCAGTGGCTGCAGTGGAACCTGCGGCGGTGCAAAGGGTGGAGCGTCCGGTAGAGCGTGTAGTTGTTGCGCGAGCACGTGATCAACAGCTGCAACACTTTCTAAGCTTCCATCCTCCAACTTTCTCGGGGACCGGATCCCCAACGGAGGCGGAGGACTGGCTGTCAACGGTTAGGAAGATTCTAAGGGCGACAGCAACAGAAGAAGTTATGATGGTCACTTTAGCCACCTTCCTCCTTAACGGAGAGGCAGAGCGTTGGTGGGCCGAACAGGAAGTGCACAAGTTCGGAGGCAGGGAGATTACCGAGATCACGATAGCGGAGTTCTCAAAGTCTTTTCTTCAAAGGTATATTCCTTCTGCCCAACGCATTGCGTTGCAGAACCAGTTTCTGAAGTTAACTCAAGGAGACAGCTCAGTGGATGAGTACTTGCACGAGTTCACTAAACTGGGTCGTTATGCGGGGCCTATGATGGAAGACGAAGAGACAAAGACGAACAAGTTCTATGAAGGTCTTCGGGACGAGTTGAGGCTGCTCCTTGCAGGCCCAATGACGTTAGGTTTCCAGGTGATGGTACAAACTGTCAGATCCCTAGAGTTGGACATGAAGAGGGTACAAGCAAAAGCCGTGGCAAAGAAACCTGAGTTTCATGTGCCGGTCTCTCAGTCTAAGTCAGAATTCAGAAAAAACAAAAGGAAGTTCAAACCGGCGGAGCAAACCCGCTCAAATGTTTCGGGAGCAACGACGGTGCGGAGCCCTATCACGTGTTTCACCTGCGGGAAGGTGGGACACAAGGCCGCAGTGTGTCGAAGTGGTCCCCCGAAATCAGAGAATCGAGCTTTGGACTATGCTCGAGCTGCGGAAAAGGGTAAAGCTGCGGAGTCTTCGGCTTCCCAGCACATTACTCCGACTCAGCCGAGAGTCTACTCGCTTGGCCAGCAAGAAGCCATACGACAAGCTGATGTTGTCACAGGTATGAAATAAAAAAAAATTAGCTTTTTCGTAGCTATTTGTGATTATACCGTTGTGCAACTGTATGTTTCTTTTTGTGTGCAATTAGGCTTTGTCCTAATTCTCAACTATCCGGCGAGAGCTCTATTTGATACGGGTGCATCGCACTCTTTTCTGTCTGAGGACTTCGTGGTGCGAATCGGAGTGCCATCTACCTTCGTAGAGGACAGATTAGAAGTAGTGCTACCCAATGGATCTCTCATGTCTGCGGATAGGAAGAGCCGTGTGAAGGTGCGGATCGGAAATCAAGATTTCGATTTGGAAGCATCGTTGTTGCCGTTAGCTGAATTCGATGTGATCTTCGGCATGGACTGGCTCTCGGAGCAGCGTGCATGCATAGATTGCAATTCTAAGGAGATCACTCTGGGAAGGAACGCCGATGGAGAAACCACGTTTGCCGGTATGCGAGGAGCGAGCAAGACGCTGATGTCTGCTCTCCAAGTGGTTAAGGCGGTAAGAAAAGGCGTCGAGTTGTTCTTCACCTTGTTGGAGGCTTCGGAGCCAAAGCCCAGGTTATGTGATGTCCTAGTTGTAGCGGAGTACGCCGACGTGTTTCCTAACGAACTCCCTGGGGCTCCGCCTCAGCGAGAGATCGATTTCTGTATCGAGTTGGTGCCAGGTGCCAAACCTGTGGCCCGCTCACCGTACCGGATAGCGCCAAAGGAATTGGCAGAGCTGAAGGTTCAATTGCAAGAGCTGCTAGAGCAAGGCTACGTACGTCCAAGTTCTTCGCCTTGGAGTGCACCGGTCCTCTTTGTGAAAAAGAAGGACGGGAGCTTGCGTCTATGTATCGATTATCGAGAGCTAAACAAGTTGACCGAGAAGAACCGATATCCGATTCCAAGAATCGATGATCTCTTCGACCAGCTGGTTGGGTCGACGGTATACTCCAAGCTGGACCTAAGGTCCGGCTATTACCAACTGCGAATTAGGGAATGTGACATTCCAAAGACAGCTTTCAGTACCCGCTTTGGGCACTATGAGTTCACGGTGATGCCGTTCGGTCTGTCTAATGCACCGTCGGTATTCATGGACTTAATGAATAGGACATTCCGTGAGTATTTGGATCAATTTGTGATCATCTTCGTCGACGACATTTTGGTATACTCTCAAGCGGAAGAGGAGCATGTAGGGCATCTGCACGCAGTTCTGGGCACCTTGAGGAAGAGTCAGCTATATGCCAAGTTCTCCAAGTGCGAGTTTTGGCTACAGTCAGTAGCATTCCTTGGTCACGTCGTTAGTGGAGATGGAATTGCGGTTGATCCGTCGAAGATAGAAGCGATCCGAGCCTGGCCTTTGTTGAAAAACGTAGCGGAAGTCCGAAGTTTCTTAGGACTTGCCGGCTATTATAGGCGCTTTGTGGAAAACTTCTCGAGGATTGCACTTCCTCTCACTAAATTGACTAGGAAAGATCATAAGTTCGTTTGGTCGCCCGAGTGCGCACGAGCTTTTGAAGAACTGAAGAGCCGTCTGACCACGGCACCCATTCTATGCTCGCCATGTGGTACGGAAGGCTACGAAATTTACAGCGACGCCTCAGGGAGTGGTTTGGGTTGTGTCCTAGTGCAGTTCGGTAAGGTAATTGCCTACGGCTCCCGTCAGTTGAAGGTTCATGAGAGGAATTACCCGGTCCATGATTTGGAGCTAGCGGCCGTGGTATTTGCTCTTAAGCTTTGGAGGCATTATTTGTATGGCGTGAAGATCGACATCTTTACCGACCACAAGAGCCTCAAGTACTTGCTAGATCAAAGGGAGTTGAATATGCGACAGAGGAGGTGGTTGGAGTTCCTTGGGGACTACACCTTCGACATCAAATATACTCCTGGAAAGGGAAATGTAGTTGCGGACGCGTTGAGTCGTCGGGCTCCCGCTCAAGCAAATTGGATTTTGATGCACGATGAGCGTCTAATCCGTGAGCTAGAAGAAATGGAGATCATTTGCGTTGATCGAAGAGCGTCTACTTCAGCATGCTTGAACTGGACGGAGGTTCAATACCACCTTGCCGACCGAGTTCGACAGGCTTTGGAGCTGGATGAGAGCTTGAAACGCTACAAAGCGGAAACCGTTGACGGGTTAAACGCTGATTTCTCTTTCGAGGATAGCCTTATGTGGAAGAATGGCAGATTGTGCGTCCCAAACGTTGGTACTCTACGGGAGGAATTGATGTACGAGGCTCATCATACCAAGTACTCTATCCACCCGGGGAGCACGAAAATGTACATGGACATGAAGAAACTTTTCTGGTGGCCGGGTATGAAGAAGGGCATTGCCCTCTACGTGGCCAAGTGCAACACTTGCGCGTTGGTGAAGGTGGAATGTCAACGTCCCGGTGGATTTTTGAAGTCCTTGCCGATTCCGGAATGGAAGTTTGACGATATTTCGATGGATTTCGTGCACGGATTGCCGAGATCGCAGCATGGAAACGACGCCATCTGGGTGATCGTGGACAGACTGACAAAAGTATCGCATTTTATTCCGAACCGGAAGGATGATTCTGTAGAAAAGCTAGCGAAGCTCTATGTCGATAGTATTGTGCGGCTGCACGGTGTCCCTCGTAGCATCGTCAGCGATCGTGACGGGCATTTCACATCGAAAGATTGGAGGCTTATCCATGAACTATTGGACACTAAATTGAAATTCAGCATGGCCTTCCACCCGCAAACGGACGGACAGACCGAGAGGACCAACAGGACTATGGAGGATATGCTCCGAATGTGCGCTCTAGATTTTGGAAAGAAGTGGGAAGATCATCTCTATATGATCGAATTCGCCTACAATAATAGCTACCAAGCCAGTATAAAGATGGCTCCTTTCGAGGCCCTCTATGGTAAGAAGTGTCGTACGCCGTTGTCTTGGGCAGAAACGGGTGATACTAAGCAATTAAAGCGAAAGGATGTTGAGGAAGCAACTTCGACGATCCGAACTATTCGAGAAAGGCTATTGATTGCCCAGGATATGCAAGCAAAGTATTACAACGCCAAGCATAGGAACCTAGAGTTCGCCGTCGGTGACCGGGTTTACTTGAAGATCAAACCGTTCAAAGGGGTATCAAGGATCCGACGCTTGAAAAAGCTCAGTCCAAGGTACTTAGGACCGTTTGAGATTGTGGAACGTGTTGGTGATGCGGCTTATCGGCTTGCACTATCTGCAGAGCTGAGCGGTCTGCACGACGTGTTTCACATATCAGTTCTGAGGAAGGCAGTGCAAGAGCCTACTCATATCGTTGCCGTCGGCAAAGTGTCGGTGGATAGTGGGTTGTCGACGAAAGTCAAACCCTTACGCATCAAGGATACCGAGGTAAAGCAGTTGCGGAACAAGTCCATTCGGATGGTAAAGGTCCGGTGGGATAATTGCGGCCGAGAGGAGCTAACTTGGGAGAGAGAGCAAGCGATGCTTGCGGAGTACCCCGAGCTATTTCCCTCAGGTAAATTTTCTTTAAAAACTGTAATTTCCTGCTATTACTGTTTTCGAAATTTCGGGACGAAATTCTTTTAAGGGGGGTGGAGTTGTAACACCCCAAAGATCGTGGTTCAGCGAGGTAGGCGGAATGGTGGTGTTGCGCTCGGGATAGGCTCAAGATTCCAGATCAGGTCAATGCGCACGACCATTGTCCTCTTAGTGCACGACCAGTGAGCGTGCGCCAATGATCGTGCGTAACCCGCAAAGAATCGGAGTTCTGTCTCATCTTATGCGCACGACCATTGTCCTCATCGCGCACGACCGGTGATCGTGCGCCAGCGACCGTGCGTTAATTCAGAAGAATATCGAGTTCTGTCTTGGACAGTGCGCACGACCATTTCCCTCTTCGCGCACGACCACTGACCGTGCGCCTGTGATCGTGCGCCCTGTTTATTCTGTTCCGCGATTTTGAGCGGAGAAGAAGATCGGACCGTCCAAATCTTTTGGGATTTGATCCAACGGCTAGGTTTAGTTGCGGGAGACCTTTAGGGCTGATGAGAGGGGGTTAAACCTCATATTCTCTAAGTCATTCTCTCTCCAAACCCTAGAGAAAGAAGGAGGAGCCAAGGAAGAAGAAGGGAGATTCCGCCATTGACGGAGCTCCGGAGCTCCGTTTCGCGAACCGTTTCCAGATCTGGAGAGTGCAGCCCGGTGCGGTCATTTCCCTCCGTCTAGAATCTCGGATCCATGGCGAAAAAGAACGCTCCTAGGGTAACGATTTCTTCTCCCGTTGTTTGGACTTGTCTTTTGTCCTCTCCTTCGTTTCTCTATGCTTGCATGAGGGATCCCTTTCACCAAATGGGTGAAGTGTAGGATTCTCTCAAGTTCTCCGGAACTCCGGGTCGATTGTGTCCGTCCCCGGCATATTGCATGTAGAAAATCCGGTAGTCGTGCGGATTTAGGCATTTTGTGTGAAGCCTATTCGTGGCCGTGAGCCCGAATCGGTGATGCTTGGATTGCGACGTTGCATTTAGGTTAAGCCTAGAATGCGTGCCGGAGAATGACTCCGTGAAATCATCTATAGTAGTGCGGGATTTAAGTGTAGGCGTCTTGTGAAGATCCTAACGAAAGCCCCATGCTTTGAGATTGGATGAAGGCAAACCTTCACCGCGAAATTGATGCGGAGCGTATTATACCTCCCCTTTTTGAGTATTTGTGAAGCCTAGATCCTTGTGAAGGGATTAGGTGCGTAGCTTATATTTGTGTAGCACTTGAAGGTGCTAAACCCTTACGGGCCGAGGCGAAGCCGTACCCGCGTCGTGCGACAGATCGCGATGATTAGAGCACGGGCAAAGCTAAACCGAACCCGTTCCCATGCAGATCGGTAAGAGGTCCCTACCTCATGTAGCCGTGTGATCATGGGAGAGGTCGTGGAAGGTGGTTTACCTAGACCGACCAAAAGCTCTTTTTCCCACATAAGGCGATGGCCCTTACGGTGGAGTGTTTGTGGAATTGATGTTGTTAGCCTCATGCGGTTGTTTAGGCGGTTGCGGGGAACCTTCGGGTGAACCCAACCAACATCATGTGCATACCTAGGTTCCCTCCTTTTTGATGCTCAACCTAGAAGATTGAATGTGCTTGAAACCTCACCTTATGTAGTTGCACTTTCTTTATTTTAGTACTTGTGCTAGTATGGCTTGCTTGCAGGGTAGAATCTCCGCCACCCCGGGAAAGGGGTGAGGTCGTTATAATTTGGTCAGCTGTGCTGACCGTTACCTTGTTTGCCACCGCTTGGTGGAATGTTCTTATGCAGGTGCAGGTGAGCCTAGCGGGAAATAGCGGGCGGTGGCCCCTTTTGCTGAGTTGGCCCTTGAAGGCCAACCTCCTTTTTAGCTTTCTCATGTATTGCCGGCCTGCGTGCCGATGTATGTTTTGGAGTTTTTGGTACATTTGCTAAATGTAAGGCCTTAAGGCCATAACTCTCTTTCTTGGTTTCATTCCTATGATAGTGGACAATTCTAATGGAAATGTTAAATCTTTATGCTTCCGCTAGTGTTTAGTATACTCTGTTGTAGTTTCTTCCTGTTTATCACCTTTTAACTCCTAGCTAGTGTGGTTAGTATGGCGTGGGGTCCCGGCCGGACCTACTTTTATATTATTCGTACTGGCAGGGTGTTACAATTTTAGCAATATTGATTTTAATTTTGAAGAATTTAAAATTTACTTTAAAGAATTTTGTCAAGATCAATTAGAAGTTGAAAAACAAATTAAATTGCTTAGAAAGGAATTAGAACAAGTAAGGAATGAGAAAATAGAAGAAAATCCATCATATCAGAACTATGAACTTAGGGTTGAAATAAGGAGATTAGAAAAACAAGTTGATGAATTGACCATAGAAAATTTATCCTTATAAAGAGCTTATAAAAGCAAAAGTCTTTGAAGACTCACTAAATAGTAGGAGTCAAAAACTTACACATATCTCTGAGAATCTTTTGTTAGATTCAAAAACCTAGGATTAGGTGTTGATCCATCAACCAGTAGTGGACCTTCAAGCAAACCTGCATGAAATTGCACAGTAGTATTTGTTAGGGCTAATAATAATCAACATATTTCATGACGATGTCGTTTTTATACAAATTTACCGGTGCAATAACACAGCCCCAAACATGAGAAATATTTAGGCGCGTGTAACGCTGTATGATCCGTGATTTCAACGGTGTAGATTGTTTGCAAAAATATGCGGCCGTATTTATGTAATATGCTTTCATTGAAAAGTGATCGTGTTTTAGATCAACCATGAGCAAAAATTCGTGCTAAAGAAAATATACGGCGGGATCGGACATGTTTGTACAACCGAGAAGATACTGGAATAAGGGTCCGAATTTGGTACGTATACGTACATAATAATACGAATGTTTTTAAATAGCGTTTTCGTGTGGAGGGGCCCACATATTCCTTCTCCCAAAAATCGAAACGGCGCGCTGCTGCTAAACTCCCCTCCCCCTTACGGCGAAGAAAAACACAGGCTTAGCGGTGAAAAAGCTTTGACTGTGAGATAATCGGCCGGCGAAGGACATCATTCTCATCAACGAAGGTACCCTTCGTCTTCCTTTAACAGTTTTCGGCTTATGATCTGGTTTAAATGACACCAAAAAGTTAGGTCGGCGGAAACCGGCCATTGTTAGGTCGGCGGAAACTGGCCATTGTTACACTGCTACTTTCTCTGATACACTGCTAATATTTCTGTAGTATATGGTAATACTTTCATAATACGACATCTAATGTGGAGTTACATGATAATATGATCGTATTTTTCTAGATTGTCAATATTTATCCCTAAATACTGACGCTGTCCAGGACCTAGGTTATAAATATTTATCCCTAAATACTAACAGTCATTTTACATATTTTATTTGTACACTTATTGAAGATATTGGGTCGTACAACTGTATTTTGCTGCAATATTGTGCAAATACGACCATATTTTTTAAGTTTCGTGGTAACATGAGAAGAGTTGTTTGGTTGATGTATGGATACTACAAGTATCTTTGCATACCCATTTTAGAAAATTTGTTTCTGCTAATACAACTATAGCATCAGTTCTTATTGCAGATGACTCGTTCAATAATATTGAACTCTCGCTGCGCGGTGTCTTCATTTAAGGAGAAAGCACAACCCTTATTGAACAAATTGAGTGATAATACAAGAAATGAATTACAAGCAGCTGAGATTCTTCCATTGTTTTCTATTCCCAACATAACCCAAAACATTCCTCTGATCACCACCTTGCTTCGGTCATACTCAAGGAAAAATAGGGCTTTCCAGTTGGGAAAAGTTTACAAAAAAATGACAGTTAATGATGTTGCATTGATGCTTGGTCTACCAAATAGAGAGTTGCATTTCACATTTAATAGGACCCCTATAGCTAACTACGAGCAGAAGGATTTTGCAGCAGAGTTGTTGCGACTTTCAGAGGCAAAATGGAGTGAAGAGGTTGATGCTCTAAGGGTCCAGGCCCTTGTAAAGTATGTTCTGTGCAAGCTATTTTTTCCACTAAAGATAATGAAGATACCTAGATGTCTACATACATTTGGAGCTTTGGAGGAGTTTAAAAAATATAATTGGCCCGAAGCAGTTCATATATTTTTACAGTCACAAATCCGCTAAGCACATTTAATAGGACCCCTATAGCTAATGAAGATACCTAGATGTCTACATACATTTGAAGATACGTAGATGTCCACATACATTTTTACGCTAAGCAACATGTCCTAGTATCGCTCTGGCGGAATTTCTTATGCACATCAACACACGGCTTCTGAATCTTAAACCCTGCTTTTGAGCAAGAGAACTCACGTCCCTTGATGATTCGTGTATGGGTCCAATAAAAAACATGTTGCCTTCGCACGCTGAACCCACATTTAAGAGCATATTCTGAGTACATTTTGTATGTGTCTTCTCCTCTGAATGAACCGTGGGAAACAATAATTCCTCCTTGTGCACCTGCAAATATGATGTTATGGTGACACACGTATACTACATAAATGAGGTCGTATTCAGTACAATACGACTGTATCGTATAATATACAGTGGGAATAAGGTAATATCATACGGTTTTCAGCTCCTGCGGTGGACAAGGAATCATGTCCTCCTCCTTCGACTTCTCGGATGTCAGATTGCTGGACGACATACCAGTATACTAAGCAGACGGAAGTTATTAACCTGAGTTGCTATAGAAGATCTCCCTCTCCACCCGATTAAGTTGGAAGTCTTGTTGAACGTCGTAAGTCTTGGCTATGAACAAAAACGATTTCAGTCAACGCCGTCGATGATAAAACCATAAAAAGGGATCTTCTAGTTTGTGTTCGCCGACGGCAGGCCTCAGCTGAACTTTACCGACGGAGGGGAGTTACAGACCAAAGCCTAGTCAGCTTGCAGTTTGAGTTCGCCGGCGGGGCGATGCTATTTCCGCATGCTTCGAGGTAGGGGGATCGCCAGTTACTGTTTGCTCTGCAAAGTTCAGCTGGGTGTAGGGAGAACGCCAGCTGGGGGTAGGGGAGAACGCAAGACCATAAAAGCGAAAATAGGAGGAGAAAAACGTAATGACAAGAGAGAAAATTGAGACTTTATAATACGCACCAAAGCTTATATACGTATACGTATCAAACAATTTGTGCCTAGCACCGATAAAGCTACTCTTAGGCTCCGTTTGTGGGAACTTATTTTCACCGGTCAAGCGGTTGTGACCGCATGAACCGGACCCGGTTCATGCTCAACCGCTTGACTGGTGAAAATAAGTCCTCCCAAATGGAGCCTTAATTTAAATAGGGTGGTGTTAAAGGCAAACCAGAATTGGCTATTGGCAAACCAATTTCTACGAGTTATTACGCGCCTTTTGAAAATACGATTTTTACATGCATTTTTAGGAAAAGTGTTCAACACGAAAATTGTAGATCTCGTCGAGATCTACAACTTTCGTGTTGAACACTTTTCCTAAAAATGCATGTACAAGGCGTATTTTCAAACAATTCGCTATAGTTACGATCAGGGCGACAATACGCCTTGTGCGTGCATTTTTAGGAAAAGTGTTCAACACGAAAGTTGTAGATCTCGATGAGATCTACAATTTTCGTGTTGAACACTTTTCCTAAAAAAGCATGTACAGAGCGTATTTTCAAAAGGCGCGTAATAACTCATAGAAATTGGTTTGCCAATAGCCAATTCTGGTTTGCCTTTAACATCACCCTTTAAATAATAGTAAAATTCTATTATTTACTTCCGAACCTCGTCAGCTTTGGCTGTGTTGCCGTTGATGTGGCAATTTCCGCACGTGCCGGCCGCAAGGAGTCAAAACGTTTCTCTCACACTTTTCTTCTTCTTCCCTCGCAAGCTTCGTCTTCCTCTTTCTCGGCCGAACTTCACAAAATCCCTCCGCTTCTCTTTCAAATCGCAAGAGCGCGCGCGCAGATAGAGCAGCGAACGAGAGAGTTCGAGGGAAAATGTCTTCCAAGCTCAGAGTAGAGGAGCTCCGCTCCCAGCTCACACTCCGTGGACTCGACGCCAGAGGCACCAAAGCCATGCTCGTAAGCGTCCTTCTCCCCGCCCCCTCCCTCTCATCGTATAAACTCTTGAACTCATTTGTTGCGATTCCAGGTCAAGAGGCTTGAATCCGCAATGCAGATCGAAGAGGAGAAGGAGGAGAAGGAAAAGAAAGCCGATGTTGTCGAAGACGTGCCCGCAGATGGCGTCTTGAACAGCCACGGGAAGAGGAAGAGGGGATCGGTCGATCCTGATGATGATCGGAAGGAGGAAGAGCTCGACGGAGAGAAGCTGAAGAAGTGTACTGTCCGCGAGAAGGAGGAGAAGGAGAAGAAAGCCGATGCTGTCGAAGACGTGCCCGCAGATGGCGTCTTGAACAGCCACGGGAAGAGGAAGAGGGGATCGGTCGATCCTGATGATGATCGGAAGGAGGAAGAGCTCGACGGAGAGAAGCTGAAGAAGTGTACTGTCCGCGAGAAGGAGGAGAAGGAGAAGAAAGCCGATGTTGTCGAAGACGTCCCCGCAGATGGCGTTTTGAACAGCCACGGGAAGAGGAACAGGGGATCCGTCGATCCTGATGATGATCGGAAGGAGGAAGAGCTCGACGGAGAGAAGCTGAAGAAGTGTACTGTCCGTGAGTTGAAGGCGTTGACCAATCGACGCGGAGTTTCAGCTAGTGGGACGAAGGCGGAGCTCGTCAAGAGGCTCTCCGGTGTTGAGGATCCGAAAGACACTGTGCAAGGTGATTTTATTGTTATATTTTAAATAATCGCTGGAATTCATCATGGAAACTTCAATAGTTTTAATCCTTGATTAACTCTTATTTTCCTTAAGTCCTGTTTAATTTCGAACCACTTGTCAGCCCTAGATGTTGAGCTCCCATTTCCTTAATTTGGTTTTTACATAAGATTAACGTTCTGATATCCGCAAATTATCAAATATAGTTTTACAATAGCCATTTGATGCAGGCAATTATCAAATCGAGAAAATTTAGCAGATTTCTAATGATAGCCTGATATTTTCTTCAGTGATTGTGTGAGGAAGAGATAGAGGAGGTGAGAGGATTGAAGAAATTATATGTCAAAAGTATTATTAAGAGTAAAATATGTGACTATAAATAAATAAATATCAGACATCAGATTAAATTTTTTGTAAACCTTTGTAGGTAAATGAATAAACAATGGTGTAAATTTTGATTTTTTATTGTAATTGTCAGAAGAGAAAGCTGAGGTGATTGAGGAAGAGAAATTAGTCACTGCTACCAAAAAGGGTGGTGCTGTTCTTGACCAGTGGCTTCCCGATGACATTAAGACGAGATACCATGTCTTGCAAAAAGTATGTGAATCTCATTTCGTCCAATCTACCTTTCCTCTTATCCCGCTTGTTGAAATGATTGAGATGTTGTAGTTTTTTGTATTTGATTCCATTTTTTACTTGTGTTTGATGTGTATTTGTACAATAAGTATCCTAAATAAACTTAGGATACGGGATACATTTCAAAAAATTTAATTATTTAAATATAATTAAAAATTGATACGAATGCATTTTTTTTTCAATTATTATCTCAAATTGATACGAATGCAGTGAATGAATTTATATAATCAATTGACTACCTCCACTTATCATCGAACACTTTCTTTTTGACATGCCTTTTTCCATATTGTCATTATAACATACACCATTTTTTAATGTTTTTCAAGCATACTCGAGCTTATTCCAAGAGTATCCGACAGTATTCTGAAGTATCAAGGACACTTAATTGAAAATTAAAAGAAAAAGTTTCCAAGCATCTCGGCGACGGCTTTCAAAAAACATTCAGTAGTTTCTCATTTATGAAACTTTTCAGATACGATATGTAAGACCGTTACAAGTATTTGTGCTTTTTAGCTTCCAAGTACTTCGAAGGTGACTTTCATAAAATAATTATGCTAGACAACTTGTTAGTTAAAATTTCAAAGTACTTATTTGTTATTTGTGTATGTTTGGCACCTTAGATCTATAGTTTTAAGGTTTCTTTTTTGTTTTGTATTGATCAGAAGAGAACCTATATATGTAAACTAGCTACTTATTTCCTTAAGAACCGCTTATTTTATTTCCATATAAAAACATAATTTAGTTGTCTACGATGGCAAAGCTCCAAAATAGATGAAGTTTGTGTTATAAATATCTCGAATTTCTACCAGTTGCTCCAAAAATGCGCCTTTTCAGAGTAACTGATGGAGTTGTATTGGAAACTTCATAGTGAAGTGTGCTCCGTTAGGAGTAATTCTGGGATGAGTGACTTCATGGAAAGTGCTCGTAGGCCACCTATAAAAAATGACAAAATTGTGTAGTTTAACTCAATATGGAATGTGATGAGATGAATTAAAGCGGACAATATTTTTGATATTGTGATGGTTGAGAGACGTTTTTTCAGAGCAACTGGTGGAGTTGTAACTCATGTTAGCAATTATGAGAGTGCTTTATGCTCAAAGCAATTTTTTTGGTCATAAACTATTCATGAGGCACAAATTAAATAAAAGCAGTTGCAATGAGGAAGGGTGGGAAATGGCTGACAACAACATGAAATGACTTTCTAGGACTGTTGGCAATGGATTATAAAGGTTGTGTGTGTCTGCTGGCTTGGGAGAGGCTCGGGTGAGGAAAACCGTGAGAATAGGGCTTCAGGGAAAGGGCGGCACAGTTGGTGCAGAGTTTGGAGGCTGTTGTTGGGGAATTGAATGGATGACTACAGTTGATGTGGAGTTTGGAAGTTGTTGTGGGGGGATTGAATACGACTATGATTAATGGTAAGGGAGGGAGACAATTGGAGAAACAAGGAGATACAATTAATGGAAATAAAGATGAAGATAATACCTAGGAGTTGGCACCTAGTATTTGTAGAGTCACCACTGTGGATGACCGGGAGGCCTTGGGAAGAAGACTCCAAAATCTGCGATGAAGAAGAACCAACTCCCTGCGCTTGTTCAAATAGGCTAAATGATATAGGGCAACCATCATGAACGACACAGATCCACAATCAAAATGGTTGCCTAAACTCACTAAATAAAAATGCTAAAATAAATAAAAATACATAGAAATATGAAAACATTGCTTTGAACGCGACTGCAGACTTGAATTTTTCATCGAGTCCTATCATACATATCTTTTATAACTTCAATAATCTTTGACACATTTTTCCCTAAGGCACACCAAATCAATTCCAGTGGTACTATATGTTTTCAAAACAAATAAAAATTATATGCAAATATTTTCTATGCTCTCAATACTAGGTGGTTAAGGCATATATAATAAAGGTTAGAAAATGCATAGATTTGAGAGTGGATAGAGTTAGTGTTGAAGTATTATGGAGGAGAAGGGGTAAAAGCTAGATAACATAAATAAAAATTGAATTATATTGGAAACTTCATAGTTAAGTGTGCTCCGGTAGGTCTGGGATGGGTGGCCTCCTGAGAAGTGCTCATATTAAACCTATGGAAAATGACAAAACTGTGTAGTTCAACCCAATATGGGATGAGATGAACCAATGTGGACAATATTCTTGATATTGTGATGGTTGAGATGCGCTTTTTCGGAGCAACTGGTGTAGTTGTAACTCATGTTGGCAGTTATGAGAGTGCTTCAATTTGGAAGCAATTTTTTTGGTCGTAAACTATTCATGTGGCACAAATTAAATAAAAGCAGCTGCAATGAGGAAGGGTGGGAGATGGCTGACAACAACATGAAATGACTTTCTGGGATTGTTGGCTATGAATTATAAAAGTTGTGTGTCGGCTGGCTTGGGAGAGACTCGAGTGAGGAAAACCGTGAGTATAAGGTTTCAGGGAAAAGGAGACTACAGTTGGTGTGGAATTTGGTGGTTGCTGTTGGGGATTGAATGGGCAGCTACAGTTGATGTGGAATTTGGAAGTTGTTGTGGGGGGATTGAATACGACTGTGGTTAATAGTAAGGGGTAGAGACAATAGGAGAAAACAATCAAGGGAAATAAAGATGAAGATAATACCTGGGAGTTGACACCTAGTATTCGTAGAGTCACCACTGTGGATTACCAGAAGGCCTTGGGAAGAAGACTCCAAAATCTGCGATGAAAAAGAACCAACTCCCTACGCTTGTTTAAATAGGCTAGACGATATAGGGCAACCATCATGAACGACACAGATCCACGATCAAGATGGTTGCCTAAACTCGCTGAATAAAAATAAATAGAAATATGAAAACATCGCTCTGAATGCGACTGCAGACTTGAATTCTTTATCGGCTGATGTCAATTATGACAAGTGACAAATTTTCCATGAACAGATCCAAAAACTCTTTTCCAAAAGTCTCGTTGATCCTCGTCACTTTTTAATGTCATAATCAATACCAATTATGTAATTGTGTGAAAATTATAACTCAATTTGATAATGTGTAAGGTATCAACTGTAAGTCAAATTTTACCTCCGTATGTTTCCATGCCATAATTTCTCATTTCCTTGGACAGAATCTTATACTCTGCAAATATGTTTGGTTATATATTTCTCTTGGAATTATTACTCTATTGATATATTTACAATAAATTTGGTCGTTTATATAAATATACTGTGATGAGAAATTTTTTCGTTACTCTACAACTACTTTGAATTCTATTTAGTATCATATCATACATATCTTTGATAACTTTAATAACCTTTGACACATTTTTTTCCTAATGCACACCGAATCAAATCTAGTGGTACTATATGTTTTCAAAACAAATAAAAATTATATGCACATATTTTCTTTGCTCTCAATACTAGGTTGTTAAAGCATATATAATAAAGGTTAGAAAATGCACAGATTTGGGAGTGGATAGAGTTAGTGTTGAAGTATTATGGAGGAGAAGGAGTAAAACCAAGATAACATAAATAAAAATTGTTTAAGTTGATTAAAATTGTTTAAGTTAGTATTTTTCGCAACAGTTATTATGCAAAATGAGGATTCGTAATCCGGTCCCAAATAATTGGGATAAGTCTATTGATGATGATAGTGATGATAATGATGGACCTCATGAACTTTTTTTTGCAATTAAATAATGAGAACTACTTTTTAGATTGTTAATTGTTGTCCCAATAATCTTATTATTTTTTTACAATTATGGCAACATGATGAATGGTAAGGTTTGCCTACATTTCACCCTTTGGTGGGACCCTTCCCCGGACCCTCGCTACGCGGGGATGCTTTGTGCACCGGGCTGCCCCCCTTTTGGCAACATGATGAATGCTTAGGTGGAGGTGTGGACACACGAGATTGGATAAAATTAGGAATGAATGGTAGAGAAGATGCAAGAAGCTCGATTAAGATGGTTCAGACACGTACAAAAGAGACCATTAGAGGCACCTGTTAGGCATTGTGAGAGTTTTGCTACTGTGCATGTTAAACGAGGGAGGGGTAGACCAAAAAAGACTTGGATTGAAACTATAGGCATTAGTGAGATTATGACTAAAGATAGGGCGCAATGGCGACAAATGATGCATATAGCTGACCCCACTATGGTGGGATAAAGACTTGAGTGTTGTTGTTATGGCAACATGATGAATACATCTGGTTTATTTAATACTTCTCTAATGCAAACCTTTTTAAAAAATTGATTTTTTGCTGCAGGGAGTGGATTCTTATGATGCTACACTGAATCAGACAAATGTTGGAGACAATAATAATAAGTTTTATGTGATTCAGGCTCTAGGTTTGTTCTATCTGTTTATGTTTTTTTTGTTCTTCTTGTACTTTTATTATAATTTATACTTGAATGGACTAAAGATTTTTTATTAGCTCTCATTTGTTAATTATATTTTTTCAAATATCCTTCACTTTATGTAGTTAATTTCTTGTTCTACATATATAAAAACATTCTGTCACGAATGTTTTTGTTGTCTCAATTTTATGAATCACATGAGGGAAAAGCTTAGCGTCGGAGAATTGGATGGGATTTTGGAAATAAGGGTGTATGACACTAGAAGAAGCATGAAATGTTTTAATAGGCACACATACACCAGTAGATCTCCAAGTTATATTTACAGTATATGTGACTACGTATATTAAATGTAACGCCCCGGTCTATTGTGGGTGCGCTACATGTTTGCAGACCAGTGATCCCAACCCATCTCTATGGATCTGATTGGTCGCAGCTGCTAATTCCAATGGCGGGTTGTTGAGTCTGGGGCTTGAACCTCAGACCTACTGGATAAGGGAGCTCTTAACTGGTTCTCATCCTGCAATTGGAATTAGTTGGTGATGAGGACCAGTTTATAGCTCACTTATCCAGGAGGTCTGTGGTTCAAGCCCCAGCCTCAACAACCCGCAATTAGAATTAGTGGTTGCGACCAATCAGATCTATGGAGATGGGTTGGGGTCACTGGTCTGCAGATCTGTTGCGCACCCACAGTAGACCGGGGCGTTACATTAAAAGGACTTCGTTTATTGAAACATGAAACTATACAATAATATAATTATTTTTTAGAAGAAGTCCAGCATTACATGAATATGTTACGTCTTTTGAAATATCGTCAATGATGAATAATATAATTAGCAGTAATATCCTGGTAGGTTCTTTTTCTAATTTAACTTTAGATAGTTTTCCTGGCATTACTATAATCCAACTCTTCTTAGACGGGTGCTTGTTTTGTATTTCTAACAATGACAATTATTTATACTATGGAGACTTTAGCATGCAACACAAATGTTAGCTTTAAGGAAGAAAGGATTCTGCTGTTCAAGTTTTATGTCCTGGATTCTCCTATCTAATTCGAGCATTACAACAGCTTGGTCACCCTTTTTGTCATTGTAAACTACTCAGAGTAATGGAACATATTTAAAAATTCTTTCATGACTTTGTTGTTTAATGAGGTGATCTATCTTCTCACGGTAGGTTTAATACTGTGATTTTTGGTGTTACATTGCTTGATCCTCAGGATAGATAAACATGTATGTAATATGAAATTGCAGAATTGGATAATGGCGGCAGATTCATGGTTTACTGTAGATGGGGCAGAGTTGGAGTGAAAGGTCAATCTAAACTGCACGGTCCATTCAGCTCACAAGAAAGTGCGATAGGTGAATTTCATACTAGGTTCTACGAAAAGACTAAGAATCAGTGGTGTGACAGAAAAAAATTTGTTAGTCATCCTAAATGCTATACTTGGTTGGAGATGGACTATAACGAAGCTGGTACAGAGCAGGTAAGTCATTGTGGTTTTTATTCACAAGCTTTAGATTCTATCTTTAGATATATTATCAACTTTTTCTAAGTTCTGACCGTTTTTGTTAGATGCCACCTAAGGTCATAAAGTCTATTGAAACCCAACTTCAAGAGACAAAACTTGAGGGTCGTGTTGCAAAGTTCGTATCTCTTGTTTGCAATATCACCATGATGAAGCAGCAAATGCTTGAGATAGGCAAGACATTTGTATGCTTTTCATATTTTTTACTTAATGGTTTGTCAATGGTAGAACATTTTGTTCAGAAGACAAGTGATTGATATTGTGGTAAAAAATTATATCGAGAAATCCTAATACAGATTCAAATTTGTCTTGGGATAGAAGCACATTTCTACAAAACAAAAGGACATCTAGCATTAATTTGGATGTTGTTATATTGAAATAGAGAACAACACTCCATTCATTTCTTTAACTAAGACCGTCATTCATCAGGTTTCTGCCATCAAGGTCCCAAGAGGTTAGGATTTTCAGTTCTAGAATTTCATGTTCCTCGAGAATTGGCATTGTTTTCTTCATGTGCACAGTAATTGTGATAAAACTAGTACGCCCAAAATAGTAATTTGTTGCTTGTATATTGGAAACTCAGGCTTTATTATATTGGACATACATTTAATTTGTTAGTTTTGTTTGTATCTTACTCCATGCCCTTCTTATCCAGGTTACAATGCTGAAAAATTGCCCCTTGGTAAGCTTAGCCAATCGACAATTTTGAAGGTAAGGCATAAAATTTGGCATCGTATATACCCATATATGGAACGCTGCAATTTCTTTTATTTCTCGCTTCATAGAAAATTACTACTCTTTATGAAACATTGCAAACTTTGACTAGATTTCCTGGCTTACGATATAATCCAAACAAATCAATAACAACAACACTCAAGCCTTTATCCCACTATTGTGGGGTCGGCTATATGGATCCTTTGTCGTCACTGTGCCCTATCTTTAGTCATAATCTCACTAATTCCTAAGTACATCGTGTCTTTCCTTATAGTTTTATTCCAAGTTTTTATTGGTCTACCCCTTCCTCGTTTAACATGCCTAGTGACTAGAATCTCACAACGCCTAATAGTTGCCTCTAGTGGTCTCCTTTGTATGTGTCCAAACCATCTTAGTCGAGCTTCTCGCATCTTCTCTGCAATTGGTGTTACTCCTGACTTATCCCTAATACATTCATTCCTAATTTTATCCAGTCTCGTGTGTCCACACATCCACCTAAGCATTCTCATCTCCGCAACTCCCATTTTTTGCTCATGTACACAATTCACTGCCCAACACTCAGAACTATAGAGCATCGGTGGTCTAATTGTAGTACAGTAAAACTTGCCTTTAAGTTTTAATGGTACTTTACGATCACCTAAGATCCCTGATGCGCCTCTCCACTTCAATCAACCCGCTTGGATTCTATGTGCCACATCTTTATCACTACCTCCATCTTTTTGAACCATCGATCCAAGATCTTCAAAACACACACTACAGGGAATATCTTGATCACCCAACTTAATAACGAAATCATCCGTCCTTCTTGCACTGCTAAATTTAAGCTCCATATACTCCGTCTTTGCCCTGCTCAACCTAAAACCCTTCTTTTCTAAAGTGTCTCGCCAAGATTCAAGTTTTGCGTTTATACCCTCGCGCGTCTCATCGACCAAAACGATATCATCCGCAAATAATCAACACCAAGGTATTGCTTGTTGGATATGTCTGGTGAGCTCATCTAAGATAAGGGTAAAGAGAGAAGGGCTTAAAGCTAAACCTTGATGTAAGCCAACAATGATAGGGAATTCCTGTGTTAATCCTCCTGATGTCATCACCCTTGTCACTGAATTTGTATACATATCTTTCACTATGTCAATGTATAATACATTTACACCTTTCTTTTCTAAGACTCTTCATAAGATCTCTCTTGGAACTCTATCATAAGCCTTCTCATGATCGATAGTATCTTATTGAAAAAATATGTAAGCCACAAAATTCCTTCATTCCTTAGACATTTTCATATTTTGATGGGTATATTGTCTGACCTAACCACCTTTCCATTTTTCATCTTCTTTAGAGATCATTTACCTCCGATACTTGAATTTTACAATAAAACGTTATGTTCTTATACTCCTCCGATTTACTTAACTCTTCCAAGTTCAATTCATTGTCTTTTGTTTCATTATAGAGTTGATAAAATTATCTTTTCCATCGCTCTTTAATAGCCACATCATCCGTCAAAACTGTATCTGTTTCATTCTTTATGCATTTTACTTGGCTTAAATCTCGTCTTCCTTTCTCTAGCTCGAGCAATTTTATATATGTCACACTCTCCATCTTTTGTATCTAGTCGCTTATAAAATTCTTCATAAGCTTGAATTCTTGCTTTACTCCAAACAAATCAATATTTTTTTAAAATTATTTCTCCAAGAATTTATTCTTGCATAAAGATTTTTTCCATGCTGTTAGTGGAAACCAACCATCCAAAGGTGCTTGTGGCTTAATTATGAAAAATAATTCGTTCAATGATATCATAATCACTATTTTAGCCCTTCCAACTACAAGAGAATGCTAGCCCTTCCAACTACCAGAGAAATAGAGAATGCTAGATTTCAGTAACTTCCTATTGGAATTTGATTTTTTTTCCGTAGAAAAGTACTTCCCCACATATTTTGTTCGGCTGAAATTTAATACAAAGTACGTTTAATGATAAACAACCAATTTTTCGATTCAGTAAATCTCATAGGCTAGACGCTTTAGGTTTAGACACATTGAACAACTATGTATCATAGTAAGTAGTTAATTATGCATTATCTTTTGATATGCACATCATCAAGGTTTTCACTATTAAACTAGATAATTTCTCAAAGCAAGCAGATAAAATGTAACTTTCACTGGGTATACGATTGTGCAGGGCTATGATGTTTTGAGGAGGATCTCTGATATGGTTCAGCAAGGGGACAAGAAAAAACTTGAACAATTAAGTGGGTAAGGCTCAATCCAGTGAGATAGTTTATAATCTGTCACCCTTTCTGTAAATTATGATAATTTTCATTTGTAGCAATATGTTGCACATTTTTGCTGGAAACATCTAGAGAGATATGTCTATTTCTTGGTAGTTGTGCTTTTCAGATTTTTTCTACTTGTGTGTGTTTGGTTGATTGTTATGTGTTAGTGTCCTTATTTCTTTTAATTATGAGTCGGTTTGTTATGGAGTTGTATCTTAGGATTTTTTTTAATTTGGAGTCTTTATTCATTTTTAATTAGCAGAAATGTTAGGGGTGCGAAAGTGCCTATTGTAAATATCTATCTAAAGGGGCCTTGTGCCATGAAATAAGGCAAGCAAGTTATCTATTTTCTTCCTTCTCTTGTGTTCTCCTCTCATAGGGTTAGGAATTTGGTAGCTCTCCCTTGAGCTCCCCACATAGGCAGCCACGGTAAGGTTTTATAGTATCTTTGTCATCATCTCTGCCTCCAACAGAGTCGAGCGATGTTCTCTTCTAGGGTCGGGATCCCCGAATCTCATCAGCTTTGCACCTTTGATGATGAATCCCATCAATGTTCACAATATTTGGTATCAAAGTCATTCCCCTCCACTGCCCCGCTAACAATGACAATTTTTCAGTGCTCGTACAACCCTGACACCATAGTGCACGCATAACGGTTCTACTTCTCAACGTATGCACTCATTTCCTTCGATGTTCTGAAAGGTTCCTCTCCAATCGGCGTTGATTGAAATAGATTGATTGTGTTGCAATATTGGTTCGCGTCGCCTGGTGTCTTCGACCAAGGCGAGCTACCCTTCAAAGCACTCCATTGTTAGATGCCTCAACCATCAAAGCAAACATGCAATCCTTCAAAACAGCTAAGCAATTCACGCCTTGACCTTTTTTAGTGCGCCATCCTTCCTACGCTCGATCGATGGTTCCAGCCGACTACTCACTGCTCGCAAGTATGTGTCGAACCTTAAGCGATCTTCTGCTGTGCACACCTTCCACCAACCAAACTGTAACCATTCCCATACTCATCATCCTTCAATGCACTTCTTGGTCAAAAACTTACCCGATTCTTGACTGGAAGTGGATGAGGGAGGGCGGAGGCCTTTGAGTTTTTCATGTTGTCAAACAGTTGAACGATGAAAATTGATGGCGAGTGTCTAATCAAACTGAGCAGGTCGTGTAAGAACAAGGTTCAAATCTCTCGATTTGTTAGGATGCCTCAGTTGCATACATCATTGCATTGGCACCTTTTGTAATGATAACCAGCTAGTATCGCCATGATCGACAAACGGATCATCGTCGATCCCTTCGTCCCTGCAGCTTCATACGACCATTCTCTCCAACAACTGCACATTTGAGTCCTTCACCAAAACCATCATAGATCTCACATTCTCCAACCAAAACATCACTCATCATCTTCTCATCACTACAGAGGCATCGACGACCATTCCAGCATACCGCGCGGCTAACGCCCGCGCTTAACTTGCCAACACCCGCGCTTGACTAACCAACACCCGCTTGACTTGCTCAGAGTCGTTGTGTTCGTTTGCCATCGACTTGTCATCTTCTTCAATAGTGATTTCTTGCAGTCTACATACTCAACAACCAGTTCCTTACTCCTTGAGCCGAACAACAAAACAATACTATATCGAGCCGCCTGCTACTTTTTGTCCTATGAGCCTACCTCCCCTTCTCCTATTATCGACGCCAGCTTCTGTTTATAGCAGACTAAATTAATGAATTAATTTGTTTACGTCAAACTAATTCATACGTATTAAAAAAAAAAGGAGGGACAAAACTACATTAATTAATTACTGTAATAATTAATTAAACAACACTCAAGCCTTTATCCCACCACAGTGGGGTCGGTTCTATGGATCTTTTGTCGCCATTGCGCCCTATCTTTAGTCATAATCTCACTAATGCGTAAGTACGTCATGTCTTTCTTTATAGTTTCATTTCAAGTCTTTTTTGGTCTACTCCTCCCTCATTTAACATGCCTAGTGGCTAAACTCTCACAACGCCTAATAGGTGCTTCTAATGGTCTTCTTTGTACATGTCCAAACCATCTTAATCGAGCTTCTCGCATCTTCTCTACAATTGGTGTCACTCCTGTCTTATCCATGATACAATCATTCCTAATTTTATCCAGTCTCGTGTGTCAACATATCCACCTAAGCATTCTCATCTCCGCAACTCCCATTTTTTGCTCATGTACACGATTCACTCCCCAACGCTCAGAACTGTAGAGCATCGTTGGTCTAATTGCAGTATGGTAAAACTTTCCTTTAAGTTTTAATGGTACTTTACGATCACATAAGATCCCAGACGAGCCTCTCCACTTCAACCAATCTGCATAGATTTTATGTATCACATCTTTACCTGCACCTCCATCTTTTTGAACTATCGATCCCAGTAATTTAAAGCACTCTTTGCGAGAAATATCTTGGTCACCCAACTTAATGACAAAGTCATTCGTCTTTCTTGCACTACTAAATTAAGCTCCATATACTCCATCTTTGTTATGCTCAACCTAAAACCCTTCTTTTCTAAATTGTCTCGCCAAGATTCAATTTTCGCGTTTACGCCCTCATGCGTCTCATCGACCAAAACAATATCATCTGCAAACAATAAACACCAAGGTATTGCATGTTGGATATCTCTGGTGAGCTCATCTAAGACAAGAGTAAAGAGATAAGGGATCATTTCAATAATTAATTAATTTTAAAAAAACAATGAAAACCTAAAAGAATATTTATCTAATTAATATATCGTGGAGCCTTCGACATTCATGTCCGCACATCCATTCTTTATCATGACCTATGCAACTTATCAGCCACTCCATACCCATTACAACTTGTTTTGTTATCCTTTCATTCGTACCACCTACACTCTCCATACGACACCTCCTTACTTATACTTCGTCAAAAATCGCAATAGAATTGAATCGATGGGCCATACCTGACAACTCCATTCATTTCTGCGAGACACTTTATCCGTCCCCAAACTCATAACTACCTCCATATGGATGCATAACTTTTTTTTGTCGAATTGCCCATATTATCACGTTCCCAACCAACATTATGTGCACCCAGCTCGATCATCATCACCAGCCCGACAGTACGAATACATGCAATACCTTCCTTGGCGGAAACCATCATGGAATCCATTCCATTGCAACCAAAGCCTTTAAGAATTGGGGTCAACTCCATTGAGTTATACCAAAAGGCGGTAGCACTGTTGTACTAGGTCATGACAAAGGAAGCATCGGTCAAGACACATTGACCGGAAGTTAAGGTACAACAACTGCCAACCGAGACGCTAATGCCCCTCAACAATTGCTAGACCGCTCCATCGACCTCAACATGTCTTGTAGTTCTTCCTCCAACCATTACATCGCCACCAGTCCCTACTACCCACATACAACTGTTCCTTTTTCAACCACAAATTTTGACGATTTCGACTTGGCAAGACATTCACCAGCCATCACTTCCAATCTCCCCTCCTCAACAGGTGCCTCTTTCGAACTATCGGACTCCTGCTCTCCAATAGGCTCACATCAGGCCACCCTAGAAGTCCTCGCGCAGTGGATCCCTTCATGACTTTGGTCACTTAACAGTCAAGCTAGCCGCTACCAATCACAGGTGTCTTCGATCACATCGCTGCGCAAGCAACAATAACCCCACATTATCATCTTTCGCTTCATCTATGATCAAGAGTGACAATCACTTAGTGATGGTTTCTGGGCTTCGCATTCTCCTTAAAGGAGTTTTTCTAGCGAGAAATTAAAGAGTCCGACGATTCAACAATTAGAGTTCCTTTTCAAGCTTCAGAACAAGCTCATATTGAAGAAATAGTAGAATGTTATGGGTTAGTATCATTATGTCTTGTAATTATGACTTATGAGTCGTATTTGTTATGGTGGTGTTATGTGTTTTAATTATGAGTCGATTTGTTATGAGTCATATATTTGGGTTCTTCAATTTCAAGATTTTATATATTTTAATTAGCCTAATTGTTAGGGGCTTATTGTAGGAGTGTCAATTGTAAATCTATTTAAAGGTGCCTTCGGGCCATGAAAGAGGCAAGCAAGTTATCTTTTTTCTTCCTCCTAGAGTTCTCTTAGGGTTAGGGATTTGGCAGATCTTCCTTGAGCTATACACCTAGGTAACCGCAGTAAGGATCTTTAATATCTCCATCGCCATCATCTATGCCTCCGAGACACTATTCTCTAGGACTGAGATCCCCAAATTTCATCGGCTCCGCACCTTTGATCATGAATGCCATTGGGGTTCACAATATTGATTGGCCTTAATTAGATTTGACATTCAAATTGATGTATCTGAAGTTTCATGAACACATCTTTGACTTGAATGACTATGGACTTGTGTTTTTTTTTCAAGTTTATACGCATAGAATTATTGATCTAGCTAAATTAAAACTCAAGACATCTAAATTTAAGGAACCATAGGTTGGGTGAGCCCATGGTTTGCTTTGACGTTTAAAGGAGGTTTAAACATTTATGAAATACTTGCTAATTAATTTATCACAAGTATTTTATATTAATTTGAGCAGCATAATTAGTACCAAAAATGCACAAGACTAGTATCTTATTTGTTTAACTTTTTATTGCAAGATGATCCTTAATCTTTTTCATCCAAGAATAAAACAACTGACTAGTTGATGGGGTTGCAATTCTGAGAAAGAATGATAGTCGTTGGATACTTCTGATAATTGCTGCTTTAACTATAAGGAAAATAGTTTTGGCTGTGACCAGCAGTCATGCACGGGTCTTCACATGCACAGTGTGCGATGATGATAATATTCTACAGTTGCTCGAGGGACGGCCAAGTATTATTGTCATCACATATTGCGATGAGGGACCTTGTGCCCAGCTGCTGTTATCTATAAACAATTTTTACATTTTTGTATGCTAACCATAGTATTAAAAACTACGCATTCCGTTAGATCATGAGATTAAAATTGAAGACCTCATATTCATTTGATTATCCTTATTTCACAACCATGACCACCCTGAATTATTCTTTTTAATATAGTATAGATATGAGGATTCAGATTGGCAAATCTTTGTTGAAAGGCTTTAAATTTAGTACTCTATAATTTAATCACTATAATTTAGTCACTATAATTTAGTTGCAGTCTCATTCATATGGATATATTGTGATGAATAACTCATTTGCGTTCATCTCTGGTCCATGCTCTCTTAATAGACATTAAATTTAATTTGCAGGGAGTTCTATACTGTGATCCCCCATGACTTCGGTTTTAAAAAAATGCGTATGTTCTAAGTACTTGTTTTGTTTCTAAATTTATAATATTAATTTTAGCTCTCACATCATTATCTAACTTGTTTCGTTGATTATGGCTGCAGGTGATTTTGTCATTGACACTCCTTTTAAAGTAAAATCCAAGATAGAAATGGTAATTTCAGTTTAACTTTTCTTTAAATCGTGGGAATGCATTTTCTCTTAGTTTATTGCTGCAGATCTTGCCATACTTCTCTTAATTCCTACAGCCCTGAATTATGCCTCATCATAGATTTCTCTGAATAGCAAGTATACTCTGGGAAGCCTCAAATCCTCCTTCCTAGTTTATCTAAATGAGATTCTGAATTTCTTTTTTGTAACTTTAGAGGCACCCAGAAGTTGATGTCTTCAAAGATAATAGAAAAGTGAAATCAATATTCTCTTTATCAATATAATTTAGAATTATGTTTTAAGGCTTTTTTAAATATATCTCACATCCTGTGTGGCAATGAGAGTAGGCGGGGGTTTCTTAGTGCCGATGCAAAAGCACACCAGTAGATCAAAAAACCACGCATTCCGTTAGATCATGAGATTTCTTCAAAGATAATAGAAAAGTGAAATCAATATTCTCTTTATCAATATAATTTAGAATTATGTTTTAAGGCTTTTTTAAATATATCTCACATCCTGTGTGGCAATGAGAGTAGGCGGGGGTTTCTTAGTGCCGATGCAAAAGCACACCAGTAGATCAAAAAACCACGCATTCCGTTAGATCATGAGATTAAAATTGAAGAACTCATTTTTACCTGATGGCCTTATTTCACAGCCATGACCATATAAATAGGAACTTGGTGACAGTTGTCAAGGATGTTTTTGATCTCTGTCCCCGCCTTGTTGAAAAAACTTTTTGAGGTTAGGATTTACAACAACAAAAATTCCGTTAGGCAAAATAAGAAAGTTGATGTGGGCAAGTTTGCATGTTTTTTCTCTACCGTAAAATTTGTTTCATGCAATAAATTTTTTTGATCTGAAATATTATGTGTTTTTACATGCTTTTGATTTATGACATGGATTGTGACCTCTTGTAAATATAAATATTAAATGCGTCTGGTATTAAGATAAAATTGTTACCTACTTTATATGAGGAAAGGGCATTACCCCTGTGGACATTATTTGATGGGGAAAAGTACTCTTAAATTCATTTTTGGAAGGTCAAAGGGCAAGTGAACTTGTAGAATTTGTTAACTACGACATTTGCGGACAATTAATTGTAAGGATGCAAAATTACCATGATTTATGTTTCCTCTTTTCTTTTTTCAAGGTTTCAGCTTTGGGGGAGATTGAGATTGCTACTAGGATTCTTAATGATGATCCTGACTCTCTGGTATGCTTGTATGATTTCCATCTTGTTCATTTTCAATTTGAAGTTTTCAACTTATTTCATGCATATTTTTAAGTTTTAACCACCTGCATACCTACTTTGAGTTTGTAAAAATCTTTTACTAGTTCAAGACTTCAAGTTGATATCTTTAATGAAATTAAATGTTGTTTTAAGCCCTTCATAGTTGACTTTAATTAGTTTGAATATTTGAGATGTTGTTTATGAAGCCATTGCCAACCACCATGGTACGACAGTTACAATTGTCATATACCATGCACTTCTATACCATGTACACTTTGCCCTCCACTTTATCCTGTTCTATATTTATACTCTCTATTTCTGGATATGATACCCAGCTCAACTATGTAATTGAATTCAAGCTAAATTTTTTAAGAAAGAAGTATCATCTTTCTTAACACAGTTTTGGTTGATTATGCGCCTCTGTAAGTATTGGCAAGTAAAAAATGGTTTCTGTGTTGAGTTGGTAATATGAGTTTAATTTTCATTTTATTAGATTAACCTTAAATTTCATTGTGATTATGCACCTCCAAGTATTGGCATGCAAAAAAAAGTTTCTGTGGTGTAGTAGGTAACCTGAATTTAATTTATTTTTTATTACATTTTCCTTAATTTGCATATCAAATACATCGTAATATAGTGGCTATTTGTTTGCAACTGCGACATAAAAGAACCAATATAAATTTTTTTTAGCTTTTTGATTATGTGAAATTGCTTTAGTTTTTTATGTAAATCGAAATTTGTTTTCAAAAGAACCTGACATAAAAGGAACGAATATAATCTTTTTTGGCTTTTTAATTGTGTGAAAAATACTTCAATTATTATGCCAAACCATTATAAATGATATTTCCATGAATATATGCTTTTTTTATAATTTGAAATGTCCAGATAATTACACTTACTTTTCTGAGGCTCAGTTTGTAGCAAAATGTTCTACTGCCAATCAAATAGCCCCTTAATAAGGAAGCATTTATACTAATTTTCCTTATTCTCATTGTGGTTGGGAATGAACCCATAATAAATTCAATAAATGGGGTGACATTGGCATTTTCCTTGTATTTCTTGACAAATAATGATTTTCCTCGGAACAGAATAATGGCTAATGGTTGTACATTTTAAGGTGTCAGATTTCCTTGCACAATTGAAATAAATCTAGGAAACTTTTTTCGTGATACAGTTGTACACACACACACGCATACAAGTGTTTCCTTTTAGAACATTAATGCTCTTGAAGTTGCGGGCATAGCCTCAATGTTTTCTTGTTCTTCATTATAATTACAGACGCATTCTTTATGCATGGTTTCTGTTAGGAGAAAGGAAATAGAACCGTAAAATCAATAATATTATGCGTGAATAGGGTCACTTATATAAGAGGTTACAATGTGAGGATAATATAAAGCTAACATAAAACTAGCACTCCCCCTCAAGTTGGACATGTTATATTCGTCATGCCCAACTTATCGATGAAGCCACAAAAAACATTCACTCCCAAACTCTTAGTAAGAATATCAGCTAATTGCCCCTCTGAAGGAATGAAAGGAATACATATGATTTTTTTTCTCAATATTCTCCTTCATGAAATGTCTGTCCACTTCAATATGTTTGGTGCGGTCCTGAACATGATTGTTAGCGATAATGATTGCAGCTTTGTTGTCACGGTACAGACGGATAGGACTGCCCCCATGAAGTCCTAAATCACACAATAGAGAACGTAACCACAATCCCTCACATATGCCATGTGTCATCGCTCTATATTCGGCCTCTGCACTAGACCTTGAGACGGCTGATTGTTTTTTACTTCTCCAAGTAACCAGGTTACCACCAACGAAAGAACAATACCCAGATGTAGAGCGCCTGTCTTCTATAGACCCTGTCCAATACGCTTCACGACGTCAGTATACACCTCGATTTTCAATTCAGTATTAGGAGTGAAAAGGATTCCTCTGTCTGACGATGTCTTCAAGTATCTCAAGATCCTATGAGCCGCATCGAGATGTCTCGCCTTTGGGAAATGCATATATTGGCTAACAACCCCACAACAAACGCTATGTCAGTGCGAGTGTGGGATAGATATGTTAACCGTCCGAGAAGACGTTAGTAACCAGTGACATCTTCAATGGGGTCTCCGTCATCTCTTCCAAGGTTGTGGTTGACCTCCATAGGAGTATCAACAGGTCTACACCCACTCATACCGGATTGTTCCAGCAGATCAAGGATATATTTTCTCTGAGAGATGAAAATACCTCGTTTTGATCTAGCAACTTCAATTCCCACGAAATACTTCAGTTTGCCTAGATCTTTTACTTCAAAATCTTTAGCCAAATTCTTCTTCAAGGCTTTCACTTCTTCAACATCATCTTATGTTATGACAATGTCATCAACATAGACAATGAGTGTTGAAACCGGAAACCACAGTTCAACGAGGAGTTCGGATCAAGGGTGTAGCTTGCACTTAATTCTCCTAAGCTTGCTCACTAGTCCAGACTCTCGGGACAAGGAACCTCACTCTTTACGGTGGAAAACTAGAATAGACCCTCGAGTTGCAGCGAGGAGGCCCCGCCACACACCCGGAAGATCTTAAAGAGCTTCCCCTCCTAAGCCAAATGCTGAGTCGGGCACCTTGGAAAGCACTAGAGAATTCCTAACCACACACCGGGAAACCATGGTGAGCAGCTAGCCAAAACCCTCTAGCCGACCAAAGCTAGTCAAAGTAGAGAGAAGCAAGTGAGAACCCCTCTCCAAATGTGTCATTGGGGGTCTATTTATAGTTTTCTGAAAATTGTCTACGGATAGCGAAATCCCGTCTTTTGGTTTTACTAAGGGCAACCCAAAATGGTCTGCCAACAGCGGAATCTCGTTGTTTAAAAAGGCTAATTGCAGACCAATAAGATCGACTTAGCTATGAGCGAGTCTAGGTAAGTGGTGAGTTCCCCGTGGGGTGAACGACTCGCCTCGCCAGAGACTTTCGGGCGAGTGCTGACCGCGCGGCACAGCCCGCCGGTCTCGCCACTCGCCCCTGGCGCCGCCCGAGTATTAGCACGATGGGTGTACTCGCCAGGTCGCCTGTTCTTGCCTTACCTTGGTCATTCGACCACTCGGCAAATACGGGGTTGCACAATAAGGGCGGTTAACATATTATTCCTCTGTTTTATAAACAATGTATGGTCGCCGTGACTTTGTCGGTATCCCAGAGAGATCATGACTTTGTGAAAGAGACCAAACCAAGACCTCGGTGATTGCTTCAGGCCGTAGAAGGCCTTTTTTAGTTTGTACACTTTGCCTTCAGAACCAGAAGGAGAAAAACCAGGGGGAAGAGACATCTATACTTCTTCTTCTAACTTTCCATGAAGAAAAGCATTCTTTACATCCAATTGAGTGAAATCCTAACCCTTGCAAACAACACACGAAATAAGGACTCGTATAGAATTCATTTTTGCCACAGGGTCAAAAGTTTCTTAATAGTTGATACCTCTGAACTCCCATTGCACACGATAAGGGGTGTTGTGCGCAAGATCTGGTACCGTTACGAAGAGCAATGGGGAGTTCAGAGGTGTCTGTCGACGGAGTTGGCACTGAGACTGGTAGCGTGGGATTAGCCTGTATGTTATGACCTTTACTTCGTCTGGTGTATACCTGTAATTCTTGCGCTTTATGGGGAGACTCCCCCTGATTGGAAGTCTCAGTATGAGGTGACGGACATGGAGGAATGAAATATGGAGGAGGAATCGGTAAGGAGATAGTAGGAGAGCTCACTGCTTCCGTAGGTGCAGGCTCACCCTGAAGTGAGGTCACATAATAAGGTTCAGATTCACGAAAAGTAACATCCATCGTGATAAATATTCGCTGAGTCGGGGGATGATAACACTTATATCCCTTCTGGGTAGGCGAATATCCAAGGAATACACAGTGGAGAGCACGAGGGTCAAGCTTAGACCGACCCAGAGAATGGATGTGAGCAAAGCAAACACAACCAAAAGTTTTCGATTGGAGAGAAGTCGGGTTAACCCCTAAGGTGAGAAGAGGGGTTTGATAGCCCAAAACCTGAGACAGCAAGCGGTTGATAAGATATGCAGCTGTGAGAACAACATCACCTCAATAGAATTTAGGGAGCTTCATAGAGAAAAGTAAACACCGAGCAACCTCCAAGAGGTGGCGGGTTTTTCGCTCAGCAACCCCATTTTGAGGAGGAGAGTGAACACAAGATGTTTGGTGGAGAATGCCATGATCGGCAAGGTAGTGAGCGAAGGGAGAGTTAGCATACTCCCAACCATTATCACTGCGAAGAATTTTTATAGCAGCAGACAATTGAGTAGAGACCATTTTGTGAAAGTTTTGAAAAATTGAAAAACTTCATTTTTATTTTTCATCAAATAAACCCACGTCGTGCGAGAGAAACAATCAATAAAAGTAATAAACCAATGACATCCAGAAATTGAAGCAACTGTGCAGGACCCCCAATCATCAGTATGAACGATATGAAATGGGATAGTACTTGGCAAAGAAACATGATGAACATGATTACGGTGATGTTTAGTAACGACACATACATCACAAACAAAGTTCTTAAAACACACTTAAGGGAAAAAAACAGGAAATAAACATTGCATGGTAGCAACAGAGGGATGGACAAGATGACGATGCCAGTGAGCAGGTTGGAAGTCTGCGACGCATGGAGAGCTTACGTAGGAGGACACCCAGTGGAGGAGTCAAACACATACAAACCATCCTGCATGTTACCAGAGCCAATCACCTGCCCCATCTTCAGATTCTGAAAAACACAATGAGAAGGAAAGAAGGTAACTGAGCATTGAAGAGAATTATTTAAGTGAGTAACAGAAAGCAAACTGCGGGAGAAATTTGGAACATGAAGCACAGAAGATAAAGTGAGAGAAGAACAAGGGATGTATCCTTTTCCAGCAATGAAGGAGAAGGAGCCATCAACAATGCTCACTTTATCTCGTCCAGAAAGAGGAGAATGTGACACAAAACCTGAAGCTGATCCAGTCATGCGATCAGTGGCGCCGGAATCGATAATCCAATGAGTAGAAGGACGAGAAGTGGCAGAATGAGCACCCGGAGTACCAGTGTGGTGCAAGAACAGCGGAAGAAGTGGCAGACTCTGTAGTAAGGCCAAGCATCATGCGTCGAAGGGCCAACATCTCTTCAGCAGAGAAGGAAGATGACTGAGAAGTAGGAGTAGGGGCAAGGAACTCCTGAAAAACTGCTCTCAGGAACCTCGGTCAGATGAGCGCAGAATGATAAGTTCTCCCTGGAGTTCTACCACGACCGCGGCCACCACGTGATGACTAGCCTCCCATGGGAGGAGGAAATCCATGTAGACTGAAGCAAGTAGCACGGGTTTGACGAGGTTTGCCACAATAATCGCAAGTGAGATGGTCTCGATCTGTAGGTTTAGGTTTGAAATCACGAGAACCACGACTTCCAAAAAAAAGGCTGATGAGCAACCAACGTTGATCCCTCGGTAATAGCGGTGGTGTTCCAGGATTGTCGACGGTCAAACTCCTGCTTAACAATGTTGTAAACCTATGGAAGTGAAGGAATCAGAACACGTCCAAGGATCTGGACAGTAATCTGATCAAAATCTCGGTGTAACCCATGCAAAAACTCAAACCCCCGATTACGTTCCACATAAGCCCGCGGTGAGAGTTCATCCGCATTATAGACCATGACGAGAGAATCAAAGTGGTCGTACTCCTGATTGAGTTGAGTAAATTCAAGATAATAAGCCGAAGGGGGGCGATCGCCTTGGCGAAGAAGAAAGATCTTGCGATACAGCTGGTAGATCTAGGCTGCATTCCCCTTCCTGGAATAGGTATCTTCATCGTGTTTCCAAAAATCAGCAGCAGTGTCTAAAAAAAGATAGTTGCGGGCAATGGATTCCTACATGGAATTCGTGAGCCAAGACATAACAAGGGAGTTTTCCGACTCCCATTGAGACCAAGTTGTAGAGTCCTTGGCCGGTGCACTAGTGGCACCGCTGATATAGCCAAAGAGACGACGACTCTTTAAAGCTAAAGTGGTGGAGCGAGACCATGATAAATAATTAGTATCGCCCAGTCTAATCGTAGTAATCGGAGAGAAATTGTGGTTCAAGCCAGCCCGAGTAGATCCAGCGGGGGTCATGGAGGTACCCGAATCCGTCACTTCCGACATAAAAAAGGAACGCCTCCAAAAACAACGATGGAGGGGAACGAAGAACACTTCTTCAAAGAGCGTAGTGGAAAGAGGGTTTTATTTGAGATCTAGAAGCATTTCTCCTCTTAGGCCAAAAAACACGAGATTTGAGCCTGGGGAACATCCAACCGTTGGAATCTCTCAAGAAATCAGTAGAGCGATAAGTATGTGAAAGCAGAACTTTTTCCAAAGTTTCAGGTCAATCAGACCGGCGGAGTTCCGGCGAGGAAAGCATCCCGTCAACCAGTGCCAACTGGCCGACACAGATACCGCGCGGGATGGCCCGCTGGCAGAGAAAAGAGGGAAGGTGGGCGGTGACGAGCGGCGGCTGGGAGAGAGCGGATGCTTCTTTGGCAAGGAGCGGCGACAAGCGGAAGACCACGCAAAATTTAGGTTACGGCAACGGCCCGCTTTGATACTATGTTAGGAGAAAGGAAATAGAACCGTAAAATCAATAATATTATGCGTGAATAGGGCCTCTTATATAAGAGGTTACAATATGAGGCTAATATAAAGCTAACCGTTTCTATTTGTAACTGCATAGAAAATAATGTTCATTAGTTCCCTATTTTAATCATTTTCAAAATAGTCTCACTCTAGAATTACAATGATGCATGCATTATCTCTGAATATTTTTGACCCTATGCATTTGACTGATTATTCATCTTGCATGCGAAGTGTGGTTGCCTCCATGCGCTCATTTTTGCTATTCCTACATAGAGGAACCAATAAATAGGGTCCTTCATATTTGCTGCTGAATTAAGTTGATTTGTGCTTAGGGTCCATTCATCTGGACAAATTTGGGCTTCTTAAATTAGAATTAGAGGTCCATTTTCATTGAAAATGGACCACCAACTCCAATTCCAAAGATCAAATTCCATCCAACCAAACAAACTCTTAGTGTCTATTTGTTTGAACCGAATTAGAGCCTTGGAATTGGAATTGGAGGTCTTGAATTGACCTCCAATTTACTACATGAACTTACTACATGAACTTACTACATGATAATGAATCACCTCTATTTTAAGTTGTAATTTTATACTCTTCCTTGTTAGGAGTTCCTTGCTTGTTAAAGTTACACTGTTCTACTCTTTTGTTGTAGGAAGACCCTTTGTATTCGCATTATCAACACTTATGCTGTGAATTGACTCCTGTTGAAATTGACTCGCAGGAATTTTCTATGGTAATTACTTTCTGCTAATAACTTCTCAATTCCATGCCTATATTATGTTCTTTTGTCGAAATGTTATTATATAATCTGTTCTTGTCTTGCATTGACATAACAGACAATAAAATCGGTTACTTTGAAGGTCTTGCTTTGTTTCACTATGTTTGGCAAACCAAAGATTACAAAAACCGGTAGTTCTTGTTCTATGAAGATGTATTATGCCCATGTAACTCATGAGCGAATAAATTAATTTTGTTATTGTTGGAGATTGAGTTTATTATTAATTTATTATATTATTAGTTGTGTGTGAGTGGGTATTAGTCCCACATTGTCTGTCGGGTTTTTAAGTGTCCATGTATGTCCTATATAATACCCCTAAGTGGATGAATATATGGCATCAAGTATTTCCCTATTTATTCCTTTCAACATGGTATCAGAGGTGGAATTGACTCCTCCCTGAAATTTGGTTGCCCTAATTATGGGCAACGTACATTTCATGGTGGCTTCCTCTCTCGATTCCTCCTGATTTCTCCTCTCCCGTGTGCTTTTGTCGTTGTCGTCTGTTTCCTGCGGACCCTGTCTCCCTGCGATTCATCGACTCCGACTGCATTTTTTTCATTCCCGCTCGATCCCCGCATGCGTCAATGATTCTTCCGGTTGATCACGCTAGAGATCCCGACGTCGATCGCGTTTGGAGACGATCCATTTGATTACGGTCGACATTCCTATCTGCGTTCCATGTCGATGCTCTAGTTGGCCTGGTTTCGCCGTTCCTCTGCCAGCTGTGCCTGCATCCAACTATGCCCAGGCTTCTACCCGCTGCGGCTCTCGTCATCGACCAACTATTTGAACTTCTTCGTCGATCTCGTCTGGAGTCCCATCACGTCTTCTCTTCGTGTTGATCCCACGTCAAGATTGCGTCTCCACTTCCGGTCGTCTTCGTCGATCATGTGTATGTTTCTCGTCGCAGATCCCGCCTGGGACGTCTCCTCCCATACTCTTCTCGCCGACCACTGTCATCGACTATCCCCACTGTTGCTTCCATTGATGATCCAGACAGCTGCTTCCGCCCGTCGTCAATTCCGCATATGCTGATCTAGTTGACGATGGCTTCCTCTGCAATTTCGGCCGTCTCCTGCACTTCCTTTTCTGATGTCGGCCACTCTGTTGCTTCTGCTCCGGCTGCTTCCGGCCGCTGCCCTATTTTTCTGAAGATCCTCGATGTTTCCGGCCGCTGCTAGCCCTTCAGGGGCGCTGATCTCTCGCCAAAGTTGATGTTTTTGTGCTGTTTAGGGTCATTTTATGCGGGTTTTTTTTAATTGTCCATTTTTTAGTATTTGCTTCGTATTGTCTTGTTATGCCTTTATGCACTTGTTTTTCACGTGAGGGGGAGTGTTGGGATGAAGGCGATTCGGATGATCTTTCCCGATTTTTCGTCTTCGTTCCACACGGCCTCCAGGCTTATGTCATATGTGTCTCCCCATGTTTTCTTTCAATTGGTCGTGTGTTGGGGACTCGACTGATGTGGTGTTCTAATCTCAGCGGGTTGTGTCGCGTGGGACCGTGTCGTGTGGGACCGCCCTTTGTGGGGATTATCCCTGACGGATTATCCACGGTTGCCCGTTTGATGATTAGCCCCACATCGTTTGTTCCCTTCCGCATGTTGTGTGTGTAGGCGATGTTGGTTGACCTTTCTATCCAGCGGGTTGTATCGTGTGGGAGTATCTCCGGTCACCCGTCTGTTGATTTCTTTCCGGCGAGTCCACGTCGTGTGTGTGACCTAAGTCGTGTGTAGCTCTACGTCGTTTGTGGCTATGTCCCCGACTTGATTCCCCGGTTTGGAATTTCCCCCGGTGACTCGTCTGTTGTTTTGTCCCACATCGCCTACTTCCATTGACGTTATTTTGATGTGTCCAAGCTGAAGGGTCCCCCTTCAGCTTGAGGGGGAGTGTTGGAGATTGAGTTTATTATTATATTATTAGTTGTGTGTGAGTGGGTATTAGTCCCACATTGTCTGTCGGATTTTTAAGTGTCTATGTATGTCTTATATAATACCCCTAAGTGGATGAATATATGACAAGTATTTCCCTCTTTATTCCTTTCAACAGTTATTATTTTAGAGATTAGATACAACAACAACAACAACAAGTTGATTAGATATTTTATATTATTAGAGATTAGATATTTTATATTAATAGTTTTAAGATAAATACATGTTATGTAACATGGGGCTAATTTTTAAATTATAAGTTGATTAAAACTCGCATACTAAGAAAGAAAAGAAATTTGTGAAAAAAATGAGCATTCTTTTTTAACATTAGGATATAAAAATATAAACACTTTTTTTAAATATTCATTATTCAAAATATAAAGTTAATGAAGTTTCCCCTTTCAATGTTCCTTATGCGTAGTGTGTGTGCGCGCGCGCGCGCGCGCATACATCTCTAAATTTCTTGCAGGGAAGTTGAGAAATTGTGTAAATCCAATTGCGATCTGCTGAAGTAATTATCACTAAATAAATCCATATTCTAACACTTCTCCAATTGCCTTGTTATGAACAGGCACAGAAGTACATAAATAATACTCATGCTGAAACACACTCAAGTTACACCGTTGACATAGTACATCTATTTAGGGTTTCAAGAAAAGGTGAAGATGAGCGCTTCAAACAGGTATAAATTTGGACTTCAGTAACTTTACCCTTCTAATATTTATGCATTTGGGATTATTTATGAACTGTAGCTTACAGTTCTTTTCTTAATGGAACTGTTGCTTCTTTCTTATTTGCAGTTTTCCAATGTAAAAAATAGAATGCTTCTATGGCACGGTTCTCGGTTGACAAATTGGACTGGCATCCTATCACAAGGTTACTCTCAGTCTCCTTCATATTTGATTCTTGCAACTTGATGCGGGAACACATACAAAATTGTTGAACGATTGGAGAATTGAAATAGAACACAAGAAAAAATTGTAAAAATAGTGAATCGTGTTGAACGATAGGAGAATTGAAATAGAACACAAAAAAAACTTGTAAAAATTGTGAATCGTCTAGAAAGCGAGAACAAAGGCTGCAGGAATATATTTCATGGAGGTGATCATAAATCTCAATAACCAAATTAATCAAACTAAACCCTAATAATAAATGTATGATCCTGTTTATGTATGAAGATGAGTAATATTATTACTACTATAAGTTTTTTGATACGGATACGATTTCCTGGACATGTGTCTCTCTTATTTTCTATCTTGGAGATATTGTGAGTGTTAGACTCTCCTAGGGGAAACCAGCCTTCAAGAGTTCGGTTCGAGCTTATCTCAACATTTGTATCCCTGTTGTGTTCAATCTTACATTATCAGTTCTTGATAGGGTGCAACTATCATTTTTCTGCAACCTAAAAAAATTGCACTTGTTGATTTGCTCATGCAGTTATTTTCAGTTTCATACATGATTGATGGAATTCTTCTGCCTTTTATGTTACTAGAGGAAAATGTATGGGTCTCAGGTACATGTGATATCAGTGTGGACAAAATGGAAATTCGAAAGTATGACATCAAAACTGAGCTGTCTTTTACATCAATGTGATGGTTGTGATGAGTTTGACGGTGTAACACTTTTATTTTTATATACTATAAATTTATAGCATCCGGAGGCCTGTGAAACAAAACATAGAATCATAGTAGGTGCTATCAGAAAGAATCTTAATCTTGTATTATTCTTCTCATAGATTCCTAGAATTTCAATTGCATCTTCTATTTTACTGTTTTCATAAAGATTACATGATATATTTTGTTAATGTTGCACCACTGTCAGGATTGCGGATTGCTCCCCCAGAAGCACCAGTCACTGGTTACATGTTTGGCAAAGGAGTTTATTTTGCCGATATGTTCTCAAAAAGTGCAAATTACTGCTTTACAAATCGCGATTCTACTGCAGGGGTGCTGCTTCTGTGTGAGGTGACTTTTGTAGCCTTTACAGTTTCATTTAAATTTACCCCCCCTCCCAACTATTTTTCCTTTGATTCTTATTATTGATTTATTATGAAGGTTGCATTAGGGGATATGGCTGAGCTACATGGTTCAAACTATCATGCAGATCTTTTGCCAAAAGGAAAGTTGAGGTTTGTCTTTCTACTTTTATGTGTGTGTGTCTATATATACATTGTTAACATTCATACACATATGTTAACAATGTAAATTTAGAGGGGTAGTTTTCGTAATTTTTAAAGTACAGGGGAGGCCCCTATAATAATGCAAAGTCACAAAGTGATTTTTCGCAATTATTCCTGTGTCGCTGGTACCACCGGTGTCATATTATCCATGATCTTAATCATGCATAGAAGTGACATTGTCCTAAGCCATCCATTATTTTGTTTCCATTTAGTAGTCTTAAAAAAATTATCTTTTCAGCACAAAAGGAGTCGGAGTCACCGAACCAGATATGTCGCAGGCCGAGAAACTTGAAGATGGCGTAGTTGTTCCCCTCGGTAAACCTAAAAAGAATGAGGACTTAAAGGTAACTGCTTTCACCGAGAGTTTATCTTCAACTCCCAACCCACCAACGCCTTTATCCCACTATAATGGGGTCGGCTATATGGATCCTTTGTCGCCATTGTGCCCTATCTTGTCATGATCTCACTAATGCCTAATCAACTCCCAACCCAACTAGTTAAAATTGAACCAGTACAAAGGGTTTCACTTGATTAGTTTCGAGTCAAATATAATTGACCTCGAGTTTGTTACTCGGTTAAAAATCTTGGTTCATATTTAGCTCATTTTTCCTATTTTATATGCTAAGATGAAACTTCTCGATGTTTATGAAATATGCAGGCGGGCTTGTTGTACAACGAGTACATTGTATACAATGTCGAGCAGATCAGAATGCGATATCTCATCCAAGTAAATTTCAACTACAAATGGTGAAGTTAGACGCAAGGTGCTCCACTTGCCGCTGCCTCTGCTATGTCATTTACTGCCTTTTCTAAGCATGCGCTTCGCCTCCTCCCATTTCTAGGGTTTGTTTCTGTTTTCGATGTAATGGCTAATGCTTTGTATGTTGGTGAAGAATTAATTAGAAATGAAATATCATCTTTTTTACCAATTGTGCTGTTGTAAATCATAAAAAGTAGTTTTTTATCAATATAGATTAGAAATCATTATTGAATTGCATTTTCTTTCGACACATTTCTTATCGAAAGAAAATTTAGGCTCCGTTTGGCACGGTGGTGGTGTCTTGAACGCGGTGATTATGAACGATTGTTTGTGAACGTCCAACCACTTTTATGTTCAAAACTAGTTTTTTTTTGTGGTGGTAGTAACCGTTGTCCTGTCAAACATACATTTTATGATGATGACGTTTTTGTTCAAACTCACCGAAGTAAAAAACGTCGCTCCAAATGGAGCCTTGGGCGCTCTTTAGAGCATACGTAGACATCTATTGTAGCTCTGGCAGCTTCAAGCCAAATGCATGTCTTTCATTTCTTCGGAGTTATAGCTATTAGAGCGGCATCCACTTTTGGGGGAATTTGAGTCGAAGCAATAACAAGAATTTTTCTAGTAGAACATCTTTCACAATCCCTAGAGTGATAGTTCTCTAATAAGCATGGACTGAGGGATAAGTAATTCGACTCGTTCACATATAGATCATGAATTAATGTAATCCATAATATGCAAGGAGGCAACATCTTTGCTGCTTCGAATTGAAGGGTGAGGCCAAATCGGTCTTTTTTTGGCATCATTTACCTTGTTGGCAGCTCCGTCACGATCGATAGCGTCACTACCATCAATATTGATATCATTAATTTGAAGCTTGTTATCTAGGAAGTATCAAGAGAGAATTAATTATTTCACATTAAAACATAAATACATTTTTTGTAATCTTTGAAACGAAAATCATTTATATAAATAATTCTATCCCACGATATTATTAGAAAATATTAGTCTTCAGATAGACATTTATAGTCTGCAAATAATAATTGCCTAACATTATTATTATTATATTTTAAATATATAAAAATTTATATTATCTAAATAGTTAGATTCAGTTAGGATTAGCATTAGAAATCATGAACTGAACTAAACGGTACAAATTTTCAAATTTTGAAACCATCACCAACAATAACTGAACCATGTATTTCGCTTCGGTTTGACCGTTCGGTTGTTTTTTACTTACACCTCTAATATAAATGGAGAATTGATTATGTCACATTGAACATTAGAGAAATGTTATTACCCAAAAATAAATTCAACTCTTAATGTTTCAACATTTACCATCAGCCATGAGCCAAAACTTCGTAAATTATTTGGCTCGGACCGGACTCGATAATAAATAGAATCTCTATAAACTCTTTTAAATATAACAATATAGTTCATAAATTAAAAGAAAATCAATACTTTAAAATATATTTTCTAACTGCAAGCAAATAAATAAATGAGTCATTTAACGCATTATTATAATATTTATTAAAAATCAGCAGAATCTCTCATTTAATGTAATATTATTATATAAAATAAATGGAGTGAACACATCTTTTAACCCTAAACCTTAAACCCTAATACAGATATCAGTTCCGCATTTGATACAACTACACCCTCCTTAAGTCAACACAGTTTTCTCAAACTCACAAGCCAATGTGTACTACTTAAACAGTCTTCAGTTCCAGCTTTGAAATCTGAAAGGCTACATGCTGCAGGGTTTCTTCTTTTACCCGCCGCAGTTCACCTCGACCGTGGATTCGAGCGTACAAGCGCACGTGTCCAACCGATTTGACGAATTGTACGCGGTTTTTCCATTTATACACTTCTTGGATGCCACATTTTTAAGGGCGGGTCGATAGGATCCTTCGGCATCCGTCTTAAACCAGAAGGATCCGCTTTGCCTTTGTCCGCCGAGGTTGCGGGCAAAAGCAGCTTTTGTTGATATGGAAAACCGAGGCCTTCGGCGATGCCGAACCTCATTGTGAAAGTCGCCGTGCAACCTTTGCCGATGCCTTCACTTTCGAGCCAAATCTGTCCTTTCATGAGATTCACAAACCTGGTAGGAAAAAAAATTATGTAAGTGAGCAACTGCATTGATATTTTGTACCAAGCTAAGATGATCACAATTTTGCAGATTTTACACTGTTTTGCTCCAAAAAAATTGAACCGAACCAATAATAATACTTGAACAAAATTGTGTTAATACATAACAAGTCGATAACCATCCACTCAAGCATAAAGGGAAAATCCCCCAAAATATAGCAAATAAACATTTTTTCTACTAATAATACTGTTGCAAAAAAAAACTAAGTTGATTATCAGCAGTAACCTCTCCAGTATAAATAAGAGGGGCGGAAGAAAAAGACACTACAAAATAATAACTAATAATAACACTCCCCCTCGAGATGAGAGTGTAATATTCATCATGCCCAACTTGACAATAATCTTCCCAAAGGCACTCACGCTCAACCCCTTGTGAGAATATTAGCAAGTACTCTATCGGATAGGACAAACGGCATACAAACAATTCCACTCTCAATGTTCTCTTTAAAAAAAGTGTTTGTCCGCTTCACTGTATTTTGTGCGGTCATGTTGGGCAGGACTGTGTGAGATGTTGTTGGCACTCTTGTTGGCACAATATAGTCTGATAGATTCTTCCTTAGCGACTTCAAGATCACACACCATAGAGTGAAGCCATAAATCTTCACATATTCCACGAGTCATGGCTCTAAACTCTGCTTCAGCACTTGACAAGATTCCCTCCAACCAAAGAACAATATCTTGATGTGGATCTTTTGTCCTCAATCTGCATCTATATAAACTTCAATTTTTAATTCATCATTGGGGGAGAACAAAATGTCACTTCCTGTATAAGTCTTGAAATATCTTAGAATTTTGTGAGAGGCATCCAAATGATGGGTCTTTGGATGGGCACATATGAGGGGGGTAGATAAATCTCCCAAACAGTCTCTAAAATCCAACGTCGTCTTCAATGACTTCTCCATTATCCTTTCTAAATGTGTGGTTGACTTCAATAGGGGTGTCAGCAGGTCTACGCTCATCCCTGATGTCTATACTTTCTCTGTGTGATGAAAATCTCATGCTTTGATTTGGCAACTTCAATGGCTAAGAAGTACTTGAATTTTCTCGGGTCATTCACCTCAAAATCTATTGCCAACCTTTTCTTCAGGGTTTGGATTTCATCTACATCATCCTCTGTTATAACAATGTCATCCATATAAACAATAAGAACTATCAATATACATGTCTTGTGCTTGATGAACAAAGTAAGCTTTAGGAGACTGTTTAAGGTCGTATAGTAGTTTCTTCAACCTGCAGGCCTTCCCTTCTAATCACTTAGGAGCAAGACCGTGTGATAGCTCCATATATACCTCCTCTTCTACGTCCCATGAAGAAATGCATTCTTCACATTCTAGTTGGCTGAGGTGTCATCCTTTACAAGCAACACATAAGAGTAGGACCCTAATAGAATTCATCTTTGCCACAGGAGCAAAGGTTTCCTGATAGTCAATCACAAGGATGCATATCCCCTAGCCACCAATCTAACCTTGTATCTTTCAACAATTCCTTAGGAGTTCTGCTTCACTGAGAAGACCCACTTACACCCAACAATCGTCTTGCTTTGAGGAGGATGCACCAAATCTTATGTGAGGATTTTTTCAAGAGCTTGCATTTCCTCGAGTATCGCTTCTTGCCACTTATGTTACCAAGTGCTTCATGTCATGTCATGATGAGGGGATAGAAATAGAAGTCAATGAGGACACAAAGGCTTTATATGAATCAGTAAAAGAATTATAGGACACAAAATAGGAAAGGGGGTGTTGAGTAGAAGATCGAATGCCTTTCCTGAGAACAAAAGGGAGATCAATAAGGGGATGAAAATGGATCCGATGTTAGGAGAGTATCATGGGATGTAACTGTGTGTCTAATCCCCCGTTTCTACGAGATAAACCTGCAAAGGGTGTTAAGTAGTTTTCTCCTGACCATTGAATTCGGTATAAGTAGCATGAGGATGATATGGGGGAGGAATAGGTAGAGGAATAGATGGGGAATTCACTTCCAACGTAAATAAGAACTCCCCTTGAAATGAGGGTCCATAGTAGGTCTCATATTCACGAAAAGTGACGTTCATGGAGACAAAGGTCTTTTTGGTCATAGGATGAAAGCAATTGTAACCTTTTTGAGTGGGAGAATACCCAATGAAGATACATTTCAGAGCCCTGGAATCAAGTTTAGTTTTGTGATGTACATGAACAAAGTACGCGCACCCAAAGACTCAGGGATGTTGTGTAAGAGTCATGTTGTGTAAGAGACACCTGAGGGGTGCTTTGTTACCAAGGACACGAGAATGTATACGGTTAATTAGATAAGTTGCAGTAAGAACAACATCCTTAGTACTATTTAGGAAGTTGCGTTTTGAGCAGGAGACATCGAGCCACTTAAAGAAAATGATGTCAGGGATCTCCGAAGCCGTACCATTGTCCCCATCTACCACTACAGGTGAACGAGTCATCAGTTCTGACCTCTGAATCCGAGCCTAGGCTTTCTTGCCGTCTGATATATCTCATAGAAAATCCCACGGGGCGGTAAGGAGTCAGATTCCCGTATACTTCACCCCGCCTTTGTAGTTGACTTTCGGTCTTCTATGCGAGAAGGACAGTAGTTTCAGTAGTAACTGGCGAAACAGCATCGCAGTATCAGACTCAGGGAAAGGAACAAGAGTCAAAACTGAGACTCAGAGAAAGATTGAGTAAATGAAACTAATTAAGAAAAGAAAGTTGGCCTTAATCTTCTTCCTCTTGGGACTTTGATTCACCCACGGGGCGGGCGGTGCGATCGGAATTCGAAAGCATCTCCGTCGCTCAATAGCAATCCTTCGTTACCTATATTTTCACTCTTTGGATAACTTGAACATAGAAAGATGCCTCTATCCATTCAGTTTTCCATGTTGAAAGAAGTGAGCAGAAATTGCTAATCATTCTACTAGAAATAGAATCTTTCACGTCATCGTATAAGAGGGAATTCTATCTAGCAGACAATGGATAGTAGAATCTCCTATAGGCAAGTGCGCCTGTCGATCCTTCGGCGCAATTGATGACTCCGTTTTCGTATCAAAGTCTGCTACTGAAATACACGCATAGGGGCTCCTTCTATCATCCAAACTTGTCGTGTCCAAAGTCTGGTGTAATCTTCCATATTGGAAAGCTTAAGAAAAAGATGTTTCAAGATCAGAAAACCAATCTGATATGGACCCGTGAAACCGAACAGCTGTTTTAGCGTAGCGAACTTCGGACATCCATTGGCAATCAAGGCGAATTTCTGTCTGCCAGGCCAACTCTGTCGTTGGAAGACAATAGCAGCTTTCCCATGAAAGCATGGAGCGAGACTAAGTCCCGAATCCGTGTAAAAAGCCTTCTTCAAGGAACGAGTGGAGTGGTGCTCTTTTCTCTTTCTCTTCCTGTTCTTGACTTAGGTTGAAAAGCTCAGTTTCCGTAAGGCTTAGAGAGTCCCACGGGGCGGTTTTAGTATACCTAGCAGGGTTTAGAAACCAAGTTCAGACTGATGAATCTAGGATTACGCGGCCTTTCTTCAAATCACATGACAAAACGCGCCAGAAGGACAGCTAAAGCTTCGAAGGACATAGAGAATTCTCTCTTTCCCTCAAGCAAGGGGCTCGTACAGATAGTAGGGATCATAATCGCGGATCAGCATCGCTAGTATGTGAGATACCTGTGACTCGATTGGTGATCGTAGCTCGGGGGTCTTAAGCACACCCACACGTGTATGGTTAGGTGTGATACTCCGACTCTTATCATCAAGAATATATTCCTTATGCAGCTGGTTTCTTCTTGGTGAAGCCTGGTGAAGATCTTAGTTCTCAGTCGGATATGTGAGATTTTTCATACATTTTTCTCAGAGGATAATCTCCCTTAAGAGGAAGAAGAGTGAGAAAATTTCAACTTTCTAGATAGTTTAGCAATTCTGAGAAAAAGAAGATTAGAACAGTTTCTTTCCACAACTTCTCTGGTATTCTCTTCTTTCAGTAAGACGCTACTCAGGGTCAGTACAAACTGAAACCTCTGATTCGTAAGAATATGCTTTATGCATTCTCAATCTATTCAGGAAAGAAGCTTCGACTGCGTTACTTTTCATATTCTTCCTAATACTCTGGATTCATTAGGTGTTTGTTTGCTTTTTTTCGGTTGTAAAGGTTCTATCGATCATTCAGTAATTACAGTGTATAATCGAGAATAGCAAAGAAGTGTTGAACTAGATGAGACAGGATATCCGCCTCTTAGGTGGTGTTCTGGTGAAAGCTCAAGCTATTTCTTTGAAAAAACAAAATCCCGGGGTTCAGTTTGAAATCTACCCGGAATTTTACTCCTGAGACCGGCAGGGAGCAAACTTACCACAAGGCGAAGCCAGAGTAGAGCGGAACAAGAGGACCTTCGCACCTCCGTATTGGGGCCAGGGCCACTCAGATACATTTCAAACTAAAAATCAATATACTCATGATCATGGTCACTGCATAAGATTTTAATATTGGTATTAAACTGAGTGACTACCATCTTCTAAAATCATTTAATAAGAGAAAACACATCTTTTTTTTATTAAATAAATTCATATAGTACAAGAAAAACAATCTATGAAGGTAGCAAATCAAAAGCATCCAAACATAAAAGCCACAAGCCAAGCTCCCCATACATAAGTATGAATAATAGCAAAAGGAGTAATGCTAGGCAAAAAATATGACTAAACGAAATACGGTGATGTTTACTAATTCACATATATCACCAGTTAAAGGTTTCAAAAAGAAGAGTTGACATAGTAAGACATAAATGTTTCATAGTAGAGAGAGATGTCTTAGGCGACGGTGTCAGGAATCTAAGACAGAAGATTGAGTCATATGTAAAGCTTGCGGAGACGAAGCAGAGCTGGAAGGATCAAACTCATATAGGGCATTGCACGATCTACCAGAGTCAATTATCTTCCTCGTCTTCAGGTCCTAAAACACACAAGATGAGGGTAAAAAGATTACATAACAGTTCATAGAATTGGTTAAGTGACTAATGAAAAGAAGGTTACGAGTAAAGTTAGAGACATGGAAAACAAATAACATAATGAGTGAAGAAAAGAGATTCATCCACAATGCTCACTTTGTCTACTAGACATAGGTAAGTATGACACAAAACTTGAGGCAGAGCCAATCATGTGGTCAGTGAGCGGAAGAGCGAGTAGACGCAAAAGGAGCACCAGATATTCCAGTGTGGGTATAGGAAGGTGTCGATGAAGCAACAAACACGGTATGGTGACCATGCATCAAATATCAAAAAGCATGTATCTCTTCATTGAGAGTGAATCCGGAAGACCACAATGATCAGGGCACACAATGTTGGGTTATGTATCCTTTGAGGCCTCAGATGGACGAGCAAAATGGAATGAGAGCTGCCGTCCCTAAGATTGACCATATCCATGGCCACCCTATGGCGTGAATCCCCTCAACGTGGCGGGAAGCATGAAGCCTGAAGAACGTGTCTCGGGTGTGGCATGTCTTCCCACAATAATCACAAACCAAGTGGTCCTTGTCCGTAGATTTCAATTTGGAGTCGCGGCCTGATCAGCTTCTAGAATTGTACTAAACAGTAGTAAAGAGCAGGTCCTTCTAGCAGAGAGTCAGGACGTCGATCAAACTCATGTTGCACAAAGCTGTGAACTTCCGGAAAAGATGGTATAGGAATGAGCCCAAAGATCTGAACACTGATCTAATCAAAATCATGTTGGAGTTCATGAAGGTTCTCAAAGACTCGGATGCATTCTTCCCGAGCTCTAACCAAAACTTCATCCTCGGGAGACACATGGATAAGCGAGTCAAAGTGATCGTATTCCTAGTATAGTTGAGTAAACTCTAGATAGTAAATAGAAGGGGGGTCTCCCTATCACAGAGAAGACATCTTCCATCTCAACTGGAATATTTGAGCTGCATTTCCACAACGAGAGTATGTGGTCTCAGCTTTTTTCCAGATATCAACATCCAAATCCAAGAACGGGTAGTTGCGAGCAATAGATTCCTACATAGAATATGTGAGCCATGACATTACTAAGGTGTTTTCTGACTCCCATTGCATCCAATCCGGCGAAGCAGTCGCGAGTCCACTAACATATCCAAATATTAGTTGGCTTTTCAGAGCAAGGGTGATAGAGCGCGACCTTGGTAGGTAGTTGGAGTCATCCAATCGTATGGTAATAATCTGAGGGGTGTTATGATCATGAATATCCCAGATAGATCCCACGGGAGCTAAAAGAGGAGGAATGGACCCGATGATGTAACGGGAGAGTCAAAATTTTTCGACGTGATGACTTGAGAATAGAAATCTGGAGATCACCCAAAGATAGATGACAAAAAAAAGGAAAATGATAAATTAGGTTTTCTCATACAAAGAGGGAAACCCTAGATCCGACAAAAGTCATGGTCCAACACCAGATCCAAAAATAAATCAAGATATATGATAGAGCAGAGGAAGAACCATCTCCTCAAAAAATGGTGAAAATTGGGCGCTGAAATGGTGGTCATCCCAAAGAATTTGGCGCCCATCGATGTCGATCGGTAAGGTTCCGTGCAAGAGATACCGAAAGAGATCATACATGGCGTAGGTTGGTAGAGGAGTTAAGGATTCAGCGAGAGAAGGGTGTGGAGGATAATCAGCGGTGGAATCGGGACGATCGACAGTCAAAACTGGTGAGGCAAAAGCGTGCAGCATGTACGAGAGTGGGAGACTGATCACGGGTTCTGTACCGGCTCTGATACAATGTTGGAAAAAATAACTAAGTTGATTATCAATAGTAACCTCTCCTATATAAATAGGAGGGGTGGAATACAAGTGAAATAAGAGCGGAAAAAACACTACAAAATAATAACTAATGCTAACAAATACATATTAAACCAAACCAATAAATTTATTTAAAAAGAATAAAAAAATCAAAATCAAAGTTGATGGTTCATCGTCCTAGTTTGGTTCACTTTTATTTATTTATTTTTATACTTCAGTTCAGCTTGGTTCAAAATTAGCTTGAAACCAAACAAAGCCATTCTCACAGCTAAGCCTCTCTTTGGGACAGCGGTGATGTTTGAGCAGTAGTGTGAAACTGAGATAGTAAACGCAGTGGTGGCTGCAGTTTGCCTGCGTTTGAAATTATCATGATAGGCTTTTTAGCCCAAATTCTACTTTCTACAGATTACGCATTCACGGTCATTAAAGCTTGATCACACTTGCATGACTATGGTGTTTTGACCTAAAACATTGTTCTGCGAAAATAGCAATTCTGGCTGCTCCTACCCAAACACTACATGTGTTTTTCATAATTGTGTTCATAATAACCAACATCTCCCAAGCCGACCCTAAATATGAGGACTTTATGGGTAGTTGTTACGAGGGAACTCATTTTTAAGTTTCCAAAGACTCCAATATGCGATTTTGTCTGTTTTAATCTTTTCATAGATCAATGTATACTCCAGGATGGAAAATAAAAGGGGGGATATTTTAGCAATTCATATAGCTTGCAGGTTTGCAAATTCAAAAAACATTTACCATGCTTGATATGTGAAGCCTTACCTTTTGCAGATAGCAAGACCAAGCCCAGTGCCATTATAGTTTTTGTTAGCTCCATTCTGGGAATGGGCAAATTTAGTGAAGAGATGAGGTAAATCCTGTGGACTAATCCCACAACCAGTGTCCTTAACCTATATCAGAAAAAAGAATTATAATTACTCTATAAAATGTTCAAACAATTAACTTCTAGGTTAAATATATGTAGACTTTTTAAGGAATTGAGATGGCTTGCTTTTAGGCAGAATTAGTAATTCATCGTGGAACCATTTATGAAAAAGAGCCTTCATAAAATTGAAGAAAAATCTTTTAACTACAACAACACTCAAGCCTTTATCCCACCATAGTGGGGTCGGAAGAAAAATCTTTTAACTACTTGCAAAAAAATTGAAAAAAGTAAATGAATAAACTATGGGGTTTTTTAAACAAAAAAACCAGGGTTCAACATTACAAGTAAAAAAGGAAAGATTTTTAGGGTTTAATCAGGTCCCTACACTTTTGGATGCCATACAAATAAGAGGTATTGACTTGGGCATGCATACCAATGTTTGATAGATGATATGTCATATGTCGACCAAGATTTGAAATAAACCGTAAATTTCTTAATAGATCTCGAAAAATTTCTCTTTGCCCCCAGGTGCCAGGGCTTCCGAGGAAGTGTAAGGACCATATTATGACCTTAACAATCTTTGTCCTTTATCCTTTTCACCGTTTGGTGAAACACTCACCTTTTCAATTTCACCCCTTTTTATTACAACTTTTTTATAATTTGTTTAATTTGTGTGTTCTTTTATTTTATTTTAAGAAAAATGTTTTTATCCCTTCAATTTTTATTAAGTCTTGTATTTGGCTAGACAATTTTATGGGGATGACGAACGACATGTGAAGTGTTGATAGTGTTCACGGAAAATTAGGGCAGAACGTTGGGTCGTCCTCCCTCCTTTTGATTCAATCAAAAGAGATACAAACATGCATAATGATAAAGACGATACTCCTTTATATATAGGAGGGTCCCAATTAAAAGACAAATACATCAAATGAATCTAAGTCTTACGATTTCAACCTCATGATCTAGGAGAACGTGTGATTTGTTTAATAAGTAATATTAGTAAAAAAGAAATATATATATACACACACACGAGTGACAGGCACGGGGCTCCGCCCCTACGGCCAACCGCGATAGTACCCCGACCACGGCATTGTCATGGCGCGACGGCGCTCCCGTCACTCGCAAACCCCGGAGCACTATATTCCACTTGTCGCTCGTTTGCCGTGCACGGGGGTTTGCAAGCCGCGGGGAGAGCACGTTTTTATTGTAGGGAGGGAACTTGGCGTATATACGAGCACATGTTTTAAAATAAAACAAAATTCAAATAAAGTTAAAATTTTTGAAATTTTGTAAAAAATAGGGGTAAAATCGGAAAGTTGAATGTTTCACCAGAGTGTTTTTTCCTTTTAATATAGTATATATATGTGCGCGTGCGTGCGTGTGTGCGCGTGTGTATAGATATATCTGCGTGTGTAACATAATTATGAGAACTACTAGGTACAATTATGGGTTATAGGTCAACCTGTATTCGTAAATAGAAATGTCCATCACTAGAGACAGGGTAGAACCCAGGAGCTGGAGGATCTCTCGAGGAATCTGGTTTTGCAACAGTTGCCGTAACAGATATACCACCCTCCTTTGTAAACTTCACAGCATTGCCAACAACATTAATCATAGTTTGCATAAGCCGCTTCTCATCCCCAACAGCGCACAATGGCAAGTCCTGAGCAAGAGATGCAACTATTGACAACCTTTTTACAGCAGCTATTGGCTTTATCAGATTAATGACCTAAATTATAGCATCAAAAACAGCTAATTAGTATGACTTATAGACTATCACGTGTCTCTCAAATGTAAGAAATTATAAACATAATTACCTCTCTGAAAACAGCATGAAGATCGAATGTTTTAGACTCTAACTCAAAGCTGCCATCCTCAAGTTTAGAAAGATCTAAGACATCATTGATAAGTGTTGCCAGTAAGTTACTGCTCTTCAACACTGTTTCCACCATTAAACGCTGCTCAGGAGTCAGTTCAGTTTCAAGAAGTAGGGAAGATAGGGCAATGATTGCATGCATAGGAGTCCGCATCTCATGGTTCATGACAGCTAAAAAATCATTGCGAGCACGGATCGCCATCTCTGCTTCACGTCGTGCTAAATCTAGAGCGACGTTCTGCTCCATGAGTAGATCACGAGCCCGCATAGATTCCTCCAGAATGGCAGCGTGTGAAAGTGCAACTGCAACCTAAATCACCATATAAAGCACATTAGGACCTAATAAAAGGGGTGTAATTTGTTTAGAGCACTTTCATTGAATAATGTGACCTCCAGATCAAACTGGAGGCAACATAACTATTTTTCAAGGCATGTCCTATAATATTATGACCAAACTTTGTCATTAGCCTTAACTATATGGGTCCAAGCTTTATGCACCCTCCTCCATTCATTTTTTATCCGTGTTCATCATTTTGCACTACGTTTAATCATCTTATCTTCAACCTAATATTTTTTCCCTTCTAACTCTTCCAGAGAAATATGCACCAAGGGAAAATATGCAAGAAAACAAAATTATGAAGGGATAGCAGATGGAATTATACTTTAAACTTGCAAATGAAACCAGAAACTTAGAATTGAAAACTCCATTGAGATCCGTTAGTTTGGACGGAATTGGTGTCTTGGAATTGGAATAGAAGGTCTAATTCAATTTTGTTGTTCAGTTGGAGACTCTTGAAGGGTTGAATTGAAATTCAAAATAAATTACATGGAATTCATTTTGAACTAAATCCAATTCTTTTTAATTTATATAATAATTGGAGAATTTAGTTCATGGTCCATTGTTTCACATTAATAAATATAATATTTTTATATTTAAAGATTATATGCGTTTCTCGATTCATTCGTCATTGGAGACAACCGGTGGTGATAGTTGTCTTGCCGAAAAAATTGAAAGTCGTCAGATCATTCTTAAAATTTCAGAGAAGCTTCTTCGCATTGCCCCGAAGAAGTTGATGGTGACGGTTCGTCGTATGATCTCCGAATCTCTAGTAATCGTCGCTGAATTGTCAAAGACAAAAAATATGAAAGTCGTCGGATCTTCAAAATTAGGAGAAGCTGTCTCATCATTCTAAGACCACTGGTGGTGACCAATCATCGATTAGAGCGTCGTATCTCCAGTTATCTTCGTTGGACCGTTGTTGCCCAAAAGAATGAAAGTTGTTGAGTTGTCCTCAATTTTTGGGAAAATCACTTTTCATCACCCTCTAAGTTGGTCATGACGATGGTTCATCGATCAGATCACCGGAAATCTAGAAATTACAGCCAGAATGGTAAAATTGACTAATTCCAATTTTGCATGCTCAACTTCATTGTATGACAAGTAACATAATTGGAATTCAGGTCAATTCCAATTTATGCAGCAATTGGAATTTGATGTAAACCAAAATTAGAGTTTTGAAATACGATATTTTTTATATGACCGATTTTAATTTTGAAAGTAGGCCAAGCGGGGCAAATCGAATTTTTCGCACACAAATCACTTTCAACATTTGGAATTTCAATAAAGTCATTAATTGTTATTTGAGAAAGAACACTTTAAGCGTTTTATAAGTCAAACCGCGGTGAGATCCGCACAATCACAAGCAAAATACAAGTAATAATTTATTAAATAATGGCGATTGAAATAGTTAGAACGTTCGAGGCAAGCTAATAATTATTTAATTAGAACGCATAAAAATAAGCTAAGGTAGGGAGCAAGGATTGTTGAGAGCGAGAGAGAGCAAACCTTAGGGTTTTTTCCGTCGTCGTAACTCTTCAAGGGCCCGATCCCTTTATTCATTTAGTCACCTCCTTGGATACACTCACCACCCGGTGAAGGGGTATTAGTTTGTATTTTAACACCCCCCCCCCCCCCCGTCAAGCTAATAAAATAAGCATCCATCATCCCAAGCCTGAGAGAGTATGAATGAAGTGATTTTCCAGAAACAGCTTTGGTGAACATGTCTGCAAGTTGATCTTCAGAAGGCACAAACACCATCGAAATAGACTGATCCTGGATTTTGTCCCGCACAAAGTGGCAATCAATCTCAATGTGTTTTGTCCTCTCATGGAAGATCGGATTGTTGGCAATATGAATCGCAGCTTGATTATCACAGTGAAGATGCATGGCTTCAAGAACAGGGAAACTCATTTCCCCCAAGATAGATTTAACCCAGCTGAGTTCACAGCAATGGCACGATACTCGGCTTCAGTGGAGGAACGAGCAACGACATTTTGTTTTTTACTTCTCCAGGAGATGAGGTTGCCACCAACAAAGATAGAGTAACCACTCGTAGATCTTCTGTCCATAGAAGAACCAACCCAATCGGCATCGCAGTATCCATGGACCTTAAGGTGGCCATGATCATGAAATAGAATACCTTTGCCGGGTTCCTTTTTTAAGTATTTGAGGATTCGAAGGACAGCTTGATGATGATGAACTTTAGGATTGTGCATGAATTGACTGACCAGGCTAACAGCAAAGGAGATATCAGGTCGGGTGATTGTCAGATAAATCAACTTTCCCACAATACGTTGAAATTCTAACTTCCTCTCAAGATCTGGAGATGTCTCCTTGTGAATGTCATAATTAGGATCCACTGGACTATCCACAGGTTTGACTCCCAAATATCCAACTTCACTGAGAAGGTCGAGGACATATTTACGCTGAGAGATCATAATCTTCCCGGCGGATCGAGCAATCTCAATTCCAAGAAAGTATCGAAGGAGGCCCAAATCCTTGATTTCCAATGCAGACGCTAATTTCCGTTTCACTTGAGTAATGTGGCAATCATCATTTCCAGTAATTATGATATCATCCACATAAACTATGAGAATAGTGATACATTCCCCCTTTTTGTAGACAAAGACTGAATGATCAGAGATACAACGAGCGAAGTTTAACTCCAAGAGTTTGTTGCTTAGCTTGGCAAACCAGCCACGAGGAGACTGCTTGAGGCCATACAAGGCTTTCTTGAGGCGACACTCATAGCCTTTAGGAACATCCATGCCAGGAGGGGGCATCATATAGATTTCTTCCTCCAATTCACCGTGGAGAAAGGCATTTTTGACATCGAGTTGGTGCAGAGTCCAGGACTTATGAGCTGCAATTGACAACAAGATTCTCACAGAGTTCAGTTTAGCAACAGGAGCAAATGTCTCTTGGAAATCAACTCCCTCGATCTGAGTGAAGCCTTTCGCCACCAGTCTCGCTTTATATCTATCAAGAGTTCCATCCTGAAGAAATTTAATAGTATATATCCATTTGCATCCAACGGGGTGACGCCCGTGAGGGATAGGAACAATTTCTCAAGTCTTTTGATGTTGGAGGGCATCCATCTCCTCCTCCATAGCTTTCAGCCAATGAGGGTTCATGCTAGCTTCTAAAAAACTGTTAGGAATAGAAATAGAGGAAACAGAAGCAAGATAAACTTTCAAGGAGAGAGAGAGAGAGTGATACCCAACATACTTATCAATAGGGTATCTGGTATGACCACTATGAATTTGAAGGGCTGGAGTGGTCTCCTGAGTGGTGTTAGTTCTTGGATCTGGCGGAGTGGTGGTGGGTGGTGGAGCATGAGTGTGACATTCTTGCCCAGTATTTTTAGTCTTCTTTTGTAGACTTGAAGATCCTTCCTCCTCCTGTACACCCGAAGATCATTGGTAGTTCCTTCCTTCCTGGCCGGAATATCCATACTGCCAGGAGCAATCACATCAACCAGCACAGGTAAGGGAGGGATCGAATCACCCTCCTCTTTACTCTTTTCCTGAATAGTAACAGTCTTGCCCTCAGCGGAGTAATAAGGGGTATTTTCGAAAAAGGTGACATCTTTTGATATAAACTTCCTTCGAAGAGTAGGAGAATAACACTTATACCCCTTTTGATTAGCAGCATATCCCACAAAGATACATTTTGTTGCTTGAGGGTCTAGTTTATCTCTATAAGGACCCACAAGGTGGACAAAGGCAACACATCCAAATATTTTAGGAGGAAGATTGAATAGAGGCATATCTGGGCAAAGAAGTTGTAGAGGATACTTTCCCTCCAAAGTGCCAGTGACCATCCGATTAATTAGATAAACAGATGTGAGAACACCTTCATCCCATAGCCCCTTAGGGACGTGCATCTCTTGCAATAGGCAACGAGTAGTCTCCATGATATACCGATTTTTCCTCTCGGCAATCCCATTCTGCTGAGGGGTCCCCGGACAGGAAGATTGGAAAGTAATGCCATGGTCTCCCAGGAATCTCTGAAGATCACTACTTATATATTCACCTCCATTGTCACTCCTAAGGACTTTGATTTTAGTTTCAAACTGGGTCAGCACATGATGATAAAATAACTGAAAATTTTCTAAAACCTCATTTTTCCTCTTCATAAGATACACCCAAGTAAAGCGAGAATGATCATCAATAAAAGAGACAAAATATTGAAATCCATTCACAGAGCAAACAGGAGATGTCCAGACATCTGAATGTATCAAATCAAAACATTTCACACTTTGACTCCGGCTAGGAGCATAGATGGTTCTACAATGCTTAGCTAATTCACAGGACTGACAATTAAGAGGAGTTTTTTTAACATCAACAAAATGCGGAAAGATAGCCTTTAGAGTCTTCAAACTAGCATGTCCAAATCTCTTGTGCCACAACATCAACTGATCATGATTGGTTGGCAACTGTGCATCAAAAGCTTGGCGGTTGTCCATGACATACACACCACCTGACTCATGTCCACCACCAATCGTCTTCCCACTCGCCAGATCCTGAAAAACACAATGAGAGGAGAAAAAGGTAATATAACAGTTGAGTTGTTTGGTTAAACTACTGACAGATAACAGATTTGTAGGAAATGAGGGAACAATAACCACAGATTTGAGAGACACAGAGGGGGAGAGATGAATAACCCCTTTACCAGTCACAGAAGTCGAGGATCCATCAGCGAGTTTCACGCTGCCAGATGCAGGAGAAATAGAAGAAACCCCCAGAGAAGACCCAGTCATATGGTCGGAGGCCCCTGAGTCAATGATCCAAGGAGTAGAGGGTCCTTTTGAGGACACAGAACTAGTGTGAACATGGGCAGCAGTGCCCGCTAAATCACCAGAAAAAGGTCTTCCAGCAGTATTGGCTTTTAGGGCCTTGAGTTCCCTCGTCAAATTCTCATTTTCTGCCAGGAGATATCCTGTATTCTCCAAGTTGCTATACATAGTTGTTTGAGGTCTCACATATTTCCCATCAGAACCACGGGTCCATCCTGAAGGAACCAAGTGAGGATGAAGATCCCAGCATTTCTCTTTCCCATGTCCTTTCTTTCCACAGTGAGGACACTTCATTCGACTCTTATCATCTTGTCTCATATTTCTTGACTGCCACCTCTTCTGCTCAGCGACAAGGGCAGATTTCTCATGGCCAATATGAACATCTGAACAAGTGGAGTTTATGCGGCTTGTCTCCCCTCGAATATAGTGGGCCACGGTTTCCAGATCAGGCACAGAATCTCTTCCTAGCATCTGAACTCTCTGAAATTCAAGTTCAGGGGGGGGACCAGAAAGCATTTCGAACACCCTCCGTTGCATAAGTTCCATCTTGTAATCTTCAACAGTCTGGATAGCAGAATATTGATCAAGTTCTGCCCACTTATGGGTCAGTTTGCTATAATATTCCTCAAAATCACTCATCCCTGCCATGTGAATCTGCTCAGTCTGGAGTTGATATATTCTACCTAAGTCCTTTTTTGAGTAATTTCGCTCGATTAACTCCCACATTTCTTTTGCAGTTTGACAGAACAGGAAGTGACTTGCAATCTTGGGTTTCATAGAATTGACAAGCCAGTTTATCACAGTAAGATTCTCACCTTCCCAGTCCTCATATAGAGGATCAGTCTTGCTTGGGGCCGGCTTGGATCCGGTGATAAACCCAAGTCTTCGACGACTCCCAATGAATATCCGCATAGATTGAGCCCATAGGAGATAGTTTCTCCCATTGAGCTTGATGTGAGTGACCCCTTGATTGAAGTCCATGTTAGAGACTTAGAGCTCCCTCCACTGTAGTGTTTGGGTTGGTTAACGGCCCCTTCAGAGGCACTTGCACTTTTCGAGTTGTCCATACGGGCACACAAGATGGCTGGACCTTTCGGAACCCACAGGAAACAACAGCAGCAAAAAAGGGAGGCAGCGGCAGAAACGGAGACGATCACGGCAGCGGAAGAGAAGGACCTTCAGGTCTGGAAGGCCACTGGCAGTAGCAGCAGGATTGGCCCAGGACCACTGGAGGCAGCGGCAGGAACGGCGGTAGCTGAAGGACCTTCGGCCACGGCAGCGGTAGCGACAGACCACGGCGACGGAAGCAGGCTTCAATCGAGTCGACGGTGTGATCGGCTCGTGTCGATGACGGGATCGGCAGCAGGCAATGATCGACGGGATCGGCCCGTCGATGACGGGATCGGCAGCAGGCAACGATCGACGGGATCGGCTCGAGCCGATGATCAGACCTCCAGAACAACGACAGAGGACGACAAGAACGCACGCAGAGGCGAAGAAGAAAGGAGGAACTCACGTCGAGCCTTCAGGTCGACGGGAAGAAGCTCCGCTTTGATACCATGTTGAGAGCGAGAGAGAGCAAACCTTAGGGTTTTTTCCATCATCGTAACTCTTCAAGGGCCCGATCCCTTTATTCATTTAGTCACCTCCTTGGATACACTCACCACCCGGTGAGGGGGTATTAGTTTGTATTTTAACAAGGATACGGTATGATTACGCATGGAATGAACCGGTCCAAGCCCAGTTAGCGCAAAGTAGAACAGCGAGCGGGCGTCGGTGACGGAAGATCGAGTCGTGGTCAACCGACTGAGAAGGACTCGTAGGGGTCGCCGGAGTTGAGAGGAGTGGTCGACGGCGACCGGGCGGTGGTAGAGGGCGCTGGTCGACTTCGGAGCCGCTGGAGTTGATTCGTCGGTGGTCCGGATGGCGTGCAACCGACAAATCCTCGTCGAGAGGTTTTCAACTTCCTTCTGGAACCTGAGCGACGTGGTGGTGGTTGCTTGGTTTTCGGCAGAGGGAGGGAATTGGGCCGGTGGTGGAGAAGAGAAGGAGGGGTTGCACCGGTATTACAAAGGGAATGAAATTTTCATTCCTCCGATTACCCGGTTGCTGCCTTTTTTCCTTACGGTGACTGAATTTATAATTGTTTTCTGGCTAGCTGTATTGATGTTGACAAATCTTATTTCCATTCTTTGTTGGATCGATATTTAATGCCTTGATTTTATATCTTGCCAATTAAAGCTCTTCTGGCTATGTTTTAATACAAATCTTTATGGAGAATATTTTGAAAATCTTTTGAATTTCGAATCTCTTACTTAAATCTATGCGTCTTTTAAATAATTTAAGCTTGTCTTTTACCGTCCTAACTACTAAAATGACCGGACCTTATATTCAGGGTCTCACCGGGTGGTCAAACTGATGAGCCGGAACTAAAAATAACATCAGTGCGCTGGAAAATAAAATGACAGAAAAATAAAATAACAAAAAATAACATAAAAAGATAATTATCGCGTGATGATATCACGCGTCCTCAGATGCGACGACAGTTGCATCAGAATTTGATCTCAATTTCTAAATCTAATTTCAACTCCGTCTAAACGAACGGATCCTTAAAGATCAAGATACATGATGAAATATAAAAACTGAAGAATGAAACTAACAATACCCCAGATACATACATGCCTACCATATCATCAATGTAATCATCATCCATCATCAAACTCTTTGAAGTCAACTTACTAAATTCTCTTTAAACCATTTAACACATTGAGTGTAGCGAAGGAGCTGACTACATTATGGTAGTCACATGCAGATTTTTTATTATGTTACTTTTTTATTTCATTCTCTTTCATAATTCTTCCAAATTGATTTTATCTGTCAGTCTTAGCAGTGAATCTTGCTTCCCACGGTACACCACGTGCCCAAACCACCTATTAATGATTTTGCAAATTTGATATTTTAAATCAGTATGATATTTCCTAATGCATAGTACTCATGACTTAAAATTTGTAAAGTGTAACATAAGTGTGGCAAATCCTGCGGCTCCATGCTTACGGCTTCTTTGCCAGTCTTCCAAAGATTTTGAAGTTGTGCAACATTTTGGCAAGCGGCACTGTACCATAGTATCATATTTTCATATGATATTTTTTAATGCATGTACTCATAATTATTTGCGAATCTTCCAACTGATGCAGCTGATCAGAGGACGATTATGTGTCCCATTGGATTGCAGCATAAGATAGTTTAAGTTTTTTGTTAGCAGCTTTGCAGGAATTTTTGCAGCTCCTGATGTGTTTCTATTAAGGATCCTCTTTGCATGACCTAAATGGAGGATGTTCCTTGAGTTACATTTGTGACTATAAGTCTCTAAGAAATGTACATATATCATCGAATGCTGAATCTTTTTTTTTACTTGCAATATACAAATCTGTCTCCTTTCGATATTCAACTTCTTAATCATGCATGAGACTTGAAGGTGACTTCTTCCTCTTTTTCCTTTCCCCTCTTATAATTCTCATTATTAGTTAAAAGCAGAATGTGTATCGATTTCTTTGCGCGATATTTCAACCATGTTTGTAGCTTTTATGATGCTTGATTTTATGGTCATAAATTACATTAGAAGGCTATAGATTTATTGGTTGAACTAGATTATGTCATCTTTTTATTTTGCATTCAACGAAGATAGGAATAGTTTTTTTATTTAATAGGCAATTGCAAAAGTTTGATATCTGTTGTATTATTGTTGTAGATTGCGGATTATGGAATCACATTTGGGAGTGGACAATGAGGAACTCGTTTGTGTACTTGTCCACAAATAGTTTATCAAGCCGTAGATTGTGGAATATATGATATAGTGTTTGTAGATAATCTAGGGGTGCATAGCACTTACGAAGTTGTCTTATGGTATACTCAGGTCGTGATAGAGGTCATGCCTAAATTAAATCTAGAGAGCTCTAATTGTCTCCCCCAAACTAAGAAGGGGCCCTTCAGCCTCAGGTGGTGTTCTCTACTTGGCTATTTAGGGATATTTGTTTCCCAGACATGAAGCGTTAAATCCTATTACACCAATCTAGACAATGCTCGGGTTCTAACCTACCCTCAAAATCTCTGATGTCTAACTTGACTCCTACATCCCAAGTTCCCAACAGGATTAATTTCTTGGGTAATGGATTCCTCGATCGAACTACCTAGGGTAAGAAATTTCTTGTTCTATATTCCAAGGGCAAGGGTTATGTTCGATTGGGGGGTTTCAATCTCGGTCTAAGTGAATGTTGGCTTCGATCATGTTTATGTTGGTGTACAACTCATTCATGACCTGATGCTCGTCTCTCATATTCTTCGCAAGGTTTTCTACAAGTTGCATTAGGTTACCTATTCGTTGTGTCATCCCATCCATACTACTCTCTACTTGCACGACTCTCCATGAGTGAGTGTATGGGATAAAGAAAAATTCGCAAAAATTAAATTTTAACTCAGGGGGGAGGAAACTCAACTCACGATAGAATTGAATTAGGATCTGTTCAGGAGAGCGGTGGTGGTTGTGAAAGGAGTGGTGGTAAATGGAGGGTTGCAAATAAAGTTGTAGGAATCTGGTTGTTGCAAATGGAAATTTGTTTGGTATATCTGCAAATGGAATTTTTTTTCGCTGTTTGGCAAGAAAGCGGTGCAATGTCTATGTTAAAATAAGTTGTATTAAAAATATTATGAAATATTTTCCATTGATCCGATGCTCCTTGAAAAGTCCAATCTGCAAATTATTTATATGCACTCCGAAGTTGCCACGGTAGCTAACTTCTCAGTCGTCTTCCTCAAACATACGCCACCTAGGGCTTATCCTTCGCAGCCAGACATATTCTTTTTTAAGCAAATAAAGATGTTAACAAAGTCCCATCTGCAGATTAATTGGAAGAGACACGAGGTTACTTAAAAAGAGAATTTACTACAAATCACCCAAAAATGTCAATGCTCCTCTTTACATTCCAATCAAGACATCATAAAGGTTATCAAGGTAGACCGAACTTCCATCACAAATTTCGACATGCATCTGAACCATTAGTAAATCATCTTTCTCCGGACAAATAATCGATGCGGAGATTGGAGTAGCGAAGCCGACAGAGGAGAGTTGCAGAGGCCGGATGGAGGCAAGTATTTTCGCAGACGTCCTCGTCGAAGAGGATGGATTCGTCGAGCACCACCTCTCTCACAGCTCCCATATCTGCTAAAAATTTGTCGATGTATAGGGTAGATCGGGAGAGCTGGAGTGAAGAGCGTGCGAGGGCTGAACACGCTGAATGCGGCGCACGCATCGCAGCTTTTATGGGCGGCTCCGAATGAAGGCGGAAAAACAAATGATAAAACATGAAGCGTTCAGTTCATCCCAAACTCAACGGAGGCGGAACGCTCTCCCAAACAGAGCCTTAATCGGATTGATACCAAACTAATGTAAACCTAAATCAAACCTAATCACAGTGACATGTGATTAACTCGTAATTTATTGGCGGTGCTCAATTTCAGAAAAATTAACAGGAGGTCGAATTATGAAATCCAATAGGATTATTCTTCCGCGCATGCAACGATAATCCTAGTGATGTTCCAATAATTCCACAGGGCAAAATTGCATACACAACTCATGTCAAAATACAGTACCAGTAGATAAAATCGAGAATTTTGGGGGCAAGCTCAGAAAAGCTGATTTTCTTTTCTTTGCATAAAATTTTTACCATCAAATGTGATCATAAGAGAAATAGACCAAGATTTTCCCTAGACTCAGATGCTGAAGGATATGGCATGCATCAACTAAGGTTACAATCAGGCAACAGGGTTGTGGGATTGAAGATGTTGTGAGGCGAGGTATACTCGGGGAATTCCAAAGGAAAATGAAGCAGGGGACCCTAAAGGGTTGATCATCGGCCAATATCTGAAGGGGAAAAGTCCGGATTCGCCGCCGACATCTTCAGGAAACAGCAGACGCGACGTCGGACACCGTAAGGGTTTCAGACGGTGCAGGAGGCAGAAAGGTAAAGGCGAAAATGAGGAGAGGTAGACGTGTTTCTCTCGGTTGATTGGTTTTCTGATTTTTTTAGTAACCACTTCTTTTTATAATAGATGTTAATAAATGATACTATCATATTCCTTCCTATAACTACAAGGGGTATCCTATCTGAATTTTAAACTTTGGAGTAATTTAAGGTCTAAATATTTGTCTTCAATTTTATCTTTTATTTGCTGGATTTGGTGATTTTAATTTATCACTTCTCTTTTAAATTCTTAATTAACAATAATTACCAGACATTTTCATTTCGGGTCATATAAGCCGGTCAATCCAATAGCTTGATTCAAAGTACAAATACGTGTGTGCGCACAGATTAATTGCGGAGAATAAAATAACTGCAAAATAAAAATAAAACAATAAAAAATAATAAACGAATAAAAAAAAAATCACAGTCACATGGGTTCTTACATCTTGATGGGGCGCAGGTCACGTCACCAGCCCTAATTGAATTCGGGATGTTACAGACTGAGAAACGCTTACATTCAAGGGATAATATAGCAAGAGTTAGGAAGGAAAAGGGTTTAAAGGAGAATATAGCAAGAAACTCTACAAAATGCCAGCTCAAAATAAAATTAATAATCAACAAGAACAAGAAAGAGATTTGATGTCAACCCAAAAGGTGGTGGATAGCCTAATGATGGTAATGAAATGGATGTCAAAAGCATTCCCTTTTTGTGTGGATGTGGTCACTAATTCATGATCTCGCATGTACAGAATGAAAACTTCATTCTCGATTATACGATAATTTTTATGAAAGCATTTCATTTGCTTCTCTTCAATGGAAATTTCATTTTCCCAGAATGTTTCCTTATTTTCGGCCTAATTCTTCTGATGACGATCGATTCAACCTCTGATCAAAAAGTTAGGTTGGGTAGTATTTTAAAATTTTGTTTTATTTATTAATTTTTAATGCAATAATAGTGAGGTAAACCCAATAAATTATATTATATAACAACAAAAAACATAATATTTTATTTACAGATCCAAATAATGTAATTTCTTCTCATACTAAAAGGCATGTTAAAATTATTTTGAGTTATGCTTATATAAATAATCAACAAATATCTTCACATGTTTTCATATTTAAATACAATCATACACGAAGCACATTCATTTTGTCTAGCGTCATATCAAATAATCCTTTCTCCATGATGTCAGGAGGCCATAGTTCTTTTACTAATATTAGTATGTTTATGTAATATTGAGTAAAATCCTGCATCCATATGTAAGCTTAGTAGCTAAAATAGAAAATTGAAGACGGAGCAAATTGGCCTAGGATTTCCAAATGAATCAAAAACTCAAGAAAATAGAAAATCAATGTGAACAAGAAATATTTTCCTGGTCCAAGATGTTAATGTACAGCACAAGGATTATTATCGCATCCAAGATAATTAAAATTTTGGTTGAATTTTACTAGTCAAACTTGCAATACTATATATACCAAGTAGAATTAGTATATCATATGGAGCTTCGAGAAGTTTAAAATACTTCATATATAAAATACTACCTGATCTGCAACCACCTCAACAAGCTCAAGTTCATAAACATGCCATTTCCTTGCACTATCTGATGGAAGCATCAAGACCATCACAGCATAGCTTTTAGAAGACAGCTCGGGCCAATCATTTGTTTGGAAATTTGATAGATGTAAGAGTGGCACTCGGACAGCAACAACTTCTGGGGGTACATATCTTCCAGTATAAGGCCGAACCCTCGCAAGAGGACATGTATGTGGAATTCTCACTGCACGATTGCTATTGAAAACTTGATTGACTATAGGAAGGTTAATAGAAACAGCAGATCCAACTGGAATTTGGTTATTTAAAGTATGAGAAATTTGAAGATTGAGCCCAGTTCGTGAAGGCATCCATAAAGCGCATTCTGCCAAATCTAGTGTCCTCCCAAGTTCAACAAGGGTGGTCTTTAATATAGTGTGTCTGTCAAGAGTACTTCTGATTTCATGAGTAAGCATCCTCACATGTCTCCCTGTTTCCTCCTGTGTGCGGATTAGACCCATCTCCCTATCAAGTTCCTCAGCTTTATTCCTTAGAAAAAGCTCCCTTGTTTTCACGCTTAACAAATCCGGGATTATGTGCACAAGCATCAAGGCTGTTGCACATGATACAACTGCAGTTGCGACTTTTGCTACAGACATTACTATGGCAAGAGTTCTTGAGTGCACTGTGAATGTCCACAAATTGATCAAGTGGGTTGCTCCACAAAGTACAATGAAAGCACCAAACTGTATTAGTACCCATCGATAAGGGAAGAAAGAAGACTTCTTCACAAAATAAATGAGCTCCAGGGGAATGGAGAAGTAGGCAAGGGCAATGAAGAAATCTGAGATATATTGATACTTTACTAAAAGCTCATCAGCAGGCCATTGTGGCTCAATGCAATCACAGCCTTCCATTTTTAGGAACTGATATACCTGCTACCTTCCTCCTGCATTCCTTACACAGAACGAAAGCAACAAATATAATCAATAAGGAAGAAGCAATAGTATATTTTAGGAAAGAAAGGGGTAGACAGATAGTATGAGTCTCAACATAATTTGTCTGATCCCATTATTGAGTGTTGCTTGCTGTAAATGTCTCTTTGTGCGAGAAAAATAAAAAAGGGCAGCCCGGTGCACAAAGGCATCCCCGCGCAGCGAGGGTCCGGGGAAGGGTCCCACCACAAGGGTGCGAGAAAAATATATACTTAAAATTCTATCTTTCTGCAAATATGTTGCAAAACTTTTACAATTGATACCTATTGTCTACCCTTTCCTTCTAATTCCGCCATACTCATTTATCTATGTATCATTGGTGCATGCATATTTTAACCTTCATCGCAAATGCTCAAACCACATAAATCTATTTCAATTTGTAGAAATTCACCAAAAAGGGAGAGAAATTAAAAAGTAATTTTATTAATCTCTATTTCTCACACATACATACATGGATTTGTACACTTATATAAGAGGAGAGAGAGGAGGGGAATTTCCATCCTAAGATGTGGTACTAAACATAAGGAACAAGATGGGCCTTATTTTGGGCTTTTACATATTTTCTTCAACACTCCCCAGCAAGTTGGAGCATACAGATCTTAAGCACCAAGCTTGGACAAAAACTGATAGTATAACGGTCATGCTAAGGCCTTGATGAAAATGTCAGCAACTTGCCCGGCAGCAGGAACATATTTTAATTCCAACCTCTTCAATTGAACCTTCTCCCGAATGAAGTGACAATCAATTTCAATGTGTTTGGTTCGTTCATGGAATATAGGATTCTTGGCAATGTGTATAGCAGCTTGACTGTCACAAAATAGAGTGGCTGGTGAGGAAAGTTTGACCCCCAAATCACCTAGGAGACTTTCAAGCTACGTAAGCTCAGACACAACAGTTGTCATTGAATGATACTCGGCTTCAACAGATAAGCGAGCAACAACATATTGTTTCTTGCTACGCCAGGTAATAAGATGTCCTTCGAAGTAAGTACAGAAACCACTTGTGGAGCGTCGATCATCCAGAGAGCCAGCATAGTCAGCATCACAGTAGGCAATCAGAGATAGAGAAGAAGGTTTATATACAAGCCCTTGTCCAGGACCAGTCTTCAAATATCTGAGAATGCGCTCGACGGCCTGGAGATAAGAGGTTTGTGAATCATGCATAAATCGACTGACAACTCCAACAGAAAAGGAGATATCAGGTCTTGTAACAGTGAGATAAATCAACTTCCCTACAAGACGACGATAATACTTTGGGTATGGAAGAAGTATATCGGGTTCAGAGTCATGGGTGCAGAGTTTGTGGTTGATATCCATAGGAGTGTCAGCAGGTTTGCATCTAGAATTGCCAGCATCATGAAGAAGGTCAAGACAATACTTCCGTTGAGATAGGATGAGACCATCGGGACGTCTCGCTACCTCAAGACCAAGGAAGTACCGAAGATTTCCCAGATCTTTAGTTTAAAAGACCGAGTCTAAGTGTTGCTTGGTCATTTGTATTCCTTTGGAGTCAATACAAGTAATCAGAATATCATTGATGTAAATCACTGTGTCGGTCGGTCGATGACGAGTAAATAAAGAGAAATCAGCCGAGCTTCGAGTGAATCCAACATTACTGACAACCTTACTAAACTTGTCAAACCATGCTCGAGGAGACTGTTTGAGACCATAAATAGATTTCTTGAGGTGACAAACACGACACTCCCCCGTGGTCTCAAACCCGAGAGGTTGATGCATGTAGACAGTCTCTTGAAGGTCGTCATTGAGAAAGGCATTCTTGATATCCAATTGATGTAATGGTCACTATCGATGAACAACTAAGGAGATCAGGACACGAACAGTATTCAACTTGGCGACTGGTGAGAATGTCTCATCATAATCGAGACCTTGTTGCTGAGTAAACACTCGAGCCACAAGACGAGCCTTTAGGCGTTCAACTGTCCCGTCTGGAGCATGTTTGATCGCAAAGACCCACTTACATCCCACACAAGTCTGTCCGGGAGGAAGAGGGACAAGATCCCAAGTCTGGTTAGCCCATAGGGCAGTGATTTCCTCATCCATGGCCGCACACCACCCCGGATGTTGGAGAGCTTCCTGCAAAGAGTTAGGTATAGAAATGGATGATAAAGAAAGCGCGAATTTGAGAAGTGGCGGGGAGAGGCGATGTAAGGATACATAATTCGCCAATGGATGAGTCGTAGGTGTTGGTGTCGGATCGTCATGTCGCGAGGTATCACTGGTAGAGGGTAACTATTGTAGGGCATCAAATCTTGGAGGGCGACGGGCATACACACGAAGAGGTGGTTTGGGGGGTACTGGAGGCAAGTTTGGAAGAAGTGGTGGAAGACAGGGACGGTAGGACGTGGTAGAAGAGGAGATGTAGGAAGCACTGGATGAGGAGAGTGAAAAGGTTGGTCCTCGAGGAAAGTGACATTTGCAGAAACGGCAGCTTTGCGGTCGTTGGGAGAGTAGCACACATACCCTTTCTGAGTGCGGGAGTAACCATCGAACATATATTTTGTAGTGCGAGGAGCAAGCTTGTCAGTGGAAGAACCAAGATAATGGACATAACAGGTATATCCAAAAACGCGAGGTGTGACGAAAAAGGGGCGTGGAAGGAAAAAGAAGACTAAATGAGTCGCAAAGTTGAGAATGGAGGAGGGCATGCGATTGATGAGATGGCAAGCAGTAGAAACCGCGAAGTTTCAGTAAAGTTTGGGTACCGGCCTTTGAAACATTATTGAGCGTGCGACGTCAAGAAGGTGATGATTTTTCCGCTCGGCCACACCATTTTGTTGGGGGTATAAGCACATGAAGTTTGATGGATTATTCCAAACTCAGTACAAAGATTAGTAAAGACATGGCTTATATATTCACGTGCATTGTCGGTGCGAAGTAACTTCATAGTACTGGAAAACTGAGTACGAGTTTCAGTAAGAAAAACACAAGAAAGAGGTGATTTCAGTACGATCACGAAGTAAATACAACCAGATCATGAGCGAGTAATCATCAATAAATGTAACAAAATAACGATAACCATAAACACCGGATGTTTTATATGGTCCCCAAATATCAGAGTGAACTAGAACAAAGGGAGCATTGCTCCGAGTACAATTAGGGAGTAAACACAAAAGAAAGAGGTCGTTCATTTTCCAGTGGCCGGAATTGAGTTTTAGAGGACTGGATGGGCTGCAGATCCGGATTCTGGACAGGGACTGAGGAGTAGTGGGAGAGGTGGCTTCTGGTATTGTGATTGGGAGATGCTCAGGAGTAGTAATTGGGAGGGGTGGGTTGACTGTAAGAGGCGTATGTGAGGGGAATTAAGGTGGCTGAGAGGGAGAAGTGGGGTTGCGGCCGACTATTGAGGCTTTGGTGGGGCTCGGTTTAGTGTAGGAGGTAAGAATAGGCTTGGTGGAGGGAATTGAGGGCAGGTTGGGATAATGTGTGAGAGGGGGGAGCGAATTAAGGGGGTAGTTGGGGAACGAGGGGGTGGGAGTAATTTTAGTAATGGGCTAGATTTTAGGAGGTAGTTATGAGTGGGGAGGTGGGGTAGTAGGGAGGTGGCTTGGGAGTTATGGAGTAGTGGGGTGTGGAGGGGTGGCCGGTGGTGGTGGTGGTCGCTGGAAAACTGAAAGGGATGGAAAGGGGTTGTGTGGGGGTGACTGGCCAAGGGTGGTCAGTGGTGGTGGTCGGCTATGGGTTGGAGGTAAGGTAGTGGCCAGATTTGGGGAGGGGGCAGGAGAGGTGGATGGCCAAGGGAGTGAAGGGAGGGATGTATTCCAAGCGTCGCATTGGGATTCTGGCTTCGGCACCAGTGATCAAAAGAAGGATTTTTATCTCTATCTTTCAATATCCCTCAAATGAGTCTTATAGCCCTATTTATAGACTAAAGAGGGGCCGTGAACGGTAATGATTCTCTAATCATAACAACCTCCCAAAACATATAAAATAAAAATCAAAAAATACAAAATACAATACAAAAAATTCCACAATCAACTCGAGATGAGCGGTCGCGATCATCACTAGTGGTTCCTTGGTCAGCGTGTGTAGACCCTTATGGCTTCCTTCGTGCTGAGCTCTTCTCTTCCTTGTCGGGCTCCCTTCTCACTCGCAGCTGCTTGAGCCTTTTGCTCTTCGCTGGCTTGTGCTTTGCTCGCTGCATCTTGGATCGTGGTCTTGCCGACAACCGTTATCCATAGTTGTTTTATGTTATGTTTTTTTGTGTGTTGTCGTGGTTGTCTTCGTTTGTGTCTCCATGCGACCTATGCCTTCATGCACATGTTCTACGTGAGGGGGAGTGTACGTCACTGCCTCTAAGCGTAGTCTATGCCTTCATGCATGTATTCCACGTGAGGGGAAGTGTTTGTGATAACAGCGACTCAGATGCCTCTTTCCCGACCCCTGCCTTAGTCACACATGGCCTCCAGGCGTAGCCTATTTCTTCATGCACATGATTCACGTGAGGGGGAGTGTTTGTGATAACGGCAACTCGGATGCCTCTCTCCCGACTCCTGCCTTAGTCAGACATGGCCCCCGTGCATATGTTGTCTGTTGTTTGTGTCTCTCCATTTTTTTCTTCGATTTGAGGTAGGGTTGGTTTGGCCTTTATTGGTTACCTGGTTTCAGCTCCGGGAGCATCCTGTGTGATCATGGTTGGTTTGTGGACCAACATCGTGTGACTTATGCCCGGTTGGAGTATCCCCGATGACACGCGGTTGGGCCTCGGTGGCTGTTGTTTTGTCCTACGGCCAACCACCATTTACCTCTCCTTCTATGTTATGTCCAAGCTGGAGGTTTCCCCTCTAGCTTGAGGGGGAGTGTTAGAGTTATTAATATTTGGGTATTTAGTATGTTTGGAGTTTAGTCCCACATCGTAGTTTTAGGTTTGTGAGTCTTGTTGTAATCTTATATATTTCCCCTTTGAGGATGAGTAAAATGCACCTTCTATTTTCATTTCATTAGTTTCTACACTTTTAAAGGAGATCAAACTTCTGCTTAAAATATCTGCATTTTCATGCTGCAAATAAAGATAGGGTTTTTATGATGTTATGATTTTTTGTTTGTGGTTTTTGCTTATATTAGTTTTGATGAATGTTGATTGGTCAGCTGAATCAGTAGCTCTTTCATGGTGGAATCTCTTTCTGAGCCAGGCATATTAGGATCTGCCTTTATTTAAAAACTTATATTTTATTGATATATGTGAATAAACTGATGTTTTTTCTGACTCTTTTTGACCTAATTTCATTTAGATGACTCGGTAAATATCTAATGTTTGATTGTATTACGAAATTCATGGATAGTACCCCTTCGTTTTACTTTTTTTCCATATTATATGGACAAAATGTACTTCATTCATTTATATGATGCGGAATTGTGCACAGTCAATTTTCAGTTTTGGTGTGAAGTTTGTTTCTTGAGAGTAATTTTTGCGGCTCATCTAGAATGTGTGACATTTCATCATCTGTAACATGTACTATCTCACTGTAACTTCACACGCACGAGCATGTTGGAATGACTTGTTATTTCCCCCTACTTTTATATGTTGATAGCACCACAATATAGGAACAATAAATCATAAAATTGAGCCCACAAATTATCCAATTTTTATGTTAAAATTCCCTAGTGAAGAAGCACAAAATTATGTCCGACAAAGATCTCACAGCATGCAAGAATTTTGGAGCCTAAAACTTTCTAGCAGGGTTATGGATTAACAAAAAATTACATCAAACAAGTTGAATTCATGAGGCATGAAAGAAACCACAAAAAATATTGAATTAAATCAACTATAAAAGAGTCAATTGAATATTCACATCATAGAATAGGTAGAGTACATTGAGACGCCTCCTAATGGCTAAGGCTGCGTTTGTTTCGGCTGTTGCTGATGAAAAGCTGCTGATCAGAGATGGATGTTGGAAAAGTAGCTGTTTCTGAAAACTGGAGTTTGAAGGAAAAAACTGTTTGTGTAAAATGGAGTTTGCAGAGTTGTTCGAAAAGTAGTGCTTAAATACCATTTGTTAAAAACGGAGTTTTGTGAAATGATATGCAAAAAACTAGGAACAAGATCTACAAAAGACATTGGAAAAACTGCAAAATGATCTACAAAATGATCTACAAAATGATCTGAAAATACCAGATCTGCAACAAGCCTCTTGTATTTTCGAAACCCTAGGAAAAAGTGCAGAAAAAAAAACATGGCGGAGAAGAAGACTGCAGATCCATGGCCGGAGAAGAAGATACGCGAGAAGATGTTACCTTGCCGGAGAAGTATCTGCAGATTCGTTCAGGCTTCTCCCCTTTTTCGATACGCGAGCAAACACGAGAGGTAGTGAGGAGCTATGTCGAGGCCTCTCCCCTTATTCGAAGCCCTCGGCGAAAGGTTGCAGAAGATCGGAAAGAAGGAAGACGACGAGCGAAGTCGGGCCTCTCCCCTTTTTCGAAACCCTCGGCGATAAGTTGCAGAGGAGCGGTAATGAGAAAGATGCCAAGTGCTGCGGTTCATGTATCAACATAAACGTGATTATTTTAGAAAAGGAGATTTGTAAAAAAGCTGCCGCAAATGCTCAATTCCCTTAACCTCCGTTTTCGCCAAAAGGAAAAGCAGCTGATCAACCTAAATAGTAGAGGAAAAGAATTTATGCATTTTTTCTTAGTTGACTGATTACCTTCAACCCTAGTTTTATATTCTTACTATGAGAGATTATACACCCGATTTGTTCTTTTATCCATTCTCACTGCATGCTCATTCTATCGAGGTGTCTAAGGAAATATATTTTAAAGCTTGATTCCATTAAATCTACAACGCATTAGGTGATGGCGCATGGTAAGATGATGGCTTCATTTGGCGCGGCTTATTTGATCCGGTGAGTTTGGTCAAAAACGCCATTATCATAGAATGTATGTTTGGCAAGTCAAAGGTTATGACCACTATAAAGAAAATAAACTAGTTTTGAGCATAAAATGCACGATTTTTTTTAGGTGAGGTCGGGCGTTCACGAACGACGGTTCATGACCACGACATTCACGACCGCCGCCACCACGCCAAACGAAGCCGATGTGTATATGGTGGAGTTGTGGTGATGACCAAAATAAATATGCACACTCAAACAACTATGATAAAAGACACAATTGCACACAACAATTAAATTGATGAACAATTGCAATATAACCACAATGAAGACTTGAAACTACTTTATGCATGATGAGAGTGCAATAATTTAATGCGTAATGATCTAAGCCCCGCAATTTATGAAATTTCTAGAAAAAATAACTTCCGAACGAGTGCATTCCGTTCAATGACGGAAATTACTACTTCAAGCACAAGCATACATGCATATATGTGGGCCTGAAGGAGGAAGATAAAGTTTGGATGCCCGATGACATCCTCCGAGAAATATTGGCGTCGGCTTGAAAGGGATGCCCGGGGAGAATGGAGAGGTGGTTGCAGACGTTTTATGGAGGGTTGGAAGAGGTGGAGATTGATTCCTACAGTGCGGAGAGGCATCAAGAGGTTTGCCATCCGGCTAGGAAGAGTTGGAGAGGCTCAGCCAGGGGAAGTTTGAGGTTTTGTAAGTATTGGCATCAGGTAGGAGGGGTTCGATTGGTATCATAACAAGGATTTATCGTGGATTTACATAGTGGATTGTAGTGGGCTAGCCGTAGGTTTCAAGTAGGAGATGGGGGCTTTATTTGGAGGAAGTGTGAGAGGCGGTTTGAGAAAGTTATGGAATATGGTGTGTTAGGCTAGGCAATTAAGGTAATTTCGTGGGTAGTGAAGGTAGTTATGAATGAGGAAGTCGGTAGTTATAGTGGTTATTTGTAGTGAGGATAGATATAGTGGTTATAAGAAGTGGAGAGTGAGGTTGTTAATGTAGTTATTGAAGGTAGTGTTGGCTGGTGGGCGCAAGGAGGTGGGCGCGGTTCGGTGGTGGTGGGGAAGGGGAGTGGTCGGTCAAATGAAGTGGAGGGGAGGGTCCTAGATTTCGACACTTAGGTTCCACAACTTCGACATTATGGGAATGATTTAGCGATCCTGGAATTTTTGTGTGTGCTAGACTATCAATAAACATGCCCCAACTTTTGTCCTTCTTAGGGGCAATAAGGGATGGAACAATGGATAGACTAAGGCTTTCTTTTATGAACTTCCTGAGGTGATCATCCACCTACTGCTTCAGCTCAGCATGCTCGACCATGCTCATCTGATAATGAGGAAGATTGGGCAAAATGCCCCCGGTTCGAGATCAATGACATGTTGGATATCTCTTAAAGGAGGCAACTCATTAGGAAGCTCATCGAGCATAATATCGAAAAACTTGTCAAGCACAAAAATGGACCTTGAGTGTCTGTATTTTCCTTAGATGATTGAGTGGCAGCCACAACAAAGACAACACGAGAATCAAGATTCTCGCACAGAACTCACTCTTCCTAAGGATTCACAGAGGCTTCGAGGAACTATCACTCATGGATGAGTCGACGTCACCCTTGGATGGCTCCTTCGGTTGGGTTGGGGATAATGTAGTCTTACGGTCCTTATCAAAGAATACCTACATGTTCGACCTCCCATAACACATCTTGATCATACAACCAGTGTATACCCAAGAACTTGCCCGGCAGCAGGAACATATTTTAATTCCAACCTCTTCAATTGAACCTTCTCCCGAATGAAGTGACAATCAATTTCAATGTGTTTGGTTCGTTCATGGAATATAGGATTCTTGGCAATGTGTATAGCAGCTTGACTGTCACAAAATAGAGTGGATGGTGAGGAAAGTTTGACCCCCAAATCACCTAGGAGACTTTCAAGCTACGTAAGCTCAGACACAACAGTTGTCATTGAATGATACTCGGCTTCAGCAGATAAGCGAGCAACAACATATTGTTTCTTGCTACGCCAGGTAATAAGATGTCCTTCGAAGTAAGTACAGAAACCACTTGTGGAGCGTCGATCATCCAGAGAGCCAGCATAGTCAGCATCACAGTAGGCAATCAGAGATAGAGAAGAAGGTTTATATACAAGCCCTTGTCCAGGACCAGTCTTCAAATATCTGAGAATGCGCTCGACGGCCTGGAGATAAGAGGTTTGTGAATCATGCATAAATCGACTGACAACTCCAACAGAAAAGGAGATATCAGGTCTTGTAACAGTGAGATAAATCAACTTCCCTACAAGACGACGATAATACTTTGGGTATGGAAGAAGTATATCGGGTTCAGAGTCATGGGTGCAGAGTTTGTGGTTGATATCCATAGGAGTGTCAGCAGGTTTGCATCTAGAATTGCCAGCATCATGAAGAAGGTCAAGACAATACTTCCGTTGAGATAGGATGAGACCATCGGGACGTCTCGCTACCTCAAGACCAAGGAAGTACCGAAGATTTCCCAGATCTTTAGTTTAAAAGACCGAGTCTAAGTGTTGCTTGGTCATTTGTATTCCTTTGGAGTCAATACAAGTAATCAGAATATCATTGATGTAAATCACTGTGTCGGTCGGTCGATGACGAGTAAATAAAGAGAAATCAGCCGAGCTTCGAGTGAATCCAACATTACTGACAACCTTACTAAACTTGTCAAACCATGCTCGAGGAGACTGTTTGAGACCATAAATAGATTTCTTGAGGTGACAAACACGACACTCCCCCGTGGTCTCAAACCCGAGAGGTTGATGCATGTAGACAGTCTCTTGAAGGTCGTCATTGAGAAAGGCATTCTTGATATCCAATTGATGTAATGGTCACTATCGATGAACAACTAAGGAGATCAGGACACGAACAGTATTCAACTTGGCGACTGGTGAGAATGTCTCATCATAATCGAGACCTTGTTGCTGAGTAAACACTCGAGCCACAAGACGAGCCTTTAGGCGTTCAACTGTCCCGTCTGGAGCATGTTTGATCGCAAAGACCCACTTACATCCCACACAAGTCTGTCCGGGAGGAAGAGGGACAAGATCCCAAGTCTGGTTAGCCCATAGGGCAGTGATTTCCTCATCCATGGCCGCACACCACCCCGGATGTTGGAGAGCTTCCTGCAAAGAGTTAGGTATAGAAATGGATGATAAAGAAAGCGCGAATTTGAGAAGTGGCGGGGAGAGGCGATGTAAGGATACATAATTCGCCAATGGATGAGTCGTAGGTGTTGGTGTCGGATCGTCATGTCGCGAGGTATCACTGGTAGAGGGTAACTATTGTAGGGCATCAAATCTTGGAGGGCGACGGGCATACACACGAAGAGGTGGTTTGGGGGGTACTGGAGGCAAGTTTGGAAGAAGTGGTGGAAGACAGGGACGGTAGGACGTGGTAGAAGAGGAGATGTAGGAAGCACTGGATGAGGAGAGTGAAAAGGTTGGTCCTCGAGGAAAGTGACATTTGCAGAAACGGCAGCTTTGCGGTCGTTGGGAGAGTAGCACACATACCCTTTCTGAGTGCGGGAGTAACCATCGAACATATATTTTGTAGTGCGAGGAGCAAGCTTGTCAGTGGAAGAACCAAGATAATGGACATAACAGGTATATCCAAAAACGCGAGGTGTGACGAAAAAGGGGCGTGGAAGGAAAAAGAAGACTAAATGAGTCGCAAAGTTGAGAATGGAGGAGGGCATGCGATTGATGAGATGGCAAGCAGTAGAAACCGCGAAGTTTCAGTAAAGTTTGGGTACCGGCCTTTGAAACATTATTGAGCGTGCGACGTCAAGAAGGTGATGATTTTTCCGCTCGGCCACACCATTTTGTTGGGGGTATAAGCACATGAAGTTTGATGGATTATTCCAAACTCAGTACAAAGATTAGTAAAGACATGGCTTATATATTCACGTGCATTGTCGGTGCGAAGTAACTTCATAGTACTGGAAAACTGAGTACGAGTTTCAGTAAGAAAAACACAAGAAAGAGGTGATTTCAGTACGATCACGAAGTAAATACAACCAGATCATGAGCGAGTAATCATCAATAAATGTAACAAAATAACGATAACCATAAACACCGGATGTTTTATATGGTCCCCAAATATCAGAGTGAACTAGAACAAAGGGAGCATTGCTCCGAGTACAATTAGGGAGTAAACATAAAAGAAAGAGGTCGTTCATTTTCCAGTGGCCGGAATTGAGTTTTAGAGGACTGGATGGGCTGCAGATCCGGATTCTGGACAGGGACTGAGGAGTAGTGGGAGAGGTGGCTTCTGGTATTGTGATTGGGAGATGCTCAGGAGTAGTAATTGGGAGGGGTGGGTTGACTGTAAGAGGCGTATGTGAGGGGAATTAAGGTGGCTGAGAGGGAGAAGTGGGGTTGCGGCCGGCTATTGAGGCTTTGGTGGGGCTCGGTTTAGTGTAGGAGGTAAGAATAGGCTTGGTGGAGGGAATTGAGGGCAGGTTGGGATAATGTGTGAGAGGGGGGAGCGAATTAAGGGGGTAGTTGGGGAACGAGGGGGTGGGAGTAATTTTAGTAATGGGCTAGATTTTAGGAGGTAGTTATGAGTGGGGAGGTGGGGTAGTAGGGAGGTGGCTTGGGAGTTATGGAGTAGTGGGGTGTGGAGGGGTGGCCGGTGGTGGTGGTGGTCGCTGGAAAACTGAAAGGGATGGAAAGGGGTTGTGTGGGGGTGACTGGCCAAGGGTGGTCAGTGGTGGTGGTCGGCTATGGGTTGGAGGTAAGGTAGTGGCCAGATTTGGGGAGGGGGCAGGAGAGGTGGATGGCCAAGGGAGTGAAGGGAGGGATGTATTCCAAGCGTCGCATTGGGATTCTGGCTTCGGCACCAGTGATCAAAAGAAGGATTTTTATCTCTATCTTTCAATATCCCTCAAATGAGTCTTATAGCCCTATTTATAGACTAAAGAGGGGCCGTGAACGGTAATGATTCTCTAATCATAACAACCTCCCAAAACATATAAAATAAAAATCAAAAAATACAAAATACAATACAAAAAATTCCACAATCAACTCGAGATGAGCGGTCGCGATCATCACTAGTGGTTCCTTGGTCAGCGTGTGTAGACCCTTATGGGTCGTGCACCATGATCCCCATCATCTTGCTTACTAGATTTGTTTTCGCCTTTCATCTGCCTCCATAACTAGCACAACAATTAGTTCTTATGCTTGTTTTGACCTCAATATTTGTTAATTAATCATTTAAGCACAAAATCTGCCTCCATATGGATTTTAATGTCTGAAATATAAATTGATTATTGTAGAAGAACCATGTAAAAAGGCCAATGTAAAGGCTCATTTCTCTCATGTATAGATTAGTCTCACATCTTGGTTTGGAGTTGAGTTTTCACTCCTCCTTCCTATAATTTTTTGTGCAAATACCTGCATTTTAGGCTTTTATGTGAATTAATAGAATATTTGAACATTCTCTTTTTCTACATGATATCAGAGTCACTCGATACCTCGAATTGGACTCACGACGATTGAACTACCGCTCTCGCTGATTGAGCTATTTTTTCTTCACAAATAAGCCAACCCAGATCGTTTTTATAGGCCAGTCGGAAGCCCGTGAACTCGATGCCTCTCCTCAGTATACGCGGACCACACCCTTTCTGCTCAGGTGGTCGTCTTCTTCCACAGGTCTCGCAGTTCCCCTAAGCCATCAGAATCGCAGCCTCCTCTACTGCATGAGCTCGCGTCGGGATCCTGCTTCAGCAATCGTTGTGTACGACTCGTACTCAGCGAGGCCATCCCGGGAAAGTCCAGCGAGACGAGTGCCAAAATACCCTCTAAAGAGCAGGCTCGTTGTAGTCTCACTATCAGCTCACCATAAGCTCCTGATAAGCTCGCCACCAGACCGTCACAAGCTCATTATAGTCTCGTTATCAGCTCGTCATAAACCCTTAATAAGTTCGTTATAGGCTCAATATCAGCTCTCTATAAGCTCGCAGTCAGCCAACAACCACCTCAGCCTCAGACAGCAGACGTCACGCTGGAAACTCACATCACCTCGTTGGGAGTCGAGACCAACTCGCCAGCTATCAAGTTAACCTCACATTGATGAAAGACCCACCTCCAGGTCGGGGGGTACCCCCTGCCATCGTCAATAAATACGACCAACCATCGCGGTGTAGAAGCAGTTCCAAGCAGTGTCGGATAGCGTGATCGAGCTCTTGAGGACCTTGCCCAGGACTGGCGAGCTCCGTCGCGCACTTCGCAAGCCTGCCTCTCACCCCGCACTTAGCGTAACACTTGGTTTGGGGGGGGGGAGGGAGTTCTTATACACTCCAGGATGGGAGGTGGAACCTCCAAGTTGTCGCTGCTCACGTTCTCGCTCGACCTTCCTCGTCCGTGACTTCTAATTTTGTGGGACAGTAACCTCTGCCCATACCCAAGTACGAACATTGAGGCCGGGTTCCTGGCTTCAACAAGTTGACTCTCACCTATTAGATCTTGCGGCTTCTCAATTTTCGAACTCACAACTTCTTTGCATGTTGATTTCTGGAGTTGCGCCACCGGACCCTGCGAGAGCTTGCGGCCTCAGGACTCGCCGCTCCCATCGTATTCGAGGCAGCCTTCGTCCTCCTTGTACTCGCCGCCTTGTCGGCTTGAGTGTACCGCTCGAAATCGCATCATCAATTGCTTCCAAAGTTGATGTGCATCCGCCTCTGCGATCGTAGCTCCCTTTCTTCTAAAAAGGGAGCTTCCTGCTTCTGTGGAGCTCGCTTGCCTCTTGAGCTCGTTGCAGCTCATCTGCCAAACTCGTCGAACAGGGTACTCGCCAACTCCCCTCCTTGTCGGCTCCTTCAGAGCTCGCCAACCATGCAGCCAGAAATGTCTAATCCCATGGGGACAAACGATGTGTCCACCTCGTCCACCATTCTGGTAACCCTCGGACCAGTCTCTCTCATATTCACGATGAATTGTGGATTTCCACCATCTCCCTCACCGGGAAGAAAAAAAATTCAGAACATGTTCACTCTATGCATCATGTTCTTCACACCAAGGAGCTGCTCCATCTGACTCGTGATCAGACTGTTGAGCCTACAAAGCAATTGCTACGGGATGATGGTTGAGTTTAGTCATGGATTCTAAATTCCATGGAGAGTGAATAATATCGCATGGTTATGTACCAAGACAGTCCAGGGAATGAGAGGAGGAACTAGTCAAGACAATCCTAGCTCGGTTATAAACTATATGGGTAACAAAGTCCAGGGAAGCTTCTATTAGTGGCTTGGAGGTCGTTCATATCCCTTCCCTCTACAAGATATTAATAATGGAAGGGGTTGGGATGCACAAGTCGACACCTCAGAGGCGTAGATATAGTTTCCTCCAAAAGTTCTAGAGTTCTAGTGCTCGCAAAAAAATTTAGATATTCCTCCAAAGCTATAGGAAAGAAGTAATATTAGTCCATAAAGTACATAAGCAAGTTATAAAATATTATTAAAACATCAATGCGGAAAATCAATAATCAAACCTTGCGAAATAGTGTAGACATCTAACCGAAGAGGTGGCATTTTTGGCTCTCATCTACAGTGACTCCTTCAATCTCGTGAAACAACTACAAGTGGAAATATTCCAAACTTAAGGATAAACAACTAGTTGAGCAGAAAATTGATTAGCAATGTAAAAATTTTATGTTGAGGACTTCAACCGAACTCTGAGATAGACCCTGGAGATTAGCAACATAAAAGAAACATTAAAGATCTTACTAGCAGAGCTTTTTTCCAATGAAACTTTTATTGAAGAAGCACACAACAACTTTATCCCATTTATAATCATGTCAGGTAACGTCCCACGAATCTGTGAATCAAAAAATAATGTGAGTCAATCTTGATCAGAATACAATCCGCACCAAACTTCCAACATTATAATACCCTATCAAATAATCAACACCCTTATCATAGGAATAAAACAAAAACTGAATCCATTCAACAATAAGGTAAAAAATGAGTTTTACCAAAACAAAAAGAACTTTCAGCACATACAATCCCCTTCCTTATATATCAAAGTAATTTTATCGGGTCGAAATTGGGTTCCATCCTTCTGAGTCTTGAAAGAGTTGGGTTATTTTTGGTTCAACCGGTCTTTAAAAAAAAACTAGCACGCCGATGTTGCTTCCGAATGAACCTGAAGATTCCTTCTCCTCCTCTTCCTCTCTAATTGATTTTATCAGGGCTTATGGGTCCTCTTTTGTTTCCACGATTTTTTTCTTCATTGTATCGTTCTTTTACTTGCCTAATGTTGTTTTATTGTGCATCATGAATGCTCTGATTCATATGGTTGAGGGGTTTTATTATTTTATTTGGGGTCTATGGTTGTCCACTTTCTCAACATTTGTTCTTGGTGAAATCCTTTCAAACTTGAGTATTGGTTGCCTCTGTTTAGATCTTCGAGTGACAATTAAATCTATTGTGTTAATTTTCCATTGTACTTCATGTTTCTTTTGTGCATGTGACATATTTTATTGCGAAAATTATTTATTATCTGCTATAGATTCATAGTATGAGATGATTCATGTTAAACTGACATAGATTTTGTTATTGTTGTTCGTAATTGTTCTCAAATTGATATGGGTTCTTAATGTCGTATAAATTAGTGTTTTAAGTTACATTTTTCGCAGGTAGAATCGCAACAATTGGTAAAAATCATACACCAATGCATCTATACTGTGTCAATTCATCTGAGTACAGTAAGAATCTGTTACGCCCCCGCTACGCTTTACGGGGCGTCAGTACGCACGGAGGAGCAAAGGCGCGCTAAACAACGGGGTTGATCCTTCCGGTTCAGCCCCCATTCAGTGAACCGGCCGGCCGAGGGCTGAACCAGGCGGGTTCAGCCCTCCTTGGAGGGACCGGCCGGCCCACTCCTTGCCCGGGTATTTATATACCCGGGCAGCCCCCCTTTTGGGGTTATGCAAGAAGTATTTCCTGGTTAGTCTTTTCCCTCTCTCAAACCCTAATCTTCCATCTCTTTCTCTAGATCTTCTTCTTTAGTCTCCCTAGTAGTTTGCCCTAACATTTGGTATCAGAGGAGTTCATCTCTCCGACATGGTGAACACTCGCTCTCAAGAGGAGTCCTCACGGATCGAAACCCTAGAGTTTCGATCCGTGAGGACTCCTCTAGGGTTTCGATCCGTGAGGACTCCTCTTGAGAGCGAGTGTTCACCATGTCGGAGAGATGAACTCCTCTGATACCAAATGTTAGGGCAAACTACTAGGGAGACTAAAGAAGAAGATCTAGAGAAAGAGATGGAAGATTAGGGTTTGAGAGAGGGAAAAGACTAACCAGGAAATACTTCTTGCATAACCCCAAAAGGGGGGCTGCCCGGGTATATAAATACCCGGGCAAGGAGTGGGCCGGCCGGTCCCTCCAAGGAGGGCTGAACCCGCCTGGTTCAGCCCTCGGCCGGCCGGTTCACTGAATGGGGGCTGAACCGGAAGGATCAACCCCGTTGTTTAGCGCGCCTTTGCTCCTCCGTGCGTACTGACGCCCCGTAAAGCGTAGCGGGGGCGTAACAGATTCTTACTGTACTCAGATGAATTGACACAGTATAGATGCATTGGTGTATGATTTTTACCAATTGTTGCGATTCTACCTGCGAAAAATGTAACTTAAAACACTAATTTATACGACATTAAGAACCCATATCAATTTGAGAACAATTACGAACAACAATAACAAAATCTATGTCAGTTTAACATGAATCATCTCATACTATGAATCTATAGCAGATAATAAATAATTTTCGCAATAAAATATGTCACATGCACAAAAGAAACATGAAGTACAATGGAAAATTAACACAATAGATTTAATTGTCACTCGAAGATCTAAACAGAGGCAACCAATACTCAAGTTTGAAAGGATTTCACCAAGAACAAATGTTGAGAAAGTGGACAACCATAGACCCCAAATAAAATAATAAAACCCCTCAACCATATGAATCAGAGCATTCATGATGCACAATAAAACAACATTAGGCAAGTAAAAGAACGATACAATGAAGAAAAAAATCGTGGAAACAAAAGAGGACCCATAAGCCCTGATAAAATCAATTAGAGAGGAAGAGGAGGAGAAGGAATCTTCAGGTTCATTCGGAAGCAACGTCGGCGTGCTAGTTTTTTTTTAAAGACCGGTTGAACCAAAAATAACCCAACTCTTTCAAGACTCAGAAGGATGGAACCCAATTTCGACCCGATAAAATTACTTTGATATATAAGGAAGGGGATTGTATGTGCTGAAAGTTCTTTTTGTTTTGGTAAAACTCATTTTTTACCTTATTGTTGAATGGATTCAGTTTTTGTTTTATTCCTATGATAAGGGTGTTGATTATTTGATAGGGTATTATAATGTTGGAAGTTTGGTGCGGATTGTATTCTGATCAAGATTGACTCACATTATTTTTTGATTCACAGATTCGTGGGACGTTACCTGACATGATTATAAATGGGATAAAGTTGTTGTGTGCTTCTTCAATAAAAGTTTCATTGGAAAAAAGCTCTGCTAGTAAGATCTTTAATGTTTCTTTTATGTTGCTAATCTCCAGGGTCTATCTCAGAGTTCGGTTGAAGTCCTCAACATAAATTTTTTACATTGCTAATCAATTTTCTGCTCAACTAGTTGTTTATCCTTAAGTTTGGAATATTTCCACTTGTAGTTGTTTCACGAGATTGAAGGAGTCACTGTAGATGAGAGCCAAAAATGCCACCTCTTCGGTTAGATGTCTACACTATTTCGCAAGGTTTGATTATTGATTTTCCGCATTGATGTTTTAATAATATTTTATAACTTGCTTATGTACTTTATGGACTAATATTACTTCTTTCCTATAGCTTTGGAGGAATATCTAAATTTTTTTGCGAGCACTAGAACTCTAGAACTTTTGGAGGAAACTATATCTACACCTCTGAGGTGTCGACTTGTGCATCCCAACCCCTTCCATTATTAATATCTTGTAGAGGGAAGGGATATGAACGACCTCCAAGCCACTAATAGAAGCTTCCCTGGACTTTGTTACCCATATAGTTTATAACCGAGCTAGGATTGTCTTGACTAGTTCCTCCTCTCATTCCCTGGACTGTCTTGGTACATAACCATGCGATATTATTCACTCTCCATGGAATTTAGAATCCATGACTAAACTCAACCATCATCCCGTAGCAATTGCTTTGTAGGCTCAACAGTCTGATCACGAGTCAGATGGAGCAGCTCCTTGGTGTGAAGAACATGATGCATAGAGTGAACATGTTCTGAATTTTTTTTCTTCCCGGTGAGGGAGATGGTGGAAATCCACAATTCATCGTGAATATGAGAGAGACTGGTCCGAGGGTTACCAGAATGGTGGACGAGGTGGACACATCGTTTGTCCCCATGGGATTAGACATTTCTGGCTGCATGGTTGGCGAGCTCTGAAGGAGCCGACAAGGAGGGGAGTTGGCGAGTACCCTGTTCGACGAGTTTGGCAGATGAGCTGCAACGAGCTCAAGAGGCAAGCGAGCTCCACAGAAGCAGGAAGCTCCCTTTTTAGAAGAAAGGGAGCTACGATCGCAGAGGCGGATGCACATCAACTTTGGAAGCAATTGATGATGCGATTTCGAGCGGTACACTCAAGCCGACAAGGCGGCGAGTACAAGGAGGACGAAGGCTGCCTCGAATACGATGGGAGCGGCGAGTCCTGAGGCCGCAAGCTCTCGCAGGGTCCGGTGGCGCAACTCCAGAAATCAACATGCAAAGAAGTTGTGAGTTCGAAAATTGAGAAGCCGCAAGATCTAATAGGTGAGAGTCAACTTGTTGAAGCCAGGAACCCGGCCTCAATGTTCGTACTTGGGTATGGGCAGAGGTTACTGTCCCACAAAATTAGAAGTCACGGACGAGGAAGGTCGAGCGAGAACGTGAGCAGCGACAACTTGGAGGTTCCACCTCCCATCCTGGAGTGTATAAGAACTCCCTCCCCCCCCCCAAACCAAGTGTTACGCTAAGTGCGGGGTGAGAGGCAGGCTTGCGAAGTGCGCGACGGAGCTCGCCAGTCCTGGGCAAGGTCCTCAAGAGCTCGATCACGCTATCCGACACTGCTTGGAACTGCTTCTACACCGCGATGGTTGGTCGTATTTATTGACGATGGCAGGGGGTACCCCCCGACCTGGAGGTGGGTCTTTCATCAATGTGAGGTTAACTTGATAGCTGGCGAGTTGGTCTCGACTCCCAACGAGGTGATGTGAGTTTCCAGCGTGACGTCTGCTGTCTGAGGCTGAGGTGGTTGTTGGCTGACTGCGAGCTTATAGAGAGCTGATATTGAGCCTATAACGAACTTATTAAGGGTTTATGACGAGCTGATAACGAGACTATAATGAGCTTGTGACGGTCTGGTGGCGAGCTTATCAGGAGCTTATGGTGAGCTGATAGTGAGACTACAACGAGCCTGCTCTTTAGAGGGTATTTTGGCACTCGTCTCGCTGGACTTTCCCGGGATGGCCTCGCTGAGTACGAGTCGTACACAACGATTGCTGAAGCAGGATCCCGACGCGAGCTCATGCAGTAGAGGAGGCTGCGATTCTGATGGCTTAGGGGAACTGCGAGACCTGTGGAAGAAGACGACCACCTGAGCAGAAAGGGTGTGGTCCGCGTATACTGAGGAGAGGCATCGAGTTCACGGGCTTCCGACTGGCCTATAAAAACGATCTGGGTTGGCTTATTTGTGAAGAAAAAATAGCTCAATCAGCGAGAGCGGTAGTTCAATCGTCGTGAGTCCAATTCGAGGTATCGAGTGACTCTGATATCATGTAGAAAAAGAGAATGTTCAAATATTCTATTAATTCACATAAAAGCCTAAAATGCAGGTATTTGCACAAAAAATTATAGGAAGGAGGAGTGAAAACTCAACTCCAAACCAAGATGTGAGACTAATCTATACATGAGAGAAATGAGCCTTTGCATTGGCCTTTTTACATGGTTCTTCTACAATAATCAATTTATATTTCAGACATTAAAATCCATATGGAGGCAGATTTTGTGCTTAAATGATTAATTAACAAATATTGAGGTCAAAACAAGCATAAGAACTAATTGTTGTGCTAGTTATGGAGGCAGATGAAAGGCGAAAACAAATCTAGTAAGCAAGATGATGGGGATCATGGTGCACGACCCAAGGCAACAACAGCAGCAGCAAGGATCCATGGCGGTAACAACAGGTAGGATCCATGGAGGCAACAACAACAAGGATCAGAAGCATCGTCGAAGTCGAGCCAGATACGGCTGATGGCAGCCGCACGAAACCGCAGGATGAAGAGGCGCAGAAGCCACAGCCGTAGAAGAAGCCTTCTAGGGAGATGCGCAGCCAAGCAGCAACAGGAAAGAAGCGTTCCGGTCGGAGAAGAAGAAGCCCCAGGTGGTGGAGGGGCCCGACAGGCACGGCGAAGACAGGAGCAGCAGCGGAATCATCTACGGAAGAAGAAGCTGCATCGCTGACGGAAACAGGCGCAGCGGCGGGCTCGACGGGACGAAGAATGCAGACAACGATGAAAAACAAGAAGCACGGAGGAAAAAAAGGATGGAACAGGCGTCGACGATGGAAAACGGCGTTGTCGACCTCGACGGGACCGACGAACGAGAGCGGGACGTCGACGAGAATGAGCGCAGGCTGGAACAGAGGAGTTTTCCTCGTCGAGGGGAATATAGGACACTCCCGTCGATGGAATCAAACGGCGATTCCATCGACGGGAGCGGGAAGCAAGCAGCTCGACGAGAGCCCTATCAGTGCAGGATGGGAACGAGAGGGAGAGACGGAAATCAGAGAGCGGAAGCCACCGAGAACTTCGGTCGTCAAACAATTAGGACGGACCAAAATTCAGGGAGTCAATTCCTCCTCTAATACCATGTAGAAACTAATGAAATGAAAATAGAAGGTGCATTTTACTCATCCTCAAAGGGGAAATATATAATATTACAACAAGACTCACAAACCAAAAACTACGATGTGAGACTAAACCTCAAACATACTAAATACCCAAATATTAATCAGTGTTATAAATGTCGGCCGACATGTCCTGTTTGAACAAAAAATGACTTGCATAATGAAAATATAAAGGTTATGGCGTTTTGCAATATGTCGCCCGACATTTCGGATCAAATCCGCTATGTCGCCCGACATTTCGGATCAAATCCGCTATGTCGCCCGACATTTCGGATTTAATCCGCTATGTCGGCCTTAGAATCTTTTGTGATTGAAGAGAAAATATTTATTTTCTGGATTGATCTATTCAATGTTTCATATGCTTTGTTATTCATTCATTTTACATATACTTGTGAGGATATAAATACCATAATAGTTAGAAATACTAGGTAATTGCACCCAGCTTAAGTTAAAATGCTGCAACTAGCATTTTGTCTTAATGCTTACTGGTGGTGTAAAGAGCAGATGCATAGAAACATACATCCAAAGTTGTTATAACTTATAATATAAATATTTTTTAGGAATTTGACATTTTAAAATGTCCCTGACATGTCTCCGACATTAGACATCCGACATCAGATATCTAAAACCGACATCCGACATTTGCAACCTTAATAATAACTCTAACAAAAAGCATCATCTCTGTATTCATACTAAAAACAAACACTTAAGATGAAGTATATGTAAAGTATCAATTTATTCACATATCAATAGCATGTATGTATTTCAGTGAATCAAGACAGATCCTAGCATTCATGGTTTAGAAATAAATTATGACCATAAATGATTTATTGGTGCAGCTGAAAAATCAATATTCATCAAAACTATAAAATAAATAAAAATTATAAAATATCATAGCATTATGAAGACCCTATTTTTACTAGTAGCATGAAAATTCAGACATTTTAAGTATAAATTTCATCTCCCTTGGAAGTATCATCACATTCATGCAAAGGAGATTCTGAATTCGAATAATGGCGAATGGATAGAACAAGACACTGAAATAGGAAATATGAATCTTAAGATAAACGTACCTTGGATCTTTCCTTCTGTGAATATGGAGAGTACCACTTTGTAAGTCTAACCTTCCCTTGCCGGCTTATGAGAAGCACAAACTGGATCTGGATATGGGAAAAAAATACCTAGCTTAGTTAATATTCAAATAGAAAATTGATATTACTGGGCATTGATTGGACTTGTGGTTTGTCGAGCATTTTAATAGCTTTCATTTTCGATTTAAAAGGTTTGAAAATGAGTATATTTAAATGCAGAACAGATTTGTTATAGAAAAAATATCTATATTTATTATCTATAATAGCTATTCGTGAATTCATACCCCCTCTTTTTGGTTAACTTCCAAGTTCCGTGAAGATCCTTCAGTGAATAATTTATATTGAAATTTCTGAATTGCCAGATAATAGATGAACTTACCTCAATAAAGGCCATGTAAATCAGTTTCAAGTAGGAAACAGTAGAATATGCTTGAAAAATGGGCGGCTATGAAAGATTGCTAAAGATTTAGCTACGAATAGTTGACAACCTATGTGTGCTTACATGTTTAGTCTTGCATCTCCTATCAGAGTTTAGCCATGCCCCAAGGCTTCTATATAAGTGTACATATACTCCCACAGTTTCAAAATGACCGTGGAAAACATTCTCAGCACCTATGCTGGTACGCATATGTATATACCCAAACCTACAAGCAAATGTTTAAATGTACTTGACTACTTTCCTAGATAACAAGAAAATGAAGCGTGCCAAAGAAACTGCATAACAATTTGTCATACCAAACACCAAGTTACATACCAAACTACCCAATTGATGTTAGCTTGGAAAATCTTCCTTTAGCAATTGGAATAGAATACTTCATTTGATGACAATCTGAGCTCTCTCAGATTGCAACAGTTTTTCAAGTTTATGTCCAATGACTTATTTCTTGCTAGTCTTTCATGAAATCAGATCTAATAATACTATGTTCAAAATGATCTGCTGTACATTTTATATGGCAAAAATCAAATTCCTATCTTTCATCCTTGCTCAAAAAGTACCAAGTTCATATTATTACAGGTACTTTCATTTGAAACTGTAGCACCTTATATGAATGAGCTATTCTTTGTTACGAAGTGCAATCATGTACAACACGTGGGGTTCACTGATAGAAAAGGGGAGAAATAAACATAAGGATATTAGTTCCTTTGCAAAAAGTATCTTTTAAATGTATAATTCGGTAAATATTTCAGAGTAACAAAGTCATGGTGTTCCATACATTTTGGCTTGTTTAGAAAGCTGGCCTTTAATGAAATTTCTATTTTGGCATTTTTGTTAAGACCTAGAATTAGGTCTATAGAGAGTCCTAGTACTATTTTTATGTACAAAATATTTGTATTTCCTTTTATTGTTCTTTAATCCAACATGGCATAGGCCTGTAAGCATATGAGATATATTGTGTGTGTGTATAAAAACATAACATTATTTAATAAGTATTATAAGATTGAGCTAGTTAGTTTCCTAAATGATATCAGAGTTAGTTAGTTTCCTAAATGATAGAGCTAGTCACGATTTGCAGCGCTAATAGTGTAGAGTGTCTCCCATAGAACTACCCATCTCCCATTCATTGCTTCTGCCTCGACAGGATATGACCCCACACAACATCGCATAGCTTAGAGCATGGAATATGATTCTGCAAGACAAACATCTTAGCTCGGTGGGTAATTTGCAGTTGAATTAAAGTTTAATCGATGGAACTGATTTTGTCTAGTCTATAACATTGCTTATGTCACAATGATGCCCAAGAAGACAAACGACCCGTCAGGCTACAACTCCCACTAAGTTTGAGTGCCTACTCTGTAACACCCGTAATTTAATGCGAACATAAAATTTAATTGCAGTGTCCGATTACGAACAAAATTGATCGAGCAAACGTCATGCCGAGGTACGAAGTATTATGATTAGTTGTTGCGCGTTTATCAGTAATTTAAATGAAGTAGTTGGAATTTTACTGGACGCAATTTTAGAGGTTCACAGGAACTTTAAACTCATATCATTAGAGTAATAGTCGTATAATGGCGAACATGTGATTATAGCGTTTAAACTTATAAGGAATAAAAGGGAGTGGCAATTTTGAAATATAGATGAAAAGCTTAAATGGAAAATCTAAGCCACGGTTTCCTTTTATTGGCGAGACCCACGCTCATATCAGTTACGCACGCCGATCTTTTTCCCTCCCACGACTCCAAGCATAACCCTATTTCTTCTCCCGCAAGCCTTCAACAGAATGAAACCGCCTCAATCCTATTCTCCTCTCTCTCGCTAACCGAGCAACGAAACAATCGGGCTTCTTCCTCTCAGACGCTCCCAGCGACGCAATCATCCCCTGCCCAGCAATCAATCGACGATCTTAGCCTTAGTCGATGCCCCTCAATGATTTTCAGACTCCAGCGACCCCTCCTTCGACAAATTTAACTTTCGACAGATCTTTCCAACCTTCTTATGTTTCAGTAAACAACAGAAATCATTTGCTTGATGGTTCTAGGGTTTTCTCCTTCCTTCTTAGACAAAATTTCATATTTTATGGATTTGTTTTTCTCTTCCTCCAGAATCTGCAACAGTCATTGATGACCTTAGGGAGTGCTCCCCTACCTCCGTGCTCTGGACTGCCGACCGGAGTCTTTTCTCCTCTTCCAGCAAGGTGAGACCCTCTTTAGTTCTTCCTCTACAAACAATACCTTTATTTTCCCCATTCAAAACTTCCAAGTCTCATGGAAATTATTTAGGGAATTTTTCTGTGATGGTAAGATTGGATTTACTACTTCCACTTTAGACGACGACTATTTCAGAATTTGCAGCCCTTCATTGTTAGTGAAGTGGTAAGTCTTCCACCTCTTCGTCATGAAATGTTATTTTAGAAATTTTAGGAGGTTTTGATTATTTGTTTAACGTTTTTCCCTTTAAGGTCCGCGAGGTGAATTAGGGAAAGAGAGCTTTGTGGTAAATCGGAGGAGATCCCTACGAGCGCCGTAACACCGCTGTAAGAAACTCTAATTCCATTTGGCTAGACAAACCAGATAGTATTGCATAAAAATGTTCTCCTTTATTGTTAAGAAAATTCCTACAATTATAGAAACCCGCAATTATTGTTATGCAATAATAGTTTAAGATAGGAAGCTATAAACCCATCAAACGTCCAATCGATATATGTAAATCATAAATATTATATTTTTCTATCGGTTAGATCTCCATACAACAACAGAACCCATATAGTCCCCAATCATTGGGGGTTTGGGCGGGGGAAGATTGGAAACAGACCTAACCTTTGGCACTATGCACAAAGTGGCTTCTCCATAAATTTATGAAAATGTACATAACATATACTCACGTAAATATTTAGAATGCGGGAAATACTAATCATATGAATATGAATATAAGTTGATTAATTAATAAGAGGCACTACCTAAGGTACTCAGATGAATACGCATGCAATACAACATCGAATGGAAAATAATTAGGAGGCGCGATCGAGACTTTCTCTCGTGATAGATAGAGACACACTATCTTACTCATAGGGCGTAACAGATCGTATGAGCCTCAAGTTTGGGGGACGACACCCCATTTAGAAAATTAGTAGATGTGAGTCCGTGTTTGTGAGATACTAGAACACCCGCGTTCGTTAATAGGGACTCGGATCATTAGAATTGTGCATAAGAAGCTACTCAACCTAGAATATAATGAAGGACAAGCATGAGACACCTAGAATTCAAGTATATGCCGAAGTTTAGAAATCCCTATTCCTATAGTTAACCATTTTCGGGACTTGAATAAATATACTTAAAATGATTAAACTAGAACTGACATTGATGTTTTCAGTACTTTGTTATAAAAAACATGCATAGTATAGCAACATATATTTTTTCTCAGTATAAATTATCATTTTAAAAAGCATGCACTCATGTTCTTTCAAAATGTTTTTTATGCCACTAGGAGGAATGATTTTTCTTACTCTCCAGTGGGCTGACCCATTTTCGGGCATTTCATTACAGGGGTCACAGGTGGGGAGTTGAGCCTAGGATAAGCGTTTTTTGCGGATTTCCTCTTATAGTTTGTTTTTCATTATGTTGTCTTTCCTTTCAGTACTGTATTGTTTTCCTTTCATGAACTCAACATTTAAGATTTATGTATCAGATATTATATAGTATTTCATAAATTCAGATGTTTGGCTCGTTTTTCTATTCTAGTTGACTATGTGAATTCAGAATCAATGAGGTACACTTTTACCCTCAGCTCCATTTACTACTTCCGCTGTAAGTTCCTTTTAGTACTTTTATGTTTACCTGTTATGTACCAATTTAAATATTATTGTTTAGTTTACTTCTTATCACGGAGCCCGACAGGACTGCTAATTTGTTATTAAACTAGGTTGGGGTGTTACATACTCATCTTTATCGACTCATCCTTTACTAGCATCCATGTATTCTTCGTATTACTACGCTTTGATACTAAGTTTCCAGTCTAGCTCTTTCATGGTTGAGCAATCATTGTCATTATTATTTGCTTTATGCATGTAGCTTGAGTGGACTCGATATTGCATTATTATCAGTTGAACTTGGCTAGGGTATTATCGTGGGGATTCTCACCTAGCCTGAGCACCACTTGCTAGCAAGTTTGTTGATGTGGCTCGGGGCTCTCTGAGCTCATCCTCCTCCCTTGTAGTTGTGAAGCTTCTTCGAGGCATTCAAAACTTACTTAGCATCCTTCTCCAAGCTCATCTTCTTCCATTCAGTTGAGGAGCTTCTTCAAGGCATTCATGAATTATTCACTCAAGAGCTGAGAAATGATTATGAGGATACTTTCTCCAATTGTCAAGTTTAATACCATCAAGTTTTGATCTATCTTTTTGTACACAGTCGTTGGAAGTTGTGTCTATCTTCCTTAACTGAGAATGTATACGTGCAACAACCACCGGGGTATGAGACTATGGAGAAGTCTTATGTATGTGATTAGCAAAAAAACTTTGTATGACCTTAAGCAGTGCCCCATAGCTTTATTCGAGAAATTTAATCAAGTGGTTTAGGATATTGTTTTATACGCAGTTCATCAAATTGCTCTTTTACTCATCATTGTAAGGAGTGTACTATGATTTTGCTAGTTTATGTTGATATTATTATCATCAAGTGATGATGTGGTGGGAATCTCCCAGATCAAAAAGAATTTGCCAGATATTTTCGGACAAAAGAATTAATTCCCCTTAATTATTTCATGAGGATTGAGGTCACTTGCCGGAGTGAATCCATTGTCCTATGTCAAAGGTATTCCGTAGACTATTATTTGAAGTTAATTACTTGGGGTGTAAACCAACTTACATGCCCATGGATGTGAATATAAAACTTTCCTTTATAGCCACTACTTCAGAACCATTTTTGCCTAATTTAGAGTACTATTAATGTTTGGTTGGAAGCTAATATACTTGACAGGCATGCATATGTCCAGACATTTCATTTGTAGTGAGTGTTGTCGATTAGTTCATTCATTTTCCTTGGGCCTCACATCTACAAGTTTGAGCTCATTCGTAGATATTTATAAGCATGCCTGGACAGGGACTTATTTAACAACATTCTTCTACGCTTTCCCGTATTGTCTATTTTGATGTCGATAATACTAATTCTACTGATGATAGCCACTCAACCAGCAGTTTCTATACTTATTTCGATGGGAATCTAGTTACGTAGAAGAGTAAGAAACACTTTGACATGGTCGTTCTTCCTCAAAGGTCAAATATTGCTCAATGGCCCTTGCAGTTTTTGAGCTAACTTGATTCAAAAGTCTATTAGTCCACCTTGGACCTTGGAGTGCCATTGTCAATCAGGATACTATTAATATTGAAGAGAATTGTGTATTTCAGCACATTGACATTGGTTGTCCATTCATCTAGGGCAAAGATAAAGCTACATGAGGTCCAACTCCATCATGTTTCTGTTGCTTCCGAGATTGTGGATATTCTCATACAAGTTCTACCTCATCCATTGTATTTTTTATTTCTCTCCAAACTTAGAGCATAAGTGTAGGAGTAACCCTAGTATTTTCTATGTATAAAAATTATTTGCACTTGCTTTCTTTGTTCTTTAATCCAATATGGCTTAGACTTGTAACTTGTAAGCATATAGGACTTCCTTTGTATATGTATCATTACATGATCTAATAAGATTGAGCTAGTCCTTAAAGCGAAAAATGGTGTCTTTATTACGTTGACTCCAACATTCAAATGCCTTGTGTACTTCCCCGGTTGGCAAATTTTATTTTCCCTAAGTGACCTTCCAACTTGATTTGAAGGCCTGTGCTACTACGTGGAAGATCCATGAAATTGATGACATTCTTATAAGTAGGAATAGTTGATGGCCTTCTCCTCTCCCCCTTTGACAGCGTTCACCATGTTGATGTAGCATTCGCAAGCGACCTTTAGGTAGCTACAAAGACGGATTTGTTTTTCTCCTGTGTTGAACTTCAATGTTAGATGGAAAGTCGAGATTATTTCTTACTTGTTGAGCATAGATTGGCGAAGATGGCATTGTAGCTGCTTGGGGTATCCACCACATCGAAGTGGCACTATATGGTGGACACGCCCATAGTGACGAACAATGAGACCCCTCCAACTACCTCCTTCCTCTTGCCTGAGAATCCAAACAGTGGGTCGTTACTAACCTTAACCCGGCTCATTTCAACCTTCAGCGCTTCGAAGACGGGTTCGAAGAGAACGTTCACTGAACCCAGATGGAAATCGGGATGCTCTCCACCGTAAAGGTTTCAATCATGGCCCTAATGACATCATGACAATGGCTTTGTTGAAAGGGTTGTCGTGATGCGTCATGACTTTTTACGAGAAGATGAACTCACTTATGGGGCCATCGTCATTAAGATAGACACCATTTCTCACTTGTACATCCGACCAATGCTATCCTTTCGCGAGGACTCCAACCTTGCTCAGTCATGGATCGAATAGATTCACACAGCTCCTGATGTCCTCGTGCTCCTCACAGTCTACCCTCTGCAGGGTGTGCAGGTACTCTAGTTGGCGCCAGAGTGGGTTGTGCATTCATCGCCCATGCAGGTCACCCAACAACCAAATCTCGCAGCTTCTCTTTCCCAAAGCATCTGCTCCACCAATAACCTAAGGGAGTGGCAACCCTGGTAGTACTAAAAGTACAATCAGCGGTTCAAAGCATTGGAATAAGCCTGAAGAGGCGGGGGCTTGCGATAACCAGGTTGTCCGCTAACAACATGATCGACATCCTTCCTAGGAAGGTTCAGCTCTATGAATTCCACTTTATCGTCAGTGTGACAAGGATGCAATGGTAGATACAGAGGTTCACGTGAAAGTAGCATTCACATTGGTCGCACCTGCGAATTGAGAGGATTCGCCGACATCTGGTTCCCCGGCAGGACCGACGGCCTCAGAGGGGCGCTCAAGAGGTAAAGGGTGAAAGTGGAGGTTAGATCTTAAATTAACTCTAGAGGGGGGGGGGGGGGGGGGTGAATAGAGTATTAAAACTTTTCCCTTAGTTTTATAGCGGAATTAAAATAGTGATATATATATGTGTATAGAGTGATTTATGAAAACTAAATAAAAACAAATCAGCACAGCACAAGCACAGAAAAGTAAAGCAATCACAGAGGACACAAGGAGCTATAGTAGTTCCCCAATCAACCTGGGTACATCTACTCTTCTACCACCCTTGGTAGGAATCCACTAGGATTTTTGATCAGGTGTCCTAGCACCAATGAGCTTTTGATAAGGTGCCCAAAAACCAAACTAGAATTTTTTGATCAGGTGTCTTGCCACCAATGGGTAAACTTTTGAAGGGAGTTTTAACCCTGTACAGAATGGGATAAAGAAGGTTTAGAATGTTCTTCTCTGTCAATAGTCTGAGAGAAGACTCTAGTGGATGTTGATGTAGAAAAGCTCCCTCTGTCTGATATGAAATTGTTTGACAGTAGATTAGCTGGAAGCTTTCTTTTGAATGTATAAACAAATCTTCCTGTAGCTGATTAAACTGAGAGAATAATTTCTTCAGTTTGTTGTTGCTCTTTTGAAGATCTAAACTTGCAGCTGATCACTGAGAGATGAATGTAGATGTTCTCAGAAAATGAATGCTGCTTGAGGAAGAAGATGAAGATCTGTTCTTCCTGTAACTTTCTCTTCCTGTATTCCTCTTTTTCTTTTCTTTTTCTGTACAGTTGTGTGTAATATGTTCTGTAATCTTTTCTTATCGTGAAAACTGTGAGGTGATGCTGTATATCTTCTTCCCTTTTCTTCTTACTAATATTTGAAAATCAAATCCCTTGAATTAAGGAAAAAAATAATCTGTAATCAATCCTTCTGGGAACTGTAAATCTGATACGCTGTATATCTCTTTCCTTTTCCATGAAAAATCCTTTTTCGAGAAATGTCAACGGCTATAATCTTGAAATAATAAAAGGAAATATATTATCTTTACTTATCTGATATAAAAGAGCCGTTGCAGTAGTCGATCTGAGATCAGAGAATGGAATAATATAATCTGTCTGAAATAAATCTGCTGTTATGTAAATTCGTCGATCTCAAAAAATTTCGTCGATCTCAGAGCTGTGTTCGTCGATCTGAAGATATTCGTCGAACGCAGACTGAGTTCGTCGAACGGAAGGATTCGTTGACCGCTGAGCCTGGATAATTTCGTCGACCGCTGAGCCGCTGAGCAAATTTCATCGACCGCTGAGACGGGGTCTGTTCGTCGACCGCTGAGACAAAATTTGTTCCTCGACCGCTGAACCGCTGAGATGCTGAGCCGCTGAGATAGAAGCAAGCCGTTCGTCGAACGCAGAGTGTAAGTCGTTCGTCGAACGCAGAGAACAGTTCGTCGAACGCAGTGTGGAGTTCGTCGAACGCAGAACTTGAATGATTTCTTGAGTTCTAATCAGCCTAAACTCTAGACCCATTAACTATACATTGGGGTCAACTTGATCCTAGTCAGCAGATAGTGATCCTAGCCCAAATCAGTAATAGGGTTGTTCCAACAATCTCCCCCTATTTGGGTTAGGACACTATTTGACAAAAAATAGTGAAACAAAAAAAACAGAATAACAGAGCATATATATATCTGATATATTTTAAATATTTCATCAGATATAAAATAAATAATACTCTGAGTTCTGAAACATTTCAATGAAAACAAAAATAATAAAGAAACCAAAAATAATAATTCTGAATTCTGAACTGAGTTCTTGCTTTCTGACTTGATTATCTAAGCTGTATCTGCTGTATTTCAGCTTTCTGAATTTGTTGATCTGAAAAGCTTTATAATTCTGATTAGCATCTCCCCCTGAGAGTATCTCCCCCTGAGACTGGAGGTTCTTCAACTTTCTTCTCTTGCCTAGTTCATAGAACATCTCCCCCTGAGCAAAACACTGCATCAAATGGAGTTTCTTCATAGAACTGAAAGCATGTATCTTCATCAGCTTTTCCTCTTGAAGCTTGAGCATCTTCAGAAAATAACTCCCCCTGTCAAAAAGGAAAGTATCTCCCCCTGACAGAAAAGAGCTTCTAAGTATCTCCCCCTGACAGAAAAGAGCTTCTTCAATACATCTCCCCCTGCCTAGTTTCAGGAAGACCTGGAGCTAGGCCCCTAGAAGAAGGGACTTTTGAGGAGGTTGGGAAGGATGTCATCTTTATATTGCTACTGTTCCTGCAAAATAAAATAGAGATCAAGTGTAAAGGGAACTAGAAAGAGAAGCAATTCTGTAGGCATTTATATAATCAGAAAAACTTAGTTTGATATTGAAGGGAATGAGGGTATAAATAGAAGATTTAATTTTTAATTGATTGAATCTCCATTTATCATTCCTAGCTGATTTATAAAGAAGATATGTTTCTTTTCATCCAAGGGTTTGGTGAAAATATCAGCCCTTTGCAAATCAGTAGAGATGAATTGTAGGCAAATTATATTTTTATCCGCATTATCCCTAAGGAAGTGGCGCCTAATTTCTATATGTTTAGTCCTACTATGAAAAACTGGATTTTGTGCTATAGATATTGCACTAATATTGTCACAAAATATAATTGAATTATTTAAGTTGACACCATAGTTTAGGAGCTGCTTTTATATCCACAATATCTGTGAGCAGCAACTGCCTGCAGCTATGTATTCAGCTTCAGCTGTTGATGTAGACACAGATGTTTGTTTCTTACAAAACCAAGACACAAGCCTATCACCAAGAAACTGGCAAGTTCCTGATGTGATTTTCCTGTCTACTCTGCATCCAGCATAATCTGAATCTGAGAATCCAGTTAATTCAAATTCAGATGTTGTTGGATACCAAAATCCTAGATTTGGACAACCCTTTATATATCTCAAAATTCTTTTTAATAAAATTAGGTGAGATTCTTTTGGGTTAACTTGAAACCTAGCATAAATACAAGTAGCAAACATTATATCAGACCTACTTGCTGTTAAATAAAGTAAGAGCCAACAATTGCTCTATATACCTTCTGATCAACAGGTTTCCCTGATTCATCATTATCAACAACAGCATTTGAGGGCATGGGTGTTTTCATGGTGGAAGAATCAGACATACCAAATCTTTTCACTAATTCCTTAGCATACTTAGATTGGGATATGAAGATTCCATTTGGAGTTTGCTTCACTTGAAGACCAAGGAAGTATGATAATTCACCCATACTACTCATTTCAAATTTAGATTGCATTAGATTGAAAAATCTTTTGCATAAATTTGAATCAGTAGAGCCAAAAATAATATCATCTACATATATTTGAACTAGTAAAGTTTGATTTTTATGTATCCTGAAAAATAAGGTTTTGTCTACTATGCCTCTACAGAATTTGTTCTCTAAAAGAAAATTAGTTAAGGTCGCATACCATGCTCTGGGAGCTTGTTTAAGACCATAGAGAGCTTTATTAAGCTTAAATACAAAAGAGGAGTGAGTTGGAGAGATGAAACCTGGTGGTTGTTCCACATAGACTTCTTCTTTGATTTCTCCATTCAAAAATGCACTCTTCACATCCATTTGATAAACCTTGAACTTCTTGTATGCAGCAAATGCAAGGAAGATCCTGATTGCTTCTAACCTTGCAACTGGTGCAAAAGTCTAATCATAATCTATTCCTTCTTCCTGGGAGTATCCTTGAGCTACTAGTCTAGCTTTGTTTCTCACAATGTTGCCATCTGCAGCTAGCTTGTTCCTGTAGACCCATTTAGTTCCAATGACTGGATGATTCTTTGGTCTAGGAACCAATTCCCAAACTTTGTTTGTCTCAAACTGATTGAGCTCCTCTTGCATAGCAATGATCCAGTTGGGATCTTGTTTTGCATCTTGTAGGGATTGAGGTTCAATCTAAGAGAGAAAACAAGTGTGCATCAAATTCTGATTAGCTTGATGCCTTGTTTGGACACCAATTGATATGTCTCCAATTATTTGATATCTGGGGTGATCTTTAATATTGACAAAATCAACAGGCATAGTGGGATCAGCATTATTTGTAATTAATTCCTCTTGTGGAATGTTACTTAATGCTTCCTTTTCAGGAACAGTTTCACTGATTTCTTCATCACTTTCTTCACCATCCTGCTGTACAGGATTTAGAGATCCTTCCTTCTGTAGAGCTAATTGATCTAGCTGTTCACAGAGTGTAGGTACCTGCAGGTTTTCTTTGGTAGAAGAATTCTTCTCCTTGTAAAACATGTTAGTTTCATCAAAAGAAACATGCATATATTCTTCAATTTTAAGAGAGGATTTGTTAAATATCCTATATGCTTTGCTGATTAATGAATAGCCTAAGAAAATTTCTTCTTCAGATTTTGGTTCAAATTTTCGAAGGTATTTTTTGTCATTATTGTGAACAAAACATTTACAACCAAATATTTTAAAATAGTTAACTTTAGGTTTCTTCCCTTTAAGTAACTCATAGGGAGTCTTACCCTTAAGTTTATGTATCAAACTCTTATTCAACACATAATTTGTCGTGCTAACAGCCTCTGCCCAAAAAGATATGGGCAAATTAGCATCTGCAAGTAATGTTGTTGCTGATTCAATTAGAGTTCTATTTTTCCTTTCAACTACCCCATTTTGTTGAGGAGTTCTAGGAGCTGAGAAGCAATGTCTGATACCTTCCTTCTCACAGAATTCTTGCAAGAGAAGAGACTCAAACTCAGTGTCATGATCACTTCTGATCAATGCAACTACAGTAGAATACTCAATCTGAATGCTCTTAAGAAAGTCTGTAAGAACTTTAAAGTTATCTGACTTTTCTCTCAAAAAGTCAGATATTCTTGCATGAGAAGAGACTCAAACTCAGTGTAATGATCACTTCTGATCAATGCAACTACAGTAGAGTACTCAATCTGAATGCTCTTAAGAAAGTCTGTAAGAACTTTAAAGTTATCTGACTTTTCTCTCAAAAAGAACACCCAAGTGAATCTAGAGAAGTCATCTACAATAACTAGAGTGTATGACTTCCCCCCTAAACTCTTTGTTGTCATTGGTCCAAAAAGGTCCATATGTAGCAAGTATAAAATTCTAGGTGAATCACTTTTAGATAATGATTTAAAAATGTTTTTAGTTTGCTTGTCTAGTTGACATGCCCTACAAAGACCTTCCTTCTTGTATGAACCAGAAGGTAATCCTCTAACAAGATTGTCCTTAGATAATTTAGCAATGGTCCTAAGATTTACATGTCCTAATCTCTTATGTCAAAGTTCACTAGGTTTGCTTAATTGATTACATAAACAGATTTCTGATTTTGATGAGTTGAAATTTACTAAATAGATATTTCCTTGCCTAATACCTGATAAAACAGTAATATTATCAGAAGAATTAATAAGGCATTTTGATTTATTAAAAGTTACCTGATACCCTTCATCACATAATTGGCTTATGCTGATGAGGTTGTGCTTCAGTCCATTGACATAAGCTACCTCTTTGAAGGTGACTTCTCCAACCTTGACTTTTTCATATCCTTTTGTTTGTCCACAGTTGGAGTCTCCAAATATTACTTTTGGTCCAAGCTTTGCCTTGTAGTTGTTCAGATTGGTCTTGTTTCTTGTCATACGCTTTGAGCATCCACTGTCCAAGTATCATTGTTCTTTTATTCTTGGATAGCTGTGTACCTGAAAAAACAGAAAAACAATCTATTTGTTCTTGACCCAGACTACCTTGGGTTTTTTGAATTTCCACAAAAATCAGAAATAAAGGATATTTCAGGCTGATCCTTATAGCCATTTGGATGATATCTCCTTGGAGGAATTATCCATTCAGTGAAAGGATTCTTAGTATGTTTAAAATAAGAATTCTTTAAATTTTCTGTATAAGTTCTGTTCGACGAACTGGGCTGAGTTCGTCGATCGCCGTTCGACGAATGCATGAGATTTCGTCGAGCGCCATTCATATAATAACTATACTGAAAATCTGTCTTCAGCTTTCGTCGATCTCCGTTCGACGAATTGAATTCATTTCGTCGAGCTCCGTTCGACGAATTCTGCTGAATTCTTTTATTCTTAACAGCCTTGCTTGAAATATCTTTATTTACTTCTACAGCCTCTTTGCTCTTAGCAGAAATAAATTTTATAGGTGTAGACAGTATGTTCTTCTTAACCAGATGTGGCTCACTTGATGAAGCACCCAAGCCTAGTTTGTCACTTAATCTGGCATTTACTGTGCTTGTAATGTCCATCAGTTTGATGCTTCTCCCATTTAGGGATTCTTTAAATTTCTTAGCCTCAGAAAGTTTATTCTCAATGAGAATAATTTGTTCTCTAGAGACAGCCAAATCTTTCTTAAGATTAGCATTTTCTACACTCAAATTGTTCATTTCAGCTAGCTTATTTCTGAGAGTGATTATTTCCTTCTCAAATTTTATTAAGTCTAAGCAAAGAACTTTGAATTCATCTTTGAATTCAACTGAATTGAAATCAAAATTTGATATTACCTGATCAGTGTCATTGTAAGCTTCTGATCCTGATTCTTCTTCATCTGAGTTGTTTATTGAGGCATTGATAGCCATCATGCAGAAATTCTTTTCTTCATCATCATCCTCATCATCAGAAGAGCTGGATGAAGATGCACTTGCTGACTCACTGCTTGAGTCATAAATGGTCATCAAGCATTGGTCATTTTCTTTTGATTCTTCTTCATCTTCAGATGAGCTTGATGATGATTCTGATTCAGTTTCACTCCAAGTTTCTGCTACAAATCATCTTCCCTTCTTTTTGTGTTTGTGGGAGGAAGACTTGCTGGAGTGTCTCCTTTCTTCTTTTTCTTTTCTCTTTTCCTTCTTGTCCTTCTTGTTTTGATTCTCTGGACAGTCGGGTACAATGTGTCCTGGTTTCCTGCAACCAAAACATATAACTTCTTCAGATGGAGCTTTGTCATACCTTGGTTTTTCATAACTACTGGATGACTTTCTCCTGAAATCTTTTCTTGCCATCTTGTAGAATCTTTGGGCAGGTAGACTCATCAACTTCTCATTGTCAAGAGTCTCTCCTTCTTCTGTAGCTTTGAAGGCAATGTTCTTTTCCTTCTTTGTTGCTGGAGATGAAGTGGACTGTTCAGCTTCTCTGGATTTGACAAGCTGCTCATAGGATTTGAGCTTGCCTAACAATGTCTCAGTAGTAATCTCATTTAGGCTTTTGGCTTCCTTGATAGGCCAGATCCTAGAGTCCCATGTGCTGGGGAAGCACATTAGGATCTTGTCATTGATCTTAGTGATAGAGATCACTTTGTCCAAAGATTTCAGCTCATTAATTATGAGGCTGAGCCTATTGTACATATCAGCAACACTTTCAGATTCTCCCTTTTTGAAATTCTCATATTGAGAAATGAGGTGGGATCTTCTGTCCTTTCTTTCATCAGCAGATCCTTCAACCATATTGTTGAGAGAAGTTCATATCTCTTGCAGAAGTGCATTCCACCACTCTCTGAAAAATGTCATCAGACATTGTTTGAGCCAGAATGTTCATGGCTTTTGCATCAGCACTCATTTGCTTCTTTTGAGCATCTGTCCACTCAGGAGGTGGGACAGCATTGTTATTTGTTGTTGCATCAGTACTTGTTGATGTTGAGGGAGTAGGAGGTCCTGTCAAAATAACATTGAATATTTCTTCATCAATATAGTTCATATATAACATAATCCTTGTTTTCCATAGTGCAAACTTATTTAGATTGCACATAGGAAGTCTTGTGCTTGAATACTCTTTGTTTTGTGTCATGAGTTTTTAAACAAAAATAAATTGAGAATAAAAACTCTGAAAGAATTTAAGATCTAATTGATCTTTGTGATTCAGGTGTTACCCTGTAAAGAATCAACTACCCTCTGATACCAATTGAAAGTGGAGGTTAGATCTTAAATTAACTCTAGAGGGGGTGAATAGAGTATTAAAACTTTTCCCTTAGTTTTATAGCGAAATTAAAATAGTGATATATATATGTGTATAGAGTGATTTATGAAAACTAAATAAAAACAAATCAGCACAGCACAAGCACAGAAAAGTAAAGCAATCACAGAGGACACAAGGAGCTATAGTAATTCCTCAATCAACCTGGGTACATCTACTCTTCTACCACCCTTGGTAGGAATCCACTAGGATTTTTGATCAGGTGTCCTAGCACCAATAAGCTTTTGATAAGGTGCCCAAAAACCAAACTAGGATTTTTTGATCAAGTGTCTTGCCACCAATGGGTAAACTTTTGAAGGGAGTTTTAACCCTGTACATAATGAGATAAAGAAGGTTTAGAATGTTCTTCTCTGCCAATAGTCTGAGAGAAGACTCTAGTGGATGTTGATGTAGAAAAGCTCCCTCTGTCTGATATGAAATTGTTTGACAGTAGATTAGCTGGAAGCTTTCTTTTGAATGTATAAACAAATCTTCCTGTAGCTGATTAAACTGAGAGAATAATTTCTTCAGTTTGTTGTTGCTCTTTTGAAGATCTAAACTTGCAGCTGATCACTGAGAGATGAATGTAGATGTTCTCAGAAAATGAATGCTGCTTGAGGAAGAAGATGAAGATCTGTAAAGCTTTTGTTCTTCTTCTTCCTGTAACTTTCTCTTCCTGTATTCCTCTTTTTCTTTTCTTTTTCTGTACAGTTGTGTGTAATATGTTCTGTAATCTTTTCTTATCGTGAAAACTGTGAGGTGATGTTGTATATCTTCTTCCCTTTTCTTCTTACTAATATTTGAAAATCAAATCCCTTGAATTAAGGAAAAAATAATCTGTAATCAATCCTTATGGGAACTGTAAATCTGATACGTTGTATATCTCTTTCCTTTTCCATGAAAAATCCTTTTTCGAGAAATGTCAACGGCTATAATCTTGGAATAATAAAAGGAAATATATTATCTTTACTTATCTGATATAAAAGAGCCGTTGCAGTAGTCGATCTGAGATCAGAGAATGGAATAATATAATCTGTCTGAAATAAATCTGTTGTTATGTAAATTCGTCGATCTCAACAAATTTCGTCGATCTCAGAGATGTGTTCGTCGATCTGAAGATATTCGTCGAACGCAGACTGAGTTCGTCGAACGGAAGGATTCGTCGACCGCTGAGCCTGGATAATTTCGTCGACCGCTGAGCCGCTGAGCAAATTTCGTCGACCGCTGAGACGGGGTCTGTTCGTCGACCGCTGAGACAGAATCTGTTCGTCGACCGCTGAGCCGCTGAGATAGAAGCAAGTCGTTCGTCGAACGCAGAGTGTAAGCCGTTCGTCGAACGCAGAGAGCAGTTCATCGAACGCAGTGTGGAGTTCGTCGAACGCAGAACTTGAATGATTTCTTGAGTTCTAATCAGCCTAAACTCTTGACTCATTGACTATACATTGAGGTCAACTTGATCCTAGTCAGCAGATAGTGATCCTAGCCCAAATCAGTAATAGGGTTGTTCCAACAAAGGGCATTGTATGAAAGGTCTAGCAGGAATGAAGTACCTGGCATCTTGGCGCATACTTCGATGGTTTGCTACTCTTGGCATTCCGACCCAGTTCTGTTGCTCAGCCTAGTGTTGAGGGTCATGAGTGTCGTCTCCCAGTACTCTTATAACACGCAAACCAACGCCACTTGATACATGGTGAAATCTGCATTATGGATCTGCAGGATCTCCTCCTGGAAATGGTTAACAAAGTGACTGAGGGATTCATCGTCCCCTTTCTAATGTTGAAGGGGGCATAAGGCCCGCTCTTCCTTTTCCTCGACGTCACAAATCTCAAAAGTAGTTCGCGTCGCTGATCGGCGAAGCAGTAGATGAATTTTGGCGGAAGCCGATAGAACCAATCATGTGCCTTGCCTCAAGGAGCATGTCGAACAATCGACAACGCAATGAGTCAATCAGTTTAAGGAAAGAAACCAATGTCTCAAACCATTATAGATGGTGAACGAGATGTCCTCTCCCCAAGAAGTTGCATAGTTGGGGTTCTCTAATCCCGGTTTGGACGGACTCCGATTTGATTTTGTCGCTAAAGGTGGTTGTTTTCCCCTTTCATCATACTCATATGTTAACGCTAGTTGTCGTGCTGGAGCGCAATCTCCCCAAACACACCAACGGTGCTTACGGACGTCTGCCTCCTCACGGGCGAGGTGGTTATCAGGTAGGATTGAGCAGTGGTGCTAGTACCAAAACCCACTAAGGTCGCGACTACGCGCGAGCCCTTCCATGGTTTGCTTGAGGACGATGTTGCATACACTGAGAGTTCTCGGCCATGCACATGTCCCAACGAATTGTCACTGTCATCTAATCCTTTCATTCCAGTCTTTCCATATCTAACCAGAGTGCACGCTCACCGCATCAAGATGTTGAAGTTGACATTCAACTTTCAAGTTGTTCGAACATGGATGGCTAAAAACTACTCAATTGAATGACAAGACAGGGAAATGGGAGCAAGTGAAAGAGTAAGAAAGAAGCATGAAAGCACTATTGACTTAGAAAAAAACAAAGTTAGAGGTTTCGCCACTAACCCAGGGAGTACAAAGAACCCCTCCGAGAACCAAGATTCAATTTTTGTGAGAGGGTAAGAGGCACAAAACATGACACCAATCAGTCTTTGGGGTTCTATTTATAAGCTTCTTGAAGATACTGCCCATTGGACAACTCTGATTTTACATGGTCAACCTGAAAAATGAGAGATATGTCCTTGGGGTTCTGGAAGTACACCTATTTTCAAACTGGTTGACTCTGGTACCCTACGTGTTAATGTCATATCTCAATACGGGACTTTCACATATACGAGGCTCGAGTGAATTTCTAGAGGTTGGGCGACTGATTACCTGGTAGGGTTCACGAGTCTCCCTGGGCTAGTTACGAGTATCACATCATCTTCCTTAGACTTTTGTTCATGCTCCTCCAACTGTACCTCACCTAACTTGAGGAGTACACAAAGAATCGTAGCTATCTTAGGAAGTAAAATGATGTGCCAATAAATGAATGAATAAGGATAATTATCACCCCAAATAGCAATAAAGGTTGGAACTGAGAAGTAATTAAGCGCATTTAATATCACTGGAGTCTTATTAAGAAGGAAAATAATTACTATCGAGAGCATTATGTAAAGAGGGAAAATGATCTCTACAAGAGGGATGATGTAAGTGTAGAAGATACCCAAAATTTGTATCATGTATAAGATCTTAGTGCTGGACGAGAAAATTGTCCCTCAAATTGTATTAGGCGTCGGCTTGGCTAGAGATTGTCTCTTAATTTTTTTTTGAAGTGTTTTCCTTCCTCTCCTATCTCCTGAACTCTCTCCCTCCTATGAAATATCCCTAACAATAGATTGTCCCGTCAAAAGCCACCCTCATCGACAGTTCCCACAACCTATCATGGTCGGCATAATTGTTGATATCCACATTCAGACAAAAAAAATTTGCGGCACCATGCTTCATGCCATCATTACTCTCGAACCTCATGACCTTCGGCAGCACCTCCAACTCACGCCTTTCTACACAACGTCCACCCACATGATACTTACAACTTATCAATTCTAGTCATTGATCCAGTTCCTTCTTTGGATACGGTCATGTTCACTTGCATTACAACACAAAGCTCCCAAATTGAATCGTCAAGCATCGCAAACTCCATCGACGACGAAATCATCAACCTCACTTCAGTCTCTTCACCACATGTGCGACATCCTCACACATACGAAACTCACAACGACATCGTCTATATTTCTCACCGACTCTACAACTATGAAACCAACAACAAACTATAGTTAAACATCACATACCCATGGAGTTGGAAATTCTCCCCACCTATAAGTGCACCAACTCTCTATTAGGCAATCGACAACCCAACCCTAGCTAAATTCAATACCAACTCTTTTCTACCACATCATTTCGACACAATGCCTCCCTCAACCAGATTGATGGCACATCTTCTCTGACCCATCTCCTTGACAAACTGCTTTAAACGGTCCCAAATAACTAGATTACCCAACATCACGACTTGATGACCTCCACTTCATGGAAACTAAACAATGTTTAAGAGGGAAATAATCCCTCCGCTAAAATTCCTCACATACAAGTCACACCATCACCAACTAAACTCAATGCCCCAGATGATGAACCGTTCCTACGACATCACCATTACCAAACCCGGCGACCTCTTTGGCGGAATACTCGTGTCCATACATGGCAAGACCAATTCGGGTGCTCCACACTTGCTTCAATCCCCTCTCCTATTATGGGCATCACAGTGCTCAGCGATGAGGTTCCAATCACTTGGCTAACCAGTGGCCACCCATTCTACACACCTACAAATATCATCAAGTATCAGACGATCGATTTTCCCCAATGGTGCACTGAATTCAAAACATGGTAGTATCGCAATCTCAAGGTCACTTGTCCATAGCTCATAACTAGCAAACAACAGATGAGCTTGCTTGACCAAACTATTACTATCGCTAAAATTGCAAACCATGAAAAATTGGTTCACACAATGGTTGCAACTTGGACGAACCATCACGATGATACAGTTCTCTTCATATTATCTTCGGGGAAAGACAATTTCGTAGGGTAAGCATTGTTACCGGGTAAAAAGGGTGGATCTTAAGTCACGGAGATGATAGTCGACAACATTACCAAATAAGGTGTCATCATTACGGATCCACTCAAAAGAATAAATACTACACCCACCAGACTGAACTATCGAGACAATTGTGGGATTACCCCAAGCTGACTCTAAACAAATATTATACACTAGCATATGGTGTAGCTTAACGCAAATTGCATTTGATTGCATATCCTTCTGAAATATTTAAAAGGTACTATAGGGGGAATTAAAAAGACGTGTGCAAAAGTATTCCCTGATCTGATATAGTGAGCAGGTAAATTAAACATAAAATATGAAACAAAAGGTAACCTAACCAAATGGACTTAGTTTTATGCATCTCAAACATGCAGGCACCAAAACAAATTGGTATCAATGAATGGCTAGATTGCTAAATTGAATAAATGCAAGGACCAACGTGTTACCCTTCATAAAGCACATAATTTCTCCATCAGAATATATTATATTTCATCTTGTTTCTTGCAATAACTCCCTGTTGGAAAGAAAAATGATCGATACTGAGAATATGGGGCCTCTCCTTTATATATAGGAGAGGGCAAAATACAACTTGACATAAATAACCCAAAATGATAAACCAACTTCTAACACTCCCCCTCAAGCTGTGCTTGTGATATCTGTCAAGCCCAACTTGGACATAATGTTCCAAAACACCCTATGAGACAAAGCCTTTGTCAGCACATCTGCCAGTTGTTGATCGGAGGGAACAAAAGGAGTGCTAACAACTCCCCTTACAATGTTTTCCTTGATGAAATGTTTGTCGACTTCAACATGTTTAGTGCGATCATGCTGGACGGGATTGTGCGCGATGCTAATGGGCGCCTTGTTATCACAGTATAGGCGGATGGGTCCTTTGCCGTGAATTCCAAGTTCAAGTAGAAGGGATCGGATCCACATTCCTTCACATATACCTTGGGCCATGGCCCTAAACTCCGCTTCGGTACTGGATCTAGCCACGACATGTTGTTTTTTGCTTCTCCACGTTACTAGATTGCCCCCAACTAAAGTGCAATACCCAGAAGTGGATCTTCGGTCATCGACAGATCCCGCCCAATCTGCATCTGTGAAGACTTCAATGGTTAGATCTTTGTTTGGAGAGAATAGGATTCCACGTCCAGGGGAGGTCTTGAGATATCTGAGAACACGATTGGCAGCATCCAAGTGATGAGTTTTAGGAGAGTGCATGAACTGGCTAATGACCCCGACAGCGTACGAGATATCTGGGCGAGTATGAGATAGGTATATAAGTCTCCCCACTAGCCGCTGAAAGGCATTGATATCAGCCACCGGTTCTCCTTCGTCTCTCCACAATCTATGGTTTGTTTCTATGGGTGTGTCAGCAGGGCGACACCCACTCATCCCCGTATTTTCCAGGAGGTCAAGAATGTACTTTCTCTGGGAGATGAAGATACCATGCTTGGATCTGGCAACTTCAATGCCAAGGAAGTACTTTAGGTTCCCCAGATCCTTAACCTCAAATTCACTAGCCAGTCTAACCTTCAAGTGTTTTATTTCCTCAATGTCATCACCAGTTATTACAATATCATCCGCATACACAATCAATGCCGTCACTTTTCCATGCCTGTACTTTACAAATAGAGTATGATCTGCGTTACTCTGTTTGAATCCAAAGGTCACCATTGCCCGTTGAAATTTTCCAAACCAAGCCCTCGGGGATTGCTTAAGGCCATATAGGGCCTTCTTCAGCCTGCAGACTTTCCCTTCCGATCCCTCAACAGTAAGGCTAGGGGGACAAGACATGTATACTTCCTCTTCCAGGTCTCCATGGAGGAAGGCATTTTTCACATCAAGTTGACTCAGAGTCCAATTTTTACAGGCGGCACACGATAGCAGAATACGGATAGAATTCATCTTTGCAACAGGAGCAAAGGTCTCCTGATAATCAATCCCAGCTGTTTGGGTGTATCCCCTGGCCACCAGTCTGGCTTTGTAGCGGTCCACCAACCCTTGGGAGTTTTGTTTAACAGAAAAGATCCACTTGCATCCAACCACTGTCTTGCCTTGAGGAAGGGAGACAAGGTCCCAGGTGCAATTCTTCTCAAGGGCACCCATCTCTTCCACCATAGCCGTTCTCCACTCCTGATGCCTCAGAGCTTCCTGCCACGAGGAAGGGATGGAAATGGAAGACAGAGAGGTGACAAAGGCTCTATGTCGAGACGACAAGGAGTCATAAGTCACATACATAGATAAGGGGTGATGAGTAGAAGCACGGTTACCTTGAGGACCAGTTAACGGGTCAGGCGTAGATTCTGGTATATTGTGCAGAAGCTGACCATTTGTGCCCCCTCGTCGACGACGAGTATATACCTGTAAGGGAGGAGTAATAGACGGCGAAACAACAGGGATGGATGGCTGATAAGGAGTGGATGGCTGATAAGGAGGAGAGATTGGTAAAGGGGTAGCAGGAAAGCCCTCTTCCACGGTTGCATTCTCCCCCTGAAGAGGGCTCCCGTAATAGGGTTCGAACTTATGGAAGGTAACATCCATGGAGATGAAGGTCTTGCGAGTCTGCGGATGAAAACACTTATACCCTTTTTGAGTGCTTGAGTAGCCAATAAAGACACACCGAAGCGCACGGGGATCAAGTTTGGATGTGTGGTGTGTAACGACTCAAAATAAAAGAAAAGAAATCCTGACGATGAAAGAATAAGAATAAAATCAGTGTCGAGACGACGTCGCACTTTAAGTTTGAAGTTTTGGATTTTTCGATGATTTTGCGACGCTCGTTTCGGTTTAAGTTTCGTTTTATTTATTTCGTTTTGCTTGGTACGAATAATTTTGAGTATTTGCTGGTGACTGAAATAATTGGCCCCTATTGGTCCCGGAAGACTTGGGGGCTGTAATTGATTTTGGGTTGGCTGAATTGAAATGTGGGGCTGCTAATAGCCTCTTCCTGTGGATCATATTGTAATCATGGCTGCTGCTGCTTGGGTTGTTTTGGGCTAGCCGGATATATTATTCTAAGCGATTAAGCGGTGGCTTTGGATGAGTCATTAAGAGGTGGTGACCTCGTTAGCCCGATACTTCTCTCCCGTCTTTCTCCCGTCTTTCTCCCGTCTTTCTCCCGTCTTCCGTCTCCTGGAAGAGTCGGCAGTGCCGATAAAGCTAGGGTTGGATGCGCCGCTTCTTCCCCATCGACGGTGGCCTCTCTTCCTTGGTCGTTGGTGCTGGGAGACATCGATTGCTGCCTCCTCCTTGCCTCTTAGTTGGTTTGCTGCTCCTACTGGCCGGCGGTTCTGGGTGAATTCCCCCCCCCCCCCCCCCTCTGTGAGCTCCTCTTGCTCCTCTCTTTTCCTTCCTTAATTCTTGAAATAATGGGGCTGGTTGATTGAGTTATGTTGTTGCTTCTCCTTCACTGGATTTTAATACTATTGGTCGGTTAGGGTTTCTACTGTTGGTTGCTGGTTTTGGCTGCTCCTGTTGTGCTACTATTGTGGCTCTTAAATGGTTCAAATATGCTAATGTGATGTTTAGATGGGGGCAAAAGTAATTGACTTTCTTCCTATTGGCTTTTCTTCCTAGTGGTCGGCTATGTTGTTTTCTTTGGATTTCTTGCATGCCAGGCTCCTAGTATAGTAACTGTGATCTGAAATGGATTTCCTTGACTACTAGTAGCAGCCCTTTGAGCTGCAATTAGCAAACGCAGCCTTTGGTGCTGCTAGTAGTAGCCCTGTTGATAATCTGTTTGTTGTTGTAATCGTCGTCGGAATTAAATCGTATCCAATTAGCGGCGCAACCCTAAGTAAATGATTTCACTGATACTGCAGTGGATGGCGTCCGGTGATAGGCGCGATGAAAATCCTGGTGCTTTTAAAGGCAAAGATAAATCGGTGAGCTCTTACCTCTTTTATTATGCTTAGCAACTTATTTTCAGATTATCAATTGTTCAATTTTTGTTCACATATTTTGGAAATTGAAGAAGTTAGACGTTTTGAATCACTGATAACGAGAAATCGCTAAAGGATGCGAATAGTGAAATAAGTGATATAATTCTGAGGGAAAAATTCAATACAATATCATGTTAAGTAAATCATCATCAATACATATAAAAGATAAACATCAAATAGTAAGCATCGATGCGTATGAAATAATAAGGGTTAACCCAGTGCTGGGGGGGTATGAATACCCACGGTGGAATCATTTTGAGATAAATATGCGGCCGTTGAAGGCCAGAAGCCGTTGAGGCTCAGGGGTCGTGAAAGACCCGGATGCATGCATTTTAATATACCCTTATAATTTCCTACTTAAAGAGCAATAAGATATAGAAAAAGAAGGTGATGTGAATGGTATAAAATGAAAATCAGTGTTGAACATGAAAACGACTGTGAAAACGATTGAATAGAGATTCAGATATTGTAATTGAAACGAATACAAATAAAGAAAGAACAAATGGATGATTGCATATACACTATACCTGTTTTACTGCTTGTTATAGACCTATGGCTATCCACATATGATGTTTATTGCTACTAATGTTTATTGTTTGTCAGTACAGCAGTGGAAGAGGTATGTTCCTCATTTAGTCATATTTTTATGACTAAGCCCGTCGTCTACTTTGTTTAGGTAGTAGATACGACCGCGAGTGCGCAAAGAAAGGCTATGTTGGCCGAAGAAGAAAGAAAAAGACACGTAGCAGAAAAATCCAAGGTATGCGTTTTATGTTTTATGTGTTTATTTTGTACTCATGCTTAGAAAATTATCTATATGTTGCATCGAATACTTGGCAAACGTAATGAGGTACAGATTTTCTGTGGGGTCTGAATTGGGGCCTCACAAATTGGTATCAGAGCCCGGTTTGCCAGAAATTCGATGGCCATGAGTACAAAACACATAAAGTGAACGTAATCGCAATTACTTTTGTTGTTGCCAAGATTCCTGTCCATGTGTACGCAAGTCGGCGAGTCCGAGATGATCATGATGAGCATGAGAAAGATAAAGATATTCTCTCAGCCGAAAGTGATAATGGAAATCAGCCGCGTCCCCCAGTGAATGACCTCACCCAAGCTCTTGCTGAAGCTTTAAAGATGGTTTTGCCAACCCTATTTGCAACTGGTCCAGCTGCCCCTCATGTTGATCCTGTACCTCCACCCGTGCAATTGCCTCCTGGGATCGTGGCTTCCGTGAATCCAGTTCCTGTTCAGTTGCCGATAGTTCCTGTCATTCCGGCAGTTCCTGCAGCTCCGCCTCAGCACCGTCAATTAGATGTGGATCTGAAACAATTCCTAGAATTGAAGCCGCCACCGTTTCGAGGAGGTTTACCCCCGCTCGAAACCGAAGATTGGATTTTACGAATGGAAACAATTTTCGAAGTAATGGAGTGCCCCGAAAATCGGAAGGTGAGTTTAGCTGCGTTTATTTTGGAGGGGGAGGCGAAGCGATGGTGGACCAGTATCATGAAGAGTAAGTATGAAGTTCGTGGTACTCCAGTTATTACTTGGAGGGAGTTTTTGCAAGAATTTACGTCGTGTTTTGTCCCGAGATCTGAGAAAAGGTTGTTGCACGACCAATTTCTCCGTTTAGTTCAAGGAAGTAAATCCGTACTGCAGTATGAAGCAGAATTTACAAAATTAGGTTATTATGCAGACTCCTTGATTGCAACAGAAGAAGATAGGTGTCGTCAATTTCAGCAAGGTCTTCGCGATGAAATTCGTGCTCTCTTGGTACCTTTGGATATCCTTGAGTATGGAAAATTAGTGGAAAGAGCCAGGCTGGTTGAAATAGATACTGAGAAGTCTCGAAGGAGACGAGAATCATTCAAAAGAAAAATAGGAGAAGGACCAAGTAAAGAAATAACGGAAATAGATAATGAACCACAATGGAAAGAGAGGAAGGTATCACAAGATGCACCTGCAACAAGTAGTAACGTATCCCAGGCATCTCAAACATCACAAGTATCCGTAAAATGTTTGAAATGTGGAAGGAATCATAGAGGAGAATGTCTAGTAGGTATCTGCTTTTATTGTCGTCAACCAGGACATAAGCGTAATGAATGTCCAAAATTGCTGCAGAAGAAAGGAGGTAGTGTACATGAAACTCCAGTGCCCCCGCAACAAAAACTATACCAGATCGGTGCAGAATCATTAGCCTCTACACCAGTGCCAGAAGAAGCAGCTCCAGAAGAGCGACGTATCGAGCCCCGAGCATTTAATTTAGGTCAACCATGGGAAGGACGGAAGGAAGGAAGTGAAATCCTCTTTTATATTTTTGCATGCGACGACTGTTATAAAACTCGTATGTTGTGTTATGTAATATGTCAGTAGACGTTTTGTTGTGCATAGTGTAACTAGCTTTTGAACTACTTTTGACGTTATCTTTCGGTATACACAATGTTCTTGTTTAACGTAATGTCATCCGTCTGTGATTTTCGAGGACGAAAATTCCTCTTAGGAGGGAAGAGTTTGTAACGGCTCAAAATAAAAGAAAAGAAATCCTGATGATGAAAGAATAAGAATAAAATCAGTGTCGAGACGACGTCGCACTTTAAGTTTGAAGTTTTGGATTTTTCGATGATTTTGCGACGCTCGTTTCGGTTTAAGTTTCGTTTTATTTATTTCGTTTTGCTTGGTACGAATAATTTTGAGTATTTGCGGGTGACTGAAATAATTGGCCCCTATTGGTCCCGGAAGACTTGGGCTGTAATTGATTTTGGGTTGGCTGAATTGAAATGTGGGGCTGCTAATAGCCTCTTCCTGTGGATCATATTGTAATCATGGCTGCTGCTGCTTGGGTTGTTTTGGGCTAGCCGGATATATTATTCTAAGCGATTAAGCGGTGGCTTTGGATGAGTCATTAAGAGGTGGTGACCTCGTTAGCCCGATACTTCTCTCCCGTCTTTCTCCCGTCTTTCTCCCGTCTTTCTCCCGTCTTTCTCCCGTCTTCCGTCTCCTGGAAGAGTCGGCAGTGCCGATAAAGCTAGGGTTGGATGCGCCGCTTCTTCCCCATCGACGGTGGCCTCTCTTCCTTGGTCGTTGGTGCTGGGAGACATCGATTGCTGCCTCCTCCTTGCCTCTTAGTTGGTTTGCTGCTCCTACTGGCCGGCGGTTCTGGGTGAATTCCCCCCCCCCCCCCCCCCCCTCTGTGAGCTCCTCTTGCTCCTCTCTTTTCCTTCCTTAATTCTTGAAATAATGGGGTTGGTTGATTGAGTTATGTTGTTGCTTCTCCTTCACTGGATTTTAATACTATTGGCCGGTTAGGGTTTCTACTGTTGGTTGCTGGTTTTGGCTGCTCTTGTTGTGCTACTATTGTGGCTCTTATTGTGGCTCTTAAATGGTTCAAATATGCTAATGTGATGTTTAGATGGCGGCAAAAGTAATTGACTTTCTTCCTATTGGCTTTTCTTCCTAGTGGTCGGCTATGCTGTTTTCTTTGGATTTCTTGCCTGCCAGGCTCCTAGTATACTAACTGTGATCTAAAATGGATTTCCTTGACTACTAGTAGCAGCCCTTTGAGCTGCAATTAGCAAACGCAGCCTTTGGTGCTGCTAGTAGTAGCCCTGTTGATAATCTGTTCGTTGTTGTAATCGTCGTCGGAATTAAATCGTATCCAATTAGCGGCGCAACCCTAAGTAAATGATTTCACTGATACTGCAGTGGATGGCGTCCGGTGATAGGCGCGATGAAAATCCTGGTGCTTTTAAAGGCAAAGATAAATCGGTGAGCTCTTACCTCTTTTATTATGCTTAGCAACTTATTTTCAGATTATCAATTGTTCAATTTTTGTTCACATATTTTGGAAATTGAAGAAGTTAGACGTTTTGAATCACTGATAACGAGAAATCGCTAAAGGATGCGAATAGTGAAATAAGTGATATAATTCTGAGGGAAAAATTCAATACAATATCATGTTAAGTAAATCATCATCAATACATATAAAAGATAAACATCAAATAGTAAGCATCGATGCGTATGAAATAATAAGGGTTAACCCAGTGCTGTGGGGGGGGGGGTATGAATACCCACGGTGGAATCATTTTGAGATATATATGCGGCCGTTGAAGGCCAGAAGCCGTTGAGGCTCAGGGGTCGTGAAAGACCCGGATGCATGCATTTTAATATACCCTTATAATTTCCTACTTAAAGAGCAATAAGATATAGAAAAAGAATGTGATGTGAATGGTATAAAATGAAAATCAGTGTTGAACATGAAAACGACTATGAAAACGATTGACTATGAATAGAGATTCAGATATTGTAATTGAAACGAATACAAATAAAGAAAGAACAAATGGATGATTGCATATACACTATACCTGTTTTACTGCTTGTTATAGACCTATGGCTATCCACATATGATGTTTATTGCTACTAATGTTTATTGTTTGCCAGTACAGCAGTGGAAGAGGTATGTTCCTCATTTAGTCATTTTTTAATGACTAAGCCCGTCGTCTACTTTGTTTAGGTAGTAGAGACGACCGCGAGTGCGCAAAGAAAGGCTATGTTGGCCGAAGAAGAAAGAAAAAGACACGTAGCAGAAAAATCCAAGGTATGCGTTTTATGTTTTATGTGTTTATTTTGTACTCATGCTTAGAAAATTATCTATATGTTGCATCGAATACTTGGCAAACGTAATGAGGTACAGATTTTCTGTGGGGTCTGAATTGGGGCCTCACATGGTGCACATGGACAAAAAACACACAACCAAAGATACGAGGAGGAAGCTCAGTAGGAGTAATACTGAGAGCTGCAAGCGGGGTTTTATGGTGAAGGATACGAGTGGGGAGACGGTTAATAAGATACGTAGCCGTGAGGACAGCCACACCCCAGTAGTATTTGGGAAAATGCATTTTAAGTAACAGGCAACGAGCAACCTCAAGGAGGTGTCGATTTTTCCGCTCAGCAACCCCATTTGGGGCAGGGGTGTAGGCACAGGAAGTTTGGTGGAGGATACCCAAGTCACACAGGTACCGTTGAAATTGGGAGTCAACGTACTCCCGACCATTGTCACTTCGCAAAATTTTTACAGTAGCGTTGAATTGAGTGGTAATCATTTTATGAAAACGTTGAAATAGAGGAAAAACCTCAGATTTACTCTTCATAAGGTAGACCCAGGTACAGCGAGAAGAACAGTCTATAAAAGTAACGAACCATTTGAACCCAGAAATAGAAGCAATAGGGCTAGGGCCCCAAACATCAGAGTGAATAATCTCAAAAGGAGTAGCACACAAGGGGGACATTTGAGAAAGAGAAGCCCGTTTGTGCTTACCCAGTTCACATACATCACAGGTAAAAGTTTTAAGAGTAGAAATAGACATAGTAGGTAACAATAATTTCATAACAGGGATAGAGGGATGTCCAAGCCGACAGTGCCAGGAATCCAGGGTGGACAGAGAAGCGACATGAAGAGCACGCGGTGGAGGAGATGCCGAACTGGAGGGGTCAAATAGGTACAAGCCATCACGCAATCTACCAGCTCCAATCACCTTCCCCGTCGTCAAATCCTGAAAAACACAAGAAGAAGGGAAAAAAGTCACGGAGCAATGCATGGAGTTAGTCAACTGACTAATAGAAAGCAGGTTTCGAGTAAATTTAGGAACATGGAGGACGGAGGAGAGCGTGAGAGACGAGCAGGGTATGGTTCCTTTGCCAGCAATGGAGGAAAAAGAACCATCAGCAATACTCACCTTGTCACGTCCAGACAGAGGGGAGTAGGAGAAAACCTGAAGCAGTGCCGGTCATATGACCGGTGGCGCCGTTGTCGATGATCCACTGGGTGGAGGAATGATTGGTAGCTGAGTGAGCTCCTGGAGGCCCCTGATGGGCATATGAGGAGGAGGAAGTAGGCACTTCGGAGGACTGTCCATGCATCAGACGACGAAACGCAAGAATCTCGTCGGAGGAGAGAGCCGAAGGGGCTGCAAGAGAGGACTGATCATCAGTAGCATCAGATAGATGGGCTGAAGGTCCATGAGAAGCACGCCCCTGAGAACGACCATGGCCGCGACCACCACGGGTAGCTGGTCCACCCCTAGGTGGAGGGAAACCGTGAAGCTTGAAGCAAGTGTCCTTGGTGTGGCGAGCCTTTCCGCAATAGTCACAAATCAGATGATCCTTGTCACCAGACTTAGGCGGGTAGTCCCGAGGAGGTCGCCCACTGGGACGAAAGTGAGCAGCAAGAGCGGAGCCATCAGAAGAAGGCTCAGGATGAAGAGTCTGACGACGATGAAATTCGTGTTGGACAAGACTATAAACCTCTGGCAAGGACGGGAGAGGTGATCTCCCAAGAATTTGGACACTGATCTGGTCAAAGTCACGATGCAACCCATGGAGATACTCAAAGATCCGATAGCGATCGTCACGAGCCCGAACCTGAGCAGCATCTTCAGGCGAGACAAAGGTGATCGCATCGAAGTGATCATATTCTTGATATAACTGGGTGAACTCCAAATAATAGGAGGACGGGGAGCGATCGCCTTGGCGCAGCATAAAGATCTTACGACGAAGCTGAAAGATCTGGGCAGCATTGTTACAGTTGGAATAGGTGGCAGCAGCATGTTTCCAGATGTCGGCGGCAGTGTCAAGGAAGAGATAATTTCGGGCAATGGACTCCTGCATGGAGTTGAGCATCCATGACATCACGAGAGAGTTTTCAGATTCCCACTGAGGCCACTCGGGAGCGGTCGACGCTGGAGCAGCAGTAGTCCCGGTGACATAGCCATACAGACGCCGACTCTTTAGGGCAAGAGTGATGGAACGAGCACACGACAAGTAATTGAGGCCGTCAAGTTTCATGGTCGTGATCTGAGGAGTCCCATGATCATGAACAGGGCGGTTGGAGCCCACATTAAGAGCAGGAGAGGAACCGGAGGACAGCGGGGTGGAGTCAACACTTCCCGGCATTAGAACCCAAGGATAGAAACCACGGGAGGAAGAAACAACACCTCACAAAGAGAATCTTCTAGCCCCGCTCATAGAAAGAGACAAGGACGCGCCAGCCCGACGAAGCGCCGAGCCAAGAAAATCATCAGAAGAAGGGCTGGACGCCGGAAACAAGCTCACCGGGACATACAGCCGGCGTCCAGGTCACGGACGAGAAAAAACAGCCCGAGGCTGTCGCTGGAAGAGGAACGAAGTCGACGCTGCTAGCCGACGCTGTCGAAGAGGAACGAAGTCGACGCTGCTAGCCGACGTTGTCGAAGAGGAACGAAGTCGACGCTGTTGAAGTCGTTGTTCGCCGACGCTGCCGAAGAGGAACGACGTTGTTGAAGTCGCTGCCGCCGACGCTGTCGAAGAGGAACGAAGAACGACGAACGAGAAAAAAACGGCGGAACGAACCGAGCGCGCTAGGTTACGCCCGCTGCCTCTGATACCATGTTGGAAAGAAAAATGATCGATACTTAGAATATTGGGCCTCTCCTTTATATATAGGAGAGGGCAAAATACAACTTGACATAAATAACCCAAAATGATAAACCAACTTCTAACACTCCCTACTCAAAGGACACTTCTACAATAATATTTTGGATCATATCACAATGGTATGTCAATCTTCAACGCACTTCTTAAGACATGCACTCTTGTTACTTTTCACATTCTCTCACAACATTCACCCTCCATATTATTGGCGTATTTCAGTAACTATACATCTATACTAGCTTTTAACAAAATCATCACTCAACTTTTTTGCCCACAAAAAAGTGAAAAAACCAAAAAAACTGTTACCCCTTGGGGTTACGTGGAGAGAAAAACGGAAACTTTACTAGATAAATTCCAAGAGGGAAACTCTTGTCAGCCCTAGGCTCCAAAACACAAATCCAAGATCCAAAAGTAGGAACAAAGAAACAAGAGGAAGGTATAAATACCCCTCATACAATGGCAAAACAGTAAATAAAGCTAATTAGATAAACGAGGTGTCGCGCCCTTAATTTGGCATGTCCTGCGGCTTTTCTCCACCTTCGATTTTCACGGTCATGAAGATATCGACAAACTGAGCCAAGAGGTGGGTGAGCTCGGGGTCCTGCACAGAAGGGGTCGGCGAGACGATCTGGGCCGATGGGTCGAGGTGCCACAACATGGCCCAGAAGTACGTGGAGGTAGTATGTTGAGCCACGCGTGCCGAAACGGCAAGGCGCTGTAATGAGGATTCCCCAACGAGTGTGCAAGGTCGGTCGGCCCACTGGAACGTCATCCGCATTGAAGCCCAATTGTGACGGATGTCACCCAACGTCTGAAGCCACACAATCCCGAGGATCATGTCCACTCCGCCCAAAGTGAAGGCGTGAAAATCGGCAGTCGCGCTAGGTGCCCACGAATATAAAGCTGCAGTTGATTCACCAAAGCCGCCGATATAAAGTTTTGGCTTGCGCCGCTATCGATCATGATGATGACGGGAGAGCCCCGAAGAAGCCCCTGTAGCTTCATGGTGCGTAACCCGGAGATGCCCGCTAGCGACAAGTGCGACAAGTTCAACCGGGCTGGTCCAACGGTGGAGGGTCGGTCGGTAGTGTGTCTGTCCCCCAAGACTAAGGCATCGAAGTCGGCCGCCATGATTTCATCATCAGCATCACACATCAACACCCGCAACTCCTTGAGGGGGCATTCGTGGGTTGGCGAGTAGGGTTGTTTGCAGCGAAAACATAGGCCCTTACTTCGTAATTCATTGTATTCCTGAGTCGAGAGACGGTTATGGAATGGAGGCCTTTGCGACCGAGGGGGCGGCGGCTGTCGGGCGGGTGGAGCCGTGGGGTCGGTGACTGCTGTCATGGGTCGTGGGTTGACGACCGGAAGAAGGGCAACACGCGGGGCGGAGCTAACGGGAACAGAAGGCCCGCGAGGTCGGTCGGTGTATCGGACGACCAGGATCTGCCTCCACTAAACGAGCGATTTCGTTAGCGTCAGAGACGGCGAAAGGATGGTGAGTGCGTAGACGGGAGCGGGTGTGGGGTTATAGACCTTGGAGGAAAAAGCCCATGTAGTAATCCGGCGGAAGACCAGGTACATGGTTGGCCAATTTGATGAAGTCATCTATGTATTGATCCATTGAGGAGGAATGGCAGAGAGCACACAAGTTCTCCACAGCGTTGCCGGAATAGCGATGATCATAGCGTTTGACTATCGCCAGCAACATGAGGGGGACTTTTTGGTGATCAGGGGTAGCATGGATGTCAAAGAACTGTTCGGCCTTGGTAATCCAGCCGAGAGGATCCAAGCCATTAAAGTGAGAAACTTCTAGGGTTCGCGGAGCATGGGCGGTGACTAGAGCGGCCAAGGAGGTGGGAGCCGGCGGCGGTGTGGCGAGAGCTACAGAGTCGGAAGGAGGAAAGGCCGGGGGCGGCGACGTTGCGTGACTGGAGGCGCGGGTCTTGCGCTCGTCTATGCATTGAATGGTGGCCTGCAGGGAGGCGAGGATGGAGGTGTTTGCTTGCAAGGCGGACTGCGGGGAGGCAAGGTTGGAGGCCTGCTCGTCGAGGCGCTGCTCGACAGCATCCATGCGCTGCTCGGATATGGCTCGAGTAGAGGGGCGTTGATTATGCGGAGGAGCCCAGTGAGGAGGAAAAGGAAAGGTGGACGGCGTTGAAGAAGCGGCGGAAGGACAAGATCATGCGGTCCCGTGCGGCGAAAGTTGCGACGGAGGGGTGGCCGACAGATTCGGCTTCGACGTGCATGAAGGAGTAGACGACTCCCTTTCGCGACGTAGGGCACAGGTCACGCGGTGCGGCAGATCTGGAAGCGCTAGCAGAGAGAAGACCTGGCGGCGATAGGCGGGCGGGAACGGCAGGTCGGAGCAAATTGTTACCCCTTAGGGTTACGTGGAGAGAAAAAACGAAAACTTTACTAGATAAATTCCAAGAGGGAAACTCTTGTCAGCCCTAGGCTCCAAAACACAAGTCCAAGATCCAAAAGTAGGAACAAAGAAACAAGAGGAAGGTATAAATACCCCTCATACAATGGCAAAACATTAAATAAAGCTAATTAGATAAACGAGGTGTCGCGCCCTTAATTTGGCATGTCCTGCGGCTTTGGCCTCCGAGAATAAACCCGTCAAGTAGCAGTGGCACCTTCACTCGTGGGGTCGCCCTCCTCCTCTGCCGTAACACAAATTGCATAAGGCAATCTCAGGCAAGGCAGACCAAAGTGAGATAAATAAGATGCATTTGGGCATCAATCTAAGATAGCTCGCTCAAGGAGATGTAACAATGAAAAGCAAAGGAGGGAACTATAATGTGAACATCCAATGTTTCACATTAAAGAGAAATTGGTATAATCATTTATTCAAATGCATTAAAAGACAAAATACCAACTAGACCCAAAAGAATGAATCGCAACACACTCATTTTCAGGTTTCATATTAAATTGAGCCTAAAATGGTCAATTATAATAAAATACACAATCCATCTTATTATCCCTCAAACCCTATTTTTTCTCTCTTCTTCCCTTACATGTCTTCTTCTCAATCTCTGAAAAATTACATTAACATTAGCACACTCGTCATGACTCTTGACTTATGGTTGAGGGAAGCAGACTGAATGACCTTCAACAACATGTTTTAGAAGTTCACTAAGAACTAAAAGATCACAAAAAATGTTAATAAATCAGCTGAACAATTAAGGTTGATCTTATAGATACTAGCAAGCTCTTGGTATTAGAGCAATGATTGAGGGCACAAATTTCGGAAAAAGTGTAATCTCGTTCTGGTACATCACTTTAAGTCAATAAACAAAAAGATACACAAGCAGGTGTCCTCGGTCCACATCCACCACCAATGTTGTGCGCATTGCTCTTTCAAGATGAATTTTTCAAAATTTGCTTCTGCGATCCCTCTAGTCAAATCTTAACAACAAAAAGAAAAATATTTGCACCGCAATATTCCACCTCATTGATACATCATCATTGCCTCTATGCACTTCAAAAACCTGAATCAAGGTGGTTTCAAGTTTTGGACAAAGATGGACGGTTAGAATGAAATTAAATATGTTGTATTTTCCCCCCTTATATATAAGGTGGGGCTCCTCTATTGAAATTAAATGGTTATTATTTTCCTACTTTGACATGGTATCAGAGGCCGATCCCTAACAGCGTCGTTCTCGCTCGCCGCTCGATTCTCATTGCTCGCTCCTCGCCGCTTGCTCTCCTCCAGCGACGGTCCCCTCCCCTCTCCTCTCCCCTCCAGCGACGGCCTACCCCCCTCCATCGCTTGCTTGTCGCAGCGCCGATTGTCGCCCGACAGGTGCGTCGGCCGATCGGCACTGGGCTGGCTGCCTGGTTCCTCTGGCGACCCTCTGGTGGTCCGATTAACTCCAAACTTTGAAGAAAGTTTCGCTTTGGCTCTCTTATCCTCCTCCTAAAGTTTTACGCGATTCCAACGGTTGGATGTTTCGCAATCTCAGATCTCGTGTTTTCATGTTCATGAAGAGGAAGCCTCCTAACTCTACAATGATCCTCCTTCTCCCTTCGGTTCTTTGAAAGAGTGTTTTTCTCTACTCCTCACCATTCTCTCAGCGGAGTTTGGTATAACTTTTCTATTATGTCGGACGTCATTGATTCTGGTAGCTCTGTGACCCCCACTGGATCTACCTAGGCTGGTCAAGATCACAATTACTCTCAGATTGCATGCTTCAGTCTCCATGGATTTCCTCTCAGGGACGGTTCGACTTCACGTGGTGGTCGCGGACGTGGTAGAACTCCTGGGTGACCTTATCACTCTGCTCATCTCACGTGGTGGTCGCTTGATGCACGGTCTTACTACTGAGCCTACTTCTGCCCCTACGTCCTCCTCTGCCCTTGCCCACACATGTACTCCAGGTGCCCACTCTGCTACTACTTCTACACAATGGATTATCAATTTCGGGGCCACTGATCACATGACCGGTTCAACTTCAGGTTTTGTTTCATATTCTCCTCTTTCAGGCAGAGATAAAGTGAGCATTGCTGATGACTCCTTCTCTTCCATTGCTGGAAAGGGCTCCATCCCTTGTTCCTCTCTTTACTTTATCCTATGTGCTTCATGTTCCGAATTTTACCCGCAATCTTCTTTCAGTTAGTTATTTGACTAATTCTCTTCAATGCTCAGTTACATTCTTTCCTTCCCATTGTGTTTTTCAGGATCTGAAGACGGGAAAGGTAATTGGCTCTGGTAGCATGCAGAATGTCTTGTACGTGTTTGACCACTCTTGTAGAACTACCTCTCCTCACGCTCTTCACTCTTCGCAGACCTCCACCGTACTTACCTGGCACTGTCGGCTTGGTCATCCCTCTGTTGCGAGCATGCAGCATTTATTTCCTGTTTTTTCTTTTACATGTTTTAAAAACTTTATTTGTGATGTATGTGTTGTTGTCAAACATCATCGTATTCCTGTTAATCATGTTTCTTTACCTAGTACAACTCATACTGATGTTTGGGGGTCATGCCATGTTGCTTCTATTTCTGGATGTTATTGGTTTATTACTTTTATTGACTGTTTTTCATGAACCACCTGGGTTTATTTGATGAAAAGTAAAAATGAAGTGTTCTCTATTTTTCAACAATTTCATAAAATGGTTTTGACTCAATTCTCTGCTACTATCAAAATCCTTCAGAGTGATAATGGTCGGGAGTATGTCAATGCTCTCTTTGCTCACTACCTTGCTGATCATGATCCTCCATCAAACATCATATGCTTACTCCTCGTCTCAAAATGGGATTGCTGAACGGAAAAACAGCAACCTCTTGGAGGTTGCTCGCTGCTTACTCTTCATTATGCACCTCCCTAAATTCTATTGGGATTATGCGGTTCTTACGGCTGTCTACCACATCAACCGTCTGCCATCTCCAGTCATGGGTCATCAGACCCCTCTAACTACTTTAGGGGTTCCACCGACCTCTATCCACCCAAAGACTTTTGGTTGTGTTCGCTTCTCTCATATACATGCTCCAGGCCGGTCTAAACTTGACCCTCGTGCTCTTAAGTGTGTGTTCATTGACTATTCTCCCACTCAGAAAGGGTGCAAATGTTATCATCCCCCGACTAGGCGAATTTTTGTCACGGTGGATTTTTGTCGCGGCGGATACCACATTTCGTGAATCTGACCCTTATTATGTGAAGTCACTTCAGGGGGAGTCCACACATACGAAATAAATGAGCTCCCCTACTCTATCTTTACAATTCCTCTACTATACACCATTCCTCCTTATACTCCGCCTCACGATCCTCCTCATATACATGCTCCAGGCCGGTCTAAACTTGACCCTCGTGCTCTTAAGTGTGTGTTCATTGACTATTCTCCCACTCAGAAAGGGTGCAAATGTTACCATCTCCCGACTAGGCGAATTTTTGTCGCGCTGGATTTTTGTCATGGCAGATACCACATTTCGTGAATCTGACCCTTATTATGTGACGTCACTTCAGGGGGAGTCCACACATACGAAATAAATGAGCTCCCCTACTCTATCTTTACAATTCCTCTACTATACACCATTCCTCCTTATACTCCGCCTCACGATCCTCCTCATACTCTGCCTCGTGATGAGACTCCCACTCAGGGGGAGCTTCCTCGTAAATCACCAGACGGGGTAAAGCTCCTAACACACAGACTCATCCCACGCTACCAGCGTCAGTGCCAACCCCGTCAACAGATTCCTCAGAACCTCCCATTGCACTTCGAAAAGGTATCAGATCTTGCACCCAACATCCTCTGTTTCATTATGTTTCCTATGACGTTCTAACTACTTCACATAGAGCCTTTGTCTCCTTTCTCGCATATATCTCTATTCCGTCCACATGGAAGGAGGCTCTTGGGCATCAAAAGTGGAAAGAGACAATGATTGAGGAAATGACTACCTTGAAAAAAATTGTGCATGGGATCTAACACATCTTCCACACAGAAAAAAAATCGTTGGTTGTAAGTGGGTGTTTACTGTGAAGCAGAATTCTGAAGGTTTGGTCGAATGGTTTAAAGCGAGGTTGGTGGCGAGGGGGTATACTCAAACCCTTGTGATTGATTATCAAGACACTTTTGCCCCTATTGCAAAAATGAACTCTATACGAGTTTTGTTATCATGTGTTGCGTACAAGAGTTGGGGTCTTACCCAATTGGACGTAAAGAATGCATTCCTTCATAGGAATTTAGAAGAGGAAGTATATATGTCTCTCCCCCAGATTTTTCTCCTTCCAACTCTGAGGGAAAAGTGTGCAGATTAAATAAGGCTCTCTACGGCCTGAAGCAATCTCTGAGTGCCTGGTTTGGTCGGTTTCACAATGTCATGATCTCTCTTGGATACAGACAAGGTCATGCTGATCATACACTATTTATAAAACAGAGGGACAATATGTTAACGGCTCTCATTGTCTATGTTGATGACATTGTCATAACAGGAGATGATGTCGAAGAAGTGAAAGCGTTGAAGGTGAATTTGACAAAACAGTTTGAAGTAAAGGATCTAGGAAAACTTAAGTATTTTTGGGCATTGAAGTAGCTAGATCGAAACAGGGTATTTTCATCTCCTAGAGAAAATACATCCTCGATTTGCTGGAACAATCTGGTATGAGTGGGTGTAGACCTGACGATACCCCTATGGAGATCAACCACAACCTTGGAAGAAATGATCCTAGTGAAGACGTTATTGGTTACCAACGTCTTGTCGGGCGGTTAATCTATTTGTCTCATACTCGCCCCGACATAGCCTATGTTGTGGGAGTCGTTAGCCAATATATGCACTCCCCGAAGACGAGACATCTGGATGCAGCTCATAGAATCTTGAGGTACTTGAAGACCTCACCGGGAAGAGGGATCCTCTTCACTCCCAAGACAAATTTGAAGATTGAAGTTTATACTGACGCAGATTGGGCAGGCTCCATTGAAGATAGACGTTCTGCATCTGGGTACTGCTCATTTGTTGGGGGGAACCTTGTTACTTGGAGAAGTAAAAAAGCAATCTGTCGTCTCAAGGTCTAGTGCAGAAGCTGAATTTAGAGCTATGACACATGGCATATGTGAGGGGTTGTGGATACGCTCCCTTATGTGTGATCTGGGTTTAAGTGAGCCTAATCCTATTTGTTTGTACTATGACAACAAAGTTGCAATCAGTATTGCCAACAACTCAGTTCAGCACGATCGCACCGAACACATTGAAGTAGACAGACATTTCATCAAAGAGAATATCGAAAAAAAGATTATTTGTATTCCTTTTGTTCCTTCAGAGAGACAATTAGCTAATATTATTACTAACAATCTCGAGGAGAATGTTTTTTGTGTTTCTATTGACAAGTTGAACATGAGAAATATAACATGCCCAACTTGAGGGGAAGCGTTAGAATGATATTAAATATATTGTATTTTCCCCCCTTATATATAAGGTGGGGCTCCTCTAGTTGAAATTAAATGATTATTATTTTCATACTTTGACATGGACTCGATTAAGATTCAAGATTTAGGACTCCTTGTTTTTTGGCTCTCAAGAAAAGACTCGAATCCTTAACTTATGAAGGCCACATGTAATTTGAGAAAACATATTCATACAACATTTATCTTAGAACATCAAGTTGTATGTGAGGACTTAGACACTCATTTTTTGAGATTATCCCAAAAAATTTAAAGAGCACATTCATATTAAGCCATAAATCCAAAATTCAAAAGGTGGTAATCACTCAAAGGCCATCTAATGTGCATGATGCATTTGACCTCACCCGGTTATTTGAAGATCAAATTCTTTGAGATAGTAAGCCCTTTCAAAATTGGAATATAAGAACTACTGCACAACACCAAAAGTTAACACATAGTTTAAAATAAATTCTAATTGTCAAGACAGCACATCAAGCATTCATAAGATAAATAATAATCCCTCAGACGGACACACAATTAGCACTACCATATTATATGGCTCTTCATAGTCAAAATAGATACATTAGAAATCAAAATAGATGTAGTACTAATACAGCACAAAGACTCATTGCCTATTAAAGCCACATTTTATCAAAATACACGCAAGAAAAAATAACTTATATATGATAGATATTTGTTATTACAGCTGCAGTAGCCAAATGGCATCAATATCTACGCGGGAGTATCTTTATCATCAGAACATACTACAAAAGCATTCAAATCATTCTAACACAAGTAATACTGTCCAGAGTAGCAATTTCTCACTAAATTATTGGGGTATAGTTACACTACAAACCAAGATCTCAAAACTTAACCATATATGTCCTTTATAAGTTTTACTCAAATGAAAACAGCATATCCCCTAGTCAATGATTGCATATCTCGTATCCATAACTCATTGCAAGTTTATGAAATGAATATATGCATGAATCCACTATGACAAGGATTTTACAACAACTGAGAGCAACACGTGCAAATTGTCTTTTATTGAAAGCTTCAAAATTAACTGTTATTGTATAAAATTTGACTCTACATTCCTCAGTGGTCGGGATTGAAGCAATTACTAACACTGGTGGTTATGCAAATAAGTACCGGAATATGTTGAGAAAAATGCAAATGAGTACCGGAATATGTTGAGAAAAATGCAAATGAGTACCGGAATATGTTGAGAAAAATGATACATGCCAAAATTATAAACCCATGATAACAGCTTCTTACACCTACAGCCATTGAGAGCAGCTACAATGATATGGTCAGACAGTTATGAGCTTCATTAATAATCTACAAACATTTAATTGGAAAAATTACTAGAATAAAACAACCAGAAACTAGAAATCTCACGGGTATAACAGAAACAGGAAGTCATCAAAACAAATCATCACACGAGAGAAGAAATAAAATTTCTCAAATTTCAGCCAAGAGAAGAAGTGACAGAGATGTCGGCCCGGGAAGGCGAGAGCAGTAGAGTGGGAAGTAAAAGCCCAAAAAGCCAGAGATGGGTAGAATGAATAAGCCTTCTATGAGGAGACTTCACATTTAATCAAAGAAGCAGGCACCATTTTAATGGTGGCAACATTGTCCCTGGACAATCGATCGACATGCAAGCATAACTGAGTTAAGTGAGATGTATTTGGAAATCAATCCAAGACAGCACACCAGAGAAGATCCAACAACAAAGAGCAACGACAGGAAAATCTACCAGACATTTCAGAGCATCGCAACCAACTCCATTCGGTCATTTACAGAAAAGGAGAAAAGGATCTAACTATTGATTCAAATGCGAAAAAATAAAACATTTCAACCAGACTAAGAAGAATAAATTGAAAGCTCACCCATTTTCAGAATTTTATATTAACTTGAACCTAATTAGGTTGGGTCCATCGTCCATAGTTGAACCCAGAGAAGGTTAGTTGTAATAAAACTACTATAAATAAGACTGTAATGCATCGTTAAGGGATGAAAATTAACCATAATTCTTCTAGAATGATGTTATAAGCAATCCAATTATCTCTATTTGTAGTCCATCGCTATTTGCAGTTCGAAATAATTTATTTGCAGTCCGAAATAATTTATTTGCAGTCCGAAATAAATTATTTGCAGTCCAATCTTTTATCGGCACCCCAATAATATATTAAAAAGATAGTAATGCAAAAGAGATGACTTCTTATCAGAGAAGGATTTTGGTGAGGAAGAACATGATTCAGGAAATAGATAAACATCATTAAATTCTATCAATAAGCTAGAACAAGGCCGACACAAATCTTCTTTGTTGAAAATAAGTGATGCAGTGACGCTGATAATCAGAATCATCTGAATGATGAAGACAGCATTGAAGAAACAAGGAGTGAAGAGAAACTTCCTTCTCCGGTTGAGATCGAAACCGGCATGGAAAGAAATTCTAAATAAACCTATGCAGGAAAATAATTAACTTAAAGCCATATCCTAGGTTGGGATTGCTAATAGAATACGTTGAAGATTTCAGTGATGATGAGCTTTCTTCTGTAAAAAATGGCGGTGCGAGGGCGGATAGCCTTGGAGAAGTTCATTTTGTGAAATATTTAGATACAGAAGAGGAGGGAAAACTTGCAAATGGCTTGGCTAATTCTTCAAATGCTTTGCCAGAGAAGAAAGCCGATGTGTACAATGATGCCCCGTAAGGATTAGTAGCGAGAAAAAAACAGAAGAATCATAAGCTCCGGATTTGAAAGAAGAATTGGATGAACTATGGGAGCACCAAGAGCTCATATAGGTTGACCTTTTCCCTACTGGATTTCAGCGGGCTGACTTTCGGCAATCGAAAGGACGCGGTGGAAGAACCGATAATCTCGAGCGGAGGTCGACTCAATTGGTTAGGGAAATTGAAATGATGAGGTCGGCGACCTCGTCACGACGAGAAGGTTGAGGGACTGGGGGATTGAGGACGGGAGGAGGCCGTGGACGAATGGAAGACGCAAGAACGAGCAGACGGGCACAAGAACGAGCAGAGGTCGGCGCAAGGGCACAAATTTTTTATGGGCGCAGCTAAAGCATGGACTGAGGTTAAGGAATGAGAAGTTTAAGTGAAAATATTAAATTTTGGGGGTTATGAATATCCATAATTGGACTGCTTATAACATCACTCTTCTTCTATCTATCTCTCACTCACTCTCTCCTTCCCCTCCCTCCCTTCACTTGAATCTCTTAGAAATTACCCTAAGATCTAGAGTAATTTAATCATGTCAAACATCCATTCTTTGCCACTTGGCAAACAGCTGAACAAGACACAAAAGTTGGAGTCATCTCCATGAACTACCCAGAGGGAGGAATGACAAAACATTTAACCAAGATAGTCAAAAATCACGAAAAATAGGTTTCGATGCAAAACAAAATCTAGAAAGAAAAAAAACAATTGCAATGAAACCTCGCGCATAATATTCGCGAACACCAATCTAGTTCATGCGCGATGCAGACAAAAGTGCCCAAACCAAAATCCAACCCAAGGATACATGAGAAACGAAAATTTTCCAGTTGCAATATAAAAGTAAATGTCAGAGCTCTGATCACGGAGGAATTATAGCTAGCCTAAAAAGCATATTTGAAGATATGCCATGCAAATTGCTTAAAAGTAAACGAACGAGACGCACCATTTGCGGTCGCCTTGGCCTTTTCCGGGAGATAGATTTGATCAAATAGGCAGACCTGGAGAGAAAAGAGAACACTGCAGCGATTCTACTTTCTTCGGCTCTGTTTGGCTCAGTTACAGCGACTGGAGAAGCAGTGATGGGAAGAAGTCGTGGAATAATCAACTGTTTTGCAGAGTGGTGGCAAAATCTGTGAAACTGTTTGGAAGAACAGCTTTTGCAATACTGTTTCAAACAGCGAAATTGTTTAAGTTGTTTGCCAAAATAACTTTGAGGTGTGTAGTTAATTTTTTTTAAATTAAGAAATCAAAAATAATAACAACATGAATTATATCTCTTGAGTCTCGAACGCAATCGAATGTTAGTTAGCTGCATAATAATAAAATGAAAATGGGACTGAGATTAAAGTCTGGAAACTAAAAAATATATGATTCAACAAATAATATGCACCAAATAATTTCAGACTCAACAAACTATATATGCAACAAACTAAATGCACCAAGTATATACAAAAATCTAAAGCGGCAGGGTACAGGAGTGCTGGAACTTGCCGGGTAGAGGAGTGCGGGAAATTTACAAAAAATCGCCGGCAAGTTCCCAAACTCCCTCCAAGAGCTTTCCGGCGAGATGCAGAAGAGCTCAGAAATCAGTATAAGAAAGGGGTATACCTACAGCGACCTGTCCGGCGGGATGCAGAAGGCGTAAATCTGGATGCGGAAGGGGAAGATCTGGAAGAGCAGATGGAGAGATCGCTCGGCTTGGCCGGAGAAGACGTAGGAGACGGCGAACAGCGGGCTAGGTCACGTCGAGGGCTTCGCGATCGAAACCGGGGAGGAGGAAAACGAACAGCGGCTAGTCGTGATAAAAATTCACGACTGAAAAAACGCTAAAAAAAACACGATTCCGAGACTGCTGCAGTCCTGCGGCTAAAGGGTGGTCATAGCCAACTCAAGAAATATAAATGGCAATTGTTAACCGCACCTCAGTTTTGGCTATCTGCAACTCATTTTTATGAAGTATTATGCATTTTTTTGAAAATACGCCTTGTGCAAGTATTTTAGCCAAAACTGGGGTGCGGTTAACAATTGCCATTTATATTTCTTGAGTTGGCTATGACCACCCTTTAGCCGCAGGACTGCAGCAGTCTCGGAATCGTGTTTTTTTTAGCGTTTTTTCAGTCGTGAATTTTTATCACGACTAGCCGCTGTTCGTTTTCCTCCTCCCCGGTTTCGATCGCGAAGCCCTCGACGTGACCTAGCCCGCTGTTCGCCGTCTCCTACGTCTTCTCCGGCCAAGCCGAGCGATCTCTCCATCTGCTCTTCCAGATCTTCCCCTTCCGCATCCAGATTTACGCCTTCTGCATCCCGCCGGACAGGTCGCTGTAGGTATACCCCTTTCTTATACTGATTTCTGAGCTCTTCTGCATCTCGCCGGAAAGCTCTTGGAGGGAGTTTGGGAACTTGCCGGCGATTTTTTGTAAATTTCCCGCACTCCTCTACCCGGCAAGTTCCAGCACTCCTGTACCCTGCCGCTTTAGATTTTTGTATATACTTGGTGCATTTAGTTTGTTGCATATATAGTTTGTTGAGTCTGAAATTATTTGGTGCATATTATTTGTTGAATCATATATTTTTTAGTTTCCAGACTTTAATCTCAGTCCCATTTTCATTTTATTATTATGCAGCTAACTAACATTCGATTGCGTTCGAGACTCAAGAGATATAATTCATGTTGTTATTATTTTTGATTTCTTAATTTAAAAAAAATTAACTACACACCTCAAAGTTATTTTGGCAAACAACTTAAACAATTTCGCTGTTTGAAACAGTATTGCAAAAGCTGTTCTTCCAAACAGTTTCACAGATTTTGCCACCACTCTGCAAAACAGTTGATTATTCCACGACTTCTTCCCATCACTGCTTCTCCAGTCGCTGTAACTGAGCCAAACAGAGCCGAAGAAAGTAGAATCGCTGCAGTGTTCTCTTTTCTCTCCAGGTCTGCCTATTTGATCAAATCTATCTCCCGGAAAAGGCCAAGGCGACCGCAAATGGTGCGTCTCGTTCGTTTACTTTTAAGCAATTTGCATGGCATATCTTCAAATATGCTTTTTAGGCTAGCTATAATTCCTCCGTGATCAGAGCTCTGACATTTACTTTTATATTGCAACTGGAAAATTTTCGTTTCTCATGTATCCTTGGGTTGGATTTTGGTTTGGGCACTTTTGTCTGCATCGCGCATGAACTAGATTGGTGTTCGCGAATATTATGCGCGAGGTTTCATTGCAATTGTTTTTTTTCTTTCTAGATTTTGTTTTGCATCGAAACCTATTTTTCGTGATTTTTGACTATCTTGGTTAAATGTTTTGTCATTCCTCCCTCTGGGTAGTTCATGGAGATGACTCCAACTTTTGTGTCTTGTTCAGCTGTTTGCCAAGTGGCAAAGAATGGATGTTTGACATGATTAAATTACTCTAGATCTTAGGGTAATTTCTAAGAGATTCAAGTGAAGGGAGGGAGGGGAAGGAGAGAGTGAGTGAGAGA